>JAQQTP010000023.1:2400000-4800000 GCA_029884605.1 Ormosia emarginata
ATGAAAAACACAAGAGCTCATTTAGACAGCTTGGAGGAGAAATTGGGTCTGGAAGTCAAAACAGAAGTGCTAAAATTGGGCCTGAACAGTCTACAGTAATTAAGTCATATCTTGGGCTGTAGGATGAATTTTTGGTTGATCTTGGTGGCATTGGAAAGCTGAGACAAAATGCTACAACTTTCATGAAGATCATGTTGCTTCATTCTGATAGCATCCATGAGATCAACACTAAATGATTTTGGAGACAAAAAATCTCAATAATTTTCCACTCACCAACTCATCATTTGGCATTTTCCGCTCATTCACCCACTCATCCACCTACTCTTAATCAGCCCCTTTGTCATTTTGTATCCCTAATCCTCTATAAAAGGCACCATTAGCTGATCATTTGGTGCTCTGGGTGTTAGGCTTAGTTTTTAGAAGTTATTGTTATGCTTGTTTATTGTTTTCCTTTGTTGTAATTTTCTCTTGCTCTAAATTGAAGCTATGTTCATCTTTCTCTTCTTCTCTCTTTCTTTCTTCTTATCTATGAGTAACTAAATCTTCATCTTGCTTGGGTGAAAGAGTGAAGCTCTTGGTAATGAAATAAGGTTAGATTATTCTATTTCTTGTGCTTAAATGATATATTATCTAATGGACATTATATGTGTTGTATCTGTTTCCAATCAATTTAGAAACCTTCTTTGTATAATGGAGATCTTGATTTATTGTAGACAATAGGATTGGCACAGTGAATGCTTGAACTCATCTACAAATATTGGTAGATAATTAAAGGAATCATAATATGATTACATATATAATTGAACTTTGAATGTTATATTTTTCGATTGGAACCTCTGTTGTGTGTGGATTTCAATTGAGTTATAAAGAGAAATAATCTTGCCTTTAATTTATTACCAAAAGTAGATCTTCTAACCCATGTAAGATCTTAAATTCATTTGTGAACATCTTTTATTACTTTTGGTGTTGTGACAAATCTTTTTCTTACCTCAAATAATTTTTCTTCATCAATTTCCTGTAGATCGACCTCGGACTCCTGAGAAATTTATTACTTGAGACAACCTGCACTTGGGTTTGCATCTTTTAAATCTCACAATCAGAAGGTAAACTGAGTTCGTTTGGTATTTTTAAACACACTGGTTAAGTGTTTTAATACCAAATAGACTTAGTGCAAATATGAAAAATTAAGGAATTGCAAAATAAGTATTAAGATGAATCATAGGATTTATTTTAATACTTATGTTAGAAAACTTGAAATAATGAGATCAAAGTATTCCTAGCAGATATAAGTTTTGTGAAATGACCAAAATACCCCTAAGTATGTTTTCAAAGTGAGTTTTACTCACTTTCTCTCTTCATTTTCGGATGGGAAGTAGAAGACAGAAAATGAAAGAAGAGAAGAATAAAAAAGGAGAAAAGAAAGAAGAAGAGGAGAGGAAGAACAAGGAAAGATCAAAGGCCAAGAGATCAACCAAGATCGAGGTGTTTGTATTTTCATCTATTCCCTCTTATTTTTTTCATCTTCTTCTTTGTTTGCTTGGATGATGATAGATGGATTTGGGTGAGAAAGTGAGTTTAAATACTAGTCTCTGAGTTAGAAACTAATTAGTTTGATTGTGAATGAAGCTAGAAACATGTTTGTATGTTTGATTTTTCATGAGTTAAAGAGCATGAAAAATAGGATTTTCTTGGAACTTTGAATTGAGTTTTGATTGCCCTAGATTATGTTTGATAGTTATAAGAGGTTTATAGTCATTGTTGATGCTTGATTTTTTATCTTGGGTGATTGAAAATTGGTTGGAATCAAGGGAGTACAGAATCATGTTTCTGCAGAATCTGAGTTTAGCATGTCACGCCGCGTCGTGGACCGAGGCATGGCCTGAGGCGTGAGCATGGCGCGGTGTGGATCCTGGCATGCTGCGGCGTGGGGCAGTTTTTTGCCCAGAAGTTGTAACACCCCTTTGGGGATGCCACACATATAATTAAAAATAAAATAAATGAATAAAATCTACCCAAGTTGTAAAACATTTGTCAAATAATAACATGGATCGTAAAGTAATTCCTGATAGACAGTTTATTAAAAATAAAAGATTGCGGAAAACATAAAATAAATAGAACAACACCACTCATAATATACATATGTTTTAAGTTATAAGTTATACAAATAATTTACAACTCCAATTACAAAATATTTAAACGAGAACAGTAAATAAAAAAAAGCGATTAAAAGAGTCAATATATACATCCATACGCTTGAGACGCGCCCAAAAAACATCAAGCATATTTACTCCTCGAAGGATCACTCTCAACATGAAAATGATCATCAGGAGACAAATATCCTGGATGCCTCGACTCTCGGCGATAACGTGATCGCGCAGTCGATACGATACTTATCTCACTAGGCTCCGTGGTCATACCACCAAAATGACGCCTAATGGATAAGGGTAACTCTAAATGTAGAAACACTGTCGTAGTCATGATCGGCTCTCCATCAAACCTATGACGTAAGGTCACAGTCATCCGTCCTGCATACGTCACCGAGTCTCTATCTCCTCTCATGTGCCACGATAGCGATCCACCATGAAACTCTAGCGTCACGAACCCTAAAAATCCGGGTACCGCCATACCAAAACTAATCAATCCAATGGATATGGATGATCAGATGGTTCTTGATCGTAAAACTGGTCGTCGATTTGCTGATCTTCCTCCTCTTCGGGGTACAAGACCTCAAGAGGCTGTTCCTCTTCTTCTTCCTCAAACTCTATCGCATAAAATAAATATACAGGAAACACATACAATAAAGAGGTAAGACAATCTAAAATCACCACAAACATGGCCAATAAGAAGACGACAAACAACATATATACAGTTTATGCAATACGAAAAGCTATAACAGTAATAATAATGGAATAGAGTAAAGCTTAGATATCATAACGATACAAATCATCACAAATATAGCACAAATAAAAACACAGATAAAACAATAACACAGATAGAACGAAATACGAAATAGACAACCATTATAATAATTACCAGATACAGATAAATAGAGAAAATAGAATAATATCCAAGATATAATCATATACACTAAGACACAATCCTACTCCATGGAGTTAAATACAAACAGTTATCAGAGAGAATGACTTGCAAAATCTATTAGTACCACGGCTGCCCAACCAACTATCACGCTGTCACACGTTGCGTCAATAGCCTACGACACTGGGAATCCACCATCCAGGCGTAGTATAGTTCACGGTCTCCCGTTGTGGCACTATAGGCAATGTACTACTAGACTTTACAAACCTCGATTAAATATAGTGCGTGTCGAGTCCATTAGTGTGCTATCGGTTTACCACGGCCCAGCGGAGCTACCAACTGTCCACATATGGGATCCCGTACACTAACGTCTTCATGTTCATTAGAACAATGAACCACACTACATTTATCGCATCGACAACACGATGTGATTCGTCTCGTCAACCAAAACACCAAAAATTTGGCATAAACACAATACATAATTCCAAAAATATGAAATTACGAAAATGCCCTCAAGATAATAATTTGCCCTCAATGGCAGAAAAATAGAAAGCCATGACGGGTTCACATTTTCTCGACAATGAAAAATCCTCAAAGCACATGTACGGGTTCACATTTTCCCGACAGCAAAAAATAAATACAGTAACGGTCAATCGCGTAGAAATTTTATCGCGTTTTCACAATCTCGTCGTTTTTACAAACGTTTTGAAATCGCGTAAATATATTTTTCTGTTTTCAAAATCGCGTAGGATTTGTAATACGTTTTCTCAATCGCGTAAGATTTTTAAATTATTTTCTTGACCGAATTCCTTAAAAATTTCTATTTAAATAAACAGAAATAATAAATAATATATTTAAGCTACGTATAATATTTTTCATACCGTATACTGTCTTTTGGACATCTTTTCTATCTTATTTGTCCGTTTTCACTAAAAATTGACAGTATTTTGCTTAAAAAATTATATTAATGGTTTCCTAATTTTACCGTAAAAATTCTGTTTATTAAAATTTTAAAACCATATATTTAATCCTTTTGAAAATTACTAACATGCTTCAAAATACAGCATGAGCTATATGTTAGAAATTTTTGAAAGTTACTGTATTTCTTCTTACAGTAAAAATCATTAGTATTAACCTTTTAAACTTAATTCTAACCACTTTATTTCTTTAAAACTTATTGTAGAAAATTTACTTTAGCTTGTATTGCTTCTTCTTGACTGAAAATAGCTTGGAATTAATTTTAGAAATCATGAAAATCAAATTTGGCATGTTGGCCGAATTTGATAAAAACTTTACATTTGATTTCCAAATTATTTTTTTCACCTTCTAAATACATGTTAAATCTCTTGTATTGTCTACATTGATTAAATCATTACCTTAGAAAATAATTTTAGAATTCAAAGTATTGAAATTAGACTTGTTGGCCGAAAATATAAGGTTATGCCATTTGATTTTCAAATTCATTTTTCTTGATCCAAACAACTTGACACCTTCTTAATTCTCCTAGGTTAATTAAATCACCTTTTAAGAAAATTAAGAGAACATTTTGGTTCTCCATTTTTGTTAGTGGCCATGAGCCATCATGGAGTGTTCTTTGGAACACACATGCATTTCTTTGACATGTTGTTCACATCCTACACATTATCATGCAATTCTATACTTTATCATGCAATTCTAACACATGCAATATTATCAAAGCTTATAGACATGCAAATTAAAGCTAATAGACATGCAAAATTATTACAATCACCAACAAAGAAAGCTACTAACAAACACCACATAACTACTCACAAACACAAAAATTAACAAATACACACATAATAACCACATCACCACCGAATCCTTATGGATTCTACAAACACCACAAATTACTCCATCTTCTTACCACCACCAAGGGATGATAAGATTAGTCTTCCTCTTACCTTAAATGAAGACAAATGGTATTCTTTCACTCCTCCTAGGGTTCGGTTTTCTCCACCAAAGTACCTAGCAACTCAAACGAAAATCTACAAGTTACTAACCATGAAAAAGAACCTAAACCATGGATAAATCATGGCTTAGAACTTTGAAAAAGAAGAGAGAAAAGAAAAGCATGAGATTTCACCTTCTAGGTAAAATTTTCAAGATTGGTTTCCAAGCTCCAAATGGAAGAATTTGCAAGAACTCTCAACTAGAGATGTTCTTAGGATGGTGTTTAGGTTTAGAAAAGTTGGCTTGATTGAATTTTGGGTGGTTGGATGATCAAGGAACAAGCTTGGCCGAAAATGGTGAAGAAAAGAAACAAGAATGGTGGCTAGGGTTTTTGGATGAGAGAGAAGAGAAAATTTTGCAAGAAAGAAAAGTGAAGAATGGTCTTCCACCTCCCTTGGTCGTAGCTCTTCATGCATGCAAGGTGGCCAAATGGTTGGCTTCATCCAAGCCATGGATTGCATCAAAGGTTAGGATTAAAACTTGCTTAACAAGCTTGTCTCCTATTGGTTGATCATGGATGACTCACAAGCCTAGTCACACTGTCCATTAATTACCGACTTAGTCACTAGTGAGTCGACTTGTTCGGAAAGTTCTCTTTGCTAATGATGTTTAATTAAGCTACTAAGTTAAGCGTATTAGCTAAACGTAGGTCCCGCAAAACATTTCCGGGTCCACTTTGTCATTTTATTATCTTGACTAATAAAATAATATTATAATATTATAAAATTATTTATTTGACAGTCAAATCCTAAAAATTAAAAGATAATTTACTGTCTCATTCAATCGGGTTTAGTAAGATCCCCCAATTCTAAATAATAAAATAAGATTTCCCCGGCCCGGAAAAATATTATTTTCCTGCCTCGGAGCAAATCACACAAAAAGTCCATATAAAATCACAGACAGTAATATTGGACATTAAATCAAGTAGAAAACAATTAAAAACAGCAAAAACAGCAAAAACAGCACGTTCGGGACGTAATGGTCATTTTCCCATTTTTTCCCACAACGTAGCTAATCATCCAAAAAGTTCAAATAAAATTACAGACAGTATTAATTGTCTGTATATCTTCCAGAAAAATTAAAACAGTAGCTCGAAAAAACTTTTATTTTACCGTCTCGGAACAAATTACGTAAAAAGACCAAATAAAATTTGAGCCTGTATAAACGTATTTGTATTTCATGCAGAAATCGAGAAACAGTAAAATAGGGACACAACGGTCATTTACACAAAAACTTGAAAAACAGTAAACAGTACATTCGAAATATTTTCTAAAAATTGGGGCGTTACAGAAGTTGCACCCGAGAGTTGGGTGCTGAAGGGTGCATAGTTTTGTGCCGCGACATGAGACCCTTAAGCTTCAAAAATGTTGTTTTTGAATGCTTTTAGTCCTTTAATTGATAGAATCCTTTGGCTATGCCTAGTAGAATATGTTGAGGCACTAGAGAAATATTTAAATTATGAAAAACATGATTTGTCTATGAGTTTAATGATTAAGATTAAGGATTGAAAATATGATTGAGAAAAAGGAAAGATTGTACATCCATTAGACATGGATTGACTTAGATATAAGTTTAGTTCTTGATGCAACGAAAGGTTGCATAGATATCATAAGGAAAGTGATGAGAAAGTGAAATATAAGCATATAGACAAGTATAGCAAAGGTGAAGGCCATAGTAATTGGCTAGTAAAAGTGCCTAAATGATAAGAATAAGGGGTCTTGGTGCCTAGTTATTAAGAATTAAGAGGAATTATGAAGTAAGCAACCAAGGGTTGCCTAGAGATGAATTGAGAAGACGTAAGGTTCAAGTATACTAAGTAAGATGGACAATTAGGAGTGCCATAGTGGCATAGATGTCCCATAGTGATGGGGAAAATGTTAAAGTAAGAAAGAAAGTATGCTAAGAAGAAGAAGTTTATTTAAAGTCATATGAACGCTCTCATAGAAGTAGAGCTAGTAGTGCAAGTATAGAGATTTTGTAGTGGTTATGTAAGAGTTAGGCATAACATTACATTATGCATACATACTCATACATAGAACAGAAATAGTTTAGAATGATGGGTTAAAGAGGTAACAGATTCCCTCCCCACTATAGAAAGGAAAGTAAAGATAAGGAACCAATCAATAAAGAAGGTAGTAGGTTAATGAGGTAACAAATTCCCTCCCCACTACAAAGAAAGGAATAGTAAGTTCATGACATCCATAATCTCTCATGACATTGCATTTATATCATCACATAATCTTATTTGAGCATAATCATACATCATATCATACTTCATAATATCATTTCATTATTTTATGTTTGATTGTATTTATGTTCGGTGATTCAATCTGTTTGTGTGTTGTGCTCAATGCTATTAGGCAATTGTATGGGCGGTTGTTTAATATCATTGATAGTTTGAGTTTGATTGCTCAATGTTATTGTTCCATTGTATGAGTGGTGGTTCAATATCATTGATTGTTATCTTTCGATGACAGTTGTTGTAACGCCCCAATTTTTAGAAAATATTCTGAATGTACTATTTGCTGTTTTTCATGCTTTTGTGTGAATGACCGTTGTATCCCTATTTTTCTGTTCTCGATTTCTGTATGAAAACAATTACGATAATACAGGCTCAAATTTTATTTGATCGTTTTACGTAATTTGCTTCGAGACGGTAAAATAAAAATTTTTCTGAGCTACTGTTTTAATTTTTTTGAAAGATATACAGCTATATAATCTTCTTTGGATATTTTATTTGAACGTTTTTGGACGATTACCTACGTTATGAGAAAAAATAGGAAAATGACCGTTACGTCCGAACGCGTCTTTTTTTCTTTGTTTTTACTGTTTTTAATTGTTTTCTTCTTGATTTAATGCCCGATAATATCTCATGTCTGTGATTTTATATGGACTTTTTGTGTGATTTGCTCCGAGGCAGGAAAATAATATTTTCCGGGCCGGGGAAAATCTTATTTTATTATTTAGAATTGGAGGATCTTACTAAACCCGATTCTGAATGAGACTAAAAATAATCTTTTAATTTTTAGGATTAATGTCAAATAAAATAATTTTATATTATTATAATATTATTTTATTAGTCAGTATATTTTAGTGACAATGGACCCGGAAATATTTTGCGAGACCCACAATTAGCAGAACGGTTAGATCGATAGCTTAGTTAATCACCGTTAGCAGTAGAACTTTCCAGAACAGGCTGACTCAGCTAGCTGACTCAGCAGAAAATTAAATACACTGTGTGACTCAGCATGTGAGTCACCAAGAGCTAACCAATAGGAAATAAGCTTGCTCACCAAGGCTTGATCTTGACCATTGATTCATCCAAAGGCTTGGATGAAGCCAAGCAAGGTGCCCACCTTGCACCCCACTTGATGGCTACGGCCAAGAGGTCTTGGATGACCAAAATCACACTTCATCTTCATCACTTTTCTCTCTTCTCTCTCATCAAAACCCTAGCCACCATTCTTGTTCATTTTCTTCACCATTTTCGGCCAAGACACTATCTACACCATCCAACCATCAAAAAAATTTTCTCTAACCAAGTTTTCCTAACCTAAACACCATTCTAAGAACCTTTCTAGTTGGGAGTTTCTTCAAAATCTTCCATTTAGGGCTTGGAAATCAACCTTGAAAGTTTTACCTAGAAGGTGAAATTTCATGCTTTTCTTTTCTCTCTTCATTTTCAAAGTTCTAAGCCATGATTTCTCCATGGTTTAGCTTCTTTTTCATGGTTAGTAACATGTAGATTTTGTTTGAGATTTCTAGGTATTTTTGGTGGTGAAAACCGTGACCTAGGAGGTGTGAAAGCAAGCCTTTTGTCTTCATTTAAGGTAAGAGGAAGACAATTCTTATCATCTCTTGATGGTGGTAAGAAGATGGAGCCATTTGTGATGTTTGTAGAATCCATAAGGATTCGGTGGTCATGTGTTAATTATGTGTGTATTTGTTAATTTTTGTGTTTGTTAGTAGTTTATGTGGTATTTGTTAGTAGCTTTCTTGTTTGATGATTGTAATAATTTTTGCATGTCTATTAGCTTTTGAATGCATGTCTATAAGCTTTAATTTAGGTTTTATATGTTAGAAATATTTTGCATGTGTTAGAAAATACAATGCATGTGTTAGAATTGTATGATAAGGTATAGGATGTGAATAACATGTTTAAATTTGCATGAGTGTTCCAAAGAGCACATCCAATAGCTCACGGCAATGACAAGTTTGGAGGACCAAAATGTTCTCTTGATTTTTCCTAAAGTGTAACTTAATTAACCTAGGAGAATCAAGAAAGTTTCAAATTGATTTGATCAAAGAAAATGTATTTAGAAATCAAATGGTAAAGACTTAGTATTTTGGGCCAACATGCCTAAAGGATTAATTTAACTCCTACTAATTATTTTCTAATATGATTTAATGAGCTTAGACAATATAATATATTTGATATGATTTGGAAGGTGAAAAAAACAATTTAGAAATCAAATGCAAAAGTTTTATGAAATTTGGCCAACATGCCACTATAGGTAATCATGATTTCTAAAACTTGATTTCAAACCTTTTTCAATCAAAAAGAGACAATACAAGTTAAGAAGAAATTTTCTATAATGGTTTTTGAAGAAACAAATTGAGTAGAATTAAGCTTAAAGGATTAAAACTAATAATTTTATCATTAGGAAGGAAATACATAATGTTGAGAAATTTTCTAACATATAGCTCACTTTAGGTTTTGAAGCATGTTAGAGATTTCAAAAAGAATTAAATGATATGGTTAAAAATTAGGTAAATGGAAATTTTATGGATAATTTAGTAAACCATTATTATGATATTCTATACAAAAAATCTTGTCAATTTTTAGTAAAAATGAACCAATAAGATAGCAAAAATATCCAAAAGACAGTATGCGATATGAAAAATTATTCTACGTAGTTTAAATGTACTAAGTAATATTTCTGTCTGTTTAAAACAGTAATTTTAAAGGCATTCAAATAAGAAAATGATTTGAAAATCCTACGCGATTGAGAAAACGTATTAAAAATGCTACGCGATTTTAAAAACAGAAAAATATCTTTACCCGATTTTTAAAACGTTTGCAAAAATGACAGAATTATGAAAACGCGATAAAATTTCTACGCGATTGACCGTTACTATATTTATTTTATGCTGTCGGAAAATGTGAACGTCATGATTATTTTTGAGGATCTTTCGCATTTGTCGGGAAAATGTGAACCCGCATGTGCTTTTGAAAATTTATCTCGCTATCGGGAAAATGTGAACCCGCATGTGTTTTGGGAATTTATTTTCTTTGTCGGGAAAATGTGAACCCGCATGGGCTTTCTATCTATGTGTGCCAAGTTTTTGGTGGATTGGTTGACGAGACGAATCACATCGTGTTGTCGATGAGATAAACGTAGTGTGGTTCATTGTTCTAATGAACTTGGAGACTTTAGTGTACGGGATCCCACATGTGGACGAGTTGGTAGCTCTTGGGCCGTGGTAAACCGATAGCACACTATGGTACTCGACATACACTATATTTAATCGAGATTTGTGAAATCTAGTAGTACATTTGCTGTAGTGCCACAACGTGAGACCGTGAACTACACCACGCTTGGATGATGGATTCTGTGTCGTGGGGCTATAGACGCAACGTGTGACAATGCAATAGTTGGGGGGGCCGTGGTACTAATGGATTTTACGAATCATTCCTCTCTCGATACTTGTGTTTTCTTTAGCTCCATGGAGTAGGGTTTTGTCATATTGTTTATTTATCTCTATGTCTATTTATTTTCATCTTATCTATTTATTTCTATTTTAACTGTTTATCCGTATTTTATTTGTTTATTTTATCTGGTTCTTGCTTCTATATTTGGTTATTTTTATTATATCTTATCTGTTTATTCTTATCTTTCTTATTTTATCGTGATGTTTTATTTGTGGTGTGATATATTGTTATGATATCTAAATTTTACTTCAATATGTTATTATAATTGTTAAAGCTTTTCGTATTGCATGAACTATATATATGTTGATTATCGTCTTCTTATTGGCCATGTTGTGATGATTTTATGTTGTCTTACCTCTTTGTTATATGTATTTTCTGTTTATTTATTTTACGCGGTAAAGACTTTGAGGAAGAGGATCAGCCCCTTGAGATCTTGTACCCGAGGAGGAGGAAGACCGACAGGCAGACGATCAGTTTGACGATCAAGAACCATCCGATCATCCATATCCTCTGGATTGATTGTGAGGATGGCGGCGCTGAGGATTTTTGGGGTTCGTAGAGCTAGTATTTCATGGAGGTTCTCGGCTTGGCATTTACGAGGCGATCGTGATTTCGTGACATATGCGGGACGTGTGGACCGTGATTCTACGTCGGCGATTTGATGGAGAGCCCATTATGACTACGACGTTATTTCGCATTTAGAGTTACCCTTATCCATTAGGCGTCACCGGGGTGCTTGAAAACCCTGAGCCTAGTGAGATAAGCATCGTATCGACTGCGCGATCCCGTTATCGCCGTGTGTCGAGACATCCGGGATATTTGTCTCCGATGATCATTTTCAAGCCGAGAGAGAGTGATCCATCGAGGATTAGATAACCATGATGTTTTTTGGGCGCGTCACGTATGTACGTATATATTAACTCTTTTATTGCTTTCTTTACTGTTTTTGTTTAAATATTTGTAGTTCTTGTTGTAAATTATTTGTACAGCTTATAACTTAATCATATGTATATTATCAGTAATGATGTTTTTTTTATTTCGTATTTTCCGTATTATCTTTTTATATCATATTTCTGTCTATCAAGAATTATTTTACAACCCGTAATAATATTTAACAAATGTTTCACAACTTGGGTAGATTTTATTTCTATTTCTTTTATTTTCTTTTATGTGTGACATCCTCAAAAGGGGTGTTACATTAGTTGGTATCAGAGCCCAAGTTAGAGTCTTTTGGGGTTGTGGTTGGGTCTGTTTTTGTTTGTGCTGTGTGATTCTCTGTGCTTGGACTCCGAAAGGAGACAATGTTGTTTGAAATGGTTACTTTGGTTTCCATTGTATTATGATTCATCCGTCTTTGAAGAAAGACGATGACTCGTGGTAAACTTGCACATGAGGAGGCAGAACGTGATGGTGGCAGGTTTGCCTGCAACTACACAAGCAATGCCAAGAACAGCTAAAGGAACAGTACAACATGACCAGAGTAGCGCAGCGGAAGCGTGGTGTCCAAAAGAGGAAAAACTATAAAGCCAGGTGATTTCGGTAAAACTCGTATTCGTGATTATTAGGAAGACAACAACAACAACAATCTCGTGGAGGAAATACGAGTGGTAGTAGGTTTAGTCAGGCTGCGACATTTGTACCCAAGTGTTAGAAGTATTGGAAGATCATCTAACGAGGGACGATACAATCAACGGAGTCACATGTTTCAAGTATAGGATGCCAAATACTTGTTGAAAAGTGTATTCTATCAAAAGACGACGTCATCTGTTAAAAATGAACGTGCTTCGACATCTCAAGTAGAATGGAGTATCGATTCTTCAAGTGGAGCAAAAGCACCTCAAATTGAAAACATGATTAAAGAAGGTTGTGTCACAAAATGTGATCCTTTAACTATACTGTATAATTCCAAGGGTAACCTATTTCTTTATGGCATATAATTGTGTAGGTCAATTAGAGTTATTTATGTCATCTTTATCTTTTGACCTGGTTGTTTTCACTTCAATTGCTAAATATGTGGTTGAGGACTTGAGTTGCTTAAACCATCCTAAGTTTGTTAAATAATTGAATCTTTTCTATTGATTCAATTTGTATACTCCTTTCTCAAAACATACATGATTTAAAAATATGGATTGGGTATTTTTCCAACCATCCATACTTTGTTAGACTTATCATCGATTGAATTATTCAAATTTAAAAAGTTCACTTCTAAATTCATCGTACCATATCAATTTCTCTACTGGATAGGTTTGGTGATATGGATGATTCTATCATCTCTTATTTTTGTGCCTTCATGATACCTTTCATGTATCGCAATTGCGAAATGTACTTTTAGACTAACTCGTTCTTTTAGGACTAATTGACTATTTGAGTTGATTAGAGTTATCAATGTCTTTGTTACCTTTTGACTTATCTATTTCTGCTTTTATTTCCAAATCCATTATTTCTATCCAATTTCTTAAATGATCTTTTCTATTAATCTAAATTGTCTACCTCTTTCACGAGATAGATGTGATCTTATGAATGGATTGGTTATTTTTAATCATATCCTATAGATTGTTCCAGTAAAACTTTGGTGTCTCAGAAAACTTATTCTTAAAATCAGACAATGTCAAATTCTTTGTTGGACATGTCAGTAACAATTCTAATAGTTTTTCTACCTTTTCTTTCTAACTTTTATAATGTCCTTTTATATATTATAATTGCAAGAAAGGATATTCTCAGTCAAAATTATGTCATAAGTATCAGATACAGTATTGTTGGAAAAGAAAACTTGAATTGTGAGGCACTTCCTGTTAAAAACAAGAGCAGAAGAATGAAGCGGTACAAATACAGGGAAATTTCAAGTGGTGCTGTTCAGAGTGGAGAATGTTTCTGTAATGTTCACGGGTTATGTGGATAGAATCTTGGTTGGTATCAAGATGGGGAGAGTATGACTGTTGGACCGGAACTTGTACAACAGACTACGGATAAAGTCAAGATGATACAAGAGAAGATGAGAACGGCGCAAAGCAGACAAAAGAGTTACGTAGATAAACGAAGACGACCTCTTGAATTTAAGGAGGGTGAGCATATATTTTTAAGAGTTACTCCTACGACTGGTGTCGGAAGAGTGATTAAGTCTAAGAAGCTTACTCCTAAATTCATTGGACCATATCAGATTATCCGACGTATAGGTCCTGTAGCATATCAGATTGCTTTGCCGCCTTTTCTATCCAATTTGCATGACGTGTTTCATGTGTCTCAGTTACGGAAGTATATACCAGATCCGACACATGTTATACAACCGGATGACGTGCAGTTAAAGGAGAATCTGACTTACGAAACTTTACCTGTTAGGATTGAGGACAGAAAGGTAAAGCAGCTTCGAGGAAAGATGATTGAGCTAGTGAAAGTCATATGGAATGATGTGACAGGTGAAGCTACCTGGGAGCTGGAAGATAAAATGAAGGATCAGTATCCTCATTTGTTTGGATGAACATCGAATTTCGAGGACGAAATTTTTATTTGTTGGGGAGAGTTGTAACGCCCTAATTTTTAGAAAATATTCTGAATGTACTGTTTGCTGTTTTTCATGCTTTTGTGTGAATGACCGTTGTGTCCCTATTTTTCTGTTCTCGATTTATGTATGAAAACAATTACGATAATCTGGCTCAAATTTTATTTGATCGTTTTACGTAATTTGCTTCGAGACGGTAAAATAAAAATTTTTCTCGAAGCTCTTGTTTTAATTTTTCTCGAAAGATATACAGCTACTATATAATCTCTTTGGATATTTTATTTGAACGTTTTGGACGATTACCTACGTTGTGGGAAAAAATGGGAAAATGACCGTTACATCCCGAACGTCTTTTTTTCTTTGTTTTTAATTGTTTTCTTCTTGATTTAATGTCCGATAATACTTGTCTGTGATTTTATATGGACTTTTTGTGTGATTTGCTCGAGGCGGGAAAATAATATTTTTAGGGCCGGGAAAATCTTATTTTATTATTTAGAATTGGGGATCTTACTAAACCCGATTCTGAATGAGACTAAAAATAATCTTTTAATTTTTAGGATTTAACTTTTAAATAAAATAATTTTATATTATTATAATATTATTTTATTAGTCAGTATATTTTAGTGACAATGGACCCGGAAATATTTTGCGGGACCCACAATTAGCAGAACGGTTAGATCGATAGCTTAGTTAATCACCGTTAGCAGTAGAACTTTCCAGAACAGGCTGACTCAGCTAGCTGACTCAGCAGAAAATTAAATACACTGTGTGACTCAGCATGTGAGTCACCAAGAGCTAACCAATAGGAAATAAGCTTGCTCACCAAGGCTTGATCTTGACCATTGATTCATCCAAAGGCTTGGATGAAGCCAAGCAAGGTGCCCACCTTGCACCCCACTTGATGGCTACGGCCAAGAGGTCTTGGATGACCAAAATCACACTTCATCTTCATCACTTTTCTCTCTTCTCTCTCATCAAAACCCTAGCCACCATTCTTGTTCATTTTCTTCACCATTTTCGGCCAAGACACTATCTACACCATCCAACCATCAAAAAAATTTTCTAACCAAGTTTTCCTAACCTAAACACCATTCTAAGAACCTTTCTAGTTGGGAGTTTCTTCAAAATCTTCCATTTAGGGCTTGGAAATCAACCTTGAAAGTTTTACCTAGAAGGTGAAATTTCATGCTTTTCTTTTCTCTCTTCATTTTCAAAGTTCTAAGCCATGATTTCTCCATGGTTTAGCTTCTTTTTCATGGTTAGTAACATGTAGATTTTGTTTGAGATTTCTAGGTATTTTTGGTGGTGAAAACCGTGACCTAGGAGGTGTGAAAGCAAGCCTTTTGTCTTCATTTAAGGTAAGAGGAAGACAATTCTTATCATCTCTTGATGGTGGTAAGAAGATGGAGCCATTTGTGATGTTTGTAGAATCCATAAGGATTCGGTGGTCATGTGTTAATTATGTGTGTATTTGTTAATTTTTGTGTTTGTTAGTAGTTTATGTGGTATTTGTTAGTAGCTTTCTTGTTTGATGATTGTAATAATTTTTGCATGTCTATTAGCTTTTGAATGCATGTCTATAAGCTTTAATTTAGGTTTTATATGTTAGAAATATTTTGCATGTGTTAGAAAATACAATGCATGTGTTAGAATTGTATGATAAGGTATAGGATGTGAATAACATGTTTAAATTTGCATGAGTGTTCCAAAGAGCACATCCAATAGCTCACGGCAATGACAAGTTTGGAGGACCAAAATGTTCTCTTGATTTTTCCTAAAGTGTAACTTAATTAACCTAGGAGAATCAAGAAAGTTTCAAATTGATTTGATCAAAGAAAATGTATTTAGAAATCAAATGGTAAAGACTTAGTATTTTGGGCCAACATGCCTAAAGGATTAATTTAACTCCTACTAATTATTTTCTAATATGATTTAATGAGCTTAGACAATATAATATATTTGATATGATTTGGAAGGTGAAAAAAAACAATTTAGAAATCAAATGCAAAAGTTTTATGAAATTTGGCCAACATGCCACTATAGGTAATCATGATTTCTAAAACTTGATTTCAAACCTTTTTCAATCAAAAAGAGACAATACAAGTTAAGAAGAAATTTTCTATAATGGTTTTTGAAGAAACAAATTGAGTAGAATTAAGCTTAAAGGATTAAAACTAATAATTTTATCATTAGGAAGGAAATACAGTAATGTTGAGAAATTTTCTAACATATAGCTCACTTTAGGTTTTGAAGCATGTTAGAGATTTCAAAAAGAATTAAATGATATGGTTAAAAATTAGGTAAATGGAAATTTTATGGATAATTTAGTAAACCATTATTATGATATTCTAAACAAAATACTGTCAATTTTTAGTAAAAATGAACCAATAAGATAGCAAAAATATCCAAAAGACAGTATGCGATATGAAAAATTATTCTACGTAGTTTAAATGTACTAAGTAATATTTCTGTCTGTTTAAAACAGTAATTTTAAAGGCATTCAAATAAGAAAATGATTTGAAAATCCTACGCGATTGAGAAAACGTATTAAAAATGCTACGCGATTTTAAAAACAGAAAAATATCTTTACCCGATTTTTAAAACGTTTGTAAAACGACGAGAATTATGAAAACGCGATAAAATTTCTACGCGATTGACCGTTACTATATTTATTTTATCTTTGTCGGGAAAATGTGAACCCCGTCTGATTATTTTTGAGGATCTTTTTTGTCGGGAAAATGTGAACCCGCATGTGCTTTTGAAAATTTATCTGTTGTTGGGAAAATGTGAACCCGCATGTGTTTTGGGAATTTATTTTTTGTCCGGAAAATGTGAACCCGCTGATGGCTTTCTATCTATGTGTGCCAAGTTTTTGGTGGATTGGTTGACGAGACGAATCACATCGTGTTGTCGATGAGATAAACGTAGTGTGGTTCATTGTTCTAATGAACTTGGAGACTTTAGTGTACGGGATCCCACATGTGGTGAGTTGGTAGCTCCATTGGGCCGTGGTAAACCGATAGCACACTATGGTACTCGACATACACTATATTTAATCGAGATTTGTGAAATCTAGTAGTACATTTGCTGTAGTGCCACAATGTGAGACCGTGAACTACACCACGCCTGGATGATGGATTCTGTGTCGTGGGGCTATAGACGCAACGTGTGTGGCGCAAGCAATAGTTGGTGGGGCAGCCGTGGTACTAATGGATTTTACGAATCATTCCTCTCTCGATACTTGTGTTTTCTTTAGCTCCATGGAGTAGGGTTTTGTCATATTGTTTATTTATCTCTATGTCTATTTATTTTCATCTTATCTATTTATTTCTATTTTAACTGTTTCCGTATTTTATTTGTTTATTTTATCTGTTCTTGCTTCTATATTTGGTTATTTTTATTATATCTTATCTGTTTATTCTTATCTTTCTTATTTTATCTGTGATGTTTTATTTGTGGTGTGATATATTGTTATGATATCTAAATTTTACTTCAATCTGTTATTATAATTGTTAAAGCTTTTCGTATTGCATGAACTGTACATATGTTGATTTTCGTCTTCTTATTGGCCATGTTGTGATGATTTTATGTTGTCTTACCTCTTTGTTATAAGTATTTTCTGTTTATTTATTTTACGCGGTAAAGACTTTGAGGAAGAGGATCAGCCCCTTGAGATCTTGTACCCCGAGGAGGAGGAAGACCGGCAGTGACGATCGGTTGACGATCAAGAACCATCCGATCATCCATATCCTCTCCGGATTGATTGTGAGGGATGGCGGCGCCGGATTTTTGGGGTTCGTAGAGCTAGTATTTCATGGAGGTTCTACGGCTTGGCATTTACGAGGCGATCGTGATTCGTGACATATGCAGGACGTGTGACCGTGATTCTACGTCAGCGATTTGATGGAGAGCCCATTATGACTACGACGTTATTTCTGCATTTAGAGTTACCCTTATCCATTAGGCGTCACTGGGGTGCTGAAAACCCTGAGCCTAGTGAGATAAGCATCGTATCGACTGCGCGATCCCGTTATCGCCGTGTGTCGAGACATCCGGGATATTTGTCTCCTGATGATCATTTTCAGGCTGAGAGTGATCCATCAGAGGATTAGATAACCATGATGTTTTTTGGGCGCGTCAACAGTATGTACGTATATATATTAACTCTTTTATTGCTTTCTTTCTTGTTTTTGTTTAAATATTTGTAGTTCTTGTTGTAAATTATTTGTACTGACTTATAACTTAATCATATGTATATTATCGGTAATGATGTTTTTTTTTTATTTCGTATTTTCCGTATTATCTTTTTATATCATATTTCTGTCTATCAGGAATTATTTTACAACCCGTAATAATATTTAACAAATGTTTCACAACTTGGGTAGATTTTATTTCTATTTCTTTTATTTTCTTTTATGTGTGACATCCTCAAAAGGGGTGTTACAGTTGTAAGGGTAGCTGTCCTATTTTTTACAGGTGAAGCAGTCTAAGTTATGGCTAAACTAGGAACATTACATAGAGAGAGAATGTGTATGTTCTTAGAGTAAAGAATAGAAATTCGAAGGATTATACAGATTTATTTATGAGGTTATGATTGAGTAAGGAATAATGATTTAATTACCAGTTAAAATTTTATTTCAGATATTTATGGGTTGTATAATGTTATATGACTACTAGTATTGGTACACTTATACTGAGAATTATGAATTCTCATCCAGTGTGTTCCATGTAAATCCAAGTTGAGGATTCAAGGACAAAGAGAAGAGGAAGCATGAAGACTAGTACAGTTATTTTCATGATTAATAGATAGATTTTATATTTTCATATATATGAGATTAAGATTGTAAAAGAAAAAGATGTATGTATTAATGAGAAGTTGTGTATATAAGTGGATATTATTTCCATAAGGCTCTCCATAATGATTTATTTATATAAATGTTATGGATTAGTTGAATGAATAAGTTAGGAGTAGCATAACTAATACTGTTTATCCAGGTATATGTCAGGTATACTAGGATTTCAGTATTAGGTTGTTATACTTTCCACTAATTTCCAGTACCTCAAACACTTTATAACATCAAGATACATACTTAACTCATGAATCTCGGATTAAAATTCAACCATTCACCCACGAAAATCCATTTTTCATTAACTCAAAACCAATGAAAATCAAGAACACAAGCTTCCTCACCTTGCTTCATAAATCAAGAATAAACCATCAAGAAACTTAAAAGGAACGAAATCAAGTATAAAAAGAAAAACCTTAACTTTCCTTGCAAATCCATTTTAGTCCTCACCCAAAAATGGCAGCACAAAGAAGAAAATAAAATGATAAGCTATGGAAGACAAACCTCCTACCTTAAGCTTGAAGATGAATCTCCATCCTTTGCATTTGTTCTTCCTCTTTTCTCCACCAATTTCTTCCTCTTCCTCTCCCCCTTTTCTTCCTTAGTTTCTCTCTTCATTTTCTTCTGCAAAATCGTGCGTGAGAGAGATGAGAAAGATGAGAGAAATCTCATCTTTTAAAAGATAAGCTTTAAGGGCAAAATGATCATTTTGCTAAACTTCATATCTATTAATAACACTTTGATCTTATTGAATCAAGTTTTCTGCTTTCCAACAACCTTAGAATAAACTATAAGATCTATTTAAATTCATGTTTCATCATTTTCATAATTTTTCATATCTGTTGTGCCTCAATCCAGTACTTAAATACTCACTCGATATCCTTAAAAATACCAAATTGACTCCATTTGCCCTAAAAATTTAACCACATCCTCTTTCACACATTTGGGACCTAGAAATGAACTTTCCATATTTATTTCCTTTAATTACATATTTATGCTATTTTTCTGAGTTAAAATAGTCATTTTGCACATTTTGTGTTGAGGCAAAGTGCCTAAATTAACTCAAAATGTCACAAAATTTAACAGATATGTTAAATAAGTATTAAGATACCTTTGTAACCTTATACAAACCTAACATGTGTAAAAAGAGGGTGTTAAAATTCTCCCCTCCTTTTAAAAATTTTGTCCACAAAATTTAGCTGCTCATACTAATAATTTAGAGAACCATAACAGTTACCTCTTCATTGTATCCATCTTATCCATTCCAACATTTAATTAAACTTGAATATACATATTCTTTCATTTCTAACGGGAGTTACCTTGTAAAGAGTCGGAGGATCGAACTTTCCTTTTACTTTCTTAAAGTATATGCCCTTCTTGGAACTTGTAGTCTAGGATTAAATATAACTCCTGCCTCTACAGACATTTGCTAACATAGTGCCCTATTTGATCACACTCGTAACATACTAAACAAGGTTTGTCGTCGTGTTATCTTTTTCCACACTTAGAGCATTCAAGCTTCATAGTTTCCATTTAATTTAGCTCATTCCCATTTTGTAATTCATTGGGTGTAAAATCACATTCTTCATCCTCTTTGCCTATCCTTTTCTTCTCTTGACAATTCATGATATTCTACTTAAAGTTCATCTTCAGTTATCTCTATAATTTTACACTTCTTGACTAAAGTGGGAATAATATTTAATCTCCATAAGCCTAGCAAATCTCTTGTTTTCTATCCCTTCAATCCAGATTCAAACTTGACGCACTTTAGTTTTCGTTTAGGTTAAGCCTAAAACATGAGGAAAACTTAAAAAGTTATCCAAACTTCACTTCACTTTATATATACAATAAACATGCCCTCTTATTTTAGTTCCACTTCTTTATCATCCGTACATTTTTAGAAAACACTTATTTAAGAAAGTCTTCCTGAATCCTTCTACACTACATAAGTTCGAGGAAATTTCCAATAATCTTATTAAATTCTTCCACTAATCCTCTGCTTTACCCACTGCCTTAAAAGTTCAACTAGATTATGAATTTCCTTAATTTGTTTATTTATTCTTTGAGTCCCTTCCTTCTAATATATTGCAAGAGTAAAACATTGCTAAGTCTTCGAAGACAACCCGATTCCATCCGTCTGAATACATGGCTTCTCCTTATCATATATAATATTGCAATTTTCATACTAACAGTATACATATTCGATAGTTTAAACCTTTACAGTTACTAAGTCAATTTTGAGTGTTAGGGTCTTGACAGAATGGGAAGAATCCTAGCCATATACTTGTCCATATTAGCTAAAATGTAAGCATGCATGAATAACGATTAGCTTCAAACATTGTCTTATTTGACAAAATGTAAGATGCCCTCTCATCTTCAAAAGAATATGATTTCATTCTAACACAATAACATTTCACAAGAGAAGTCCTTGGGTCCTTCTTCTTTTCCAATTTCCTACAGAAAGCATCAGCTTCTTGAACACTAGTCTTAAAATTCCTTACATTCCTCTTTTAACATTTAACAACCAAAACATTGTCATCACCTAAAGATTAATGCAGATGTATTCGTGTGTTATGTAAAGTAGGGCCCTAGCACCTCAAGCTTCCATCTGATGAAACTTAGCAACGATATACATATGGCTCATGAGAATCTCATTCAAAATATAATTGTCGTTCTCTTTCACAGTTGATGTATCTTGGAAATCTTACAAATTCAACCAATTGATACCTCACATCTATGACATTCCATACTATCCTATTCGAGTTACCACTTAATCTCACTCAAAAAGAATACTATATAGAAAAACAAGTTGAAAACTTCAAAATAACAACTTTTTTGCTCTTTCAATTCTACACCAATATCTTAATTCTACAATATCTAGTGACACTGCATCTCATGTAGAAAAGAATTAGAACTCAACAACAAACTTTGATGAATGTTTCCACATTTAAAAATATATCTTTACCACTATATCATCAGAAAACATAACTCCATTAAGATATTAAAAAAATTTGACCTTCAAAAATGTTTACCTCAAACAAATTGAAAGATTATACTACTCTGTATTTTGATAGCAACCCTCCATTGACAATTCTTCATATAGTATCATGTTTTTATTGCATGTATAACATACTAACTGACCTTTCAGACTTGGCTTACTTCTATATTACTTTTTACATTTCATGCACTTTTGGCCCCATATTGGAACTTGAGTTGGCTTTTCTTTATATTGTAGAAATTGAGATCTAACTTCATTATCTGACCCTTTTACTCTTTTAGATACTTTACTGATTCATTCTGCTCCTTGACTATCACTATGTTATATCTTTTTCTAATTGATAATGATTTCGCCTCTCTAAGCTCTATATAATCATAAGAATCTTGCTCCTAGTTGTAGAGGTGGATTGACTTCCATCCTGTCAAAATCTGATTAACAATGGCAACTCGTTCCCTCATAGTAGTTACCACCATCTTAGTTCTCTCAACATGTTGCAAGTACCATTTCTAGTGAACTTTATAGTTCACCACTCAACTTCACTAAATCATAATTTCACTTTAAGCAGTAGAATAGACTCATTACTATTCACCAAATTTTTGTTTCATATTGCCTTATACACATACTACTTTACGTCAACTCAAGAATTGCACTTTCTTATATTCTTGCTCCTTTTTCAGGAAATATTTATCCAAAAAGATTACTCTAGATACCTCCTAATTCATTTATGTACCAATAGTTTCCATTAATCATCTCAAACTCATTCACCAATGCTCCACTTCTCCTTTTAGCATAAAAGAAGTTAATGACACCTTTTATTCGTATAAACAACTCACTACTTCGACTATCTTCTTCCTTTCACTTAGTCTCTTTATTTTAAAACTTCAACATTTTAACTAATTGTGTGTTCTTTAAAACTTTGAAACATGTTTCTTACTAACATTTTAGTTCTTTGGTTTTTTTCATCATATTCACTATTCAAACATTGAACTCTTCTATTCTTATCACATTATTGAGAAAGCAACATCAATTAACTACTAACTATATTTTGTACCTTCTCTCAAAATCAGCCTTGTCATTCTCAACTAACAAATTTGGTCTCCTTCTTTTCCTCATACTGCTAATAGCCTCAGTCTACTCCTACATCATTTTATTAATGACTTCTGTTATTCTCTAGCGGCAGCGCTCTGTTCTCTTATCGCTTTCAACGATGATCTAATAGTCTCAGACATATCATTATTACCCTTTTAGAAAGCTTTCCTATTCTAGCAAATTTGCCTAGGAAGTGTTATAATTTCTTATTCACACAGAACATTACATATTGAGTTAGCCAAACTTGATATCATGTAACAGTGTGCTATTAACATCCAATCCTAAGGTTGTTATGCAATTCTATTCACATATCTCACTTTGAGATAAAAAAAATGCACAACACAAACAAAAACATCTAAACATGCTTAAAAGCATAGTCAGTCCATTTCTCGACTCGATAGGAAGAACTGCTCTGATACAAAAATAAAACATGTAACGCCCCGGGACTTCCTGCAAGACTGACAAGTGTCTCCACAAACCAACACGGGTTTTTTCAACGTGCTTTGTCCTAACTCACACACTTCCTAGAAAACTTCCCAGGAGGTCACCCATCCCACAATTTCTCCAGGTCAAGCATGCTTAATCATAGAGTTCTTATATTCTAGGCTCCCGAAAAGAAGTTGTAACTTGTAGATATGGTTACGCCTAATCAATTCCTTCAAGTCATCCTCATCTATGCAGTCCCATACGTACATAGTCTTTGAATCCCTCTCATTCCGGTGTGTATTCAATTCATTCATGTGACCCTTTGCCTAGAAGCCTGCTAGGAGCCACTTATCGATGTTTTTCTCTTTAGCACCGGCGACCACTCCCCGCCCTCATCGACCCCGGGACGTCACATGCCCACTAACTTTCGCTTGGTTCGTCCTCGAAATTACCATACCTTGAACAATTGAGGATATTGTTCCCTCATCCTGTCTTCTAACTCCCACGTAGCATCTCCTGTTATTTCATTCCATATCACTTTTACTAACGAAATATTCTTCCCTCTAAGTTGCTTCATCCTCTTGTCTTCATTCTTAACAGGAAGTGTCTCATACGTCAAATTTCTTTCAACTGTACCTCATCGGGTTGAATGACATGAGTTGCATCAGGAATATACTTTCTCAATTGGGACACATGGAAAACATTATGAAGGTTTTAAAGAAAAGGCGGTAAAGCTATTTGGTTTGCAACTGAACCTATCTGACGAATAATTTGATAAGGTCCAATGAATTTAGGAGTGAGTTTTTTGGATTTTATAACCCTTCCGACACCAGTCGTGGGTGTGACTCGCAAAAACACATGCTCACCTTCTTCAAATTCAATAGGTCTTTTTCTTTTATCAGCATAGCTTTTCTATCTACTCTGAGTCGCTCTCATTTTCTCTTGAATTATCTTGACATTCTCAGTTGTTTGTTGTACCATTTCAGGTCCAAGAGTCATACTCTCACCATCATGGTACCAACACAAAGGTGTTCGACATCGTCGTCCGTATAGCGCTTCATAAGGTGACATCCCTATGCTTGAATAGAAACTGTTGTTGTAAGTGAATTCTACCAAAGGTAAGAATTCATCCCAACTTCCTATTTGTTCCAACATGCAAGCTCTTAACAGATCCTCCAGTGACTATATCATCCTCTCCGTTTGACCATCAGTCTGCAGATGGTAGGCAGAACTCAAACGAAGTTTAGTCCCCATTGCTTCGTATAGGCTTCGCCAAAACCTTGATGTAAACTTTGAATCTCTATCAGAAATTATACTAGTGGGTACACCATGAAGTCTAACGATTTCACCAATGTACACCTGGGTCAACTTTTCTAGCGAATACCTGATATTGATTGGCAAGAAATGAGCAGACTTCATAAACCTGTCCACAACGACCCATATAGAATCATATCCTTTTTTAGTCTTTGGCAAACTCATAACAAAATTCATTGCAATACTATCCCATTTTCATTCTGGAATAGTTAGAGGTTGCAACATACCTGCTGGTCTTTGATGTTCAACCTTCGCTTTTTGACACACCAGACATGATGACACATGTTCAGTAACATCTCTCTTCATCCTAGGCCACCAAAATAATCTTTTCAAATCTTGATACATCTTGGTCATTCCAGGATGAATACTCAACCTACTATTGTGTGCTTCATCAAGAATCACTTTTCTAAGATCGGGATCACTGGGTATACAAATCCTACCTTTGAACCTTACGACCCCATCAGACCCTTCCTCAACCGTTGCCATATGACCTTGCTTCAAAAATTCTCTCTCTTTTTGCAAAAAGTCATCATCTTCTTGTTTTTCTCAAATTTCCTCCAACAAATCATTCAGAATAATGACCTTGCTCAAACGAATTCTTTCAGGCGCTAACTCTACAGATAACCACATATCTCAAAATTGTTCAATCAATTGTTCCTCTTTAATCGTCATAGCAGAAACACTGAGCACCTTCCTACTCAATGCATCTGCCGTAACATTCACTTTTCTAGGATGGTATTGTAGTTGAAAATCGTAATCCTTCAGAAATTCTAACCATCTTCTCTGCCTCATGTTCAATTCCTTTTGATCAAACAAATACTTCAAACTTTTATGATCACTGAAGACATTGAACGTAGCCTTATATAGAAAATGTCTCCAAATTTTCAATTCGAAAACAACTGCTGCTAACTCCAAATCATGTGTTGGGTAATTCCTTTCATTTACTTTCAATTGTCTTAAAGCATATGCTACTACATTTCTATTTTGCATCAAAACGCATCCTAACCCTTGATAAGAAGCATTACAGTATACTTCAAAAGATTCATTCAGATCTGGTAAAATCAACACTAGTGCAGTAGTCAGTTTTTTCTTTAGCTCCTGGAAACTTTCTTCACACTCCTCTGTCCAAACAAAAGCCTGATTTTTCCTTATGAGTTGTGTAAGAGGTTCGGCTATCTTGGAAAAACCTTCAATAAACCTCCAATAATATCCATCTAATCCAACAAAACTTCGGATCTCAGTCATTGTTGTTGGCCTTTCCCACTGAAGAACCGTCTCCACGTTTGCTAGATCCACTGCAATTCCATCCTTAGAAATTACATGACCCAAAAATTGAACTTCGTCCAACCAAAATTCACATTTTGACAACTTTGCATACAACTTTTTCTCCTTTAAAATCTGGAGAACTATACTGAGATGTTCAACATGCTCTTTCGGACTTTAGGAATAGATCAGAATGTCATCGACAAAAACAACGACAAATCTGTCTAGATATAGATGAAAAATCCTATTCATGTAACCCATGAATATAGCAGGAGCATTCATCACTCCAAATGGCATTATAAGATACTCATAATGATCGTAGCGCATTCGAAAAGCTGTTTTAGGTATATCCTCTACCTTGACACGGATTTAATGATAACCTGATCACAGATCTATCTTAGAGAAAACAACTGCTTCTTTCAACTGGTCCATCAAATCATTAATCCTTGGAAGTGGATACTTATTCTTGATTATAAATTTGTTCAATTGACGATAGTCCACACACAAACGCGAAGATCCATCCTTCTTTTTGACTAGCAGCATTGGAGCTCCCCATGGTGAAACACTTGGTCTCACAAACTATTTTTCTAACAGTTCCTCCAATTGCTTCTTTAGCTCAGCTAATTCTGATGGCGACATCCAGTACGGTGCAATCAAAATAGGACTCGCTTCTGGTACAAGATCGATAGAAAACTCTATCTCTCTTTCTGGTGGTAATCTAGTACTTCATCAGGAAACTCATTTACGACAAAAATAACATTCACATCCTTTTCATTCTTGACTTCTAAAGAAGATAACAACATGTATCCTCGGGCTCCATCCCTTAATAAAGATTTGACTTGATTGGCAATCAAAAATCCAGAAACCTTATCCTCAGGAAATACTAAGGTCTTTTTAGAACAGTCTAACAGGATATGGTTAGAAGATAATCAATCCGTTCCTAAGATTATATCTATATTGGTAAGAGGCAAATAAATTAAATTAATGGAAAAGACTCTATTATTGATAGTAACAGGGTAATTTAGACATACTTTAGAAGTATTAACAGGCTTGGCAGTAGGTGTAGAAATAATCAATTGAAAGTTCAAAGAAGACACAAGCAATCTCAACCGATCCACACAGTCATATACAATAAACGAATGAGTTCTACCCGAATCATATAGTACAGTTAAAAGATTACCTAATGTGACACCCTCTCCCTTGATAAGATAATCGGACTTAGAGGCTTCAGCTCCACTCATCATATACACTCATCCTCCGGCTTGGGACTTGGCAGCATGAACATTGCTCACCAAAGGCTCCATCTTCGCTTGGTTACAATCTCTTGAGAAATGACCAGGTCTTCCACATCTAAAACAAATAATTCCCCTGATCGTACAGTCCCTCATCATATGGCCCTTTCCGCACTTCAAACATCTCGTTGGAAGTGCCACATTCTGACCAAAACGATTGCCACTAGGACCCCCTCCATGTGGCTGTTGTTGTTGTTACTGACTACCTGATGGCCTTGCATATGGTTTTCGCTGAAACCAGTCATTGTTATTATTTCCTCCTCTTTGGAACCTAGACGGTCCAAAGTTACGATTCCTCGAATCACGCGATGGCTCCAATTCCTCTAGCCTGTAACACATGTCCATCAGTGCCGAAAACTGGTTTATTCGCATCGACAATACCCCTCTCTTCAATTCAACCCTTAAACCTTCCTCAAACTTACGACATTTCCAAACCTCGTCCGGCTGGACCTGAAGATACTATGAGAACTTAGACAAGCTCTAAAACTTCGCAACATACTCATTCACCGACATCCCACCTTATCTTAATCCAAGGAATTCTATCTCCTTGGCATGCCTCGCACTATCCGGAAAATACTTTTCCAGAAATACATCACAAAACACCTCCCAGATAATTTCTCGTCCTTCTGCTTGCAATACTCTTCGAGTTGCTTTCCATCAATTTTCTCCATCTCCCATCAGCATAAAAGTGGCATAAGTCACCTTACGATCATCTGCACATCCCATATCTTCAAACATCTTCTCCAACTCTTGTATCCATAAACTTGCCTTTTCCGAATCAAACTCGCCCCTAAACTACAGTGAGTTATTACGACGAAATTCAGACAAATTTAGAACATCAACATTAGCTTTTTGTTGTTGTGCAGCTCGTTGATTTTGTTGCACAATAACATCTGCCAAACACTGCATTGCTGCTACAACTACTGTCATTGGGTCCTCATTATGTCCCACATTTGCACGTGCTCCTCTATTACAAGACATAGCTTTCTTCACCAATAATCAAAACATAGATAAAAGTCAGATGTAACTTTTCAGAAACCAAACACAGAGAATCACATAACTTAAGCAAAACAGACCTAACCACAAAAACCCAAAAGACTCTAACCGGGGCTCTGATACCAACTAATGTAACACCCACCATAGAGTATCACATTTAAGACTAATCCTAATATAACTTACCCAAGTTGTAAAAGAATTAATCTTGTAAAATATTGATGTTAAAATTTCTTTTGCGGAAAAACTATAATTAAATAAAAACCTTTAAACATAAAACATAATTGAAAGTAAACTCACCATACTTACATACATAATGAAACATTGTTTGCAAATAATTTACATAATTACACACTCAAGCCCAAAAGTTAATATATACAGTACACATGACAGAAATATAAAATACTAAACCATAACCTTCCAAACCAAACTAAGGATTTGGGCCCTTAGAAGGATCCTTATCCTTAGTATCCTCCCTGAAGAAACTTGGCGGATACAGCAACTGCCTGGCTGGTGTCCTGGCAGATGACACCATGGAATCTTCCTGAGGGGTATAAAAACCTCCACCCCGGAGTTCACATATTGGCATGGTGAACTCTAGACGCACAAAAGCATGTTGCGTCAACATAGGAATTCCATTTCTAGTTCCACTAAGATTAAGAGTTAGATCCCCGGTATACACAAACCGCTCATTCCCATAGTCAAACCTCCACGCGTCAGTCCCCCCATAGAATCATATAAGTGAATAAACAAAGCAATAAACATACCAACCAAAAATTATCACAAACAAAATAAGCTATAAACCATACAAGTGAATAAATCTTTATGGATTTTCCACCACAAACAAGTCATCTCCTCACCACCAACATATGATTGATGAGGTTAATCTCCCTCTTACCTCAAGGAAGACAAAATCCTACAAGTTGCTCCCTCCAAGAATTTTGTGTAGTCTTTCAAAAGAAACCTTAACAAACTTAAACCAACACAAAATCATAAACTAAGCTTTATAAAGAGAAACCATGGATCAATCATGGCTTAGAAATTTAGAAATCAATCTTAGAAATAAGAACAAAAATTTTACCTTGTAGAATGGAAAACTTTAGCTTGATTTTCAAGAGAGTAGATGGAAGAACTAGACTTTGTGCACAACTTGAAAGATGTTTAGAATGGTGTTTGGGTTTAGGAAATGGTGTTTGATGAAATTTTGGAAGCTTGGAGGTTGGTTCTTGGTGTGATGGTCGTGGGCTTCAAGATGGAGAGAAATGGAGTTTCTTGTCTCAACAAG
This sequence comes from Ormosia emarginata, assembly GCA_029884605.1. NCBI lineage: Eukaryota > Viridiplantae > Streptophyta > Magnoliopsida > Fabales > Fabaceae > Ormosia > Ormosia emarginata. The sequence continues at coordinate 2,429,724 of JAQQTP010000023.1, forward strand.
TGATGAAATGAAAATGAATAGCCTATTGCCTAATGCATTGCCGTGAAATGCTTCTCCAAAGGAGTAAGATACTTTGCTAATCACTTATGACTTAGCACATGGCTTGAGTCACCAAATGAACATGCAATGGTCACCTAAATTTCTATTGGCTTAAAGCAAGTGAATCACCTAATTCTAGATGCTTTGTGAAGCTTCCTAGCTGTGGAGCTCCATGGAGAAGACTAACCAAGTTTTAGTTCAATTACATCCTAACTAGATTAAGCTAACTTAGATTTCCTAGTTTCATTACTAACTATCTAGTTACTCATGAATGACTCACAAACCTTCTAGAAGACTCTAGAAAACTCTTGTAACTAGGAACTCTAATGAGTAGCAGACTAAGTTTGCTCCATTTAGTTACTTCCTAGGCTTATACTAACTTAGTTTAAGTAATCTAGTTACAAAGCTAACTAGCTTAGCCATTTTCGTTGACCATTTCCTATTGGTTCTCATCAAGCTTCAATTATTCTAATTGGTCCATAAAATAAATCATTAAAACTTTCTCTACAGGCTATTATCCAATAGACAATAGATACATAAATTATTACCTAATGGACAGAGCATATTGTTCACAAGTCAGTATAAATTTGTCTGTTGAATAATAAAATACAGAATATTTTTATTTCACAAATAAATTCGAAAAATTAAAAGATTGTGACACCTATCTCTCGAATTTGGGTTTAGTAAGATCCCACAGCTCCGAATAAATCAGTAAAGATTTTTCCCGACCCAAAAATTATTATTTTCCTGACCCGGAGTAAATCACACACAACAATCACAAACAGTCACAAAACAGTCAAAATAAATTTGCAGCACATAGAAATCACAAAACAGTACAATTCAATCATTACTGTAAAATAGCCAAATTTTGAGGTGTTATATAACACCCTATGTAACACCCTCCTTAGGGCATCACATTTCTGACTCCCGACTCATAATCTGAAAATCAATTCGTAAAAGGTTTGAGTTATGAAAATATGGGTTTCAAAATTTCTTCTTTACTGAAACGTAAATTTACTGAAAATATTAGGTAATATTAAAAATCATATTTCAACTATTCATTATGCAATATTGACACCAATTAATATTTCACAATTTAAATAGAAATATAAAACTAGCAGACTCTTTTTTTTTTTTAACAGTAGCAAACCCCATGACGGGTCCTACTTAATAGCACGGTACAACACTAACGTTAAAACTTAACATACTTATTCTGTTGTGTATCCATCTTGTTGCATCAGACATCTGTTCTACATCTGTTCTTTGTCAACACTGTGCACCTTCGAGTCCTGAATGTCCACTCCTTATTGTTGTCACCTATCTCAGAGTATTCATTGCCCGTTATGTCTAAGACAACTCGATCCTTCTATTATTTGATTTTAACAGTACAGACACAGCAAAATAACATAATAAAGAGGTGAGATTGACAAGCGCCGAACTCAGTCAAAATTATAACCGAAGTTATTACCTAAACTTGTAGTATAGTGAACAACACCGGATCGTCTCCTCAAGGATCGTAAATGCAATTTGATCAAATTAAGTTAAGTTAGAAAAATGGAGGTTTTGATGGTTCAAGGATCACAGTGACAAGATTTAAAGAGAAATAACAATTAGAAGAACAGTCAATTCAGAAATCTATCCGAGATTGGGTGGATTCAATCATAAACCTTTCAACAAACACTTGAAGCACATTTGAATGGTTAACTTGGATCTAACCGAGATCTCAGCATTAGATCCAGAATTCACACTAGACAATCATCCAGAATTCAATTGACAAGTGATAAATACAAATCTGCAATCGCACCATTCATATAGATATATGTCAATTTAAGCACCGAATTTAATTAACCTAGGCACCAATCAGTAACCTAACCTCTTCAATTACGTGATTAGTTTAGATCAATCAGTTCCAAGCTTTATCACAAATCTCAATCTTCAGTCATGTGATTAGTTTAGATCAATCAGTTCTAAGTTTCATCATAAATCTTAATCTTAAATCAAGATTAAATCAGATCAAATATGAACAGAATCACCATTCATGCATTCAAGATTAAGAAGAAGAAGAAGAAGAAGAAGAAGAAGAAGAGAAGAGGAATTCAAATATAAATCAAATACATTACATAACCAAGGTCTCAAGAATCCAAACCACAATCTCTTCAAGAGTCCCAAATTGACCGAAAGTAGCTTAGCCCTCCATTACCATGAAGGGGAGCATCAAAATATACAAAAGCTATGAGAAACTATGAAGAAACAAGAAGAAACTATGAGAGAAAATGAAGGAGAATACAACTTGTTATTCATGATACCAATGGTGCCTTTTATAGAAGTCTAGGGTAACAAAATGACAAAGGGGAGTGGGTGGATGAGTGGGGTGGTTGAGTGAAGTGGTTGAGTGGATGGATTAGTGGATGAGTGGATGGATTAGTGGATGAATGGGTGGATTAGTGGATGAATGAGTGGATTAGTGGATGAGTGGGTGGATTAGTGGATGAATGAGTGGGTGGTTGAGGACGAAAATTTTGTGTCTGAATTGGAAGCCAAAAACGACCAACTATACTTCAGATCCATGAAAAGTACTCTTCATGAAAGTTGTAGATCTTTGTCTTGGATATAACATGCATATCTGGATCGTCCAATTTGGCTTCCTACAGCCCAAGATATGACCCAAATACCGCAGGTTGCTCAAACCCAACTTCAGCACCTCTGTTCCGACTTGCAACCTCAAACTGACCCATTAGACTTCATTTTTTCAAAAAGTGTTCTTCATGAAAGTTGTTTATTTGGATCTTAACTATCAACTATCCAAATTTCATCCCATCTCCATTATTATAGCTTGAGATATGATTTTATGAGTGCACACCATTCGGATTCTAGTGACAGAACCCGTATTCTGACTTCCATGTAAACTTAGGTCCCTTAGACATCTGTGTAGGACTTTGAGCTCTTCATCAAAGTTGTAGAGCTTCCTCCTAGCTTTCCTACAAGGTAAAATTCATGATTATCAGATATCAGGAACTCAAGTTATGGCCAAAATACAGAAATAGTGTCAAATCTCAATAATGCTGAAAATATTCAATTAGGACCATTTTGAGCTTAAACTCACAAAATCATACCAAACTCAATCAATTAAGAATATGGAGAGTGTAAATGACTAAACATAAGGGTTTCTTAATGAATAAAATATGTGATTATCAAATTCCCCCACACTTAGCTTTTTTGCACTCCTGGGCAAAACTCAAGACCAAAACAAGGATATAAGAGATTAACAAAAATTGACATTCAAGAGCCCAAAATTTTACAATCAAGAAGAACAACCAAAGGTTCAAGGGATCAAAACACTCATGAGTTAACAATTCTCCACATCTCAAACCAACAAGCAAGGTATCTTCAACATGAATCGAGAATGATAGATCTTCACAAGATTCCCTCTTAATCTCTTAAGTGTTGGTAGGTATTTCACTCAATTCAACCCATGAAAATTGCACTACCATAAGCTTGCTTATCTTCTACTTCTCCACTACTCAAAACACATGCACACACAAATCATGAGAACTTTATTCAAGGTTGTAGTGAGGTCAAGGTAACAGAAGAGGATAAAATGGATATGAGAAGATAAATACCAAAGAGAATAAAAGCAAATGAGAGCTGAGTTCAAATAACAAGCATAAAAGTTCATCCCAACTCTAATGTATATCCCTTTACATATTCATTTCCCAATCCTTTTCTTCTTTTTTTTCTTTTTTTTTATATATATGAACATAACTATATACATACATTTTCCCTTTTTTTTTAGGCACTCCTTCCTTTTTCAACAACCATTTTGTACACACACCCCCACACTTGATCAAAAACTCATCCATTAACCAAGCTAATGTTCTTTTATTCCCTAAGGTAAAGTAAGAACACGATTTTTCATTTAAGGCACATAATGAGCTACAAACAAGGAATGGTCAAATAAGCTCAAAGGGGTTAAGTAAAGGAAAATATACAAGGTTGGAAGGAATCAGAGAATTTTCAAGAAGTCAAAAGAGTGCTTGATATCATATTGAAAACAAGATTGGCTATTCGGTTAAACTGGCTAATTAAGAAAGAGGGCCTCAATCATGTTCATGCATGCAAGTGAAATGTAGCTTCAAAAAGAATCAAAGCAAGTTCTAGAGTGGTCATTAACATGAGTGAAAATCACACAAGAAAGAAGAGAATGGCATAAATGTTGAATCCATCTGTTAGGCTCAAAATCTCACAAGGTATGCATCCATCAAACTCAATTCATCAATTCAATCATCCATCACCAAGCATATCAGTTCAAGAAGGGAGAAAAGTTATTCAATCATGCAATGAACCCTTTTTTTAATATTTTTTTCTTAAAAAAATGCTAAAATCTCTCCCCCACACTTAATATAACATTGCCTTCAATGTGAAAGAGAGATATAGAAAAGAGCAACACAACCTAATAAGAAGTGAATCAACGCCAAGCAGAAAAAAAAAGCACACTGTCAGTGATGCATCAGACCCTGAAAAGAAATCAAACAATAAAACTTTAGTACTTCCACAATTTAATACTAATTAATTACTACCTAAAAAAATCCTTACTCTGCCACCAATTAAGATGCGTCTCAAGAGTAAAATTACTTCTTACTCTGCCATCACTAATTGGTTTAATAAGTCTATGACAATCATATCATACTTTCCAAACAAAACAACAAAAAAAAATTTTTTTTTTTTTTTTTTTTTATTTTTTTATTTTTTTATTTTTTTATTTTTTTTTTTGGGTCAACTATCCTTCCCCCCTAACTAGATCACAACATTGTCCTCAATGTTAAAATATAGATGAGTAAAGGATAGAAGATATTACCTGTTGGAGAAAGCTAACACAAATTTAAACAGAAATAAAGTACAATAAAATCAAACCCATTAAAGATAAAGTTTCAGATCTGGCTTTTTTTTCTTATTACTTCCTTCGCTGCTTCCTGTTGACCAATCTATCTGAGCTAATACCTTATCAGGTACATACTCAAAAGCTTCTAATTTATCAATGAGCTCATCAATAGTGGAGGCAGAGATAAGAAGTTGTCTTGCCGAAGGAGTGATAAATTTCTGTTCCACAACTTTATCAAGAAAAGATGACAAAAGATCAAAGAAATTATTAACATTCAACAAACCAATGGGTCTATGGTGGATGTTCGATTCTACCAAGAGACAATTTGAAAAATTTCTTCCAAAGTACCAAAACCACCTGGTAAGACAAGAAATGCATCAGAATTGTCAACCATTGTTTTCATTCGTCCATGCATAGATATTACCTGAATTTCTTCTCCAACTGTCCTTCCAGTGATGTTATTTTCAGCTAAAGGTTTAGGAATAACACCTAAAACCTGACTGCCTCCTATAAAGGTAGTAAGTGATACAGCCCCCATTAACCTACGACAACCTCCCCCATATACAAGATGAATATTCCTTGCAGCAAGTGATCGACCAAGAGTGCTAGCTGTGTTTACAAACTCTAATCCCTTCCCATAACTCGACCCACAAAAAACACAGACATTTTTGAGGTTACGAATAGAAGGCCCCATTCTATACTCTTCCTCCCTTTGAGTGTTTCTGAGTTGAAGGAAAATGGAGAAAATGGAGTGTTTAAATAAGAAAAAGAATGGAAAGGGAAATAATTGCACCTATAAGGGTAGGTTGGCTGTTGTCAGAAAAGGTTGAAATTAAGAGACACAAAATCTTTTTTTTTTTTTGACTTCAAGAAAACCATCAAGGTAAAGAAGTCTAGAAACCCCTGAAGAACTCTGCTCAAAGGATCGTCTGTACAAAAATCAAAATACAATAGAATGATACAAAGATAAAAGAAATAGAAAATGATGACATACCTGTATGTACAGTTTCCATGGCGTATCTTTATACTGCGCGTCATGAGTGCAGTAGACATCACGTCTGATTTTTTTTTTTTTGAAATTGTTAGAAAAACTTGATGAAAGATGAGTGTATACTTACTTAAGATTGGGATGGAGGTAGTCTGCTCTTTCGGCTTTGTGCCAAAGCATTGTTGATCAGTATTTGACCCATTCAAGACCAACGCAACATAGGGCTCCCAAAAGGGACAAGTGGCCATAATGCGACTGGCTACCTCACATGTGGGATACAATCTACCTTCTTTGTTTTTCAATTAAGAAGGCTGGATCAGGATACATACATTTCCCCATTCACGGTTTGTGTTACCAAAGCCAACCCTAAGACGTATACACAATTTTTTTTTGTGTTTTGCTTTTTGTTTTGTTTTTTTGTTTTTTGTTTTTTTTAATATATTTTTTTGTTTGAAAGATGACATGAAGAAGAAGAAGAGGATGATATGTACAGATTGTTTGTGGATATGGCTCACATCTGCCTCTGGTTTAACGTCCAGTAACGGCTTAAACGTCTTCTATGAGTCGAGGATAAGCTTCCCATCCAATTTTCTTATAAATTGGCAAACAGGGTCTTTTAGAGTCAGATTCCCAAGACTGTAGCGTTTTTCTTCATCCTTGAAGAGATTCCACAATTTAAGAATTTCACGATGCACCAATCCATAAGAATGCGTCTCAAGAGTCAATAAGATATCATCTAATGACTCCTTACTCAGTTCATTCTTAATGAAGAAAATTTTATCTTCTCTATTTGCGGAAACCATACCCAAAGTATGGCATCGCTTGTTACAGTTCTATCGTCCACATTTGTGACAAACTTGTAACCTTTTTGCTCTTTTCCTTTTAGAATATGAACTTCTTCCAAGACTGGGCATATATGAGTCAAATGAAATTGAGGACTCACCTGCTAATCGGACCTTTGCTTCAATTATCCAACGTACATCTTCTGGCATACCTTTGTGCATTAACAGTCTCAATCTTTCACATCGAACTTTGTAGATTTTTCTCAGAGCATTTTGAGGAAGAGAAGGAAAATGTATTCTCAGGTTTGAAAGAATGACATCCATTTTGAAGGAGAAGAAGGGTTCAGTTATTTTGGGAAACTGAAAATTAAACCGACTTGAGAGTCACAGAGTACCGTATCTGCCACTTAATCGGCAACACAAAGAACTCAAGAACTTGGTTTTCCAGGAATGGTTGAGTCTTTGTCCATTAACTTGAAGCGCATTACCATTCCTAGGATCCTCAATATCTACGGCCCCAGAGGATACACGTGTTTGACAACAAAAGAACCGCGCCACCTAGATCTCAATTTCCAAGGAGTAGGTGCAGATGATAATCTCAAAGCAGAACTTCTTTGACCAATTTCCGCAGCTTTTGCAAAAGGTGTAACAGACCTTGAATAAAGTAGGCCAATAAAATCCATACTGCAAGATTTTCGCAGTTATTATCGTTGAAGAAAAAAAAATGACCTCCACATGCTCCCGAGTAACAAAATTTAATGGCGCTACCTACCTCATTGTCGGGCACACAGCTTTTTTTTTCTTTTTTTTTCTTTTTTCTTTTTTCTTTTTTTTTATTCATAATGCGGATGGAGAAGGTTCATCACCTCCATTTCGCATTCTCTCGGAAGTTCATGATCTTGTTTGAGGCGGTATCCATTTACGATGAAAGCTTTGGCGGTGACCTCACTTTTAATCGAACAAACACCGAAGGAAAAACCTTAGTAACAATAAATGGTCCATCCCATCTAGACCTTAATTTGCCGGGCATGAGTCGGAGGCGGGAGTTATAGAGGAGAACTTTTTGACCAATCTCAAATGTTTTCCTCGAATCAACTTATCATGGAAGGCTTTGGTCTTCTCCTTATAAAGTTTGGAACTTTCATAAGCCTCCAAGCGGATCTCCTCCAATTCTTTGCGAGTTGCGGCTTCCTCTCTCCACCCGCTTGATCTAGGTCCAAGTTGCACTTTTCACCGCCCGAATGCATGATGCTCAATTTCCACCGGCAGGTGGCAGGCTTTTCCAAAAACAATCCGATACGGAGACATCCCGATTGGTGTCTTATAAGCAGTCCGGTAAGCCCATAAAGCATCCTCAAGCCTCTTGCTCCAGTCCTTTCTGTTAGGTTAAACTGTCTTCTGGAGTATCTGCTTGATCTCCCTGTTGGAAATCTCGGCTTGCCCATTAGTTTGGGGATGGTAAGGTGTAGAAACTTTGTGCAAGACCCCATACTTTTTCATCAAAGCTTCCATGCTTCGATTACAAAAATGTGAACCCTGATCACTGATCATCGCCTTCGGAACTCCAAACCTGCAGAAAATCTGTGATCTAACAAAATCCACAACAACTTTGGAATCATCAGTCCGAGTAGCTTTCGCCTCTACCCACTTAGATACATAATCAATAACTAGCAAAATGTAAACAAAACCAAAAGAAATAGGAAAGGGTCCCATAAAATCAATACCCCATACATCAAAAATCTCACAGAACAATAAGGATTTCTGGGGCATCTCATTCCTTCGAGAAGTGTTTCCTGTTCTTTGGCATGGATCACAAGATTTACAAAACACACATGCATCATGAAATAGAGTGGGCCAATATAATCCAGATTCCAAAACTTTCCTAACAGTCCTTTGGGGACCAAAATGACCGTCACATGCAAGTGTATGACAAAAGCTAAGAATAGAATGGAATTCATTATCAGGCACGCATCTCCTAATGACTTGGTCACTACAAAATTTCCACAAATAAGGATCGTCCCACACATAATATTTTGACTCACTCTTCAATTTATCAATCTGAGCCCTAATAAAATGTGCAGGGAAAACACCAGCAACTAAGAAATTTATCAAATTAGCAAACCAAGGAGTGTTACCTTGTAGCTTGAAAAGCTGCTCATCAGGGAAGACATCATGGATAGGAAAAGTATCTGCCTCCTTTTCAATTCGGCTTAGGTGATCAGCCACTAAATTCTCCGCTCCACTTTTATCACGGATTTCAATATCGAACTCTTAGAGGAGCAAAATCCACCTAATCAACCTAGGCTTTGCATCAAGTTTCTTCAGGAGAAACTTCAGAGTTGTATGATCTGAAAACACAACCACTCTAGAACCAAGCAAATATGATCAAAATTTGTCTAAAGCAAAAACAATTGCTAAAAATTCCTTTTCAGTGGCGGTGTAGTTGACTTATGCAGGATCTAAAGTTCTTGAAGCATAGGAGATGACATGAGATATTTTGCCGACCCTTTGTGCAAGAACAGCTCCCAAAGCATAATTAGAGGCATCACACATAAGCTCAAATGGGAGTGTCCAATCTGGTGGCTGGATGATAGGTGTATTGGTCAATGCTTGCTTCAAGTGATTGAAGGCATCCTTGCATTTCTGGTCAAAATGGAACTCCACTTCTTTTTGTAGCAAGTTGGATAGTGGAAGAGCAATTTTGCTGAAATCTTTTATTAATCGCCTATAGAAACCTGCATGACCAAGGAAAGAACGAACCTCCCGCATGCATGTGGGGTAAAATAGGCATGAAATAACATCTATTTTTGCAGGATCTACCTCAATACCCTTGCTAGATATTATATGCCCTAAAACTATGCCTTGCTCCACCATGAAATGACATTTCTCAAAATTCAGAACAAGGTTAGCCTTAATGCATTTATGCAAAACCTGAGTCAAACTATCCAAACATGCATCAAAGGAAGAGCCATAGACAGTAAAGTCATCCATGAATACATCCATGCAATTTTCTAAAAGGTCGAAAATATACTTACCATACACCTTTGAAAGGTGCCTGGAGCGTTGCACTGAGACCAAAAGGCATCATTCGTATACAAATGTGCCAAATGGACAAGTGAAAGTAGTTTTATCTTGGTCTTACGGGGCTATATGGATCTGAAAATAACCCGAATATCCATCCAAGAAACAGTAATGCGACTTGCCAGCTAGTCTCTCTAACATCTGATCAATGAAAGGTAATGGGAAATGATCTTTCCTGGTGGCTTGGTTAAGTCATCTGTAATCAATGCAAACCCGCCAGCTGTTTTGAATTCTTGTGGGTAGTAGCTCATTGTTCTGATTTTCAACTACTGTGACCCCAGATTTCTTTGGAACAACCTGCACAGGGCTCACCCATTTACTATCAGATATGAGATAAATAATGCCAGCTTGCAGTAGCTTGGTAACTTCCTTCTTTACCACATCCAGAGTCAGGGGGTTCAGTCTCCTTTGGGTCTGCCGTACTGGTTTAGTATCTTCCTCCAACAAAATCCTATGCATGCATGTGGAGGGACTGATACCAGGAAGATCTGCAAGTGTCCATCCGATAGCTTGTTTATTCTGCCTCAAAACCTGCAGTAATTTTTCTTCTTGATCAGGTTGCAAATTTTTAGCGATAATCACAGGCAGCTTCTCACCATCTTCCAAATATGCATATTTAAGATGGTCTGGCAAAATCTTTAATTCTAAGGATGGAGGCTGTACGATGGAGGGCAACAAGCTGTTTGAAACAACTAACTCAGCAACACTAAATTCAACATACTTCTGACTCTCATTTTCACATGTTGTATCATTCAAGTCAGCAACTACATCACCACTCATAACTGCATAAATCTCAGCACATGCAGCACATGGTACAATATCACAGCCAGCACATGTTTCACAGGTAACAGAATCTAGAAAATCAGCAATATCAGGAAATTCAGCATAAATATCAGCATAAGCATTGTCAACTAGCATATCAATCATATCAACATGGAAAACAGAATGCTCCTCTAGGGGATGTCTCATGGCCTCAAAAATGTTAAATTGTACCACATCGTCGCCAAATTCCATGGAAAGGGTGCCAACATGCACATCTATCTTGGTCTTGGCTATCTTGAGGAAAGGTCTGCCTAGGATCAATGGAGCATGGTTTGTTAAAGACTCATCTTCCATGTTCAGAATATAGAAGTCCGCTGGAAAAATTAGCTCATTCACCCGAACTAACACATCTTCTAGCACTCTTGCAGGATGAGCAGTGGTCCTATTTGCCAACTGAATCACTATACCAGTAGGTTGCAAAGTGCCAATATTCAAGGACTGATATATTGACATAGGCATGACATTAATCGAAGCACCCAAGTCTAGCATTGCATGTTCAAATTTGGAATTACCTATCGTGCAAGGAATTGTGAAAGTTCCAGGGTCTTTGCATTTTTGTGGCATGCTTGGTAGAATCATTGCAGAAACATTTCTGTCCATGCTTATTTTCTCAGTACCCTTAAGTCTTCTCTTGTGAGTACACAACTCTTTGAGGAATTTAGCATACTTGGGAATCTGCTTGATTGCATCAAGGAGGGGAATATTGATTTCCACCTTCCTGAATGTGTCCATGACTTTTCTTTCTATTTCTGTTTACGTAGTATGCTTGGACTGTGTGACTCTGTTTGGAAAAGGTAGTGGAATGGCCGATTTGAATTCTCTCGCACATTTCTTACGTGTCACGATTTTTGACCGAGCTATCCACTTTCTTCTGTTTCTGGTCACCTTCTGGTTGCTGCACTTGTAGTTTAGGTTGTGGTGGAGTAGGACCGTCAACTTCTCTGCCACTTCTCAAGCTAATGGCACTTACATTGCCTCTTGGGTTGTTGACTATTTGTGAATGCAATTGGTTCGACCCTTGACTTTTCAGCTCACTCAGAGTGGTTGCCATCTACCCAATTTGAGTTTGTAAATTATGGATGGTGGCATTGACATTCTGTTGAAACTGTTTCATCAAGTCTTCAAAAGGTGGCTCGGCCTAGAGTGGTCTTTGGGCAGTGTAGTGGAGGGTCGCTGTGCATGGGTGGCGGCGCAGTTGTGCTTGCCTAAATGCAGTGGTTGGTACTTGTTGCTAGGGCACGTAGCTTGGTATCTAAAGCTGCGGTTCCGCTTGTTGGTAGGGCCCATTGTTGTTATTGTTGACCAGAATTTCCATATCTCAGGTTGGGATGGTCCCTCCAGCCAGGGTTATAGGTATTAGAAAATGGATCATACCTGGACTGCTGCTGTGATTGCTGATATTGGGGTCTACAAGGAAAAATACCAGCTGCTGCAACAGATTGCTCTGGAAAAATAAAACCACCATCCTGAAGTATGGGGCATGCATTAGTAGGATGAGATGAACAAGAGCAAATGCCACACACAGTTGCAGCCATCTGCATTGGTGCTTGTTGTCCCACTGCTAATTGCCTCACCAAAGAAGTCAATTCATCAAGTCTATGTTCCATTCTCTGTTGGTCTACATAAGATGATTGAATCTCATTGACTCCTCTGGTTGAGGTAATAATTCGTGTGCCAAATTGTTGGGTATTGGCTGCCCTGTTTGCTATCAAATCTCTCGCTGCTGCAGGGGTCTTGTCTACTAAGGCTCCTCCAGAGGCAGCATCCACCATGCTTCTGTCATTTGGCAGCAAGCCTTCATAAAAATATTGAATTAAGAGTTAATCGGTGATTTGGTGGTGGGGACAGCTCGAGCACAGCTTCTTGAATCTTTCCCAATATTCATGCAAGGTCTCTCCTGTCATTTGTCTTATGCCACATATATCTTTTCTAATGGCAGCAGCTCTAGAGGCAGGGAAAAATTTCTCTAAGAACAACTGCTTCATGTCAGTCTAACTTGTTACTGAACCTGGTGAAAGATAAAATAACCAATCCTTGGCTCTATCAGCAAGTGAGAAAGGAAATGCCCTCAGCTTAATGTGGTCTTCTGAGATCCCATGTGGCTTCATGGTTGAACAAACCACATGGAACTCCTTTAGATGCTTATGGGGATCCTCACCTACAAAACCGTGAAACTTGGGCAACAAATGTATCAATCCAGATTTTAACTCAAAATCAGCATCAAGATCTGGGTATTGAATACACAAAGACTGGTTAGTTATATCAGGAGCAGGAAGTTCCTTAAGAGTTCTATTCTGCATGTTATCAGCCATGGTTTCAGAATTATTCAAGATCTCAAGTTCACTCCTAATATTAAGATCAAATTCAGAAGCAATTCTTGCACTTAGCCAACGAGCTCTAATCAACCTATGCAAGGTCCTATCAATCTCAGGATCAAAGTCAACTAAGTTATCAGGCTCGGACCTAGTCATGCATCACACAAAAACAAATAAATAAGCAAAATACACTAAACAATGGATAAAAATGTTAGAAAAGTTAATAAAAAGCAAAAGTTAGTAAAAACACTTAAAATGAAAAGATTACACTTACTAATCCCCGGCAACGGCGCCAAAGTTTTGACGAGCACCGAACTCAGTCAAAATTATAACCGAAGTTATTACCTAAACTTGTAATATAGTGAACAACACAGGATTGTCTCCTCAAGGATCGTAAATGCAATTTGATCAAATTCAGTTAAGTTAGAAAAAGGGGGGTTTTGAGGGTTCAAGGATCACAGTGACAAGATTTAAAGAGAAATAACAATTAGAAAAACAGTCAATTCAGAAATCTATCTGAGATTGGGTAGATTCAATCATAAACCTTTCAACAAACACTTGAAGCACATTTGAATGGTTAACTTGGATCTAACCGAGATCTCAGCATTAGATCCAGAATTCACACTAGACAATCGTCCAGAATTCAATTGACAAGTGATAAACACAAATCTGCAATCGCACCATTAATGTAGATATATGTCAATTTAAGCACCGAATTTAATTAACCTAGGCACCAATCAGTAACCTAACCTCTTCAATTACGTGATTAGTTTAGATCAATCAGTTCCAACCTTCATCACAAATCTCAATCTTCAGTCATGTGATTAGTTTAGATCAATCAGTTCTAAGTTTCATCATAAATCTTAATCTTAAATCAAGATCAAATCAGATCAAATATGAACAGAATCACCATTCATGCATTCAAGATTAAGAAGAAGAAGAAGAAGAAGAAGAAGAAGAAGAAGAGAAGAGGAATTCAAATATAAATCAAATACATTACATAACCAAGGTCTCAAGAATCCAAACCACAATCTCTTCAAGAGTCCCAAATTGACCAAAAGTAGCTTAGCCCTCCATTACCATGAAGGGGAGCATCAAAATATACAAAAGTTATGAGAAACTATGAAGAAACAAGAAGAAACTATGAGAGAAAATGAAGGAGAATACAACTTGTTATTCATGATAACCAATGGTGCCTTTTATAGAAGTCTAGGGTAACAAAATGACAAAGGAGAGTGGGTGGATGAGTGGGGTGGTTGAGTGAAGTGGTTGAGTGGATGGATTAGTGGATGAGTGGGTGAATTAGTGGATGAGTGGGTGGATTAGTGGATGAATGAGTGGATTAGTGGATGAATGAGTGGGTGGTTGAGGACGAAAATTTCGTGTCTGAATTGGAAGCCAAAAACGGCTAACTATACTTCAGATCCATGAAAAGTACTCTTCATGAAAGTTGTAGATCTTTGTCTTGGCTATAACATGCATATCTGGATCGTCCAATTTGGCTTCCTACAGCCTAGGATATGACCCAAATACCGCAGGTTGCTCAAACCCAACTTCAGCACCTCTGTTCCGACTTGCAAGCTCAAACTGACCCATTAGACTTCATTTTTTCAAAAAGTGTTCTTCATAAAAGTTGTTTATTTGGATCTTAAATATCAACTATCAAAATTTCAGCCCATCTCCATTATTACAGCTTGAGATATGATTTTATGAGTGCACACCATTCGGATTCTAGTGACAGAACCCGTATTCTGACTTCCATGTAAACTTAGGTCCCTTAGACATCTGTGTAGGACTTTGAGCTCTTCATCAAAGTTGTATAGCTTCCTCCTAGCTTTCCTAAAAGGTAAAATTCATGATTATCAGATATCAGGAACTCAAGTTATGGCCAAAATACAGAAACAATGTCAAATCTCAATAATGCTGAAAATATTCAATTAGGACCATTTTGAGCTTAAACTCACAAAATCATACCAAACTCAATCAATTAAGAATATGGAGAGTGTAAATGACTAAACATAAGGGTTTCTTAATGAATGAAATATGTGATTATCAGAGATCACCTACACCAATACCAACATGACAGCACAGAGATAACACAAACAACAATATCGTACAGGGATATCATACCAGACTTCCAATAATATATTTAATATTAATCAACTATCATCATCCAATCATATATCAATCCAAGTATTCAAAATAGTTGTCATAGCCAATATTCCTCAATTAATATATCATACAGATATAAACATAATCATATAATGCATGTACACAAGACTCGATTTCCTACTCCATGGAGCTAAAACTCAGGTTGGAGAAATGATCGAAAAGACCTGCCGGTACCACATGGCTCAGACCACGTGCTTTAATTCTCATTTCAATTTTTGCACATCTAGCACATACACGACAGTCTTTATCAGATCTTGATTAAGAATAGTGTCTCGGTCAGGATCATCGGTGTGTTGCATCGGTCTAACCTATGGGAAGAAGCGCGACCAACCACCCGTGTAGGCAATCCGCACCCCGATGCCCCCAAGGTCAACAAGTGACTTACACTATGCATATCGCATCCACTCAAGAGGTGTGTTTCTCCTAGGCAATCAGCCATATCCAGTCCTCATCGGACCATTCCAATGCATGTATAATGCACCAAATACCAATCACAGGCATCTCTTTCTAATGCATATAAATTGTACCAAATTATACTGTATTTTCAACAGCAAAATCATGTTATCACATTTTCATAGTTATAAAACACTTTCGTCGTGTTTTCACAAAATTGGGCAACATTTTTGTTACGTTTTTCACAATTTCAAAACGTTTTTGTTACGTTTTCAAAATATCGTAACACTTCTGTTACGTTTTCAAAATGCCACAACTCTTCTGTTGCACTCTTAAATCACGTATTAATTTTTCAATGTTTTTCTCAATCGCATAAAAATATATGTTTCTCAAATCCCATAATATTTTTCTACTGTTTCAAAATCGCGTAACTTAAAAATCATTCTTTTAAGTCGCGTAAATCATTTTCTTTCATTTTTAAGATATTTAAAACACTTTTCAAATCACATAATGATTTTCCGCTATTTTCACAATCACGTAAAATAATTCATCACTTTTCCATCATGTAGTGATTTTTCAATAGTAGTTCAAATTACGTAAAATATTTAAACGTAATTCAAATCATGTAAAAATATTTCAACTTATTTAAAATCACGTAGAAATATTTTTTTTCGTATTTCAAATCGCGTAGAATTATTTTACTGTATTTCAAATCGTTTTAAGATACATAAAATATTTTTCAACATTTTACAATCACGTAAAATATTCCTCAATGTTCGAAACATTATTTTTGGACTTAAATAAATCAATATCATTTTTCAACACATTTTTCAAATTGTGTAAAAAAATATTTTATTGCATTTCAAATCGTTTTTAAGCTACGCAAATAATTTTTCATCACAATTTCATTACAAAAAATATTTCTTAACCTTTAAAAATTATTTTTCAACTTTTCTCAAAATAATATGACTTTGTATTTCATTTTTCACATTTCCTTACTCAAGAAAATTCTTTTTCCACATTTCTTTACTCAAGAAATCCTTTTCCAAAATATAATCCACAAAAATCACTTTTCTATTGATATAAATCAATGTTTCAAAACTTAACATTTTCTAACGTATTTCAAAACTCGAAAATAAATTATACGTTAGTAAATTTTCAAAACACCATTATATTCTCTATTTTTCTCAAATCAATTTTAAAATCAATTCTCTTCAAAATAAATTGAAGTTAAAACATTTTCAACCTCTCTTTGTCTTTCGTTTACAAAATTTTCTCAAGTGATAAAACACTCTGATTCCCTTTCCAAAATCCTTGTATTAAACCAAACTGTATTTCTACTTTGAAAATTACTTTATTTTATAAAACCAAGGCATTACAAACCTTCTAAAACGTGGACATGACTATTGAAATCATCAAATATTTTTCTTTCTAAATTGATATGGTTTTACACAAACTGCAAATCCTTAAAATCAACATTTGCCCATTTCATTCAAAATTCATGTTTAGAAAAACACTTAGGATCTTTTTACACAAAATATATCAATAAAAATCCTTCAAAACCGTATTCTTGTTCTCTTGAAAAACATATCCTTTGTTTATTTTCCATACTCTTCAAATCAATCCAATTTTTAATCTTTCATGAAAATCTTAAGTTATAAACACCTATGTTGAGGTGTCTTGACCGAAAATCCCATAGCCTTTAGAACCAAGAAAAATCATTTTTTCTCCACTTCATAATTTTAATTAAACAAATCAATTTCCTTATTCTTGAAAAATTTCAACATGGAACCCTAACCTTGGGTGCCAAAACCGTAGCCACCTTCCTTTGACCATTGGAACCAAAAATTAATTTTCTTTCCATCATCAAATCATGGCATACATATACATACACAATATATATATATATACCAAAAGCATGCCATATTATCATCATGCATAGTATAAGCATACCATCAAAATCGTAAACTCATGCAAAGCATATTAAGCATAGGCAATTAATCAAAGCTCATAAACACATATAAATTATTACATGACCATGGATATGAATCATCACATGGATTCAACATCCATCAAACATAAGATCATCTCTCACCACCATGCTTGGTTGGTGAGATGGATCTCCCCCTTACCTCTTGAAGATCCTCAAAAGCTCTTTGTCTTGCTTCTTGTCCTTCACCATCAAGGGCTTCTCAAATACAAAATAAAATACATAAAAATTAGTATACTAAGCTTGATTAAGAGGAACCATGGATCAAACATAGTTTAGATCATGAAAAAGAAAAGAAGAAATGAAGTTTTCTTACACTTCACCATAAATACCCCATAACTTTGATCTTGAAGAAAGTCCATGAAGATGAATGATTTAGAGAAAATCTCCAACATGAAAATTGCTTAGAATATCATGTAGATTCAAGATTTATGGTTGGATGAAATTAAAAGAGATTGGATGGTGGTTTTGAGTGTCTTGACCGAATGGTTTCTCTTGAAGCACAAAGATGGAATTTTTAATTTTTGATAGAAACTTGAAGCTTGGATTTGAAGCCCAAGATGAATGATTTTGGAAAAACTCATAACTAGAGATGTTCTTAGAATGGTGTTTAGGTTTAGAAAATCAAGTTGGATGAAATTAAAAAGTGATGGAAGGTGTTCTTGATGGTCATGACCAAAACTTGCTTGGAGGAGAGGTGGAGAGAAAAGTTTGATGGGTTTTTGCTTTTGGAGGAGACAAAGATGATCAAGAATGATCAATAATGACCAAGATAGCTAATAATGGTCTTCAAAGCCCCTAAATTCAGAACAAAACCATGCCCCCCTTCATGCATTCTCCTAAGAGTGTAAAGTACTCAATAATAGTCAATAATGATGCATAAATTGACCAAGACCTCAAAGAATGACATAAAGTTTTTCTTTAGCTCCAAAATGAAGCTCAAAACCGTCCCTCCTCTTCCTAATGCATTCATGTAGTTGTCATCTTTTTCAAGCCATTATTTGAAGCCTTTCTAGCCATTGATTAATTCAATGGTTAGGATTTAGGTAGGTTTTAGATCTAGCTTTAGGTAGAAGACTTAATATAGGCCATTGGATATTTCTCCTTTAAATTCTAGCCATTAGATGTGTTTCCAAAATTAAGGGTCAAGATTGCTTCTTCTTACTTTTAATCCAAGGGTCATAATTAGTCTTTGTCACTTTTTAAGACTAAATCTTCACCATTAATTAAATTTACATCCAATGGTCATAAATGGTCCTTGTTACTTTACAAGACCAAATCTTGACCCTTGATTAATTCTTCATCCAATGGTCATAAATGGTCTTTGTCACTTTTTGAGACCAAATCTTCACCCTTAATCAATTCTAAATCCAATGGTTATAAATGGTCATAGCCATTTTATTAAACTTATCCTACACCGTTGATTAAATCAAGATCAAGTCTTTAACGTCGATTAAATCAACGGTTGATATCAAAGTCTCCAATCGTAGACTTGTTTCCTATTGGTCCATCAAAATTTGTCACAATCACTAATATTGACTTAGTAGTATAATTTCTATTTTTATCTACTAAAACCCCACGAAAGAATATATTTACTGTATTTTTTTTATCGCCTGATAATTAAATATAGTACCAAACACAGTACAAGAAAATTTTCTAAAACTGTTTCCGGATTCAGGTTTAGTAAGATCCCCTGTCTCCGTCTAAACAGTACAAATTTTTCTATGCGTAGAAAAATATTTGTTTTGCGGGACCCACCTGGGCCCACATACACTCCCTGAGCCCACAAACAGTAAAAAAATTCATAATACAGAAATCACAACAATTATAAAATGCACAAATATCAAATCAGATTACGTAAAATAATTACCTAACGGTAAAAATTAAATTACCTAAAGTTTTTCCCAGCCCAAAAATTTTTATTTTCCTGACACGGAGTAAATCACTCAAAATGATCAAATATGCTGATGGAATAAACAAAATAATTTTACAGTGTACAGAAATGACTAAACAGTAAAATTCTGTTAACTGTCAAAATTACTGTTTAAGAGATACGGAAATTTGGGGTGTTACACCCTAATTCTAAATATTATAGTATATCCTAAGTATACTAAGTAAATAGAATTAGTATGCCACTATGTAACTTAAGCGTAATTTTCAACCTGTTCAATAACTATTAACGAGTAAATATATAGAGCCATTACAGAAGTAAGAGAGCAAGACATTTTACTTCTCAAGAAACTTGCTCTTTACTAAACATCTATCTGATATGTCTGAAATTACAACTTACACAAATTATATATATATTTAAAGAAATGTTAATATAATTATAGAACCAAAATAATTACATAAACAGCTTAACTAAGTCTTCATCTCCTTGCTCTACGCTTGCTTGAATCCTCCTCTAGATTTATCATCGAAAACATAAAAAGAACTAGGGTGAGAATTAATACTTCTTAGTAGTAAAATTTAAATCGTGACATCATGGTAAATCCAGCTGCTTTGGGGTAAAGCGCAAATTATACTTAATCATTTGGAAATGTGGCATAAGCCAAATCTCAATCTTTTCCCTTCCCAAAGCAGAACGTTCATTCAATTACAAAATAATTCATTTATTACATAATGTAACACCCTAATACAATTATCGTAAAATAAACAGAATTTTTCAAGATAAATCGCATTAAGTATATCACTTCTAAAAATGCATAAAAATAAAAGCTCATAATAACCTATATAATCATTATAGAGAGCCAAGAATAATAAAAATGTCATATATACATATATCACTGGCTAACAAGCCATACTGTATACATAAGCTTTTATACAACCAGAAAAGTGCAAATATACAAACTAGTTCAATAAGAAATAAAGCTGCTAAACTAAGTCTTCTACTTCTTCTTTTTCTTCCCTTTTCCCTTTGGAGAGTCTTCTCCTAGATTTACATGGAACACACAAGGGTGAGAAATCACAATTTCTCAGTATTCGCATACTAGACCTGTTGTTAATCAATTACAAAAAGTAAATTAATTGAACACATAAATTAATACTCTATGTAAAGGAACAACTGATAATTAACTATATCAAAGAATCGCTCATACAACCCTATGATACTATTGAACAAGCAACCAAACAATCAATCAGTAAAGTAATGACAACTGCCCATACAATTGTCAAACAATGCAATGCTTTATATATGATATATGGTTATGCTCAAACAGAGTCCTAATATAATGATTGTGCAATGCTAATGCAAGTTTAAGTTTTTAAAACATATGTCATTTACTTATTTCTCAAGAACCTCCATTCATTGTATTTGTCCCAGTAGGTTAGGCAAAAGAGTCATCACACTACCTAGTAATAAGTGGATTCCTTCCTCTCACAATAAGAAAAGCACTGCTACCGCCCCCATACCGGTAACCCTGACTATACAAGCATAAATGCAAGGAGAATCTAGATCCACACCTTATTCTCAGGCCACATGGTTGTGTACACCATCTAAGGTTACAATACATAGGAAACTAGCAAATACCAAGTTTGAAAATCAAATATCCAAGCCACATTTTAAACGCTAGTACATAGGAATCTTAGCCTTACTTATCCAACAAAGTAGTAAGAACCATATAACTAGTATTCTCATATTTAGAACCTCACATTATTACTTCACAAAGGATTTGAAAACAAACTCATGTTGTGTAAGGTTTTAGACACAATTCCTAAGGCATTCTAACTCAAAGATTTGCCTAAGGTTTCACAACTTTTAGATATATGCCATGTGGTTATTCTCTCCAAGAATTACCCACATTTGTGTCTCAACACACTTAGGAAAGCATATAAGAATTATCCTAACACTTAGGAACTTCTAAGGATATCAAAAACACATTTTTGAAGATTCTAGAGCTCACGCCGCGGCACGATGTTTTCACGACG
Organism: Ormosia emarginata; assembly: GCA_029884605.1. Classification (NCBI taxonomy): domain Eukaryota; kingdom Viridiplantae; phylum Streptophyta; class Magnoliopsida; order Fabales; family Fabaceae; genus Ormosia; species Ormosia emarginata. Next base: position 2,451,112 of record JAQQTP010000023.1, read on the forward strand.
CGGCGCCCTGCTCTTGGGTTTTAGTACTAGGCATATACTGAGACTCATGCCACGGCGTGTGGTGTATTTCTATAAAATTCTGCAGAAAACATAAGGTCGGGTACTGTTCCATTAGAACAAATTCTGGATTTTGGCCACTCCAAAATAGTTTCTAGATGATTTCAAGTTCCTAACAAGTTCACTAACATGAAGGAAACATAAAACACTAATTGATTTCATCAAAAATAGATCAAAACACCAAATCACTCATCCAAACCCCTAAAATCAACACCTAGAGCATTTTAGGTCCAAATGGAGAATTTTCAGTTTCTAATCCAAACTCTTAGCATGAACAAGTCATAAACCACATTTAAAACTCATCTAAGCAAGCAAACCATTTCAAACACTTTAAGAACTCATTTTGGCATATTAAACCTAGAACAAGCATAACATGAAAAAGTGAGAAAGAGATGAAGTTCAAACTCAAAACCCCTACCTTGAGCTCCTCAAGCTACTATGGTGATAAAGATGATGACAGAAATGATCACAAGTCTTCAAGTTTTCCTTTCCCCTTAGCTTTCCTTTTTTTCTTTCCCCTTTTCCTCCTTGTTTTTCTTTCTCTACAGTTTCTGTTTTCAACCATGAAGAAGAATGAGAAACAAGAGAAAACTTGATAGAAATATCACAAAAGAGGTCAAGAAAGGTGGCTGGTAACCGTGGGAAGGTTTAAGCCTTAAGTTACCACACTAATAAATCCCGATCTGCTAAAAATACTCAACTTTAGCTAAATTAAAATTTTTACGTTCCAACAACTTTAAAATAAATACTAAGATTCATTAAAAAAAAAAGATGTTTCACTAGTATCATAATTTTTCATATTTGTAACTAGTCATTCCGGCTTTAAATAGACAACTAGTATATCTAAAAATACCAAACTGACTCCAAAAATTCTCAAACTTTCACCACATCACAGAATACACATTTGTGATCTAAAAATAAATTATCCACATCTATTTCTATTAGCTAAGCCCTTTAAGCTAATATCTGGGTCATTTTAAGCTATTTTTCACCTTTCGGCTTACAACAAAATGCCTAAACTAACTCACATTATCACAAAATTAAACACGCACGTTAAGTAAGTATTAAGCTACTTCTGTAACTTTTTATAAGTCTAACATGTTGAAGAGGATGTTATACATAACAATTAATTCAAACAACATGTACTTTAAACATTTATCATCATACTAGGAACAACACTTAATTCACTTTAAATACTATGCTCAGCCTTTTCTAACTAGCTTTTATCCTTAATCTCTACATTTAATAAAAATAAGACAATTGCCCATACAATTGTCAATTTTATGTAATGCAAATGTATGATTATGCCTAATGAAAACCCTAAATTATGCTCATGCAATGATTTCTTTAAAAGAATTTGTTTTTAGAAAACACATGTTATTTGAATATTTCCAAGAAGCCATTTTGTTCCTTGCATTGTTTCTGGGTAGGCAGGACGCCCTTTTTGTTCCTTGCACTACCAAATATTTATAACTTTGGTACTTGGAGCCCATTTGTCCAAGCCACTTGGAGCCCTTTTGTCCAAGTCATAGGTTTAAAATACATGGAAACATCAAATGACAAGTTTGAAAATCAAAACATGCAACAGTATTAAAAACCTTTCCTTCTTTCACTTTGTACATAATCATACTTTTTCTTATATAATAGGGAAGAAATTACCATATTAAACAAATATAATGAATTACAACATAAGTAACCCATTTATTTATATTCATATATCAATTCTATGAAACCATTTCAATTCAACATTTAATACATTATAAATGAGCTCATATAAAAGTCATACTTGAGTTTCACCTCCTCATCACTTCCCATTTAGTATCTATGCAACACTTTGTCGCGTATACAATGGTTATGCCAAATCCAATTTAATTCCATTCTAAACATGCAACCATCTCATATTATCACATACTCCAATTTTCCCTTCCACAATGAGGAAATATAACCTCCTTAATTCCATTCTAAACATGCAACCATCTCATATTATCACATACTCCAATTTTCCCTTCCACAATGAGGAAATATAACCTCCTTTATCACAAATACATACATTGCTCGTCTCTTCCTTAAAAGAAACATATTTATACCTCATTACACTTTAGAACACTAACAACTCTTAAATTAATCGCATTAATCCAATTAAATCATAATCAACATTATGCATTATGTAACAATTCTTATGTTTCTCTTCATATAAAACAACTTAGCATAACATAAAATAGCTTTGCATTTCACATGCTTCCATTTCACGACTGAACTACAACTAGAGAATTGCCTCTGGTCGCTGGGCATCTAGGTGCCCAAGTGCTGGCACCTAGGTGCCAACCGTTTAGCAAGAAAATAGTAGTAGCATGCTGCTGCTTCCCTTTCATTCCCACCTATTTCTCATCCATTTAATCATGTTTTCCACCAATTTCCAGCACCTCAAACACTTTATAACATCAAGATACAGGTAACACCCTCCGTAGGGCATCACATTTCTGACTAAAATCTGAAAATCTGAAATCATTTCATAAAGACTTTGAGTTCTAAAATTTGGATTTTTAAAAATTTATTTTTGCTGACAATATAAACTTACTGAAAATATAAGTAATTATAGAAAATAGACTGAACTGATTAATACACACATTTATTTATACCACATAATATTCAACAACATTTAAAACATAATTTACAGACTCAAGAAACAGTAGCAAACCCAATGACGGGTCCTACTTAATAGCATGGTAACCACACTAACAAGAAAATTTAACATACTTGTTCCGTTCTTCCACCAAACTGTACACTGTCGAAATGGAGAAGATCACTCCTTGATGCCGTCACCGAACTCAGAACATTGCCTCCAGTTAAGTTTAAGGAACTTACTTCGTCTACTATACAAATTTTGACAATACAAAAACAACAAGCAATACAGCAAAGAGGTGAGATCCCCTTTCATCAATACCAGTATGGTAGCAAAGAATGATACGAATGACAAAGTCATTCCATACACACAGATATCACAAGTATAATCATGTTAACAAATTATCATTATGTTCAGAAAACATATATCACAATAATATAAACATCAACAGTATATCAACAACAAATATCAATAATATACATATATAATGATTATGCCACCATAAAATGTACCTCGACAATGTCACAACAATATGTACATAAACTATGCATATGCACAATGCATCATATTCCTACTCCATGGAGCTAAACAACTTCAGATATGAATGACCCAGAAGATCTGTCACCCATAATGACAGTCTAAACTAGGCGCGAGACATAAATAGTATTTGTCGGGACATATGCCAGTGCGTTGCAACGGTTTATCATGGCCAGGTATATAATGTGACAAATAGGTCACTATGAATCACCGTGCCCTGACGTCCCCAGTAGATCCCCCACTGGATCACACTATCCAGCTGTCATTCATTCCTAAATAACAAAAGCCATCACAGCCATCGACTATGCATGATAACTCAATACATGTATATGAACCATAGTTACATAAATACCCTCAGTATTAGTATTTCCAAATATAGTATGTCTCCACTTGTGAACACCCAATTTTGATCGGTAAAAAAAAAAAAAGACAAAAACAAAAATTAAAAAAAAATAAAAAAAGAAGGAAAAAAGCAAAAAAAATTATAATTAATTTAATTAAAAAAATTTTGGTCCACATTTTTACCCATTTTCTCGGCCCAAACTGAATAAGCCCACATTTACCTAAAAAAAAATATTAAAAGATGACAGGCTGCTACTTGTTTTTCTTCTTTGTGGAAGGAAACAAATTTTCTTTTCCTATTCTATCTTCATTTTTCCCTTTTTTGGCCATGCAAACACAGCACCATTACCACACACTACACTCACTCTCACCCACTCCATTATGCATTTACTTTCTTTTGGCAACAGACACAATATGCCACACCCACTTTCTTTGTCCCATTCACTTTTACGTCCCACTCACACTTTCACTCTGACATTCACTACTCACCAAAAAAAAAAAGCACACAACATTTCAAAAAGAAACAATAACACACACACTATTTTTTTTTTGAGCACTCACGTAGAGCACAAAAAGGAAGGGGGTAGCTGCACACAATGGGGGGGCTTTTAGAGGCAACTGAGACTGATTTTCGGAGGCAAGGCAGCCAGCAGAGAAAAACCAAAAAAATTCAGAAGAACTTTCAGGGTCCTTTACATCTCATTTTTCATCATCTTCATTCACGACCATTTTTCTCTATCACCTTCACCATCTTTGATTTCCTGACCATGACCAACTTCCATTCCTTACCATAACAGCCAACATTAACCCATCATCACCCTCTTCAAGCTTCCATCTCCATAGCTTCCTAACCTCCATCACCTCCTCTCTACCACCCCGACCTTGCTACCTTCACCATCTTAACTTCAACTACTATTTTCCATAACCTAAACCAACCAACCTCCCACACTCATAACCATCTCCCATCATCATAACAATCAATGCCACAAACCACCATCTCCCTCCACCATACACGACCTTCACCACCCTTCCAAACCACTTCAAGCTCTCTCACGTAACCACTACCTCCACGTGACTCAACCCACCTCCATTCTCCCCTTTTACCTCCATGCTCCAACGTCCAAGCCCCACCACCTTAACCTACCGAGTCAACTCGGTAATCACCTACAACCAACGTCCACTCTCTCCCTATCACCTTTAACTCACCTTCAACCTCTCATCAACTCTACTTCATTCACAACCATCATCAACCACCAACTTCCATCTCCATAGCCTCCATAACCACCATCCATCATCCAGCCCTCCATCAACTCACCTCTACGAAACCAACCTCCATAAACATACCCCACCGCCCAACCCAACCGTGACCTTCCCTCAAGCTCCACCACAACCCAACCTCAAACACCCTTCACCCTCCAAGCAACTCACACACTTTCACCACTCACGGTTCTCATTCACTCACGCACTGCACTTTCACACTCTCCACTCCCTCTAACCGCAACACCATCCCTCACCATCTTCATCTTCTCCAAACCATCTGCACCCTCAAGAACCCTGACAACCGTAGCACCAAGGGCTCCAGCAAGCTCTCAACATCTGACTCACACCCATGCACTACCACCCGTAACCACCCACCACGTCCTGGCAAGCACCGTCCAGTCCCTCACCGTGAAACCCGCCACGTAAGGCCAACTTCACCGCCCCCTATAGCCATCTGGCCGTGGCCTCTCAGCTCCCACCGTTAGCAACCGCCTGCCATCCTCCTCTACTGTAACCGCGTGCCACCCTTCGCTGAGCCCAGGTTCCCTTGCGTTTCCTGCTTCAATATTTCTTTTGGTTCTCACTATTTTTTTTTCTTTTTTATTTGTTCCCATGCAGACTTCCTTTTTTTATTATTATTTGCGTTAATAACTTGTTTGGGCTGTTATATTTTTGGTTGGTTCTTCTTCTTCTTCTTCTTTTTATATATATATATATATATATATATATATATATATATATATATATATATATATATTATTTGATCTTTTTTTTTTTTTTGTTGTGGCTTTGAGTTAGTAATTTTCTTTTTTTAGATTTTGCGCTTGTTGTATTTGATTTAATGGTTTAAATGTGCTACTTTGTTTTACATGATTTTTATAGTCTTTTGTTAAGAAATAAAAAAAATATAATAATTAAAAAAAACGCAAAAAAAATAAAAAAAACAAAAATAATAAAAATATTTTAATCAATGCAATGACCAATGACGATGATTGAATAGCGGATGCTATCTTCAACGTCGTTTGGATCATATGGGTTTATTAAATAACCTTGTGCTATCTTAAATCCTGTGCAAAAAATATTTTCTTTTTTTCAAAAATATTTTTTTAAAATTAAAATCAATCAACTCACACTTATTTTCTACAGAACTACGTGACTTTGAGTTCCTCATTGCACCTGAGGGTACGTAGGAGCAGAATTTTCATTCTGTCAAGTCAAAATTAAATTTTTCACAATTTGGTTATTTCTTTTCTTTTTTTCCTAAAAAATAAAAAAATAAAATAAAAAATAAAAAATAATTACAAAGTCTTTTAATATGGGTAAAATAAATAAATTTGAGATTATCAAGTTTTTGCACAACTGACTTAAGGTACCGTCTCAGGACGGGTGTGATGGGGGTGCAGTGGGATTAACTTTTCACCCTTCCCAATCCATAACCGACTCCCGAATCCAATTTGGTTCTAAAGACCATTTTCTAAAAAGGTTTTCTAATTTTTCCTAAATTCAAATAAAATTGGTGGCGACTCCATATACTTATCATTTTTTAAAATCACGCGAGTTTGCTATTTCGCAGCGATCCCGGTCGCGACAGATGGCGACTCCACTGGGGAAACTTGGAGAGTTAGGCTTGTCGTGGTTAATTGTGAAAAATTTTAATAATCTCTATGTATTTATCTTACCCTTTTTCTTATTTTTTTTGTAAATAGTTTTTGATTAATGCTTTTATGAAAATACTTGATAGCATTATTTTGTGTATATTTTTAACTTGTATATATTCTTGTACTTATTTGTTGAAACCCTAGGGTAGATGATTGCTGGCTGGCATTTGTATATATGTTTTTTTGCAGGTTGAGGGGTAATCTTTAGTCTTTTAAATTTTATTGTACAGGTTTATATGCTCTCTCACACACGTCACTATCACTTATCTCACACACTTGTTGGGCTCTACACCCGAGTCTGTACGAACCCGAGGAATAGGAGGGGTTTCGACTTTTGTTATTGAGGGGCTTCATGCTCACTTGATATTGGTTGGGACACCACTCAGATTGTTACCAATATCATGGGCTAATCATATTGAGAGGGTTCATCCCTACTTGTGATTAATTCATGAATTGGATCCTTGTCTTTCGAGATAGGGGCAATCTGAGGACCATGACTTTTAGAGGTCTAGATCTGTCCTAAAAAAAAATTGCACTGGTAGATAGAATATAGTGACTGTCAAAATTAGAGTTGTGACTTTAAGGAAATCTGACCTTTAAGTTTCACCTGATTAGGATACAAAGGGAGCGTACTTCTTCTTTATCTGTTCATTTCTCATATCATTCATTCTTTGTTAAAAAAAATAATCATAAAAAGGAGAATGTTTCATCCTGCATTTTCATATCATTTGCATGACATTCATAGCACTTCTCAAACAAAAGAAAAATAAAAAAAGAGGGACATGCATTACCTTGCATTTGCATGACATTCCCAAAAAATGAATGCATCATCTTACAGTTCCATGTCATATATATATATCTATATATATATATATATATATATATATATATATATATATATAAGAGGGCATGCATATATATATATATAAAGAGGGCATGCATCAGCAAATCATACGTGATCCTTTGGGTTTACGACCCTATAAGGATTTCCCCATGTAGGATGTTAGGGTACATTTTAGAGTTACCTCAAGGAGGGGTATCCCTAGAGTGCATTCTTCATTTTTCTGGTTTGCTTATATTCTTCTTTGTTTACTTTTGGTATGGTGAGTTTACTTGGTAAAGTGGAAGGATTAGTACTCATTCAATAGCAAGGAATGGAAGAGATACGCCAAAGGAGAAATACCAACAATGTAGTGGATCTTAGGAGGAATATGAAGATTACAGTAAATGGCAGTGATTTGAGGCGTGTGAGGGACGTTACTCAACACATGACTCCCAAGGCTCGATCAGAGTTTTCAAACAGTTATGGACAAATCATAGATTTGTTGCGCATCCCTGTGGAAGAACCTGCCTTGAGTGGCCTTGCCCAGTTTTGGAATTATTCTCTGAGATGTTTTGAGCTGCCCGACATGGATATTGCACCGACCATAGAAGAGTATGCCATCATGTTGAGACTCCCAATGAGCAAGTACCCCAATGTTTACCTTTATGGAGGATATTATGTGTCAGAAGGAAAAATAGCAGAACTCATAGGAGTTCAGGCAAATCAGTTAGGCATGGAAAAGAGAGGAGGAACACAAGGATTGAAGAAGAGTTACTTGGAAGCGCATCTTGAGATACTAGCGCAACAAGGAAGGTGGGATCTCTTTAACAAGACATTGGCACTAACCATCTTTGGATTAGTCTTATTCCCATTCACTTCAGATGTAGTGGACCAAGCAGCAATGGATGCCTTCTTCAAGTTTGAGAATCATAGGGCGAATCCAATCCCTGCTATTCTCGCTGATACTTTCTTAACCATGGAGATTTGCCACAAAAAAGGTGGGGGAATGATTCGATGTTGCACACACATGTTGTATGTTTGGATCATGACGCACATGGATGTACACAATCGCCTGGGTCTCTTACTTGATCCGCTAAGGAATTTTGGTCGCATTCCAGTGAAGCAGCAGAAAGCCCGTGAATGGAAAGATGAGTTCATGAAGATGGGATCAGACTCTTTCAAATGGGTTTGCTCATGGTATCATGGGGAAGAGATATTGCTCAGTTGTGGTGACTTCTCTAACATTCCTTTAATGGGCGTGAGAGGTTGTGTATCGTTCTCACCGGTCCTTGTGCTTAGACAACTCCAATGGACTCAGCACGTGCCTGACGAGACACAACTCAGAGGATTTAGCTTTTTATATGAGAAAGATGGAAGCACTACCAAGCAGGAAAAGGAGGTCAGGGATGCTTGGAAGAATATTCATAGGGTAGGAAGGAAAGAACTGGGAAAACGTGTGGTAATTCCTACTCCCGAGTACCTACAATGGAGAACAACAAGGAGGGCACAAAATAGTACCCCTCAGGCGGTGTCAAGTGATGAAAATCACTCCCAGATTATATCTCAAATGACTAACCAGATAGAGAGGATGAAAGCGCAGATGCAATTTTTGGAACAAGGGAAGGAAACCGCTGAGTTAAAAGTCGTCATTCACACAAATCAGTGCCAAAAGTTAGCCGACAAGATTGAAGACTTAAAGGATGCACAAGCTGATGCTGCTGAAGCCCCGAGCTGGGTAAAAAGGGCAAGAAGAGGAAAAGAGGTGGAATCAAATAAGACCACTTTAGAAGTCCAAGAGATACGAGTGAAAGTAAGTGCTCAAGAAGAATTGATAGAGAAGATTCTGCAAGAGAAAGAAGGATTGGAAGCGAATACTAGAGCACAAGACCAAAGGATGCAATCTTTACAAGAGGCTTTGGTTGAAGTGAAACGACGCTCCGATCAAAGACAGGTATTGGCTGCAGAATATTATAATTCACTCAAGGAAGCAAACAAGAGAGCAAGGCGTTTGGAGTTGAAAGCTCAAGAACTGGAGCAAGAAAAGGAGCAATGGAGACTCGAAGCTCAGAGACAACGACTACAAAAAGAAGAAAGTGAAGGCGCATGGCAATGGGCAGCTCAAAATGAAAGGGCTCGAAAGGGATATTGGATGACGAAATATGAGGACATGTCTAGCAGTTTGCAATATTATACTACGCAACTAGTTAGTCGTTTTGATGAAGCAGACCTTCAGATTCGTATGAATCCATTGCTAAGGCTACCACAGAAGATAGCCGAGTTTATGACATATTGTCGAGGTCTTGCTAAAGGTCTTAGGAAGAAACAAACAAAATTATTGATGTAATGTAATTTATGTTACACTTTGAGGAGACTGAGACCTTGTATTGATTAATTTAGGAATGAAATGAATGACCAGTTGCAGTGTTTTGCTTTGAATGTTGATGTTACTGCTTTTCATTCAGGCACTATTCATTGAGGGGTGAATTCCCCCTTGAATAGGTTGTCAACCATTTTTCGCCCTGAGACAATTTGTCCTTTGGCGAAATTTTGGGAATCTTGGTATTTGGTGAAAGAATGATTGCATTGTTTGAAGAGAGCATCATTAGTGAACCCGCTAATGCTAAATCAGGAATCCTGCCTTGCTATTGAATGACCATGCGAATCTTCCCACAATCGCCAAGCATCCTCACAATAGTGTTAACTCTTTTTTTTTCTTTTTCTCTATTTAATGTGCTTTTGCTTTAATAAATCAATTTGGTGCAGGAATCATTGCGCGGCCTAGGAAAGAAGAGACCAATCTAACCCGAGTTCACAATACCAGATCTCGGACCAGGATGGCTGCTGATAATTCTGAGGCAGGAAGAAACTTGAGTAGGGAGGTCGATGAAGTAACAGGAATAATAAATGAGGTGTCAGAGAACCAAGCGAGGTTGGAAGCGATATTGCAAGATATAAGGGAATCTCTCCACTTAATCAGTGGAAATAGAAATGCAAGTGGGGTTAGAACATATGCAAACATGCCATCAATAACTGCTCCGATCTTTCCGGCCATAACCTCAGGCATCACTGCAGGAATCCACGAGCAACCACCTCAAACAACATCAACAGTCATGCCCATTGGGGAGGGTTATCGCACTCTGGAAGGTGCTCATAATGAAATCCCTGGTTATGCGGGCCCTACTTAGGAACCACCTCATGTGTCCATTCCGGGACACGTGACCATGCCTTGTTCTGGGAATAGTCACGTCATAACTGAGAAGGATAAAATGAAAGAAGATTGGATGGAGAAAATGGAGGAACAGATCAAGGCAATAAAGGGCCCAAATGCTTATGGACCTCTGAGGATAGAGGAGTTGTGTCCTACTATGGATGTAGTAATCCCCAACAACTTCAAGATTCCTGATTTTGTGAAGTATGACGGGAGCGGCAATCCTCGTTTTCATTTGATCAGTTATGGGACTAAGATGGCTGTTTGGTCTAGGGATGATAAGTTCCTCATCAGTTTCTTCCATAAGAGTCTTACAGGTTCCGCCCTAGAATGGTATCTTCAGTTAGATCGCTCAAAGATCTCTCGTTGGACAGAATTGGCTGACTTATTTATGGATCAGTACAAATTCAATCTGGACGCAGCCCCAACCCGAGAACAGTTGAGTTCAATGCAGAAGGGTAATGAAGAACCGTTCAAGCAATATGCGCAGAGGTGGAGAGCCTTGGCGGCTCAAGTCCAGCCCCCATTAACATTGTCTGAGATGTGCTCGTATTTCTTGGGGACCCTAGGAAACCCTTTTATTGGGGCGATGGCTGGGGCAGCTTATAAGGATTTCGTAGATTTAATAACTTCTGGAGAAAGAATTGAAATATTGGCCAAAACTGGGAAGTTGTCAATGAGTAGCACAGAGAATACTACTTTCAAGAAAGGATTCCAGCCGAAGAAAAAGGAACCTGAGGTGAATTATATCCAACCTCAACAGAATTTCAAACCGCGATATAGCCCAAGTCATCAGCCATCACGCAACCCCAACCCTCACTTTCCATACCAAACACTGCCACTGCCTCAGTATCCATCCCACCAAGTTATACTGGCCACAAACTTCACCCCAACACCACAATTCCAAGTTAACAACGTCCCCTCGCCACAACCCTGTACACCAACTCGCCCAACCTATACCCGATACCCACCTGCACCTCCGCACAATTACCCAAACCACTCACAACCTCGCCCGAGCCTCCAAAACCAAAGCCGCTTTCGTCCTCAAAACCTTCCCCCTTTCCAAGGTTATCCATTTCGAATGCAGACCTATTCCAAAGGTTGTTTGATGCTCATCTTATTTCGGGAATTCCTGTGCGTCCATCAGAACCACCAGTTCCATCGTGGTACAACCCGAACTCAACCTGCAAGTATCACATGGATATCCCAGGGCATTCAATTGAAGACTGTGAGTCTTTTAAGACCGCGGTAAGAAAATTAATTGTCGATGGGAAGCTCGATATCCAGGAAGAGGCTGGACCCAGTATCGTTAACAACCCAATTCCTAATCATGGCGGAAGGAATGTGGTGAATGCTTTAGAGGTGGAAGGGTCATCCATAAGAAGTGTCATGAGCTTGCGTACACTGATGGCAAAGATATTCGAAGGGTTGAAGAAAGCTGACTACAATATCACTGCACCAGCCGCCACGATGAAAGAAGAGGAAAAATATGATGCAGAGTCAAATTGTGCTTATCATTGTGGGGGAATGGGACATGATATTGAGAATTGTTGGGACTTCAAGGTTCGAGTCCAAGGGTTGCTTACTTTGGGAGTAATACATGCGAGACAAGGGTTAGCCTCCTCCGAAGAGGTTAATGTGATCGAACGCTTCGTGCTTAAGGTGCCACCTCTCAACCAAGTCTCGACATCAGAGAAAGTAGTGGTAACAATCAAGAAGCCAGTGCCATTTGTTTATAATGACACTCATTCAGTACCGTGGAATTATGAAACCAAGGTAGAGACAAAAGGAGTCGGGGAAGAGACTTTGAAGGCTCGAATTGCTGAAGTACACAAAGATGAGGAGTTGGTGACTAATATAGTCAAGGTAGGGGGAATTACCAGGAGTGGGCGATGCTATGGCCTAGGAGAGTTAGAAAAGGAGAAAATTGTTAAGGAAGGGAGCAGGGAGGAAATGTCAAAAGAAGATGAGAGAGAGAAAGAAGGTGAAGAGGAGTTCCTGAAGATAATGAAGCAGAGCAAATATGATGTGATGGAACAGCTAAAAAAGACTCTGGCCAGGATATCTCTTTTGTCACTCATCTTGACATCTGAGATGCATCGAAAGGCGCTGTTAAAAATTCTAAATGAAGCCTATGTGAAGCCCGATGTTACTCTTGAAAGTGTGGTTAACATGGTAGACCCTGTGAAACGCGTTAACATGATCACATTCACTGATGAGGAGATCATCTCTCAATCTGAGAAGAACCCGCGGGCTTTGCACATAACCCTCAAATGCAAAGGGTACATAGTTGCAAAAGTTTTGATTGACGAGGGGTCTGCGTTGAATATCGTCCCTAAGTCAACTCTAACCTCGTTATCAATAAGTGAGGATGAACTGTCGCCATGAGAGATGGTGGTGCGAGCCTTTGATGGAAATAGGAGAGGCATTATGGGAGAGATAATGTTGCCGCTAGAGATTGGTCCAAGTAATTTTCAAGCGCTGTTTCAAGTCATGGACATGGAGCCTGGCTATACCATGCTACTGGGGAGACCATGGATCTATACCGCAGGTGCTGTTCCTTCCACTCTGCATCAAAGTGTTAAATATATTGAAAATGGGTCGATCATCACTATACATGGAGAGGAAGAGATTATGCTGTCAAAACTAGTTTCGGTGCCATATGTGGAGAGTACAGAAAAGGAAGAGGAGAACCTGTGGCACAGTTTTGTAGTTGAGACTGGACTTAGTAAAGATGAATCTCTCACACCAAGTGCGAATCAGGTGGTGGCCCAGATCATGGCTAGTAGTGGATACCAGGAAGGAAAGGGCTTGGGCTCAAAGCTGCAAGGTGCTCGGTCGCCAGTGTCACTCCCAGGAAAGTCAGACAAGTTTGGGATAGGGTACGAAGCATCTCTAGAGGAGCATATAAGGAGCATGACGCTTGGAGGAAAGGGTGACAAGAGCAAGATGAAGCATATTCCCCACTTAAGGGAAACATTCCCAGCACCGGCCGAGGTAATCATGCCTGACGAGGTCATTCACCCTCAATACCGCCTCACTATCAATGCATTGCATGAAGACAGCCAAGAAGAGCACAAAATAATTCGTCCCTTTGCTGATAAGGAGCTGCTGAAGAACTGGAAATCTGAACCAATTATTGATGTGATTATTTCAAAGTAATTGTCTAGTCATTTTGTGAAACAGATGTTTAAGTTGTTTTGAACTTATGGTTTATGTTACTTGAGACATTGATTAAATGAATTTGCATGAATATTCAGCATTCTTTTTTTTTCGTACCCTTTGACTTGTCCTTTCGCATTTATCAATTCTCTTTTTACATTTATGTACTATATTTTGTTCTTCCTTGGTCGTTCCTACTCTATTTTGCTTTTCCAACTCCATGCAAAATTGCTTTCCAGGGATCTGAGTTTCGCAGAAAGTTCGCCTCCAGAAAGGGACCTCGGAAACTCATCAATTGGTTCTCTTGCAATGTTTGATAAAGAAGACCCTGGATCTGGAGAAGAGGAAGAAGTTGTTGAAAATTTTGCAAAATTACTGGAGTACTCAGATAAGGGATTTGTCTTGAATGGTGAGGAAGCAGAAGTTGTCAACATGGGGACAGAGGAAGAGAAAAAGGAATTGAAAGTAGTGGCAAACCCGAAGTTTGAAGAGATGATCATGTTATTCAAAGAGTATATGGATGTTTTTGCTTGGTCTTATTGAGATATGCCAGGGTTGGACCCAGAGATAGCATCGCACAAAATCCCACTATACCCGAATATTGAGGCAAAGAAACAAAAGTTGAGGAGGATGCATCCTGATATGTCTCTGAAGATCAAGGAAGAAGTGACTAAGCAGTTAGAAGCAAGGTTTGTGGAGGTGTCAAGACACCCAGAGTGGGTAGCTAATATCGTGCCAGTGCCTAAAAAGGATGGAAAAGTCAGAATGTGTGTGGACTATAGAGATCTGAATAAGGCTAGCCCGAAGGATGATTTCCCACTTCCTCACATTGATGTTCTGGTTGATAACACTGCTAAGAATCACAGGTTCTCATTCATGGACGGATACTCAGGATACAATCAAATTCCCATGGATGTCAATGACAAAGAAAAGACTACTTTCATTACTCCTTGGGGAACGTTTTGTTACATAGTGATGCCGTTTGGATTAAGGAATGCTGGGGCTACTTACCAACGCGCTATGGTGGCACTGTTTCATGACATGATGCACAAGGAGATTGATGTGTACGTGGATGATATAGTGGCCAAGTCTAAAGAAGGAGAAAGTCATGTGGCGGTTCTGCGTAAGCTGTTTGAAAGACTCAGAAAGTACAAGTTGAGGTTGAATCCTGCTAAATGTGTTTTTGGAGCATCTACTGGAAAATTACTCGGATTCATTGTTAGCAGAGAAGGAATAAAGGTGGATCCAGATAAAGCAAAAGCAATACAAGAGATGTCTGCCCCTAAGACGGAGAGTGAAGTGTGAAGTTTTCTCGGGAGACTCAATTACATTGCTAGATTCATTGCTAACTTAACCAGCACCTGCGAGCCTATATTCAAGTTGTTGAAGAAGCATCAACCAGGGAAATGGGATGAAGAATGTCAGGAAGCTTTTGACAAGATAAAGGCTTATTTAATGAATCCTCCTGTTTTGGTACCTCCTACGCCGGGTCGCCCTTTAATTTTGTACCTAACTGTATTGCCAACCTCGATGGGGGCAATGTTGGGACAACATGATGAATTGGGAAAAAAGGAGCAAGCAATTTACTATCTGAGTAAGAAGTTCAATGATTGTGAAGCTCGTTACATGGCTATTGAGAAGACTTGTTGTGCGCTGGTATAGACCTCAAAGCGGCTACGACAGTACATGCTCTACCACACCACATGGTTGATCTCCCGAATAGACCCTCTAAAGTACATATTTGAAAGTCCCCATGTTTCGTTAAGGGTTTCAAAATGGCAAGTGACGCTATCAGAATTCGATATCAAGTACATGACTCGGAAATCCATCAAAGGAAGTGTAATTGCTGATCATTTAGCTGAAAACCCTCTTGAGGGCAGACAACTAGTGACATCTGAGTTCCCTGATGGAGAAATACTGATGGCAGAAGAAGAAGAAGAAGAAGAAGAACCTGTTTGGAAAATGTATTTTGATGGAGCGGTTAACATGCATGGTAGTGGCATAGGAGCCGTGGTTGTTTCACCAACTGGAAAACAATACCCAGTCGCTATCAAGTTAGATTTTGAGTGCACTAATAATGTTGCAGAATATGAGGCCTGTGCTAATGGTTTACAAGTTGCAATTGATTTGGGGATCAAACAGTTAAAGGTATTTGGAGACTCAGCACTCATCATTTATCAGGTGAATGGTGAATGGCAAACCAAGGACCCGAAGTTAGTACCTTATCAAAAGTATTTGATCCAGTTGGTTGAGGAGTTTGAGGAGGTGACCTTTTCCCATTTGACCCGAGACCAGAATCAGTTTGTAGATGCCTTGGCCACTTTGGCTGTAATGACCAAGTTGGATATTCATAATAATGTCCAACCCATCCAAGTGAAGACGCACAATGAGCCTGCGTATTGTGAGGTATATTCAGCATAGAGAATACCCAACGGGGGTAAGTGAGGTGAATAAGAAGACTATCCGCCGGTTGGCGATGACCTTTTTCTTGAATGGAGAGGTTTTGTACAAAAGGAGTCATGATGGTACTTTACTTAGATGCGTAGATGTTTATGAAGCTCGTATAATCATGACTGAGGTTCATGAAGGAATCTGTGGAACTCATGCTAATGGTCATATGATGGCTCAAAAAATTCTAAGGAATGGTTATTATTAGTCCACAATAGAAATAGACTGCATAGATTATGTACGGAAGTGTCAAAAATGCCAGATGTATGTAGACCGAGTCAACACACCTCCCTTCCCTTTGCATAATTTGGTATCTCCATGGCCTTTCTCAATGTGGGGAATAGATGTCATCGGACCCATTAATCCCAAAGCTTCCAATGGTCATCGCTTCATCTTAGTGGCGATTAACTATTTCACCAAGTGGGTAGAAGCTTCTTCTTATGCCAGCATCACTCAAAAAGTGTTTTTGAGATTCCTCAAAAGGGATATTGTCTGCAGATATGGAATTCCAGAAAGGATAATCACAGATAATGGTACCAATCTCAATGGTGCTGAGATTAAAAAGTTCTGTGAAAATTTCAAAATCAAGCATCATAATTCAGCTCCTTACAGGCCTCAGATGAACGGTGCAGTTGAAGCAGCAAATAAGAATGTCAAGAAAATTGTTGCTAAAATGGTGGTGAACTACAAAGACTGGCATGAAATGTTACCCTATGCTCTGCATGCCTATCATACCAATATACGATCAAGCACTGGGGCAACGCCTTTCTCTTTGGTGTATGGGATGGAGGTTGTCTCTCCAATAGAAATCGAGATCCCTTCTCTAAGGGTTTTGATGGAAACATAGTTAGAGGAATCTGAATGGGTGAAGACTCGGTATGAACAATTGAATATGATAGAAGAGAAGAGATTGACAGCTATGTGTCATGGGCAATTGTATCAAAGCAGAATGGCTAAAGCCTTCAACAAGAAAGTTCGTCCCAGGGAATTTTGTTCAGGGGATTTGGTTTTGAAAAAGATTCTCCCTAACCAAGAGGATGTCAGAGGAAAATGGGCTCCGAATTATGAAGGCCCGTACATAGTCAAGCAGGCATTTTCAGGAGGAGCGTTAATTTTACAAAATATGGATGGAGAAGAACTACCAAGGCCCGTGAATACTGATGTTGTCAAGAAATTCTATGCCTAAAAAAAAGAAAAAAAAAAGAGGAAATAGCTCGTTAGGTTGAAAACCCGAAAGGGCGACCTAGGCAAAAGTTAGAGCAATTGAAAAACGAAAAAAAGAAAAAGTCTGTTAGGCTGAAAACCTGAAAAGGCGGTCTAAGCAAAAGTTAGGACAAATAAATAGGCAAAATCTCAAAGAAAATAAGCCTAAAACTCTTCGAGGGATTCACCAAACTGGGGCAATTTTTGATGTGCGTCCAATCAGTTACACGGGGCAAGTTGTTCGCATTAAATTGGCTACACTGGGGCAAAATTTTTGAGGAATTCAAAAGTATTCATGTCGAAAGAGGTATCAGCAGAGGCAGCGATTGATTTGTCAAGCATTTGCAGTGAATCAATTGAATGAGGAACAAAGAACCAATACTGGGGCAATTTTTTTTTGCAACCTTTCTTTTGTCTTTCAAGTACGTGTCTTGTCAAAAGTCATGTACGATTACATTACCAAAATAATGAAAGGGAAGTTTGTTCATTCAACAAATTTCTGTCCATTCATGAATGCATGTTTACTCATTAATTTATGTCTCAAATAAAATAAACTTAAGGTCGACAATTTGATCTGACAATTGTGCAGCAATCCTTCAATGATTAATTTAGATTAAAGGATCTCAGTAATTCAAGATACAAGTTGTGATGTGTTGCCAAGGAGAACAAGGTGGTCAGAAAAATGGAAAAGGAAATGAGAAAATCTAGGGGAGTCTCAGCCGACAAAAGGGTCTGATGAAGAAAAGCACGTGGATAAAGGGTTTGATTGGTCAAAGCTTTCCAGGATCGCCGTTGGTTAAGATGACTTTGAATAAATAAATGAAAAAATGAAAAAAAGAGAAAAGGAGAGAAAAGAAAAGAAGAACAAAAAGAGAGAAAAGAAGATTTAAGTCCATGCATTTTAATTTCCCGTTGAGCGCATCGGCTCCATGCATTTTAATTTTCTGTTGAGCGCATCGGCTCCATGCATTTAATTTCTGTTGAGCGCATCGGCTCCTTGCATTTTAAGTTTTTGTTGAGCGCATCGGCTCCATACATTTTAATTTTCAGTTGAGCGCATCGGCTCCATGCATTTTTAATCTCGTTAAGCGCATCGGCTCCATGCATTTTTATTTTCTGTTAAGTGCATCGGCTCCTTGCATTTTAATTTCCTGTTGACCGCATCGGCTCCTTGCATTTTAATTTCCTGTTGAGCGCATCGGCTCTATGTATTTCAAATTTCTCTGTTGAGCGTATCGGCTCCATACATTTTAATTTCCTGTTGAGCGCATCGGCTCCTTGCATTTTAATTTCCTGTTGAGCGCATAGCTCCATACATTTAATTTCTGTTGAGCGCATCAGCTCCATACATTTTAATTTTCTGTCGAGCGCATCGGCTCCATGCATTTTAATTTTTTCTGTTGAGCGCATCGACTCCATGCATTTTAGTTTCCGTTGAGTGCATCAACTCCATGCATTTCATTTTCTTGCCTTGTTTTGTATTGCCGGACAAAATTGAAGTTCATATCTTTACTTATTTCTTACGACGATAATTTGAAAAAAACTACGGTTCTTCCTATTATCTAGTAAGAAACAAGTAAAGAGGAGCAACTGTGAACACCCAATTTTGATCGGTCAAAAAAAAAAGACAAAAACAAAAATTAAAAAAAAATAAAAAAAGAAGGAAAAAAGCAAAAAAAAAATATAATTAATTTAATTAAAAAAAATTTGGTCCACATTTTTACCCATTTTCTCGGCCCAAACTGAATAAGCCCACATTTACCTAAAAAAAATATTAAAAGATGACAAGCTGCTACTTGTTTTTCTTCTTTGTGGAAGGAAACAAATTTTCTTTTCCTACTCTATCTTTATTTTTCCTTTTTTTGGCCATGCAAACATAGCACCATTACCACACACTACACTCACTCTCACCCATTCCATTATGCATTTACTTTCTTTTGGCAACAGACACAATATGCCACACCCACTTTCTTTGTCCCATTCACTTTTACGTCCCACTCACACTTTCACTCTGACATTCACTACTCACCAAAAAAAAAGCACACAACATTTCAAAAAGAAACAATAACACACACACTATTTTTTTTTTTTGAGCACTCACGTAGAGCACAAAAAGGAGGGGGGGTAGCTGCACACAATGGGGGGGCTTTTAGAGGCAACTGAGACTGATTTTCGGAGGCAAGGCAGCCAGCAGAGAAAAACCAAAAAAATTCAGAAGAACTTTCAGGGACCTCTACATCTCATTTTTCATCATCTTCATTCACGACCATTTTTCTCCATCACCTTCACCATCTTTGATTTCCTGACCATGACCAACTTCCATTCCTTACCATAACAGCCAACATTAACCCATCATCACCCTCTTCAAGCTTCCATCTCCATAGCTTCCTAACCTCCATCACCTCCTCTCTACCACCCCTGACCTTGCTACCTTCACCATCTTAACTTCAACTACTATCTTTCATAACCTAAACCAACCAACCTCCCACACTCATAACCATTTCCCATCATCATAACAATCAAAGCCATAAACCACCATCTCCCTCCACCATACACGACCTTCACCACCCTTCCAAACCACTTCAAGCTCTCTCATGTAACCACTACCTCCACGTGACTCAACCCACACATATAAAGAAAAATAAAAATAAATAAATAAAATCTACCCAAGTTGTAAAACATTTGTTAAATAATATTACATATGGTAAGATAATTCCTGATAAAAGAATATTGCTAAATAAAATATGCGGAAATAGCAAATAAACAAAACAACATTACTTATAATATATAGATGATTTAAGTTATAAGTTGTACAAATAATTTACAACTAAAACTACAAATATTTAAACGAAAACAGTAAATAAAGCAATAAAAGAGTCAATATATACAGACATACGCAGACGCGCCCAAAAAAACATCATGCATATTTAATCCTCTAAAGGATCACTCTCAACATGAAAATGATCATCAGGAGACAAATATCCCGGATGTCTCGACTCTCGGCGACAACGAGATCGCGCAGTCGATACGATACTAATCTCACTAGGCTCCGTGGTCATACCACCAAAATGACGCCTAAGAGATAAAGGTAACTCTAAATGTAAAAATACAGTAGTAGTCATAACCGGCTCTCCATCAAACTGTTGATGTAGGGTCACAGTCAACCGTCCTACATACGTCACAGAATCTCGGTCTCCTTGCAGATGCCAAGCTAACGATCCTCCATGAAACTCGAGAGTCACGAACCCCAAAAATCCTGGCACTGCCATCTCCCACAATCAATCCAAAGGATATGGATGATCGGATGGTTCTTGGTCGTCGAACTGATCTTCCTCTTGCTGTTCCTCTTCTTCCTCGGTATACAGAATCTCTAGACGCTGTTCCTCTTCCTCAAACTCTTTACCATATAAACAGGTATATACAGAAAACACATACAATAAAGAGGTAAGACAATCTAAAATCACCACAAACATGGCCAATAAGAAGACGACAAACAACAGATATATAGTTCATGCAATATGGAAAACTATAACATTAATAAGTAACAGAGTAGTGTAAAGATTCAAAAAGATTTAAATATCCCAACAATATACCATCACAGATAAAATAAAACAAGAAACAAATGATACAATACAACAATAGATAAAACAAATACAGTAAACAAATAAATCAATATCAATATAATAAACAGATAAGACAAAAATAAATAGATAAGACAAAATAAATAAATAGATCCCAATAAATAAACATAAGACACACCCTACTCCATGGAGCTAAAAAAACACAAAGATATCAGAGAGAATGACTCGTAAAAATCTATTAGTACCACGGCTGCCCAACCAACTATTGCGCGGTCACACGTTGCGTCTATAGCCCCACGACACAGGAATCCATCATCCAGGCGTCGTGTAGTTCACGGTCTCACGTTGTGGCACTACAGGCAAATGTACTACTAGACTTTACAAATCTTGATTAAATATAGTGCGTGTCGAGTCCATTAGTGTGCTATCGGTTTACCACGGCCCAGCGGAGCTACCAACTGTCCACATATGGGATACCGTACACTAACGTCTCCAAGTCCATTAGAACAATGAACCACACTACGTTTATCGCATCGACAACACGATGTGATTCGTCTCATCAACCAATCCACCAAAAACTTGGCATAAACACAATACATAATTCCAAAAATATGAAATTACGAAAATGCCCTCAAGATAATAATATGCCCTCAATGGCAGAAAAATAGAAAGCTCAGACGGTTCACATTTTCCCGACAAATGAAAAATCCTCAAAAGCTTGTACGGGTTCACATTTTCCCGACAGCGAAAAAATAAATACAGTAACGGTCAATCGCGTAGAAATTTTATCGCGTTTTCACAATTCCGTCATTTTTACAAACGTTTATAAATCGCGTAAATATATTTTTCTGTTTTCAAAATCGCGTAAGATTTTTAATATGTTTTCTCAATCGCGTAAGATTTTTAAATCATTTTCTTGACCGAATTCCTTAAAAATTACTGTTTAAATAAACAGAAATAATAAATAATACTTTTAAGCTACGTATAATATTTTTCATACCGTATACTGTCTTTTGGACATCTTTTCTATCTTATTTGTCCATTTTTACTAAAAATTGACAGTATTTTGCTTAGAAAATTATATTAATGGTTTCCTAATTTTTCCGTAAAAATTCTATTTATTAAATTTTTAAACCATATAATTAATCCTTTTGAAAACTACTAACATGCTTCAAAATACAGCATGAGCTATATGTTAGAAATTTTTGAAAGTTACTGTATTTCATTTCTAATAACAAAATCATTAGTTCTAAGTTCTCAAACTTATTTCTAATTGATTCTTTTCTTTAAAACTCATTTTAGAAAAATTCTTTTTAACACATATTGCATCCTTATACTTAGAAAAGGTTTGGATTTAATTTTAGAAACCATGGATACTTGGTTTGGCATGTTGGCCGAATTTCCTAAATACTTTGAAATTGATTTCTAAATTATTTCTCATCTTCTAAATATATGTCAAACTTGTTGTATTGTCTAAATTCATTTAACCATTGTTTTAGAAAATGGTTTTTGAAATCAACACATTCATTTTAGGCATGTTGGCCTAAAATACTAAGTCTTACCATTTGATTTCTAAATTCATTTTCTTTGATCTAATCAACTTGAAACCTTCTTAATTCTCCTAGGTTAATTAAATTACCTTTTAAGAAAATTAAGAGAACATCTTGGTTCTCCATTTGGTTAGTGGCCGTGAGCCTCATGGAGTGTTCTTTGGAACACACATGCATTTCCTTGACATGTTATTCACATCCTATACATTATCATGCAATTCTATACTTTATCATGCAATTCTAACACATGCAATATTATCAAAGCTTGTAGACATGCAAATTAAAGCTTGTAGACATGCAAACTATTACAAACAACAAATAGGAAAGCTATTAACAAATACACAACCACATCAAATAAGCTACTAACAAGCACAAATATGAATCCTTATGGATTCTACAATCACAAAATTAAACTCCATCTTCTTACCACCATCCATAGGTGATAAGATTTGTCTTCCTCTTACCTTAAATGAAGACAAAAGGTTTTCTTTCACTCCTCCTAGGTCACGGTTTTCTCCTTCAAAATACCTAGCAAACTTAAACAAAACTACAAGTTACTAACCATTAAAAGAGAACCTAAACCATGGATAAATCATGGCTTAGAACTTTGAAAAAGGGTTTAGAAAAGAAAAACAAGAAATTTCACCTCCTTGGTACAAACTTCCAAGTAGGTTTTCAAGCTTCAAATGAAGGAATTTGAAAGAACTCTCAACTAGAGATGTTCTTAGGATTGTGTTTAGGTTTAGAAAAGTTGGTTAGATAGAATTTTGGGTGGTTGGATGGTAGAGTATGAAGCTTGGCTGAATGGTGAAGAAAGGAAAGCAACAATGGTGGCTAGGGTTTTTGGAAGAGAGAGAAGAGAGAATTTTGCATGAAAGAAAAGTGAAGAATGGTCTTCCACCTCCCTTGGCCGTAGCACTCAATGAGCATGCAAGGTGTGCATTTGCTTGGCTTCATCCAAGCCCTTGGATGCATCAAAGGTCAAGATTAAGCCTTGATTAGCAAGCTTGTTTCCTATTGGTTGCTCCTAACCTAGTCATCAAGCCTTAGTCACCATGCTTAGTCACTAATAACCTAGTCATCAAGCCTAATCATCATGTTCAAGAATGTTCCTTCACTAATCATGTTTAATTAAGCTACTAAGTTAATTGTTTTAGCTAAACGTGGGTCCCGCAAAATATTTCCGGGTCCACTGTCACTAAGTTATACTGACTAATAAAATAATATTATAATAATACAAAATTATTTTATTGGACAGTTAAATCCTAAAAATTAAAAGATTAATTTTAGGCTCATTCAGAATTGGGTTTAGTAAGATCCCCCACCTCTGAATAATTAAAAACAGATTTTACCGGTCCGGAAAAATATTATTTTCCTGCCCCGTAGCAAATCACACAAAAAGTCTATATAAAATCACAGACAGTAATATTGGACACTAAATCAAGTAGAAAACAATTAAAAATAGCAAAAAAACAGCACAAACAAGACGTTCGGGACGTAACGATCATTTTCCCATTTTTTCCCACAACGTAGGTAATTGTCCAAAACGTTCAAATAAAATTACAGACAGTACTAATTGTCTGTATATCATCCAGAAAAATTAAAACAGTAGCTCAGAAAAACTTTTATTTTACTGTCTCGAAACAAATTACGTAAAAAGACCAAATAAAATTTGAGCCTGTATAAACGTATTTGTATTTCATGCAGAAATCGAGAAACAGTAAAATAAGGACACAACGGTCATTCTCACAAAAACTTGAAAAACAGCAAACAGTACATTCGGAATATTTTCTAAAAATTAGGGCGTTACAACCTTCACCAGCTTTGATTTCCTGACCATGACCAACTTCCATTCCTTACCATAACAGCCAACATTAACCCATCATCACCCTCTTCAAGCTTCCATCTCCATAGCTTCACCTCCTCTCTACCACCCCTGACCTTGCTACCTTCACCATCTTAACTTCAACTACTATCTTCCATAACCTAAACCAACCAACCTCCCACACTCATAACCATTTCCCATCATCATAACAATCAAAGCCACAAACCACCATCTCCCTCCACCGTACACGACCTTCACCACCCTTCCAAACCACTTCAAGCTCTCTCATGTAACCACTACCTCCACGTGACTCAACCCACCTCCATTCTCCCCTTTTACCTCCATGCTCCAACGTCCAAGCCCCACCACCTTAACCTACATCGAGTCAACTCGGTAATCACCTACAACCAACGTCCACTCTTTCCCCATCACCTTCAACTCACCTTCAACCTCTCATCAACTCTACTTCATTCACAACCATCATCAACCACCAACTTCCATCTCCATAGCCTCCATAACCACCATCCATCATCCAGCCCTCCATCAACTCACCTCCACGAAACCAACCTCCATAAACATACCCCACCGCCCAACCCAACCGTGACCTTCCCTCAAGCTCCACCACAACCCAACCTCAAACACCCTTCACCCTCCAAGCAACTCACACACTTTCACCACTCACGATTCTCATTCACTCACGCACCGCACTTTCACACTCTCCACTCCCTCTAACCGCAACACCATCCCTCACCATCTTCATCTTCTCCAAACCATCTGCACCCTCAAGAACCCTGACAACCGTAGCACCAAGGGCTCCAGCAAGCTCTCAACATCTAACTCACACCCATGCACTACCACCCGTAACCACCCACCACGTCCTGGTAAGCACCGTCCAGTGCCTCACTGTGAAACCCGCCACGTAAGGCCAACTTCACCGCCCCCTATAGCCATCTGGCCGTGGCCTCTCAGCTCCCACCGTTAGCAACCGCCTGCCATCCTCCTCTACTGTAACCGCGTGCCACCCTCCGCTGAGCCCAGGTTCCCTTGCGTTTCCTGCTTCAATATTTCTTCTGGTTCTCACTGTTTTTTTTTTTTTTATTTGTTCCCATACAGACTTCCTTTTTTTATTATTATTTGCGTTAATAACTTGTTTGGGCTGTTATATTTTTGGTTGGTTCTTCTTCTTCTTATATATATATATATATATATATATATATATATATATATATATATATATATATATATATATTATGATCTTTTTCTTTTCTTTTACATTTGTGGCTTTGAGTTAGTAATTTTCTTTTTTTAGATTTTACGCTTGTTGTATTTGATTTAATGGTTTAAATGTGCTACTTTATTTTACATGTTTTTTATAGTCTTCTGTTAAGAAATAAAAAATATAATAATAAAAAAAACACACAAAAAAATATATATAAAAAATGAAAATAATAAAAATCTTTTAATCAATGCAATGACCAATGACGATGATTGAATAGCGGATGCTATCTTCAACGCCGTTTGGATCATATGGGTTTATTGAATAACCTTGTGCTATCTTAAAACCTGTGCAAAAAAAAAATTCTTTTTTCAAAAATCTTTTTTTAAAATTAAAATCAATCAACTCACACTTATTTTCTACAGAACTACGTGACTTTGAGTTCCTCATTGCACCTAAGGGTACGTAGGAGCAGAATTTTCATTCTGTCAAGTCAAAATTAAATTTTTCACAATTTGATTATTTCTTTTCTTTTTTTCCTAAAAAATAAAAACATAAAATAAAAAATAAAAATAATTACAAAGTCTTTTAATATGGGTAAAATAAATAAATTTGAGATTATCAAGTTTTTGCACAACTGACTTAAGGTACCGTCTCAGGACGGGTGTGATGGGGGTGCAGTGGGATTAAGTTTTCACCCTTCCCTATCCATAACCGACTCCCGAATCCGATTTGGTTCCAAAGACCATTTTCTAAAAAGGTTTTCTAATTTTTCCTAAATTTAAATAAAATTGGTGGCGACTCCATATACTTATCATTTTTTAAAATCACGCGAGTTTGCTATTTCGCCGCGATCCCGGTCGCGACACCACTTGACAGTACTATTTCTCAACATGTCCGGGTCCACTACATTGGCCCGACAGTAAACTAACGTTCCTTTTAGTCGCGTAAATATTTTATCGCATTTTCATAATCGCATCACCTTTTTCAAATGTTTCTAAATTGCGTAAGTATTTTTCAACGTTTTTGAAATCACGTAGTGTTTTTAAATCATTTTCTCAGCCATGTAACGTTTTTAAATCATTTTCTCAATTGCGTAACATTTTTAAATCATTTTCTTAATTGTGTAACATTTTTAAATCATTTTCTCAATCGTGTAGTTTAAAAATCACTATTTTTAAATACGCGTACACTATTTCTAATATTTTTCAACTACGTAGAATATTTTCTTTGTTTTCTAAATTACTTCTTGAATCTTTTTCCATTATATAATTATTTCTAGCTTTATTTACAGCATTTCTTTAATAAAAATCCTTTACCTAATATTTGCTATTATTTCCTTGGAAAATCTGTAAAATAATTTTACTTTAATTTATTCTCTAAAACCCATTAAATTAAGTTTTTCTTTAATATTGTATAATTCTATGCTTAGGAAATAACTTTGAATTTAAAAACATTATAAGTAGGCATATTGGTCCAAAAGTCATTTATATGTTTTATAAATCATCTTTAATTATTTCCTATGCATTTAACCTTTTATAAAAATTCTTAATCTACTTTATTATCATTAGATCATATAATCTATGGTTAGAATAAAATTTTGGATCATAGGTATATTGAATGGCATGTTGGCCGAAATTTACTATGTCTTCTATAAATCATCTTTAAATTATTTTCCATCCTATAAGTCCTTGTAAAAATCATTTATTCAATTAAATTAATTAACCTTTGCTTTGGAAAATATTTGAGAACATTTTGGTCCTCTTTGGGGTGATGAAGCCGTGAGCTTCATGTGTTCTTTGGACACTCATGCAAATCCTCAACGTGTTATTCATATCCTATTACATAAGAATACTATCATGCATCCATAAACACATACCAAAATATATATCAAAGCTATAGACATGCTTGCATCAAAATCAATCACAAATAGGAAAAGCTTTTAAACAATCAAGTGAATAAATCCTTATGGATTTTTCACCACACACACAAATCCACTCCTCACCACCAACACATAGTTGATGAGGGTAATCTCCCTCTTACCTCTTGGAGAAACCTCCAAAGCTCCTTGCTTTGCTTCTTGCACAAGTCCTTCACCGCCAAGAGCTTCTTAAAAATCAAAGTAAACACACATAATCAATATATATAAGACTTGAATAAGAAAACCATGGATTAGAATCATGGTTAGAACCTTGAAAATCAAAAGAAAAGTGAAGATTAATGAACTTCACTAATAAAGCTTCAATCTTTAGCTTGAAGAACAAGGTTGAAGATCGAAGAATTAGGGAAAGTCTCCAACTACAAAGATGCTTGGATTGATGTAAGGATTCAAGAAATAAGGTTGGTTAAAATTATTGGAGAGTGATAGTATGATCTTGGCCTCTTGGCCATGAGCTCCCTTTGAAGAACAAGGTGAGAACTTTTTGGTTTTCAAGCAAGAGATGAAGATGATCACAACATCAAAGTATCTTAGAATGGTGAGAGGATTTAAGAAATGATATTGACAGAAATTATTGAAGAGTAGAGGGTGGTGCAAGGTGGTTTGGCCATGGGGTGTTCTTGAGAGAAATGGAGAGAATTTTGTGAAGCTTGGTTTAGGAAGATGATGAAGATGAAAATGAAATGAATCAAAACATTTCCTATAGCTATTCTAACCCTAAAACCATGACCTCCCCCCCTTGTACACTAAGGTGATATCTAAATACATTAGCCACCATTCTAGGCTTCAAGAGCCATTGATTAAATCAATGGTGGATCTTTGGTAGAAGCTTCCAAGTGATATGATAAAATCTAAGCCATTAGATCTCTCTTCCTTGAAATCCTAACCATTAGATGCATCTTCAAAAATAGAGGGTCAAGATCTTCTCTACTTACTTTCCATCCAATGGTCACAAATGGTCCTAGCCACTTTGTGAGACCAATCTCCACCATAAATTAAATCAAGGGTGGATATCCTAAACTTCCTTATTAAGCTTGTCTTTACAACCATTGATTAGATCAATGGTGAACATCCAAAGCTTCCTAACTAAGTTTACTCTCACACCATTGATTAAATCAATGGTGTTCATCCAATGCTTCTTCATTAAGTTTGTTTCTCAACCATTGATTAGATCAATGGTTGATGTTCAAAGCTTCTCCACTAAGTCTTGTCATCCAAGGGTGCAAATCAAAGTCAAGCCCTCTTTGTTGACAAGCATTTCCATTGGTTGGGTGGTTACTAACTTGTTTCCTATTGGTTGTCACTTTTGTTAACCAATTTCTATTGGTTACCCTTGAAAAGTCTTTGCCACAAATGTTGACTTAATCTTATTGGTTGATCTTACTTCTATAGCTCTCTTATTGGTTCATCAAATGAAGACTAGAGTCTAATTGGTTCATCAAGGAAGGCTAAATTCCTATTAGTTCAATTTATAACCATCAAAGTTGACCAATTCTTATTGGTTCATTTCAAATATACTAGATTCCTATTGGTTTAAAAATTCAAGCCATCTATTTTGACTAAATCGTATTGATTTACAGAAAATATTTTCCAAACAATTGCTATAGAAATTATTACTTAATGAACAGAACATTATTGCTTACAAGACAGTAAGTATTTGTCCGTTGTAAAATAAAAATATAGTATATTTTTATTTCACACATAATTTCTAAAAATTAAAAGA
Organism: Ormosia emarginata; assembly: GCA_029884605.1. Taxonomy (NCBI): domain Eukaryota; kingdom Viridiplantae; phylum Streptophyta; class Magnoliopsida; order Fabales; family Fabaceae; genus Ormosia; species Ormosia emarginata. The sequence continues at coordinate 2,480,267 of JAQQTP010000023.1, forward strand.
TTAAGTCACGTATCTCTCGGAATTGGGTTTAGTAAGATTCCCCGGCTCCGAATAAATACGTAAAGATTTTCCCCGGCCCGAAAATTATTATTTTCCTGACACGGAGCAAATCACACAAAACGATCAAATACAATCACAGAACAGTCAAAATAATTTTACAGTATATAGAAATTGCAAAATAGTACAATTCTGTCATTACTGTCAAATAGCTAAATTTGGGGGTGTTACAATACACACTTAACTCATGAATCTCATATTAAAATTCAACCCATTCACCCATAAAAATCCATTTTTCATTCACTTAAAACCAATGTAAATCAAGAACACAAGCTTCCTCACCTTGCTTCATAAATCAAGAATAAACCATCAAGAAACTTAAAATGAATGAAATCAAGTAAAAAAAAGAAAAACCTCAACTTTCCTTGCAAATCCATTTCAGTCCTCACCCAAAAATGGCAACACAAAGATGAAAATAAAATGATAAGCTATGGAAGACAAACCCCTACCTCTAGCTTGAAGATGAATCTCCATCCTTTGCCTTTGTCCTTTCTCTTTTCTCCACCAATTTCTTCCTCGGTTTCTCTCTTCATTTTCTTTTGCAGAACTGTATGTGAAAGAGATGAGAAAGATGAGAGAAATCTCATCTTTGAAAAGATAAGCTTAAGGGTAAAATGGTTATTTTGTTAAACTTCATATATGTTAATAACAGTTTGATCTTACTAAATCAAGTTTCCTACTTTCCAACAACCTTAGAATAAATTATAAGATCCATTTAAATTCTAGTTTCATCATTTCCATAATTTTTCATATCTGTTGTGCCTCAATCTGGTACTTAAATACCCAAACGGTATCCTTAAAAATACCAAATTGACTCTGTTTGCCCTAAAAATTTAACCACATCCTCTTCCACACATTTGGGACCTAAAAATGAACTTTCCATATTTATTTCCTTTAATTACATATTTATACTATTTTTCTGAGTTAAAATAGTCATGTTGCACGTTCTATGTTGCGACAAAGTATCTAAATTAACTCAAAACGTTACAAAATTTAGCAGACACATTGAACAAGTATTAAGCTACCTTTGTAACCTTATATAAGCCTAACATGTGTAAAAAAAGGGTGTTACAGCAAAAGGTACGTAGGTGAAATTTTGTTTCTTTGGTATTTGGTTGCACCTATTTTTACATGTGAGTTGTTTAGGACTTCTTACAAATATAAACCAAAATTTGGGGACAAAATTATAAAAAAGAGGGGAGAAATGTAACACTCATGAAAATATATTAGACTTGTATATGGTTGCAAAGGTAGCCTAATACTTACTTAACATGCCTGTTTAATTTTGTGGCCTTCTAAGCACGTTTAGTCACTTTGCTGTAACGTTACGTGTGAAAAATAGTTGTTTTTAGTCCGGGAATTGACTTAAACTGCTTAGTTAATGGAAATAAATGTGGAAGATTTGTTTCTAGGTCACAAATGTGTTGAAGATGGTGTAGTTCAAATTTGAGGTGTAATAGAGTTATTTTGGTATTTTTAAGCATACTGAGTGTGTTTTAATGCCGAATTGACTACCAGCAGATATGAAAAAATATGGAATTGGTGAAACAAGATTTTTTATGAATCTCAAGATTTATTTTAAAATTGTTGGAAGTTAGGAAACTAGATTTGGTGAAATCTAAGTATTCTTAATAAATTGAGAATTACAACTTAGTCACTTAAGTGACCAAGTATCCCACGACTCTTTTGTTTATGCCTTGGCTATTTTTAGGCTTTCAAAATGATATTTTTCTCTCATTTCTCACTCTCATCTCACGGCTAAAGCAGGGAAACAAAAGGGGAAAGTAAAGAAAGGAGCAAAATGAGGAGAACCATTTAACCAAGAGGAGGAAGAAGGAAAGGAATGAGAGGAGCTTCTTAGTTCTTTCAATTTCTGAAGTTTGAGGTAGGGGGACTTTATTCTTGACTCTTTATTCCATTTTCTCCATCTTGTTTAATGAGTTGGCTTGGTGAGGGAAATGGATTTGAAGTGTTGTTTTTGGTGCTTTTGGCTTGAATCTTGTTGTAGAACTTGAGGATGACTTGTTTTTGCTTTATGGCATGCTTGGTAATACATTTTTCATCCCTTAAACACTCATAACCTCACTTGAGCTAAGGGAGGGGTTTTAGGTTTTTAAGGTGATGAATGATGCATTAATTCATATGAAGTGTTTTGAAAATAGTTTTGAGAGTTGAAATGAGTTTATGGACCTTGTGTGAGGTTGAAAATCACTTATAATTGAGTTTTGAGTGATTAGAGGAGGATTTTGTTCTAATGGAACAATACCCGTTCAAACGTCCCGAGACTGCTTGCAGGATTGATGAGTGTCCCCATAAACTAACACGAGTCTTTTCAGCATGCTTTGTCCTCACTCACACGTATCCTAGGAAACTTCCCAAGAGGTCACCCATTCCACAAGTGCTCCTAGTCAAGCACACTTAACCATGGAGTACTTATGTTCTTGGCTCCCAAAAAGAAGATGCATCTTATTGATATGAGTGGTGCTAATCAATTCCTTTAAGACATCCTCAATTATGCAGTCCTATACCTGCACAGTCTCTGAATCCATCTCATTCCAGTGTGTATTCAGTTCATTCATATGTCCCTTCACCTAGAAGCCTGCTAGGAGTCGTTCCTTGTTCGTGCTTCATCTTTTTGCACCGGCGACCACTCCTCACCCTCGTCTGCCCCAGGTGTCACATGCCCACCAGCTTCCGCATGGTTCATCCCCAAACCACACCATATTGGGAGAGGTCCTGCTCTGATACCATTTGTCACATCCTGAATTTAATAACCATAGTATAATTGTCATTACACCACAGTTACTAAATTTAGGCCTACTACTAAATTCAACGACGCATTTTCGAATAGGTGAATACAGAAAATATGAGCCACGAATGAATATATATTTAATACATAACTCCACAATATTTCCTCCAAAGAGAGTTACATTCCACATAAATATATATATACATAACAAAACTTATCAAGTACATATAGTACATAAAACTTACTCAATCAAAACTTATATACAACTACCATACAAAGACTCGATCTCGCCCAAGCACAAACACCTAGAGAGAGATGTCCTGCACCTGATCATCCATCGGGATTCTCGCCAAAATCCCTAACATACAAAGGCTCCATGAGGGACAAGGTTCTATAAACACGAGTCCGAGTAGGTGACACAATAGACTCCTCTCTAGGGGGTGATGTAGATCACCCCAGGCATCAGTGCCTCCTCTAAATTGAAATCCTGAGGAAACCGATAGAATCCCTTCACGTCGCCATCTTCGAAAACAGAAGTTATCCCCAAACAAAACCAAGAGATCTTGGCTCGCCTCTACCGCAATCTTTAACAGACATATCATAAAAGAGGATAATGCAGCAAAGAGGTGAGATATTCAGCAACAATACCAACATGGCAGCACATAAATAGTACATGGCAGTAATGTCATTCCAAGCTCAAAAGTACACATATAAGTCATTATTTCATACAACAGGTACTTCAATAAATATTCAACAAATATTTCAATAAGTATTTCAACAGATAAATCAACAGAAAAATTAACAGATATGTAAATGCCACAATGAGATGTTGACTGTCTATGCATATGCACAATGCATAATGGACCCACGTCCTACTCCATGGAGCTAAACATAGATTCAGAGAGAATGATCAAGGAGACATGTCTGTATCTCGTTAACCTCAAATCAAGTGCTTCAATATCAACAAATTGCGCAACATGGCTTATACAATACATTCTTCACAAGATCACGATATATGACAGTGTCTCTGTCCGGATCGTCGGTGCGTTTACATCAGTCTATCCCATGGCACAGAGGAGCTATCAACTGTCCATGATGGGACACCAGCGCCCTGACGCCCCCAAGGTCAACAAGTGACCTACACTAGTCTATTCGCACCCGCACTAAGGTATAATTCATCTCCTAGGCCCATACAACCTTAATAAATAGTCCATCGAACTTTCAAAATGTATGACCAATGATTCAATACATGAACAATAAACAATCACCTGATTCAAAATAGCCACCACTAGGCTCAATAGGATATTAATCCATCACATGATTCAAAACATCCACCACTAAGTTCAACAAGATATTAATCCATCACATGATTCAAAACAGCCACCACTAGGCTCAACAGGATCTAACATTTTTCACAAAGTCCATATTCTTTTAATTTAATAAAACTTTGTAGGACAAAATCTTCCAATGCACTCACAATCCAAATGAATGGGCTATACGTCAATAATTCCAAGTTTTCAACTATCATTCAAACTTAGTTTCCATTTCCATGATGATCCTTCATCCAGTCCTTGGTCGTATAATTATCTAAGTTCACAATTTATAAAACATTTCTTCTTTTCCTTAATAAAATTTCTCTAAGAAAGATTTCCTAATATTGTTCACCAAATCCATATTACTTTAGTTTAATAAATCCTTCTCTTTGTTTTTAAGAAAAACTTATTTGCAAAAATAATTTAGGTTTCTCAAAACCTCACTCACACTCATTTTCCTTCAATGGCTGAAAATCACTTTTCATTTTAGGGTAAAACTTTGTGCCTTTTCTCTTTCCATTTTATGAATCCCTAATTAAATATCAAATCATCTAATTATCTAAATACTAACTTGACACAAAAATCTTGCCTTGGGTGCCCTACATGGCCATGAACCCTATGGGTCTAGAAATCCATAATTTCATCACTTTATCAATCAGTTATCACTTAATTGTCTAAGCCCCAAATTAATACAAATTTTAGTCTTGGACATCCTACTTTCTCCTACTTGGCTGTGAGCTTCAAGGTCCATGGGACCAAAAATCTTTTCCTTCTTTCCTTTCCAAAGGATTCACATTATACAACATACAACAATTATCACATTTCTATTCTAACAAGTCATTCATAATATTCAAGGCAATAGAAATAAAAAAAAGCCAAATAATCACAAATCATTTAAATTATACAAACAAATGAGTGATCGCATACATGGATTACTCACACATACACACAAAATTCATTCCTCACCACCATGAATGGTTGAAGAAGATGAATCTCTCTCTTACCTAAAGAGATGACAAGAAAGAAAGCTCCTTGTGCCTCTTGAAATTCGTCCAACACCACCAACAACACCCTTGAAGATTCAAACTTTCAAGATCAACACCTAAAACTCAAGAACTTCAAGTTAGGGCTTGAAGGAAAATGATAAAGATGAGAGATTTAAATGAAGATCACAAAATAGAAAATCATCCTATGGTTGTGTAGATGCAATAAATTTAATTGATTAAAGCAAGCAAAATGTGGAGGGTGGAAATAGTGTTTTGGCCGTGGAGCATTGAGAGAAAAATGAGAGAAAAGGAGTGTGTGGCATTTTGGATGAAAAGAAAATGTAAAGGATGAAGATTGAAGAGTTTTATCTTAAAAGCTCCAACTTTGAGCTAGAATAAGAACTTGAAAATTGAAGAACAAGAAGATGATCTCAACATAGAAGCTTCTCCAAATGAGGTATATATTCACTAGGTATGGTTGGCTGAAATGAAAGAAAATGGAGAGTGGGTTTTGGGGGTGAAAACCGTGAGCTTCAAGAGAGAGATGATGAAATTTTTCTTTTCGTTACTTGATAGAAAAATGAATAGAAGGCTTAAGAAAAAAAGATGACATTTGGTCATCTTTTTTCCTTCTCAAAACTATGACCACATAAAGGGAGGAGAGAGGAATTGGCTTCTCCAACAAGCTTGTACAAACTTCTCCACTAAGTTTCTTACAAAGCTTCCTTAGGAAGCCAAATTTCACTTTTCTAAAAGTCAAGGGTGATGTCATAATGTGATGTCACATAAAGTGAACACTTTACTACAAGTTATTATCTAATGAAAAAAGGTTTCAGTTAACAAAACCAGTATTTATTGTCCGTTGGATAATAGGACGTACCCGAATTTTATTTGTCAAATAAAATCTCAAAAAATGAAAACTTCATAAACTGTGTCCAGCTTCGAGTTTGGTAAGATCCCCCAACCCCGTTTCACAATCCAAAATTTTTCGGCCTCAGAAAAATATAATGTTCCCGGCCTCGCTTAATGTGCATGCAAATCATCAAATATAATAAAATAATAAAAATCACCCAAATAATTCATAAAAATCACAAATATTATAAAAAGAATATATAATGAAAAACAAAATATTTACGGGGTGTTACACTTGTATCTGCAAAATTATGCAGAAAGCCCATCGCGTCGCTGCGTGACTATGCCACGCCGAGCAGTGAGAGTGGCCACGAGCTACGGGCCGCGGCATGACTGAGAGCCACGCCGAGGCATGAGTGGGTAAAGAGTTGGGCTCCACGACGTGGAAGAGCTATGCCGAGGCGTCACTTCCAGACTTGGACATTATTTGTTGTTTAATGCAATGGGGCTTCCCATGGTATAGTTTCTTCTTTTATACTTCTTAATGAGTGATGAGACTGTAATAGGGGTATTAAATAAAGTGTTTATGTGATGAATGTAAAACAATTGGTATGTTAATTATTATAGTATTTAGCATTATTGTTGTTCATGCTTGAGATGAGATGGATGTAAACCAATTGGTATGCTAACTATTGTGATACTTGACATCATTGTATTTCATACTTGTGGTTATGAATATAAATCAATTGTCATGCTAGTTATTGTAGTAATTAGTATCATTGTTTTTTATAACTTTGTTGATGAGGTTGATTCCTCATTGTTGATGATCAAATATGATTTTGAATGAGCAGGTAACCAACCCTTCCTATCATAGTGATCATTGTGGGTGATCACATGTGTAACACCCCAAACTTCCTAAATATTTTGACAGTAATTTTGACAGTTAATAAAATTCTACTGTTTAGTAATTTCTGTATACTGTAAAATTATTTTGAGTATTCCGTGAATACATTTGATCATTTTGTGTGATTTACTCTGTGTCAAGAAAATAATAATTTTCGGGCCGGGGAAAATCTTACGTAATTTAATTATTACTATTAAGTCTTAATTATTTTATGTAATCTGATTTGATTTTCGTACATTTTATAATTTTTATGATTTGGTGGATGATTATGAAATTTTTATATTTCTCTGATTATTTTTGGGTTGTATGTGGGCCCAGGTAGGTCCCAAAAAGTGAAAATTTTTCTGCAGTTAGAAAATTTTGTACTGTTAAGATGGAGATGGGGGATCTTACTAAACCTGAATCCGAAAATAGTTTTTGAAAATTTTTTTACTATGTTTTGTACTGTATTTAATTATTGGGTGATAAAAATATAGTAAAAATATTATTCGTAGGGTTATAACAAATATAAAAATAAATATTGTACTGCTTAGTCAACATTGGTGGTTTGGATATCCACCATTGATTTAATCAACGGTGGAGATTTGGTCTTATAAAGTGGCTAGGACCATTTATGACCCTTGGATGTAAAGTTTGAAGGAGTAATCTTGACCTTTCATTTTGGAGATACATTGAATGGCTAGGATTTCAAGGAGAAAGATCCAATGGCCTAGATTAAGTCTTCTAATCTAAAGTTAAACCTAGAATCTACCTTAATCCTAACCATTGATCTAATCAATGGCTAGGAATGCTTAAAATGGTGGCTAGTAATAATGGTCACTTATTGAGTGCATATGGAGGGGGGGACGATTTTGGTGGCTTAATGCAAGAGTAAGGTTTCAAGACATCATTATTCCTTCATCTTGATCATTATTGATCAATTCCAAAAGCCTAAGCACTTCAAAATTTTTTCTCCATCTCTTCTTCATGGTGGTTTCGGCCAAGACCTCTATGATCATCTTCCATCACTCTTTAATTTCATACAATCTTATTTCTTAAATTTATACCTCATTCTAAGACACTTTGTAGTTTGGAGCAAGTTCTAAATCCATCATATTCAAGGACTTTTTTCAAGAGCAAAGTTATAGGGTTTTTATGGTAAAGTGTAAGGAAACTTCATTTCTTATCCCTTTTTTATGTTCTAAGCCATGTTTGATCCATGGTTCTTCTTGTTCAAGCTTGATATGCTAATAAACTTATGTTTTGTTTTGTATTTGAGAAGCTTTTGGTTTTGAAGGACTTGGAAAAAGAAGCAAACCAAGGAGCTTTTGAGGTTCTTCAAGAGGTAAGAGGGAGATTCATCTCACCAACCAAGTATGGTGGTGAGGGATGGTTTTGTATTTGATGGATGGTGAATCCATATGAGGATTCATATCCATGGACATGTAATTATTTGTGGGTGTTTATGTGTTTGATTTATTTGTTCATGCTTTGTATGATTTGCATGATTTAGTGCTTTGTTATGGTATGCTTGTGATATATATGATGAATATGTATATGTATGCCATGATGTGATGATGCAAAGGAAAACAATTTTTGGTTCAAAGAACCATAGAGGCATCACGGCCTTAAACAAATTTTGGGAGCAAGAGATTTTAAGTATTTTACTATTTATGATTAATACGTTGATGATTTTAAGGATTTGTAAAGAAAGTGGAAATGAAAACGAACAAATGTTTTGATTTCAAAGACCAAGTGTTCACAGCTTTTGAAGGAAATTTTAATGGTTTTGTTTGTGTAAAAACAAGAATGGTACTTAATTGATTTAGAAGGAAAAATATTTGATGGTTTCAATGGCCTAGTACCACGGTTTTGAAGCTTTGTAATGCCTTGGTTTTATGAAACAAAGTGATTTTCAAAGTGGAAATATAATTTGATTTAGTACAAGGATTTTGGAAATGGAATCAGAGTGTTTTATCACTTGAGAAATAGAAATTTTGGTTATGAAAGGAAAATAGAGGTTGTAAGGGTTTGAACCTCAAATTATGTTGGAAGAGGATTGAATTTGAGAATTTATTTTGATTTATAAAGGAAACGTTGAGGATTTAAATTTTACTAACGTAAAACTCATCCTTTGGGTTTTGGAGAGCGTTAGGAAATTTTAAATGAGAAAAGCATTGATTTAATTCAATGAAATGGTGAATTTATGGAATAAATCGTGAAAAGGATTTTCTTGAGTAAGAAAATATGGAAAATAATGTGAGTAGTCACATTATTTTGAGGAAAGGATTTTTTTAAAGGAGAAATGTGAAAAATGATGTTGGAAATGATATTGATTTGTTTGAAAGTCCAAAATAATGTTTGGAATATTGAGGAATATTTTACATGGTTGTAAAATGGTGAAAAATGCTTTACGTAACTTAAAAACATGATTTTTAAGCTATGCGATTTGAAAAACGTTTAAATATTTCCACGCAATTTGAAAAATGTTGAAATATTTCAACGCAATTTGGAAAGCATTTAAATATTTTTATGTGATTGAGAAAATGTTGAAAAATTACTACATGATTGAAAATGATGGAATATTTTTACATGATTGAGAAACAATGGAAAATCGCTATACAATTTGAAAACGCAATGGAAATGTTGCGAATTTGTGAAAACATAATAGAAAAGTTGCGTGATTATGAAAACATGACAAAAGTGTTTTGCAACTATGAAAATGCGATAACATGATTTCGCTATTGAATATACAGTATGATTATTGTTGAACCAGTGTATGGACACTATATGAGAAAATGATGAATTTTGCCTGTGATTGGCATTGGTGCATTGAATATGCATTGTGGCATATGATGAAATTGAAAAAAATGCATTGTGGCATATGATGAAATTGAAAAAAATGCATTGTGGCATATGATGAAATTGAACAAAATTGCATTGAGATATTCGTGCATTGAACAAAAATTAATAGGTGATGCTATTGTGACACTTGTGGTTGAAGAAAGAATGAGAATTGAAAAGTGAGGTCTATGATGGATCTTGGGGGCGTCAAGGCGCGGCGGTCGACCAATGGATATTGATTGGCAAATGACCATATGCCACTTGGTGATGCAATCTATTGCAATGCATTGACGATACCCGACAATAACATGATTCTTTTCGAAGACTGGAGATTGTCTGTTGGGCTAAGGCTGGGCAATTAACCAGAGCATTCTTCTCGAAATTGTGAAAACCTCCATGGAGTAGGACATTGAGTCTATGTGCATATGCATAATAATTGAGTATTGGTTATGATAATTGAACTGTTAAATACTTGGATAATGTTTAGGGCATTATCGTAAATATTGAATATTTATTTCTAATTGAGGAATATTGGATTATGATGATGATAAATAATGTTGATGGTATTATTGTAATTATTGCTATTTTATACATTATGATGATGGCATAATTATAATTATGATATGATATATCTATATGGTGTGTTGTTTGTGTTATCTCTATGCTACCATGTTGGTATTGGCGTAGGTGATCTCACCTCTTTGTTATATTGTTTCGTTGTGCTTGTATTGTTAAAAATTTATATAATAGATGGAACGAGTTTCTTAGATGTTACTGGAGGCAAATATTCTAAGTTTGGTGACAACATCGAGGAGTGACCATCCCGGACTGGTTAGTGTGCAGTTTTGAGGAGGAACAGATATATGATGCATCAAGATGAATACAAGACGAAATAAGTATGTTGAGTTTTCTCGTTAGTGTTTTACCATGCTATTAAGTAGGACCCGTCATGGGGTTTGCTACTGTTTAAAATTGAGTCTATAAGTTTTATATTTCTTGAATAATTGTTAATATTATGTGGTATCAGTAATGTATATTAATCAGTTTAAATCTATTTTTCAGTATTACCTATAAATTTCAGTAAGTTTATGTTTCCGCGAGAAGAAATTTTGAATCTCACCTTTTTATAACTCAAACCTTTTATGAAATCATTTTTAGTTTATAAGTTGGTAATCGGAAATGTGATGCCCTAAGGAGGGTGTTACATTAGTTGGTAGCAGAGCACGGTTTAAGTCTTTTAGGGTTATGTGGTTAGGTTTATTTTGCTTGTGTTGTGTTCTCTGTGTGTTTGATTTCTGAAAGGAAACAATGTTTATTTGAAATGGTTACATCTGGTTTCCATTGTATTTTGATTCGTGTGTCTTTGAAGAAAGACGATGGCTTGTGATAGATGTATGCGTGTGGAAGCGAGACGTGATGATGGTGATATGACTGTAATTAGGGAAGTAATACGAAAAACGACTGATGTAATTATACAGCAAACTCAGAAGATTGTTCAGTAGCAAGAATTGATAGCCGAAGCTAAGATTTTGTTAGAGTTGAATCAATCTCAGGATGTGAGACCCTATAACGTTGGACCATATTGGTTACGAAGAAGGAGAAATCGTAAAGTCAAGCGATTCCAGCAGAAAACGTACTCGTAATCTCCAGGAAGTCAATGACAGCAGCAATCTTATGGAGGAAGTACTAGTAGTAGCAGGTTTGGTCTGACCGTGACATCTGCACCGAAATGTCAGAAGTGTAGGAAAGATCATCTGACAATGGATTGTACTTTCAAAGAAATAATTTGTTTCAAGTGCAGAAAGCCTGGACACATTTCCAAAGATTGTGTTCCATCAAAGACAAAGTCATCTGTTAGTAATGAATGTGCTTCGACATCTCAAGTAGAATGGAGCATCGATTCTCCAAGTGGAGCAAAAGCATCTTAGACTGAAGACCTAAGCAAAGAAGATTGTGTCACAGAAAGTGATCCTTTGACTGTATTGTATAATTCTGGAGGTAACCCATTCCTCTATGGCATATGATCATGTAGATCAATTAGAGTTATCCGTGTCTTCATTATTTTCTGACTTATTTACTTCTGTTTCTATTATTAGCCTGTCGTGCTAGTCAAGTTATTCAAACTATCCTATTGTTGTTATGGATCAAATTTTTGTGTTAGTTTGATCTGTTTATCTCTTTCATAGATAGACGTGATCTTTGAAACAGATTGGTTATTTTCCAACCATATCTTATGAGATTGTCTCAATAAAGTGTTAGTATTCCAGAAAATTCGTTCTTAAAATCGGGCAATATCAAATTCTTTGTTGGATATGTCCGGTAACATATCAGATAGTTTTGCTGTCTTTCATAATGTTTTTCATGTATTGAAATTGCAAGAAAGAATAAATTGCAAGAAAGGATATTCCTATTTAAATCCATGTCATAGTATCTAATACAGTGTTGTTGAAAGAGAACGCGATGTGTGAGACACTTCTGTTAAGAGCAAAGGCAGGAGAATGAAGCGATACGAGGACAAGGAAATTTCAAGTGATGTTGTTCGGAGTGACGGATGCTCTTGTAATATTTATAAATTATAAGAATAGAATCTTTCGTCCTTATTTAAATAGAATTGTCATTATTTCTTTGTTGACGACATTCTGATCTATTCTCGAAATTATGAGGAACATGTTGAACATCTTAGTGTAGTTCTCCAAATTCTAAAGGAGAAGTGGGTATATGCTAAGTTGTTAAGATGTGAGTTCTGGTTGGATGAAGTTCAGTTTTGGGTTCTGTAATTCTAAAGAAGGGATTGCGATTGACCCGTCAAAGGTTGAAATAGTTTTTCAGTAGGAAAAGTCAAAGACAGTAACCAAAATTCGTAGAAAATTTGTTGAGAAATTTTCCAAGATCGCAGGACTTCCCACCTAGCTTATCAGAAAGAATTAAATGTTTGTATGGACTGATGCATACAAGGAGAATTTTCCAGAGTTAAAAATGTGTTTGACTATTTCTCTAGTATTAGTTCTGTCTAATCCTAGTGAAGCATTGGAGGTGTACCGTGATGCATTACATTAGAGTTTAAGATGTGTGCATATGTAGAATAAAAGAGTTGTAGTGTATATTTCAAGGAAATTGGAGTTACATGAAAAAAAAACTATTTTACGCATGAATGGGGGTTGGTAGCGGTTGTGCTTGTATTAGAAGTATAGAGATACTTTCTTTATGGAGTAACATTTAACAACTTCAGTAATCATAAGAGTCTGAGATATTTGTTTGGTCAGGAGAAGTTGAATGAGAGGCAAAGATATTTCATTGGTTAAAATAGTCTAGAATGATGTAAGTGGAAAAAACAACATAAGAGTTAGGGGAAAAGATAAAAGAGCATTATCCATATTTATTCTGAGAGTGTGAAATTAGGTTTATCAAGTTTCGAGGACGAAACTTCTTTTTAGAGGGGGAGTATTGTAACACCCCAAACTTCCTAAATATTTTGACAATAATTTTGACAGTTAACAGAATTCTACTGTTTAGTGATTTCTGTGTACTGTAAAATTATTTTGAGTATTCTGTGAACACATTTGATCATTTTGTGTGATTTACTCTGTGTCAAGAAAATAATAATTTTTGGGCTGGGGAAAATCTTACGTAATTTAATTATTACTGTTAAGTCTTAATTATTTTACGTAATCTGATTTGATTTTCGTATGTTTTATAATTTTTATGATTTTGTGGATGATTATGAAATTTTTATATTTCTCTGATTGTTTTTGGGTTGTATGTGGGCCCAGGTGGGTCCCGAAAAGTGAAAATTTTTCTGCAGCTAGAAAATTTTGTACTGTTAAGACGGAGATGGGGGATCTTACTAAACCTGAATCCAGAAACAGTTTTTGAAATTTTTTTTTACAATGTTTTGTACTGTATTTAATTATCGAGTGATAAAAATATAGTAAAAATATTATTTGTAGGGTTATAGTAGATATAAAAATAAATATTGTACTGCTTAGTCAACATTGGTGGTTTGGATATCTACCATTGATTTAATCAACGATGGAGATTTGGTCTTATAAAGTGGCTAGGACCATTTATGACCCTTGGATGTAAAGTTTGAAGGAGTAATCTTGACCTTTCATTTTGGAGATACATTGAATGGCTAAGATTTCAAGGAGAAAGATCCAATGGCCTACATTAAGTCTTCTAATCTAAAGCTAAACCTATAATCTACCTTAATCCTAACCATTGATCTAATCAATAGCCAGGAATGCTTAAAATGGTGGCTAGTAATAATGGTCACTTATTGAGTGCATATGGAGGGGGGACGATTTTGGTGGCTTAATGCAAGAGTAAGGTTTCAAGACACCATTATTCCTTCATCTTGATCATTATTGATCAATTCCAAAAGCCTAAGCACTTCAAAATTTTCTCTCCATCTCCTCTTCATGGTGGTTTCCGCCAAGACCTCTATGATCATCTTCCATCACTCTTTAATTTCATACAACCTTATTTCTTGAATCTATACCTCATTCTAAGACACTTTGTAGTTTGGAGCAAGTTCTAAATCCATGATATTCAAGGACTTTTTTCAAGAGCAAAGTTATAGGGTTTTTATGGTAAAGTGTAAGGAAACTTCATTTCTTATCTCTTTTTCATGTTCTAAGTCATGTTTGATCATTGGTTCTTCTTATTCAAGCTTGATATGCTAATAAACTTATGTTTTGTTTTGTATTTGAGAAGCTTTTGGTGGTGAAGGACTTGGAAAAAGAAGCAAACCAAGGAGCTTTTGAGGTTCTTCAAGAGGTAAGAAGGAGATTCATCTCACCAACCAAGTATGGTGGTGAGGGATGGTTTTGTATTTGATGGATGGTGAATCCATGTGAGGATTCATATCCATGGTCATGTAATTATTTGTGGGTGTTTATGCGTTTGATTTATTTGTTCATGCTTTGTATGATTTGCATGATTTAGTGCTTTGTTATGGTATGCTTGTGATATATATGATGAATATGTATATGTATGCCATGATGTGATGATGCAAAGGAAAACAATTTTTGGTTCAAAGAACCATAGAGGCATCACGGCCTTAAGCTAATTTTGGGAGCAAGAGATTCTAAGTATTTTACTAATTATGATTAATACGTCAATGATTTTAAGGATTTGTAAAGAAAGTGGAAATGAAAACGAACAAATGTTTTGATTTCAAAGACCAAGTGTTCACGGTTTTTGAAGAAAATTTTAATGGTTTTGTTTGTGTAAAAATAAGAATAGTACTTAATTGATTTAGAAGGAAAAATATTTGATGGTTTCAATGACCAAGTACCACGGTTTTGAAGGTTTGTAATGCCTTGGTTTTATGAAACAAAGTGATTTTCAAAGTGGAAATATAATTTGATTTAGTACAAGAATTTTGGAAATGGAATCAGAGTGTTTTATCACTTGAGAAATAAAAATTTCGATTATGAAAGGAAAATAGAGGTTGTAAGGGTTTGAACCTCAAATTATTTTGGAAGAGGATTGAATTTGAGAATTTATTTTGATTTATAAAGGAAACGTTGAGGATTTAAAATTTACTAACGTAAAACTCATCCTTTAGGTTTTGGAGAGCGTTAGGAAATTTTAAATGAGAAAAAGCATTGATTTAATTCAATGAAATGGTGAATTTATGGAATAAATTGCGAAAAGGATTTTCTTGAGTAAGAAAATGTGAAAAATAATGTGAGTATTTATATTATTTTGAGGAAAGGATTTTTTTAAAGGAGAAATGTGAAAAATGATGTTGGAAATGATATTGATTTATTTGAAAGTCCAAAATAATGTTTGGAATATTGAGGAATATTGTACGTGGTTGTAAAATGGTGAAAAATGCTTTACGTAACTTAAAAACATGATTTTTAAGCTACACAATTTGAAAAACATTTAAATATTTCCATGCAATTTGAAAAACATTGAAATATTTCAACGCAATTTGGAAAGCATTTAAATATTTTTATATGATAGAGAAAACGTTGAAAAATCACTACGTGATTGAAACATGATGGAATATTTTTACGTGATTGAGAAACAATGGAAAATCACTATGAGATTTGAAAACGCAACGGAAATGTTGTGAATTTGTGAAAACATAACAAAAATGTTGCGCGATTGTGAAAACATGACAAAAGTGTTTTGCGACTATGAAAATGCGATAACATGATTTCGCTATTGAATATATAGTATGATTACTGTTGAACCAGTGTATGGACACTATATGAGAAAATGATGAATTTTGCCTGTGATTGGTATTGGTGCATTGAATATGCATTGGAAAGATATGCATTGTGGCATATGATGAAATTGAAAAATATGCATTATGGCATATGATGAAATTGAACAAAATTGCATTGAGATATTCGTGCATTGAACAAAAATTTATAGGTGATGCTATTGTGACCATTGTGGTTGAAGAGGGAATGATAATTGAAAAGTGGGGTCTATGATGGATCTTGGGGGCGTCAAGACGCGGCGGTCGACCAGTGGGCGTTAATTGCCAAATGACCATGTGCCACTTGGCGATGCAGTCCGTTGCAACGCATTGATGATACCCGACAATAACATGATTCTTTTCGAAGACTGGAGATTGTCTGTTAGGCTAAGGCTGGGCAATTAACCAGAGCATTCTTCTCGAAATTGTGAAAACCTCCATGGAGTAGGGCATTGAGTCTATGTGCATATGCATAATAATTGAGTATTGGTTATGATAATTGAATTGTTAAATACTTGGATAATGTTGAGGGCATTATCGTAAATATTGAATATTTATTTCTAATTGAGGGATATTGGATTATGATGATGATAAATAATGTTGATGGCATTATTGTAATTATGGTATGATATATCTATATGGTGTGCTGTTTATGTTATCTCTATGCTACCATGTTGGTATTAGCGTAGGTGATCTCACCTCTTTATTATATTGTTTCGTTGTGCTTGTATTGTTAAAAATTTATATAATAGATGAAACGAGTTTCTTAGACGTTACTGGAGGTAAATATTCTGAGTTTGATGACAACATCGAGGAGTGACCATCCTGGATTGGTTAGTGTGCAGTTTTGAGGAGGAACAAATATATGACGCATCAAGATGAATACAAGACGGAATAAGTATGTTGAGTTTTCTCGTTAGTGTTTTACCATGCTATTAAGTAGGACCCGTCATGGGATTTGCTACTATTTAAAATTGAGTCTTTAAGTTTTATATTTCTTGAATAATTGTTAATATTATGTGGTATCAATAATGTATATTAATCAGTTTAAATCTATTTTTCAGTATTACCAATAAATTTCAGTAAGTTTATGTTTCTGCGAGAAGAAATTTTAAATCTCACCTTTTATAACTCAAACCTTTTATGAAATCATTTTCCGTTTATAAGTTGGTAGTCAGAAATGTGATGCCCTAAGGAGGGTGTTACAACATGTAACACCCTCCGTAGGGCATCACATTTCCGACTACAAGCTCATCATCTGAAAATTATTTCATAAAAGGTTTGAGTTATAAAACATGGGTTTTAAAATTTCTTTTCGCGGAAACATAAACTTACTGAAATTTATAAGTAATACTAAAAAATAGATTTAAACTGATTAATATATGTTATTGATACCACATAATATTTAACAATTAGTTAGGAAACATAAAACTTACAGACTCAGTTTTAAATAGTACCAAACCCTATGATGGGTCCTACTCAATAGCACGGTTAAACACTATTGATAAAACTCAACATACTTATTCTGCCTTGTATCCATCTTGATGCGTCATATATTTGTTCCTCATCAAAATTGCACACCATCGAATCTGGGATGGTTACTCCTTGATGTTGTCACCAAACTCATAATATTTGCCTCCAGTCAAGCCTAAGAGACTCGTTCCATCTACTATATAATTTTTGACAATACAAGTACAACAAAACAATATAATAAAGAGGTGAGATCATCTACGCCAATACCAACATGGTAGCATGGAGATAACACAAACAGCACACCATACAGGTATATCATACCATAATTACAATCATGCCTACAACATTATTGTCATCACACAGATGTAATAAATAGTAATTACAATAATGCCCTCAACATTATCCAAGTATTCATCAATTCAATTATCGTAAATAATAATTACGATAATACCCTCGATCATTGTTTATTATAATAAATATAATAAATAATAATTATAATCATGTCATTAACATTATTCAAATCACACGATAATAACAATAATGCCATCAACATTATTTATCATCATCATCATCCAATATTCCTTAATTATTATATCACACAGATATAAATATTCAATATTTACAATAATGCCCTCAACAGTTTAATTATCATAACCAATACTCAATAATTATGCATGTGCACATAGACTCAATTTCCTACTCCATGGAGGTTTTCACAATTTCGAGAAAAATACTCTGGTTAATTGCCCAGTCTTGGCCCACAGACAATCTCCAGTCTTTTTGGTTAATTGTCCAGCCTTAGCCCACAGAGAATCTCCAGTCTTCGAAAAGAATCGTGTTCTTGTCAGGTATCGTCAATGCGTTGCAATGGACTCGTCGCCAAGTGGCACATGGTACTTTGCCAACTGTCCATTGGTCGACCGCCGCGCCTCGATGCCCCCAAGATCCATCATAGATCTCACTTTTCAATTCTCATTCTCTCTTCAACCACAAGGGTCATAATAGCTATCAGCTATATTTTTGTTCAATGCACGAATATCTCAATGCAATTCTGTTCAATTTCATCATATGCCTCACTGCATATTTTTCAATTTCATCATATGTCTCACTGCATATCTTTCCAATGCATGTATAATGCACCAAATGCCAATCACAGGCAAAGCTCATCATTTTCTCATACAGTGTCCATACACTGGTTTATGCATGTAAAATGCATCAATGCCAATCATAGGGAAAACTCATCATTTTCTCATACAGTGTCCATACATTGGTTCAACAGTAATCATACTATATATTCAATAGCGAAATCATATTATCGCATTTTCATAGTCGCGAAACACTTTTGTCGTGTTTTCACAATCGCGCAACATTTCTGTTACGTGTTCACAATTTCACAACGTTTCTGTTGCGTTTTCAAATCGCGTGGTGATTTTCTATCGTTTCTCAATCACGTAAAAATATTCCATCATTTTTCAATCACGTAGTGATTTTTTAACGTTTTCTCAATCATATAAAAATATTCCACCATTTTTCAATCACGTAGTGATTTTTCAACAATATCTCAAATGCGTAAAAATATTTAAACGCTTTCCAAATTGCATAAAAATATTTCAACATTTTTCGAATTGCGTGAAAATATTTAAACGTTTTTCAAATCGCGTAGCTTAAGAATCACGTTTTTAAGTTACGTAAATCATTTTTCACCATTTTACAACCACGTAAAATATTCTTCAATATTTCAAAATTTTCAATTCAACCTTTCTCAAAATAATATGACTTCTCACATTATTTTCCATATTTTCTTACTCAAGAAAATCCTTTTTGCAATATATTCCGCAAATTCACCATTTCATTGAATTAAATCAATGTTTCTCACTTAAAATTCCCTAACGCATTCCAAAATCCAAAGGATGAGTTTTACGTTAGTAAATTTTAAATCATCAACGTTTCCTTTATAATTCAAAATGAATTCTCAAATTCAATCCTCTTCCAAAATAATTTGAGGTTCAAACCCTTACAACCTCTATTTTCCTTTCATAACCGAAATTTCTATTTCTCAAGTGATAAAACACTTTGTTTCCATTTCCAAAATCGTTGTACTAAATCAATTATATTTTCACTTTGAAAATCACTTTGTTTCATAAAACCAAGGCATTACAAGCCTTCAAAACCGTGGACATGGCCATTGAAAACATTATATTTTTTTTCCTTCTAAATCAACTAAGTTTCATTCATGGTTTTACACAAACAAAACTATTAAAATTCCTTCAAAAACCGTGAGACACTTGGTCTTTGAAATCAATCTATCTTTTCTTTTTCTTTTCCTTTCTAATCATTCAATTTTACCATTCATGAAAATTTTAGTTTGGAAACACCTATTTTGAGGTGTGAGGCCGAAATCCTCATGGTCTTTGGAACCAAAAATTGTTTTCCTTTCCAACAATTTTTATGGCATACATCACATATAATCAACATATTATATTTCAAGCATACTATAAAAGGAAATAAAAATCATACTAAGCATGCAAGCACAAATAAACCATGCTAAGCACATAAACCACATAAACACATAAACACCCACAAATAATTACATAACCATGGATATGAATCCTCACATGGATTCACCATCCATCAAATACAAGACCATCTCTCACCACCATACTTGGTTGGTGAGATGGATCTCCCTCTTACCTCTTGAAGAACCTCCCAAGCTCCTTGTTTTGCTTCTTTTTCCAAGTCCTTCACCACCAAAGGTTTCTTAAACACAAAATAAAACATATATTTATTAGCATATTAAGCTTGAACAAGGTAAACCATGGATCAAACATGGCTTAGAACATGAAAAAGAGATAAGATGTGAAGTTTCCTTACACTTCACCTCAAAAAACCTATAACTTTGCTCTTGAAGAAAGTCCTTGAAGATGATGGATTTAGAACTTGCTCCAAACTACAAAGTGTCTTGGATTGAGGTATAGATTCAAGAAATAAGGTTGTTTAAAATTTTTGAAGAGTGATGGTGTGTTCTATGGGTCATGGCCGTGAGCTAGCTTGAAGGGAAAGGAGAGAAAATTTTTTATGTGCTTAGCTTTTTGGAATGATCAAGAATGAGTAATAATGGTGTCTTGAACTTTGCTATAGCCTTAAAGCCTCACAAAACCATCCCCCCCTCCTTATGCACTCAATAAGTGACTATCTTTACTAGCCACCATTTAGAGCATTATTAACCATTGATTAGAACAATGATTAGGATTAATGTAGATTCTAGGTATAGCCTTTAGATTAGAAGACTTAATCTAGGTCATTGGATCTTTCTCCTTGAAATCCTAGCCATTAGATGTATCTTCAAAATGAAGGGTCAAGATCACCTCTTCATACTTTCCATCCAATGGTTATAAATGGTCCTAGCCATTTTATAAGACAAAATCTCCACCGTTGATTAAATCGATGGTTGATATTCAAAGTCTTCAACATTAAGCTTGCTTCCTATTGGTCCGTCATAAAGTCGTAATAACCACTAATGTTGACTACGCAGTACAATATTTATTTTTATCTGCTATAACCCTACAAATAATATTTTTATTGTATTTTTATCAGTCGATAATTAAATACAGTACAAAACACAGTAAAAGAAAATTTTAAAAACTGTTTCCGGTTTCAGGTTTAGTAAGATCCCCTGTCCCCGTCTCAACAATACAAAATTTTCTGGCTGTAGAAAAATTTTCACTTTTCGGGACCTACTTGGGCCCACATACAGCCTCCCTGGGCCCACAGACGGCACATGAATAATATTAAAATAATCAAAGAAATATAAAAATTTCATAATTATCCACAAAATCATAAAAATTATGAAACTTACTAAAATCAAATCAGATTACGTAAAATAATTAAGACTTAACAATAATAATTAAAATACGTAAGATTTTTCCTGGCCCGAAAATTATTATTATTTTCTTGATACGGAATAAATCACACAAAATGATCAAATGTATTCACGGAATACTCAAAATAATTTTACAGTACACAAAAATCACTAAACAGTAGAATTTTGTTAACTGTCAAAATTAGTGTCAAATAGTTAGAAAATTTGGGGTGTTACATCACACATGATTATAAGTGAAGAGGTAACATGCCTTCCCTATCATAGTGATGAGCTAAGGATGGTTCATTCCTTCACACCTAGAGAGAAGATTGATGGAACCGGGTTCCAGTGCTTGTACAAGGCTTATGGAACCGGGTTCCTTTACTCTGTTCAAGACTCATGCATATCATACATTTCCAGAATGGCTAAGGATGGTATCCTTCGCTAAGTCTGAGGAATCATGACATTATTCACATTTATTCTTAGGTTATTGCATAAGCATAAACATAAGGCATAATTTGGCATAATTTGAAAATTGTATGGGTGGTTGCTAATCATAACATACTCATGCATGGCAATTGTATGGACAATTGCTTATTTATGAGACTGAGATGGTGTTTCCAAGTATTGTGTGTAAATGAGTTTTCTATACAACTTATAAAATGAGAATCTATTACGAGAAGAGAAAGGAAGTGGTTTTGATTTTTGCTATCTTTCTAGCTTATATGTGTATGTGACTTGAGATTAAAAAATGTGTTTTTCCTCGATATAGCTAGAATGATTGTGATGACATGTTTTATCGATTTAAGTACTAAGAATATGTGATTCTCACTCCCATGTGTGTGTTTCCATAATGATTCCAAGGAAGAAGACTTATGGAAAGTAAAGACAAAGCAGGAACTAAAGACTGAGAATAATGTTGTTTTAAGTTCTTTCGTGAAAGACTTGTATCTTTTGTGCCTTAGGAGGCCTAGTTTACCAGCTTTGCACATAGTTTGTATTTATGAGAAATACTGACGTTATGTATATATTCGTTAGTTCGTGGCTCATATTTTTTTATATAATATTATGTTATATTATAAATGTTTTAGTAGATAGTAGCATACTTGGATTTAATTACTCTGGTATAATACAAGTTATATTGTTGTTATTAAATTTGAGATGTTATTGACGGTAGTAGGCTGCCTTAGGTGACTAAAAATGTTGATATTTTGAGCATGAAATTGTAATATGGATGATGATTAAAGGTCATGGCAATAAGTTGCCCTTTGAGACTAAAACTTTAGTGTTGATATATTTGAAATTATGGCTTGAAATGTGCTTAGAAAGCAAGGTCATATGTTACCATGTTTAACCTTAATTTGAGTGTATTCTTGTTACTAAAAATGTGACTTTGAGATTGAATGGTAATCATAACCAAATTCCCAAAATAAAGAATTTGTTGATTAATTGAGTGGCCCTTTTGAAATGATCCCTATTACTAGAGAGAATGGAAGTGTGATGATGGGCATTCCCTCCCTTTTGGAGTAATTGAGGTTGAGGATGGACATTCCCTCACCATTTACTCAAATTCTTTCTAGTCGATAGCGGAGATCCTAGTTTGTGGATAGTGTGAGGATAGACATTCCCTCCCTATCTTAGCAACTGAGGACGAACATTCTCTCTCTATTCACAACTCTAAGTTGAGGATGGATATTCCCTCACTAGAGGTGGCCGAGCTACTCATTTATAGGAGTAGTTTTGTGTGACTGGTGAATGGTCATAAATAGGTTGAAGTGATCCAACCTAAAAGCAGACTACTGCCAAGTAATTTAAATAAGCATTAAGATGAAATTGAATTTATTTTGCTAATGTGATGCTTGTTTAAAATTGTGTTTCTGAAATTGATTGTGGATGCTAAATGCGATGTTTGATAATAAATATTTTCAGAAACTAATAATAATGGAATTTCTGTTTTGGGAAGATGAATGACTTGATTTGGTTTTTGTCACATTCCCACGTAATAAAATGAATTTTTAAACGGTTTTTTCCCAAAACAGTTAGAAGTATTACGATGTCACTGATTTTAGTAATATTACTGAGAATTCTTTGAATTATGATCCCTTTTCTATTCTTGTTTTCGTAATATTTCTAGGGTCGAGATCTGCAGCAGGGAGACCAAAACATAAGACATAAAATAGTTTTGAAGTTATATTGTATTGTATTTTGTAAAATTAGTACTCTGTAAAAGCTTATATAAATTATTGTACTATAAAGTACATTGTATACTATGTTTTTAATATACAAATGTTATATTATTTTGTAATAGGCTCATATTTTCTGTATATGAATTAAATAAAGTATAAAAGTAATTTATTGAATTTACGTGACGTACTTAATTTTATTTACTAATATGTAAATCCGAATACGTTATTAGTAGTGTTATTCAGGATGTTACATGCTTAATCTGAGAAAGGCATGAAATAGATTTGGGCTACACCTTGCTAGTGGTGAAGTGCAGCAGAAAACTCAAGGACAAACCCTTCCAATTAACAACGGACTTAGGAGCTGAGGTGATGAACCATCTCAAGGTGGCTTTCTTTAGTGACAGAGGGAAAGCATGACACATATGAGAGAGTCATCAACCCCAGCAAATAAGAGCATAGAAACATAGGCATCCAAATGCGCTTGAGGGTCCATGGTCCCATCGTAGACTTCAATATTAGTGGGATACTTGAAATGCCTATGGATCTCCTAGGCTATCAGTCTGTTAGAGAAAGGCTGGTTCTGTGAAACCGAGTTCCTTACCCTGGGTTCCTACTCTCTTGCATGGATGGATTCAGCATTGCGACTAGGATCCGGGATCCTAGAGTTTTCTAGATAGCAGTCATCTCCCTAAGGTCTGTCTCTTCTATTTTCATGATTCCTTCTCTGAGATCGATTTTCGCCTTCATAGTCCTAGTTAGCACCTCTCTCCAGGCTATGAATTCTTTCATCCTGACGATGAATTCTCTCATCCCGAAGTCTAACTAGAGAGAGCAGCTCTACTTTGGATAGCTTCTGATAATCAGTTTTAACATGGTGAGACCGAACTTCATTCTCCACTTGATCTCCAAGGCGTTATAGTGTTGATACTTGCTGTCCAGCATTCGTAGAAGGTGCTATCTTTGGACCGAGACGTTGCCTCACCAGAACTCGCAGGGGAGGAGAGGAGATTCTCTCCAGTGAAAGAAGTTTCCTACTCATCATGCCTAGGTTCCAGTTGAGCTATGACTAGTTCTAGGATTGGTTCATGAGCAGGGACGAATGTTGGACGGCAGTTTGAAGATGATGGGTTGCGCACAGCAAAAGCGTGATTCTGGTTGGTTGAGGCTTGTCTTCTCCTCATGTTAACCATTATGATGATGATGATGGTGATGAGAATAGAAGTTTACCTCTTCTCACATACGGCACCAATATTCAGAACAAGATTCTAAGAGTTACCTGAGAAGGTAGTGAAAGGTGAAAACCTTTGTGGTACTACAGCGACAACAATGGGGCGTGGAGGTGGGTACCTACAAAAAACACTTCAATGCTCAAGTTAGTCCGTGCGCAAGGAAGGTGGTGTCTAGTATTGGATGATAGATGCGAAACTTTTTGACTTTACAAGGTATATGTATAAGCGTATTAGGGCGTTGAAGATTATGGCATTCGATCTAAATTGAATGCCTCAAACTGAAAACAAGGAAACCGTTATTTCTTGTAGTTAATGCCCTATTTGTATGAGATATGATTAATATTCATATTTCTTAAATGAGATTCCGAGTTATTTATACCTTGTAAATAGACAGTTATTAGCGCACAGAAATATTTGGATTCCATTCTGTCGGGCCGAGTTACTCCAGATCCGTAGACTCATTACCCGATCTAGAACATGATCAATGGTAAACAACATCAACTGAAGCATAAAACTAAGGCAACTATGAGCAATTTTCTTCCTCGTTTTCACATTCCTTGAGGCACATGTTGATCCAATACTGGGCTGGCCCATCGACCCTTGTCCAACCCAACTCCTGCAGGTTATGTGTTGGGCTTTTTGCTTCTGACCCATAATTTGTAATCGAGGAGCAATCAAAACGCCATCCTTTCATTGATTTCTTGTATGATTTTGGAGAAAAATCCAATTGTTGCTATCTTCAATGAACTCAAAGAAGGGCCTTCTTCAACATATTTTGTAGCTAGCTGCCACAGCAACTCCAACTGCAAATGTGTGCTTGCAAAACCCTTTTGTGTGCATCACTCTCTTCCTTCAAATGCACCCGTCGCCCCTCTCCACGCACCCTTTCAGTTTCTCTCTCTTCCCTCCTTCACCACCACCCACATGCTGGTACTACTTCTCTCTCTCTCTCTCTCTCTCTCTCTCTCTCTCTCTGTTTTTCTGTGTGCCTCTAATCATAATCATATTCACCCTTCAGGGCTAAGGGTCACTTCGACATGTTACACGTCAGCTCAAAGTGCTGCTTCTTTGGAAGCCATAGAAGAAGAACCCGACGAAGACCAATCCAAGGACACCGTCCAGCATCTTCTCACGAGAGGAGTCTCAAGGTTGATGAAGATGGAGCGCAAGCCTCTTCTCGAAGGCAGTTTCAGGGAATCTGAACCGCAGGCTCGGTGGTTCCCTTACCTGGACAGGTTCAGGTGCGGGAACGGTTATTTGATGAGTAGCAGCGAGATCATTGTCGCCGTTAGTCCCTGCATCTCGGATGTGAGGAAGGAGAGGTTCAGGAACGTGGTTAAGAACCGGAGCTACTCGGTTTGTTTGGTGGTGGAAGGGCTCTGTGATTTCGGGAACGTTTCTGCTGCGTTTCGATCCGCCGATGCGCTTGGGGTTCAGTCTGTTCACGTGGTATCTTGTGATGCCAACAAAAGGTGTTAAGACTTAAGTCTGTTGAGGTGAACAGGACTTGTTTTGATTCTTTAATTCAGTGGCATAACCTGTTTTGGATTTATGGGCAGTGCTTAAATTTGATTGCTTTTGTTGATTTTTTTAGTTTCAGGTCTGTTTTTTTGCAGCCATCATGATGGTTATGTTATATGAAAGGGAAAAAGTGCTCCAACCCGTTTTTTTATAATCTTAATATTTTTCTTTTGAGGCCAATTCTACAATAGATAGGCTTAATTTGAATTGAGATAATCAGAACCTTCCATGTGTACTCATAAAATTTTTTATAGTGTATTACAGTGAATATATTATAGTGTATTCATATGCTATAATTCTGTAGTTTATAGTAGAAGTAGCCTTGATTTTGAATCAGTAAATGTGTCATGTGTTTGCTTGGGTGATTTACTGTGTATAATGTGGACATTATCACAAGTTACATCAATCTTAGAGATTATAAAGGATACTTGATTCAAATTTCACAATCATTTTGAGGCATTATGATTTATGATGAACTGTATCATCTGGACATTTGAAACTTTCATTATCATGGCTAGTGATTATAAAGGGGTGTTTCATTCAAATTTGACCATTATCAACCATCAGTTAAGTTAAGCAAACACTGATTGAAATATCTTGCCGGATTAACCTGCCTTCCTTGTTGCAGGTATAGAGATAATCGACATGTAAGCATGGGTGCAGAGAAATGGTTGGACATTGAACTATGGGACACTACAAAGGAGTGCTTTAAAATGTTAAAATCACGTGGTTATCGAATTGCCACAACTCATGTGGGAATGGATGCGGTATTTTTTGACTCTGCTATTTTTGTTAGTTCATATCCAGAGAAAGTGTGTGCAACCAGTAATCATATATTGGTGTATTGTATTCATTTGTAAATGCATTTTTATTTTCATCTGTTCTGCAATATTATTTTATGTTTAATTATTATAAATCCTGAGCCAAAATGCTCAAAAACTTGAAATGACATACAGTGAAGTTGACTGACCTTTTCTTTCTGTGTTTAGGTTTCTATTTATGACCTAGACTGGTCCTGCCCAACTGCAATAGTAGTAGGGAATGAGAATAGGTTATTTCCTTCACTTTGGTTTCTTGTCTATCTAAAAATTAACAGATGCCTTATTAGTAAGGCTGGTTCAATTCAATTTGACTCTCAATGCTTATTTTGATATGCCATTGGACATAAAAAATTCCATGTAGTACTTTTGAAAGATGGAAAACCATTAAAAGAGCAAATGTCAGCTCAATGTAACTGTCAAATTTTCTTGTTTACTGACTATGAGTAATCAGGGGATATCTAATAGTATTGGTACTGAAAAAAAATGTTAAAATAATTGTTCTATTTCTTGTAATTTGGATTCTATTTTTCTGCTCAGATTTTGCATATATATTCAACAGTCGTTATGTTCTTGTTGCAGGGGTATTAGTGATGAGGCTTTGGAGTTGTCAGATTTGCACTGCAGTATTCCAATGAAAGGAATGGTGAACTCTTTCAATGTTTCAGTTGCTGCAGGAATCCTCATGCACCATGCTGTTTGTAATAGAATATCTCGTCTGGTAATGATTTTAATTTTGTACTTTATGTTGCACAGAAGTACATATCAATCTGAATCTGATATCTTATATTTTTTTTTGTTTTTTGACATTGTAGTGAACCATTATGGTTAGTCTTTTCTCTTTACTCTCTTCATCTGAATCAAAGAGCAGACATGATTCTGTCAAGTTAAAAAACTTAAAAAACTGCTCCTTGGTTTTGTGCTCTTAAGTTTGATTAAAATTGAAACCTTAGACAAATTGGTTTAAGTTTATCATAGAATTGCTTTTTTTCTTTATTTTTGATGAAAGAAGAAATTGTTTTAGATAGAAGAGAGATAAGGTATACATAGGGGATGGGGGGAAAAGTTATACTCCAGAAAAGAGAAACTTAACAATGAGCCAAAGAAGCTCATAAAAACAACAAAGCTGTCAAATCTCTGCGTAATAGAAAATGGAAACTCTCTTACAACAATAACAAACAGAGCACCAGAGAGACCATAAACACAATTGTATCCCATGGCATTGTAGGGACAAATTAGTACCGTTGAAGTTGGGTATTCCGCTCCAACCAAATACAGTAGAGGAGACTGCACAAGTCACATACTAACATAAAATTTTGACCTCCTTAGTCTTGCCAAAATCTTTGAAATGTATTAGTAGAATTTGCTCCAAGGTGAAATGACACCTAGTTTTCTTCAAGAAGTTATACCAAAGGAAAGTAGTTGTCTGGTAATGTAATAATAAATGGGCGACTGTTTTGGAACTAGATCTGCACATATACAGCTGAGTGAGGCTGGCGAATTTGCAGCATGTCTTTTGTATTAATCTTATTGAGAACTGTTGTCCATACAAAGATACTTGACTTTGGGAGTTTTACACTTCCAAATGGACTTTGCAAGAAGGATTCTCTCCCTACTAGGAAAATGAGTAAGAAATTGAAAATTAGACTTTGCAAGAGAGAACACCATAAAATCAGAAGTCTAAATACTTGTATATGCTATACAGATGCAAGAAACAAGTTATATACTCTTACTCCTATAAAAATAAAAAATTTAGTTCAAACACTGTTGAAAATTAAATCAACGTTATTTTAATAATAATCCACATCTCTGCACTGCTACAAATGTGCATACCTTTTCTCCATGGGATATTCCGTTCTTCTTTTAATCTACGAACTACAAACCCATCTGTAGAAGTACTTTATGTTATTCAGAATAGCACTTATTTTCCTTTTTCTTTTTAATTTTTAAATTGCCTATAAATCAAGAACTAAATTTAGATTTGTTGTGCAAAACATTTTATATGACATTAACTCAAATGTGGTGAAATAATTCATCCATGACCATGTGTCATTAAGAATTGTCAGACTCTGCTGGATCACGTTTGACATTTAGCATAATCTAAATTTTTCATGATATTTGCAGGGGCATCATGGCGATCTGACAGTAGAAGAAAGCCAAATTCTACTTGCAGAATTTTCTCTACGCCATAGCAAGAGTGCGATTAGCATTGTTCAAGATTATGCAAAGCGCAAGGCTGCTATATTGACCTCACAGCATTAACAGGAAGTCAAACATCTTTTGATTGTATGTTTGCTTTTCATTGACATTTACAATGAGACAGGCAAGAGACTAAAATACAAAATTATCTCCGTATTAACTGATTCCTACAAACTAGCACGAAGCAAAGGCAACGTTGCATTAGCTGTAGCATGTCGCCCAAGGCTTATAGACGACAATGGGGACCTTACCATAGAATACCAAGCTTCTGTTTAGACAGTAGAATGTTTCCTCAACGATGTGCTTACTAGCTCAATTTACTTAGAAATGGGGAATGATGCCATCAAAAGTGCAACTGTATTATCTTCATGTCGAGTTTTTGGGCGTTACTGAGTCTAAAGGACAGTTTTTTGGTTCATAGGTCGAAGCATTTTGACATGCAGTACCTTGACCCAAAAAAAGGTATTTCCTGTGTTATAACATCCTCATCCAAAATGCAAGAGATTAGGATGCTGGCTTGTATTATCATAAAAGAAACATGTTTATGTGTGCCTTCAATCTTATACGTATTCTTAACACCAACAAAATAAAGAAAAAGAAAAAGGAAAAATCCCAAAGTTGTTGCAAGGTACAGTGGACTTAGAAATGGAAAGTTAGAAGTTAATCAAATAATACAAATAGGATGAAATCAAGTTGTGTCTTTATTAAATTAGGCAAAATGGCCGAGTGAGTATGCACTTCACAGCTTGAGGAAATCAAACACTGAGATAGGCGTGTACTCTATAACACCTGAATTCTGTGCACAAGAGTATGTTGTTGGCTTTTGTATAGAATAAAATTTATAGTGGTATTTGTTCTGGAGAAATATAAATGGGCCCAAAAAGGGTCAGGCCTAACATCTAGGAGGGGGTGCGCCATCTCAGTTATGTAGGATATAATCATTCTTATCCAATAAGAGAATAGTCTTTCATAAATACTAATTATTAACCAACACACCAAAAAGGAAAATGTCCTAAAAGCTTCATAAGATATTTTGCAGGGTAAAGGGAACGACCATTTTATTGTTACAGCCACTTGCTCCCCATAACACTGCACTTTATAAATATAAGGAATGACCTCCAAGGTAAGGATCTTCTCCTTCACACTTTGCGTCCTTCTACCTACATTAACTTGAGTGTTGAAATGCTTTGTAAGTACACCACTCCTTTATTCCACCATATCAAGGAGGCATAGTTTTGAGCAACCCTCTATGCGAGGTTGAATTCACCTTCACATCAGTACAGAACATTGGCACCATATGTGAGAAGTGGCAAACTACTACTCCCACCACCTTCTTAGTAAACAATCGTCAGAAAAATAGCAACCAACCAAGAACAACAACCCAATAAGGTGGAGGCCTCTATGAGAGAGAGCCAAGCTTGCAGCCAGGCACCTCCCCCTCCTCTGTATGGGTTATGGTCCAAAGGTCAAAGCCTACAACTCAAGATTCGTCCCTAGTCCCTCCTCCAACGGTGACACAACATGCTACAGTGGACCTTGAATGGTGAAGCCTGGCATATTTAGAGCTTTACGCCTTGATAGTGGCATAACTGAGGCAGATAAAGGACCACCTTCACGTGGTGAATGTTGAACATATGACAGAATATAACCCCAGAGCTCGTGTCAAACTGAAACCTCGAAGGGAACCCCAACCTCAGGTGAATCTGGATCCTTAAAGAGGACATGATCCCTCCGCATCTTTAGGCCCTTCACAACATCAAGGAACCCATTTGAAGTAAGAATTCTCAGATTCTGTAGAATTCTGTAGAATCCAGTGGCAGCCGGTAGAGATGGTTTCATAACTTGAGCTACAGACATCAGTTTGACTTGATTCTAGTAACATTTGAAAGCTAAGACATAAGACTTCATGTAGTAAAAATTTTAGAATTTTAGAGTAAGCCAATCAGTACCAGTGTCTGTTTGAATCGTAGGCAGATTTTGCAGAAAAAGCATTTTGGCAGCCAGTAAATCAGATTACATAATTACTTGCTCCGATGTCGTATTTGCATGAAACCAGTGGCATTTGAAAGCTAACATGTAGTTGACTGTTAAATTTCATAATTTTGAGTTCTTATTTTGTTCCCAGTTTCATTTTAAAGTTAGGTCATTTTCGGGTAAAATAGAGAATGCCCTGTTTTAGCTTCTTCATAATGTCGCATAATTTTGGCTACAGTTAGCCAAATGAAGTGAGGTTTGTGGCATTTGAAAGATACAAGGGAAAACTATTTACCTATAAAATTTCAGAATTTTAGAAGTTGGGATGCACATTTGGTGCACTAATGAAAAGCAGCCTTTTTAGGTGGAAATTAATGTGTTTTTGAGAAAGTTTGGACCCTAGAAACTTTAGTAGCTCCTTTAATAGTTATAGTTGAGTTATGAAAATGTAGTAAGATAGTGCCTAGTTGGCAAGATTTGAGTACTCTCATAGAGTTGTGTAAATATGACTTGAGAAGTTATTAAAAAAGAGAAATTCAAATATGTTAAGCAAGTTTAACAATAAAGGAGTGCCATAGTGGCATGAATGTCTCATAGTGATGGGGTAGAGTAGTAATGCAATAAAGAAAGCATACTAAGGAAAAGAACTACACTAAGTTAATATGGTAAAAGTGGCATGAATGCTCTCATAAAGGTAGAGCTAGTAGTGTAAGGATAGAGATCAGGGGGTGATTATGCAAGAGTTAGGCAGAACACCACATTATGCACACCCACTCATGTATATATACACTTGGTATTCCTAAGGAAAGTTAAGATAAGGGGCCATTTACAGTTAAGAAGGTAGGTGGATTCTTATCTAGTGGGTTAAGGAGGTAACATATTCCCTCTCCACTGTAGTAAGGTATAGCAAGTTCATGACATTCATGACATTGTTCATGACATTATACTAACACAACTCACATTGCATCATATTCATACATCATAGCATAACATATGCATTTCCAAGCAACTTTATGAGCGGTTGTCTTATTATGCATTTCCAGGCAGCTGTATGGGTGGTTGCCTTATGCTTTGTATGAAATAGTTCAGAGTTATGACTATATTGGGAACGTTACATAGAGAGAGAATGTGTATGTTCCTACAGTATTGAGTAGCGATTTGATGGCCTGTAAAGATTTATTTATGAAGTTTATGATTGAGTAATGATTATTAGTTTGATTGCCAGTTATAATTTCATTTTAAATATTTATGGGTTGTATATTGTTATACGACTGTTGGTATTGGTACACTACTGAAAATAATAAATTCTCACCCCGTGTATTCCATGTAAATCCAGGTGGAAGATTATCCAAGGCAAAAAGCAGCAGAAGATTGAAATTAGTTTAGTTTTATAGTTATTAGTTTAAATTTGTATCTTGTATATATGTTTATTTTAACAAGTAAATAGCTGTATAAATAGCATTATGTAAATTTTGATACAGTTATAGGTGCATAAGTGGATATTTATTTATACAAGGCTCTCCATAATAGTTTATTTATATAAATGTTATGGGTTAGATGAATGATTAAGTTAAAAGTAGCATAGCTAATACTGTTTATCCACCAGGTATAGGTTTGATATACTAGGATTTTAGTATTAGGATGTTACAATTTTGGTATCAAAGCCGTTCATCCTGTAAGCTGGGGTATAGACTGACTAGGCTTAGGTAAGTTTAGTATTTTCTATTTAGGAGTTGTGCAATTCTTATCTCTTTTGTGAAATGCTTGCTTAGGATTGCATGACTTGCCTTATGGTGGACTGTTCTAAGCTATTGTTACACAGTTACATGATACTGAGTCTGGCCAACTCAATATGTAATGTTCTGTGTGAACAGAAAACTATGGCACCAACTTAATATGTAATGTACCTGAGGAGATAAGAACTCTGTAAATGAAGGTTCAAATATGGCAGGAGCAGTCATGGCAACAACGAATGCAACTAAGGAGCAGAAACGATCACAACAAATGCTAAGAGGAACCAAACAACTATTATGGTTAGAGTTCTAAAGATGTAGGGAGCCAACCAACCTTAGTTACCAAAGCAGAATTATGAAAACGAGATAAGCACTTTCAAAGCGGGTTTTCCTCAAGATGAAGATGAAAGAGTTCAGAAAGAGATAAGGGGGCTCCAGTGCCCTAAGTATGAAAGGAGCCATGGTAACAAACCATGTCTAGTAGGATGATCAGTGTGCTATCAGTATGAGCAGCCAAAGCACTACGTGAGGGAGTGTCTGCAAAGGGAAGAAGCAAAGTTGGATACTAGGCCCATAGCTGATATGATCCAACAATGGAACATAGGTTTTTCGGATCTTCCTTGAGTTGGTTCTCTTGTAAACTTTTCAACATCAACAAAAAGAAGAAAATTAAACAAAGATTGATGTAGAAGAATAAGAAGTGGTGTGAAAAAAACAAGTAAGATAGAAAATTAAAGGATGGAATTAGACAAGAAGATGAAGAGGGTTTAGCATTACCTTGCCCCGCTTGGTATTGACTATTCCGGTAGGAGAAGTTAGGATGTGACTTCCAACCGGGGTTATAAGTTTAAGAATATGGATCATTCCTCTCCTTTTGGTTGAATTCATGAAAATTGTGACATGATTCCACTTGCTCCACTGGTGCATCTTGTGAGGAGCCAATTCCAACTTGGCAATCGGCACCTACGTGTGCCTGTGCTCCACAAATCTCACAAAAACTGTTAGAAGCACCTATGGCATTAACATGAGCTTTTTCAAGCATGTCAAAACGTTTATTCAAAGAATCAAATTTTGACATAATCAAATCAACACTGTTAACCTTAAACTTACCTCCTGAGAGTTTTCTCGGGTTATGCCCTCTTTCATTTACCCATTGGTGATGATTTGCAGCAACACTCTCAATGATCTCATAAGTTTCTATTAGCCATCTGTTCATCAAAGCTCCACCAGCTGCGGAGTCAAGAGACACCTTCGAAGAATATTCTAGACCATTATAGAAGGTGTAGATGATCAACCATTTTTCTAACCATGGTGTGGGCAGGCTTCCAGCAAAGCCTTATATCTGTCCCAAGTTTCCAATAATGACTCTCCATCTTTCTAAACGAAGCTTGTGATTTGGGTCCTAAGATGATCAGTCTTGGAAGGTGGGAAGAATTTATCCAAGAAAACTTGCTCCAATGGGTCCCAAGTAGTGATTGTTTCAGCTGGAACACATTTCAACCAAGCTTTAGCTCTATCTCTTAGTGATAGTGGAAATAGGCGAAGGCGAATAGCATCAATAGAGGCACCTTTAATCTTGAGGATCTCACAAAACTCCAAGAACATATCCACATGATCATTCGGGTCCTCTGATGGCAATCCTCCAAACTGGTTTTGCCTTATCATAGAGAGTAGGGCAGGTGGTATGGTGAACTGTCTAGCTTCAATGGTTGGCCGCGTAATTCTAGATCGCAAACCCTGAGCATTTGGGCTGTATACTATTTTAGCGATTTATTGTCCATAGGTTTAGCCATGATAGGTGTTGGTTCAAGTATTTCTCTCGCTCTTTGCCTTTGTTGTCTGCTCCTTCTACAAAAAGTTCTTTCAATTTCAGGATCTACTTCTTCAAAAGTCCTAGAACGTCTAGTACTTCGCATAAACAAAAGAAATTCCCTGCAGAGAGTCAAAGAGAAAACAAGAAAGTAGTAAAAAGGTTTAAAATAATCAAATTAAAAATTAAACTGATATTCAGGAAAAACACAATCCCCGGCAACGACGCCAAAAACTTAATGTGTGAAATCCACAAGTGTACGGTTTCGTTGTCAAGTAATAAAAAGATCGAATCCACAAGGACTATGTCTATGAATACCAATTAATTAATTAATTCAATTCAATTAAACAAAAGGGATAAAATTATTGAGAGATAAGAATGTAGTAACCAAGCAATTAAACAAATAAATATTAAAGTACAAAGTTGAGAAAATAAATAGGAAGTTGTTAAGAAAGATTTTCAAATTCAAGAAAGCTTCCAGTATTGGGGGTAACCATAATGATACAAGACAAATCCTAATTGACAATCCTTTTATTAAATTGAAATTCAATTGAAGGAGAATTCCCCTAAATTAGTTAATGTTCTTTCTCAAGATACAAGAACCATGCCCAATTAAACCAATTCCTACTCTCGTGGTAATTGAATTTAAATTGAACCTATTATGCTTTATGGTAATTCATTAAATCCTCGAAAGGCTAAACCTACTCTCGTGATTTAGACCTTAAGTTCAATTCTTATGGTTCCAACACCTAGGTTCACCTCTCAGTACGTCCCTAGATATCTATGAGATGCAAATATGTGGCCATCAAATTCACATGAATAAGCGCAATAAGGATTGAATCAAAGAACATTCAAGATTAATAAAAAGGGTAAACTAAGTCAATTGATCATCATCAATGTATCAAAGGGCATTGCCCAATCCTAGAAACAAAAGAAACTACTCAGACATAGTGAATAAGAAACAAGAAAACATATTATAAAACATCCAAACTAGTAGCGATGGGATAAGAGAAGAGGAAGATGAAGATCTAGAGCCTCCAAACATGCCTCCTTCAAACAGAAATTGGAACCCTAAAGTTGTATTCAAAACATCTATAAATACCCCTAGGGTCTAACCTGGTCTGAGCCCAAAAAAAGAAATAAAAACGAAATTAAAAACTGTGTCGAACTGCGATCCACGACCGTGGATCTCTATGGAATGAGTTTTCTGGACATGCTCTTGAATTCCACGGCTAGGCCGTGGAACTTTCTGGAAAAACTCTTTTGCTTCTTTGCACAGCTGCTCGATCCATGGCCATGGAAAATTCCACAGGCAGGCCGTGGATGCTTTTGGAATGGTCATTTTGTCCCAAATTGCTATCCTTTAAGCTCCAACTTCAATTATGCAAGTTTTTCACCCTTTTCTAAGCCGATTTAGTCCCAATCCTACACAACAACACCATAAACACATCAGTTATTCGAACTAAAGGAAAAACAAATTAAAAGGGAAACTAAAATGCCTAAAATTCATAAAAATGCATACAAAACAAGACCAAAATATGATGTTATTTCACACACATCAAATCCCCCCAAGCTTAAGATTTTGATTGTCCTTAAGCAATAACTAAGACCAAAAAAAGAAATGGGATCAACAGACAATAATGAATGAGGAACCCAAGAAAACATCCAACCAAGCAATAGGCAAAGGCAAATCAAGAATTAGAAAGGTAATCAAAATCAAGTCCAATTAGAGACTAAAGTTCTTAGAAATCATGCTCCTCACTAAATTAGGTTCAATCTACTAATCCACACTCAAAGTGTTTAAATGTGAAGACAATGCGCTCAAGATTCCTCAAAGAAAAAGCACTTCCATAAGCTTGATAAGAAACCAAATTTCCACTAATAATCAACATGCATGCAAGAATCAAGAGGTCTTTCAAGGGTTATAATGGGGCCATAGGAATGATGTTAGGTAGGGTAAGGAAAGGAAGATATGCACAAAGAGCTACCAAAATTTTAAATAAGCACAAGAAACCCAATTGAACATAAATGGAACACAGGCATTTTCATCAAGAGCATAACTCCGCATTTTCTTCCTTTTCTTTTCCTATCTTTCAAACTTTCATCTAATGCTTTTTGTAACACCCCAATTTTTGGATAAATGACTATTTTGTCCTAATTATACTGTTTTATATTTTTCTGTATGTTATAAAATTTATTTGACTATTTCGTGTTCATATTTGAGTGTTTTGTGTGATTTACTCTGAGTCAAGAAAATAATAATTTTCGGGCCTAGAAAATCTTATTTTAATTATTCGAAGCTAGGAGATCTTACTAAACCCAATTTCGAGTGATATGGTTACTAATTTTTAATTTTTAGGAATTAACTATGCAATAAAATAATTTTATATTATTATAATATTATTTTATCTGACAGTACCTACTATCTCAAAAACAGTAGAAATCTGCTCTAAAATAACCATGGACCCGGAAAAGTCTGTGGGACTCACGTTTAGAGAAGCAGTCAACGTTTCTGGCTAGACTAAATTCTAGACCAATAGGAAGAAGTCAACAATGTAGGCTTGAAAGGTTTGGACCAATAGAAAACAAGTCCACAAAAGTGGTTAGACTTGTTGAAATCAAACTAGAAGGTTTAACCAAGTTAGCTTAAAACCTAACTAAGTTAACATAGAAGGCTTATATAGTAACTGAATGAAGTAACCTAGTTAACTATCTAGTTAAGTTATAGTTAGATAATGATCTCAAAATATCAAGACTAACCTAGTTAACCTAAGTAACTATATAGCTAGGCAAGTAACTAAACAAATTAATCAAATGCACCTAAATGTAACTAGAAGACCAAATGGATCACAAACTTGGTTTGTTCTCCTTAGGGTCATTGGGCCAAGAGCTTTCAAGAAGCTTCAAGAAAAGTTTAGTCACTTAGCGACTAGGTTTTCATGCACCAATGAAAGACAAGCTTGGAGGCAAAGCTTTGCATAGCAACCCTTGATCACATCTAAGGCTATTAAGTGGTCTTGGAAGGTCAACAAAGGAGGCACCTCCTTTGAAGGAGCTCTACGGCCATGCATTAGGAAAAGGAGACCATTTTGCTCTTCATTCTCAATTCTTACTATCACTAAACTTACACTTTCTCTCTTCTAAAACAAAAATCACCATTGTTGTTTTCTTGGAAGGCCATTCAGCCAACACCCCCAAATCACACTTCCAACCTTCAAAAAATTTTATCTAACCTTATTTCTCAACTCTAAACACCATTCTAAGAACATCTCTGGTTGAGAGTTCTTCCAAAATCTTTCATCTTAAGCTTGGAAAATTACTTTGGAGATTTTTCCTACAAGGTGAAGATCCTTATTTTTCTTTTCTAACTTCATTTCTAAGGTTCTAAGCCATGATTGATCCATGGTTTATGCTTTTCTCCTATAGTTATAACTTTTAAAAATTTGTTTAAGCATGTTAGGTTTCTTTGGAGGATCACACGAAATCCATAGGAAGGAGAGTAGAAGGTTTTATCTTCCTTTAAGGTAAGAGGGAGATTTGATCTCATCAACCATGTGTGGTGATGAGTAAATGGATTGTATGTGTGTGAAGAATCCATAAGGATTCACTTGTTTGATTTTTTTTTAAATGCTTTCCTATTTGTGTTTGATATTGTTTGTATGCATGTCTATAAGCTTTAAAATATATTGCATGTGTTGATATATGCATGATTATTAATTAGGATGTGAATAATATATAAGGTTTGCATGAGTGTTCCAAAGAGCACAACCATGGAGCTTTCGGCTTCACCATGAAAAAGAGAACCAAAATGTTCTCAACTATTTTCTAAAGGAAGGATTTAATGGATTTAGGTAAGTTAATGAATTCCAAAAGGATTTAGAGGATGAGAAATGATCCAAAGATCAAATGCCAAAGTTTTGTTAAAATCGGCCAACATGCCTTCTTAATGTGAAATCAATCCAAAATTTATTTTTCTAAGTGTAGATTAGATGTTTAACCTAAAAAGAATATATTTGAAATGGATTTTGAAGACTTAAAGAAGTAAACTAATTTTTATTAGAAATATAGTATAAGAAAGAAATGAACAAAACTCTTGAAAAATACTTGTCTTTGAGTTTTTAAAGCATGATGGAAATTTTCGAAGTGTATTATGTAGTAATAAACTAAACAAAAGAGATTTTGAAGGAAAAATGTAGAAAGCACAATTTTAATTAGATTTTATAGACAAAATACTGTTAAAATTTATTAGAAATAGACAAATAAAAGTGAACGTTTCATAATATATTTATAACGTAAGGAAAATATTCTACGTAGTTTAAAAGTATAAGAAATAGCTTATGCAGTTTTAAAAATAGAGATTTTAGAGTTTTTCGGGTTAGAAAATGATTTAAAAACACTACGCGATTTTAAAAACAGCAAAATATATTTACGCGATTTAAAAACGTTTGTAAAAGCGATGCGATTGTGAAAATGCGATAAAATTTCTACGCGATTAATTGGAATAGTGAGTTTTGCTGTCGGGCCAAAGTGGTGGACCCGAACATGTTGAGATATGATACTGTCAAGTGGTGACGTACTATATATTGGAATTTTTGAGATTGAGGGTGTTTTTGTAAATATGATAATATTTTGAGACTAAGGGTAATTTGGTAATTATTGTTCTTATTCATGCATTGAGTTGTGCCAATTTGGTTGATATTGGCGATTGATTGACAAGACGAATTACACCGTGTTGTCGGTGTGATAAACGTAGTATGGTTCATCTTGTGTAGACTTGGAGGCATTAGTGTGCGGAGTATTACACATGTGGACAGTTGGTCGCTCTTTTGGGTCATGGTAACTGGCAACACACTAATGATCTCGACACGCACTGTACTTAATTGAGATCTTGGGAAGACTGTTTAGTACAATGCCTGTAGTGCACGACGTGTTTGGACTGTGTACTACTACACTACGT
The DNA here is from genome assembly GCA_029884605.1 of Ormosia emarginata. Classification (NCBI taxonomy): domain Eukaryota; kingdom Viridiplantae; phylum Streptophyta; class Magnoliopsida; order Fabales; family Fabaceae; genus Ormosia; species Ormosia emarginata. The sequence goes on from JAQQTP010000023.1 coordinate 2,519,927, forward strand.
TGGACAGTGGGCTATAGACACAATGATTGGCAGTGTAATAGTTTGCTTGGGCAGCCTGAGGTACTGATAGTTCTCTTCGGGTCATTCTCTCCGATGTCTATGTCTAGCTCCATGGAGTAGGAACGAGTCATATTGCATTTGCATTTGTGTCATGCATCATAACATTATTATTTGTGATATTATATGATGTGTTGATTTGTGTTGTTATTTATGATACTATAGTATGCAATTCTTGTAATATATTGTGTTATTATCTATGCTGTTATGGTATGCTTTATTGTATTAAACTGTCATATCTGTTGTACTGTCGTTTTCTTATTTGTCATACTGGTATTGATGTAAGATTGTCTCACCTCTTTATTTGTATATGTTTCTGTATTATTATTTTATTTCTGTAAAGAGTTTGAGGAAGAGGTAGAGGAACAACCTCTACAGATTGTGTACCCTGAGGAGGAGCAACAGCAGACGAGTGATCAGTTTGACGAGTGCGAGCCGTTCGATCATCCATATCCTTTGGACTAATTCTGTGATCATGGCGTTGCCGGGATTTCTTGGTTTCGTGAGATTGGAGTTTCATGGAGGTTCGGAGGCCTGGTGACTGCAAGAGGATCGAGGATCGGTGATTTACTTGGGACGTCTGACTGTGTCCCTACGTGGAGAGTTTGATGCTGAGCCTGTCTTTACTACTACTTTGTACCTACATCTGGAGATGCCTTTGGATCTGAGGTGCCACTAGGGAGGACTTTTTCGTACCCCTAGTTAGATCAGTATAGTGTCAACAGCATGGACTCCTGTCTGTAGTGTAACACCCTTTTGGAGGATGTCACATATATAAAGAAAACAGATAAAATCTACCCAAGTTGTAAAACACTTAATACATAATAATATGGGTCGTAAAATAATTCCTGTTAAACAGATTATTAAAAATAAAATAATGCGAAAAACATAAACTAAACAGATCAACATCACTCATAATATACATATGTTCCAAGTTATAAGGTATACAAATAATTTACAACTACAATTACAAATATTTAAACAGAAACAGTAAATAAAAACAGTAAAAGAGTCAATATATACATCCATACGCAGACGCGCCCAAAAAACATCATGCATATTTAATCCTCTGAAGGATCACTCTCAACATGAAAATGATCATCAGGAGACAAATATCCCGGATGTCTCGACACTCGGCGATAACGAGATCGCGCAGTCGATACGATACTAATCTCACTAGGCTCCGTGGTCATACCACCAAAATGACGCCTAAGAGATAAAGGTAACTCTAAATGTAAAAATACAGTAGTAGTCATAACCGGCTCTCCATCAAATTGTTGACGTAAGGTCACGGTCCGCCCTACATACGTCACAGAGTCTCGGTCTCCTCGCAGATGCCAAGCTAACGATCCTCCATGAAACTCGAGAGTCACGAACCCCAAAAATCCAGGCACCGCCATACCAAAACTAATCAATCCAATGGATATGGATGATCAGATGGTTCTTGATCGTCAAACTGGTCGTCGGCTAGCTGATCTTCCTCCTCCTCGGGGTACAGAACCTCAAGAGGCTGTTCATCTTCTTCTTCCTCAAACTCTTTACCGCATAAAATAAATATACAGGAAACATACACAATACAGAGAAGAGGTAAAACAATCTAAAATCACCATAAACATGGCCAATAAGAAGACGATAAACAACAGTTATACAATTCATGCAATATGAAAAGCTATAACAGAAATCGTAACAGAATAAAGAAAAAGATTTAATTATCATAACGACACATAAATCACAAATAAAATAAAACATCACGAGATAAAATAATAGAACAGATAAATAGTCCTCATAATACTAACCAGATAAAATAGACAAATAAGATAAAATAAATTTCCAGATATACTCATAAGAAATGTGACACGTTCCTACTCCATGGAGCTAAACAACACAGATACCACAGATATCAGAGGGAATGACTCGCAAAAATCTATTAGTACCACGGCTGCCCAGCCAACTATTCCGCGGTCATACGTTGCGTCTATAGCTCCACATCACTGGGAATTTACCATCCAGGCGTGGGGTAGTTCACTGTCTCACGTCGTGACACTACGGCAAATGTACTACTAGACTTTACAAATCTCGATTAAATATAGTGCGTGTCGAGTCCATTAGTGTGCTATCGGTTACCACGGCCCAGCGGAGCGACCGACTGTCCATATATGGAATCCCGTACACTAAAGTCTCCAAGTTCATTAGAACAATGAACCACACTACGTTTATCGCATCGACAACACGATGTGATTCACCTCGTCAACCAAAATTTACCAAACATTGGCAAATTACCAGAATACCCTCAAGGTATAAAAATATATGCCCTCAATGGCAACAATATACAGTAAGTCCCTCTTGGACAAATACTGTTTCAAAGCCTGTACGGGTTCACCTCATAGCCCGACAGCAGAAAAATACAGAATTCCAGAAAAATATTGTTTCGGTCAATCGCGTAGAAATTTTATCGCGTTTTCACAATCTCGTCGTTTTTATAAACGTTTATAAATCGCGTAAATATATTTTTCTGTTTTTAAAATCGCGTAGAATTTTTAATACGTTTTCTCAATCGCGTAGGATTTTTAAATCATTTTCTTGTCCAAATATCTTAAAAATTATTGTTTAAATAAACAGAAATAATAATTAGTACGTTTAAACTACGTGTAATATTTTTCATACCGTATACTGTCTTTTGGAGATCTTTTCTATCTTATTTGACCGTTTTTACTAAAAATGGACAGTATTTTGTTTAGAAAATTAATAATAATGGTTTCCTAATTTTTTTTTCGTAAAAACTCTGTTTATTTAAATAAACCGGATAATTTAATCTTTTAAAAACTCCTAACATGCTTCAAAATATAGCATGAGCCATATGTTAGAAATTCTTAAAGATTATTGTATTTCCTTTATAACAATAAAATCATTAATTTTAATTTCTTAAATTAATTCTAATCTATTGATTTCTTAAAAACTCTTTTTAGAAAAAAATTCTTGTTAACATATAATGCCTTCATTATACTTGAAAATGGTTTGGAATTGATTTTAGAAATCAAGAATATCTAGTTTGGCATGTTGGCCGAATTTCCTAAATCCTTTGAAATTGATTTCTAAATTATTTCTCATCTTCTAAATATATGTCAAACTTATTGTATTGTCTAAATTCATTTAACCATTGTTTTAGAAATTGGTTTTTGAAATCAACACATTCATTTTAGGCATGTTGGCCGAAAATGCTAAGTCTTACCATTTGAGTTCTAAATTCATTTTCTTTGATCAAATCAACTTGAAACCTTCTTAATTCTCCTAGGTTAATTAAATTACCTTTTAAGAAAATTAAGAGAACATTTTGGTTCTCCATTTGGTTAGTGGTCGTGAGCCTTGGTGTGGTGTTCTTTGGAACACACATGCATTTCCTTGACATGTTATTCACATCCTATACATTATCATGCAATTCTAACACATGCAATATATTTCTAACACATATAACCTAAATCAAAGCTTGTAGACATGCAATTTAAAGCTTGTAGACATGCAAATTATTACAAACAACAAATAGGAAAGCTATTAACAAATACACAACCACATCAAATAAGCTACTAACAAGCACACACATGAATCCTTATGGATTCTACAATCACAAAATCAACTCCATCTTCTTACCACCATCCATAGGTGATAAGATTTGTCTTCCTCTTACCTTAAATGAAGACAAAAGGATTTCTTTCACTCCTCCTAGGTCACGGTTTTCTCCTTCAAAATACCTAGCAAACTTAAGCAAAACTACAAGTTACTAACCATTAAAAGAGAACCTAAACCATGGATAAATCATGGCTTAGAACTTTGAAAAAGAATTTAGAAAAGAAAAACAAGAGATTTCACCTCCTTGGTACAAACTTCCAAGTAGGTTTTCAAGCTTCAAATGCAAGATTTTGAAAGAACTCTCAACTAGAGATGTTCTTAGGATTGTGTTTAAGTTTAGAAAACTTGGTTAGAAGAAATTTTAGGTGGTTGGATGGTAGGGTTATAGGTTTGGCCGAATGGTTGAGAAAGGAAGCAACAATGGTGTTTAGGGTTCTTGGATGAGAGAGAAGAGAGAATTTTTGCATGAAAGAAAAGTGAAGAATGGTCTTCCACCTCCCTTGGCCGTAGCACTCAATGAGCATGCAAGGTGTGCATTTGCTTGGCTTCATCCAAGCCCTTGGATGCATCAAAGGTCAAGATTAAGCCTTGATTAGCAAGCTTGTTTCCCATTGGTTCCTTCTAACCTAGTCACTAAGCCTTGTCACTAAGCTTCATCATCACACTAACCTAGTCACTAAGCTAGTCACCATGTTCTAGAGAGTTCCTTCACTAATGATGATTAATTAAGCTACTAAGTTAACTGTATTAGCTAAACGTGGGTCCCGCAAAACATTTTCGGGTCCATCTTGTCACTAAGTTATCTTACCGACTAATAAAATAATATTATAATAATACAAAATTATTTTATTGGACAGTTAAATCCTAAAAATTAAAAGATTAATTTTAGGCTCATTCAGAATTGGGTTTAGTAAGATCCCCCGCCTCTGAATAATTAAAAACAGATTTTACCAGTCTAGAAAAATATTATTTTCCTGCCCCGTAGCAAATCACACAAAAAGTCCATATAAAATCACAGACAGTAATATTGGACACTAAATCAAGTAGAAAACAATTAAAAACAGCAAAAACAGTACAAACAGCACATTCGGGACGTAATGGTCATTTTTCCATTTTTTCCCACAACGTAGCTAATCATCCAAAAAGTTCAAATAAAATTACAGACAGTATTAATTGTCTGTATATCTTTCAGAAAAATTAAAACAGTAGCTCGGAAAAACTTTTATTTTATCGTCTCGAAACAAATTACGTAAAAAGACCAAATAAAACTTGAGCTTGTATAAACGTATTTGTATTTCATGCAGAAATCGAGAAACAGTAAAATAGGGACACAACGGTCATTCACACGAAAGCTTGAAAAATAGCAAAAGTACATTCAGTACATTTTCTAAAAATTGGGGTGTTACAACTCTCCCCAACAAATAAAAATTTCGTCCTCAAAATTCGTTGTTCCTCAAAACAAATGAGGATACTGATCCTTCATTTTATCTTCCAGCTCCCAGGTAGCTTCACCCGTCACATCATTCCATATGACCTTCACTAGCTCGATCATTTTCCCTCGAAGCTGCTTTACCTTTCTGTCCTCAATTCTGACAGGTAAAGTTTCATAAGTCAAATTCTCCTTCAACTGTACGTCATCTGGTTGTATAACATGCGTCGGATCTGGTATATACTTCCGTAACTGAGACACATGAAACACGTCATGCAGATTCGACAGAAACGGCGGCATAGCGATCTGATATGCTACAGGACCTATACGTCGAATAATCTGATACGGTCCAATGAACTTAGGAGTAAGCTTCTTAGACTTGATAACTCTTCCGACACCAGTCGTAGGAGTAACTCTTAGAAACACATGCTCACCCTCCTCAAATTCAAGAGGTCGTCTTCGTTTATCCGCATAACTTTTCTGTCTGCTTTGCGTCATTCTCATCTTCTCTTGTATCATCTTTACCTTCTCCGTAGTCTGTTGTACAAGATCTGGTCCAACAGTCATGCTTTCCCCATCCTGATACCAACTTAACGGAGTTCGACATCGTCTTCCGTACAATGCCTCATAGGGTGCCATCCCTATACTTGAGTGAAAGCTATTATTGTAGGTGAATTCTATCAGAGATAAAAATTCATCCCAACTTCCTCTTTGTTCTTAAACACAAGCACGCAACAGATCTTCCAAAGACTGTATAGTTCTCTCTGTCTGACCATCCGTCTGCGGATGATACGCTGAACTCAGTCGTAACTTAGTTCCCATAGCTTCTTGCAGACTCTGCCAAAATCTTGACGTAAACCTCGGATCTCGATCAGAAACTATACATGTAGGTACACTATGTAATCTGACAATTTCACTGATGTACAACTGGGTTAATCTTTCCAATGAATACTTAATATTAATTGGTAAGAAATGAGCCGATTTCGTAAGCCTATCGACTATAACCCATATCGAATCATGACCTTTCCTCATCTTTGGTAAACCAGTAACGAAATCCATTGATATACTATCCCATTTCCATTCTGGAATAAATAATGGTTGTAACATTCCAGCTAGTCTTTGATGTTCCACTTTCGCCTTTTGACAGACTAGACAAGTTGACACGCACCTAATAACATCACTCTTCAATCCATGCCACCAGAATAACTTCTTCAAGTCTTGGTACATCTTTGTTATGCCTGGATGCATACTCAATAGACTAGTATGGGCATGTTCCACAATATATCGCCTCGCCTCCCGGTCACGAGGAACACAGACTCTACCCCGAAACCTCAGAATTCCATCGTTCCTTCTTTGAACTCTATTGTCTCGTCTTGCTTTATTTGTTCTCTTATTCCTTGCAAAAACTCATCGGCATTCTGTTTTTCCCTTATGTCTTCCATCAGCTCGCTCGAGATAGTAACCATGTTAATACAGATCTTTCCGGTTTCAACTCAACAAATAACCACATATCTCTAAACCTGTTCAATGAGCTCCTTTTCCTTGATCATCGAGCGAAGCACTAATAATCTTTCTACTTAAGGCGTCACCACAACATTCGCCTTGCCAGGGTGGTACAACAAGTTGAAAATCATAATCTTTCAGGAATTCTAACCATCTCCGCTGCCTCATGTTCAGCTCCTTCTGATCATACAAGTATTTCAAGCTCTTGTGATCACTGAAGATGTTGAACGTTGCTCCATAGAGAAAATGTCTCCATATCTTTAGAGCAAAAACCATAGCGGCCAATTCCAAATCGTGCGTTGGATAATTCCTCTCATGAATCTTCAATTGTCGAGAAGCATATGCCACAACGTTCCGATCTTGCATCAATACGCATCCTAGCCCTTGATAAGAAGCGTCACAATACACATCAAAAGATTTCGTCGAATCTGGTAGGATCAACACCGGTGCAGTCGTTAACCTCTTCTTCAACTCTTGAAAACTAGCATCACATTCTTCCGTCCATTCAAAAGCTTGTTTTTTCCTCGTAAGCTGCGTAAGTGGTCCAGCAATCTTGGAAAAACCCTCGATAAACCTCCGATAATAACCAGCAAGTCCAACAAAACTTCGAACTTCTGTTACCGTCTTAGGTCTTTCCCATTGTAAAACAGTCTCCACTTTTGAGGGGTCCACCGCAATACCTTCTTTAGAAATTACGTGACCTAGAAATTGGACTTCTTCCAACCAGAACTCACACTTAGCCAATTTCACATACAGCTGCTTCTCCCTCAAAATCCGAAGAACAACACCAAGATGTTCAGCATGCTCTTTGTAACGCCCCAATTTTTAGAAAATATTCTGAATGTACTATTTGCTGTTTTTCATTTTTTTGTGTGAATGACCGTTGTGTCCTTATTTTACTGTTCTCGATTTCTGTATGAAAACAATTACGATAATACAGGCTTAAATTTTATTTGATCGTTTTACGTAATTTGCTTCGAGATGGTAAAATAAAAGTTTTTTCTGAGCTACTGTTTTAGTTTTTCTGAAAGATATACAGCTATATAATACTACTGGATATTTTATTTGAACGTTTTGGACGATTACCTACGTTGTGGGAAAAAATGAGAAAATGACCGTTACGTCCCGAAACGTCTTTTTGCTTTTTTTTTCTTTGTTTTTAATTGTTTTCTTCTTGATTTAATGTCCGATAATACTGTCTGTGATTTTATATGGACTTTTTGGGTGATTTGCTCCGAGGCAGGAAAATAATATTTTCTGGGCCGGGGAAAATCTTATTTTATTATTTAGAATTGGGGGATCTTACTTAACCCGATTCTGAATGAGACTAAAAATAATCTTTTAATTTTTAGGATTTAACTGTCAAATAAAATAATTTTATATTATTATAATATTATTTTATTAGTCAAGTATAATTTAGTGACAAAGTGGACCCGAAATATTTTTACGGGACCCACAATTAGCGAACGGTTAGATCGGTAGCTTAATTAATCACCGTTAGCGTAGAACTTTCCGAACAGTGACTCGACTCAACTAGTCGACTCAAACAGAGAATTAAAATACCTTGTGTGACTCAGCATGTGAGTCATCAAGGAGAACCAATAGGAATCAAGCTTGTTAAGCAAGATTTAATCCTAGCCTTTGATGCAATCTATGGCTTGGATGAAGTCAAATCCATGCACATCCCTTGCCACTTGATGGCTACGGCCAAGAGGAGTGAGAAGGCCAAAATAACACTTCATCTTCATCACTTTTCTCTCTTCTCTCTCTTCCAAGAACCCTAGCCACCATTGTTGTTCTTTTCTCCTACCATTCGGCCAAGAGCCATTCTTGACCATCCAACCATCCAAAAATTTTTCTAACCAAGTTTTCTAAACCTAAACACTATCCTAAAAACCTTTCTAGTTGGGAGTTTCTTCAAAATCTTCCATTTAGGGCTTGGAAAACAACCTTGAAAATTTTACCTAGAAGGTGAAATATCATGTTTTTCCTTTCTCTCTTCTTTTTCAAAGTTCTAAGCCATGATTTCTCCATGGTTTAGCTTCATTTCATGGTTAGTAACATATAAATTTTTGTTTGAGGTTTCTAGGTATTTTTGAAGGTGAAAACCGTGACCTAGGAGGTGTGAAAGCAAACCTATTGTCTTCATTTAAGGTAAGAGGAAGACAATTCTTATCATCCCTTGGTGGTGGTAAGAAGATGGAATGACTTGTAATGTTTGAAGAATCCATAAGGATTCGGTGGTGTTGTCTTTGTTTGGTGTGTATGTGTTAATTTTTATGTTTGCTAGTAGTTTATGTGGTATTTGTTAGTAGCTTATTTGTTTGGTGGTTGTAATAATTTTTGCATGTCTATTAGCTTTTGATTGCATGTCTATAAGCTTTAATTTAGGTTTAGGTGTTAGAAAATATATTGCATGTGTTAGAAAATACAATGCATGTGTTAGAATTGTATGATAATGTATAGGATGTGAATAACATGTTCAAAAATTGCATGAGTGTTCCAAAGAGCACAATCCACAAACTCACGGCAATGACAAATTGTGAGGACCAAAATGTTCTCTTAATTTTTCTAAAGTGTAACTTAATTAACCTAGGAGAATTAAGAAGGTTTCAAATTGATTTGATCAAAGAAAATGAATTTAGAAATCAAATGGTAAAGACGTAGTATTTTGGGCCAACATGCCTAAAGGATTAAATTGATTCTTGCTAACTATTTTCTAATATGATTTAATGAACTTAGACAATATAATACATTTGATATGATTTGAAAGGTGAAAGACATTTTAGAAATCAAATGAAAGGGTTTTACGAAATTTGGCCAACATGCCACTATAGGTAATCATGATTTCTAAAACTTGATTCCAAACCTTTTTCAATCAAAAAGAGACAATATAAGTTAAGAAGAAATTTTCTATAATGGTTTTTGAAGAAACAAATTGAGTAGAATTAAGCTTAAAGGATTAAAACTAATAATTTTATCATTAGGAAGTAAAATACAGTAATTTTGAGAAATTTTCTAACATATAGCTCACTTTAGGTTTTGAAGCATGTTAGAGATTTCAAAGAGAATTAAATGATGTGGTTAAAAATTAGGTAAATGGAAATTTTATGGAAAAATTTAGTAAACCATTATTATGATTTTCTAAACAAAATACTGTCAATTTTTAGTAAGAATAAACCAATAAGATAGCAAAAATATCCAAAAGACAGTATGCGGTATGAAAAATTATTCTACGTAGTTTACATGTACTAAGTACTATTTCTGTTTGTTTAAACAGTAATTTTAAAGGCATTCGAATAAGAAAATGATTTGAAAATCCTACGCGATTGTGAAAACGTAATAAAAATGCTACGCGATTTTAAAAACAGAAAAATATCTTTACCCGATTTTTAAAGGTTTGTAAAAACGATGGAATTATGAAAACGCGATAAAATTTCTACGTGATTGACCGTTACTATATTTATTTTATGCTGTCGGGAAAATGTGAACCCGTACAGATTATTTTTGAGGATCTTTCGCTGTCGGGAAAATGTGAACCCGTACAGATTATTTTTGAGAATCTTTCGCTGTCGGGAAAATGTGAACCCGTACAGATTATTTTGAGGATCTTTCGCTGTCGGGAAAATGTGAACCCGTACAGGCTTTTGAGAGTTTATCTGCTGTCGAAAAAATGTGAACCCGTACAGGCTTTCTATTTATGTGTGCCAAGTTTTTGGTGGATTGGTTGACGAGACGAATCACATCGTGTTGTCGATGCGATAAACGTAGTGTGGTTCATTGTTCTAATGAACTTGGAGACTTTAGTGTACGGGATCCCACATGTGGACAGTTGGTAGCTCCGCTGGGCCGTGGTAAACCGATAGCACACTATGGTACTCGACACGCACTATATTTAATCGAGATTTGTGAAATCTAGTAGTACATTTGCCTGTAGTGCCACAACGTGAGACCGTGAACTACACCACGCCTGGATGATGGATTCCTGTGTCGTGGGGCTATAGACGCAACGTGTGACCGCACAATAGTTGGTTGGACAGTCGTGGTACTAATAGATTTTACGAGTCATTCCGCTCTCTGATACTTGTGTTTTCTTTAGCTCCATGGAGTAGGGTTTTGTCATATTGGTATTTATCTCTATGTTTATTTATTTCCATCGTATCTATTTCTTGTTTATCTATATTTTATTTGTTTATTTTAACCGGTTCTTGTTACTATATTTGGTTATTATATCTTATCTGTTTATTCTTATCTTCCTTATTTTATTTGTGACGTTTTATATCGTGATGTGATATGTTGTTATGATATCCAAATCTTACTCTAATTTGTTATTCTTTCGTTATAGTATTTTGTAATGCATGAACTGTATATATGTTGTTTGTCGTCTTCTTATTGGTCATGTTGTGATGATTTTATGTTGTCTTACCTCTTTGTTATATGTATTTTTTGTTTATTTATTTTACGCGGTAAAGACTTCGAGGAAGAGGATCAGCCTATTGAGATCTTGTACCCCGAGGAGGAGGAAGATCAGCAAGCGGACGATCAGTTTGATGATCAAGAACCATCCGATCATCCATATCCCTTGGATTGATTGTGAGGGATGGCAGCTCTAGGATTTTTGGGGTTCGTAGAGCTGGTATTTCATGGGAGTTCTCTGGCTTGGCATTTACGAGGCGATCGTGATTCTGTGACGTATGCAGGACGTGTGACCGTGATTCTACGTCAACGGTTTGATGGGGAACCGATTATGACTACGACACTTTTTCTGCACTTAGAGTTACCCTTATCCATTAGGCGTCATTGGGGTGCTGAAAACCCTGAGCCTAGTGAGATAAGCATCGTATCGACTGCGCGATCCCGTTATCGCCGTGTGTCGAGACATCCGGGATATTTGTCTCCTGATGATCCTTTTCAGGCTGAGAGTGATCCATCAGAGGATTAGATAACCATGATGTTATTTTTGGGCGCGTCTGCGTATGTCTGTATATATATTAACTCTTTTATTGCTTTCCTTGCTGTTTTTGTTTAAATATTTGTAGTCTTAGTTGTGAATTACTTGTACAGCTTATAACTTAAATCATATGTATATTATCAGTAATGATGTTTTATTTTTATTTCGTATTTCCGCATTATCTTTCTATATCATATTTCTGTTTATCAAGAATTATTTTACAACCCGTAATAGTATGTAACAAATGTTTCACAACTTAGGTAGATTTTATTTCTATTTCTTTTATTTTCTTTTATGTGTGACATCCTCCAAAGGGGTGTTACACTCTTCCTTCGATTGAGAATAGATCAGAATGTCATCGATAAAGACAACAACAAATCTGTCTAAATAAGGACGAAAAATCCTATTCATATAATCCATAAATATGGCAGGAGCATTCGTCACTCCGAATGGTATTACCTGATACTCATAATGTCCATAACGAGTTCGAAAAGCGCAGGATTTTCGGCACATCTTCCCCTTTTACACGAATCTGGTGATAACCGGATCTCAGATCTATCTTGGAAAATACCACAGCTCCTCTTAATTGATCCATCAAATCGTCAATTCTTGGAAGCGGATATTTATTCTTGATAGTCACCTTGTTCAGCTGACGATAATCCACACAAAGCCGAGAAGTTCCGTCCTTCTTCTTGACCAAAAGTACTGGCGCACCCCATGGTGAAACACTAGGTCGCACAAATTCTTTCTCCAACAGTTCCACCAATTGCTTCTTCAGCTCCTCCAATTCCACTGGCGACATACGATACGGTGCAATTGAGATAGGACCTGTTCCTGGTACTAAATCAATTGAGAACTCGATCTCCCTCTCAGGTGGTAAACCAGGTACGTCATCAGGAAAAACATCAGGAAACTCATTAACAACAGGAATAGTATTCACATCCTTCTCATTCTTAACTTCTAGAGAAGACAATACCATATATCCCTGCGCTCCATCTCTTAACAAGGACTTGACCTTAACAGCAGTTAAGAACCCAGACTTTTCTTCCTTAGGAAAAACTATGGTTTTACTTGCACAGTCTATAAGGATATGGTTAGAACATAACCAGTCCATCCCTAATATTACATCTATCTCAATAAGAGGCAAACAAATTAAGTTGACCATAAACAGACGACCCTTCACAGCAATAGGACAATCCAAACAGATCTTAGATTTAATCACAGGTTTAGCAGTTGGAGTAGAAACACTCAACTTAACATTCAAAGAAGACACAGGCAACTTCAATCTTTCCACACAATCATATGCAATAAACGAGTGTGTAGCACCAGAGTCATACAACACAGTCAGATGGTTACCTCCAATGTCACCTTCTCCTTGTATAAGATCATCAGATTGAGAAATCTCAGTTCCCTTCATGGTATAAACACGCCCTCCAGATCTCGGTTGAGTATTCCTTGATTTCTGCTGACTAGCACGAACATAACGAATAGCTGGTTTCCTTTCCGGTTGAGTACAATCCTTTGACATGTGCCCAGGTTGCTTACAGTTAAAACAAACTGTACCTCTAAGCGTGCATTCCGGCGAGATATGGCCTTTCTTCCCGCACTTAAAACATGTCGGCGTGAATGCCACTCGTTGTCCAGTTCCACTACCACTTGCACCTCCACTAACTGATGGTCGTTGAGATTGAGTCCCTGTTGGTCTGGAATACGGCTTACGCTGAAACCGATTCGTATTACCACCTCCACCCTCTCGAAACCTTGTCGGCCCAAAGTTCCGATTCCTCTGATCTCTAGATGGCTCCAACTCCTCAAGTCGAGCACAAGCATCCACCAAAGCATGAAACTGAGTCATTCTCAAGGATACCACTCCTCGTTTCAGTTCCACCCTTAACCTTGATTCAAACTTCCGACATCTCCACACATCGTCTTGTCGTGTCGAGCATAATCCGAGAATTGAGACAAATTCTCAAACTTTGTGGCATACTCATTTACCGTCATATTCCCCCGTCGCAAACCAAGAAATTCCATTTCTTTGGCATGCCTAGCACTCGCAGAAAATATTTCTCCAGAAAAACATTAGAAAACACTTCCCATGTGATTTCTGTTCCTTCAGCTTGCAAAACTCGGCGGGTTCCTCTCCACCAATGTTCTCCATCTCCTCTTAGCATAAAGACGGCATAAGTTACCTTCTTGTCATCTGTGCATCTCATCCCTTCAAAAATCCTTTCCAAGTCTTGTATCCATTGACTTGCCTTCTCCGGATCAACCTCACCTCTAAACTGTGGCGGATTGTGGCGCCTAAATTCAGACAAATTTAGGGCATCAGCAGTAGCATCTTGCTGTTGAGCTGCTCTCACATTCTGCTGCATCATTACTTCAGCCATCCGCTGCATAGCCTCAGCAGCCGCAATCATAGGGTCCACATCACGATTCATGTTCGTACGTCCTCTACCTCGTCCAGACATCTTTTTTCTTCAAACAAAACAAAACAAAATTAGATACATCCTTTTAGATACTTCCGAAAGGATATAAATCACAGAGAAGCACACAGCACAAACAAAAACAGACCCAACCACAACCCCAAAAGACTCTAACTTGGGCTCTGATACCAACTAATGTAACACCCTTTTGGAGGATGTCACATATATAAAGAAAATAGATAATATCTACCCAAGTTGTAAAACACTTAATACATAATAATATGGGTCGTAAAATAATTCCTGTTAAACAGATTATTAAAAATAAAATAATGCGAAAAACATAAACTAAACAGATCAACATCACTCATAATATACATATGTTCCAAGTTATAAGGTATACAAATAATTTACAACTACAATTACAAATATTTAAACAGAAAAGTAAATAAAAACAGTAAAAGAGTCAATATATACATCCATACGCAGACGCGCCCAAAAAACATCATGCATATTTAATCTTCTGAAGGATCACTCTCAACATGAAAATGATCATCAGGAGACAAATACCCCGGATGTCTCGACACTCGGCGATAACGAGATCGCGCAGTCGATACGATACTAATCTCACTAGGCTCCGTGGTCATACCACCAAAATGACGCCTAAGAGATAAAGGTAACTCTAAATGTAAAAATACAGTAGTAGTCATAACCGGCTCTCCATCAAATTGTTGACGTAAGGTCATAGTCAGCCATCCTACATACGTCACAGAGTCTCGGTCTCCTCGCAGATGCCAAGCTAACGATCCTCCATGAAACTCGAGAGTCACGAACCCCAAAAATCCAGGCTCCGCCATACCAAAACTAATCAATCCAATGGATATGGATGATCGATGGTTCTTGATCGTCAACCGGTCGTCGGCTAGCCGATCTTCCTCCTCCTCTGGGTACGAGAACCTCAAGAGGTTGTTCCTCTTCTTCTTCCTCAAACTCTTTACCGCATAAAATAAATATATACAGAAACATACACAATACGAGAGAAGAGGTAAGACAATCTAAAATCACCATAAACATGGCCAATAGAAGACGACAAACAACAGTTATACAATTCATGCAATATGAAAAGCTATAAAGTAAATCGAAGAATGAATAAAGAAAAAGATTTAATTATCATAACGACACATAATATCACAAATAAAATAAAACATCACAAATAAAATAATAGAACAGATAAATAGTCCTCATAATACTAACCAGATAAAATAGACAGATAAGATAAAATAAATTTCCAGATATACTCATAAGAAATGTGACACGTTCCTACTTCATGGAGCTAAACAACACAAGTACCACAGATATCAGAGGGAATGACTCGTAAAAATCTATTAGTACCACGGCTGCCCAGCCAACTATTCCGCGGTCATACATTGCGTCTATAGCTCCACATCACTGGGAATTTACCATCCAGGCGTGGGGTAGTTCACTGTCTCACGTCGTGACACTACGGGCAAATGTACTACTAGACTTTACAAATCTCGATTAAATATAGTGCGTGTCGAGTCCATTAGTGTGCTATCGGTTACCACGGCCCAGCGGAGCGACCGACTGTCCATATATGGAATCCCGTACACTAAAGTCTCCAAGTTCATTAGAACAATGAACCACACTACGTTTATCGCATCGACAACATGATGTGATTCACCTCGTCAACCAAAATTTACCAAACATTGGCAAATTACCAGAATACCCTCAAGGTATAAAAATATATGCCCTCAATGGCAAAAATATACTGTAAGTCCCTCTTGGACAAATGCTGTTTCAAAGCCTGTACGGGTTCACCTCATAGCCCGACAGCGGAAAAATACAGAATTCCAGAAAAATATTGTTTCGGTCAATCGCGTAGAAATTTTATCGCGTTTTCACAATCTCGTCATTTTTATAAACGTTTATAAATCGCGTAAATATATTTTTCTGTTTTTAAAATCGCGTAGAATTTTTAATACGTTTTCTCAATCGCGTAGGATTTTTAAATCATTTTCTTGTCCAAATCTCTTAAAAATCACTGTTTAAATAAACAGAAATAATAATTAGTACGTTTAAACTACGTGTAATATTTTCCATACCGTATACTGTCTTTTGGACATCTTTTCTATCTTATTTGACCGTTTTTACTAAAAATGGACAGTATTTTGTTTAGAAAATTAATAATAATGATTTCCTAATTTTTTTCGTAAAAACTCTGTTTATTTAAATAAACCGGATAATTTAATCTTTTAAAAACTCCTAACATGCTTCAAAATATAGCATGAGCCATATGTTAGAAATTCTTAAAGATTACTGTATTTCCTTTATAACAATAAAATCATTAATTTTAATTTCTTAAATTAATTCTAATCTATTGATTTCTTAAAAACTCTTTTTAGAAAAAAATTCTTGTTAACATATAATGCCTTCTTTATACTTGAAAATGGTTTGGAATTGATTTTAGAAATCAAGAATATCTAGTTTGGCATGTTGGCCGAATTTCCTAAATCCTTTGAAATTGATTTCTAAATTATTTCTCATCTTCTAAATATATGTCAAACTTATTGTATTGTCTAAATTCATTTAACCATTGTTTTAGAAATTGGTTTTTGAAATCAACACATTCATTTTAGGCATGTTGGCCGAAAATGCTAAGTTTACCATTTGAGTTCTAAATTCATTTTCTTTGATCAAATCAACTTGAAACCTTCTTAATTCTCCTAGGTTAATTAAATTACCTTTTAAGAAAATTAAGAGAATATTTTGGTTCTCCATTTGGTTAGTGGCCGTGAGCCTTGGTGTGGTGTTCTTTGGAACACACATGCATTTCCTTGACATGTTATTCACATCCTATACATTATCATGCAATTCTAACACATGCAATATATTTCTAACACATATAACCTAAATCAAAGCTTGTAGACATGCAATTTAAAGCTTGTAGACATGCAAATTATTACAAACAACAAATAGGAAAGCTATTAACAAATACACAACCACATCAAATAAGCTACTAACAAGCACACACATGAATCCTTATGGATTCTACAATCACAAAATCAACTCCATCTTCTTACCACCATCCATAGGTGATAAGATTTGTCTTCCTCTTACCTTAAATGAAGACAAAAGGATTTCTTTCACTCCTCCTAGGTCACGGTTTTCTCCTTCAAAATACCTAGCAAACTTAAGCAAAACTACAAGTTACTAACCATTAAAAGAGAACCTAAACCATGGATAAATCATGGCTTAGAACTTTGAAAAAGAATTTAGAAAAGAAAAACAAGAGATTTCACCTCCTTGGTACAAACTTCCAAGTAGGTTTTCAAGCTTCAAATGCAAGATTTTGAAAGAACTCTCAACTAGAGATGTTCTTAGGATTGTGTTTAAGTTTAGAAAACTTGGTTAGAAGAAATTTTAGGTGGTTGGATGGTAGGGTTATAGGTTTGGCCGAATGGTTGAGAAAGGAAGCAACAATGGTGTTTAGGGTTCTTGGATGAGAGAGAAGAGAGAATTTTTGCATGAAAGAAAAGTGAAGAATGGTCTTCCACCTCCCTTGGCCGTAGCACTCAATGAGCATGCAAGGTGTGCATTTGCTTGGCTTCATCCAAGCCCTTGGATGCATCAAAGGTCAAGATTAAGCCTTGATTAGCAAGCTTGTTTCCCATTGGTTCCTTCTAACCTAGTCACTAAGCCTTGTCACTAAGCTTCATCATCACACTAACCTAGTCACTAAGCTAGTCACCATGTTCTAGAGAGTTCCTTCACTAATGATGATTAATTAAGCTACTAAGTTAATCAGTATTAGCTAAACGTGGGTCCCGCAAAACATTTTTTCGGGTCCACTTGTCACTAAGTTATACTTGACTAATAAAATAATATTATAATAATACAAAATTATTTTATTGGATGAGCTTAAATCCTAAAAATTAAAAGATTAATTTTAGGCTCATTCAATTGGGTTTAGTAAGATCCCCCGCTCCGAATAATTAAAAACAGATTTTACCAGTCCATAAAAATATTATTTTCCCGCCCGTAGCAAATCACACAAAAAGTCCATATAAAATCACAGACAGTAATATTGGACACTAAATCAAGTAGAAAACAATTAAAAACAACAAAAACAGTACAAACAGCACATTCGGGACGTAATGGTCATTTTTCCATTTTTTCCCACAACGTAGCTAATCATCCAAAAAGTTCAAATAAAATTACAGACAGTATTAATTGTCTGTATATCTTTCAGAAAAATTAAAACAGTAGCTCGGAAAAACTTTTATTTTATCGTCTCGAAACAAATTACGTAAAAAGACCAAATAAAACTTAAGCTTGTATAAACGTATTTGTATTTCATGCAGAAATCGAGAAACAGTAAAATAGGGACACAACGGTCATTCACACGAAAGCTTGAAAAATAGCAAACAGTACATTCAGTACATTTTCTAAAAATTGGGGTGTTACAACTCTCCCCAACAAATAAAAATTTCGTCCTCAAAATTCGTTGTTCCTCAAAACAAATGAGGATACTGATCCTTCATTTTATCTTCCAGCTCCCAGGTAGCTTCACACGTCACATCATTCCATATGACCTTCACTAGCTCGATCATTTTTCCTCGAAGCTACTTTACCTTTCTGTCCTCAATTCTGACAGGTAAAGTTTCATAAGTCAAATTCTCCTTCAACTGTACGTCATCTGGTTCTATAACATGCGTCGGATCTGGTATATACTTCCGTAACTGAGACACATGAAACACGTCATGCAGATTCGACAGAAACGGCGGCATAGCGATCTGATACGCTACAGGACCTATACGTCGAATAATCTGATACGGTCCAATGAACTTAGGAGTAAGCTTCTTAGACTTGATAACTCTTCCGACACCATTCGTAGGAGTAACTCTTAGAAACACATGCTCACCCTCCTCAAATTCAAGAGGTCGTCTTCGTTTATCCGCATAACTTTTCTGTCTGCTTTGCGTCATTCTCATCTTCTCTTGTATCATCTTTACCTTCTCCGTAGTCTGTTGTACAACATCTGGTCCAACAGTCATGCTTTCCCCATCCTGATACCAACATAACGGAGTTCGACATCGTCTTCTGTACAATGCCTCATAGGGTGCCATCCCTATACTTGAGTGAAAGCTATTATTGTAGGTGAATTCTATCAGAGATAAAAATTCATCCCAACTTCCTCTTTGTTCTTAAACACAAGCACGCAACAGATCTTCCAAAGACTGTATAGTTCTCTCTGTCTGACCATCTGTCTGCGGATGATACGCTGAACTCAGTCGTAACTTAGTTCCCATAGCTTCTTGCAGACTCTGCCAAAATCTTGACGTAAACCTCGGATCTCGATCAGAAACTATACATGTAGGTACACCATGTAATCTGACAATTTCACTGATGTACAACTGGGTTAATCTTTCCAATGAATACTTAATATTAATTGGTAAGAAATGAGCCGATTTCGTAAGCCTATCGACTATAACCCATATCGAATCATGACCTTTCCTCGTCTTTGGTAAACCAGTAATGAAATCCATTGATATACTATCCCATTTCCATTCTGGAATAAATAATGGTTGTAACATTCCAGCTAGTCTTTGATGTTCCACTTTCGCCTTTTGACAGACTAGACAAGTTGACACGCACCTAATAACATCACTCTTCAATCCATGCCACTAGAATAACTTCTTCAAGTCTTGGTACATCTTTGTTATGCCTGGATGCATACTCAATAGACTAGTATGGGCATGTTCCACAATATATCGCCTCAGCTCCCGGTCACGAGGAACACAGACTCTACCCCGAAACCTCAGAATTCCATCAGTTCCTTCTTTGAACTCTATTGTCTCGTCTTGCTTTATTTGTTCTCTTATTCCTTGCAAAAACTCATCGGCATTCTGTTTTTCCCTTATGTCTTCCATCAGCTCGCTCGAGATAGTAACCATGTTAATACAGATCTTTCCCGGTTTCAACTCAACAAATAACCACATATCTCTAAACTGTTCAATGAGCTCCTTTTCCTTGATCATCAGAGCAGAAGCACTAATAATCTTTCTACTTAAGGCGTCAGCCACAACATTCGCCTTGCCAGGGTGGTACAACAGTTGAAAATCATAATCTTTCAGGAATTCTAACCATCTCCGCTGCCTCATGTTCAGCTCCTTCTGATCATACAAGTATTTCAAGCTCTTGTGATCACTGAAGATGTTGAACGTTGCTCCATAGAGAAAATGTCTCCATATCTTTAGAGCAAAAACCATAGCGGCCAATTCCAAATCGTGCATTGGATAATTCCTCTCATGAATCTTCAATTGTCGAGAAGCATATGCCACAACGTTCCGATCTTGCATCAATACGCATCCTAGCCCTTGATAAGAAGCGTCACAATACACATCAAAAGATTTCGTCGAATCTGGTAGGATCAACACCGGTGCAGTCGTTAACCTCTTCTTCAACTCTTGAAAACTGGCATCACGTTCTTCCGTCCATTCAAAAGCTTGATTTTTCCTCGTAAGCTGCGTAAGTGGTCCAGCAATCTTGGAAAAACCCTCGATAAACCTCCGATAATAACCAGCAAGTCCAACAAAACTTCGAACTTCTGTTACCGTCTTAGGTCTTTCCCATTGTAAAACAGTCTCCACTTTTGAGGGGTCCACCGCAATACCTTCTTTAGAAATTACGTGACCTAGAAATTGGACTTCTTCCAACCAGAACTCACACTTAGCCAATTTCACATACAGCTGCTTCTCCCTCAAAATCCGAAGAACAACACCAAGATGTTCAGCATGCTCTTTGTAACGCCCCAATTTTTAGAAAATATTCTGAATGTACTATTTGCTGTTTTTCATTCTTTTGTGTGAATGACCGTTGTGTCCTTATTTTACTGTTCTCGATTTCTGTATGAAAACAATTACGATAATACAGGCTTAAATTTTATTTGATCGTTTTACGTAATTTGCTTCGAGATGGTAAAATAAAAGTTTTTTCTGAGCTACTGTTTTAGTTTTTTTGAAAGATATACAACTATATAATACTACTGGATATTTTATTTGAACGTTTTGGACGATTACCTACGTTGTGGGAAAAAATGAGAAAATGACCGTTACGTCCGAACGCATCTTGTTTTTTTTGTTTTTGTTTGTTTTTAATTGTTTTCTTCTTGATTTAATGTCCGATAATACTTTTGTCTGTGATTTTATATGGACTTTTTGGGTGATTTGCTCGAGGCAGAAAATAATATTTTTGGTGGGAAAATCTTATTTTATTATTTAGAATGGGGGATCTTACTTAACCGATTCTGAATGAGACTAAAAATAATCTTTTAATTTTTAGGATTTAATCACAAATAAAATAATTTTATATTATTATAATATTATTTTATTAGTCAGTATAATTTAGTGACAGTGGACCCAGAAATATTTTTACGGGACCCACAATTAGCAGAACGGTTAGATCGGTAGCTTAATTAATCACCGTTAGTAGTAGAACTTTCAGAACAGTCGACTCACTAGTCGACTCAAGAGAGAATTAAATGACCGTGTGTGACTCAAAGATGTGAGTCATCAAGGAGAACCAATAGGAATCAAGCTTGTTAAGCAAGATTTAATCCTAGCCTTTGATGCAATCTATGGCTTGGATGAAGTCAAATCCATGCACATCCCTTGCCACTTGATGGCTACGGCCAAGAAGAGTGAGAAGGCCAAAATAACACTTCATCTTCATCACTTTTCTCTCTTCTCTCTCTTCCAAGAACCCTAGCCACCATTGTTGTTCTTTTCTCCTACCATTCGCCAAGAGCCATTCTTGACCATCCAACCATCCAAAAATTTTTCTAACCAAGTTTTCTAAACCTAAACACTATCCTAAAAACCTTTCTAGTTGGGAGTTTCTTCAAAATCTTCCATTTAGGGCTTGGAAAACAACCTTGAAAATTTTACCTAGAAGGTGAAATATCATGTTTTTCCTTTCTCTCTTCTTTTTCAAAGTTCTAAGCCATGATTTCTCCATGGTTTAGCTTCATTTCATGGTTAGTAACATATAAATTTTTGTTTGAGGTTTCTAGGTATTTTTGAAGGTGAAAACCGTGACCTAGGAGGTGTGAAAGCAAACCTATTGTCTTCATTTAAGGTAAGAGGAAGACAATTCTTATCATCCCTTGGTGGTGGTAAGAAGATGGAATGACTTGTAATGTTTGAAGAATCCATAAGGATTCGGTGGTGTTGTCTTTGTTTGGAGTGTATGTGTTAATTTTTATGTTTGCTAGTAGTTTATGTGGTATTTGTTAGTAGCTTATTTGTTTGGTGGTTGTAATAATTTTTGCATGTCTATTAGCTTTTGATTGCATGTCTATAAGCTTTAATTTAGGTTTAGGTGTTAGAAAATATATTGCATGTGTTAGAAAATACAATGCACGTGTTAGAATTGTATGATAATGTATAGGATGTGAATAACATGTTCAAAAATTGCATGAGTGTTCCAAAGAGCACAATCCACAAACTCACGGCAATGACAAATTGTGAGGACCAA
This sequence comes from Ormosia emarginata, assembly GCA_029884605.1. Lineage (NCBI taxonomy): Eukaryota > Viridiplantae > Streptophyta > Magnoliopsida > Fabales > Fabaceae > Ormosia > Ormosia emarginata. The sequence goes on from JAQQTP010000023.1 coordinate 2,542,467, forward strand.
AATGTTCTCTTAATTTTTCTAAAGTGTAACTTAATTAACCTAGGAGAATTAAGAAGGTTTCAAATTGATTTGATCAAAGAAAATGAATTTAGAAATCAAATGGTAAAGACGTAGTATTTTGGGCCAACATGCCTAAAGGATTAAATTGATTCTTGCTAACTATTTTCTAATATGATTTAATGAACTTAGACAATATAATACATTTGATATGATTTGAAAGGTGAAAGACATTTTAGAAATCAAATGAAAGGGTTTTACGAAATTTGGCCAACATGCCACTATAGGTAATCATGATTTCTAAAACTTGATTCCAAACCTTTTTCAATCAAAAAGAGACAATACAAGTTAAGAAGAAATTTTCTATAATGGTTTTTGAAGAAACAAATTGAGTAGAATTAAGCTTAAAGGATTAAAACTAATAATTTTATCATTAGGAAGTAAAATACAGTAATTTTGAGAAATTTTCTAACATATAGCTCACTTTAGGTTTTGAAGCATGTTAGAGATTTCAAAGAGAATTAAACGATGTGGTTAAAAATTAGGTAAATGGAAATTTTATGGAAAAATTTAGTAAACCATTATTATGATTTTCTAAACAAAATACTGTCAATTTTTAGTAAGAATGAACCAATAAGATAGCAAAAATATCCAAAAGACAGTATGCGGTATGAAAAATTATTCTACGTAGTTTACATATACTAAGTACTATTTCTGTTTGTTTAAACAGTAATTTTAAAGGCATTCGAATAAGAAAATGATTTGAAAATCCTACGCGATTGTGAAAACGTATTAAAAATGCTACGCGATTTTAAAAACAGAAAAATATCTTTACCCGATTTTTAAACGTTTGTAAAAATGACGGAATTATGAAAACGCGATAAAATTTCTACGTGATTGACCATTACTATATTTATTTTATGCTGTCGGGAAAATGTGAACCCGTACAGATTATTTTTGAGGATCTTTCGCTGTCGGGAAAATATGAACCCGTACAGATTATTTTTGAGAATCTTTCGCTGTCGGAAAAATGTGAACCCGTACAGATTATTTTGAGGATCTTTCGCTGTTGGGAAAATGTGAACCCGTACAGGCTTTTGAGAGTTTATCTGATGTCGGGAAAATGTGAACCCGTACAGGCTTTCTATTTATGTGTGCCAAGTTTTTGGTGGATTGGTTGACGAGACGAATCACATCGTGTTGTCGATGCGATAAACGTAGTGTGGTTCATTGTTCTAATGAACTTGGAGACTTTAGTGTACGGGATCCCACATGTGGACAGTTGGTAGCTCCGCTGGGCCGTGGTAAACCGATAGCACACTATGGTACTCGACACGCACTATATTTAATCGAGATTTGTGAAATCTAGTAGTGCATTTGCCTGTAGTGCCACAACGTGAGACCGTGAACTACACCACGCCTGGATGATGGATTCCTGTGTCGTGGGGCTATAGACGCAATGTGTGACCGCGCAATAGTTGGTTGGGCAGCCGTGGTACTAATAGATTTTACGAGTCATTCCGCTCTCTGATACTTGTGTTTTCTTTAGCTCCATGGAGTAGGGTTTTGTCATATTGGTATTTATCTCTATGTTTATTTATTTCCATCGTATCTATTTCTTGTTTATCTATATTTTATTTGTTTATTTTAACCGGTTTGTTACTATATTTGGTTATTATATCTTATCCGTTTATTCTTATCTTCCTTATTTTATCTGTGACGTTTTATCTGTGATGTGATATGTTGTTATGATATCTAAATCTTACTCTAATTTGTTATTCTTTCTGTTATAGTATTTTGTAATGCATGAACTGTATATATGTTGTTTGTCGTCTTCTTATTGGCCATGTTGTGATGATTTTATGTTGTCTTACCTCTTTGTTATATGTATTTTCTGTTTATTTATTTTACGCGGTAAAGACTTCGAGGAAGAGGATCAGCCTATTGAGATCTTGTACCCCGAGGAGGAGGAAGATCAGCAAGCGGACGATCAGTTTGACGATCAAGAACCATCCGATCATCCATATCCCTTGGATTGATTGTGAGGGATGGCAGCTCCAGGATTTTTGGGGTTCGTAGAGCTGGTATTTCATGGGAGTTCTCTGGCTTGGCATTTACGAGGCGATCGTGATTCTGTGACGTATGCAGGACGTGTGACCGTGATTCTACGTCAACGGTTTGATGGAGAACTGATTATGACTACGACACTTTTTCTGCACTTAGAGTTACCCTTATCCATTAGGCATCATTGGGGTGCTGAAAACCCTGAGCCTAGTGAGATAAGCATCGTATCGACTGCGCGATCCCGTTATCGCCGTGTGTCGAGACATCCGGGATATTTGTCTCCTGATGGTCCTTTTCAGGCTGAGAGTGATCCATCAGAGGAATAGATAACCATGATGTTATTTTTGGGCGCGTCTGCGTATGTCTGTATATATATTAACTCTTTTATTGCTTTCCTTGCTGTTTTTGTTTAAATATTTGTAGTCTTAGTTGTGAATTACTTGTACAACTTATAACTTAAATCATATGTATATTATCAAGTAATGATGTTTTATTTTTATTTCGTATTTCCGCATTATCTTTCTATATCATATTTCTGTTTATCAAGAATTATTTTACAACCCGTAATAGTATGTAACAAATGTTTCACAACTTGGGTAGATTTTATTTCTATTTCTTTTATTTTCTTTTATGTGTGACATCCTCCAAAGGGGTGTTACATTAGTTGGTATCAGAGCCCAAGTTAGAGTCTTTTGGGGTTGTGGTTGGGTCTGTTTTTGTTTGTGTTGTGTGATCCTCTGTGATCTTTGTGATTTATATCCTTTCGGAAATATCTAGAAGGATATATCTAACTTTGTTTTGTTGTGTTTGAAGAAAGAAGATGGACTGGTTATGTTCTAACCATATCCTTATAGATTGTGCAAAGAAAACTATAGTTTTTCCTAAGGAAGAAGAGTCTGGATTCTTAACTGCTGTTAAGGTCAAGTCTTTGTTGAGAGATGGAGCGCAGGGATATCTGGTATTGTCTTCTCTAGAAGTTAAGAATGAGAAGGATGTGAATACTATTCCTGTTGTCAACGATTTTTCGGATGTTTTTCCTGAAGACGTACCTGGTTTACCGCCTGAGCGGGAGATCGAGTTCTCAATTGATTTAGTACCGGGAACAGGTCCTATCTCAATTGCACCGTACCGTATGTCGCCAGTAGAGTTGGGGGAGCTGAAAAAGCAATTGGTGGAACTGTTGGAGAAAGAATTTGTACGACCTAGCGTTTCCCCATGGGGTGCGCCAGTGCTTTTGGTCAAGAAGAAAGACAGAACTTCTCGACTTTGTGTGGATTATCGTCAGCTGAACAAGGTGACTATCAAGAATAAATATCCGCTACCAAGAATCGACGACTTGATGGATCAGTTAATAGGAGCTGTGATATTTTCCAAGATAGATCTGCGATCGGGTTATCACCAGATTCGTGTAAGAGGGGAAGATGTGCCGAAGACTCGCTTTTCGAACTCGTTATGGACATTATGAGTATCATGTAATGCCATTCGGGGTGACGAATGCTCCCGCCATATTTATGGATTATATGAACAGGATATTTCGTCCATATCTAGACAGATTTGTCGTTGTCTTTATCGATGACATCTCGATCTATTCTCGATCGAAGGAAGAGCATGCCGAACATCCGAATGTTGTTCTTCGATTTTGAGGAGAAGCAAAATTGTATGCGAAATTGGCTAAGTGTGAGTTCTGGTTGGAAGAAGTCCAATTTCTTGGTCACGTAATTTCTAAAGAAGGTATTGCGGTGGACCCATCGAAAGTGGAGACCTGTTTTAAGTGGGAAAGACCCAAGACAAGAATGAAGTTCGAAGTTTTGTTGGACTTCTTTGGTTATTATCGGAGATTTATCGAAGGTTTTTCCAAGATTGCTGGACCACTTACACAACTGACGAGGAAAAGTCAAGCTTTTGAATGGACGGAAGAGCGTGAAGCCAGTTTTCAAGAGTTGAAGAAGAGGTTAACAACTGCACCGGTGTTGATCCTACCAAATTCGAAGAAATCTTTCGATGTGTATTGTGACGCTTCTTATCAAGGACTAGGATGCGTGTTGATGCAAGACCGGAATATGGTGGCATATGCTTCTCGACAATTGAAGGTTCATGAGAAGAATTATCCTACGCATGATTTGGAATTGGCTGCGGTGGTTTTTGCTCTGAAGATATGGAGACATTTTCTCTATGGAGCAACGTTCAACATCTTCAGTGATCACAAGAGTTTGAAGTACTTGTACGACCAGAAGGAGCTGAATATGAGGTAGCGAAGATGGTTAGAATTTCGAACGATTACGATTTTCAACTTTTGTACCACCCCGGTAAGGCGAATGTCGTGGCCGATGCCTTGAGTAGAAAGATTATCAAGTGCCACACGGTGATGATCAAAGAAAAGGAGCTCATTGAACAATTTAGAGATGAGTGGTCATTTGTTGAGTTGAAACCGGGAAAGATCTGTATGAATATGGTTACTATCTCAAGCGAGCTGATGGAAGACATAAGGGAAAAGCAAAATGCCGATAAATTTTTGCAAGGAATAAGGGAGCAAATGAAGCAAGACGAGACAGTAGAGTTCAAAGAAGGAACTGATGGAATTTTGAGGTTTCGGGGTAGAATCTGGATTCCTCGTGACCGAGAACTGAGGCAATATATTGTGGAACATGCCCATACTAGTCTATTAAGTATGCATCCAGGCATAACAAAGATGTACCAAGACTTGAAGAAGTTATTCTGGTGGCATAGAATGAAGGGTGATGTGGTTAGATGCGTATCAACTTGCCTAGTATGTCAAAAATCGAAAGTTGAACACCAAAGACCAGCTGGGATGTTACAACCATTATTGATTCCAGAATGGAAATGGGACAGCATTTCTATGGATTTCGTTACTGGTTTGCCAAAGACAAGGAAAGGTCATGATTCGATATGGGTTATAGTCGATAGACTTACGAAATCGGCTCATTTCTTACCAATCAATATTAAATATTCATTGGAAAGATTAACCCAGTTGTACATCAGCGAGATTGTCAGATTACATGGAGTGCCTACATGTATAGTTTCTGACAGAGATCTGAGGTTCACGTCAAGATTTTGGTGAAGTCTGCAAGAAGCTATGGGAACCAAGTTACGATTGAGTTCAGCATATCATCCGCAGACAGATGGTCAGACAGAGAGAACTATACAGTCTTTGGAGGATTTATTGCGTGCTTGTGTTTTGGAACAATGAGGAAGTTGGGATGAATTTTTATCTTTGATAGAATTCACCTACAACAATAGTTTTCACGCAAGCATCGGAATGGCACCTTATGAAGCATTGTATGGAAGACGATGTCGAACATCGTTGTGTTGGTATCAAGATGGGGAGAGTATGACTATTGGACCAGATCTTGTGCAATAAACGACAGAAAAGGTAAAGATGATACAAGAGAAGATGAGGACGACGCAAAGCAGGCAGAAGAGTTATGCGGACAAACGAAGACGATCTCTTGAGTTTAAGGAGGGTGAGCATATGTTTTTAAGAGTTACTCCTACGACTGGTGTCGGAAGAGTGATTAAGTCTAAGAAGCTTACTCCTAAGTTCATTGGACCATATCAGATTATCCGACGTATTGGTCCTGTAGCATATCAGATTGCTTTGCCGCCTTTTCTATCGAATTTGCATGACGTGTTTCATGTGTCTCAGTTACGGAAGTATATACCAGATCCGACACATGTTATACAGCCAGATGACGTACAGTTGAAGGAGAATTTGACTTACGAAACTTTACCTGTCAGAATAGAGGACAAAAAGGTAAAGCAGCTTCGAGGGAAGATGATCGAGTTAGTGAAGGTCATATGGAATGATGTGACGGGTGAGGCTACCTGGGAGCTGGAAGATAAAATGAGGGATTAGTATCCTCATTTGTTTTGATGAACAACGAATTTCGAGGACGAAATTTTTATTTGTTGGGGAGTGTTGTAACGCCCCAATTTTTAGAAAATATTCTGAATGTACTGTTTGCTGTTTTTCATGCTTTTGTGTGAATGACCGCTGTGTCCCTATTTTACTGTTCTCGATTTCTGTATGAAAACAATTACGATAATACAAGCTCAAATTTTATTTGATCGTTTTACGTAATTTGCTTCGAGACGGTAAAATAAAAATTTTTTCTGAGCTACTGTTTTAGTTTTTCTGAAAGATATACAGCTATATAATACTGCTGGATATTTTATTTGAACGTTTTGGACGATTACCTACGTTGTGGGAAAAAACGAGAAAATGACCGTTACGTCCTGAACGTACTGTTTTTGCTGTTTTTGCTGTTTTTAATTGTTTTCTTCTTGATTTAATGTCCGATAATACTGTCTGTGATTTTATATGGACTTTTTGTGTGATTTGCTCCGAGGCAGGAAAATAATATTTTCCGGCCTGGGAAAATCTTATTTTATTATTTAGAATTGGGGGATCTTACTTAACCCGATTCTCGAATGAGACTAAAAATAATCTTTTAATTTTTAGGATTTAATGTCAACTAAAATAATTTTATATTATTATAATATTATTTTATTAGTCAGTATAATTTAGTGACAGTGGACCTAGAAATATTTTTGCGGGACCCATAATTAGCAGAACGGTTAGATCGGTAGCTTAATTAATCACCGTTAGCAGTAGAACTTTCCAGAACAGGTTGACTCAGCAGAGAATTAAATGCACTGTGTGACTCAGCATGTGAGTCATCAAGGAGAACCAATAGGAATCAAGCTTGTTAAGCAAGATTTAATCCTAGCCTTTGATGCAATCTATGGCTTGGATGAAGCCAAATCCATGCACATCCCTTGCCACTTGATGGCTACGGCCAAGAGGAGTGAGAAGGCCAAAATAACACTTCATCTTCATCACTTTTCTCTCTTCTCTCTCTTCCAAGAACCCTAGCCACCATTGTTGTTCTTTTCTCCTACCATTCGGCTAAGAGCCATTCTTGACCATCCAACCATCCAAAAATTTTTCTAACCAAGTTTTCTAAACCTAAACACTATCCTAAGAACCTTTCTAGTTGGGAGTTTCTTCAAAATCTTCCATTTAGGGCTTGGAAAACATCCTTGAAAATTTTACCTAGAAGGTGAAATATCATGTTTTTCCTTTCTCTCTTCTTTTTCAAAGTTCTAAGCCATGATTTCTCCATGGTTTAGCTTCATTTCATGGTTAGTAACATATAAATTTTTGTTTGAGGTTTCTAGGTATTTTTGAAGGTGAAAACCGTGACCTAGGAGGTGTGAAAGCAAACCTATTGTCTTCATTTAAGGTAAGAGGAAGACAATTCTTATCATCCCTTGGTGGTGGTAAGAAGATGGAATGACTTGTAATGTTTGAAGAATCCATAAGGATTCGGTGGTGTTGTCTTTGTTTGGAGTGTATGAGTTAATTTTTATGTTTGCTAGTAGTTTATGTGGTATTTGTTAGTAGCTTATTTGTTTGGTGGTTGTAATAATTTTTGCATGTCTATTAGCTTTTGATTGCATGTCTATAAGCTTTAATTTAGGTTTAGGTGTTAGAAAATATATTGCATGTGTTAGAAAATACAATGCATGTGTTAGAATTGTATGATAATGTATAGGATGTGAATAACATGTTCAAAAATTGCATGAGTGTTCCAAAGAGCACAATCCACAAACTCACGGCAATGACAAATTGTGAGGACCAAAATGTTCTCTTAATTTTTCTAAAGTGTAACTTAATTAACCTAGGAGAATTTTTCTAAAGTGTAACTTAATTAACCTAGGAGAATTAAGAAGGTTTCAAATTGATTTGATCAAAGAAAATGAATTTAGATATCGAATGGTAAAGACGTAGTATTTTGGGCCAACATGCCTAAAGGATTAAATTGATTCTTGCTAACTATTTTCTAATATGATTTAATGAACTTAGACAATATAATACATTTGATATGATTTGAAAGGTGAAAGACATTCTAGAAATCAAATGAAAGGGTTTTACGAAATTTGGCCAACATGCCACTATAGGTAATCATGATTTCTAAAACTTGATTCCAAACCTTTTTCAATCAAAAAGAGACAATACAAGTTAAGAAGAAATTTTCTATAATGGTTTTTGAAGAAACAAATTGAGTAGAATTAAGCTTAAAGGATTAAAACTAATAATTTTATCATTAGGAAGTAAAATACAGTAATTTTGAGAAATTTTCTAACATATAGCTCACTTTAGGTTTTGAAGCATGTTAGAGATTTCAAAGAGAATTAAATGATGTGGTTAAAAATTAGGTAAATGGAAATTTTATGGAAAAATTTAGTAAACCATTATTATGATTTTCTAAACAAAATACTGTCAATTTTTAGTAAGAATGAACCAATAAGATAGCAAAAATATCCAAAAGACAGTATGCGGTATGAAAAATTATTCTACGTAGTTTACATGTACTAAGTACTATTTCTGTTTGTTTAAACAGTAATTTTAAAGGCATTCGAATAAGAAAATGATTTGAAAATCCTACGCGATTGTGAAAACGTATTAAAAATGCTACGCGATTTTAAAAACAGAAAAATATCTTTACCCGATTTTTAAAGGTTTGTAAAAACGATGGAATTATGAAAACGCGATAAAATTTCTACGTGATTGACCGTTACTATATTTATTTTATGCTGTCGGGAAAATGTGAACCCGTACAGATTATTTTTGAGGATCTTTCGCTGTCGGGAAAATGTGAACCCGTACAGATTATTTTTGAGAATCTTTCATTTGTCGGGAAAATGTGAACCCGCATGATTATTTTGAGGATCTTTCATTTGTCGGGAAAATGTGAACCCGTATGTGCTTTTGAGAGTTTATCTGCTGTCGGGAAAATGTGAACCCGCATGTGCTTTCTATTTATGTGTGCCAAGTTTTTGGTGGATTGGTTGACGAGACGAATCACATCGTGTTGTCGATGCGATAAACGTAGTGTGGTTCATTGTTCTAATGAACTTGGAGACTTTAGTGTACGGGATCCCACATGTGGACAGTTGGTAGCTCCATTTGGGCCGTGGTAAACCGATAGCACACTATGGTACTCGACACGCACTATATTTAATCGAGATTTGTGAAATCTAGTAGTACATTTGCCCGTAGTGCCACAACGTGAGACCGTGAACTACACCACGCCCGGATGATGGATTCTCGTGTCGTGGGGCTATAGACGCAACGTGTGACCGCGCAATAGTTGGTTGGGCAGCCGTGGTACTAATAGATTTTACGAGTCATTCCGCTCTCGATACTTGTGTTTTCTTTAGCTCCATGGAGTAGGGTTTTGTCATATTGGTATTTATCTCTATGTTTATTTATTTCCATCGTATCTATTTCTTGTTTATCTATATTTTATTTGTTTATTTTAATCGGTTCTTGTTACTATATTTGGTTATTATATCTTATCTGTTTATTCTTATCTTCCTTATTTTATCTGTGACGTTTTATCTGTGATGTGATATGTTGTTATGATATCTAAATCTTACTCTAATTTGTTATTCTTTCTGTTATAGTATTTTGTAATGCATGAACTGTATATATGTTGTTTTTCGTCTTCTTATTGGCCATGTTGGGATGATTTTATGTTGTCTTACCTCTTTGTTATATGTATTTTCTGTTTATTTATTTTACGCGGTAAAGACTTCGAGGAAGAGGATCAGCCTATTGAGATCTTGTAACCCGAGGAGGAGGAAGATCAGCAAGCGGACGATCAGTTTGACGATCAAGAACCATCCGATCATCCATATCCCTTGGATTGATTGTGAGGATGGCACTCCGGATTTTTGGGGTTCGTAGAGCCGGTATTTCATGGGAGTTCTCTCGGCTTGGCATTTACGAGGCGATCGTGATTCTCGTGACGTATGCGGGACGTGTGACCGTGATTCTACGTCAACGGTTTGATGGAGAACCGATTATGACTACGACACTTTTTCTCGCACTTAGAGTTACCCTTATCCATTAGGCGCATTGGGGTGCCGAAAACCCCGAGCCTAGTGAGATAAGCATCGTATCGACCGCGCGATCCCGTTATCGCCGTGTGTCGAGACATCCGGGATATTTGTCTCCTGATGATCCTTTTCAGGCTGAGAGTGATCCATCGAGGATTAGATAACCATGATGTTTTTTTTTTGGGCGCGTCTGCGTATGTCTCGTATATATATTAACTCTTTTATTGCTTTCCTTCTTTGTTTTTGTTTAAATATTTGTAGTCTTAGTTGTGAATTACTTGTACTGACTTATAACTTAAATCATATGTATATTATCGTAATGATGTTTTATTTTTATTTCGTATTTTCGCATTATCTTTCTATATCATATTTCTGTTTATCAAGAATTATTTTACAACTCGTAATAGTATGTAACAAATGTTTCACAACTTGGGTAGATTTTATTTCTATTTCTTTTATTTTCTTTTATGTGTGACATCCTCCAAAGGGGTGTTACACTCTTCCTTCGATTGAGAATAGATCAGAATGTCATCGATAAAGACAACAACAAATCTGTCTAAATAAGGACGAAAAATCCTATTCATATAATCCATAAATATGGCAGGAGCATTCGTCACTCCGAATGGCATTACCTGATACTCATAATGTCCATAACGAGTTCGAAAAGCAGTTTTCGGCACATCTTCCCCTTTTACACGAATCTGGTGATAACCGGATCTCAGATCTATCTTGGAAAATACCACAACTCCTCTTAATTGATCCATCAAATCGTCAATTCTTGGAAGCGGATATTTATTCTTGATAGTCACCTTGTTCAGCTGACGATAATCCACACAAAGCCGAGAAGTTCTGTCCTTCTTCTTGACCAAAAGTACTGGCGCACCCCATGGTGAAACACTAGGTCGCACAAATTCTTTCTCCAGCAGTTCCACCAATTGCTTCTTCAGCTCCTCCAATTCCACTGGCGACATACGATACGGTGCAATTGAGATAGGACCTGTTCCTGGTACTAAATCAATTGAGAACTCGATCTCCCTCTCAGGTGGTAAACCAGGTACGTCATCAGGAAAAACATCAGGAAACTCATTAACAACAGGAATAGTATTCACATCCTTCTCATTCTTAACTTCTAGAGAAGACAATACCATATATCCCTGCGCTCCATCTCTTAACAAGGACTTGACCTTAACAGCAGTTAAGAACCCAGACTTTTCTTCCTTAGGAAAAACTATGGTTTTACTTGCACAGTCTATAAGGATATGGTTAGAACATAACCAGTCCATCCCTAATATTACATCTATCTCAATAAGAGGCAAACAAATTAAGTTGACCATAAACAGACGGCCCTTCACAGCAATAGGACAATCCAAACAGATCTTAGATGCAATCACAGGTTTAGCAGTTGGAGTAGAAACACTCAACTTAACATTCAAAGAAGACACAGGCAACTTCAATCTTTCCACACAATCATATGCAATAAACGAGTGTGTAGCACCACAGTCATACAACACGGTCGATGGTTACCTCCAATGTCACCTTCTCCTTGTATAAGATCATCAATTGAGAAATCTCGGTTCCCTTCATGGTATAAACACGCCCTCCGAATCTCGGTTGAGTATTCCTTGATTTCTCGCTGACTAGCACGAACATAACGAATAGCCGGTTTCCTTTCCGGTTGAGTACAATCCTTTGACATGTGCCCAGGTTGCTTACAGTTAAAACAAACTGTACCTCTAAGCGTGCATTCCGGCGAGATATGGCCTTTCTTCCCGCACTTAAAACATGTCGGCGTGAATGCCACTCGTTGTCCAGTTCCACTACCACTTGCACCTCCACTAACTGATGGTCGTTGAGATTGAGTCCCTGTTGGTCTGGAATACGGCTTACGCTGAAACCGATTCGTATTACTACCTCCACCTCTCTGAAACCTTGTCGGCCCAAAGTTCCGATTCCTCTGATCTCTAGATGGCTCCAACTCCTCAAGTCGAGCACAAGCATCCACCAAAGCATGAAACTGAGTCATTCTCAAGGATACCACTCCTCGTTTCAGTTCCACCCTTAACCCTGATTCAAACTTCCGACATCTCCACACATCGTCTTGTCGTGTCTGAGCATAATCTGAGAATTGAGACAAATTCTCAAACTTTGTGGCATACTCATTTACCGTCATATTCCCCTGTCGCAAACCAAGAAATTCCATTTCTTTGGCATGCCTAGCACTCGCAGGAAAATATTTCTCCAGAAAAACATTAGAAAACACTTCCCATGTGATTTCTGTTCCTTCAGCTTGCAAAACTCGGCGGGTTCCTCTCCACCAATGTTCTCCATCTCCTCTTAGCATAAAGACGACATAAGTTACCTTCTTGTCATCTGTGCATCTCATCCCTTCAAAAATCCTTTCCAAGTCTTGTATCCATTGACTTGCCTTCTCCGGATCAACCTCGCCTCTAAACTGTGGCGGATTGTGGCGCCTAAATTCAGACAAATTTAAGGCATCAGCAGTAGCATCTTGCTGTTGAGCTGCTCTCACATTCTGCTGCATCATTACTTCAGCCATCCGCTGCATAGCCTCAAGAAAGCTCGCAATCATAGGGTCCACATCACGATTCATGTTCGTACGTCCTCTACCTCGTCCAGACATCTTTTTTCTTCAAACAAAACAAAACAAAATTAGATACATCCTTTTAGATACTTCCGAAAGGATATAAATCACAGAGAAGCACACAGCACAAACAAAAACAGACCCAACCACAACCCTAAAAGACTCTAACTTGGGCTCTGATACCAACTAATGTAACACCCTTTTGGAGGATGTCACATATATAAAGAAAATAGATAATATCTACCCAAGTTGTAAAACACTTAATACATAATAATATGGGTCGTAAAATAATTCCTGTTAAACAGATTATTAAAAATAAAATAATGCGAAAAACATAAACTAAACAGATCAACATCACTCATAATATACATATGTTCCAAGTTATAAGGTATACAAATAATTTACAACTACAATTACAAATATTTAAACAGAAACAGTAAATAAAAACAGTAAAAGAGTCAATATATACATCCATACGCAGACGCGCCCAAAAAACATCATGCATATTTAATCTTCTGAAGGATCACTCTCAACATGAAAATGATCATCAGGAGACAAATATCCGGATGTCTCGACACTCGGCGATAACGAGATCGCGATCGATACGATACTAATCTCACTAGGCTCCGTGGTCATACCACCAAAATGACGCCTAAGAGATAAAGGTAACTCTAAATGTAAAAATACAGTAGTAGTCATAACCGGCTCTCCATCAAATTGTTGACGTAAGGTCACAGTCAGCCATCCTACATACGTCACAGAGTCTCGGTCTCCTCGCAGATGCCAAGCTAACGATCCTCCATGAAACTCGAGAGTCACGAACCCCAAAAATCCAGGCACCGCCATACCAAAACTAATCAATCCAATGGATATGGATGATCAGATGGTTCTTGATCGTCAAACTGGTCGTCGGCTAGCTGATCTTCCTCCTCCTCGGGGTACAGAACCTCAAGAGGCTGTTCCTCTTCTTCTTCCTCAAACTCTTTACCGCATAAAATAAATATACAGGAAACATACACAATACAGAGAAGAGGTAAGACAATCTAAAATCACCATAAACATGGCCAATAAGAAGACGACAAACAACAGTTATACAATTCATGCAATATGAAAAGCTATAACAGAAATCAGTAACAGAATAAAGAAAAAGATTTAATTATCATAACGACACATAATATCACAAATAAAATAAAACATCACAGATAAAATAATAGAACAGATAAATAGTCCTCATAATACTAACCAGATAAAATAGACAGATAAGATAAAATAAATTTCCAGATATACTCATAAGAAATGTGACACGTTCCTACTTCATGGAGCTAAACAACACAGATACCACAGATATCAGAGGGAATGACTCGCAAAAATCTATTAGTACCACGGCTGCCCAGCCAACTATTCCGCGGTCATATGTTGCGTCTATAGCTCCACATCACTGGGAATTTACCATCCAGGCGTGGGGTAGTTCACTGTCTCACGTCGTGACACTACGGGCAAATGTACTACTAGACTTTACAAATCTTGATTAAATATAGTGCGTGTCGAGTCCATTAGTGTGCTATCGGTTACCACGGCCCAGCGGAGCGACCGACTGTCCATATATGGAATCCCGTACACTAAAGTCTCCAAGTTCATTAGAACAATGAACCACACTACGTTTATCGCATCGACAACACGATGTGATTCACCTCGTCAACCAAAATTTACCAAACATTGGCAAATTACCAGAATACCCTCAAGGTATAAAAATATATGCCCTCAATGGCAAAAATATACAGTAAGTCCCTCTTGGACAAATACTGTTTCAAAGCCTGTACGGGTTCACCTCATGGCCCGACAGCGGAAAAATACAGAATTCCAGAAAAATATTGTTTCGGTCAATCGCGTAGAAATTTTATCACGTTTTCACAATCTCGTCATTTTTATAAACGTTTATAAATCGCGTAAATATATTTTTCTGTTTTTAAAATCGCGTAGAATTTTTAATACGTTTTCTCAATCGCGTAGGATTTTTAAATCATTTTCTTGTCCAAATCTCTTAAAAATCATTGTTTAAATAAACAGAAATAATAATTAGTACGTTTAAACTACGTGTAATATTTTCCATACCGTATACTGTCTTTTGGACATCTTTTCTATCTTATTTGACCGTTTTTACTAAAAATGGACAGTATTTTGTTTAGAAAATTAATAATAATGGTTTCCTAATTTTTTTTCGTAAAAACTCTGTTTATTTAAATAAACCGGATAATTTAATCTTTTAAAAACTCCTAACATGCTTCAAAATATAGCATGAGCCATATGTTAGAAATTCTTAAAGATTAATGTATTTCCTTTATAACAATAAAATCATTAATTTTAATTTCTTAAATTAATTCTAATCTATTGATTTCTTAAAAACTCTTTTTAGAAAAAAATTCTTGTTAACATATAATGCCTTCTTTATACTTGAAAATGGTTTGGAATTGATTTTAGAAATCAAGAATATCTAGTTTGGCATGTTGGCGAATTTCCTAAATCCTTTGAAATTGATTTCTAAATTATTTCTCATCTTCTAAATATATGTCAAACTTATTGTATTGTCTAAATTCATTTAACCATTGTTTTAGAAATTGGTTTTTGAAATCAACACATTCATTTTAGGCATGTTGGCCGAAAATGCTAAGTTTACCATTTGAGTTCTAAATTCATTTTCTTTGATCAAATCAACTTGAAACCTTCTTAATTCTCCTAGGTTAATTAAATTACCTTTTAAGAAAATTAAGAGAATATTTTGGTTCTCCATTTGGTTAGTGGCCGTGAGCCTTGGTGTGGTGTTCTTTGGAACACACATGCATTTCCTTGACATGTTATTCACATCCTATACATTATCATGCAATTCTAACACATGCAATATATTTCTAACACATATAACCTAAATCAAAGCTTGTAGACATGCAATTTAAAGCTTGTAGACATGCAAATTATTACAAACAACAAATAGGAAAGCTATTAATAAATACACAACCACATCAAATAAGCTACTAACAAGCACACACATGAATCCTTATGGATTCTACAATCACAAAATCAACTCCATCTTCTTACCACCATCCATAGGTGATAAGATTTGTCTTCCTCTTACCTTAAATGAAGACAAAAGGATTTCTTTCACTCCTCCTAGGTCACGGTTTTCTCCTTCAAAATACCTAGCAAACTTAAGCAAAACTACAAGTTACTAACCATTAAAAGAGAACCTAAACCATGGATAAATCATGGCTTAGAACTTTGAAAAAGAATTTAGAAAAGAAAAACAAGAGATTTCACCTCCTTGGTACAAACTTCCAAGTAGGTTTTCAAGCTTCAAATGCAAGATTTTGAAAGAACTCTCAACTAGAGATGTTCTTAGGATTGTGTTTAAGTTTAGAAAACTTGGTTAGAAGAAATTTTAGGTGGTTGGATGGTAGGGTTATAGGTTTGGCCGAATGGTTGAGAAAGGAAGCAACAATGGTGTTTAGGGTTCTTGGATGAGAGAGAAGAGAGAATTTTTGCATGAAAGAAAAGTGAAGAATGGTCTTCCACCTCCCTTGGCCGTAGCACTCAATGAGCATGCAAGGTGTGCATTTGCTTGGCTTCATCCAAGCCCTTGGATGCATCAAAGGTCAAGATTAAGCCTTGATTAGCAAGCTTGTTTCCCATTGGTTCCTTCTAACCTAGTCACTAAGCCTTGTCACTAAGCTTCATCATCACACTAACCTAGTCACTAAGCTAGTCACCATGTTCTAGAGAGTTCCTTCACTAATGATGATTAATTAAGCTACTAAGTTAACTGTATTAGCTAAACGTGGGTCCCGCAAAACATTTTCGGGTCCACTGTCACTAAGTTATACTGACTAATAAAATAATATTATAATAATACAAAATTATTTTATTGGACAGTTAAATCCTAAAAATTAAAAGATTAATTTTAGGCTCATTCAGAATTGGGTTTAGTAAGATCCCCCGCCTCTGAATAATTAAAAACAGATTTTACCGGTCCGAAAAATATTATTTTCCCGCCCCGTAGCAAATCACACAAAAAGTCCATATAAAATCACAGACAAGTAATATTGGACACTAAATCAAGTAGAAAACAATTAAAAACAGCAAAAACAGT
Organism: Ormosia emarginata; assembly: GCA_029884605.1. Lineage (NCBI taxonomy): Eukaryota > Viridiplantae > Streptophyta > Magnoliopsida > Fabales > Fabaceae > Ormosia > Ormosia emarginata. The sequence continues at coordinate 2,559,194 of JAQQTP010000023.1, forward strand.
ACAAACAACACGTTCGGGATGTAATGGTCATTTTTCCATTTTTTCCCACAACGTAGCTAATCATCCAAAAAGTTCAAATAAAATTACAGATAATATTAATTGTTTGTATATCTTTCAGAAAAATTAAAACAGTAGCTCGGAAAAACTTTTATTTTACCGTCTCGAAACAAATTACGTAAAAAGACCAAATAAAATTTGAGCCTGTATAAACGTATTTGTATTTCATGCAGAAATCGAGAAACAGTAAAATAGGGACACAACGGTCATTCACACGAAAGCTTGAAAAACAACAAACAGTACATTCAGTGCATTTTCTAAAAATTGGGGTGTTACACGTAGAGCTGTAAGACATCCTGAATTTCTATCACTCGAGGTTTCATCTGAGAGTGATCCGTCGGAGGGTTAGAAAACTTTGATGTGCACTTGGGCATGTCTATGTTTTGTATTACACAAACTCTTTACTGTTTTGTTTAAATATTTGTATTTGTAAATTATTTGTACGACTTAAGACAAAATCATATGTATATTATGTGTGTGATAATAGTTTATTTTATTTTATGTTCCGTGTTATTTTATTTAATGATATCCAGTATAAAAGGAAAAATTTTATAACTCATATTAATTATGTATCAAATGTTTTATAACTTGGGTAATATTTTATTTATCTTTATTTTATTGCATTATAAATGTGACATCTCCATAAGGGTGTTACATTAGTTGGTATCAGAGCCCAAGTTAGAGTCTTTTGGGGCTGTGGTTGGGTCTATTTTTGCTTGTGTTGTGTGATTCTCTGTGATTTACTTCCGAAAGGATGTATCTAACTTTGTTTTGTTATGATTGAAGAAAGAAGATATCTGGCGAAAGAGGAACGCGAGCGAACGCGAACCGTAATGTAGACCCAATGATAGCAGCTACTGAGGCTATGCAGCGGATGGCGGAGGTAATTACTCAGCAAAATCAAGGAGCAGCTCAACAGCAAGATGCGACAGCTGATGCTCTGAATTTATCTGAGTTCAGGCGCAACAACCCGTCGCAGTTCAGAGGCGAGTTTGATCGTGAGAAGGCAAGTCTGTGGATACAAGACTCAAAAAGAGTATTTGAAGGAATGGGATGTGCCGACAATAAAAAGGTGACGTATGCTACCTTTATGTTAAGAGGAGATGGTGAAAATTGGTGGAGAGGAACCCACCGATTATTACAAGCTGAAGGGATTGAAATTACGTGGGAAGTGTTTAGTGAAGTATTTCTGGAGAAGTACTTTCCTGCAAGTGCCCGACATACCAAGGAGATGGAATTTCTTGGTTTATGTTAAGGCAACATGACTGTTGGGGAGTATGCAGCTAAGTTTGAGAGCTTGTCACAGTTCTCAAGATACTTTCAAATTCAACCTGATGAGGCATGGAAATGCCGTAAGTTTGAAGAAGGATTAAGGGTTGAGCTGAAGCGTGGAGTGCTACCCATGAGGATGACACAGTTTCCTGCTTTGATAGACACATGTGGATGACTTGAGGAGTTGGAGCCGTCAAGAGATTAGAGAAATCGCAACTTTGGACCGACTAGGTTCCAAAGGGGAGGTAACAGTAATAATAGCTGGTTTCAGCGCAAGCCTTATGCGAGACCACCGGGAAATCAACCTCAATGTCCACCTGTTGGGGGAAGTTCTAGCAGTAACAAAACTGGTCAGAATGTGGCATTTACGCCAAGATGTTTCAAGTGTGGAAAGAATGGCCATATATCTAAAGATTGCTCAATTAGAGGAACAATCTGTTTTAATTGCAAATAACCTGGACATGTTTCTAGGGATTGCACTTAGTTGGAAAGGAAGCCTGTTGTGAGCAATGTTCGTGCAACTCAGCCAAGATCTGGAGGGCGAGTATATACAATGACTAGAACTGAAGCTTCTCAGTCTGAGGATCTTATTCAAGGGGAGGTGCCATTGAAGGTAATCTTCTGACTGTGTTATATGATTCGGGTGCAACACATTCATTCATTGCATATGATTGTGTGGAATGATTGAAACTGCCTGTGTCTTCTCTGAGTTTTCAATTGATTGTTTCTACACCAACTGCCGAGCCTGTAGTTACATCCAAGATATGTTTGAATTGTCCTATTATTATAAAGGATTGTGTGTTTTCGGTCAATTTAATTTGTCTACCTCATGTGGAGATAGATGTAATATTAGGAATGGATTGATTATCTTCTAACCATATCCTTATAGACTGTGCAAACAAAACCATAGTTTTTCCTAAGGAAGAAAGTTCTAGATTTTTGACTGCTGTTAAAGTCAAGTCAATGTTGAGAAATGGAGCGCAGTGATATATGTTATTATCTTCTCTAGAAGTCAAGAGTGAGAAAGATGTGAGTGCTATTGCTGTCGTCAATGAATTCCCAGAGATTTTTGCAGATGATGTACCCGGTTTGCCACCGGAAAGGGAGATCGAGTTCTCTATCGATTTGGTACCAGGAGCAGGTCCTATTTCGATTGCATCGTATCGGATGTCGCCAACGGAACTGGTGGAGTTGAAGAAGCAATTGGAGGAACTATTGGAGAAACAGTTTGTGCGACCTAGTGTTTCACTGTGGGGAGCACCAGTGCTTCTAGTCAAGAAGAAGGATGGAACTTCTTGTCTTTGCGTAGATTATCCCTAGTTGAACAAGGTTACTATAAAGAATAAATATCCACTCCCGAGGATTGACGATTTGATGGACCAGTTGAAAAGAGCAGTTATTTTCTCTAAGATAGATATGCGATCAGGTTATCATCAAATTTGTGTTAAGGTTGATGATGTGCCAAAAACAGCTTTTCGAACTTGTTACAGGCATTATGAGTATCAGGTGATGCCGTTTGGAGTGACGAATGCTCCTGCAATATTCATGGACTATATGAATAGGATTTTTCATCCGTATCTAGATAGATTTGTCGTTGTCTTTATCAATGACATTCTGATCTATTCTCAATGTAAGGAAGAACATGCTGAACATCTCGGTATAGTTCTTCAGATTTTGAAAGAGAAGAAGCTGTATGCGAAGCTAGCCAAATGTGAGTTTTGGTTAGAGGAAGTTCAATTTTTAGGTCATGTGATTTCCAAGGAAGGTATTGCGGTAGACCCATTGAAGGTGGAGACTATTTTGCAATGGGAAAGGCCTAAGACAGTGACGGAAGTCCGAAGTTTTGTTGGAATGGCTGGATATTATTGGAGGTTCATAGAAGATTTTTCCAAGATAGCTGGACCGCTTACGCAGCTCACGAGGAAGAGTCAAGCTTTTGATTGGACAGAGGAACGTGAAGCGGGTTTCCAAGAGTTGAAGAAAAGACTGACGACTGCACCAGTGCTAATTCTACCGGATCCTAATAAATCTTTTGAAGTGTATTGTGACGCTTCTTACCAGGGGTTAGGATGTGTGTTGATGCAGAATAGGAATGTGGTGGCTTATGCTTCTTGACAGTTGAAGGTTCATGAGAAGAACTATCCAACGCATGATGTGGAAATAGCCGTAATGGTTTTTGCATTGAAAGTGTGGAGGCATTTTCTGTATGGAGCTATGTTCAATGTCTTTAGTGATCACAAGAGTTTTAAGTATTTAATTGATCAGAAGGAATTGAATATGAGGCAAAGGCGATGGTTGGAATTCTTGAAGGATTATGATTTTCAACTTCAATATCATCCAGGAAAGGCTAATGTGGTGGCGAATGCCTTGAGCAGAAAGGTGATCAGTGTTTCTACGATGATGATAAAGGAGGAGGAATTGATCAACAAATTCAGAGATTTATGGTTGTCAGTGGAATTGGTACCTGGAAAGATCCGTTTAGGTAAGGTTATGATCTTCAATGAATTGCTAGATGTGATTCGAGATAAATAAGATGAGGATGCATTTTTGCAAAACGAAAAGGAATTTTTGAAGCAAGGTCATAAGGCGACAGTGGAGGAAGGATCTGATGGAATCTTAAGATTTGAAGGAAGAATTTGTATTCCTAATGATCCCGAGCTTAAGAAAGCAATTTTGGATGAAGCTCATACTAGTGATTTGAGTATACATCCAGGGATGACTAAGATGTATCAAGACTTGAAAAGGTTGTTTTGGTGGCCAATGATGAAAAGAGACGTAGCGGAACGTGTGGCGTCTTGCCTGGTTTGTCAGAAGACAAAGGTGGAACATCAACGGCCAGCCGGTATGTTACAACTGTTAGCTATTGCAGAATGGAAATGAGATAGTATCTCAATGGATTTTGTTACTAGATTGCCAAGAACAAGAAAAGGACATGATTCTATATGGGTTATAGTTGATAGGCTTACGAAGTCAGCACACTTCTTGCCGATCAATATTAAGTATTCATTGGAGAAGTTAACCCAAATGTACATCAGCGAGATTGTTAGACTGCATAGTGTACCTACATATATAGTTTCTGACAGAGATCTAAGGTTTACGTCAAGGTTCTGGCGAAGTTTGCAAGAAGCCATGGAAACTAAACTGCGATTGAGTTCTACTTATCACTCGCAGACTGATGGTCAGATGGAGGGGACGATACAGTCTTTGGAAGACTTGTTGCACGCTTGTGTGTTGGAACAACGAGGGAGTTGGGATGAATTTTTATCTTTGATAGAATTCACCTACAACAATAGTTTTCACTCAAGTATAGGGATGGCACCTTATGAAGTGCTGTATGGACGACGATGCCGAACACCTTTGTGTTGGTATCAAGATGGGGAGAGTATGATTGTTGGACCAGATCTTGTGCAACAGACTACAGAAAAGGTAAAGATGATACAAGAAAAGATGAAGATGACCCAAAGTAGACAGAAAAGATATGCTGATAAGCGAAGGCGACCTCTTGAATTTGAGGAAGGTGAGCACATATTCTTAAGAGTAACTCCTATAACTGGTGTCAGAAGGGTTATCAAATCCAAGAAGCTTACTCCTAAGTTCATTGGGCCTTATCAGATTATTCGTCGTATAGGTCCTGTAGCCTACCAGATAGTTTTACCACCTTTTCTATCCAATCTGCATAATGTATTCCATGTGTCTCAACTAAGGAAATATATTCCCGATCCGACGCATGTTATACAACCCGGCGAAGTGCAATCAAAGGATAACTTGACGTATGAGACACTTCCTGTTAAGATTGAAGATAGGAGAGTGACGCAGCTTCGAGGGAAGATGATCAAGCTGGTGAAGGTGATATAGAATGACGTAACAGGTGATGCTACCTGGGAGTTCGAAGACAAAATGAGGGAGCAATACCCTCAGTTGTTTTGATGTACGATAAATTTTGGGGATGAAATTTTTGTTAGTAGGGGAGAGTTGTAACACCCTAATTTTTGGATAAATGACTATTTTGTCCTAATTGTACTGTTTTATATTTTTCTATATGTTATAAAATTTATTTGACTGTTTCGTGTTCATATTTGAGTGTTTTGTGTGATTTACTCTGAGTCAAGAAAATAATAATTTTCGGGCCGGGAAAATCTTATTTTAATTATTCGGAGCTGGGGGATCTTACTAAACCCAATTTCGAGTGATATGATTACTAATCTTTTAATTTTTAGGATTTAACTGTGTAATAAAATAATTTTATATTATTATAATATTATTTTATCTGACAGTACCTACTGTCTCAAAAATAGTAAAAATCTGCTCTAAAATAACCATTGACCCGAAAAAGTCTATGGGACCCGCATTTAGAGAAGCAGTCAACGTTTCTGGCTATACTAAATTCTAGACCAATAGGAAGAAGTCAACAATGTAGGCTTGAAAGATTTGGACCAATTGAAAACAAGTCCACAAAAGTGGTTAGACTTGTTGAAATCAAACTAGAAGGTTTAACCAAGTTAGCTTAAAACCTAACTAAGTTAACATAGAAGGCTTATGTAGTAACTAAGTAAAGTAACCTAGTTAGCTATCTAGTTAAGTTATAGTTAGATAATGATCTCAAAATATCAAGACTAACCTAGTTAACCTAAGTAACTATATAGTTAGGCAAGTAACTAAACAAATTAATCAAATGCACCTAAATGTAACTAGAAGACCAAATGGATCACAAACTTGGTTTGTTCTCCTTAGGGCCATTCGGCCAAGAGCTTTCAAGAAGCTTCAAGAAAAACTTAGTCACTTAGTGACTAGGTTTTCATGCACCAATGAAAGACAAGCTTAGAGGCAAAGCTTTGCATAGCAACCCTTGATCACATCTAAGGCTATTAAGTGGTCTTGGAAGGTCAACAAAGGAGGCACCTCCTTTGAAGGAGCTCTACGGCCATGCATTAGGAAAAGGAGACCATTTTGCTCTTCATTCCCATTTCTTACTATCACTAAACTTACACTTTCTCTCTTCTAAAACAAAAATCACCATTGTTGTTTTCTTGGAAGGCTATTCGGCCAACACCCCTAAATCACACTTCCAACCTTCAAAAAATTTTATCTAACCTTATTTCTCAACTCTAAACACCATTCTAAGAACATCTCTAGTTGAGAGTTCTTCCAAAATCTTTCATCTTAAGCTTGGAAAATTACTTTGGAGATTTTTCCTACAAGGTGAAGATCCTTGTTTTTCTTTTCTAACTTCATTTCTAAGGTTTTAAGTCATGATTGATCCATAGTTTATGCTTTTCTCCTATAGTTATAACATTTAAAAATTTGTTTGAGCATGTTTGGTTTCTTTGGAGGACCACACGAGATCCATAGGAAGGAGAGTAGAAGGTTTTATCTTCCTTTAAGGTAAGAGGGAGATTTGATCTCATCAACCATGTGTGGTGATGAGAAAATGGATTGTATGTGTATGAGGAATCCATAAGGATTCACTTGTTTGATTTTTTTAAATGCTTTCCTATTTGTGTTTGATATTGTTTGTATGCATGTCTATAAGCTTTAAAATATATTGCATGTATTGATATATGCATGATTATTAATTAGGAAGTGAATAATATATAAGGTTTGCATGAGTGTTCCAAAGAACACAACCATAGAGCTTTCGGCTTCACCATGAAAAAGAGAACCAAAATGTTCTCAACCATTTTTTAAAGGAAGGATTTAATGGATTTAGGTAAGTTAATGAATTCCAAAAGGATTTAGAGGATGAGAAATGATCGAAAGATCAAATGCCAAAGTTTTGTCAAATTCGGCCAACATGCCTTCTTAATGTGAAATCAATCCAAAATTTATTTTTCTAAGTGTAGATTAAATGTTTAACCTAAAAAGAATATATTTGAAATGGATTTTCAAGACTTAAAGAAGTAAACTAATTTTTATTAGAAATATAGTATAAGAGAGAAATGAACAAAACTCTTGAAAAATACTTGTCTTTGAATTTTTAAAACATGATAGTAATTTTCAAAGTGTATTCTGTAGTAATAAACTAAACAAAAGAGTTTTTGAAGGAAAAACATAGAAATCACATTTTTAATTAGATTTTATAGACAAAATGCTGTTAAAATTTATTAGAAATAGACAAATAAAAGTGAACGTTTCATAATATATTTATAACGTAAGGAAAATATTCTACGTTGTTTAAAAGTATAAGAAATAGCTTACGCAATTTTAAAAATAGAGATTTTAGAGTTTTTTGGGTAAGAAAACGATTTAAAAATCTTACGCAATTGAGAAAATGATTTAAAAATACTATGCGATTTTAAAAACAGCAAAATATATTTACATGATTTAAAAACGTTTGTAAAAATGATGCGATTATGGAAACACGATAAAATTTCCATGCAATTAATTGGAATAGTGAGTTTTGCTGTCGGGCCAAAGTGGTGGACTCGGACATGTTGAGATATGGTACTGTCAAGTGGTAATGTACTATATATTGAAATTTTTGAGATTGAGGGCGTTTTTTTAAATATGATAATATTTTGAGACTAAGGGTAATTTGGTAATTATTGTTCTTATTCAAGCATTGAGTTGTGCCAATTTGATTGATATTGGCGATTGATTGACGAGACGAATTACACTATGTTGTCGGTGTGATAAGCGTAGCGTGGTTCATCTTGTGTGGACTTGGAGGCATTAGTGTGCGGAGTATTCCACATGTGGACTGTTGGTCGCTCCTCTGGGTCGTGGTAACTAGCAACACACTAATGATCTCGACACACACTATACTTAATCTTGATCTTGGGAAGACTGTTTAGTACAATGCCTGTAGTGCACAACGTGTTTGGACTGTGTACTACTACACTACGTTGGACAGTGGGCTATAGACACAATGGTGGACTCGGACATGTTGAGATATGGTACTGTCAAGTGGTGATGTACTATATATTAGAATTTTTGAGATTGAGGGCGTTTTTTTAAATATGATAATATTTTGAGATTAAGGGTAATTTGGTAATTATTATTCTTATTCAAGCATTGAGTTGTGCCAATTTGTTTGATATTGGCGATTGATTGACGAGACAAATTACACCATGTTGTCGGTGTGATAAGCATAGCGTGGTTCATCTTGTGTGGACTTCGAGGCATTAGTGTGCGGAGTATTCCACATATGCACAGTTGGTCGTTCCTCTGGGTCGTTGATAATCACATATTTTATTCATTAAGAAACCCTCATTATTAGTCATTTACACTCTTCATGTACTTAATTGACTGAATTTGATTATGTTTTGTAAGTTTGAACTCGAATCGGACTTAATTGATTTTTCAGCATTATTCGAGTCTTACACTGTTTCTGTATTTTGGCCATATCTTGAGTTCTAAATGTCTGATAATTATGAATTTTGCCTTGTAGGAAAGATAAAAGAGAGCTCTACAACTTTGATGAAGAGCTCAAAGTCAAATTCAGACATCTAGTGGAGCTAATTGGGCATGGAAATCAGAATACGGGATTTGTGACTGGAACCCGAACAGTGTGTAGTAACCAGAATATAATTCGAGTTTGGGTTTATAGAATGGGCTGAAAATTAGTGATCTGAAAGTTAAGACCCATATGTACAACTTTCATTACAAACACAAAACTTGATTCGGGCTCCTTGATGGAGATATTGGGTCTGAAAGTCAAAACAGAGGTGCTGAAACTAGTCCTGAGCAGTCTGTAGTAATTGGGTCATATCTTGGGCTGTAGGACGAATTTTTGGGTGCTTCCAGAGCCATTGGAAATCTTAGACAATTTCCTAGAACTTTCATGAAGACCACTTGGCTCAAAAATGACGAAATCAATGAGTTCAGCAATGAATACTTTCGGAAACAAGGAAGCTCACCTACCAAGTTCACCTACCAAGCTCACCTACCAAGTTCACCTACCAAGCTCACCTACTAATTCCACCTACTAATCTCATCTACCCATCTACTACTACTCTGAATCCTCTATAAAAGGAAGCATGTGGAGAGCTCTAAACACAACATACACTTGGTGTTAGAAATAGCTTTTCATAGTTCTTGTATATTTTTCCTTCATTGTAATGGAGAGCTAAGTCACTTCTAGTCAATTCGGGACTCTTGAAGAGATTGTGGCTTGGATTCTTGAGACCTTGGTTATGTAATGTATTTGATTTATATTTGAATTCCTCTTCTCTTCTTCTTCTGTTCTCTTGATCTTGAATGCATGAATGGTGATTCTGTTTATGTTTGATCTGATTTGATCTTGGTTTAAGATTAAGTATTGTGATGAACTGAAGATTGAGATTTGTGATGAAACTTAGAACTGATTGATCTAAACTAATCACGTAATTGAAGAGGTTAGGTTACTGATTTGTGCCTAGGTTAATTGAATTCGGTGCTTAAATTGACATATATTTACATGAATGGTGCGATTGCAGATTTGTGTTTATCACTTGTCAATTGAATTCTGGACGATTGTCTAGTATGAATTCTGGATCTGATGCAGAGATCTCGGTTAGATCCAAGTTAACCATTCAAATGTATTTCAGGTGTTTGTTGAAAGGTCTATGATTGAATCCACCCAATCTCGGATAGATTTCTGAATTGACTGTTCTTTTAATTGTTATTTCTCTTTAAATCCTGTCACTGCGATCCTTGAACCATCAAAACCCCCTTTTTCTAACTTTCACTTGATTTGATCAAATTGCATCTACGATCCTTGAGGAGACGATCCGGTGTTGTTCACTATACTACAAGTTTAGGTAATAACTTCGGTTATAATTTTGACTGAGTTCGGCGCTCGTCGAATTTTGGCGCCGTTCTTTGGGGATCTCGTAGGTGTAATCTTTTCATTTTGAGTAACCTTACTAATTTTTGTTCTTTCTTACCTATTCTAACAGTTATTTTTCATTTACTAACATTGTTCATACCATACTAACATTTTTATCCTAGCTTTTGAATTTTTCTCGATTTAGGAAAGACGGAAAAGCGGTGATTACGGGTAACTATTGCAATTTTCGAACGCAACATGCCCAGAATGAGCTAAAACTTGGTCGGTTGAAGGAAAACAGCACGATAAACAAGACTCACATGTAAATTGTGAGGTCACCCTGGTTTTTCGAAATTCTATCATTTAGACCACTTTTTCAATTTTTTAATATTTTTTATTGCATTTTCTAGTTTCATTTTTATGTAGATTTTGTTCGTGTTGATTCCATAATTTTTAAAAATGTTTAGACATATTAACTAGATTTATTTTTGCATATTTTGAGTGTTGTTTAGTGTATTTTGCTTAGTTGCGCTTTTGTGTTTTTGTGCTTTAGTTGATGCATGACTAGGTCCAATCCCGATATCTTGCTTGATCTTGATCCCGAGATTGATAGGACCTTGCATAGATTAATTAGAGCTCGTGTGATAAATTCCGAGTTAATTTCGAACCTAATTTTGGGAGTGAACCGACAACTTAAGTAATCCCGAAATCATGGCCGATAACATGCATAATAGAACCCTTAAGGAACTTGCTTGCTCCCGATGTATCTTACCAATCTTTGTGCATTCAATATCCCGATCTTGATGCAGATTTTGAGTTGAAATCTGGTTTGATACACTTGTTACCAAAGTTTCATGGTCTTGCGGGTGAAGATCCTCATAAGCACTGAAAGAGTTCCATGTTGTGTGTTCAACCATGAAGCCACAAGGCATCTCTCGAGGAACACATCAAGTTAAGGGCATTTCCCTTCTCACTTGTCGATGCGCACCAAAGATTGGTTGTTTTATCTTTCACCAGGTTCAGCCGAAGTTGGAATGACATGAAGAGGTTGTTCCTGGAGAGATTCTTCCCCGCTCGAGAGCCGCCGCAATTAGGAAGGATATATGTGGCATCGCAGACGGATGTCCGGTGAGACTTTGCATGAATACCGGGAGAGATTCAAGAAGTTGTGTTCAAGCCGCCTCATCACCAAATTAGTGACCAACTCTTGATTCAATACTTTTATGAGGGTTTCATGCCAAATGATAGAAGCATGATCGATCTTTGCCTCTGGAGGAGCCTTAGTAGATAAAACTCCTACCGCCGCAAGAGATCTGATAGCAAACATGGCAGCCAATACCCAACAGTTTGGCTCGCGGATCATCACCGCAACCAGAGGAGTTAATGAAATTCAAGCATCTCATATGGACCAACAAAGAATGGAACACGGACTAGATGAATTGACTTCTTTGGTAAGACAGATAGCGATGGGTCAACAACCACCCATGCGGATATGACCGCATCGGTGTGTGGAATTTGCTCTAATTCATCTCATCCTACCGATTCATGCCCTACACTTCGGGAAGATGGTTCCGCTTTTCCAGATCAATGTGTTCTTGCAGTATTTGGTATTTTTCCTGGTAGACCCCAATATCAAGAACAACAAGAACAATCTAGATATGATCCATTTTCTAGCACTTATAATCCTGGTTGGCGAGACCATCCCAATTTGAGATATGGGAATCCAAGCCAAGAACAACAACAACCCCCAAAGCCAACATGCCCCACCAAGAAGAACAACAATTTAGATACCAACCTGCAGGTCCAAGCAACAAATACCAACAAATACCCCTGCATTCGGACAACAAAGAATTGTTAGTCTGTCAATCCACTCCGGTGAGCCATCATTGGAAGACTGATGAAACAAATGGCCACAAATAACATTCGGTTCCAGCAGAACGTCGGTGCCAACATTCAGAATTTACAAACTCAAATCGGGCGGTGGCAACCACCGTGAGCGAGCTAAAGAGTCAAGGTTCTAGACAATTGCCTTCACAAACAAATCAACAATCCAAGAGGCAACGTAAGTGCAATTACCTTGAGAAGTGGCAAAGAAGTTGATGTTCCAACCTTACAAAGAATCGAAATTGACCAAAAATAGGAAATGGATAATTCAGTCAAGTAAACGTGCCATCGAAGAAAATTGCGAGAGAATTCAGATGTTACCATTCCATTACCTTTTCCAAATAGGATCACACAATCCAAGAGAACAATGCAAGCAGAAATGGAAAAAGAAGTCATGGAGACATTCAGGAAAGTGGAAATCAATATTCCCCTCCTAGATGCAATCAAGCAAATTCCAAAATATGCTAAATTTCTCAAGGAGTTGTGCACTCATAAGAGAAGGTTGAAAGGGGATGAGAAGATCAGCATGGGTAGAAATGTTTCTGCAATGATTTTGCCAAGCATGCCGCAGAAATGCAAAGATCCTGGAACTTTCACAATTTCTTGCACAATTGGCAACTCTAGATTTGAGCATGCAATGCTAGATTTGGGTGCTTCGATCAATGTCATGCCCATGTCAGTGTATAAGTGTTTAAACATCGGTACTTTGCAACCCACTGGTATCGTGATTCAATTGGCAAATAGAGCCACTGCTCATCCTGCAGTGTCTTTGGAAGATGTGTTAGTTCGGGTAAATGAGTTGATTTTTCCAGCAGATTTCTACATTCTCGGACATGGAAGATGAGTCTCCAACAAACCATGCTCCATTGATTCTAGGCGACCATTCCTCAAGACCGCCAAGACCAAGATAGACGTGCATGCTGACACCCTTTCTATGGAGTTTGGCGACGATTTGGTACAATTTAACATTTTTGATGCCATGAGACACCCCCTAGAGGAGCATTCTGTTTTCCATGTTGATATGATTGAGATCTTTGGTTGATGATGTCTATACCGATTTATATGCTTGAATTCCCCGATATTGTTGACTATCTTGGTTCTGTTTCTTGTGATACATGTGCCACTTGTGATGTTGAACCATGTGTCGCATGTGTCTTTGAGATTTATTCATTATGAGTAATGATACAACCGCCGATGATGCAACAATTGAGAATGAGAGTCAAGTACCATGCTTGAAATTAATGTTCTTTGAGATAGTTGTTTCAGATCACTTGTTACCTTCCATTGTGCAACCTCCATCTTTGGAGTTGAAGACTTTACTGAGACCATCTTAAATATGCATATTTGGGAGATGGTGAGACACTTCCTAGGTGATCATTGCTAAAAACTTACAACCCGATCAAGAAGAAAAATTACCGCAGATTTTGAGGCGAATAGGCAAGCAAGCCATCGGATGGACTCTTGCGGATATTCCCGGTATTAGTCCCTCCACATGCATGCATAAGATTTTATTGGAAGAAGGGATCAAACCAGTTAGACAAACCCCAAAGGAGACTAAATCCCCCGATTCTAGATGTGGTGAAGAAGGAAGTTACAAAGCTACTTCAAGCCGGCATTATTTATCCCATATCCGATACGGTCAATGGGTGAGCCCGTGCAAGTGGTTCCCAAGAAATCTGGGGTCACGGTGGTTGCGAATCAGAACAATGAGCTTGTGCCCACACGAGTTCAAAACAGTTGGCGAGTTTGCATTGATTATAGGTGGCTCAACCAGGCTACCAGAAAGGATCATTTCCCGCTGCCCTTCATTGATCAGATGTTGGAGCGGTTAGCTGGCAAGTCACATTATTGTTTCCTGGATGGATATTCGGGCTATTTTCAGATTCATATAGCCCCAGAAGACCAAGAGAAGACTACTTTCACTTGTCCATTTGGCACATTTGCATACAGGAGGATGCCCTTTGGTCTATGCAATGCTCCAGGCACCTTTCAGAGGTGTATGGTAAGTATCTTTTCTAATTTTTTAGAAAATTGCATGGACGTATTTATGGATGATTTTACTGTCTATGGATCTTCCTTTGATGCATGTTTAGATAGTCTGGCTCAGGTCTTGCATAGATGCATTAAGACTAACCTCGTTCTAAATTTTGAGAAATGTCATTTCATGGTAGAACAAGGTATAGTCTTAGGGCATGTGATATCTCGTGAGGGTATTGAGGTAGATCCTGCAAAAATAGATGTTATTTCATGCCTATCTTACCCCACATGCGTGCGGGAGATTCGTTCTTTCCTTGGTCATGCAGGTTTCTATCGGCGGTTCATAAAGGATTTCAAAGCAAAATTGCACTTCCGCTATCCAACTTACCGCAAAAAGATGTGGAGTTTCACTTTGACAAGAAGTGCCGGGACGCCTTCAATCAATTGAAGCGAGGCATTGACCAAGACACCTATCATCCAACCGCCGGATTGGACACTTCCATTGAGTGATGTGTGATGCCTCTAATTATGCATTGGGAGTTGTTCTTGCACAAAGGGTCGGTAAAGTATCTCATGTCATTTCCTATGCTTCGAGAACTTTAGATCCTGCACAAATCAACTATACCACAACTGAAAAGGAACTTTTAGCAATTATTTTTGCTTTAGATAAATTTCGATCATATTTGCTTGGTTCCAGAGTGGTTGTGTTTTCAGATCATGCAGCATTGAAGTTTCTCCTGAAAAAGCCCAATGCCAAGCCCCGGTTGATTAGGTGGATGTCGCTCCTCCAGGAGTTTGATATTGAGATCCGTGACAAGAGTGGAGCGGAGAATTTGGTGGCTGATCACTTGAGTCGAATTGAAAGGGAGGCAGATGTTTTTCCCATCCATGATGTTTTCCCTGATGAGCAGCTTTTCAAGCTGCAAGGCAACATCCTTTGGTTTGCTGATTTGATTAATTTCTTGGTTGCTAAAGCAATACCTGCACATTTCACTAAGGCTAAGATTGATAAATTAAAAAGTGAGTCAAAGTATTATGTGTGGGATGATCCTTACTTATGGAGATTTTGCAGTGACCAAGTAATTAGGAGGTGTGTGCCTGATGATGAATTTCATTCCATTCTTAGCTTTTGTCATAAACTTGCATGTGGCGGCCACTTCGGTCCTCAACGGACTGCTAGGAAAGTTTTAGACTCTGGATTATATTGGCCCACTCTATTTCATGATGCATATATGTTTTGCAAATCTTGTGATCAATGCCGAGAACAGGGAATACTTCTCGTAGGAATGAAATGCCCCGTAAACCCTTATTATTCTCGTGAGATTTTTGATGTTTGGGGTATTGACTTTATGGGTCCTTTTCCCGTATCATTTGGTTTTGTTTACATTCTCGCTTGTTGTGGATTATGTATCTAAATGGGTGGAGGCTAAGGCCACTCTGACCGATGATTCTAAAGTTGTTGTGGATTTTATTAGATCACGATTTTCTCGTAGGTTTGGAGTCCCGAGATCCATCATTAGTGATCAAGGTTCACATTTTTGCAATCGAAGCATGGAGGCTTTGATGAAGAAGTATGGAGTCCAACACAAGGTTTCTACACCCTACCACCCCCAAACCAATGGGCAAGCCGAGGTCTCCAACAGAGAAATTAAGCGAGATACTCCGAGAGACAGTTCAACCTAACGAGAAAAGGACTGGAGCAAGAGGCTTGAGGATGCTTTATGGGCTTACCGGACTGCTTATAAGACACCAATCGGGATGTCTCCGTATCGGATTGTTTTTGGAAAAGCCTGCCACCTACCGGTGGAAATTGAACATCGAGCATCTCGGGCGGTGAAAAGATGCAACTTGGACCTAGATCAAGCGGTATGGAGAGGAAGCTGCACCTGCAAACAATTGGAGGAGATCCGCTTGGAGGCTTATGAAAGTTCCAAACTTTATAAGGAGAAGACCAAAGCCTTCCATGATAAGTTAATTCGAGGAAAACATTTGAGATTGGTCAAAAAGTTCTCCTCTATAACTCCCGCCTCCGACTCATGCCCGGCAAATTAAGGTCTAGATGGGATGGACCATTTATTGTTACTAATGTTTTTCCTTCGGTCTTCGTTCGGGTTAAAAGTGAGGTCACTGCCAAAGCTTTCATCGTAAATGGACACCGCCTCAAACAGTATCATGAACTTCCAGAGAATGCAGAAGTGGAGGTGATGAACCTTCTCCATCCGCATTATGAATAAAAAAAAAAAAAAAAAAAAAAAAAAAAAAAAAAAAAAAAAAAAAAAAAAAAAAAAAAAAAAAAAAAAAAAAAAAAACAGCTGTGTGCCCGACAATGAGGTAGGTAGTGTCACTCGAAGCATGTGGAGGTCATTTTTTTCTTCGGCGACAACACAAGCTTGCAAAAATCTTGCAAGTATGGATTTTATTGGCCTACTTTATTAAAGGTCCGTTACACCTTTTGCAAAAGCTGCGGAAATTGGTCAAAAAAGTTCGCTTTGAGATTATCATCTGCACCTACTCCTTGGAAAATTGAGATCTAGGTGGCGCGGTTCTTTTGTTGTCGACACGCGTATCCTCTCAAAGCATCGATACCGAGGATCCTAGGAATGGTAATGCGCTTAAGGTTAATGGACAAAGACTCAATCATTCCTGGAAAACCAAGTTCTTGAGTTCTTTGTGTTGCTTAGGTTAAGTGGCGGATACGGTACTCCGTGACTCTTGAGTCGGTTTATTCTTCGATTTCCCAAAATAACCGAACCCTTCTTCTCCTTCAAAATGGATGTCATTCTTTCAAACCCGAGAAAATATTTTCCTTCTCTTCCTCAAAATGCTCGAGAAAAATCTACAAAGTTCGATGTGAGAGATTGAGAATGTTAATGCACAAAGGTATGCCAAGAAGATGTACTGTATTTGGATAATTGAAGCAAAGGTCCGATTAGCGGTGAGTCCTCAATTTCATTTGACTCATATATGCCCGGTCTTGGAAGAAGTTCATATTCTAAAAGGAGAAGAGCAAAAAGGTTACAAGTCTGTCACAAATGTGGACGATGGAACTGTAACAAGCGATGTCGTACTAAGGGGATGGTTTCCGCAAATAGAGAAGATAAAATTTTCTTCATTAAGAATGGACTGAGTAAGGAGTCATTAGATGATATCTTATTGACTCTTGAGATGCATTCTTGTGGATTGGTGCATCGTGAAATTCTTAAATTGTGGAATCTCTTCAAGGATGAAGAACAACGCTACAGTCTTGGGAATCTGACTCTAAAAGAC
This sequence comes from Ormosia emarginata, assembly GCA_029884605.1. Taxonomy (NCBI): domain Eukaryota; kingdom Viridiplantae; phylum Streptophyta; class Magnoliopsida; order Fabales; family Fabaceae; genus Ormosia; species Ormosia emarginata. Next base: position 2,576,397 of record JAQQTP010000023.1, read on the forward strand.
CCTGTTTGCCAATTTATAAGAAAATTGGATGGGAAGCTTATCCTCGACTCATAGAAGACGTTTAAGCCTAACGTACATATCATCATCTTCTTCTTCTTCTTCATGGCATTTTACAAAAAAAAAAAAAAAAAAAAAAAAAAAAAAAAAAAAAAAAAAAAAAAAAAAAAAAAAAAAAAAAAAAAAAAAAAATGTATACTTCTTAGGGTTGGCTTTGGTAACACAAACCGTGAATGGGAAAATGCATGCATCCCTGATCCAGCCTTCTTAATTGAAAAACAAAGAAGGTAGATTGTATCCCACATGTGAGGCGGCCGGTCGTATTATGGCCACTTGTCCCTTTTGGGAGCCCTATGTTCGTTGGTCTTGAATGGGTCGAATCTTGGTCAACAATGCTTTGGCACAAAGCCGAAAGAGCAGACTACCTCCATCCCAATCTTAAGTAAGTATACACTCATCTTTCATCAAGTTTTTCTAACAATTTCAAAAAAAAAAAAAAAAAAAAAAGGACGTGATGTCTCATCGCACTCATGACGTTGATATAAAGATACGCCATGGAGACCTGTACATACTGGTATGTCATCATTTTCTATTTCTTTTATCTTTGTATCATTTTGTTGTATTTTGATTTTTGTGCAGACGATCCTTTGAGCAGGGTCCTTCAGGGGTTTCTAGACTTCTTTACCTTGATGGTTTTTCTTGAAGTCGAAAAAAAAAAAAAAAAAAGATTCTGTGTCTCTTAATTTCAACCTTTTCTGACAACAGCCAACCTACCCTTATAGGTGCAATTATTTCCCTTTCCATTCTTTTTCTTATTTAAACACTCCATTTTCTCCATTTTCCTTCAAACTCGAAACACTCAAAGGGAGGAAGAGTATAGAATGGGGCCTTCTATTCGTAACCTCAAAAATGTCTCGTGTTTTTTGTGGGTCGAGTTATGGGAAGGGATTAGAGTTTGTAAACGCAGCTAGCACTCTTGGTCGATCACTTGCTGCGAGGAATATTCATCTTGTATATGGGAGAGGTTGTCGTGGGTTAATGGGGGCTGTATCACTTGCTGCCTTTGTAAGAGACAATCAGGTTTTAGGTGTCATTCCTGAAACTTTAGCTCAACAGTAACATCAATGAAGACAATTGGGGAGGAACTTAAAGTATCATCAATGCATGAACGTATGAAGATAATGCTTGAAAACTCGATGTATTCATTGCCTTACCAGGTGGTTTTGGTACTTTGGAAGAAATTTTTCAAATTGTCTCTTGGGCGAACCGAACATCCACCATAAACCCATTGGTTTGTTGAATGTTAATAATTTCTTTGATCTTTCGTTATTTTTTCTTGACAAATTTGTGGAACGTAAATTTATCACTCCTTCGGCAAGACAACTTCTTATCTCTCGCCTCCACTATTGATGAGCTCATTGATAAATTAGAAGCTTTTGAGTATGTACCGATCGGTATTAGCTCGATAGATTGGTCAACAGAAGCAAAGAAAGGAAGTAACAAGAAACAAGAGCCCGATCTGAAACTTTCTCTTTAATGGGTTTGATTTAAAAAAAAAAAATTGTTGTTGTTTTGTTTAGTATGATATGGTTGTCATGGACTTATTAAACCAATTAGTGATGGCAGAGTAAGGAGTAATTTTACTCTTGAGACGCATCTTAATTGGTGGCGAGTAAGGAGTTTTTAGGTAGTAATTAATTAGTATTGAATTGTGGAAGTACTAACGTTTTCTTATTTGATTTCTTTTCAGGGTCTGATGCGGCACTGACAGTGTGTTTCTTTTCTGCTTAGCATTGATTCACTTCTTATCAGGTTGTGTTGCTCTTTTCTATCTCTTTCTTTCACATTGAGGCAATGTTCTATTAAGTGTGGGGGGAGAGATTTTAGCATGTTTCTGTTTCTTTTCGTTTGTTAAAAAAAAAAATTCAAAAAAAAAAATTCAAAAAAAAAAAAGAAGGTTCATTGCATGATTGAATAATTTTTCTCCCTTCTTGAACTGATATGCTTGGTGATGGATGATTGAATTGATGAATTGAGTTTGATGGATGCATACCTTGTGAGATTTTGAGCCTAATGGATGGATTCAACATTTATGCCATTCTCTTCTTTCTTGTGTGATTTTCACTCATGTTAATGACCACTCTAGAACTTGCTTTGATTCTTTTTGAGGCTACATTTCACTTGCATGCATGAACATGATTGAGGCCTTCTTTCTTAGCTAATTTAACCAAATAGCCAACCTTGTTTTCAATATGATATCAAGCACTCTTTTGACCTCTCGAAAATTCTCTGATTCCTGCCAACCTTGTATATTTTCCTTTGCTTAACCCCTTTGAGCTTATTTGACCATTCCTTGTTTCTAGCTCATTATGTGCCTTAAATGAAAAATCGTGTTCTTACTTTACCTTAGGGAATAAAAGAACATTAGCCTGGTTAATGGATGAGTTTTTGAACAAGTGTGGGGGTGTGTGTACAAAATGGTTGTTGAAAAAAAAAAAGAAAAGAAAAGAAAAGAAAGAGTGCCAAAAAAAAATGTATGTATATAGTTTTGTTCATATATATATATATAAAAAAAGAGAGAGAAAAGGATTGGGAAATGAATATGTAAAGGGATATACATTAGAGTTGAGATGAACTTTTATGCTTGTTATTTGAACTCAGCTCTCATTCGCTTTTATTCTCTTTGGTATTTATCTTCTCATTTCTATTTTATCCTCTTCTGTTACCTTGACCTCACTACAACCTTGAATAAAGTCCTCATGATTTGTGTGTGCATGTGTTTTGAGTAGTGGAGAAGTAGAAGATAAGCAAGCTTATGGTAGTGCAATTTTCATGGGTTGAATTGAGTGAAATACCTACCTTTTAAACACTTGAGAGATTGAGAGGGAATCTTGTGAAGATCCATCATTCTTAATTCATTCTTTTCAACGGAAGTTTCCTTGCATTTTGGTTTGAGATGTGAAGAAATGTTACCTCATTTATGCTTTGATCCCTTGAATTTCTTGTTGCTCTTCTTGCTTCATTGAGTCCTTTAGAGTTTTTAACTTTTAAGTTTGTGTCGTTTGTCTTTGTCTTCTAACTTTAGTTTTATATGTTTTGCCCAGGAGTGCAAAAAGCTAAGTGTGGGGGAATTTGATAATCACATATTTTATTCATTAAGAAACCCTCATTATTAGTCATTTACACTCTTCATGTACTTAATTGACTGAATTTGATTATGTTTTGTAAGTTTGAACTCGAATCGGACTTAATTGATTTTTCAGCATTATTCGAGTCTTACACTGTTTCTGTATTTTGGCCATATCTTGAGTTCTAAATGTCTAATAATTATGAATTTTACCTTGTAGGAAAGATAAAAGAGAGCTCTACAACTTTGATGAAGAGCTCAAAGTCAAATTCAGACATCTAGTGGAGCTAATTGGGCATGGAAATCAGAATACGGGATTTGTGACTGGAACCCGAACAGTGTGTAGTAACTAGAACATAATTCGAGTTTGGGTTTATAGAATGGGCTGAAAATTGGTGATCTGAAAGTTAAGACCCATATGTACAACTTTCATGACAAACACAAAACTTGATTCGGGCTCCTTGATGGAGATATTGGGTCTGAAAGTCAAAACAGAGGTGCTGAAACTGGTCCTGAGCAGTCTGTAGTAATTGGGTCATATCTTGGGCTGTAGGACGAATTTTTGGGTGCTTCCAGAGCCATTGGAAAGCTTAGACAATTTCCTAGAACTTTCATGAAGACCACTTGGCTCAAAAATACGAAATCAATGAGTTCAGCAATGAATACTTTCGGAAACAAGGAAGCTCACCTACCAAGTTCACCTACCAAGCTCACCTACCAAGTTCACCTACCAAGCTCACCTACTAATTCCACCTACTAATCTCATCTACCCATCTACTACTACTGTGAATCCTCTATAAAAGGAAGCATGTGGAGAGCTCTAAACACAACATACACTTGGTGTTAGAAATAGCTTTTCATAGTTCTTGTATATTTTTCCTTCATTGTAATGGAGAGCTAAGTCACTTCTAGTCAATTCGGGACTCTTGAAGAGATTGTGGCTTGGATTCTTGAGAACTTGGTTATGTAATGTATTTGATTTATATTTGAATTCCTCTTCTCTTCTTCTTCTGTTCTCTTGATCTTGAATGCATGAATGGTGATTCTGTTTCTGTTTGATCTGATTTGATCTTGGTTTAAGATTAAGTATTGTGATGAACTGAAGATTGGGATTTGTGATGAAACTTAGAACTGATTGATCTAAACTAATCACGTAATTGAAGAGGTTAGGTTACTTGATTTGTGCCTAGGTTAATTGAATTCGGTGCTTAAATTGACATATATTTACATGAATGGTGCGATTGCAGATTTGTGTTTATCACTTGTCAATTGAATTTACGGACGATTGTCTAGTATGAATTTTGGATCGATGCGAGAGATCTCGGTTAGATCCAAGTTAACCATTCAAATGTATTTCAGGTGTTTGTTGAAAGGTCTATGATTGAATCCACCCAATCTTGGATAGATTTGAAATTGTTCTTTTAATTGTTATTTCTCTTTAAATCCTGTCACTGCGATCCTTGAACCATCAAAACCCCCCTTTTTCTAACTTTCACTTGATTTGATCAAATTGCATCTACGATCCTTGAGGAGACGATCCGGTGTTGTTCACTATACTACAAGTTTAGGTAATAACTTCGGTTATAATTTTGACTGAGTTCGGCGCTCGTCAGTCGTGGTAACTGGCAACACACTAATGATCTCGACACACACTATACTTAATCCTGATCTTGGGAAGACTGTTTAGTACAATGCCTGTAGTGCACGACGTGTTTGGATTGTGTACTACTACACTACGTTAGACAGTGGGCTATAGACACAATGATTGATAGTGTAATAGTTTGGCTGGGCAGCCTGAGGTACTGATAGTTCTCTTCGGGTCATTCTCTCTGATGTCTATGTCTAGCTCCATGGAGTAGGAACGAGTCATATTGCATTTGCATTTGTGTCATGCATCATAATATTATTATTTGTGATATTATATGATGTGTTGAATTGTGTTATTATTTATGATACTATGGTATGCAATTCTTGTATTATATTGTGTTATTATTTATGATGTTATGGTGTGCTTTATTGTATTAAACTGTGATATCTGTTGTATTATCGTTTTCTTATTTGCCATGCTGGTATTGATGTAAGATTGTCTCACCTCTTTATTTGTATGTGTTTTTGTATTATTATTTTATTTCTGTAAAGAGTTTAAGGAAGAGGTAGAGGAACAACCTCTAGAGATTGTGTACCCTGAGGAGGAGCAACAACAGATGGGTGATCAGTTTGACGAGTATGAGCCGTCCGATCATCCATATCCTTTGGACTGATTCTGTGATCATGGCGTTGCCAGGATTTCTTGGTTTCGTGAGATTGGAGTTTCATGGAGGTTTGGAGGCCTGGTGACTGCGAGAGGATCGAGGATCAGTGATTTACTTGGGACGTCTGACTATGTCCCTATGTGGAGAGTTTGATGCTGAGCCTGTCTTTACTACTACTTTGTACCTACATTTGGAGATGCCTTTGGATCTGAGGCGCCACTGGGGAGGACTTTTTCATACCCCTAGTGAGATCAGTATAGTGTCAACAGCACGGACTCTTGTCCATAGAGCTGTGAGACATTCTGGATTTTTATCACCCAAGGTTTCATCTGAGAGTGATCCGTCGGAGGGTTAGAAAACTTTGATGTGCACTTGGGCATGTCTATGTTTTGTATTACACTAACTCTTTGCTGTTTTGTTTAAATATTTGTAGTTGTAAATTATTTGGACAACTTAAGACAAAATCATATGTATATTATGTGTGTGATAATAGTTTGTTTTATTTTATGTTCTGTGTTATTTTATTTAATGATATCCAGTATAAAAGGAAAAATTTTACAACTCATATTAATTATGTATTTAATGTTTTATAACTTGGGTAATATTTTATTTATCTTTATTTTATTGCATCATAAATGTGGCATCCCTACAAGGGTGTTACACTTTTCTTTTGTTTTCTTTTCCTTTTCCCCTTATATTTGCTCTTTTTTTTTTAACATAGGGCAGAGACTTCATTCTCAAAAACATATGATTCCCAATACAACATTCAAACCAAATTTGCTCCATTCAATGTTCTAAAAGATCACCGACAATGTATCATCATATGCATCAAGAAAAACAATTATGCAATAGGCTCAAAATGGACAACTAGTGGATGAAAGTGTAACAATTGCTTCAGAAGGCCATAAATATACCTAAGATGCCTTAATCACATTCAGGCATGCACACAAAAATTTCGCCTCAAAACGGTTTGGACTTTTGATTCAGGGCCAGGGAGCCCACGAAACCCGAAACCAGAAATAGTTTTCGAGATTGTCTTTTACAATAATTTTGAGTTGTTTTATTATCCATTGGACAATGCTATTATCCATTGGGTAAAGCTATTATCCATTAGACAATATATACTGACTTTATAAGCAGTAGCTATTATCTATTAGTTAATATATACGGGAAAATATCTTGTTTGCACCAATTAGAAGAAAACTTAAAGGCTAAGCAAGGTGATGGTCAAATTTGATGGTTATGACAACTTTTGGAAGAACCAATGAGAACTAGTCTCATATAATGGCCTTGACTCCTCCTTAGCAACCAATAGGGAACAAGATGTTAGGCACCCAACCTATAGAAAACAAGCTTGTTTAGCAAGCTTGGTGAAAGTCTACAAAGATGACTTTGACTCCATGTGAAGAACTAATGAGAAGTTAGCTTCATAGCTAAGTTTAGAGGCTTGAAATGAACTCAGACACTTCTTTGGCTAGGGGGACTCACGACAAAGGCTTCAAGGAGAGGAAAAAGATGACTCTTGATCATTCATTACAATTCTATCATCTTTCCTAAAGCAAAGCTAAGCCAAAAACTCTCTCACTTTCTCTCCACCATAGCCCACGGCCAAGAGGCCAAACCTACACTGCCAAACCTCAATAATTCTAGCCAACCTCACTTCTTGAATCCTTATACCATACTAAGACACTTTGTAGTTGTGATCAACATCTAGTTCTATCATCTTCTATCTTTTCTTCAAGCTTAAAGTATGAAGGATTTTGAGGTGAAGTCTTTGATCTTCATTTTTAATCTTGTTTCAAAGTTCTAACCATGATTTTGAGCCATGGTTATCATATTTTAAAACCTTGGATGTTAATATTGGATGTTTTCTTTGTTTTAAGTTCAAGTTGGTGGTGAAAACTTGGAGCAAGAAAGCCAAACCAAGGAGGTTTAGACATCATCCAAGGTAAGAGGGAGATTTAACCTCATCAACCACTCATGGTGGTGAGGAACGAATTGTGTATGTGAATAATCCATGTGTGGGTTGTTCACTTGTTTGTATAAATTTAGTGCTTTATGTTTATTTACCTTATATTTTTTTATTGCTTTGATATTATGCATGAACTTGTTAGAATAGATTATTGATGATTGATGTATATGATAGGATGTGAATCATGTTGGAAAGGAAACAATTTTTAGTCTCCAATGGACCATGAGGGTCACAGCCTCCATGCCCCAAAATAGGTATACCAAGTTAAAATTATTTTATGAATAATGAAGTTAGATGATTAGGAAGTAAGGAAAAGAAATTAAAAGGAATTTTGGTTCCAACGACCACTTGACTCACGACCATGAGGCTTGATTTGGCTAACTTATTGCAAAAATGATTTATTAATGGTAAACCTAGTTGATTAGGTGAAATGAGATAAATGAAAGTTTTATAAAATGCAAACAAGGAATAAATAAATTTTATTATCTCACAAATGTTGATTTTTGGCAATAATGTTAGAAATTAGGATTTTAAAGTAAAGTGGTAAATTTGAGGTATTTGGTGAAAAAGGATTGTTAGTAAACTAAATGGAAAAGATTTTATTAAATTAAAGTAATACAGATTTTGAGAAAAATAATTGAAAATATTATTTAGATGTGTTTTATTGAGAAAAATGCGAATTTGAAGTCCAAATTATGTTTTAAACTTAGAATGTTTCAAAATTGAATTTAAATTTTCAAGAAATATTTTATACAGTGAAAAACAGTAGAAAAACCTTACGCATTTCAAAAACGTGGATTTTTGAACTACGCAATTTAGAAAATGTCAAAATATTTTTACACGATTGAGAAAACGTTAGAAAATATTTACGCGATTTGAAAACGCATCACAAATGTTACACGATTGTGAAAACGCGATAAAATGACTACGTGATTGAAAATACAGTAGAATTACTATTGGGCTAACGTATTGGACCCGGAAAAAAAGTTGTGATTTTGGCCTGTAATTAGCTTGTTATGCATTAATCATGCATTGTGAAAGTCCGGTAAACTATGTTAAGGCCGGCGGCCTAGGAGTTGAATTACACCTTAGTGCAGGTGCAATAGGCATAGTGTAGGTCACTTGTTGACCTTGGGGACATTGGGGTGTGGGTTTTCTACAATAGGCAGTTGGTACTTGGAAGCCCTACTATATCATGGATCAGACCGATGCAACGCACCGACGATCCAGACCAAGACACTATTCTTAATCAAGATCTGGTGTATACTGTCTTGTATAATGCCAATGTGCACAATTGATGAAAATTATAAGCACTTGGTCTGAGGCGGCTGAGATACAGATAAATCTTCTAGATCATTCTCTCCGACTTGTGTTTAGCTCCATGGAGTAGGAAACTAGTTCATTATACATGTGCATAGTCTGTCTACATGTTATTGTGGTAAGTTATATCTATTAAGAATTGGTTGATACTTGATGGACTATATTTATTATTTGTTGTATCTGTATGACATTACTATTATTTCCATTTTTATACTGCCATGTTAGTAATGATATATATAATCTCACTTCTTTATATGTTATTTCTGTGTTGAATTTATGTTGGTAAAGAAGGTGAGGAAGAACATCATCTATATTGTTTCTGTTGATTTCTGAGTTTGAATGGCATCGGGACGAGAGCTTATCAGTTGTGCTATGGTACATTTTCACGGAGCTACAGATGCGCGGCGCATTAGCTTGGGCACGGAGCACGTAGTGTATGATGGGGAGGTTACTGTGTCTGTTAGTAGGACCCAACATGGGGTTGCTGTTTTTACTTTAAGCGCTAACATACATTTAGAGTTTAATATGTCTGTTAGAGAAATCTGGGCTTATTTTTTTCATTTTACTTCAAGGGAGGATTCCATGGTATCTTTTGCCCAGACTCCTATTTGTAGGGACATACCCCGACCGAGGATTTTGTCTGAGAAGGCGGAGGAAGATCCATCTGAGGATCTTACTCTATAGGTTTGGTAGACTTGGGCTAGTCTATAGTTGTTGTAGTAGTGGTATATATTTATTTTGAGAACTTCAGTCGTATGTATTAAAGTTTGTCACTAACTAATATGATGTACATGATGTATATTATTTAGTGATGTTGTCTGGTATCTTGATATTCGGGTAAGTTTACAATATAAGTAAAAAGAAATTTTATAACTTGTATTATTATATTAAATAATAATAAATTATTTATAACTTGGGTATAGTTTAATAATAATTAGTCGAAGAATATGATACCATATAGTGGGTGTTACATTAGTTGGTATCAGAACCCAAGTTAGAGTCTTTTGGGCTTGTGGTTAAGTCTGTCTTGTTTGTGTTGTGTGATTCTCTGTGTTTAGTTTCCGAAAGGAAATAATATTATTTGAATTGATTGTACTTGACTTTTATTTTGTATTGTTTAGTTCGATTTCGGAGAAAGCAATCACTGGTGGTCGAGATGGATGTATGAATGTTGCACGTGACAATGAAAGTATGATTGCAATTGCAGAAGCGATGCAAAGGATGGCAAACGTCATTGTGCAACAAAATCAAAGAGCTGCTCGATAACAAAAAGCAACTGCAGAAACTTTGAATCTGTTAGAGTTTTGCCGAAATAATCGGCCATAGTTTAGGGGGTCCGGAGAAGGCAAATCTTTGGATCAAAGAGTTGGAGAAAATATTCTGAGGCATGGGCTGTACTAATGATAGAAAGGTAACTTACACTACCTTTATGCTTGTCGGGGACGACAAAGACTGGTGGGTTGGAACGCAAAGACTATTGGAGGTAGAAGGAAGGGCAATCACATGGGAAGTTTTCAAGAACAAGTTCTTGGAAAAGTATTTTCCAGCCAATGCCAGACACGCTAAGGAAATTGATGTGAGCCCACTAAGGAGCATGGATCAAGGAGCACTACAAGGACTTGGTGGACCTATGACAAGAGCTAGGATCAAGAAAGCCCAAGAAGTCCTAAATAAAATGGTGATAACTTTAATTGAAGCAAGCCCAAATTCAAGTCTTGATGGAGTGGAGCCCAAATTGGTCACTTATCTCATGCAACTTGAAGACCCATGATGGCTTGGATGTCCACCTCTCTAAAGTGGCATTTTCTAGTTTATTTCTATTAAATAAAGTGTAATAAAGTGCATATTTTTATGGAGCTTCTTGGGAGGGCAACCTTTGGCTTGCATGCCTAGGTAACTCCTTTTTAGAAGTTATAGAATCACTTTTATTATCCATTTAGTTTTCATTAGTTACTTTAATTAGCCACTTAGTGGACTAGTTAATGCTTTAATTAACCACTTAGTAGATTAGTTATTGCTTTTATGGAGCTTCTTGGGAGGGCAACCTTTGGCTTGCATGCCAAAGGTAACTCCTTTTCAGAACTCATGGAACTACTTTTATTATCCACTTAGTTTTCATTAGTTACTTTAATTAGCCACTTAGTGGACTAGTTAATGCTTTAATTAGCCACTTAGTGGATTAGTTATTGCTTTTATGGAGAATTTGTCACATTATGATGACTTTTTGTATGTATATTCTATGCACCCCATTTTCCTATATGTATGTGCCTAAAACATGAATGAAGGGACTTTTAGATGTTGAATTTAGATTAAATCCATTGTGAGAATTTCGTTCTCTTTGGTTCTTGGTTGAGCCATCCTTGTTCTTATCAAGAATCCAAGATTCTTGTGGTGAACTTCACTTGGCTTATCAAACCCCTTGGTTTGTGGCGCCATCCATCTTTAATCTTCAACTCATCTTCTTTTCTTTTCTTCCTATCTTGAAATGAACACAAAATGTTTAATCTAAGCGTACTTGAAACTGAACAAAGTGTTCTTGAAAATTCAACCTAAGATCATAAGAAAGGCAACCTATCCATTTGGTTGTCATCAAGTGGCATTAAAGCTCAGGTGTGGTTGAATTACTTGTTTGTGTTCTTCATTTCTTCTTTATCTTCTACCTTTCTTGTTTCTACCTAAAAAAAAAAACCAAAATGGAAAAAAATATAGAAAACAGTGCATCATAAGTGAAGGAAAAGAGAAGAGAAAATCCAATTTGGGCAATTTGTGTCTTTGAAAAAGTTCCCCTTCTTCCTTGATTTCATTATTCCTAAAGTTTTCCTTTTTCTAGCCTTTCCTTTTGTTTTCCTTTGTTTTGATAAGTTTTGTGATTTTTGTTACTTGATTTTGGATATTTTGTGTGGATTGGTGTTTGACTCCTCTAAGACCTAAAAGAGAACAAATTGAGTGGAAAAAGGCAAGAGTGAAAATTACATCTTGTGTGAAAAAAGCCTATTTGAGTAAAATACACATTGTGTGCACACGTGAGGGAGCGTGGTGAGGATTTATACTATCTTGTTATTTTTTATATTGTAAGTTTTAAGTGATGGCAGCCCAAGGTGATAGTCCACCTCTTTCTCCAAGGTCTGCGGTTCTTTATGCTAGGCTGACTACTCAAATGCAAATCCTTGCAAGGCAAATAGAGCAAATGAATGCAAACTTCAATGAACAACTTGCCAACCTCCAAAACCGAGAAAAATCAAATCAGGGAAGTGGTTATGAGAGTGAGGACAGATCTAGACATGGACCACGTAGAGGAAGGAGGCGTGATAGAGAGGATAGAATTGAAGGGGTCAAAATCAAAGTTCCTACCTTTCATGGGAAGAGTGATCCCGAAGCCTACTTGGAGTGGGAGATGAAGATGGAGCAAGTGTTTGATTGCAACAATTACAATGAAAGAAAGAAAGTGAAGGTAGCCGCTCTTGAATTCAAAGGCTACGCACTTGTTTGGTGGGATCAAATGCAAAAGGAGAGAAGAAGGTATGAGGAGGAGCCTATTGAGACTGGGGCAGAAATGAAACAAGTCATGAGAAAGAGATTTGTTCCAAATCACTACCATAGGGATCTTCACAACAAATTGCAAAGATTGACCCAAGGATCCAAAAGTGTTAATGAGTACCACAAGGAGATGGAGTTGGCCTTGCTTAGGTCCAACATTAATGAAGATAAGGAGACAACTATGGCTTAGTTCTTACATGGGTTGAATCAAGACATTCAAGACATAGTGGAGCTTCAAAACTATGTGGAGCTTGAAGATTTGGTCCAACAAGCCATAAAGGTAGAGCAACAACTCAAGAGGAAGAAGTCCAAATTTCTTTCTTCTTCTACTAAGTTTTCATCTTCAAGTTGGAAGGACAAATCAAAGAAGAAGGGTACTTCATCTTCAAAGGAGGTCGTGCCTACATCTCATGGAAAGAAGCCTATGGAAGCATCTCCTAGAAACCATGATATGAAGTGTTTCAAGTGCTTGGGTCATGGACATATTGCATCTCAATGTCCAACTAAAAGGACAATGGTATCCAGAAATGGAGAAGTTGTCACATAATTCGAGGCTTCTAGTGAAGAAGAAAGTGGAGGAGATTTGCTCATGGTGAGGAGACTTTTGGGAAGCCAAGCCAAGGAGCATGATGAGAGCCAAAGAGAAAATTTCTTCCATACTAGATGCATGATCCAAGGGAAGGTATGTTCTTTAATTATTGATGATGGGAGTTGTACTAATGTTGCTAGTACTAGAATGGTTTCTAAATTGAATCTTATGACTAAGCCACACCCACGACCATATAGATTTCAATGGCTTAGTGAAGTTGGTGAGTTGACCGTGAACGAGCAAGTTGAAGTTTGTTTCTCCATTGGAAAGTATCATGATAGTGTTCTATGTGATGTGGTACCCATGGAGGCAAGTCATATGTTACTTGGGAGGCCTTGGCAATTTGATAGGAAGGCCAACCATGATGGATTCACAAACAAATTCACTTTTGTACATCATGACCGAAAGGTCACTCTTTCACCCTTGTCCGCAAAAGAAGTAAGTGAGGACTACCTTAAGATGAGAGAAAAGAAAGAGCAAGATGAAAAAGAAAGAGGGAGTGAAAAGAATAGCGATGACAAAGTGAAAAAGAATAAAAATAGTGAGAGAAAAGAGAGTTATTTGGCAACAAAAAGTGAGGTGAAGAGGGCTTTGATTTCAAGGCAGCCCCTATATATGCTTTATTGTAAAGAATTCTATTTGAATGCTAATGCTCCTAACGAACTCTCTTCACCTAGTGGTGTTAAAACTCTTTTGCAGGAATTTAGTGATGTGTTCCCAAAAGAAGTGCCTCACGACCTACCTCCTTTAAGGGGCATAGAACACCACATTAACCTCATTCCGGGTGCATCATTACCCAATAGGCCAGCCTATAGGAGTAATCCTCAAGAGACCAAAGAAATACAAAAGCAAGTGGAGGAGTTGATGCAAAAAGGATGGGTGCAAGAAAGTTTAAGTCCATGTGCTATCCCGGTTATCCTAGTGCCTAAAAAGGATGGAAGTTGGATGATGTGCACTATTGTAGGGCTGTGAACAACATCACAATCAAGTATAGACATCCTATCCCTAGACTTGATGATTTGCTTGATGAATTATATGGTGCTTGTTTGTTTTCTAAAATTGATTTGAAAAGTGGGTACCATCAAATTAGGATAAGGGAAGGGGATGAATGGAAAACTGCCTTTAAAACTAAATATGGATTGTATGAATGATTGGTAATGCCTTTTGGTTTAACAAATGCACCTAGCATTTTCATGAGGCTTATGAACCATGTCTTAAGGGATTTTCTAGGCAAGTTTGTTGTTGTGTACTTTGATGATATCTTGATATATAGCAAAAGCCTAGATGAATATCATGAACACTTAAGGGCTGATTTGCATGTGTTAAGAAAAGAAAAGTTGTATGCTAATTTAGAAAAATATACGTTTTATACAGATCATGTGATCTTCTTTGGTCTTGTTGTAAATTCAAAAGGGCTTCATGTTGATACAGAGAAAATTAAGGCCATTCAAGAGTGGCCAACCCCCAAAAATGTGAGTGATGTGAGGAGCTTTCATGGCTTGGCTAGTTTCTATAGGAGGTTTATTAAAGACTTTAGTACATTAGCTGCACCTCTTAATGAAATTGTTAAGAAAAATGTTGTGTTTAGATGGGGTGAGAGACAAGAGCATGCATTTAATGAGCTTAAGGAAAGACTTACTCATACACCAATACTTGCTTTGCCTAATTTTGCTAAATCTTTTGAAATTGAATGTAATGCTTCTAATGTTGGTGTTGGAGCTGTTTTAATGCAAGAAGGGCATCTAATTGCTTATTTTAGAGAGAAATTAAGTGGTGTTGCTCTTAATTATCCCACCTATGATAAGGAATTATATGCCTTGGTGAGGGCTTTGCAAACATGGCAACATTATCTTTTGCCAAAAGAGTTTGTTATCTATAGTGATCATGAGTCCTTAAAGTACTTGAAAGGACAAGAAAAGTTGAATAAGAGGCATGCCAAGTGGGTTGAGTTTCTTGAACAATTCCCATATGTGATCAAGCATAAGAAAGGTAAGGCCAACATAGTGGCGGATGCACTTTCAAGAAGGTATACCTTACTCTCTACCCTTAAAACAAAATTGTTTGGACTTGAATACATTAAAGAATTGTATGAGCATGATAAATATTTTTCCCATATCTATGCTAATTGTTTGCATTCGGCTCAAAATGGGTATTTTAGGCACCAAGGATTTTTGTTTAAAGAAAAGAGATTATGTGTGCCCAAAAGTCCCATAAGAGAGTTGCTTGTGAGGGAGGTGCATGAAGGGGGATTAATGGGACATTTTGGGGTTCAAAAGACTTTAGACATGTTGCACGAACATTTTGATTGGCCACATATGAAACATGATGTGCAAAAGTTTTGTGAAAAATGCATTGTTTGTAAAAAGTCTAAATCTAAAGTGATGCCTCATGGACTTTATACTCCTTTGCCTATTCCTGATTTTCCTTGGATAGATTTGTCAATGGATTTTGTTGTAGGACTGCCCCAGACAAAGAATGGTAAGGATTCAATTTTTGTGGTTGTGGATAGGTTTTCTAAAATGGCACATTTTATTCCATGTAAAAAAGTTGATGATGCTTGTCATGTTGCTGAATTGTTCTTCAAAGAAGTGGTAAGGCTTCATGGCCTTTCAAGAAGTATTGTTTCAGATCGTGACACAAAGTTCTTAAGTCACTTTTGGAGGACTTTGTGGGGCAAGTTGGGTACAAAGCTTCTTTTCTCTACTACTTGCCATCCCCAAACGGATGGGCAAATTGAGGTAGTTAATAAGACACTTTCTTCCCTTCATAGGGCTGTAATAAAGAAGAACATTAAGTCTTGGGAGGAGTGTTTGCCTCATGTGGAATTTGCTTATAATAGGGCTGTTCATCGTACTACTCAATATTCTCCTTTTGAGGTTATTTGTGGATTTAATCCTCTAACTCCTCTTGATTTATTGCCATTTCCTAACTCTTCAATTTTAAAGCATAAAGATGACAGGGCTAATGTAACACCCTTGTGGGGATGTCACATTTATGATGCAATAAAATAAAAATAGATAAAATATTACCCAAGTTGTAAAACATTTGTTATATAAATAATATGGGTTGTAATTTTTTTTCTTTTTATACAGGATATTACTAAATAAAATAACACAGAACATAAAATAAAGCAAACTGTCATCACACATAATATACATAAGATTTTGTTTTGAGTTATACAAATAATATACAACTACAAAATATTTAAACAAAACGATAAAGGGTTAATATAACACATAACATCAAAAAGTGCCCAAGTGCACATCATAGATCTCTAACCCTCTGAAGGATCACTCTCAGATGAAACTTCAGGTGATAGATATCCAGGATGTCTTGAAGCTCTATGGACACGAGTCCGTGCTGTCGATACACTGCCGATCTCACTAGGCGTATGGAAAATCCCTCCCCAATAACGCCTAATAGTCAGCGGCAACTCTAAATGCAAATACAGAGTAGTAGTAAAAACAGGTTCCCCATCAAACTCTGTTCGTAGGGACACAGTCAACCATCCCACGTAGACCACTGAATCTCTGTCCTCTTGCAGACGCCAGGCCTTTGAACCCCCGTGAAACTCAAGTCTCACGAACCCAAGAAATCCCGTCAACGTCATCCTTACTGATCAATCCAAAGGATATGGATGATCAGAAGGTTTGCAGTCGTCGAACTGATCCCCTGTCTAATGCTCCTCCTCTTCTTCAGGATACACACACTCAAGAGGCTGTTCCTCTTCCTCAAACTCTTTACAACATAATTTAATAATACAGAAAATAGTACATATAGAGAGGTGAGATAATCATACATTAATACCAGCATGGCAAATAAGAAAATGACAATACAAACAGATATAACAGTTTATACAATATATCATACCTTAACATCATAAATAATAATACAATTTAATACAAAAGTTTTAATACAACAACATCATATAATATCACAGATAATAATGTTAAGATGCATGATACAAATGCAAATGCAATGCGACTCGTTCCTATTCCATGGAGCTAGACATAGATATCAGAGAGAATGACCTGCAAAGATCTATCAGTACCTCAGGCTGCCCAACCAAACTATTGCACTGTCTTACGTTGTGTCTATAGCCCACTGTCCAATCATCGTGTAGTAGCACACAGTCCAAACATCGTGTAACTACAGGCATTGTACTAAAATAGTCTTTACAAGATCTTGATTAAGTATAGTGCGTGTCGAGATCACTAGTGTGTTGTCAGTTACCACGGCCCAGAGGAGTGACCAACTGTCCACATGTGGAATACTCCACACACTAATGCCTCCAAGTCCATACAAAGAAATGAACCACACTACGCTTATCACACTGACAACACGATGTAATTCGCTTCGTCAATCAAATCACCAATTATCAATCAAATTGGCATAACTCGATGCATGAATAAAAATAATAATTACTAAATTACCCTTAGCTTCAAAATATTCTTATATTTACACAAATGCCACGCTTCAAAATATTCTTATATTTACGCAAATGCCCTCAATGGCAAAAATCTTAAATACAGTACGCTCCCACTTGACGTATCATATTTCCACATGTCCAAAATACAGTACGTTCCCACTTGACACACTATATTTTCACATGTTCGGGTCCACCACTTTGGCCCGACAGTAAAACTCGCTGTTCCAATTAATCGCGTAAAAATTTTATCGCGTTTTCACAATTTCATCATTTTTACAAATATTTTTAAATTGCGTAAATATATTTTACTATTTTTAAAATCGTGTAGTATTTTTAAATCATTTTCTCAATCGCGTAAGATTTTTAAATCGTTTTCTTGATCGAAAAGCTTTAAAATCTCTGTTTTAAAACTACGTAAGCTATTTTCACTACTTTAAAACTACGTAGAATAATTTTTTCTTACCTTATAAATATATTATAAAACGTTTTCTTCTATTTGTCTGTTTTTAATAAATTTTGACAGCATTTTGTCTATAAATTCTATTAAAAATGTGCTTTCTACGTCTTTCCTCTAAAATTTCTTTTGTTTTATTTTATAATTATAAAATCCACTTTAGAAATTGTTACTATACTTTAAAATCTAAAAGTAAGTATTTTTCAAAGGTTTTGTTCATTATTCTACTATATCACCTTTCTAATAAAAATTGGTTTACTTCTTTAATTATTGAAAATTCATTACAAATGCATTCTTTTTAGGTAAAATATCAATTCTACACTTAGCAAATAAATTTTGAATTGATTACTTATTTAGAAAACATTTGGCCGAATTTCATAAAACATAGGCATTTGATCTTTGGATCATTTTCCATCTTCTAAATCATTTTGATTTTCATTCATTTACCTAATTCTATTAAATCATTCCTTTAGAAAATGGTTGAGAACATTTTGGTTCTCTTTTCTTGATTGAGGCCGTGAGCCTCTATTTTGTGTTCTTTGGAACACTCATGCAACCCTCACATGTTATTCACATCCTAAGTAATATTCATGCATAATCACATATACAATATATTTTAAAGCTTGTAGACATGCATACAAACAATATCATACACAAGTAAGAAAGCATTTAAACAATCAAACACAAGTGAATCCTTATGGATTCTTCACACACATACAAGTCCATTTTCTCATCACCACACATAGTTGATGATATTAAATCTCCCTCTTACCTTAAAGGAAGATTAAAACCTCTACTCCTTCTCCTAGTGGTTTCGGTTTCACCTCCAAGAAAATCTAAAGATCTTAAAAAAAAATTTCAAGAGTTATAACTATAGGAGAAAATTATAAATCATGGATAAATCATGGCTTAGAACCTTAGAAAAGAAGTTAGAAATGAAAAATAAAGATTTTCACCTTCTAGGAAAAATCTCCAAAGTGATTTTCCAAGCTTAAGATGATAGATTTTGGAAGAACTCTCAACTAGAGATGTTCTTAGAATGGTGTTTAGGTTTAGAAAAGTGGGTTGAATAAAATTTTAGATGGATGGTTGATGGTGTAGGTCGTATGGCCGAATGGCTCAAAGAGAAGCAACAAGGGTGGTTCTTGATTTTGGAAGAGAGAAAGTATAAACCAAGTGATAGAAATTGAAGTGCAAAATGCCCTCCAAATGTGCATGTCGTGGAGTTCAATAGAGAGAAAGGTGGCCACTTTGTTTGACCTTCCAAGACTCCATCCTAGCCTTAGATGTGATCAAAGGTTGAGATCAAAACTTGGTCACCAAGCTTGTCTTCCATTGGCTAATCCAAGCCTTGTCACTTGTTCTTGAATATTCCTCCTTAATAGTGATCACTAATTAAGCTACTAATCAAGTTACTAATTTCATTAAGTTTCTATGCACACTTAATCTAGTTTAATTAGGTTAATTAGTTACATTACTAATTAATTAGCATTCTTATAATCTAAGCTTCAAGAGCCATTGATTAAATCAAGGGTTGACATTAGATAGTAATATGATCAAATCTAAGCCATTAGATCTTATCTCCATGAAATTCTAGCCATTAGATTCATCTTAAAACAATAAAGGGTCAAGATCTTCTCTATATTCTTCACATCCAATGGTCACAAATGATTCTAACTACTTTTGTGAGACTAATCTCCACCGTACAATTGATCCACGGCGGATATCCAAAGCCTTCATTATTAAGCTTATCATTACAACCATAGATTAGATCAACGGTTGATATTCAAAACTAAACCTTCTCATCCAACGGTGCAAATCAAGTCAAGCCCTCTTTGTTGACTTAATTCCTATTGGTTCAAAATAAATCAAGCCACTAACGTTGACTACTTTAACTAAACGTAGGTCCCGCAGTGCATTTGTAGGTCCTACAAACCAAAAGTGGGTCCCACGGACATTTTCGGGTCCACTGTCGTTTATTTATACTGACTAATAAAATAATATTATAATAATATAAAATTATTTTATTGCACAGTTAAATCTTAAAAATTAAAAGATTAACAACCATATTATTCAGAATTGGGTTTAGTAAGATCCCCCAGCTCCAAATAATTAAAATAAGATTTCCCCGGTCCAGTAATTATTAGTTTCCTGACTCGAAGCAAATCACACAAAACACTCAAATATGAACATGAAACTGTCAAATAAATTTTTTTATCATATAGAAAAACATAAAACAGTACAATCAGGACATAATGGTCATTTATCCTAAAGTTGGGGTGTTACAGCTAAAGCTGAATTTGTGAGGAAGTTACACGAACAAGTCAAGGCTCAAATTGAGAAGAAGACTGAAAGCTATGTTAGGCAAGGCAACAAAGGGAGGAGGAAGGTGGTGTTTAAACTCGGAGATTGGGTTTGGGTGCACATGAGAAAAGAGAGATTTCCTTCACAAAGGAAATCTAAGCTTCAACAAGAGGAGATGGGCCATTCCAAGTGTTGGCCAAGATCAATGATAATGCCTACAAGATAGACCTTCCAGGTGAGTATGGTGTTAGTGCAACTTTCAATGTGGCTGATTTGTCTCCTTTTGATGTAGGTGATGAAGATTTCAATTCGAGGTCGAATTCACTTAAAGAAGGAGGGGATGATGTGAGTCCACTAAGGAGCATGGATCAAGGAGCATTACAAGGACTTGGTGAACCTATGACAAGAGCTAGGATCAAGAAAGCCCAAGAAGTCCTAAATCAAATGGTGACAACTTTAATTGAAGCAAGCCCAAATTCAAGTCTTGATGGAGTGGAGCCCAAATTTGTCACTTATCTCATCCAACTTGAAGACCTATGATGGCTTGGACGTCCACCTCTCCAAAGTGGCATTTTCTAGTTTATTTCTATTAAATGAAGTGTAATAAAGTGCACATTTTTATAAAGCTTCTTCGGAGGGCAACCTTTGGCTTGCATGCCTAGGTAACTCCTTTTTAGAAGTTATGGAGCCACTTTTATTATCCATTTAGTTTTCATTAGTTACTTTAATTAGCCATTTAGTGGACTAGTTAATGCTTTAATTAGCCACTTAGTGGATTAGTTATTGCTTTTATGGAGCTTCTTTGGAGGGCAACCTTTAGCTTGCATGCCAAAGGTAACTCCTTTTTAGAACTCATGGAACCATATTTATTATCCACTTAGTTTTCATTAGTTACTTTAATTAGCCACTTAGTGGACTAGTTAATGCTTTAATTAGCCACTTAGTGGACTAGTTATTGCTTTTATGGGGAATTTGTCACATTATGATGACCTTTTGTATACATATTCTATGCACCCCATTTTCCTATATGTATGCACCTAAAACATGAATGAAGGGAATTTTGGATGTTGAATTTGGATTAAATCCATTGTGAGAATTTTGTTCTCTTTGGTTCTTGGTTGAGCCATCCTTGTTCTTATCAAGAATCCAAGATTCTTGTGGCGAACTTCACTTGGCTTATCAAACCCCTTGGTTTGTGGCGCCATCCATCTCTAATCTTCACCCCTTCTTCTTTTCTTTTCTTCCTATCGTGAAATGAACACAAAATGTTTAATCTACGTGTGCTTGAAACTGAACAAAGTATTCTTGAAAATTCAACCTAAGATCATAAAAAAGGTAACCTATCCATTTGGTTGTCATTAGAAATAGAATTCCTTGGCCTACAACAAGATGTAATGTCTGTTAGTGAATACGCTGCAAGATTTGAGAGCTTGTTAAAGTTTTCAAGGTACTTCTAGTTACAGTCGGACGAGGAGTGGAAGTGCCAGAAATTTGAGGAAGGTTCAAGTCATAATTTGAAGAGAGCAATGATACCCCTGGGAATAGGACAATTCCCAGCTCTATTAGATAAGTGTCGTCGAATTGAGGAGCTGGACCAGCATCGGGACACTAGAATCCGAAACTTTGGACCTGCTCGATTCCAAAGGGGAATGAGTAGCGGTGGTAACCGTTATCAATAGAAGCCATATGCAAGACCACCGAGAAATCAAACTCAGCAACAATCGTATGGGGGAGGTTCTGGTGGCAACAAGTTTGGTCAGGTCGGGACGTCTTCATCTAAATGTCTTAAGTGTGGGAAGGACCACCTGATAAAAGATTGCACAATCAAGGGGATTATATGCTTCAGATGTGGAAAGCCTGGACATGTTTCAAAGGACTGCAATCAATCTAAGATGGAACCCTCTATGGGCAACGTCCATACTGTAAGACCCCAGGCAGGTGGATGAGTGTACACAATGAGTGGAGAGGAAGCCTCCAAGTCTGAGGATCTGATTATGAAGGAGTGTGCTATTGAAGGTAATCCTTTAACTGTGTTGTATGATTCGGGAGCGACCCATTCATTCATTGCTTGTGATTGTGTGGATCGTTTAGGATTATCTGTGTCTACATTGCCTTATGATTTGAGTATTTCTACCCCTACTGATAAGCCTGTAATTACTACCAAAGTTTGCTTAAATTGCCCTGTTTGTGTTAGGGATCGAATCTTTTTTGTTGATTTGATTTGTTTGCCTTTTTCAAAGTTTAATATAATCTTAAGAATGGATTGATTGTTTTCTAACCATATCCTGTTAGATTGTTCCAATAAGACTTTAGTTTTTCCCGAGATTAAGAATTTTGGATTTCTAATGGCCAATCAAGTCGAAGCTTGCTTGAAGGAAGGAGCCTAGGGATACATGTTGTTGTCTTTCTTGGAGGTCAAAAATGAAGAGAATGTGAAGGATATTCTTGTAGTCAACGAGTTTCCTGAAGTCTTTCCTGATGATATACTGGGATTACCACCAGAAAGAGAAATAAAGTTTTCTATTGATCTTGTGCCAAGAGCTGGACCTATATCAATGGCGCCATACCGGATGTCGCCGTCAGAGTTGGCAGAGCTCAAGAAACAATTGGAGGAATTATTAGAGAAGCAATTCGTGAGACCCAATGTGTCGCCATGGGGATCCCCCTGTATTATTGGTCAAGAAGAAGGATGGGACTTCTCGCTTATGCGTAGACTATCGACAGTTAAACAAGATCACGATCAAGAATAAGTATCCTCTTCCAAGGATAGATGATTTGATGGATCAACTGTGGGGAGCTACTGCATTTTCCAAAATTGACTTACGATCTGGTTATCACTAGATTCGTATGAAGGTGGAAGATATTCCCAAGACAACATTTCATATGCGATATAGACATTACGAGTATCAAGTGATGCCGTTCAGAGTAACAAATGCTCCTGCCATATTCATAGATTTCATGAATAAGATCTTTTGTTCTTGTCTTGACAAGTTTGTCATTGTCTTTATAGATGACATCTTGATCTATTCTCGAAGCTGGAAGGAACATATGGAACATCTCAGAGTGGTTCTCCAGATTTTGAAAGAGAATAGGTTATACGCTAAGTTGTCCAAATGTGAGTTCTGGTTGAGCGAAGTTTAGTTTTTGGGCCATGTAATTTCAGAGGAAGGAATTGAAGTAGATGCATCAAAAGTGGAGATAGTTCTGCAATAGGAAAGGCCGAAGACTATATCGAAGATCTGTAGTTTCATCGGATTAGTTGGTTACTATCGAAGGTTTATTGATGGGTTTTCCAAGATAGCGGGACCTCTTACCCAGCTTACACAAAAGAATTAACCTTTTGCATGGACTGATGCATGTGAGGAAAGTTTTCAAGAGTTGAAAAGATAATTGACTACTTCACCAGTGTTGATTCTACCTGATCCTAATGAACCTTTTCAGGTGTATTGCGATGCTTCGTATCAAGGATTAGGCTGTGTGCTTATGCAAGACTGAAGGGTTGTGGCATATGCTTCAAGGCAATTAAAGGTGCACGAGATGAATTATCCTACTCATGATTTAGAGTTGGCAACTGTGGTGTTTGCACTAAAGGTCTGGAGATATTTTCTTTATAGAGCAATGTTCAATGTCTACAACAATCATAAGAGCCTGAAGTATTTGTTTGACCAGAAAGAGTTGAATATGAGGAAGAGGCGATGGTTATAATTTTTGAAGGATTATGACTTTCAACTACAGTATCATCCCAGAAAGGCGAATGTCATAGCAGATGCCTTGAGTAGAAAGATACTTAGTGTTTTTACTATGATGGTCAAGGAGAGTGAATTAATAGAACAATTCAGGGATACATGGTTGTCTGTGAGATTAACACCGGGAAAGATTTGCTTGAATATGGTTACTATCTTGAATAGTTTGATTGATGAAATTTGAGAGAAGCAGAAAAGTGACCAATATTTGCACGACAAGAAGGAATTAAAGAAACAAGGCACAATGTCAGAATTTGAGGAAGGAACAAATGGGATTCTAAGGTTCAAAGGAAGAGTTTGTGTACCCAGTGATTCAGAACTTAGGAGATTAATTCTTGATGAAGCTCACAAGAGTAAGTTGAGTATGCATCTTGGAGCAACCAAAACGTATTAAGATTTGAAGAGGTTGTATTGGTGGCAAGGGATGAAGAGAGATGTTGCTACGTATGTATCATCCTGTTTAGTTTGTCAGAAAACTAAGGTTAAACATCAATGACCTTCTGGAATGTTGCAACCTTTGGCTATTCCTGAATGGAAATAGGATGACAATGCGATGGATTTCGTTGTGGGACTGCTAAAGACTAGAAGGGGTTATGATTCTATCTGGGTAATTGTTGATCGGCTTTCAAAGTCAACGCATATCTTTCCAATTAACATTAAGTACTCAATGGAAAGGTTAACCCAGGTGTACAATGGTGAAATCGTTAGACTTCATGGTGTATCCTTTAGTATAATTTTTGATCGAGACCTGAGATTCATGTCAAGATTTTGGCTAAGTTTATAAGAAGTAATGGGAACGAAGCTTCATCTAAGTTCTGCGTATCATCCACAAACAGATGGTCAGTCAGAAAGAACGATTCAGTCACTAGAGGATCTATTAAGGGTGTGTGTGCTAGAACAGTCTGGAAGTTGGGATGAATTCTTACCTCTGATAGAATTCACTTGCAGCAACAGCTTTCATTCAAACATAGGGATGGCACCCTATGAGGTGTTGTATGGGCGATGATGTAGGACACCGTTGTGTTAGTATCAAGATGGTAAAAGTGTTACTTTAGGACCAAAGCTTGTGCAACAAACCATAGAAAAAGTAAAGATGATTCAAGACAAGATGAGGATAACTCAGACTCGGCAAAAGAGCTATTATGATAAGAGGAGAAGACCGCTTGAGTTTGAAGAAGGTGACCATGTGTTTTTAAGAGTGACACCCATGACTGGAGTCGAACGAGTTATTAAGTCTAGAAAGCTCACTCCAAAATTTATCGGGTCGTATCAAATTCTTCGTCGATAGGTTCGGTAGCTTATCAAATAGCGTCACCTCCTTTTCTTTCAAATCTTCACAATGTTTTTCATGTGTCGAAATTGCGGAAGTACATTCCTAATCCTACTCATGTTATAGAACCAGATGCAGTACAATTGAAAGAAAATTTAACTTATGAAACACTTCCTATCAAGATCGAGGATCAGAGGATAAAACAACTTAGAGGTAAAGAGATTTCATTGGTTAAAGTAATTTGGAATGACGTCAGTGGAGATGCAATATAGGAGCTGGAAGATAAGATGAAAGAACAATATCTGCATTTGTTTTAGGATATGATAAATTTTGAGGATGAAATTCTTTTTAGAGAGGGAGAGTTGTAACAACCCGAATTTCATTTTTTCTGAATAAATATGAGTTTTATAATTTTTGAAAATTTTTGTAGATTTTTTTGAATTTGTGAATATTTTAATATTATTTGGGGCTGTATGTGGGCCCGGGGAGAGCCCGGAAAAATAAAAAATTTTCAGGATCGAAAAATTTTGGACTTTTGATTCGGGGCTGGGGGAGCTCACGAAACCCGAAACCCGAAACAGTTTTTGAGATTGTCTTTTACATTAATTTTGAGTTGTTTTATTATCCATTGGATATTGCTATTATCCATTGGACAATAGATACTGACTTTATAAGTAGTAGCTATTATCTATTAGTTAATATATACCGAAAAATATCTTGTTTGCACCAATAGGAAGAAAACTTAAAGGCTAAGCAAGGTGATGGTCAAATTTGATGGTTATGACAACTTTAGGAAGAACCAATGAGAACTAGTCTCATATAATGGCCTTGAATCCTCCTTAGCAACCAATATGGAACAAGATGTTAGCCACCCAACCTTAGGAAACAAGCTTGTTTAGCAAGCTTGGTGAAAGTCTACAAAGATGACTTTGACTCCATGTGAAGAACTAATGAGAAGTTAGCTTCATAGCTAAGTTTAGAGGCTTGAAATGAACTTGGACACTTCTTTGGCTAGGGGGACTCATGGCCAAGGCTTCAAGGAGAGGCAAAAGATGACTCTTGATCATTCATTACAATTCTATCATCTTTCGCAAAGCAAAGCAAAGCCAAAAACTCTCTCTCTTTCTCTCCATCATAGCCCACGACCAAGAGGCCAAACCTACACTTCCAAACCTCAATAATTCCAACCAACCTCACTTCTTGAATCCTTATACCATACTAAGACACTTTGTAGTTGTGATCAACATCTAGTTCTATCATCTTCTATCTTTTCTTCAAGCTTAAAGTATGAAGGTTTTTGAGGTGAAGTCTTTGATCTTCATTTTTAATCTTGTTTCAAAGTTCTAACCATGATTTTGAGCTATGGTTATCATAGTTTAAAACCTTGGATGTTAATATTGGATGTTTTCTTTATTTTAAGTTCAAGTTGGTGGTGAAAGCTTGGAGCAAGAATGTAACACCCCAATTTTTAGAAAATATTCTGAATGTACTGTTTGCTGTTTTTCAAGTTTTTGTGTGAATGACCGTTGTGTCCCTATTTTACTGTTTCTCGATTTCTACATGAAATACAAATACGTTTATACAGGCTCAAATTTTATTTGGTCTTTTTACGTAATTTGTTCGGAGACGGTAAAATAAAAGTTTTTCTGAGCTACTATTTTAATTTTTCTGGAAGATATACAGACAATTAATACTGTCTGTAATTTTATTTGAACTTTTTGGATGATTAGCTACGTTGTGGGAAAAAATGAGAAAATGACCATTACGTCCCGAACGTGTTGTTTTTGCTGTTTTTAATTATTTTCTACATGATTTAATGTCCGATATTACTGTCTGTGATTTTATATGGACTTTTTGTGTGATTTGCTCTAAGGCAGGAAAATAATATTTTTTCGGGCCGGAGAAATCTTATTTTATTATTTAGAATTGAGGGATCTTACTAAACCCGATTCTGAATGAGACAGTAAATAATCTTTTAATTTTTAGGATTTGACTGTCAAATAAAATAATTTTATAATATTATAATATTATTTTATTAGTCAGTATAATAAAATGACAGTGGACCCGGAAATATTTTGCGAGACCCACGTTTAGCTAATACAGTTAACTTAGTAGCTTAATTAATCATCATTAGCAGTAGAACTTTCCAGAACAAGCTGACTCAGCTAGCTGACTAAGCTGGTAATTAATGGACAGTGTGACTAGGCTTGTGAGTCATCCATAATCAACCAATAGGAGACAAGCTTGTTAAGCAAGATTTAATCCTAGCCTTTGATGCAATCCATGGCTTGGATGAAGCCAACCATTTGGCCACCTTGCATGCATGAAGAGCTACGGCCAAGGGAGGTGGAAGACCATTCTTCACTTTTCTTTCATGCAAAATTTTCTCTTCTCTCTCATCCAAAAACCCTAGCCACCATTCTTGTTTCTTTTCTTCACCATTTTTGGCCAAGCTTGTTCCTTGATCATCCAACCACCCAAAATTCTATCAAGCCAACTTTTCTAAACCTAAACACAAACCTAAGAACATCTCTAGTTGAAAGTTTCTTCAAAATCTTTCATTTGGAGCTTGGAAATTAATCTTGAAGATTTTACCTAGAAGGTGAAATATCATGTTTTTTTTCTCTCTCTTTTTTCAAAGTTCTAAGCCATGATCTATCCATGGTTTAGGTTCTTTTTCATGGTTAGTAACTTGTAGAATTTCGTTTGAGTTGCTAGGTACTTTGGTGGAGGAAACCGAATACTAGGAGGAGTGAAAGAAAAACCATTTGTCTTCATTTAAGGTAAGAGGAAGACAAATCTTATCACCTATGGATGGTGGTAAGAAGATGGAGTTTAGATTTTGTGATTGTAGAATCCATAAGGATTCATGTTTGTGCTTGTTAGTAGCTTATTTGATGTGGTTGTGTATTTGTTAATAGCTTTCCTATTTGTTGTTTGTAATAATTTGCATGTCTACAAGCTTTAAGTTGCATGTCTACAAGCTTTGATAATATTGCATGTGTTAGAATTGTATGATAAAGTATAGAATTGCATGATAATGTATAGGATGTGAACAACATGTCAAGGAAATGCATGTGTGTTCCAAAGAACACTCCATGATGGCTCACGACCACTAACAAAAATGGAGAACCAAAATGTTCTCTTAATTTTCTTAAAAGGTGATTTAATTAACCTAGGAGAATTAAGAAGGTTTCAAGTTGTTTAAATCAAGAAAAATGAATTTGGAAATCAAATGGCATAACCTTACATTTTCGGCCAACAAGTCTAACTTCAACACTTTGATTTCTAAAATTATTTTCTAAGGTAAGGACTTAATCAATGTAGACAATACAAGAGATTTAACATACATTTAGAAGGTGAAAAATAATTTGGAAATCAAATGCAAAGTTTTTATCAAATTCGGCCAACATGCCAAATTAGACAATTCATGATTTCTAAAATTAATTCCAAGCTATTTTCAATCAAGAAGAAGCAATACAAGTTAAAGTAAATTTTCTACAGTGAGTTTTAAAGAAATAAAGTGGTTAGAACTAAGTTTAAGAGTTAATACTAATGATTTT
Organism: Ormosia emarginata; assembly: GCA_029884605.1. Lineage (NCBI taxonomy): Eukaryota > Viridiplantae > Streptophyta > Magnoliopsida > Fabales > Fabaceae > Ormosia > Ormosia emarginata. The sequence continues at coordinate 2,604,954 of JAQQTP010000023.1, forward strand.
TACTGTAAGGAGAAATACAGTAACTTTCAAAAATTTCTAACATATAGCTCATGCTGTATTTTGAAGCATGTTAGTAGTTTTCAAAAGGATTAATTATATGGTTTAAAAATTTAAATAAACAGAATTTTTATGGTAAAATTAGGAAACCATTAATATAATTTTCTAAACAAAATACTGTCAATTTTTAGTAAAAACGGACAAATAAGATAGAAAAGATGTCCAAAAGACAGTATACGGTATGGAAAATATTATACGTAGTTTAAAAGTATTATTTATTATTTCTGTTTATTTAAACAGTGATTTTTAAGGAATTCGGTCAAGAAAATGATTTAAAAATCTTACGCGATTGAGAAAACGTATTAAAAATCCTACGCGATTTTGAAAACAGAAAAATATATTTACGCGATTTCAAAACGATTATAAAAACGACGAGATTTTGAAAACGTGATAAAATTTCTACGCGATTGACCGTTACTGTATTTATTTTTCGCTGTCGGGAAAATGTGAACCCGTACAGGCTTTTGAGGATTTTTCGCTGTCGGGAAAATGTGAACCCGTACAGGCTTTCTATTTTTCTGCCATTGAGGGCATATTATTATCTTGAGGGCATTTTCATAATTTCATATTTTTGGAATTATGTATTGTCTTTATGCCAATTTTTGGTGTTTTGGTTGACGAGACGAATCACATCGTGTTGTCGATGCGATAAACGTAGTGTGGTTCATTGTTCTAATGAACTTGGAGACGTTAGTGTACGGGATCCCATATGTGGACAGTTGGTAGCTCCGCTGGGCCGTGGTAAACCGATAGCAAATGGACTCGACACGCACTATATTTAATCGAGGTTTGTAAAGTCTAGTAGTACATTGCCTATAGTGCCACAACGGGAGACCGTGAACTATACTACGCCTGGATGGTGGATTCCCAGTGTCGTAGGCTATTGACGCAACGTGTGACAACGTGATAGTTGGTTGGGCAGCCGTGGTACTAATAGATTTTGCAAGTCATTCTCTCTGATATCTGTGGTATCTGTGTTGTTTAGCTCCATGGAGTAGGAACGTGTCACATTTCTTATGAGTATATCTGGAACTTTATTTTATCTTATCTGTCTATTTTATCTGGTTAGTATTATGAGGATTATTTATCTGTTCTATTATTTTATCTGTGATGTTTTATTTTATCTGTGATATTATGTGTCGTTATGATAATTAAATCTTTTTCTTTATTCTGTTACTGATTTCTGTTATAGCTTTTCGTATTGCATAAACTGTATATATGTTGGTTGTCGTCTTCTTATTGGCCATGTTTGTGGTGATTTTAGATTGTCTTACCTCTTTATTGTATGTGTTTCCTGTATGTTTATTTTATGCGATAAAGAGTTTGAGGAAGAAGAAGAGGAACAACCTCTTGAGGTCTTGTACCCCGAAGAGGAGGAAGATCAGCAAATCGACGACCAGTTTTACGATCAAGAACCATCTGATCATCCATATCCATTGGATTGATTAGTTTTGGTATGGCGGTACCCAGATTTTTGGGGTTCGTGACGCTGGAGTTTCATGGTGGATCGCTATCGTGGCACATGAGAGGAGATAGAGACTCGGTGACGTATGCGGGACGGATGACTGTGACCCTACGCCATAGATTAGATGACGAGCCAGTGATAACGACGACGGTGTTTCTACATTTAGAGTTACCTTTATCCATTAGGCGTCATTGGGGTGGTGTATCCACTGAGCCTAGTGAGATGACACTCGCATCGACTGCGTGGTCTCATGTCCACCGAGAGTCGAGGCATCCAGGATATTTGTCCCCTGATGATCATTTTCAGGTTGAGAGTGATCCTTCAGAGGAGTAAATATGCTTGATGTTTTTTTTTGGCGCGTCTGCGTATGGATGTATATATTGACTCTTTTACTGCTTTTATTTATTGTTCCTGTTTAAATATTTTGTAATTGGAGTTGTAAATTATTTGTATAACTTATAACTTAAAACATATGTATATTATGAGTGGTGTTGTTCTATTTATTTTATGTTTTCCGCAATCTTTTATTTTTAATAAACTGTCTATCAGGAATTACTTTACGACCCATGTTATTATTTGACAAATGTTTTACAACTTGGGTAGATTTTATTCATTTATTTTATTTTTAATTATATGTGTGGCATCCCCAAAGGGGTGTTACAAAGAAAGCCAAACCAAGGAGCTTTAGACATCATCCAAGGTAAGAGGGAGATTTAACCTCATCAACCACTCATGGTGGTGAGGAACGAACTGTGTGTGTGAATAATCCATGTGTGTGTTGTTCACTTGTTTGTATAAATTTAGTGCTTTGTGTTTATTTACCTTATATGCTTTTATTGCTTTGATATTATGCAAGAATTTGTTAGAATAGATTATTGATGATTGATGTATATGATAGGATGTGAATCATGTTGGAAAGGAAACAATTTTTGGCCTCCAATGTACCATGAGGCTCACAGCCTCCATACCCCAAAATGGGTATACCAAGTTAAAATTATTTTATGAATAATGAATTTATATGATTATGAAGTAAAGAAAAGAAATTAAAAAAGAATTTTGGTTCCAAAGACCACTTGACTCATGACCATGAGGCTTGATTTGGATAACTTATTGCAAAAATGATTTATTAATGGTAAACCTAGTTAATTAGGTGAAATGAAATAAATGAAAGTTTTATAAAATGCAAACAAGGACTAAATAAATTTTATTATCTCACAAATGTTGATTTTCAGCAATAACGTTAGAAATTAGGGTTTTAAAGTAAAGTGGTAAATTTGAGGTATTTGGTTAAAAAGGATTGTTAGTAAAATAAATGAAAAAGATTTTATTAAATTAAAGTAATACAAATTTTGAGAAAAATGACATAAAATTTTATTTAGATGTGTTTTATTGAGAAAAATGAGAATTTGAAGTCCAAATTATGTTTTAAACTTAGAAAGTTTCAAAATTGAATTTCAAATGTCAAGAAATATTTTATATAGTGAAAAATAATAAAAAAACCTTAGGCGTTTAAAAAATGTGGATTTTTGAACTACACAATTTAGAAAACGTCAAAATATTTTTATGCGATTGAGAAAATGTTAGAAAATATTTACGCAATTTGAAAATATGATAGAAATGTTGCGCGATTGTGAAAACACAATAAAATGGCTACGTAATTGAAAATACATTAGGATTACTGTTGGGCTAATGTATTGGACCCGGAAATAAAAGTTGTGATTTTGGCCTGTAATTGAGTAGTTATGCATTAATCATGCATTGTGAAAGTCCGGTGGACTATGTTAAGGTTGGTGGCCTAGGAGTTGAATTACACCTTAGTGCGGGTGCAATAGACATAATGTAAGTCACTGGTTGATCTTAGGGGCGTCAGGGTGCAAGTTTTCCACAATGGGTAGTTGGTAGCCCCACTGTACTGTGGATCAGACCAATGCAACACACCGACGATCTGGACCGAGACATTATTCTTAATCAAGATTTGGTGTAGACTATCTTCTATAATGCCGATGTGCACAATTGATGAAAATTATAAGCACTTGGTTTGAGGCAGCCGAGATACAGACATATCTTCTAGATCATTCTCTCCGACTTGTGTTTAACTCCATGGAGTAGGAAACTAGTTCATTATACATGTGCATAGTCTGTCTACATATTATTGAGGTAATTTATATCTGTTAAGAATTGATTGATACTTGACGCCATGACTATATTTATTGTTTGTTGTATCTGCATGACATTGCTGTCATTTCTGTTTCTGTGCTGCCATGTTGGTAATGATGTTAGTGATCTCACCTCTTTATATGTTATTTCTGTGTTAAATTTATGTTGGTAAAGAAGGTGAGGAAGAACATCATCCATATTGTTTGTGGTGATTTTTGAATTTGAATGGTATCGGGCGAGAGCTTATCATTTGTGTTACGGTACATTTTCACGGAGCTACAGATGCATGGCGCATTAGCTTGGGCACGAAGCGCGTAGTGTATGATGGGGAGGTTACTGTGTCTGTTAGTAGGATCCAACATGGGGTTACTGTTTTTACTTTTAGCGCTAACATACATTTAGAGTTTAATATGCCTGTTAGAGAAATCTGGGCTGATTTTCATTTTACTCCAAGGGAGGATTCTGTGGTATCTTCTACCCAGATTCCTATCCGTAGGGATATACCCCGACCGGGGATTTTGTCTGAGGAGGAGGAGTAGGATCCATCTAAGGATCTTACTCCATAGGTTTGGTAGACTTGGGCTAGTCTATAGTTGTAGTAGTAGTGGTATATATTTATTTTGAGAACTTCAGTCGTATGTATTAAAGTTTGTCACTAACTTATATGATGTACATGATGTATATTATTCAGTGATGTTGTCTGGTATTTTGATATTCTGGTAAGTTTACAATATAAGTGAAAATAAATTTAATAACTTGTATTATTATATTAAATAATAATAAATTATTTATAACTTGGTATATTTTAATAATAATTAGTCGAAGAATGTGATACCCTACGGTGGGTGTTACAGACCTAGTTGGTAAGAGTTGAGTGCCATAGGGCCTATTTGGCAAGAGTTGAGTGCCATATGGCATAGTTGGCAAGATTTGAGTACTCTCATAGAGTTGTATAAATATGACTTGAGAAGTTATTAAAAAAGAGAAATTCAAATATGTTAAGCAAGTTTAACAATAAAGGAGTGCCATAATGGCATGAATGCCTAATAGTGATGAGGTAGAGTAATAATGCAAGAAAGAAAGTATACTAAGGAAAAGAAGTACCCTAAGTTAATATGGTAAAAGTGGCATGAATGCTCTTATAAAGGTAGAGCTAGTAGTGTAAGGACAGAGATAAGGTGGTAATTATGCAAGAGTTAGGCATAACACCATATTATGCACACTCACTCATGTATATATACACTTGCTATTCCTAAGGAAAGTTAAGATAAGGGGTCGTTTACAGTTAAGAAGGTAGGTGGATTCTACCTAATGGGTTAAGAAGGTAACATATTCCCTCTCCACTGTAGTGAGGAATATCAAGTTCATGACATTCGTGACATCATTCATGACATTATACTAACACAACTCGCATTGTATCATATTCATACATCATAGCATAACATATGCATTTCCAGGCAGCTATATAGGCAGTTGTCTTATCATGCATTTCCAGGTAGTTATATGGGAAATTGTCTTATCCTTTGTATGAAATAGTTCAAAGTTATGACTAGATTGGGAACGTTACATACAGAGAGAATCTGTATGTTCCTAGAGTATTGAGTAGCGATTTGATGGCCTGTAAAGATTTATTTATGAAGTTTATGATTGAGTAATCATTAATAACTTAATTGCCAATTACAGTTTCATTTTAGATATTTATGGGTTGTATATTGTTATACGACTGCTGGTATTGTTACACTACTACTAAGAATAATAAATTCTTATCCCGGGTGTTCCATGTAAATCCAGGTGGAAGATTATCCAAGGCAAGAAGCAACAGAAGATTGAAGATTAGTTTAGTTTTATAGTTATTAGTTTAAATTTGCATATCTTGTATATATGCTTATTTTAAGAAGTAAATAGTTGAATAAATAGCATTATGTAAATTTTGATATAGTTATAGGTGTATAAGTGGATATTTATTTCCTCAAGGCTCTCCATAATAGTTTACTTATATCAATGTTATGGATTAGATGAATGATTAAGTTAAAAGTAGCATAACTAATACTGTTTATCTAGGTACAGGTGTGATATACTAGGATTTCAATATTAGGATGTTACATTGGAAGCCTTCATGTCATCTATGCTGCTCATGGAGGGAATTGACACCATAATATGTTATGCCTTCCTAACTACCCTCAAGAAGGTTGCTATTCTTACGTGGTTTTCGTCCCTTCCCCCGAAGTTCGTCAATGATTTTTTTGAGTTGACCATGAAGTTCTTGACCCACTTCATCATGAGTAAAGCACAACTCAAGACCTTAGCTAGTCTCATTAATTTCAAACAAGGGAAGGACGAGTCACTTTGCTACTATATCGGAGGACTCGATAAAGAAGCTTTGAACATCAAGGACCTAAAGCAAGGTAGCTTCAAATTGAAAAGAATGAATCAAGAATGATAGATCCTCACAAGATGCACTCTCAATCCCTCAAGTGTTTGCAAGGAAAGTATTTCAACCCATGAAAATTGCACTACTATAAGCTTGCTTATCTTCTACTTCTCCACTACCAAACACATGCACACAAAAATCAAGAGGACTTTATTCAAGGTTGTAATGGGGCCAAGGTAAGGGAAGGAAACAATATGGATATGATAAGGTAAGCACCCAAGAGAATAAAATAGAAATAGGGAGGAACTCAAATGACAAGTAATAAGCATGAAATTTTACCTCCCAAAATCCATATAATGCACATTCTCTTTATATATTCCTTCTCTAATTTTTCTTTTTTTTTCTTTCACGACCTTTCTTGCATTTATTCTTTTTCTTTTCATTTCATTTTTTTTTCAAGAATCACCGTGCATATTACACATCAACTTACACAACTCCCACACTTGAGGCATTAATTGCCCACAACAAGCAAAAGAGCTCCTCCAATAAAAATAAACCAATGCTCTCCCATTCCCTAATGTAAGGTAAAAATATGGTTTTTCACATAAGGCATATAATGAGCTAAGACAAAGAATAGGCAAATAGGATCAAAGGGGTTGATCAAAGGGAAATGATGCAAGGTTGGCTATTTGGCCAAGGTAGTTAATCAAGAAAGGAGGCCTCAATCATGTTCATGCATGCAAGTAAAATGTAGCCTAAAAAAGAATCAAAAAAAGTTCTAGAGTTATCAATTGACATGAGTGAAAATCACACAAGAAAAAAGAGAATGGTGCAATGTTAAATCCACTAATAGGCTCAAAATCTCACAAGGTATGCATCAATCAAACTTAATCCACTAATTCAAACATCCACCACTAAGCATGTCAAATTCAAGAAGGAAGAAAATTCATTCAATTATGCTATAGAACCTTGAATTTTAATTGTCTCAAACTCTTAAACTTCACAAACTTCAAAACATCATTGGAAAAACAATTAAAAACAGAAAAAATAGAATGTAAATTCTTCCCCCACACTTAAATTCTGCATTTTCCTCAATATAAAGCTCAAAAGAAAAAACAACATGCATCAAAATCATCAAGTAATGAAGGACAAGTAAAATAAAAGAGAGGGAAAGAAAAGAAACATCCTTATCAAGTGGGGTAGCTGAAGAGACTTCCACCAGGATTCCATTGGCGAAAGCATAATGACTAACTTATGCTTGAAGCAGCATGAGATCTTCCACTAGGGTCCCATTGGCCTTCCTTAATGTTCTTAGGATTCACCCAAGTGCTATCACCGAGATCCCAAGCTTTCTTATGCTCTCTCAGAATTTGTAGCAACCTCTCCTCTTGTTCAGCAAAGAAGTTCTTGGCAATGAACACAGGAAGCTGTTTATCATCCGCTAAGTATGCATACTTCAGGTGTTCGGGTAATGGCTTCAGCTCAAGGATAGGTGGTTGTTGCACTGAAGGTATCAATCTAGAGGGCTGCAATGATTCTGCATATGCTGCTTGAACCTCTGTATATATATCACCTATTGCATAATCTACTAACACAGGAACAGATTCATCATATCCCAAAAATACAAAAATTTTAGAACATACAGAACACAACTTATTACCATCACAACAAGCACACAAATCACCACACTGAGAGTCATCAAAATTAGTAATCTCAGGAAACTCCTCACACAAGTCAGTATACGAATTATTAACTATATCATTAATTAAATCAATATGAAAGATATCATGTTCTTCCATGGGATGTTTCATATTATCAAGAATATTAAACTTCACAATGGAATCTCCAAACTCCATAGATAGAACTCCTGCATGCACATCAATCTTTGTCCGTGCTATTTTGAGAAAAGGTCTCCCTAAAATGAGTGGAGCCTTACTAGATGGTGGCTCCCCTTCCATATCCAGAATATAGAAATCTGTGGGAAAAATCAGCTCATTCACTGGACTAACACATCCTCCACCAAACCAGCTAGGTAAGCAGTACTTTTGTTAGTTAGCTGGATCACCGCACCTATGGTCTGCAAAGGACCAAGTTCAATGGAATTAAAAATAGACATAGGCATTACATTAATGGAAGCACCTAAGTCTAGCATGGCATGCTCAAATATGTGATTTCCTATTATGTAAGGAATTGTAAAAGTCCCCGGATCCTTGCACTTCTGTGGCATCAACTGGATGATGGCTGAAACATTCTGCCCAATCTGAGTCTATAGATTATGAATGGTGGCATTGACATTTTGTTGTAACTGAATGTTGTTTGTGGCCATTTGTTTCATCAAGTCTTGCAATGATAGGTCGGCTAGAGTGGCTTGGATAAACAGTTGCATATGTTGTTGTTGTCTGAATGCAGGTGGTTGGTATTGGTTACTAGGACCTGCAACTTGGTATCTAAATTGATGTTGCTGCTGTTGTTGCTGATATTGGGGTCTACCAGGAAAAATGCCTGCTACAGCAACATGATAGGCTTGGGTGGCAGAATTATCTTCTTGAAGTATTGGACAGGCATCTGTAGGATGAGTTGGACAAGAGCAAATTCCACACACCCTTGCAAGCTCTTGTACAGAAACTAGCACATGTTGTCCCACTACTAATTGCCGTACCAATGAGGTTAACTCATCAAGCTTGTTTTCCATCCTCTTCTGGTCTGCCTGAGCCATATAGATCTCATTTACTCCTCTGCATGGAGTTACAATTCTTGTCCCAAATTACTGTGTATTGGAAGTCATGTTAGCGATCAAGTCTTTGGAAGCAGTAGGGGTCTTATCCACCAAAGCTCCTCCACTGGCATCATCAATCATATTTCTGTCCATTGATAGCAAGCCCTCATAGAAATATTGAATCAAGAGTTGATCACTGATTTGGTGGTGGGGACAGCTCGAGCACAACTTCTTGAATCTCTCCCAATATTCATGCAAGGTCTCTCCTACCATTTGTCTTATGCCATATATGTCTTTTCTAATGGCAACAACTCTCGATGCAGGGAAGAATCTCTCCAAGAATAGGCTCTTCATGTCATTCCAACACATTACAGAACATGATGAAAGGTAATATAGCCAATCCTTGGCCGCATTAGCAAGGGAGAAAGGAAATGCCCTCAGCTTCATGTGTTCCTCAGGGATCCCTTGTGGCTTCATGGTTGAACAGACCACATGGAACTCCTTAAGATGCTTATGAGGGTCTTCACCGGCAAGACCATGAAACTTAGGCAACAAGTGTATCAATCCACATTTTAACTCAAAATTAGCATTAAGATCAGGATATTGAATGCAAAAAGACTGGTATGTTACATTAGGAGCAGCTAATTCCTTAAGAGTCTTATTCTACACGTTATCACCCATAGTTGCAAAATTACTTAAGATCTTGGGTTCACTTTCAAATTCAAGATCAAAATCAAGTTCATAAGTAATTTTTGCACTTAGCCTACGAGCTCTAATCAACCTATGCAAGGTCTTATTAATCTAAAGATCAATATCAAGTAATTGGATAGCAAAAGACCTAGTCAAGCATCATCCAAAGCACATAAAGCACAAAAAAATAGCAAACAAGCAAAATACACTAGAGAACACTAAAAATCTAACAAAATAAATCTAGTTATCCTATCTAATGATTTTTAAAAATCATGGGACTTGTACATCATGAAAACTACATAAAAATGAAACTAAAAAATGCAATAAAAATATTAAAAAATTGAAAAAGTGGTTTAACGATGGAATTTTGGTAAACCAGGGGTGACCTCATAGTACACTATGAGCCTTGTTTATCAGGACGTTTTCCTTCAACTGAACAAGTTTCAGCTCATTTTGAGCACATTTGTTGTCAATACAAAATTCTATAAAGTGACTTGTAATAACTTGTTTTTGCCTGAAAACCACCAAAACACAGCAACACAGGGCTTAGTGAGGGATTATTAGTCAAATATAATCAAAATTAGAGTGATCCTTGGCAACGACGCCAAAAATTTGATAATTACCGAGTTTACTAAATTTAAATTAATTTATAGTCGAATTACCAAAACTATTTACAACATAAAGTAATACGGGTCGAGCCCATAGATCAGTCTAATTATGAAGTCAGATTAAGAGGTTAATAAACAGGGGGAAAGAGTTTTTGAAATTAACAACAAAAATAGAAAGCAATTAAAGAAGAGAAAATAGAATTAAGAAGCAACCAATCTAAGAGAATTGTCCAAACTTGATTTCAATCCATCTTTGATTACTAAAGATCCAATCAACTATGAACCAAACCCTTGGTCTTAGATCACATCAATACACTTCTCAATGATCCATGGATCTTCTACTAGAAATGCTTCCAGAATTCAATTAATTGAGGATAGACAAATTAAGCATCCATCCAAAACCCAAATTAACTTAAAAACCAAGATCCAACCAAGCTAAACATTTCATCAAACACCTTTGATACATTGTTTAACCTCTGAATTCATCTCTTAGCGCATGGTAGTTAAGCAATTAACATATGTAAATCCTAATCAAATTAAGCATCAAATCAGAATTTAAACAAGAAGAAGAAGAAGAAGAAGAAGAAGAAGAAGAAGAAGAAGAAGAAGAAGAAGAAGAAGAAGAAGAAGAAGAAGAAGAAGAAGAAGAAGAAGAAGAAGAAGAATTTGATTAATAGATAAATGTATAACAATTAAAATAGAATCTCAATATTAAGCATCAAGAATGTTAATCCCTTGGATTGATTAAAGGCTCTACCCCTCCATAAGAAGGGAAGAACTCAGCAAAAGAAGAGAGAAACTAGAGAGAAGGGAGAGAAGAAAGATCTAGAGAGAAGATCAAAAGTGTAAAATGAAAGGTGAGAAGTGTGTGTAAAAATGAGGTGCCTCGGTTTTCTGCATTCCAACCCCCTAAACTACTCCCTATTTTGGCTCAATATAATTGAAAATCCATTAATTACAAAGTTGGGTCAGTTATGAGCAATTGGGCCCAAACACCTTGCAATTTGGAGGTCTACAACTCAAGTTATAGACAAAACAACATCAAAGGGTCTCTGAACTCGTATTATGACTTCCAGGCCTAATTAGGTCCACTAGACATCTAATTGAGACTTTGACCTCTTCATCAAAGTTGTAGAGCTTCCTCTTAGCTTTCTTACAAGGTAAAATTCATAATTATCAGATATCTAGAACTCAAGTTATGGCCAAAATACAGAAACAATGTCAAGACTCTTTAATGCTAGAAAAAATCAATTAGGCCCAATTTGAGCCCAAACTCACAAAACATGACCAAGTTCAATCAATTAAGAATATAAAGAGTGTAAATGACTAAACATGAGAGTTTATTAATGTATAAAATATGTGATTATCAAATACCCACTTCTAAGAATTAATGATTTGTTGGATCAACTTAGGGGTGTCTCAATATTCTCTAAGATAGATTTAAGATCAGGATATCATCAAATTAGAGTTAAGCTAGAAGATATTCCTAAAACTGCTTTCAGAACTAGGTATGAACAATATGAATATCTAGTTATGTCTTTTGGACTAACCAATGCCCCAACAGTATTTATGATTATATGAATCACATTTGTTGACCTTATTTGGACCAATTTATGGTTGTTTTCATAGATGATATTCTCATCTATTCAAAGATAGTAGAAGAACATGAACAACATCTTAGACAGGTGATGCATGCGGATGTAGTGATTAAAATTAAGATAAAAATCAGTTGTCAGGCCCACCAGAAAATAAAAACCTTACAACTAGTTGTAGTTAGTAAGGGTCGATCCACAGAGAACCAATTCAATTAACACTATTAAACAATTCCCAATTTAGACTCTGATTAACAATAAACGAAAAAGGGGGTTTTGGAGTTTTGATGAACAATGAACGACTTCAAAGATAACAATAAACAAACTGAAATCAACAATATAAGAAAATTGGTTAAGAGATTGAATCCACCACTAGATTTATATGATAATGTAAATCCACATATCCTTTTTATTCCAACATGCTCAATTATGTTTTTATGCAATTGTGATATTAAATCTCTATTTTCCTTACGTGTTGGCCAATTTAGCAACCGCTCAAATCAACTCCTAATAACTGATTAGTCATAAAGCAACCGCTCTTACAACTATCCAACAATTGCATTAAGATTTAGAAAACCAATTACACTAAGGTCTAATCACACACATAGGGATTAAATTACTTAGAACATATATTTCTCTAGATCTAATACCGCAATCACGCGCATAATAAACTCAGATCTACCACTTTTATAAGCGGCAAATAGCACAAAGATAATTATACCCACATGAACATCATACATCCCACTAGATCTACTACCGCAACCGCGCATAATAAACCTAGATCTACTACTTTGAAAGTAGGAACAAGTACAAAAACCTTCATACCAACAATAGATTCGAGAAATATATGAATAAAAACATAAGCGTGTTGAAATAATCAAATATGCAAAGTTTACAACATTAATACTAGCGGTTTCATCACCCCCTTAACCAAGGGAGGTTTAGTTACACATAGCTAGAAAGAAATCACAAGAAAAACTATGAAGAAACAAGAAGAAACTATGAAGAAACAAGAAACTAAGAGAGAAAATGAAGGAGAGTTACATCTTGTTCATGATAAATGGTGCCTTTTATAGAAGTCTAAGGTAACAAAATGACAAAGGGAAGTGGGTGGATGAGTGGGTGAGTGAGTGGAGTGTTTGAGTGGATGGATTAGTGGGTTGGTTTAGTGGATTGGTTTAGTGGATGAGTGAGTGGAATGGTTGAGTGGTTGAATTAGTGAAAAATGCCAAAGGACTTTTGGTGAGTGGGAAATTATGGACATGAATGGGTGAGTGGATGGATGAGTGGATGGATTAGTGGATGAGTGGGTGGAGTGGTTAAGTGGTTGGATTAGTGTATGAGTGGATGAATGGGTGAGTTAGTGGATGAGTGGATGAGTGGATGAGTGGATTAGTGGATGGATGAGTGGATTAGTGGATGGATGAGTGGGTGGTTGAGGACGAAAATTTCGTGTCTGACTTGGAAGCCAAAAACGACCCACTATACTTCAGAACCACGAAAAGTGTTCTTCATGAAAGTTGTAGATCCTTGTCTTGGCTATAAAATGGATAGCTGGTTCGTCCAATTTGGCTTCCTTAAGCCCAAGATATGTCCCAAATACCGTAGGTTGCTCAAACCCAACTTCAGCACCTCTGTTCCGACTTGCAAGCTCAAAATGACCTACTAGACTTCTTTTTCTGAAAATGTGTTCTTCATGAAAGTTGTTTATTTGGATCTTGACTATCCACTGTCCAAATTTCATCCCATCTCCATTATTACATCTTGAGATATGATTTTATGAGTGCACACTGTTCGGATTCTACTGACAGAACCCGTATTCTGACTTCCATGTAAACTTAGGTCCCTTAGACATCTGAATCGGACTTCGAGCTCTTCATCAAAGTTGTAGAGCTTCCTCTTAGCTTTCCTACAAGATAAAATTCATGATTTTCAGATATCAGGAACTCAAGTTATGACCAAAATACAGAAACAGTGTAAAATCTCAATAATGCTGAAAATATTCAATTAGGACCAATTTGAGCTCAAACTCACAAAATCATGTCAAACTCAATCAATTAAGAATATGGAGAGTGTAAATGACTAAATATAAGGGTTTCTTAATGAATAAAATATGTGTTTATCAAATTCCCCCACACTTAGCTTTTTGCACTCCTGGGCAAAACTCAAGACCAAAATTTTACAATCAAGAAGAACAACCAAAGGTTCAAGGATCAAAACATTCATGAGTTAACAATTCTCCACATCTCAAACCATCAAGCAAGGTATCTTCAACATGAATCGAGAATGATAGATCTTCACAAGATTCCCTCTCAATCTCTCAAGTGTTTAAAGGGTAGGTATTTCACTCAATTCAACCCATGAAAATTGCACTACCATAAGCTTGCTTATCTTCTACTTCTCCACTACTCAAAACACATGCACACACAAATCATGAGGACTTTATTCAAGGTTGTAGTGAGGTCAAGGTAACAGGAGAGGATAAAATGGATATGAGAAGATAAATACCAAAGAGAATAAAAGCAAATGAGAGCTGAGTTCAAATAACAAGCATAAAAGTTCATCCCAACTCTAGTGTATATCCCTTTACATATTCATTTCCCAATCCTTTTCTTTTTTTAAACACTTGGTTTTTTTTTCTTTTTTTTTTCTTTCTTTTTATATATATGAACATAACTATATACATACATTTTTTTTCTTTTTGGGCACTCTTTTCTTTTTCAACAACCATTTTTTGTACACACACCCGCACACTTGTTCAAAAACTCATCCATTAACCAAGCTAATGTTCTTTTATTCCCTAAGGTAAAGTAAGAACACGATTTCTCATTTAAGGCACATGATGAGCTAGAAACAAGGAATGGTCAAATAAGCTCAAAGGGGTTAAGCAAAGGAAAAATATACAAGGTTGGCGGGAATCGAGAGAATTTTCAAGAAATCAAAAGAGTGCTTGATATCATATTGAAAACAAGGTTGGCTATTTGGTTAAACTAGCTAATTAAGAAAGAGGGCCTCAATCATGTTCATGCATGCAAGTGAAATGTAGCCTCAAAAAAAATCAAAGCAAGTTCTAGAGTGGTCATTAACATGAGTGAAAATCACACAAGAAAGAAGAGAATGACATAAATGTTGAATCCATCCATTAGGCTCAAAATCTCACAAGGTATGCATCCATCAAACTCAATTCATCAATTTAATCATCCATCACCAAGCATATCAGTTCAAGAAGGGAGAAAAGTTATTCAATCATGCAATGAACCCCTTTTTTTTTTGAATTTTTTTGAATTTTTTTTTTTTTACAAAAAGAACATGCTGAAATCTCTCCCCCACGCTTAATATAACATTGCCTTCAATGTGTAAGAGAGATATAGAAAAGAGCAACACAACCTGATAAGAAGTGAATCAACGCCAAGCAGAAAAGAAACACACTGTCAGTACCGCATCAGACCCTGAAAAGAAATCAAACAATAAAACTTTAGTACTAATTAGTTACTACCTAAAAAAACTCCTTACTCTGCCACCAATTAAGATGCGTCTCAAGAGTAAAATTACTCCTTACTCTGCCATCACTAATTGATTTAATAAGTACATGACAATCATATCATACTTTCCAAACAGCACAACAAATTTTTTTTTTATTTTTTTTATTTTTTTTTATTTTTTTTTTTGGGTCAACTATCCTTCCCCCCAACTAAATCACAACATTGTCCTCAATGTTAAAATATAGATGAGTAAAGGACGAGAAGATATTACCTGTTGGAGAAAGTCGACACAAATTTAAAGAAACAAGGTACAATAAAATCAAACCCATTAAAGATGAAGTCGCAGATCGGCTTTTGTTTCTTGTTACTTCCTTCGTTGCTTCTGTTGACCAATCTATCCGAGCTAATACCGGGATCAGGTACATACTCAAAAGCTTCTAATTTATCAATGAGCTCATCAATAGTGGAGGAGAGATAAGAAGTTGTCTTGTTGAAGGAGTGATAAATTTCTGTTCCACAGCTTTGTCAAGAAAAGATAACAAAAGATCAAAGAAATTATTAATATTCAACAAACCAATGGGTCTATGGTGGATGTTTAGTTCGGCCCAAGAGACAATTTGAAAAATTTCTTCTAAAGTACCAAATCCACCTGGTAAGACAATAAATGCATCAGAATTGTCAACCATTGTTTTCATTCGTCCATGCATAGATGTTACCTGAATTTCTTCTCCAACTGTCTTTCCAGTGATGTTATATTCAGCCAAAGGTTTAGGAATAACACCTAAAACCTGACTGCCTCCTATAGAAGCGACAAGTGATACAGCCCCCATTAACCCACAACAACCTCCCCATATACAAGATGAATATTCCTCGCAGCAAGTGATCGACCAAGAGTGCTAGCTGCGTTTACAAACTCTAATCCCTTCCCATAACTCGACCCACAAAAAACACAGACATTTTTGAGGTTACGAATAGAAGGCCCCATTCTATACTCTTCCTCCCTTTGAGTGTTTCGAGTTGAAGGAAAATGGAGAAAATGGAGTGTTTAAGTAGGAAAAAGAATGGAAAGGGAATAATTGCATCTATGAGGGTAGGTTGGCTGTTGTCAGAAAAG
Organism: Ormosia emarginata; assembly: GCA_029884605.1. Lineage (NCBI taxonomy): Eukaryota > Viridiplantae > Streptophyta > Magnoliopsida > Fabales > Fabaceae > Ormosia > Ormosia emarginata. The sequence continues at coordinate 2,621,206 of JAQQTP010000023.1, forward strand.
GTTGAAATTAAGAAACACAGAATCTTTTCTCCTTTTTTTTTTTACTTTTTTATTTTTTTATTTTTTTTATTTTTTTTTGTTTTTTTTGTTTGACTTCAAGAAAACCATCAAGGTAAAGAAGTCTTAGAAACCCCTGAAGGACCCTGCTCAAAGGATCGTCTGTACAAAAATCAAAATACAACAAAATGATACAAAGATAAAAGAAATAGAAAATGATGACATACCTGTATGTACAGTGTCCATGGCGTATCTTTATACTGTGCGTCATGAGTGCAGTAGACATCACGTCCTCTCTCTCTCTCTTTTTTTTTTTTTTTTTTTTTTTTTTGAATTTGTTAGAAAAACTTGATGAAAGATGAGTGTATACTTACTTAAGATTGGGATGGAGGTAGTCTGCTCTTTCGGCTTTGTGCCAAAGCATTGTTGACCAGTATTCGACCCATTCAAGACCAGCGCAACATAGGGCTCCCAAAAGGGACAAGTGGCCATAATACGCCTAGTTGCCTCACATGTGAGATACAATCTACCTTCTTTGTTTTTCAATTAAGAAGGCTGGATCAGGATGCATGCATTTCCCCATTCACGGTGTGTGTTACCAAAGCCAACCCTAAGACGTATACATAAATTTTTTTTTTTTTTTTTTGTTTGTTTTTTTTTTGTTTTTGAGAGATGACATGAAGAAGAAGAAGAAGAAGAAGAAGAAGAAGAAGAAGATGATGATATGTACAGATTGTTGTGATTGTGGCTCACATCTTCCTCTGGTTTTACGTCCAGAAACGGCTTAAACGCCTTCTATGAGTCGGGGATAGGCTTCCCATCTAATTTTCTTATAAACTGGCAAACAGGGTCTTTTAGAGTCAGATTCCCAAGACCGTAGCGTTTTTCTTCATCCTTGAAGAGATTCCACAATTTAAGAATTTCACGATGCACCAATCCACAAGAATGCGTCTCAAGAGTCGATAAGATATCATCTAATGACTCCTTACTCGATCCATTCTTAATGAAGAAAATTTTATCTTCTCTATTTGCGGAAACCATCCCCAAAGTATGACATCGTTTGTTACGAGTTCCATCATCCACATTTGTAACATGACTTGTAACCTTTTTGCTCTTCTCCTTTTAGAATATGAACTTCTTCCAAGACCGGGCATATATGAGTCAAATGAAATTGAGGACTCACCGCTAATCGAACCTTTGCTTCAATTATCCAGCGTACATCTTCTGGCATACCTTTGTGCATTAACAGTCTCAATCTTTCACATCGAACTTTGTAGATTTTTCTCGAGCATTTTGAGGAAAAGAAGGAAAATGTTTTCTCGGGTTTGAAAGAATGACATCCATTTTGAAGGAGAAGAAGGATTCGGTTATTTTGGGAAACCGAAAAATAAACCGACTTGAGAGTCACGAGTACCGTATCCGCCACTTAAGTGGCAACACAAAGAACTCAAGAACTTGATTTTCCAGGAATGGTTGAGTCTTTGTCCATTAACTTTACGCGCATTACCATTCCTAGGATCCTCAATATTTACGGCCCCGGAGGATACACGTGTTTGACAAAGAAAAGAACCGCGCCACCTAGATCTCAATTTTTCAAGGAGTAGGTGCAGATGATAATCTCAAAGCAGAACCTTTTTGACCAATTTCCGCAACTTTTGCAAAAGGTGTAACAGACCTTGAATAAAGTAGGCCAATAAAATCCATACTGCAAGATTTTCGCAGTTGTTGTCGCTGAAGAAAAGTGACCTTCACATGCTTCCGAGTGACAAAATTTAATGGCACTACCTACCTTATTGTCGGGCACACAACTATTTTTTTTTTTTTTTTTAGAGATTCAAATGCTTACAACCAACAAACAGATAAAAACATAATCTAAGGAACTAATGAAAACACAATAAAAAGGGATAAAGAGAGCAAATCTGGTTGGGTTGCCTCCCAATGAGCGCTTAGTTTATTGTCCTCAGCCCGACATGATGATACTTTCACTGCTCCTCATATTGTGGAAGGATGAGGGTCATCACTTCCATCTCTGCACTGTCGGAAGTTCATGATATGGTTTGAGACGATGACCATTGACCTTAAATGCTTTGCCAGAATTTTCACTCCTGATCTCAACTGCACCAAAAGGAAAAACATTAGTTACCACAAACGGCCCAATCCACTTAGAACGCAGTTTACATGGAAATAATTTGAGTCTTGATTGGAATAGCAGGACTTTTTGTCCTCTCGTGAAATTTCTTTCGGAAATCAATTGGTCGTGGAAATGCCTTAGCTTTAGTCTTATAAATCAGGGCATTCTCAAAGGCCTCATTTCTTAGTTCTTCTAATTCTTGTAACTGGAACTTCCTTTGCTTTCCAGTACCTTCCAATTCCATATTAACTTGTTTAATGGCCCAGTAAGATCGATGTTGCAACTCAACGGGCAAATGACAGGGCTTTCCATACACCAACCGAAATGGTGACATGCCGATGGGAGTCTTATAGGCAGTCCTATAAGCCCATAAAGCATCTTCAAGTCGAGTGCTCCAATCCTTTCTTGAGGGATTAACTGTCTTTTCAAGGATTGACTTAATCTCCCGGTTGGACACTTCAGTTTGCCCATTTGTCTGTGGATGGTAAGGGGTGGAAATTTTGTGCATTACTCCATATCTCTTCAATAGAGCATCAAAGGTTTTGTTGCAGAAATGGGTCCCTTGGTCACCGATGATAGCCCTTGGGGTCCCGAACTGGAGAAAATATGTGACTTAACAAAATCTGCATGATTTTAGAATCATCGGATCGAGTGGCTTTTGCTTCCACCCATTTAGACACATAATCAACGGATAAAAGAATGTATGTGAAACCAAATGAAGGAGGGAATGGTCCCATGAAATCAATACCCCACACATCAAAGAGTTCCACAAAAATGATCGGAGTCTCGAGGCATTTGATTACGAGGACCAATATTACGTTTTCTCGACGGCGGTCACAAGACTTACGAAGTTGTAAGCGTCTTTGAAAATTGAAGGCCAATAGAAACCACTTGTCAAGCACTTTATTGGCTGTCCTTTTTTTGCCAAAGTGTCCTCCACATGCATAGGTGTGGCAAAAGGAGAGGATGGAGTGTGTCTCGAGAATCGGGAATGCACCTCCTAATGACTTGATCCGCACAATGCTTCCATAAGTACGGGTCATCCCGGATATAGTATTACTGATCACTCCTTAATTTATCTCTTTGGGCCTTGTTCAAACCCTCCGGAAAGTCCTTAGTAACCAGGTAGTTAACAATGTCAAGCATACCAAGGGATTATGGTGTTGACAACCATCAAATATTCATCCAGGAAAAGTCTCCATGATAGGCATTTCTTCCTCTTCAGTTACCAATCTACTCAAGTGATCGGCCACCAAGTTTTCGCTCCCTTTCTTGTCTTTAATCTCTAAGTCAAATTCCTGGAGCAATAAAATCCATCAGAGCAATCTAGGCTTTGCTTCTTTCTTTGTTAGAAGATACTTCAAGGCTGCATGATCTGAAAACACAATCACTTTAGAACCAATTAGATATGATCTAAATTTTTCTAAAGCAAATACAATGGCTAGAAGTTCCTTTTTCGTGGTTGAGTAATTAAGTTGAGCATCATTTAGAGTCCTTGATGCATAGTAAATGGCATAAAGAACTCTATCAACTCGTTGTCCCAAGACACTCCTACTGCAAAGTCACGGCATCACACATTAGTTCAAAAGGTAACTCCCAGTTGGGTGGCCTGATGATAGGCGCAACAGTTAACAACTTCTTGAGTTTATTGAAAGCTTCCATACATTTCTCATCAAAGTTAAAATTAACATATTTTTGAAGAAGTCTGCAAAGGGGCAATGAGACTTTAGAAAAGTCTTTAATGAATCTCCGGTAGAAACTCGCATGACCAATAAAAGAACGAATCTCCCGCACACTAGTGGGTGGTGGCAAAGAATGCATGAGTTCTACTTTAGCTTTATCTACTTCAATTCCCCTAGCGAAATTACATGACCTAACACAATACCTTCATTCACCATGAAATGACATTTTTCCCAATTCAAGTACCAGGTTAGTGTCAATGCATCTTTTAAGCACCAAAGTTAAATGTTCCAAACAATTTTCAAAATCATTTCCAAAGACACTAAAGTCATCCATAAAAACCTCAATGATGTTTTCAATGTAATCGAAAATATACTCATCATGCATCTTTGGAAAGTTCCTGGTGCATTGCAGAGTCCAAAAGGCATTCGCCTATATGCAAAGGTACCAAATGGACAAGTGAATGTAGTCTTGTCTTGGTCTTCTCGGAGCTATGGCAATCGATTGTAACATGAAAAACCATCCAGAAAACAATAATAAGAATGACCACTAATCTTTCTAACATTTGATCAATGAAAGGTAAAGGAAAGTGGTCTTTTCTCGTGGCGGCATTCAACTTCCCGTAATCAATACAAACACGCTACCCCGTCTCGTAACCTAGTGGGAATAAGCTCATTTTCAGCATTTCTTACCACAAGTAATTCCAGATTTCTTTGGTACTACCCGGACCTGGGCTTACCCACTTCTTTGTCGAAATGGGGTAGATCACCCCCACACTTAGGAGCTTCAAGTATCTCCTTTTTCACAACCTCCATCATGGGAGGATTCAATCTCCGTTGAGGGTCTCTCACGGAGTTTAGTATCCTCCTCCATTAATATCCCGTGCATACAAACGGAGGGACTAATACCCTTGATATCGCCTATTGACCAACCAATGGTGTCTTATGTTCCCGCAAAACGACTACCGTTTCTCTTCTTGCTCTTGGGTGAGTGACTTTGCAATTATTACTGGAAGGGTGTCCTTCTCCCCAAGAAGATGTATTTAAGATGATCGAGGTAGTGCTTTCGGTTCCAATTCAGTGCTCGCACAATGTGAAGGTTGAGGTATATCGGTAGTAATGTGTAAATCAACAAAAGTTACCTCATGCTCTTACGGGAGTGGAAGAGAGCTCTTGTAAGGCAAAGCAACAATTTCATCAATGTCTTCACTCCATGGCTCTTCTTCACTCTTCTTCTTTTCCTCCCGTACATCTAAGCTATGAGTTAGAATTGTATCAAGAGCATCAAAATGGTCGTATCAAAAGTCGTGAGAAATTAAAGAATCAAAAGGATCAAAAGAATCAATTAAACAAGCAGAGTGCACATCACTTGGGTATCTCATAGCTTCAAAAATATTGAATCTAATTAATTCCCCATCAAATTCCATTGTTAGAATTCACGAGTGCACATCAATTTTTGTCCGTGCAGTCTTCAAAAATGGTCTTCCTAGCAAGATAGGAGCAGATTTGGGAGACTCATCCTCTTCCATGTCCAAAACATAGAAGTCTGCCGGAAACACTAATTCATTCACCTGTACCAAAACATCTTTAACCACACCCTTAGGGTATGCATTAGATCTATCAGCCAATTGAATAACAACACCAGTAGGTTCCAAAGGACCCAAGTATAAAGATGCATAAATAGAATATGGCATGACATTTATAGATGCACCTAAATCAAGCATTGCCCTTTCAAACCTTGTGTTACCTATAGTGCATGGAATGGTGAATGTGCCAGGGTCCTTACATTTGGTTGGGAGTTTCTTTTTAATTACAGCTGAAACATTTTCTCCCACTTGAACCTTTTCATTTCCTTTTAACTTCCTCTTGTTAGTGCATAATTCTTTCAGAAATTTTGCATATCTAGGTACCGCTTAATGGCATCTAACAAAGGGATATTAACCTCTACCTTCCTAAAAGTCTCAAGTATTTCTTTTTCTGCTTCTTCTTTCCTTGGTTTTAACCAACCTACTAGGAAAAGGAGCTTTAGTGACATATTTAGGAAGGGGTTCGAAATACTTACCTTAGGGGTTTTGGAAGGTTGCTCCTTATCATTTGCTTCTTTGGGTGGTTCATCCTTCTCTTGAATGATTGGTGGAAGAGAGGTAGGCTCATCCATCGTCTTTCCGCTTCTCAATGTGACAGCACTAGCATTTTCCCTCGGATTCACTTCTGGCTGTGAGGGTAGTTTCTCCTGAAGCTTGGCTTTGAAACTTGTTGAATTCTCGTGGACAACTGTCCTATCTGATTCTGCAAGTTATTGATTGCGATCCTTGTTTCTTGTTTGAAACTTTGTATAGTTGCATTTGTTTCTTGTTGGAACCGCAAATTATTAGTGGCCATTTGTTTTACTAGCTCCTCTAATGAAGGCTCGATTGCTTAGGAGCTTGAACTTCTTCTTGTCTCGAGGGAAAGGTACTTGCCTTTGTTGGAATCCGGAGGTCCATAAGTGGAGGTTGATTTTGAGGTTGCTTTGCATAGCTGAAATTTGGATGATCCCTCCAACCCGGATTATATGTGTTTGAGTAGGGGTTGTAATTTTTTGAAAGTCCAAAGATATCCCCTCTTGCTCTTACCTCCTCATTTGTGTCTTCTTGGAGAGTGGGACACATATCGGTGGGATGTCCAGATGAACAACAGATCCCACAAGCATGAACGGTGCTTTACCCGAATCCATTAACCGCCGAACCATAGCAGTCAATTGAGTCATTTCTTTGTTGTATACTTGGTTGTCTCTACTTCTTTCACCGCTCTTACTCCAAAGGTGTCATTTCTAGAGTAGAATTGTTGAGTATTGGCACCATTCTTGAGATCAAGTTTCTAGCTTCTTGAGGAGTTTTATCAATCAATGCTCCTCCGCTAGCAAACATCAATCATGTTGCGATCCATCACTTGTAAGCCTTCATAGAAATCTTGAATTAAAAGTGCTCACTTATTTGATGATGAGGGCAGCTGAAACATAGCTTCTTAAATCTCTCCCAAGTAGTCATGGAGTGATTCCCCATGCCTTTGTTGAATACCATGATTTCTTTTCGATTGTTGCAGCTTTTGAGGCGGGGAAGTATCTGTCTAGGAAAGTTCGGGCCATGTCTTGCCATGATTGGATGGATCAGGGTGGCAAGTAGTAAAGCCACTCCTTATTTGAGTCTTTCAATGAGAATGGAAAAGCTCTCAACTTGACTTGCTCTACATGAATTCCTGCGGGTTTCATGCTAGAACATACCACATGGATTTCCTTCAAGTGCTTGTTGGGGTCCTCTCCGGGTAATCCATTGAAAGATGGCAAGAGATGGATTAAATCGGATTTCAATTCAAATGCCTCTTCATTTTCAAGAATGTCTATGCAAAGAGGTGTTGATCTAGATCTGGAGCACCCAATGCCCTTAAAGTGTTTTTCGCCATTGTCACTTCTTCGGATATTTCGGATGGCTCAAATGTCTCGAACTTGATAGATCAATGTAACGGGCGACTTCAATGTCACAGTGTGAGTTAGAAGTTAGCTAGGATGGAAGGGAAATTGAGGATGTGAAGTGAGTTGATCAATATAGTTCCTCAAATTTAGCAATCCTTCGTCTACTCCTTCAAAGGACATCAACACCTACAAAACACTCAGAAAGAAAGATTAAAAATAAAATAAAATAAAATAAAATAAAAACAGAATAAAAATAGGAAATAAATTAATAGTGTAATTGAAAAAATTGGTTCCCGAACAACGGCGCCAAAATTCCGACGATGCGTGCGGATGTAGTGATTAAAATTAAGATAAAAATCGGTTGTCGGGCCCACGAGAAAATAAAAACCTTACAACTAGTTGTAGTTAGTAAGGGTCGATCCACTGAGAGAACCAATTCAATTAACACTATTAAACAATTCCCAATTTAGACTCGATTAACAATAAACAAGTAAAAGGGGGTTTTGGAGTTTTGATGAACAATGAACAGCTTCAAAGATAACAATAAACAAACTGAAATCAACAATATAAGAAAATTGGTTAAGAGATTGAATCCACCACTAGATTTATATGATAATGTAAATCCACATATCCTTTTTATTCCAACATGCTTAATTATGTTTTTATGCAATTGTGATATTAAATCTCTGTTTTCCTTACGTGTTGGCCAATTTAGCAACCGCTCAAATCAACTCCTAATAACTGATTAGTCATAAAGCAACCGCTCTTACAACTATCCAACAATTGCATTAAGATTTAGAAAACCAATTACACTAAGGTCTAATCACACACCGGGATTAAATTACTTAGAACATATATTTCTCTAGATCTAATACCGCAATCACAAGCATAATAAACCCAGATCTACCACTTTTATAAGCGGCAAATAGCACAAAGATAATTATACCCACATGAACATCATACATCCCACTAGATCTACTACCGCAACCGCGCATAATAAACCTAGATCTACTACTTTGAAAGTAGGAACAAGTACAAAAACCTTCATACCAACAATAGATTGAGAAATATATGAATAAAAACATAAGCGTGTTGAAATAATCAAATATGCAAAGTTTACAACATTAATACTAGCGGTTTCATCACCCCCTTAACCAAGGGAGGTTTAGTTACACATAGCTAGAAAGAAATCACAAGAAAAACTATGAAGAAACAAGAAGAAACTATGAAGAAACAAGAAACTAAGAGAGAAAATGAAGGAGAGTTACATCTTGTTCATGATAAATAGTGCCTTTTATAGAAGTCTAAGGTAACAAAATGACAAAGGGAAGTGGGTGGATGAGTGGGTGAGTGAGTGGAGTGTTTGAGTGGATGGATTAGTGGGTTGGTTTAGTGGATTGGTTTAGTAGATGAGTGAGTGGAATGGTTGAGTGGTTGAATTAGTGAAAAATGCCAAAGGACTTTTGGTGAGTGGGAAATTATGGACATGAATGGGTGAGTGGATGGATGAGTGGATGGATTAGTGGATGAGTGGGTGGAGTGGTTAAGTGGTTGGATTAGTGTATGAGTGGATGAATGGGTGAGTTAGTGGATGAGTGGATGAGTGGATGAGTGGATTAGTGGATGGATGAGTGGATTAGTGGATGGATGAGTGGGTGGTTGAGGACGAAAATTTCGTGTCTGACTTGGAAGCCAAAAACGACCCACTATACTTCAGAACCACGAAAAGTGTTCTTCATGAAAGTTGTAGATCCTTGTCTTGGATATAAAATGGATAGCTGGTTCGTCCAATTTGGCTTCCTTAAGCCCAAGATATGTCCCAAATACCGTAGGTTGCTCAAACCCAACTTCAGCACCTCTGTTCCGACTTGCAAGCTCAAAATGACCTACTAGACTTCTTTTTCTGAAAATGTGTTCTTCATGAAAGTTGTTTATTTGGATCTTGACTATCCACTGTCCAAATTTCATCCCATCTCCATTATTACATCTTGAGATATGATTTTATGAGTGCACACTGTTCGGATTCTACTGACAGAACCCGTATTCTGACTTCCATGTAAACTTAGGTCCCTTAGACATCTGAATCGGACTTCGAGCTCTTCATCAAAGTTGTAGAGCTTCCTCTTAGCTTTCCTACAAGATAAAATTCATGATTTTCAGATATCAGGAACTCAAGTTATGACCAAAATACAGAAACAGTGTAAAATCTCAATAATGCTGAAAATATTCAATTAGGACCAATTTGAGCTCAAACTCACAAAATCATGTCAAACTCAATCAATTAAGAATATGGAGAGTGTAAATGACTAAATATAAGGGTTTCTTAATGAATAAAATATGTGTTTATCAACAGGTCCTTCAAATCTTATGAGAAAAATAATTGTTTGCTAAGTTAGAAAAATGTGAATTATGGCTTCAAGAAGTAAATTTTCTAGGGCATGTAATATCACAAGGAGGAGTTTTAGTTGACCCTAGTAAAGTGGAAGCGATGATGCAATGGGAGAGACCAACAACCATCACTGAAATCAGGAGTTTTCTAGGATTAGCAGGATTCATTAAGGGTTTTTCTCAATTGGTGTTACCTTTGACCAGATTAACTAGGAAGGAAAATTCTTTTGAGTGGACTGATGACTGTGAAAATTGCTTTTAGGAATCAAAAGTGAAGTTAACTATAACTCTTGTATTAGTTATGCTTGATCCTAAAGAAAATTTACAATGTATAGTGATGCATCCAAGAAGGGTCTTGGATGTGTTTTGATGCAAAATGAGAGAGTAGTAGCTTATGCTTCAAGACAATTGAGACCACATGAGGAAAACTACCCAACCCATTATTTAGAATTGGCAGTAGTGATTTTTTCCTTGAAAATATGGATTCATTATTTATATGGAGTTAAATTTGAAGTATTTTATGATCATAAGAGTTTGAAGTATCTCTTTGATAAAAAAAAGAACTTAATATGAGGAAGAAAAGGTGGGTAGAATTTCTGGAAGATTATAATTTTGAATTGAAATATTATCCAGGAAAAACTAATGTGGTAGCTAATGCCCTTAGCAGGAAGTCATTACATGTATCCTATCTAATGGTTCAAGAATTAGAGTTATTAGAGAAATTTAGAGATTTGAATCTCTCAATAACTCTGTAACCTAAAATTTTGTGCTTGAGTCAAATAGAAATTGTCAGTGAAATTAAATCACAAATTAGTAAAAAATAGGACATTGAATAATTTTTACAAATGATCAAAGACCAGGTTGCTTAAGGAAAACAAAGGGAATTTCAAGTAACAAATGATGGGACTGTGATGTATAGAAAAAAATTGTGTGTTGCAGATGATAAAGAATTGAAAAATCAAATATTAGAGGAAGCTCATTGTAGTAAATATACCATTCATCCAGGAACCACCAAAATGTATTAAGATCTTAAGAAAATTTTCTAGTGGCCTAAGATGAAAGAGGAAATTACAAGATTTGTAGCTAAGTGTTTAACATGTCAAAAGGTTAAGATAGAACACCAAAGACCAACTAGTCTTCTTTAACCATTAGAGATCCTTGTATAGAAATGGGATAGTGTGGCAAAGTATTTTGCGATGCGATTTCCACGAACTTCTTCAGGGCATGATGCTATTGGGGTGATTGTAGACAGATTAATCAAAACAACCCACTTTTTGGCAATCAATGCCACTTATTTATTAGATAGACTAGCTCAAATGTACATTGATGAGATTGTCAAATTACATTATATTCCTTCTAGTATTATATCTAACAGAGATCCTAGGTTTACCTCTGGATTTTAGGAAACATTACAACAAGCATTAGGCACTAAACTTTGTTTTAGTACAGCCTACCATTCCCAAACTGATGGACAAACTGAAAGGACCATTCAAACACTAGAGGATATGCTGAGAGCTTGTGTCCTTGAACAAAAAAGAAGTTGGGATCAATATTTTCCATTAATAGAGTTTGTATATAATAACAGTCACTATTCTAGTATTGGGATGACAACTTACGAAGCTCTACATGGCAGAAAGTGTAGATCATCACTATGGTGGTATGAAGTTGGAGAGAGAAAATTATTAGGGTCAAACATAGTACAACAAACTTCAGAGAAAATAAAATTTATCAAGGATAAACTGCTTACAGCATAAAGTAGGCAAAAAAGTTATACTGATCAAAGAAGAAGACCTTTGGAATTTCAAGAAGGAGAACATGTATTTTTGAAAATTTATTCTATAACTGGATTAGGCAGAACACTTAAAGGTCCATTTCAAATTCTTAAGAAAGTAGGGTCAGTAGCCTATCAAATAGCTCTTCCACCCACTTTATCAAATCTTCATGATGTCTTTCATGTTTCTCAACTTAGAAAATATTGTTCAGATCCTTCTAACATCCTATCAAGTGAACCAGTACAATTAAGAAAAGACTTGACCTATCACATTAGACTTGTACAAATTTTAGACACCTCTGATAAACAACTAAGAGGAAAAACAATATCTTTGGTTAAGGTATTATGGGAAAGAGTAACAATAGAGGAGGCAACTTGGGAAAAGACAGAGGAAATGCAACGAAAGTATCTAGAGTTATTCTCACCAAGTAAATTTTGAGGACAAAATTTTTTAAAAAGAGGAGAGAAATGTAATATCCATTCTAAATTAAATTGTGTTATGTATTCATAAGACATGCATGCAATTTATTAAATTGTTGTTAGCGACGTAAGTGGGATTAAACATTTTTGCATATAAATTGAATTATTTGTTTACATTGAGTCCGAAGGACTAACCGAAGATTTTCTAGAACATTAGAAATTGTGAAAAAAAAAATTATAAGGTATGTTACATGGAAATTAAGAAAAATGGAGAAAAATAAAACTCTAAAACCCTAAGTAATTAGACTAACTAAATTGGTTAGTAGTTTAGTTAGTTTATCAAACTAGATTAGTAACTTAGTTAGGTTAGTTTAGTTAGAGTAGCTAAGTCATCATGACTTAACTAAAAACCAATGAGAAGTTAGACAGTTGGTAGGCTTTCTATTGCTTAGAAACTTGGAGAAGGAACACTTGGTTCATTTATGATTGGTTGGCTAGAAAATATAAAAGGAAATAATTGAAGAAAAAAAATAGATGAAAATTCCATGAAGAGCTAGGAGCTTCGGCCAAGCAAGGGAGGAGAGGAGAAAAGAAGGAAAAAATTGAAGAAAAATGCGAAACACCAAGAAGAAGAAGGAACAAGGGTTGTCAAGTCCATCTACTAAGTGATTAAGCCAAGAACCTCACCTTTTTCATCTTAGTTTCATCTAACTTTAAGGTAGGGAGTCATATTTTTTCTCTAAATTTTCTTGAGTTGTTCTTATTTTAAAAGTGTTCTAGTATGCTTCTTTATCATGCTTATGAATCATAGAAGCTTTATTTATGATTATTTTGTTGGATTGGAACCCTAGGTTAGTAAGACTTAAGTTGTGATCTTGAATTTTTTATTGAATTTCTATGGAAGATGAAGGATAGATATGGTTATTGATGAAGTAAAATTCATAAGATTGGTGTTAATTTTGTGGAAATATGGTCAAGAGACAAAGATTTAAGAATTAGGGTTTTAATTCAAATCAATTTGGGGATTTTGGTTAAATATTTGATTTAAAGTGGACTTGATGTTAGAAATGGATTCTGGATGTTAGAAATGGCTTATAAATGATTAGAATGAGAAGAAATTCTTTATTGTTTTCCCTGGATGATTTCGGCCAAGAAGAGAATTTAGGTTTAAATTTGCTTGTTGATGAATTGCATAGCATCTTATTATTGTAGTTATAGAAAATAAGTGATATGAAACATCAATTGTGATTAAATGGTTGATGTCATAAAAGATAATCAAGTGAAATATGTTAATGACATACTTTATGATTAAGTAATGGAAATCATCATGAATGATTGATTATGTTAATGTCATAAGTTATGAATTATTGATGTTGCTTATGTGAAAAGGATGATACTTAAGTGGTGACATATTACTATTTAGCATTTAGCCTAAAGATGTGATATTAATGTGAAGAAGAAAAGACTGTAATGATTTTTAAGTCTATTAAGATTGGTCCGTGGGCTAAGAGGAATTAAGTTGTCCTCAGGCACAGTAGAATCTTAATATAAAGTTTTGATTTCTAGGACCCATTAAGAAGGTTCATGGGCTAAGAAGAATTAAGTTGTCCTTAGGCACTATGGAACTTAATGAGAAGTCTTACATTGGGTTAGGTCCATTTAAGTTAGGGGACGCTCTAAAAAGTATGAGATCTCAATTAGGATAATGGTCAATGTGAGCAAGAAGAGAAAAATAATGTATAATGGAATGTGAAATGGTTTTATATTAATGTGATGGTTAAGTTATGTTCTTACGTTTGATTATATTTAGAGATAACTTTTAAAGTACTATTATATAATTATGTATGATGTTTTGTATAAAAAAGTATTTTCTGCAGTGAATGCAGCGAGACATAGCATAGTTCAAAATAAATAATTTTCTTAACTGTGTGATTTCCTTACTGATAATTATAAATTCTTACCTCTTATCTGTTATGTTCAGAGAAACAGGATGGTGCACATTACACTATTGATTGATATTGATGCTGACATGATTTTTCACCCTACTATTGAAGAACTATGTATTATGATTAACGACATTAACATCCACTACTTTATCATGCATGATACAGACTACTAATAATGCATGCATGATGTGATATATAGATGTATATAGTTGACATGGCTACTATTTAGGTGTGCTTTGTCTACTGATGTACTGACCACATTTGATATTTAGACATTTGAGATGTCTTCTTTTGTAGTTTTGACCTTTTTAGGATTTTGTAAATATTCTAAACAAATGTACTGATACACCTTATGTCAATATTAAATATAAATGCAACTAGTGTGTTATTAAAATTTTCTGTTTGTATTTTATTCGATTTATATCCTCCCATTGATACATTTATCTTATTGTTTTAAAAAAAGTATATAAGAACTTCAACTTAATTAATTTAGATATCAAATTAATTCCATCACGCATTTAACTGTTGCACATATTTAATTAAATACTAAATAAACTATGACGTACGTAATATTCTATCAGCGTTAAGTAAATATAAATAGATAATAAGGTACATAGCAATTATTTAGCCTTTTATTAAAATATAATTAAATTACTAGTAGAATGTTACACTATAAGTTATCTGTAGAAGGTGATTGAGCATGGTATTTATAGAGTGCAATTAGGGTTTAGTCTCAATTAATTGTAGAAGGAAATCCCTATAAGATCAGAATATTAATACTGAAATTATGATCAATTTGAGGTGGTTGTGGGCACTATAATTTCGTAAGATCATAATTGACAGTTATGAATATTTTGGAATTTATCCTCTATGCAAATCTCATGATCAGGATTCACTTGCCCAATGCAGCAGTTCGATATACCTGGTACAGGGATCTTGACAATATCTAGTGATTTGCTGGGGTGTTCATGGCAGATTTCGGTGGTATGTGCGCCAGGTTGGTCCATTAATGGCAGATTTCAGTGGTATGCGCGCCAGGTTGGTCCATTAACCGTGGTCTGGATCATAATCCAGAACAGAGAAGACCACAATATTGCAAAGTAACCCAAAATCGTTATCATAACAACAAAAATAATATTAAGCAAAATGTATACAAAATTCTTCAACCACAAAGTCTTATAAAATTACTTCAATATCAATTATATACTATACTTTCATATTTGAGGAGATCACAAGTGTCTATATGACACTTTACAACAAGTTAGCTCCTCTAAGTCATCACAAACACAAAACCACAAAAGGATTTTCATAAATAAGGTAACTTGTACTTCACAAAATCATAATTTCACATAAAGATTTGACAACATATGAGTGAGATAAAAAATCCTTAATATCTTACACACATTATGGGATCACTTGCAAGTTTTCAACAACTCACTCAAAAAACCCCAAGTGTCACAATAGCAACAATAATAGACACCTGCACACTTAAGCACAAAATTAGGTTTCCAGTAACAGAAGCACATGAGATCTATACTTAACCACTATTAAGGACATAACCAAAACACAGTTTCCAACTCCTACTATAGTAAAGGGTCACAACATTAATGTGCACCAAGAACCTAAACACATTTCAAAATTTATAACGATTTATGTCTTGTGAGATAATTCGTCAATATAATATGATTTAAAAGGTCTTTATGTCTTAGACACAAAATGGCATCACCAAGATTTTTCACATGATAAAAACAATTCAATATAGAATATTATTGTTACCAAGTGGCTTCAATACTCAAGAGGAGGGTGAATTGAGTTTATAAAAGTTTTTTGTAATTTTTTCACAAAACACTTGAATATCAATTTTCATTAAAGTTATTAATCGATTGAGGTGAATAGATAGAGAAGACTAAATACTTTCACTCATAAATGAATAAGCCAAGATAGATAATATTCAAGCAAGCATATAAAATTGAAACACAAATATAAAGGAGTTTGAGTTTAGAATATCAAACACAAGATTTATCCTAGTTCAGTCACTCCTTGTGACCTACGTCTAGTCCTCAAGTAATCACTCGACATTTTCCGCTATAACTTCAAGCTTGAACAGGTGCTTGCTACCTTTGAAAACTAGAGCACATAGCACACCTTGGGATATCTCACCCTTTGTGCTTGAGTCTCAACAACAAGGGATACCTCACTCTTATAAACCTTTGAGAGATACTTCACCCTCTTTACAGATTAAACAAAGTATAGATGAATGGAAACTCTAACAAGAAAGGATAATACAAATTTAAGTTCAATAAGTATCAAGGAATCACACACTAAAGCTCAAAACAAGGGTTTATGAGAAATAAGAGTAAAACTTGAATTTAATGATCAAGAAGCTTGTTCAGATTGATTCCCAAAATTTTTTTTAATGCCCAAACACTTTCATTTATAGCCTAATGCATTTAAGAGCCGTTGGAGGTGGTTGGGAGCATTAAATGCTAGAAACTAGCTGTTATTTTTGTTTTCTGACAGCATAAATAACAGGTTATTCATTTCCAATAACAAGTTATTGGTTTTATCAGGAAACACTGTAGTGCGTGAATAACAAGTTATTGATTTCAATAACATGTTATTGGTTTCATCAGAAAACACTGTAGCACATGAATAATAGGTTATTGATTTCAATAATAGGTTATTGGTTTAACTAGAAAACATGATTTCAATATGATTTTGCAACCAAACTTTTCAAAAACTTATTCAACATTTCTAAAACCATTTTGCTCAAACTTGATGAATATTTTCACAAGTATAAAACATGATTTTGCAAATAGATTTAAGTTGGATAAAAAACAAGATATGAGCTTAGTGTGATTCCTATTTACCTTTACACAAGATCTAAGTCCTATAAGCTAAATTTGAAGAACTTTGAGACTTGATCTTTGCACAATCATTTCTTTCTTGTTTGTTATCGTCAAAACCATTGTCATTGTCAATGCTAATTACAATTTTCTCTCATTTAACAATGATAGTAATACAAGCCATCAATATACATCTAGCACAAAGTACATTACAAAAACTTGCTCCCATTTACCTATGATAACACTCAATGATGCAAATAACACAAAAATCAATATTAACTAATAATACCTAGCAGCTGGTATCAAGTCAATTTAACTTGTATTTAAGCAATTAATTGCCTCTAATATTAGGCTTTATACATAATAGGCTTCACAAATTTACAACAAAACTTCAAAATGAACAATAGTTACAAAATTGCTTTCTTCTTATAAGAAATGTAGATCTTCAATTCATATTGATTGTCAAGTAATTTACAAAATCAACATATAAATATATGAGAATTAAGCATATCTATACTTTTACTTTAGTCTAAAAGAAACAAAATTGCCTAAAGTGAATGTCATAGTTACAAATGTACATTAGGTTTAACTCAAAGTATTTTTGTTATATTTTTTTATACCATCGACAAAAGAAGTTTTTTTATAAAATTGAACTGATTAACACAATAATTTAGGCTCAAAATAATAAATCCTCACAAAATAATTAAACCATAATTGGAAAAATGCTTCCTTCACAACAATACTTAAATGACTTTAATTCTAAGATTTGTTTTTTTGAAAAAAAATAGCAAAACTAAATTTCCTTTGAGGGTTCTGACATTTGAATAATATAAAAGGAAATCTTCAAAGTCATCATTTCAAAATACTAAGATAATAACACAAAAATTTAGTCAACTTTATTATCTAAAAAATAATTATCATTATCATATCGACAAAATAATATCCTAAATTGCTACGCCAATGCTTATTACAAAATAGATTCAATGGGTTAGTGGTTTGACATGTAACACCCTCCGTATGGCATTACATTTTCGACAAAATTTTTTAAAACTAAACCCCAAGTTTATAAATCATTTTATCTTTATAAAATATGAATTGGAAATTTTCCCTTTTTATTGATAACTTAAACTTAACCAAATAAGGGAAATACAAACATATTACACTATTTATTTTCCATCTCATAAATCAATAATAGCATAAAATACATAAAACTTATATTCTCAAAATACACTTGCAAACAATATAAATAGACCTGAACTTGACTAAGTTCAAAAACAATTGGAGGGAAGGTTCTCCTCCGTATCCAAATTCTTTGACTAGAGAGTACCTCGATGAACAGAAATCTGAGCAGAAAATACTACGAATTCCTCCCTAGGAGTATAGTGAAGATCACTCCATAACTTCCTGATAGGTATAACAAACTCTATGTATCCAACTGCAATAGTAAAAGTAGTGGCCCCTTGGCGGGTCCTTCTTATGGATAGAGTAATGTCTCCACAATACTCTATATGTCTCGTATCCCAATGGACACACCAAGCGTCAGCGCCTTTGAGAAACTGTAGATTAACGAAACCTTGCGAATCCCTTCTGGCAGCCATTTTCGTCTTCACAGACATTAACATAAAATAGAAACAAACCAAAAAAAAAAATAACACAAAGAGGTGAGAACCCCTACATCAATACCATCATGGTAATAGAGAAGCAGTACAGACAGTAGAGTCATTTAATATAGAAATACACAGAGTCATAATTATAATCATGTCATCAACTAGCAAATAATCCAATAAACATATATCACAATAATATGAACATCAGTAATATCACAATATAATCTACTAAATATATCCCCAAATGACATGTGTACCAACTATGCCACAATAGTATACGTACCGGCTATGCATATGCACGATGTGTAAGTGCCAGCGGTAGACATAGCAGTCCGTCTCCACATGTAAGTGCCAGCAATCGGGTCCTCCGTGAAAGGTCAGCTTCACGTACCCCAAGAAGTGGCATGGGTACGACGACATCCTCAGCAGACTCTAATCGTAATGCGGCCAAAAACCCAGAAACTTAAGTGTTTCCTTGTCTTCCTCACAAACGTCTTCTTAGAAGTACACAATCCGACAGAAATACAAAAAATAGAGGAAATATAGAAAGAGGTGAGACACCCAGCTTTCAGTACTAAAATGGCAGCAAGAAAACAGAACGGTGCTGGATGCCCACATATGAACACAGTGATAATTACAATTAACAGTAAGAGTAAACAATATTAAACAGAAGTAAGAATTATCAACAATATACAAGCCAAGTAATTTTTACAGTAAGAAGAACATATATTATTCCACAGTTATGAATGTTCATGCTCAATGAATTATGAGACTGACAATTCACAATGAAAATGGTACTAAGACTCCTACTCCATGGAGCTAGACATAAACATTTTCAGAGTGAATGATCAAGGAGTAATTCCAGTATACTGTTGGCCTTGGGCTCATCACATAAAAATAATATTTGAGCAAAATTGGCTCATACATGGCATCTCAACAATTGATCACGATATAGGACAGCGTCTCAGTCCAGATTGTCGGTGCGTTTGCATCGGTCTATCCCACGGACTCAGTGGAGCTACCACTGTCCATTGTGAGACACCCGCACCCCGACGCCCCCAGGGCCAACCACTATGACCCTACGCTAGTCTATTCGCACCCGCACATAGGTGTTATTCAAACTCCTAGGCAACATGGCCTTTTCAACAATGTCCAACGGACAACACATATGCATGACGACACCATGTACATCACACATGTTTATCAATGATGCATTCATCATGAGCATACCACAATGGCATATATAATCATTTCTCAAGTACACAGTCATATACGTACTTAGCCCACTTATGGTCCATAATAACATTAAATCAATTCCCTACATCAATTTATATCTATGGTTCATCAATTACCATAAGTTCATATTATGGATCCTCACATTTCAAAGTCTTAAGGTTTGGTCAATTATGAAAGTTTTAGGTTAAACAACCCTTCAAAACCGTGGTCCTCTTAAGTGTTATTATCCAATTTAATTCTTCCACTTGATTATGAATTATGAATGTCTCTAAATTCTTAAATCTCCAAAGATGCATCAAGCATCATCTTACCTCAAAATTTTCTCTCTAAAACTGTAGCCTCCCCAAGCCACCAAGGTTCCTATTTTTTTCCATTTTATACCTTAACCAATCAATATCTAATCACTTAAATTCTAGTTTTCACAAAAACCAATCCAATCCCTCAATTCCAATGTCAAAACTGTAGCCTCACATTAGATTAGGAATCCCTCAAAATTTCTATTCATTAATTCTAATATTATCTTTCAACCTTTAATTACATAAGCCTTATTTCATTGTGTACAAAAACCAATTTGAACCCCTAAATCCTAGTCAAAACCGTGACATCACATTAGGGTAGGAAACTCCAAATTTTTCATTTAACAACCCTAACATGATCAAGCATTTCCAATACATCCAATACATTCAAGATCATCCATTAAGCATAAATCAAATTTCAAGAATACATAAACACACAAAATCACCAAACAAAGTGAGCAAACAAAGGTTCCCTCACCACCAAAATGGTTGAAGTGAGTAGTCACCCACTTACCTAAAGGAAGAACACAAAAAGGATCTCCTCCTTGCTTCTTGGTAGTTTCGGTTTTGAGCTTCCAAAACCCTAGGAATTTCAAGACAATGAATCAGCATGAAGAGTTGAAAAAGAAGAGATCCATGGTCATCAAAGAGACCATGGAGCACAAAAATGAAGAGAAAGAAGAAGAAAAATGAAAACTTTACCTTCAAGCTTGAAGCTTTGTCTTGGATGACAATGGAGGTGAAGATGGAAAATGAAGAAACTTTCCAAGTAGAGAAGGTAGAAAAGATGAATGTGAGTGTAGAAATGAGCTTGGTGAAGAGAAAAGTGAAGAAGAATGGTCACAATGGGGGCTGCAATTTTTGTATGAAGAGGGGAGAAGAAGAGAGAAGGAAGAGGAAATGTGAAGAAGATGATGTTAGAGAGAGAAAGTGTTATATGAAAAATAAAATTTTTGGGTGATTATTGACTAAGTTGGGAGGCAAAATTTTGCCTCCCTTGGAGGGCATTACAATGGCAACAAGAGGAGAGAGGGGAGAGATTTTGGCTTCCCCAACAAGCCAAGGGCATCATGGTCATTAGTTGATCAAAGCTTCTCAAAGAAGCTTTGATTATAATACTATAAATGTGAATTAAAGTAGGTTTGATTAGACTTAAAGTAGATTACATTAGGATAATAAGATAGGATTTTTATTACATGTTATTATTTAAGAGATAATTGTTACAGTTGACAGAAGTCAGTATTAATTTATTTGACAGATAAAATTTACACAGTAATTTATTATTTTATCTGTTAAAATTTTTCAAAAAACGTGAAATCTCGTAAATCATGTCCAGCCTCGGATTTAGTAAGATCTCCTGTCGACGTTTCCATAGATCAAGGTTTTCGGAAAAAATATCTCATTTTCCCAGCTCCGCTCAATTTACACGTAAAACGAGAAATAATATTAAAATATTCTACATTCTCAGAAAAATCTAGAAAAATTCTCAAAAATCATAAATATTGGAAAATGAATATTTATCACAAAATGAATAAAATTTGGGGTGTTACACGATGTACCGTTTCCTACTCCATGGAGCTAAACAAATTCGAAGAGAATGATGAGGGAGTACATGTCTGCATATCGTCAGCCTTAATTCTAGTGCCACATTTTCTCAATTCGTGCGTCATGGCTTATACAAGACACTCTCACCAAATCACGAATAGGCATAGTGTCACGTCGAGATCATCAGTGTGTTTGCATCAGTTACCATGACGCAGTTGAGCAACCAACTGGCCACCAATGACATTCCGCACCCCGACGTCCCCAAGATCCATCAAAGACCTTCACTACACAAATCTCACTCGCACTAAGGTGTAAATTCAATCTCCTAGGCCACCGGCCTTAACAAGTCCGCTTGACTTACACAATGCATGATCAATGATTCGATGCATCAAACAAGCCACCACGGGCAAAATCCATTGTGCAACATTTTTGGGTCCAATACGTCGGCCTGACAACAAATCGTTGTTTTCTTAATCGCGTAGCACTTTTACCGCATTTTCACAATTGCGTGACTCTTTGTCACGTTTTCAAATCACGAAAATATTCTCCAACATTTTTCCAATCGCGTAAAAATATTTAAACATTTTCTAAATTACGTAGCTCAAAAATCATTATTGTTGAAACGCGTAAGATTTTTCTACTGTTTTTCACTGTATAAAATATTCCTTAATGGTCTAAATTCAATTCTGACACTCTCCATGTTTAAAAATATTATTTGGGTGCCATTTCCCATTCTCTTCTCATAAAAACTGCTCTAAGTAATATTTTCTGACATTTTTCTCAAAATTTGTATTATTTAAATTTAATAAAATCTTCTACTATTTTCTTCACAAGAATTTACATTACTTTTAATTTAATCAAATTGTATAGATCAAAGTCCTCCAACGTGCTTCAAAACCCAAATGGGTGAGCTATACGTTAGCAACTTCAAATTATAAATTTATTTTCCAACATTGTTCATAAAACTTCGTTACTTGGGTTAAATCACAATCTTGAAAATTTATTATCCATTGACCTTCATTAAACCACTTTAAAATAAAATACTTAAATGTCTCAAATCACCCTTTAAATTCCTTTTCCTTCTTATGACTAAAAGTCCACTCTTTTCTCATAATAAAACTTTGTTCACTTACTTTCTCAACTTGTAAAACCTTAATTCATACCCTTTTTTTTCACTTTATAAATTATTAATTCAATTCTTCATCACCTACTCTTATATGTCCATCCTTTATAAAATATTTTCACTTTGACACACCCAAAATTAGTGTGAAGGTCATGAGCCTCTATGGTCATTGGGACCAAAATTCTTTCCTTTCCAATATACATTCATAACATATAACATGTTTGAATCATCAAACTTCTATCACATCAAACCCAAACATAATATCACAATTAAAACATCACATATAAACAATAAATAATCATACCAATTTCATGCATATTATTAACATACTAAAATCACATAAAAACAAATAAACATATATACAAGTAAGCATACACAATCGGGTAAATCAATCCTCACGTGGATTCTTCACCCACACATACAAATTTCATTCCTCATCACCATAAATGGTTGATGAGGTTATTCTCCCTCTTACCTTTTGGTGATGCTCCTAAGCTCCTTGTATGTCTCCTTTCAAGTTCATGTTTTCCACCAAGTAGAACTTTAAACAAAGAAAACATGTAATATTAATATCTAAAGCTTAACTAAGGTAACCATTGATTCAAATCATGGTTTAGAACTTTAAAACAAGATTAAAGATGAAGATCAAGAACTTCACCTCAAAAGCCTTCAAACTTGAGCTTAGGAAAAGTACTTGAAGATGATGGATTTAGAAGAAAGTCTCAACATGAAAATTCCTTAGATTTGCATCTTGATTCAAGATCTATGTTTGGATGGTACTATAGACGATTGGATATGGTATTTGGGTACTCAAGCCATGTGGTATCAAAAGAAAGGAAAAGATGAGAGTTTTTGTGTGTAGTTTTTGGCTTTGAAAGAACTCCTTGAAGATAGATGATTTTGATCAAGACTTCAACTACAAAGTGTCTTAAAATAAGGTAAGGATTCAAGAAATAGGGTTAGTGTAAATTATTGAAGGTTGGGTGATGGTATGGAGTGGTGTGGCCTTGAGGTGTTCTAGAGAGACATAGAGAAAATTTTGTGAAACTTGCTTTAGGAAGATGATGAAGATGAAATGAAATAAATGAAGAGTCTTACTTTGCTTCTCCTAAAGCCTAAAATCGTGAGCCCCCCCCCCCTTGCACACCAAGAGAGTATCTAAATTCATTTAGCCACTTTTTGAGGCTTCTATAGCCATAGATTGAATCAATGGTCGATCTTCAAAGCCTTTGCCTCCAAGCTTGTTTTCTATAGGCTTAGACAACTTGAGTCATCTAATTCTTGAAGTTTCCTAACTATGGAATCAATAGAAAACTAACTAAGTTTCTAATTCAATTGTGTCCTAACCAAATTAAACTAACTTAGTTAGGTTTTCTAGCTTCTTTGCTAACTACTTAGTTACTTACAAACTATCTAGTTACATTAGGCATTAATCATCCTTTCTAGATGGTGCTAGACAACTCTAGTAACTATGGACTCTAAAGAGTAACAAACTAAGTTTGCTCCATTTAGTTACTACATAGGTTTTTTAGGCTAACTTAGTTTAAGTCATCTAGTTTCTAACTAATTAGTCTAACCATTTTTATTGATCGCTTCCTATTGGTTTAAAATTCAAGCCATCTGTTTTGACTAAATCCTATTGGTTTGTAGAAAATATTTTCCAGACAATTGCTA
Source organism: Ormosia emarginata (assembly GCA_029884605.1). Lineage (NCBI taxonomy): Eukaryota > Viridiplantae > Streptophyta > Magnoliopsida > Fabales > Fabaceae > Ormosia > Ormosia emarginata. Next base: position 2,645,316 of record JAQQTP010000023.1, read on the forward strand.
CAGAAATTATTACTCAATGAACAAAACATTACTGCTTACAAGTCAGTAAATATTTGTCCGTTGTAAAATAAAAATATATTATATTTTTATTTCACATATAATTTTTAAAAATTAAAAGATTATGTCTCATATCTCTCGGAATTGAGTTTAGTAAGATCCCCCGGCTCCGAAAAATACGTAAAGATTTTTCCCGACCCGAAAATTATTATTTTCCTGACTCGGAGCAAATCACACAAAGTGATCAAATACAGTCACAGAACAGTCAAAATAATTTTACAATATATAGAAATCACAAAACAGTACAATTCTGTCATTACTGTCAAATATCTAAATTTTGAGGTGTTACATGACACACCACAAACAATGGTATAAGACAAAAAAAAATTGTTAACTTTAGACCTTTACAAGCTAATTAAGCTTTCAACATGTCTCATTAAAGACTAAAGCCTATCAACACAACATGGTAACTATATGAAGCTCATTATATTATAACATATTTTAAGAGACTCAACAATGTCTTCAATAGGTCCCAACAGACAACAATAAGGCAATGACATATACAAAGGTTAGAGAAAATCATGCACTAAAAACATTTATTATACTTAAGCAATCATAATTATATTAGTTTTCCCTTGTTCAATTAATTGAACTAGAGTATTTGTTTCATTGCAATCCTACCTAAGGGTTTTGAATTACAATATACAAGTTTCACCCACTTAATAAAGTAAAATATTTGAATCAATATTTTCATAATTTACGCACAATTAATTTTATTTTTTAAAAACGACTTTTAAAATAAATATTTAAACTATTTTCTCTATCACACAAATGATTATATCAAATAATGTCACACCCAAGGGTATGTCCATTACTTAGACAACCCAACAATAATTTCAATCCATTCAACAATATTAAGAAAACACTTTTCATTTGACAAGATTACATGTCCAAAGAACAAAATCGGATTGCCACATAATGCCAAATTATCTCATTTGTCAAGTTTCACAAAATGATACACACGTTCAAGGTTACTTAAATCAATTTGACAAAAAACTTGACAATATAGTATATATATATATATATATATATATATATATATATATATATATATATATATATGTCACAATTTGAGTTGTTATGTCATTATAATCCCACCTAAGGGCCCCAGATTACAATGAGCAAGCAAACTTCCACAAACCATTAAATATCATGTCCTTAAAGTTAGTATCGAGAGGATACTATAAACTCAAAGGGCACAATCATTTAATACATTCAACAAAACATCAAAAATCATATTAATAAACTGATAGGGTAAGTACATTATTAACATAATTTCCAATGAAAACACAACAACATTATTAACAATACAACACTTTGTCATAATTGGTCCCGTGAAGGCGAGCTCACTACTACAAAATGCACAAAACAATTATAATATTCTGAATGGAACTCTTAGATATCAAATTTCACAATATTTACAAAATACAATACTGGTCTTACAATAGGTGAACATGTAACCATAAGCAACTATAATAATCAATGACAAAATTGCTCATAGAGCTCCAAAATTTTCATGCTATATCAATCAGATAATTACCACACTCTTATACATAATTGCATATTCCAAAATAGGCATGAAGAGGGAGAAGAAAATCTTGAGAACAAATTTCTCCACTTATGCGATTATACAATATGTCAATAACCAGAAAAGTTTCATAACTAACCTCAGAGAGTGTGTTGCTCATCCTTGTGTGAAGAGTAAGAAAAAGTGGATGTCAACTTAGTAGGATTCATATCACCAATACTGTATACAACTCTCACAAATGACTCACAAAATAAACATTAGAGGGCAACAACAAAATCTCGTAGAAATAAGCTCTACTTCTTTATTTTACAACATATATAAAACTTAAACCATAATAATGACTTAATATAAATTTGTCATTACCTTAAATTTTTCTCAATAATCAAAATTATTTTAAATAATATTCTCACAATGGTCATATTAAAAGAAATTTATATAAATTTACAATGGCACAATATATAACAAAATTAATCACATACAACTTTACTTTAATTCTTGATAATATATATCAAATGACTTTAATATTGCAAAAACCAAACATCTAATACCAAAACATTTATATGCAATATACAATATAATTTTATAATGACAAAATTATTTTCAGAGCAACACTCAGAATTAGATTACACAAATATCATAGAGTTCAATAAGCTCAACTAATAAAATTGGCTTTGGAAATTAAAGAGGATCAAACGATGGCTAAAATAATAACTTTTAAAATGCCCAAGCTTATTTAAATAAGCCTTCTATAAAAAAACATTCTCAACAATAATGAAGGGCACAATCAACACAAAATTCCTAGTATTAAAATAATATCAAAATAATATATTTATCAATATTAATGCTCCTTATCACACAAAGTTTATCTAAATAATAGATGTGAGTAAAATTATCCAAAACAACTCTAAGTATTTCAAAATAAACTTTTAAATTTAAATTCACACAATATTTTACAAGAAAGCATCAATTTCAACACATATATAACATTGTATGCCCTAAATACCACCAAAATTATTTTAATGACTAAAATAAATCACATCTGGGAGTATGCAAAATATAAGGAGCCCAACAGCACTATAATCACACATAAAATTTTACAAATTATTCAATAAATTTTTAAGAAATTCAATATTTAATAATAGGGTTTGTACCAAAATTACAAAGTATAGCAATATACAATGTATAACCCAATATTATATCCATATAACAACAAATTATTTCAGCATTCAAACAACAATTTCATAACATTGTATAACTAATGATGGAGAAAATTAACAAAATTTTTATTAATTAAGTTTCATATTCAATAAATACTCTGAGTGTAACATCCCTGAGAACGTGTCAGACTTGTATAGGGTTCTAGAGATAGTCAAATACTTGCTTGACATGTCTGTGAAGTTTTATGGTAAACTGAGTTAGTTCAGACACTTCACCGCAACAGAAAATATGAAAAATGACTTAAAATAACTCAGAAAATGACATAAATTGCCTAGATAAGAGAAATAATTATGGATAAGTTGTTTCCAAGTCATAAATGAGTTAATTAAGGTGTAATTAAAGTTTGAAAGTAAACCAAGTCAGTTTTGTTACCAAGTGGCTTCAATACTCAAGAGGGGGTGAGTTGATTTTATAAAACAAGTTCATAATTCTTTCGCAAAACACTTGACTATTGAATTTCGTTGAAGCTATTGACTATTTAAAATGAATGAATAGATGAGAACGATAGATATTGCTCAATAATTAACCAAGAGGGAAGTAAACAAGCAGAAATATAAGCAATGCATAAATGTAAAGAGAAGGGTTTAGAGAATCAAACACAATAGTTTATCCTGGTTCGGCCACCAATCCACTTGTGACCTATGTCCAGTCTTCAAGCAACAACTCGAGATTTTTCACTATATCTTCAAGCTTCAATAGGTGCTTGACTACCTTTACAAACTTGAGTACTCAACTCCTTGGGATGCCTCACCCTTGAGCTTGAGCCTCTTCGAGTAAAGGGATGCCTCACCCTTTACAATTTGGAGGGATATCTCACCCTCTCTTACAAAGCAATCAAGGTTGATTGAATGAAACTCTCACTAGAGTAAATGATACAAATTGAAGTTCCAAGAATGCTCACAAAAGATGTCTCAAGTTTTTCACAAAAACAGAGCAAGAAATGGATTTAAAGATTGATTCTTGTTTTGATGTGATACTAAGAAGTTTCAGGTTTAAGAACAAGCATCAATGATGCCCTAACTTCTGTATTTAAAGAGATATGTAGTTAAAGAGCTGTTGGGGGTGATTAAAGCCAAGCATTTAATGTACATAATATAGCCGTTGGGCATGTTAGAACACTGGTAATCGATTACAAGACTCTGGTAATCGATTACATGGCAGTTAGAATGTGTTTTTGGCTTTCTGGGTTTGTGGTAATCGATTATAAGACTTGTGTTACACGCCCTCTAACTTGATGGTAATCGATTACAATATTGATGTAATCGATTACATAGCTATTTTGAATGTGTTCTTGCCTTTCTGGGCATATGGTAATCGATTAACAACTGGTGTGTAATCAATTACATGCCCTCTGACTTTCTGGTAATCAATTACATGGATGATGTAATCGATTATAAGGCTTCTGTTTAGCTTGTAATTCATTACCACACATGTGTAATCAATTACATTACACTTTAAACTCATTTTTCAAGCCTGAAAGAGGATTCATGTCATTCCTAACTTTAGAAAACATGGATTTGAACAATATTGAACTTTGTTTGGCATGATCCAAGATTAAAGACAACCTCTTTTTAGAAAGTGAACTTTGAAAAACATATTGATTAAAATCATATTTGAAAAACCATTTGAGATATCTTGAGAGTATTTAACATTGATATTCTAATGCCTATATCTAAGAACCTCTTGATTTCTTTCTTTGATCTTGGTTTTCTCTTTTGCACTTGATCTTCATCTTTGGCTTTGTTATCATAAAAAACTAATTGACATGCTTCAAGACACATGCATCCACAAGTTTGATATTTTTAAGCATACTAGTTGTGTGTTTTAATACCGAATTGTCTCATAGCAGATATGGAAAAATAAGATAGTGGCAAAACAAGAAATTAGATGAAACCTAGTATTTATTCTAAAGTTGTTAGAAGTTAGGAAACTTGAATGGTATAATTTAAGTGTTCCTAACAGATATGAAAATATCAGATAACCTTAATGGTTATATTATAAAAGAAGTCTTTTGACTTCTTTTCTTCTCTTCATACAGCAGCAACAGGAAAAGATAAAAAGAGAAAGAGATAAGAGAAATAGAGACCGAATGGGAAAAGAGAAAGAAGAAGAAAAGAAGAAAAGAAGAAAAGAAGAAAAGAAGAAAAGAAGAAAAGAAGAAAAGAAAAGAAAAGAAGAAAAAGAAAATAGCAAGACCAAGGATGATCAACCAAGGTAGGGGGATTGTTTGACTTAACACTAATGGATGTTGTATCACTTGCTGCATATATAGGAGACAGTCTGGTTTTAGGTGTCATTCCTGGGCCTTTTACTTAACAGAAGATCATTGCAAAGACAATTGGAGAGGAACTTAAGGTATCAACTATGCATGAACGAAAGAAGATAATGCATGACAACTTTGATGCATTCATTGCCTTACTAGGTGGTTTTGGTACTTTGGAAGAAATTTTTCAAATTATCTCTTGGGCCCAACTGAACATCCACCATAAACCCATAGGTTTGTTGAATGTTAATAATTTCTTTGATATTTTGTTATTTTTTCTTGACAAAGCTGTGGAACAGAAATTTATCACACCTGCGACAAGAATAATTCTTATCTCTACTTCTACTGCTGATGAGTTGATTGATAAATTAGAAGCTTTTGTCTATAAACCAGATCTAGCAATAACTCAGATAGATTGGTCAGCTAGAAGCAATGAGGGAAGTAGCATGAAAAGAAAGACAGATCTGACACTTCGTTTATAACTTTCCTTTACTTTTGATTTTATTTATCGTACTTTGTTTCTATTTAAATTTGTGTCAAATTTCTCCAATAGGTAATATCTTCTATCCTTTACTCATCTATATTTTAACATTGAAGACAATGTTGTGATTTGGTTAGTGGGAAGGATAAGGACAGTTGACCCAAAAAAAATTTGGGAAGTATGATATGATTGCCATGAACTTACTAAACCAATGAATGATGGCAGAGTAAAGAGTAATTTTATTCCTGAGACGCATCTAAATTGAGAAGAATGTTTAGTGATATGAATGTCAGAAACCTACAGCAAAACCAATTAGGAATGGTAGAGTAAGAAGTAATTTTACTTTTGAAGTAAATTACTCTTGAGACGCATCTAGATTGGGGAAGTAATTATTCTGTGATGACTTGTGGAAGCAACAAAGTTTTATTGTTTGATTTCCTTTGAATGATTCAAGTGAATGAATTCTGACATCCTTTAAAGCAATTAAAATTCAGGGATCATAGCATGGTTGAATAAGTTATCTTTTGTCTTAAATTTCACATGTTTAGTTATGGATGTTGAATTGATAGATTAAGAATGATAGAAATATGCCTTGTGAGATTTTGAGCCTATTGATGAATGGATTGAATATTTGTACCATTCTCTTCTTTCTTGTGTGATTTTCTTTTTCACTCATGGAATTGTTACTCTAGAACTTGCTTTGATTCTTTTTTAGGCTATATTTTCACATGTATACATAAATATGATTGAGGCATTTTGAAATAGCTACTTTGACCAAATAGCCATCCTTGTATATTTTCCCTTGTGTAACCCCTCTGAGTTTATTTGACTATTCCTTGTTTTCAGCTCATTATGTACCTTTAAAAAAACATGTTTTTACCCAACCTTAGGGAATAAGAGAGCATTGGCCTTGTTCTTGAACAAGTGTGGGGGTGTGTGTGCAAAATGTTGAAAAAAAAAGAAAGAGCTGACCACCGCTGCAATCAAAGGATTATCAGAGTCTCCCGATACACCATGTGACATATCCATACCTAGAATAAAGATGGATGCTTGGAAACAACATGAAGAGAAAGAGAAGGTTTAGGCTTAACAATGAATTCACCTCACCAATTTGGGATTGATCTTCAACAAAACATTAGTCAAATATTGGTCATTGTCCTTTATGATGAATGTTCTCAAACATCTTCGCCACTCTAATTGTACCATAATGCTCTTTTATTCTTTTTGATATTTATCTTCTCATATCCATATTATCCCCTTTCCTTTACCATGGCCCCATTACAATCTTGAATAAAGTCCTCTTGATTTTTGTGTGCATGTGTTTTGAGCAGCGGAGAAATAGAAGATAAGCAAGCTTATGGTAGTATAATTGTTCATGGGTTGAATAGAGTGAAATACTTACTTTTTAAACACTTGAGAGATTGAGAATGAATCCTGTGAGGATCTATCATTCTTGATTCATTCTTTTCAACTGAAGTTTCCTTACTTGTTGGTTTGAGATGTGAAGAAATGTTACCTCATTAATGCTTTGATCCCTTGAATTTATGGTTGCTCTTCTTCATTCATCGAGTCTTTTAGAGTTTTTAGCTTTTGAGTTTGTGTCGTTTTTCTTTGTTTCCTAGCTTTGGTCTTATGTGTTTTGTTCAGGAGTGTAAAAAGCTAAGTGTGGGAGAATTTGATAATCACATATATTATACATTAATAAATCCTCATTTCTAATTATTTATATTCTCCATGTACTTAATTGATTGAGCTTGGTCATGATTTGTAAGTTTGGGTTTAAATTAGGCTTAATTGATATTTTTTAGCATTGTTAAGATTTTACACTGTTTCTGTATTTTCGCCATATCTTGAGTTCTAGATGTCTAGAAATTATGAATTTTACCTTGTAGGAAAGCTGAGAGAAAGCTTTACAACTTTGATGAAGATCTTGATGTCTCAATCGGACATCTAGTGGAGCTAATTGGGCTTGGAAGTCGAAACACGGGTTTGGTGATTGAAACCTAAATAGTATGCAGTAATCAGGGCATAACTCGGGCTGTAGGTAGTCTTTTGAGCTAAAACTAGTGGCATTGGAATGCTAAGACAAAACTCTTCAACTCTTATGAAGACCACTTTTTGAAATTATGACGTTATGATAGACTTATGGTTGTGTGAAGACAACTGATTGGTTGAGTAGGGAGACAAGCATGATAAAAATCCAACCACTCATTAATCAGCCCCCTTGTCACTTTGTATCCTTCATACTCTATAAATAGCACCATTGGCTGCTTATTGGGGGAGTTAGTTTTGGAGATGTTAGTTTAGAATTATTAATCTTGGTTTTAGATCAAAGTCATGCTATTATGTTATTTACTTGTTGTAACTTTCTTTTGTTATAAATAGAAGTTATGATCATCTTCTTCTTCTTCTCTCTTTCTTTCTTCTTGCTCATGGGTAACTAATTTTCATCTTGCTTGGGTGAAGGGGTGAAGCTTTTGGTAATAAAATAAGGTTAGATTAATTTCTTTCTTATACTTAAATGATATATTATCAAGTTGTCATTATATGTATTGTATTTTGTTTCCAATCAATTTAAAATTCCTCCTTATAAAGTGGAGTTCTTGATTCATTGTAGACAAGTGATTTGGCACAATGAATGCTTGAACCCATTTACAAGTGTTGGTGTTGGTAAATAATTCCTCCTTGTAAAGTGAAGTTCTTGATTAATTGTAGACAAATGGTTTGGCACAATGAATGCTTGAACCCATTTACAAGTGTTGGTATTGGTAAATAATTAAAAGAACCATAATATAACTACGTATATAATTCTAAATGGACTTTGAATGTTTTATTTTCTGATTGGAACCTCCGTTGTTCGTGAATTTTAATTGAGTTATAAAAGGAATTAATATTGTCCTTAAATTATTACCAAAAGTGGATCTCCTAGCCCAAACAAGTTCTTTAATTTAATTATGAACAAGTTTTATTATTTTTATTGTTGTGACAAAAATTTTTCTTACCTCAAAGATTTTTTTCTTCATCAATTCCCTGTAGATCGACCTCGGACTCCCGAGAAATTTATTACTTGAGACAACCTGCACTTGAGTTTGCATCCTTTAATCCGCATCAAGTTTTTGGCACCGTTGCTGGGGACTTGATTTGAAGTTTTAATTTATTGAGGTTCTTTTTCTTTAATAAAATCTGTTCTCTTTTCTCCCTCATCGGAATAAAAGATTGGCTTGTCGGTCCTTCAATTTCTTTACTGACTCTCTAACTTTCGAACTTACTAACCTACTAACTTTGTAACTTTTATATTTATGTCATTTATTTACGTTTTCTGACTTTTTTTATGTAATTTATTTATGCTTACTAATTTTTATTTATTTATTTTATACCTTCGACTTATTTATTTACGCTTTTCGACTTACTAACTTATTTATTTATGTCATTTATTTATACTTACTAACTTTTTTATTTATGTCATTTATTTTTTCTTTCGACTTACTAACTTGTTTATTTATGTCATTTATTTTTCCTTTCTAACTTATTTACTATTGTCATTTATTTTTTACTTTCAGACTTACTAACTTGAACATTATTTTTTTTATTTTAAGTCATTTATTTATGCTTAAATGGTATCGTGATTCAAATTATGGTCGTTTGGTTAAAATTAATCCTGGTACTTTATATATAGATTTGTTTGAATCACAATCACACACAATTGACACAATGGCTGAAAATAAAAGTGTACATGATGAACATAAAATCAACCGTTGTGAACCATGCGTGAATGTTTGCAGCCACCTCGAAATTCTAGTCCATCATGTTTTATCTTTCCACTCAATGCCAATAATTTTAGATTTAAGCCAGGTATGATTTCTTTACTTTCTAATTTTCATGGTTTAGAATCTAAAAGACCATATTTACATCTAAAAGAATTTGAGGAAGTATGTATTGCTTTCAATGACTAAAATTACACTGAAGAGATTGTTAAGCTTAAATTGTTTCCTTTTTCTTTAAAAGATAAAACAAAAACTTGACTTAAAACTTTGAAACCAAGATCAATTGGCGCATGGCAAGAAATGCAAAGTGAGTTATTAAAGAAACTTTTTCCAACACATAAAACCAATGCTTTGAAAAGATAAATCCAAATTTTTTTCCAAAATTCAAATGAAGCATATTTTCAATGTTGGGAACGTTTTAAAGATTTGTTAAATTCTTGCCCACATCATGGTTTTGAAAAATGGTGCACTATAAGCTTCTTTTATAAAGGTTTAACACCTGAAACCAAACAATATATGAAAACAATGTGCAATGATGAGTTTCTTGATAAAGAACCTGATGAAGCTTACTATTTAAACCAACTAGTTGAAAATTCTTAATCTTGGCATGGTACTAATATTTCAGAAAATTCAATTAGAACTAAACTTACAAGTGCTAATAAACGAAATTATCACCTTAGTCAAGAGGAAGATCTAAATGCTAGGTTTGGTAGTTTGGCTAGAAAGGTTGAAGCCATGGAATTAGGAAAAGCAAAAGAAATCAAATCTGTGCAAAATGAAGAAATTTGTGGCATTTGCGATGACTTAGGACACTCAACAAATGAATGTCCAAAAATTCATGTTTTTAAAGAAGTTGTACATGAGCAAGTAAATGCAATGAATAATTTTAAAACGCCATTTACTTCTTCTTTTTCAGATTCATACAATCCGGGATGGACAAATCACCCGAACTTCAGTTGGAGGAATAATAATCAGTCACAACAGGACTCTCAAAATTCTTAATGATATGCACCTTATGTCCCACCATATAGGAAAAACCTTGAAGAAACACTACATGCGTTCATAGAAAAGCAAGAGGCTATTAATAAACAAAACAATCACACCATAATTGATATAAAAGAAAATCTTGCTAAACTTTCTTATGCACTCGCCATTCACGAGAAAGAAAAATTTTCTTCTCAACCTCGACCAAATCCCAAGGGTCAGTACAGTCTAAATGAGGGTAGTTCAGAAAACCAACAAATAGACCAAGTCAAGTCAGTGATGTTGGGAATTGCGGATCAAAATATCTTGGAATAATAGAATTCCCTCACAGGATCCATGCGAAAAGTCCATAATCCGAGTTTTAAAAGTTTACCTCTTGAAGCGTGATAAACACAAGCAAGGTGAATCACCAACACCGTAATAGTGATGATGTTTCTGTGGTATCCACACGAACAGACTTGAAAAAAGGAGTCACGCCTCTGTTTCGCGGTGCTAGCTGCGAATAGAATAGAAGAACCTTTCACTGTCTCTCACTCACTTTCTTAGGAGCGGCTAGGGTTGTGATGTAAGGTGCGTAGCAGCCCCCTTAGCAGTACTATTTATAATAGTGACTGCCTTAAGTAAGTGTGAGCAGTAGCAAGATAAGCTGTGCAACCCTAAACCCATCTATCATGAGTTAGGCCCATAATTGAATCCAAGTCCAACTTAGATCCTTATTGCTCCAATTTAGTCTGCTCTAAGTGTGTGACCCTGCAGGTTCTTATAACGTTGGTAGTAATATTAAAATCTCATTTTAATATTACAAACAGTGAGCGGTATCTAGCAACACATCACTACTACCCAAGTAATGAGAATGTCAGTGATTTGACATAACCTATCCGTGATCAATGTTTCTGTGTAGTTTAGTCCCTTTGTCCAGATATCCATATTGAACACAAGGCATGGAACGTGTCACCCTTGTTTAGTTCAATCTTCAGTTTCCTGATTCCCGAGTAGACATAGTGATAACAAATGAGATCAATATCTCATATTGACTCATTTGAGCATGGTCATGCATTTCGTAGTCTCACTCAATCAGGGGCCCCGAAGATATCACTCTTGTTATGTAGGAAGGACAAATCCCATCTAGGTCACTCACATCCCTCCACATGTATCGCAGTATGTCTAATAACCAACTTTATAATCATCTTGTTACAGATGACGTTTGATGGCATTAAAACACACAACTCCTCATGTAGGAATCGTAGTGATTTTAGGTCAAAGGACCACATACACCATTATCACTATGAGAATCGCTTATGACACTCACGTAACGATCCACGTAGCGTTCTCATGGCAGGTCTGTCCAATACATCATTACTCTAATATGTATCCATGTGTAGACTTGATATCTCATATCCATGACCCGTAAGATGTGGTCATCAGTCTATGCACATACTAGTCTCAATGCATTATTGTTGTCCTAATTAACAATAATACTTGACTAGGGACATTTAAGAATAGTGTTTTTATCCAATAGGATCTCACGATCAAGTCATCCACTTGATGTCCTATGGTATCAAACTTACTATTCTAAGGACTTTATTATGTCTACCAAAAAAGAACACAATAAATGAAATGCCTCATATATCAAAAATAGCATAATACAATGTATGTAAATACAGACAAAATATATTGGCCACTAGGGCATACACCAACAAGTGATAACTCTTAGGAGTGGAAAGGTTATTGAAAAATAAATTCCTGAAGCTTGTGAGAGAGATGATGAACCAATTCCCCAAGAAAATGAAGAAGTTGATCAAAAAGAGACCAAACTCTCGCTTACACCCCCATTTTCTCAAGCATTAAACAATTCAAGGAAATTGAACCATAACACTGAAATTTTTGAAATTTTTAAACAAGTGAAGGTTAATATTCCTTTGTTAGATGCTATCAAATAGATTCCTTCTTATGCCAAATATTTGAAGGACTTGTGCACTGTTAAAAGCAAACTAAATGTGAAAAAGAAAGTATTTTTGGCTGAACAGGTAAGCTCTATTCTTCAGAATAATAATGCGTTGAAATATAAAGAACCTGGTTGTCCTACAGTTTCATGCATTATTGGAGAACATAAAATTGAAAAGGCTTTACTTGATCTTTAGTGCTAGTGTCAATTTGCTTCCATATTCAGTTTATCAGCAACTCAACTTGGGTGAGTTAAAACCAACTTTTGTAACTCTTCTACTTGCTGATAGTTCAATTAAAATTCCAAGAGGAATAGTGGAAGATGTATTAGTACAAGTTGATAAATCCATATATCCTATGGATCTTATTGTCTTGGATATTGAACCTATGGTTGATAGTTGCAAGTCAATTCTTATTATTTTAGGCTATACATTATTAGCAACATCTAATGCTTCGATAAATTGCAAAAATGAAGTGGTGAAACTAACATTTAGAAATATGACACTAGAGCTCAATGTTTTTAACATGTGCAAGCAACCACAAGAAGTCCTTGATGAAAAGGAAGAAGTTGAAGGAATTGAAGCCATCGTAGATGATCATCTTCAAATAAGGAGTTCTTCTGACACATTAAAAATTTATTTAGTTAATTCATTTGATTCAAGCATGCAATTAGATGATGATATCTCTAAAATATGCTCTTTACTTGATTATACACAGGTAATGGAGTACAAGGGATGGAAACTAAGATTTGAAGAGCTAAAACCCAGGAATGATAATACCCATGAAGAAGTACCTACACTAGAACTAAAGCCATACTTGCTGGGTTGAAGTACACATTTTTGGGAGAAGAGCAAAGCTTTCTAGTGGTAATTTCCTCGTCTCTTACTTAAGAACAAGAAGGTATGTTAACAAAAGTACTTAAAAGGCATAAAAGTGCAATTAGATGGACATTAAAGGACATAAAAGGCACTAATCCATTAATTTGTACACATAGAATACATTTAGAGAATAATGCTAAAACATCTCAACAACCTCAAAGAAGATTAAATCCACACATGAAAGAGGTAGTTAGAGCTAAAGTTCTTAAATTACTTGATGTTGGAATTATCTATCCTATCTCTGATAGCTAATGGGTAAGCCCTACACAAGTTATGCCTAAGAAATCTAGAATAACGGTGGTTGAAAATGATAAAGGTGAATTAATACCTACGCGAGTCTCATCCAGTTGGCGTATGTGTATTGATTTTAGAAAATTAAATGCAACTACTAGGAAAGATCATTTCCCCTTACCATTTCTTCATCAAATTCTAGAAAGGGTAGCAGGACATCCATACTACTGTCTTCTTGATGGTTATTCGAGTTATAATCAAATACCAATCGCATTGAAGGATTAAGAAAAGACCACTTTTATATGTCCCTTTAGTATTTTTGCATACAGAAAAACATCTTTTGGCCTTTGTAATGCTCCAGTAACATTCCAAAGAGGTATGTTAAGTATTTTTAGTGACATGATTGAGCATGATTTAGAGATTTTCATGGATAACCTGACAGTTTTTAGAAATTCTTTTGAAAATTGTCTTGATAATTTAGAAAAAGTTCTTAAAATAAGCGAAGAAAAAAGATTTGTGCTAAACTGGGAAAAATGTCATTACATGGTTACATCAGGAATAGTGTTAGGTCATGTGATATCTTATAAAGGAATTGAAGTTGATAAGGTCAAAGTGGAATTAATTGCCCATTTGCCTTCCCCGAAATAGTCAGAGAAGTTCGTTCCTTTTTAGGACATGCAGGATTTTGCAGAAGATTCATAAAAGACTTTAGTGTTATATCTAGACCATTATATCATCTTCTGTTAAAAGATGCACCATTTGATTGGACTCAAGAATGTCAAAAATCTTTTGAAAAATTAATTGGTCTTCTGACATCTGCTCCTATCATGCAATCTCCTGACCGGTCTTTGCCTTTTGAGTTAATGTGTGATGCTAGTGATTTTGCTGTGAATGCTGTTTTAGGCCAAAGAAAGGAAGGTAAGCCTCATGTGATTTGTTACGCAAGTAAAACTTTAAACAGTGCACAAATGAATTGCACTACTACTAAGAAAGAACTACTTGTTGTAATATTTTCACTGGACAAATTTTGATCTTATTTAATTAGTTCTTCTATTTTGATTTTCACCAATCATGCTGCTATTAGATATTTAATGTCTAAGCAGGATGCCAAACCAAGATTGATACAGTGGATCTTGTTGCTTCAAGAATTCAACATAACAATAAAAGATAAGAAATGAGCCAAAAATGTTATCGTAGATCATTTGTCCAAACTTACAATAGGCTCACCTTTTAATAACACACCTATCAATGATTCTTTTCCCAATGAATTTTTATTTTCTGTCAATTCCATGCCTTGGTTTACTAATATAGTCAACTTTCTTGTAACAGGAAAGATGCCGCCTCAATGGATGTACCAAGATAGAAAGAAATTTTTAACAAAGGTGAAAATCTTTTTTGGGATGACCCATACTTGTTCAAATATTGTCTTAACTAAATCTTTTGGAGATGTGTGCCCGACAGTGAGGTAGGTAGTGTCATTAAATTTTGTCACTCAGAAGCATATCTTTTCTTCAGAGAAAATAGCAGCGAAAATCTTACGGTGCAGATTTTATTAGCCCACTTTATTTAAGGACTGCTATACTTTTTACAAAAGTTATGAAAACTGTCAGAAATTGGGCTCCATTTAAAAAAAAACACATGATGCCTCTAAACCTTATCCTTGTCATTGAAATTGTTGATCGTTGGGGAATTGATTTCATGGGCCCAATTCCATCCTCATTTGGATTTGTGTATATTTTAGTTGCAGTTAATTATGTCTCAAAATGGATTGAGACGATTCCATGCCGACACAATGATCATAAAACTGTTCTCAAATTTTTAAAAGAAAATGTCTTGTGTCAATTTGGAATCCCTCGAGCTATCATCAGTGATGGGGGAACACATTTTTGCAATAACTCATTTGAATCTTTAATGAAGAAATATGGTATTACACACAAAATTACCACCCCTTATCACCCTCAGACAAATGGACAAGTTGAATTGGCAAATAGGGAGATTAAACAAATTTTGGAAAAAATAGTTAACCCAAATCATAAAGATTGGTCTTTAAGATTAAACGATGCACTTTGGGCTTACCGTACAGCTTTTAAAACATCTTTGGTCATGTCACCCTATCGGTTAGTCTATGGAAAACCTTGTCACTTGCCTGTAGAATTGGAACATAAAACATTTTGGGCCATTAAAGCTTTCAACCTAAACCTTAATGATGTTTGCAAGATACAAAAATTGCAATTAAATAAACTTGAAGAATTGATAAATGATGCATATGAAAACTGAGATTTATAAAGCTAGAACAAAAGCTTTTCATGACAAGTCAATTTTGAGAAAATCTTTTGAAATTGATCAAAAAGTTCTGCTTTATAATTCTCATATACACCTATTCCCTAGAAAATTGAGATCTAGGTGAAGTGGTCCTTTTGTTGTCAAACATGTGTATCCTCATGGGGCCATAGACATTGAGAATCTTAGAAATGGTAATGTGTTTAAAATCAATGGACAAAGACTCAAACCATTTATGGAAAACCAAGTTAATGAGGTAGAATTCATCTCTTTTTCTGATCCTTGTTATGAATATAATTTATTCTAATTTTGTTGCCTTCTTTTTGCAATTTTTTGTGTTCCCGGTTAAATGGTGGAGATACTCCATGACTCTCAAGTCAGTTTGTTTTTCAGTTTCCCAAAATAACTAATTCCTTCTCCTTTAAAATGGATGTTATTCTTTCTAACCATAGAAAACATTTTCCTTCCCTCCCTTAAAATGCTCTGACAAAAATCTACAAAGCTAGATGTGAAAGATTGAGACTGTTAATGCACAAGGGTATGCCGAAAGATGTACGGTAGATAATTGAAGCATAGGTCCATCTAGCAGGTGAGTCTTCAATTTCATTTGACTCATATATGTCAGGTCTTGGTAGAAGTTCGTATTCTAAAAGGAGAAGAGCAAAAAGGTTACAAGTCTATCACAAATGTGCACGATGGAATTGTAACAAGCGATGTCGTTCTTTGGGGATGGTTTTTGCAAACAGAAAAGATAAAATACTTTTCATTAAGAATAAACTGAGTAAGGAGTCATTAGATGATATCTTATTGACTCTTGAGACGCATTCTTGTGGATTTGTGCATCGTGAGCTTCTTAATTTGTGGAATCTCTTCAAGGATGAACAAAAACATTACAACCTTGGGAATCTGACTTAAAAGACCCTGTTTGATAATTTATAAGAAAACTGGATGGGAAGCTTATCCTCGACTCATAGAAGGCGTTTAAGTTATTACTAGACGTCAAACTAGAGACAGATGTGAGCCATATCCACAACAACCTGTACATATTATCTTCTTCTTCTTCTTCATCTTCTTCTAAAAAAAAGAAAAAGAAAAAAAAAAGAAAAAAAATTATTTTTTGAACAAGGACGATCCGAAAGGAGTACTATGACTTTAATTAGTAGTGGAGCCCCAACCTTTGGTTAACCCGTCATTGACTCAGGTGGACCTTTGCATGTTAGTCCTTAAAAAAGGTTCGTGTACCATGCTCTGTAGAGAGCCGCACTCCATAACCCAATGTTTACCATCTAGGCACTATGGAGTTGATGGACAGGCAAAAGCATCCCACTCTGGTTATTAGTGAGAAGTAACGTGCGGTTGCCAAAGCATATGAGGCATCTGAGCTTGATCCTCTCTTTTATTAGAAGGGGCTTTCAGCGCCATGGGATGGGACGTTCTAGATCTTGGACATTATGGGTTTCAGATTTTAGCATCTTTGTTGATGTTACGAGCCTAAGTGTGAGCTTTCCAGGTTCCAGACCCAAGATGGAAACCTACAATGGTTTCTTCTTTCTCTTTTATTCGAATAAACGGACATGAATGTCTACTGCAATGGTGACATACAATATAAAGATATGTCACTACTACCCTCATGACGCGCAGTATAAAAATATGCCATGAAAACTATACATAAAGGTATGTCATCATTTGCTATTATATTTCTTTTATCTTTGTATGATTTTTCTGTATTTTGGTTTTGGACAGACGATCCTTTGAGTAGGGTCCTTCAGGGGTTTCTAGACTTCTTTATCCTGATGGTTTTATTGAAGTTAAAAAAAAACCAAAAAACAAAAAAAAATAAAACAAAACAAAGCAAAACAAAAAAAAACAAAAAAAAATGTTTCTTAATTTCAAACTTTTCTGACAACAGCCAACCTACCCTTTGTAACACCCCAATTTTTAGAAAATGTCCCGAATGTTCTGTTTGCTGTTTTTCGAGCTTTTGTGTAAATGACTGTTGTGTTCTTATTTACTGTTTCTTGTTTTCTGTATGAAATACAAATATGTTTTATAGGCTAAAATTTTATTTGATCGTTTTAAGTATTTTGCTTTGAGACGGTAAAATAAAAATTTTCTCGAGCTACTGTTTTAATTTTTCTGGGAGATATACAGACAATTAATACTGTTTGTAATTTTATTTGAACTTTTTGGATGATTTGCTACGTCGTGGGGAAAAATAGAAAAATGACCATTATGTCCCGAATGTGCTGTTTGTGCTGTTTTGTTGTTTTTAATTGTTTTCTACTTGATTTAGTGTTCAATATTACTGTCTGTAATTTTATTTGGATTTTTTGTGCGATTTGCTCCGGGACAGGAAAATAATATTTTTCCGGGCCGGGGAAATCTTGTTTTAATTATTCAGACTGGGGGATCTTACTAAACCCAATTCTGAATGAGACAATATCTAATCTTTTAATTTTTAGGATTTAACTGTCCAATAAAATAATTTTGTGTATTATTTTATTAGTCAGTATAATTAGATGACAGTGGACCCGGAAATATTTTGCGGGACCCACGTTTAGCTGAACAGTTAACTTAGTAGCATAATTAAACATCATTAAGAGTGGAACATTCTTGAACATGGTGACTAAGCTAGATGACTAGGTCATTAGTGACTAAGCTAGGTGACTAGGCTAGATGACTAAGCTTAAACCAACCAATGAGAGCAAAGCTTGTTAATCAAGGCTTAATCTTGACCTTTGATGCATCCAAGGGCTTGGTTGAAACCAACACAAATGGACACCTCTTGCCCACATGAAGGCTACGATCATTAAGGCTTTGGAAGACCAAAAGTGACTTCTCTTGCATGCATTTCTCTCTTCTCTCTCTTCCAAGAACCCTAAACACTATTGTTGCTTTCTTTGTGAAGCATTTGGCCAAGGCTTCTACTACACCATCCAATCACCCAAAATTTCATCTAACCAAGTTTTCTAAACCTAAACACAATCCTAAGAACATCTCTAGTTGGGAGTTCTTGCTAAATCCTTCATTTGAAGCTTGAAAACCTACTTGGAAGATTCAACCAAGAAGGTGAAATTCCTAGCTTTTCTTTTCTAAACTCTTTTTCAAAGTTCTAAACCATGATTTCTCCATGGTTTAAGCTCTTTTTCTATGGTTAGTAACTTGTGGTTTTGTTTAAGCTTGCTAGGAGATTTGGTGGAGTGAAACCGAAACCCTAGGAGGAGTGAAAGAATAGTTTTTGTCTTCATTTAAGGTAAGAGGAAGACTAATCTTATCATCTAAGGATGGTGTTAAGAAGATGGAGTGTGATTTTTGTGATTGTAGAATCCATAAGGATTCATTTGTGTGATTGTTAGTGGCTTGTTTATGTGTTTGTATATTTGTTAGTAGCTTTCCTATTTGATACTTGTAATAATTTGCATGTCTACAAGCTTTGATTGCATGTCTACAAGCTTTGATTTAAGTTATATGTGTTAGAAATATATTGCATGTGTTAGAATTGCATGATAATGTATAGGATGTGAATAACATGCTAAGTATGCATGAGTGTTCCAAAGAACACAATCCTAAGGCTCACGGCCATGGACACAAAAGGAGAACCAAAATGTTCTCATATTTTCCCTAAATTGTAATTTAATTAACCTAGGAAAATTAACAAGAGATAGCATTGTTTAGATCAAGGAAAATGAATTTAGAAATCAAATTATCCAAATATACATTTCGGCCAACATGCCAAATCAAGAATTCATGATTTCTAAAATCAATTCCAAACTATTTTCAAGTATAAAGATGCAATATATGTTAAAAAGAATTTTTCTCTAATGAGTTTTAAAGAAACAAAATGATTTGAATTAAGTTTAAAGATTAAAATTAATGATTTTAGTGTTAGAAAACAAAATACAGTAACTTTCAAAAATTTCTAACATATAGCTCATGCTGTATTTTGAAGCATGTTAGTAGTTTTCAAAAGGATTAATTATATGGTTTAAAAATTTAATAAACAGAATTTTTACGGTAAAATTAGGAAACCATTAATATAATTTTCTAAGCAAAATACTGTCAATTTTTAGTGAAAACGGACAAATAAGATAGGAAAGATGTCCAAAAGACAGTATACGGTATGGAAAATATTTTACGTAGTTTAAAAATATTAATTATTATTTCTGTTTATTTAAACAGTAACTTTAAGGGATTTGAACAAGAAAACGTATTAAAAATCCTACGCGATTGAGAAAACGTATTAAAAATCCTACGCGATTGAGAAAACGTATTAAAAATCCTACGCGATTGAGAAAATGTATTAAAAACTTTACGCGATTGAGAAAAAGTGTTAAAAACTCTACGCGATTTTAAAAACAGCAAAATATATTTACGCGATTTAAAAACATTTGTAAAAACGACGAGATTGTGAAAACGCGATAAAATTTCTACGCGATTCACCGAAACGATATTTTCTATATTCTTTCTGGAATTTCTATTTTTTTTCTGCTGTCGGGCTATGAGGTGAACCCGTACAGGTTTTGGAACAGTATTTGTCCGGTGGGACTTACTGTATCTTTTTATCTTAGTTATACCAGTTTTTGGTGGATTGGTTGACGAGGGGAATCACATCGTGTTGTCGATGCGATAAACGTAGTGTAGTTCATTGTCTTTATGAACTTGGAGACGTTAGTGTACGGGATTCCATATATGGACAGTCGGTCGCTCCGCTGGGCCGTGGTAACCGATAGCACACTAATGAACTCGACACGCACTATTTTTAATCGAGACTTCGTAAAGTCTAATAGTACATTGCCTGTAGTGCCACAATGTGAGACCGTGAACTACACCATGCCTTGGATGATGGATTCCATGTGACGTGGGACTATAGACGCAAAGTGTGACAGCGCAATAGTTTGGTTGGGCAGCGTAGTGGTACTAATAGATTTTGCGAGTCATTTCTCTCTGATATCTGTATGTGTTTTAGCTCCATGGAGTAGGATCGTGTCATGTTGTATTTAATTATATCTTGAACATTATTTATTTATTTTATTTATTTATTTATTTATTTATTTGGTTATTGTCTCGTGATGTTGTCTGTTTCGAATTTATTTTATCCGTAATGTTATATTGTATGTATTATTGTTTTATCTGTGAAATCATATGTTGTTATGATAATTAGATTTTTACACTATCTTGTTATTAAATTCTTGTTATAGCTTTTCATATTGCATGAACTGTATATCTGTTGTTTGTCGTTTTCTTATTTGTCATGTTTGTGATGATTTTAGATTGTCTTACCTCTTTCTTTATTGTATGTGTTTTATGTATATTTATTTTACGCGGTAAAGAGTTTGAGGAAGAGGACCAGCCTCTTGAGATTCTGTATCCCGAGGAGGAGGAAGATCAGCAAGCCGAAGATCAGTTCGACGATCAAGAACCATCTGATCATCCATATCCATTGGATTGATTAGTTTGGGTATGGCGGTGCCTGGATTTTTGGGGTTCGTGACACTTGAGTTTCACGGTGGATCGTTAGCTTGGCATATGCGAGGAGACAGAGATTCCGTGACGTATGCGGGACGACTGACTATGTCCCTACGTCATAGGTTTGATGACGAGCCAGTGATGATGACGACTGTGTTTCTACACCTAGAGTTACCTTTATCCATTAGGCGTCATTGGGGTGTTTTATCCACTGAACCTAGTGAGATGACACTCGTATCGACTGCGCGGTCTCATGTCCGCCGAGTGTCGAGGCATCCTGGGTATTTATCTTCTGATGAGTTTCCTGAGAGTGATCCATCGAGGAATAAATATTTATGATGTGTATTTTGAAGTGCGCGTCTCTGCGTATGTATATATTGACTCTTTACTATTTTTATTTACTGTTTTTGTTTAAATATTTGTAGTTGTAGTTGTAAATTATTTGTATAACTTATAACTTGGACCATATATATATTATGAGTGATGTTGTTCTGTTTACTTTATATTTCCGCTTTATTTTATTTTAATAATATTCTGTTTATCAAGAATTGTTTTACAACCCACATTAATACGTAATAAATGTTTTACAACTTGGGTAGATTTTATTTATTTCTTTTTATATATGTGACATCCCCACAAGGATGTTACACCCTTATAGGTGCTATTATTACCCTTTCTGTTCTTTTTCCTATTTAAACACTCCATTTTCTCCACTTTCCTCTAACTCAAAATCATTCAAAGGGAATGTGAGAATAGAAATGGAAGGTATTTCTATTCGTCAACTTAAAAATATCTGTGTATTTTGTGGGTCTAAGTATGGGAAGAGTTTAGAGTTTGTAAATGCAGCAACCACTCTTGGCCAAACACTTGATGCGAGGAATATTCATGTTGTATATGGGGGAGGTTGTCATGGGTTAATGAGGGTTGTATCACTTGCTGCATATATAAGAGACAGTCAGGTTTTAGGTGTCATTCATGGACCCTTAACTCAACAGAACATCACTGGAAAGACAATTGAGGAGGAACTTAAGGTATCATATATGCATGAACGAATGAAGATAATGCTTGACAACTCTGATTCATTCATTGCCTTACTAGGTGGTTTTAGTACTTTGGAAGAAGTTTTTCAAATTATCTCTTGGGCCCAACTAAACATCCATCATAAACCCATAGGTTTGTTGAATGTTAATAATTTCTTTAATCTTTTGTTATTTTTTTTTTGACAAAGTTATGGAACAGAAATTTATCACACCTGTGACAATAATACTTCTTATCTCTGCTTCCATTGTTGATGAGTTGATTGATAAATTAGAAGCTTTTGTCTATAAACCTGATTTAGTAATAGCTCAGATAGATTAGTCAGCTAGAAGCAATAAAGGAAGCAACATGAAAAGAAAGCCAGATCTGACACTTCGTTTATAACTTTCCTTTACCTTTGATTTTATTTATCGTACTTTGCTTTTGTTTAAATTTGTGTCAGATTTCTCCAACAGGTAATATCTTCTATCCTTTACTCATCTATATTTTAACATTGAAGACAATGTTGTGATCTAGTTGGGGGGAAGGATAAGGATAGTTGACCCAAAAAAAAATTTGGGAAGTATGATATGATTGTCATGAACTTACTAAACCAATGAATGATGGCAGAGTAAGGAGCAATTTTACTCCTGAGACACATCTAAATTGGGAAGTACGTTTCGTGATATGAATGTCAGAAACCTACAATAAAACCAATTAGGGATGACATAGACATGAGTAATTTTACTTTTGAAGTAAATTACTCTTGAGACGCATCTAGATTGGGGAAGTAATTATTCTGTGATGATTTGTAGAAGTAACAAAGTTTTATTGTTTGATTTCCTTCGAATGATTCAAGTGAATGAATTCTCAAATCCTTTAAAGCAATTGAAATTCAGGGATCATAGTATGGTTGAATAAATTGTCTTCTGTCTTAAATTTCACGTGCTTGGTTATGGATGTCGAATTGATAGATTAAGAATGATAGAAATATGCCTTGTGAGATTTTGAGCCCATTGATGAATGGATTGAATATCTGTACCATTCTCTTCTTTCTTGTGTGATTTTTTTTTCACTCATGGAATTGTTACTCTAGAACTTGCTTTGATTCTTTTTTAGGCTACATTTTCACATGCATACATAGATATGATTGAGGCATTCTGAAATAGCTACTTTGACCAAATAGCCATCTTTGTATATTTTCTCTTGTGTAACCCCTCTCAGTTTATTTGACCATTCGTTGTTTTTAACTCATTACGTGCCTTTAAAAAAAACATGTTTTTACCTAACCTTAGGAAATAAGAGAGCATTGACCTTGTTCTTGAACAAGTGTAGGGGTGTGCATGCAAAATGTTGAAAAAAAAAGAAAGAGTTGACCACTGCTACAATCAAAGGATTATCAGAGTTTTCTAATATGTGACATATCCATACCTAGAATAAATATGGATGCTTGTAAACAGCAGGAAGAGAATGAGAAGATTTAGGCCTAACAATGAATTCAACTCACAAATTTGGGATTGATCTTCAACAAAACATTAGTCAAATATTAGTCATTGTCCTTTATGATGAATGTTCTCAAACATCTTCTCCACTCTAACTTTACCATAATGCTCTTTTATTCTTTTTGGTATTTATCTTCTCATATCCATATTATCTCCTCTCCTTTACCATGACCCTATTACAACATTAAATAAAGTTCTCTTGATTTTATTGTGCATGTGTTTTGAGTAGCGGAGAAGTAGAAGATAAACAAGCTTATGGTAGTACAATTGTTCATGGGCTGAATAGAGTGAAATACTTACCTTTTAAACACTTGAGAGATTGAGAGTGAATCCTGTAAGGATCTATCATTCGTGATTTATTCTTTTCAACTAAAGTTTCCTTGCTTGTTGGTTTGAGATGTGAAGAAATGTTACCTCATTAATGCTTTGATCCCTTGAATTTATGATTGCTCTTCTTGATTCATCGAGTCTTTTAGGGTTTTTAGCTTTTGAGTTTGTGTCGTTTTTCTTTGTTTCCTAGCTTTGGTCTTATGTGTTTTGTTCAGGAGTGCAAAAAGCTAAGTATGAGAGAATTTGATAATCACATATATTATACATTAATAAATCCTCATTTCTAATCATTTACACTCTCCATGTACTTAATTGATTGAGCTTGGTCATGATTTGTAAGTTTGGGTTTAAATTAGGCTTAATTAATATTTTTCAGCATTGTTGAGATTTTACACTATTTTTGTATTTTAGCCATATATTGAGTTCTATATGTCTAGAAATTATGAATTTTACCTTGTAGGAAAGCTGAGAGAAAGCTTTACAACTTTGATGAAGAACTTGAAGTCTCAATTGGACATCTAGTGAAGCTAATTGGTCTTGGAAGTCAGAACACGGGTTTTGTGATTGGAACCTGGACAGTGTGCAGTAATCAAGGCATAACTCAGGTTGTAGGTAGTTTTTTGAGCTGAAACTGGTGGCATTGGAAAGCTAAGACAAAACTCTTAAACTCTTATGAAGACCACTTTTCGATATTATGACGTTATGACAGACTTATTGTAGTGTGAAGACAACTGATTGGTTGAGTGGGGAGACAAGCATGATAATAATCCAACCACTAATCCAACCACTCAACCACTCACCCAACCACTCATTAATCAGCTCTCTTGTGTCTTTGTATCCTTCATACTCTATAAATAGCATGGGCTGCTCATTGTGTAACACCCCAAAATTTAGTTAGTTGACAGTAATGGCAGAATTATACTATTTTGTGATTTTTGTATACTGTAAAATTATTTTTACTGTTTCGTGACTGTATTTGATTATTTTGTGTGATTTACTCCGAGTTAGGATAATAATAATTTTTTAGCTGGGAAAAATCTTTACGTATTTATTCGGAGCCAAGTAATCTTACTAAATCCAATTCCGAGAGATACGTGACTTAATCTTTTAATTTTTAGAAATTATCTGTAAAATAAAAACATACTATATTTTTCTTTTACAGCGGATAAATATTTACTATTTTGTAAGCAGTAATGTTTTGTTTATTGAGTAATAATTTTTATAACAATTGTCTGGAAAATATTTTCTATGGACCAATAGGGTTTAGTCAAAATAGATGGCTTGAATTTCTAAACCAATAGAAATCTAGTATCTTCGAAATAAACCAATAAGAATTGGTCAAATTTTATGGTTATATATTGAACCAATAGGAATTTAGTCTTCCTTGATGAACCAATTAGAATTTAGTCTTCATTTGATGACCCAATTAGAAGTAGTCATATTTGATGAACTAATAAGAAAGCTATAAAACCAAGACAAACCAATAAGATTAAGTTAACATTTGTGGCAAAGACTTTTCAAGAGCAACCAATAGAAATTGGTCAACAAAAGTGACAACTAATAGGAAACAAATTAGTAACCACCCAACCCATGAAAATCCTAGTCTACTTTGATGGTTATGACAACTTTATGGAGGACTAATAGGAAACAAGCTTAGAGGTGAAGGCTTTGGAAATCTACCATTGATTTAATCTATGGTAGAGATTAGTCTCACAAAATGACTAGGACTTTTTGTGACCCTTGGATGGCAAGAATGGAAGAGAAGCTCTTGACCCTCCATTTTGAAGATGAATCTCACAACTAAGGCTTCATGGAGGAGGGATCCAATGGTTCAAATTCAAGCCTATCACTTGGAAGCCTCCACCAAGATTAACCATTGATTCAATCTATGGCTAAGGAAGCCTTGAAAAGTGGCTAGATGAATTTAGACACTTCTTTGGTGTCCAAGGGGGGGAGGCTCACGATTTTAAGCTTTAGGATGGCTATAGGAAGACTTTTCACTCATTTGGTCTCATCTTCATCATTTCCTAAAACCAAATTTCACAAATTCTCTCCTATTCTCTCAAGAACACCTCACGGCCAAAGCACCATGAACATACCTCCCAACTTCCTAAATTTCATCTAATCTCATATCTTGAATCCTTATACCATACTAAGATACTTTGATGTTGTGATCATCTTCATCTCTCTCTTGGAAATAAGAAAGTTCTCACATTTCCTCTCTAGAGAAGCTCACGACCTAACCCTCTAAATCCACTCTCCAAGTTTCTATAATTCTATACAACCATAGATCTTGAATCTCCATACAATTCTAAGAAACTTTCATGTTGGAGACTTTCCCTAATTCTTCCATCTTCAACTTTGTTCTTCAAGCTAAAGATTGAAGCTTTATAGGTGAAGTTCATTAATCTTCACTTTTCTTTTGATTTTCAAGGCTCTAACCATGATTCTAATCCATGGTTATCTTAAATAAAGCCTTAGGTATTAATATTGTATGTTTTCTTTGTTTTAAAGTTCACTTGATGGTTGAAGTTCATCTTAGATGAGATAACAAGGGGGCATACAAGGAGCTTTGGAGGTTTCACAACAAGGTAAGAGGGAGATTACCCTCATCAACCATGTGTTGGTGATGAGGAGTGGATTTGTGTGTGGTGAAAATTCCATAAGGATTTATTCACTTGGTTGTGTATGCTTAAGTGTTTTATGTTATGTTATGGGTGATTTTATTTCATTGATAGCTATGCTTGATTTTATTGCTTGATTAGTATGTGTGATAATATGATTTAGATTGCCTTGCTATAAATCGTTTAATATGAGTTTTATTGCTTTAATAATATGCATGAACTTGTGGTAGTATAAATATGATTAAATGATATGTGTATATTATGATATATGTTGAAAAGAAAAGAATTTTGGTTCCAATGGCGGTAAAGAGGCTCATGGCCTTTACTATTGTTTTAGAGCAAACCAATTGAAAATGTTTTATTAAGTGTAAGTTTAGATGATTTAGTAACAAGTAATTGGATTAAATATTTTTACAAAGAAAAATGAGATAGAAAATGAATAAATAAGGAAGTAAAGATTGAATTTTGGCCAACATGCCAAGAATTGATATTCTACATCAAAAATATTTTCTTAAATGTATTCTTAAAGGATTAATTAATAGGAACTCAATTTAGCGAATTTTGAAATATAAAATGAAAGTAAACTAGTTTTTGGAATTAATTAAATTAATGAGTTTAGATTATGATGGGAAATAAATTTATACTTTGAAGTTACTAGCGTATAGCTCACCCATTTAGGTTTTGAAGCGCGTTGAAGAACTTTGATCTATAAGATTTGATTTAATTGAAGTAATGTAAAATTTTATGAAGAAAAGATTAGAAAAATATTACTAAGAGGAATATGGAAATAAATGATTTTTATTGGGTAAAGAATGATTTTCAGTGATAGAAAGTGAAGAATAAGTTTTAAAAGTAATTTAGAGTTTAAAGTATTCTATTTAAAAAGATTTTAGTAAAGGTAAAAAGAGAAGATTTTATTAAATTTGAATAATACAGATTTTGAGAAAAATGTCAGAAATTATTTTTTAGAGTAGTTTTTATGAAAAGAATGGAAAATGATGTACAAATAATATTTTTAGTTTGGAAAATTTCAGAATTTAATTTAGAACATAAAGAAATATTTTATATAGTGAAAAACAGTAAAAAAAAACCTTACACATTTAAAAAATAATGATTTTTGAGCTATGCAATTTTGAAAATGTTTAAATATTTTTACGTGATTGGGAAAACGTTGGAAAATATTTACGTGATTTGAAAACGTGACAAAAGCATCACGCGATTGTGAAAATGTGATAAAAAGGTTACCTGATTGAGAAAACAGCGGATTATTGTTGGGCTGACATATTGGACCCAGAAACAATAAAATGGACAATTTAGTTAAGTTGGGGTTTGTCTTCATAACCGGAAACATCAGATAGATGAATGAGTCAGATGTTACTTATTATTATGAGAAACCACGTTATGAATATAACGTACTTGACCTGAGTGGATCATTGATATTATGTAATTGAATGAGCAGTTATATAATATCATTGATACTAATAGTATTAGACAATTGAATGAGCAGTTGTTCTAATATTATTATGAACAGTATAATGGTGGCTTGAGTTATGCATTGAGTCATCATGCATTAGACATTGTATAGTCGATGACTGTTATGGCTTTTGTTTCCTAGGAGTGAATGAGAATTGAGTACTGTGATCCAGTGGGGGATCTACTGGGGCCGTCAGGGCACGGTGATTCATAGTGACCTGTTTGTCACTTTATACACCTCTGGCCATGATAAACCGTTGTAACGCACTAGCGCAGTGTCCCGACAAAACACTACTACTTTTCGCGTCCCTTTAGACTGTCATAGAGGTGGGCAGATCTTTTGGGCCATTCACATCTGAAGTTGTTTAGCTCCATGGAGTAGGAAGATGATGCATTGTGCATATACATAGTCGGTATACATATTGTTGTGACATTGTCAAGGTGCATATCTCGGTAGCATAATCATATATATATGTGTTGTTAATATCTGTTATTAAATTACCATTATTGTGAAATACGTTTTCTGAAGATAAATTGATAACATGATTATACTTGTGATATATGTGTGTATGGAATGACTTTGTCACTTGTATCATTCTTTGTTACCATACTGGTATTGATGAAAGGGGATCTCACCTCTTTGTTGTATTGTTTGTTATGTTTGTATTGTTAAAATTCGTATAGTAAGTGAAGCGAGTTTCTTAGACTTAACTGGAGGCAATGTTCTGAGGTCGGTGACGGCGTCGAGAAGTGATCTTTTAAGTTTTGACAGTATGCAGTTTGGTGGAGGAACGAAACAAGTATGTTAAGTTTTTCTCGTTGGTGTTATTACCGTGCTATTAAGCAGGACCCATCATTAGGTTTGCTACTGGTTCTTGAGTCTGTAAATTATGTTTTAAATGTTGTTAAATATTATGTGGTATAGGTAATATGTGTATTAATCAGTTCAGTCGATTTTCTGCATTACTTATATTTTCGATAAATTTATATTGTCAGTTAAAAGAAATTTTAGAATCCATATTTTATAACTCAAAGCTTTTTATAAAATGACTTTCTGATTTTTTAAATTTTTAGTAAAAAATGTAATACCCTACAGAGGGTGTTACATTAGTTAGTATCAGAGCACGGTTAGAGTCTTTTGGCGTTTTGTGGTTAGGTCTGTCTTGTTTGTGCTGTGTGACTCTCTGTGCTTGGACTCCGAAAGAAGACAATGTTGTTTGAAATGGTTACATTTGGTTTCTATTGTATTTTGACTCATCCGTCTTTGAAGAAAGGCGATGACTCGTGGTAGACATATGCGTGTGGAAGCAGAACGTGATAGTAGTGATATGACTGCAACTACGGAAGCAATGCAAAGAACAATTGAAAGAACAATTGAAGGAATAATACAACAGGAGCAAAGGATCATCCAACAATGGGAATTGATAGCCAAGGCTAAAATCTTGTTGGAACCATCTTCAAAAACTCACATTTCCTCTCCATTTTCTCTTCACTTCCATGGCCAAAACCACCATTTTTGGCCATCCAAGCTTTCTTGCTCAACCAACCTTATTTCTTGCATCTACTCATCACCTTGAAGCTTTTTCCTTTTGTGACCATCACTTGAATGTTCCATCTTCATCTTCTTCCATAAAGCCCTAAAACTTGAAGCTTTGAGGTAAGGTTCTCGATTTTTTATTTTTTTTCCCTCCATTTTCCTGATTCTTGGCCACCTTTGTGATCAAAGACTTCTCTTTTCAAGCTTTGGTTGTTGATTATGTGAGTTTGATCATCCTAGGGTTTTGTTGGTGGTGAAGGAAGAAAATTGCAAGAAGCAACCAAAGAGCTTGCTTTTTCTTGTTGTCTCTTTAGGTAAGAGGGAGATCATCCTCTTCAACTTATCTTGGTGGTGAGAAACATGTTTTTGTGTTGATAGTGAGTAATCCATGTTAGGGTTACTTACTTTGTTGTATGATTTTTGGTGATTCTTGATGATTTGGTGGTTATTTTGTCTTGTATGGTTTTACTACTTGTTATTGTATATCTTGATGGATTTGGAATGGTTTGGATGGATTGGAATCATGTATGGAAAACAAGGGCTCTTTGCCCCTTTATTTGAGGATCACGGCCAAGCACCCATAAATGGGGTATCCATGATCAAAATTTTGTAATAATTTAGGGACTAACTAATTAAGCAATTAAATGATGAGTGATTAGTGAGGTGATGAAATTTTTTGGATTTCCTATCTCCTAAAGCCCACGGCCTTATAGGGCATCCAATGGGAAAATTTTTAGCATTAAGGCAAAACTTAGGTGATTAGATGATTAGATGTTGATTAGGAATTCAGAGAATGGAAAGAACAAAGAACAAAATTTTATCCTACAACCTTAAGTAATTTTTGGCCAAGGAAAGAACATGAGTATAGGTGAGGTTTTGAGAAACTCGAAATAATTACTCTAAGTGAGTGATGTTTAGAACCAAGTAAAGGACTTGTTTAATTAAAGTAAAAAGGTTAGGTGAAAAATACAAGAGAATTCCCCTAGAGAGCCCTAATAGGAAAAGTGTTGAAGTTAAAGCGTAATTTCATATCAAACCTTAAAAGTATGCTTTCGCAATTGAGAATCGGACAATGTATTGTTGTGGGTCCATGAGTGGGACCAAGGATTTGTTGATAATTAATTTGGCCAATTATGGCGTGATTATGAAAAAAGTATATTATTGTTGAATATACGTGAATATGCATTAGGTTATCATGCATTGTGAAAGTCCGGTGGACTTTGTTGTAAGGCTTTATGCCTAGGAGATGAATCACACCTTAGTGTGGGTGCGACTAGACTAGTGCAGGTCACTTGTTGACCTTGGGGGCGTCAGGGTGCGGGTACCTCACAATGGGCAGTTGGTAGCTTCTCTGTACCATGGGATAGACCGATGCAAATGCACTGACGATTCGGATCGAGACACTGTCCTATATCGCGATCTTGTGAAGAATGTCTTGTATAAGCCATGTTGCGCAATTTGTTAATATTGAAGCACTTGATTTGAGGCTAATGAGATACAAACATGTCTCCTTGATCATTCTCTCTGATGTTGTGTTTAGCTCCATGGAGAAGGATTTTGGTACTTTGTGCATGTGCATAGTCGGTCAACATATTTACCTGACAAATATATATGATTATGGAACTATTTCTTTTATTGATATTATGACTACCTGGATTATTAAATTGTTTATTATCTGAACCTTGATGCTGCTTACTATTTTACTATACTATTTGGTGTTATGCACCGTTTATGTTTCTTTACTGCCATGTTGGTAATGATGTTGGATATCTCACCTCTTGGCTTTGTTATTCTGTTTATATATGTGCTTCTTTAAAGACTGAGGCGAGGAAGAACCCGCATTTCCTGGTTTTTGATCGATCTAGTCTTTTGTTTTGTGATGGCATCCCGGTGAGGTTTTCTTGGGTATGCCAGACTAAGGTTCCACAGGGGTGTTGACTGTTAACACGTTGACTTGAACATCGAGCGTTTCATCTACGTGGGAGATGTGACTTTATCTTTGGCTTGGGGTCGTTATGACCCATTTGTTTTCTTTTTTGATCTTGCTGTATGGCTGGAGTTCTACATGCCGATACGTGAGGAGTGGGGGGGGGCGTGAGTATACCCCACAGGAGGACTCATTCCTGTCTTCTGCACAAGCCCCTACTCGTGAGTCTGCTGCTCCTATAAGGATTTCCTCTTCTGAGGAGGATCCTGAGGAGGACCCATCTGAGGCTTCTTCTTAGTAGTTGTTAGGGGGCATAATACTTTTTGTGGCCTTGGTGGCTTTCTGTATATATCTTTTTGGGGCATGTAAAGCTTCTGCTTTCTTTTGGTAAAATTGTTGATGTATCTAAACACTTGCGTCATGTATCTTTTGTATAAATGTATGGTTTGATCTTCCTGTTAATTTCCGCTAAGTTTATGTTTTCCGCTTACCAAAAAAAATGAAATTGCCAAGTTATTATATGCTTTAAAAATGAACAGGTTACTATCTATATGTATATAAACTGGATCTTAGTGTTATCTTTTGAGTTTCGTTTTTGGTGTGACTGTCCCTCTCCAAAAAGGGGCGTTACATTACATATTCCCTCCCTACCTAGTAGGTTAAGGAGGTAACATGTTCAGATAACAGATTCCCTCCCTACCAAGAGGAGTAGTTAAGTTTTGTGACATTTTATGACATTGCAATTACACTATCATACACCTTTGTTTTGAGCATATTCATACATCATATTTCCATTGCATTGCTTAATATTTGTTTATGTTTTTTATTTATAATTCTTTTGTGTATGTGTGGTTTTACTCAATGATACTTTACAATTGTCTAGGCGGTTGTTTAACATCATTGATTGTATTAAACTTGAACTAGTTCAGAGCTATATATTACTTGGAGATATCACATAAAGAGTTAATGTGATAGTTCCTTGAGTATTGAGCAATAGTTTAATTATTTGTTACAATTGTATTCTTGATGTTTATGGGTTGTATATTCATTGTGAATATTACGACTGCTGGTATTGGTACATTTATACTGAGAATTATGAATTCTCACCTCGTGTGTTGTCATATAAATCCAGGTGGAAGCTCCTCCAAATGCAAGAAGAAGACTGAAGAATAATTTAGTTTTATGTTTTATTAGTTTAAATTTGTATATCTTGTATATTTGTTTTGAGTTGTAAATAGTTGTTTATAGAATATTATGCAATTTTGGCATAGTTGTATACATATATAGATGTCTATTTCTGTAAGGCTTTCCATAATAATTTATTTATATAAATGTTATGGGATATATTAATGGTTAAATTAGAAGTAGTATAGCTAATACTGTAACATCCCGAAAATTTATAATTTCAGGATAAATGATCGTTTTACAATATTTGGAATTTTTAGGAATTTTTTTGGATTTTTTGGAGAACGCAGAATATTTTAATATTATTTCTCGTTCTACGCGTGTAACACCCTAATACAGATATCCAGATATATCTTAGATAAACAGAGATATATAAAGATAACCAGTACTAGAGACGTCACTTCTATACTACATACTAACATATATCTATAATCACAACTGAGTAATTATAGAAAGCCTTGAGAGATTGCGGAAAAACTTAAACTCATATATATACATATACAAACTTAGCCACCTGAGGGCTATTGTAATACATATAACATAAAACTTACAGAACAAACATAAACTTATTACATAAGTTCTGTTTACTTAAAGCAATAAAAACTACTCTATTCTTCATGCTTTATCTTCTCATCCTTAGCAGGGTTTGTACCTCTGTACCTGAGCCTTTGCCTGCGCCTGCATCTGAACCTGCATCTGGATTTACATGGAATAGCAACTGGGGTGAGAATTAACATTCTCAGTAAAAGCAATTCCAATACCAGTTCTCTATAACATTGTATATAACAAATATATAACAAATGCTATAATTCTAACTTAGGAGCTTTCTCCCCTTTTCTCGTAACTATTTCTATCTTAGGAGCTTTCTCCTCTTTTCTTATAACTTAGGAGTTTCCTCCTCTTTTATCTTAACTTAGGAGTTTCCTCCTCTTTTCTCTTAACTGCACACTTTCTTATAGTATGATATTAACCGATAGCCTACACACTGTTAATACATACAACGCCCATACAGCTATACATACCAACAGTAACGGACAATGCCCATACAACTGTCCGTGAATGCAATGATAATGATATGTAGTATGAATATGCCTAAGGAATCCTAAAAGCATGTGAATGAAATGCAAATGCAAAAGTCTATTCTAAGAACAAGGAAGTTTGCTAGGAACTAGTCAGTATATCATCTAGTGGTAATTAGAGGGAAAACTCATCCTCACATTACACATATCCTGGCACACTGAGAAATTCGGGCTTCATCCTTGCTCAAAGAGCGTCTCTGGATTTCCCACTTATCTCCTTTGGCCTTGGCATTATCGAGACATCAAGGTTATGTCCTTCTCAAAAGTCCTTCGGACACCCATCTATCTTCTTTTTGCCTCCATGAATGAACATCAAAGGATATCCACCAGATCGATACTACTTAACTAATTCATAGACTTTTATTCATACTTATATACTTAGTTCCCCTTTGATCCAAGCATATTCTACTAATAACTTTGGCTTCTTATGTTTACCCTTTGCAATGAGGAGAATCTGTAACCTCATACTATATGTAACCTTAGCACTTGGTTAGGAATACTTGTCCCCTAAGGAACTTCTCTGGATTCCTTACCTTCGGCT
The DNA here is from genome assembly GCA_029884605.1 of Ormosia emarginata. Classification (NCBI taxonomy): domain Eukaryota; kingdom Viridiplantae; phylum Streptophyta; class Magnoliopsida; order Fabales; family Fabaceae; genus Ormosia; species Ormosia emarginata. The sequence goes on from JAQQTP010000023.1 coordinate 2,679,625, forward strand.
AAATGACCTCACGTCATATAACATTACATTCTCGGTAAACATCACTAGTTCATTTCTCATACTGCGTACCTAAACTCCACCTCATCACTCCTATCTCTTAAGTGATCTCTAATGCAACACTATGTTGCTGAGGTGTAAGGTACTTACCTATGGCAACCACTAGTCTTAGTTGCACTAAGGTTCTTTCTCTTCACATACATACTAGCTTAACTGACTAGTGTGTGAAAAGCTTAGTGTTATGTTTAACTCTTACATAAACACCATCTTACTTTCCTATAGACTCAACTCATCCTAGTGAAAGAGTCTATCTTAACTAATGCCTCAACTATCCTTGCTTAAGGACATAATGAGCATCTCTCTAAAACTTTGCATAATTAACTCAACTTTAACTAAAGTGAGTAATTCATGCATCTAACTTTCCTTTCTATCACACTTCTGGTAGTAGCTTATACTACACTTGTGTGCTAACATATATATTCTAGTTGTATCTAGCTTTCCATTCTATCACACGTCTGGTAGTAGCTTATACTACACTTGTGTGCTTAAGGTTCCAGATACCTCTTTAACTATTCCAAACTCATGGAATGCTTAAGAACTTAACTTCCACACTTTGGTTAGTATCTAAGAAAGCAAATTCTCTTTATCTTGCATTTCTAACTCATCTTTACTAATACATGAGTTATTGCACATTTCTGCTCGACCTTATGATTATGACATCTTCTTAGTCATATATCATCTTATTGTGTATTTAGCAATGCACCAAGTCTCACTTAACTAGAGACTTAGTACCTAAACGTTCCCTCTTTGGAACCAATACACAATCTTGTCTCCACTCAAGTAACTCTAATGCAAGAGTGGTTCTTACTTGCAACTCTTTGTTGCCTAAGGTTCTAGGTACCTTCCTAAGGTAATCCACTATTCTTGGATTTCCTAAAGTTCATACCTTTCTCATTCTCTACTAGAATGCATACTAATACACTTGTCTTCATTGCACCATCTCATCATATCTTAAGTGATATTTAATGCAACACTAAGTTGCCTAAAGTGCAATGTCATTACTTAAAGCAAACCTTTCCTTTAGGACGCTTAAAAGCCTATGCTTTCTCATTCCTGATGGGTAAGTATTTTCCACTTGAAAATATCCCCATTTATGCCTTATTACACTTAGGAAACATAAACATATGGATCCATCAAAGGCAATATATCTAATGGTGAGATAAAACCATTTTTCATGGTTCTAGGCAGCACGCCGCGGCATCCCTCTCTCAACGCCGCGGCGCCCGTGGCTGAAAACGTGATTTCTGGCTCTTCACGCCGCGACGCCACTAAGCCATGCCGCGGCGCCCATAGCAGAACCCAGGTTCTGCAGAATTCTGCAGCTACGGGTTTGCTATTCTTTTAATCATTTTCTTGAATTTTGGCCATTTCTTACCAACTTCTAAGTGATTCTAGGTTCCTAACTAGTTCCTTAACCATTAGGAATCATCAATCACTAATTTAAACCTCTTAATTTGGATTATGGCTCAAAATCCTTCATTCTATGGCTTATGGCTTACTTTGTGAATCAAGGGTCTAAATGAGTTGTTCTAAGTTTCTAACTTAATCTTATGCTATGAACAAGTCATAAATGACCAAAGAAACACGTCTATGCAAGCCAAACACATCTAACATCTCTAAAACTCAAATTGGCATATTATGTTGTTTATATGCATACATAGAGAAAGAGATGAATAAAGGCTCTAAACCCCTACCTCTTGAAGACTCGAAGCTCTGAAGCTTGAAGCTTGATCCTCCTCTTCCTCTCCTTCTTCCCTTCTTCCCCTTTCTCCTTCTTCTTCTCCCCTTTTCTTTCTTTTCTTTCCTCTGGTTTTCGGTTCTGCCGAGGGAGAAGGGAGATATAAGGGGGTGGGACGTGGAGGTAATTATGGGAAAAAATTAACTTAAGTTTCTACACTGAAACTTATATCTGCTAAGGACACCTGAATTATGCTAATTCGAGTTTCCCGGCTTCTAACAACTTTAGAATAAATCATAAGATTCATCTAAATTGTTGTTTCACAATTCTCATCATTTTCTATATCTGCTGGGGATCAATCCGGTATTAAAAGCACAACCCGTATACCTAAAAATACCAAACTGACTCTGATTCTCTTGAAACTTTTACCACATCTTACTTGGCTTATTTGTGACCTAGAAATAAACTCTCTATGTTTATTTCTCTTAACTTAGCAACTTATGCTATTATCTGAGTCATTTTAAGCCACTTTACAACTTCTATGTTGCAACTAAGTGCCTAAATGAACCCAGATTGTCACAAAACTTTACTGACATGCTAAACAAGTCAAATGCTACCTTCGGTAACCATTTACCAGTCTAACATGTACTTAAGGGTATTACAACGCGCACGTTGAGCAGAATTGGCAAAACGACTGTAACGCTCCCAAAGTTGGAAAATTTTATTACAAATAGTCATTTTCTAATATTTATGATTTATGTGAATTCTTTTAGAATTTTTCGAGGCTGACTAATATTTTAATATATTCATCATTTTGCGTGCACACTGAGCCGAACCGGGGAAATAAAATATTTTTTTGAGAACCTTGAACTATGAAAACGTTGACGGGGGATCTTACTAAACTCGAGGCGGACATAGTTTACAAGGTTTCACATTTTTCGAGAAGATTCAACAGACGAAATAATAAAACGTTGTATAAATTTTATCTATCGGATAAATTAATACTGACTTCGGTCAACTGTAACTATTGTCCAATAAATAATAACATGTATTAAAAATATTATCACATTATTCAAAATCTGATTTTTGTATCACATCTATTAGTTTTAATTTCAAAAGAAAGATTAAATTTAATCCAAGCTTGTTATGGGAAGCTTCCTAGCAATTTCCCTTGTAACACATTTTCTCTCTCTTTCCTCTCCTCTCACTCCCATGGCAGACACTCTTTTGGGGGAGTCAAAGGTGCTTTCTTCCTTTTATTAACTCATCTTCATTTTTCTAAATACCAAACATTTAACACATCTATCTTCTCTTCTTCTTCTCTTCTTCTCCTTGCTTCACCACCGTACACCCTCACCATTCACCATCTTCATTTCTTTTCTTCCCTATTTCCACATCTAGCTTTCTTTCATCATTCTAAGACCATCTTCCTTGTGGTCATCCTTGGTTCTTCTTCTTCTTCTTCCTCCATTTTTCACTATTGAAGCTAAAGCTTTGAGCTTGGAGGTAAAGTCTTAACCTTTCTTTCACTTTCTTCTCATTTTCGTTTTTCTTGGTCACCTATGTGATCAAGAACTCATTTTTCCATGGTTTGAGTGAACATTATGGAAATCACTCACATTGGTGTTCTTCTTGAAGGGAAAACGAAAATCTAGGGCAAGAAGAGGTAACACCTTATGTTGTCTTCCAAATAGGTAAGAGGGAGATGATCCTCTTCAACCAATCTTGGTAGTAAGGGAATGTCTTGTATGTGTGTTGTTATTGATTTCTGAATCCATGTATAAAGTTCTATCATTTTTATGTTGTTCTTGATGATAGTGCATTTTGTTGGATTTGTATGATTTATTGAGGTCTCTTGCATGAGTTGAAGGTATATTTGAGTATCTTGATGATTAAATATGATAAGGATTGGTTTGGTTTGAGTTAAAGGACCTGAGAACTCTGTTTTCTGCAAGTTTACGCGTGGTAATCGATTACACGGGGCTTGTAATCGATTACCAAGCTCTTAAGGGTACGAAATCGTGATTCTGGAAATCTGGTAATCGATTACATCTTGTGTGTAATCGATTACAGAGATTCTGTCTAGCTTGTAATCGATTACAAGAATGGTGTAATCGATTACCAAGCCTATGATGTTACGAAATGGTGCTTCTGGGAATCACGTAATCGATTACAACTTGTGGGGTAATCGATTACGGAGGTTCTGTCCAATTGGTAATCGATTACCACGTCTGTGTAATCGATTACCAGGTCCTTGAAGTTACGAATCGTAGTTCTGGGAATCATGTAATCGATTACAATGAGATTGTAATCGACATGAGGATTCTGTTTATTGTGTAATCGATTACCAGGGTGATGTAATCGATTACCAAGACCAAAAAATGAGATTTTTGAGCTGGAAATGATTGAGATTATGGTTCTTTGTCCTTTGTAACTCAAACATAACCTAAAAACTCTAGATTTAAGGATTTTACTTTGCTTAAATGCAATAAGAATATGTATTCATACCAATAGAGAAGAAACGATTTTGAAAATGAAATTCTTGGATTCATGACATGGAAATTGTGGTATGTAGGAACATATATTCCTAGTGAGAATTATTGATGTAAGTGTGATTCCCTATGTGGGTTATGCAGTTATTGATTTAGTATTCAATGAGATAAGAAATGATGATGTGCCATTGAGGCAATGCTTATGTTGAATGCATCATTGATGATCATAGATGTTCATGCATAGAGTCTTATGCATTGTGAATGTCTTGTGGACTGTTGTAAGGCCAAGTTGCCTAGGTGATTGAACACACCTTAGTGCGGGTGCGAGTAGACAAGTGTGGTTCGTGTTATGACCTCGAGGGCGTCGAGGTGCGGGTCCCTCACATGGACAATTTAGAGCTCCTCTGTGCCGTGGGGCAAACCGATGCAAGCACACCGACGATCCGGACTTGACACTGTCCTATATCGTGATCTAGTGTAGAATGTCTGTACAATGCCATGATTGTGCACGAGAAAAATTATTGATAGCACTGGCCTCGACAGTCGAGTTACAGACATGTCTCCTGATCTTTCTCTCCGACTATTTGAGTCTAGCTCCATGGAGTAGGAATTGGGAAAACATGCATTGTGCATCGTTCATTACTGGTCTTATAAACTGTTGAGCATGAATACCTGTAAATGATTATCTGATTGTTGTGCTGATTTCTGGAAATACTATTGTGATCTGCCTACTATTGCTTACTGTTGTTTTACCTTTACTATAAATATCACTGTTATTATGGACTCTGATTGTTGCTTAGAATTGGATTGCTTTTATTATAAATTCCATTGTTGCTATTGATGAATATATGAATTGTATTGCTTGGTGGGCGCTCTGCGCCGTGCTATTTTCTTACTGCCAATAGTGGTAATGAATGACGAGTGTCTCACCTCTTTCCTATATTTCTGTATTCTCTGTTTTATATTCATATTTGATAAAAGATCGTGAATAAGATGATGAGGAGCCACACCTTGCCGATTGGGTTGGGAACCTGGACGATATTCCTTCGATTTTCATAGGAGTGCAGCTGCGTGGAGGTATTGATGCCGGTTGTATCAACTGGGGCGCTGAGTGTCATGTGTATATGGGGTTGCGGACTTGTCTGTTGGTAGTACCCATCCCTGGGTTACTACTTCTCCCCTTTAATGTTTTTATTTTCGCTGTATTTTATTTGGCTCTGTAATTATTATATTCTATGTCATCAGTGATCCATGAAATATATATATATATATAAGGAATGTGATATCATTTCATTGGTTGTATTAAGGGTTGAATACATTTATATTTCATTCATGGCTCATATTTTCTATTTATGCATAAATTTGAAAAATAAAAATACGATCGTAAATTTTGAAACTACTGTTGTTATGACAGTGACGCACCGGGATCTAGTAACTGTGATGTAATGACGATTGCGCTGTAGTTGGTATATTCAGGGGCGTTACATTTAGGTGGTATCAAAGCAGTTCATCCTGTTGAGCTGGGGTATGGACTTGCTATGTTTAGGCATATTAGAATTTGGTCTGTTGTGCACTTCCTTATCTCTTGATTGAGATGATGGGAAAGGAATGCATGGCGTGCCGTAGGTTGAATGTTGATGGCTACTGTTATACAGTTGCATGATATTGAGGACTGGCCTACTCAATATGTAATGTTCTATGTGTACAGGAAACTATGACTTCACCTAGGCGTACTGTGTTAGGAAAATAGGCTTTTGTGAGGAGATCAGAAGGTTTTGGAAAACCGATCTTCTGGAGAAAGAAATAGTTGGTGTAAACTAGGTCCGAGAAGCAGTTTGGAAGTTGACGGCTTATGAGGGATTACGCTGGGGAAGCATAACGAAGAAGTTCGAGCTAGAGATCATTAGGATTCGTGGATTGACTTGTCTTGTTTGAATTGTGTGATTTTGTGGGTTTAGTTTCTGAGAGGAGACAATGTTCATTGAAATAATTATGTTTGTTTTGTTGTGTCATGTTTTGTCCGTCTTCGAAGAAAGTCAATGGCTCGTGACAGATGTATACATGTGGGCACGGGACAAGACAATAGGAGTATGGCTGTGACTGCAGAGGAAAAGCAAATGATAGCTGAGATGACAACTTACCAGGATCAGAGGGCCACGCAACAACGAGAATTGGAAGTTAAGGTTCAAAATCTGTTGGAGGAAAGTCGACTTTAGGGCAAACGTGGACTACCTAGATTCCAAAAGAGGAATAATAGAAAAGTTAACCAGTTTAAGCGGAAACCATACGCATGGGTATCAGGGAAACAACAACAACAACAACCAACTCCTGGACAACGTACTAATGGTGGTGTATCCAGCCAGACCCCGACATCTTCGCCAAGATATATGAAGTGTGGAAAGAACCACTTCACAAGAGAGTGTAAGATCAAGGGTATAATCTGTTTTAAATGTGGAAAGCCTGGACACGTTTCCCGTAACTGCAACCCAACAAAGGCAAAGTTTTCAATCGATGCTGCAAGGGCTGAGAAACCACAAGCAGAAGCCAGAACTTATACCTTGGGTGGTGTTGAGACCTCGACAATTGGAGATCTAAACAAGGGAAGTTACGCCACAAATGACGATCCTGTAATCGTGCTGTATAATTCTGGGGGTAACCCTTCCTTTTACAATTTGTAACTTTATGGATCATTGGGATTCATCTGTACCTTTCTTATCTCCAACTTAAATTATTTTCATTTCTGTTACTAAGACTTGTCGTTGACACCTAAGTTTATGTAATCTATTCTATTTCTACTAAAGACTGAATCTTCCGTTGATCTATCTTTCTTACCTAAAATCATATCTATTTGAGCCCACGATTCTAGAAATTGATTGGTTGTTTCCCGATTATTACCTGCTAGAGCATTTCGATCAACACCTTAGTGTTTTTTTTTTGAAAACCAAGACTTTTGAATTAGTAACGGCCAACAAAGTCTAAGCCTCATAAAAGAAAGGAGCCTGAGGGTACATGTTAATGTTTTCCATAGAGGACCAAGAGTAAAGGGAATATAGGTGCCGCTCTTGTAGTCGAAGGGAGTCACATGTAAACCTACGATGCTGTTAGTTAAGGAGAAGAATGAAATTTCTCGGTGAGACGAGGACCGTCACAAAATAAACAAGGCTTCGATCAAGGATGAGTGTCCTCGGAGAAAGATGAGCGATTTAATGGGCTGGCGAGGAAAGAGTCGTTGTTCCTTCCAAGATCGATGTATGACCTGGTCATCGATGGATTCGTGGAAATTGAGAATGTTTCCAAAATGATTCTTTCAAGTGTGCTTCCAACATTATGGGTATCCCGTGATGTTAATCGGAGTGACAAACGCTCCTATTGTATTCATGGATAACATAAATTGTATTTTCTATCCTTACCTAGAACAGAATTGTCGTTGTCATTAATGATGACATTCTGATCTATTCTCGAAGATATGGGGAGATACGTCGGACATCTCGGTATAGTTTTCCTGACTTTAAAGAAGATGAAGTAAACGCTAAAGTATCAAAGTACAATTTCCCGTTTGAATAGATTCAGTTTTTGGGTTGTGAAATTCCAAATGGAGGAATTGTTATGAATTCACCAAAGGTTGGAGTAGCTCTTCAAAGGGAAAGACCGGAAACCGTAAAGGAGACTTGTAGCTAATGGAATTAGTTGATTTTATCGAAGGAGCACTGATGAGTTCTCCAAGATGGCAGAATCTCTTAAGTAGCTTACAAGAAGAGGATCAAATTTGTACGAGCTGGCACAGGTAAAGAAGGTTTTCCAAGAATTGAGGAGATATTTAGATGCTCACTAGTTTTGATCCTACTTAATCTCGAGAAACTGTTTGAAATACCTAGTGATACTTCGCATGAAGGTTTAGGATGCACGCTCATGCAAAGCTGGAAAGTTGTGGCTTGCGCCTCTAGGTTGTTGAGGGTGCGTGAGAAGTGTTACCCGATCTGTGACTTGTAATTGACCACTGTTGTATCCGCTCTGAGAATATAGAGACACTTTCTATATGGAGCAAAATTCAATGTCCTTAGCTATCACAAGGACCTGAAGTGCTTAATCGATGAGAAGGAACCAAACACAAGGCAGAGAAGGTGACTAATGATTTTGAAGGAACATGATCTCTAACTTTAGAGTCATCTTGGAAAAGAAAACGCCATGGCGGACGCTTTTGAACCGGAAACTGCCTAATACCTTCATTATGATGGTCGAGAAGAAAGAATTAGTAGAGTAATTCGAGGACAAGTGGCTGTCATTGGAAATGACACCGGATGAGGTATGTCTAGATATAATCGTTATTTCGAATGATCTATTAGGAAGAATTCGAGAGAAGTGGAAACAGTGACCAGTTTCTACAAGACAAGAAAGAGCTATTAAGCCAAGGCATGGTGTCAGAATATGAGGGAGGAACTCACCGAAATCTTAATGTTCACGAGTGATGGTTGCTGTTGGTGTATGCTGTAACACCCCTTTGGGGATGTCACACATATAAAGAAAAATAAAAATAATTAAATAAAATCTACCTAAGTTGTAAACCATTCGTTAAATAATAATACGGGTCATAAAGTAGTTCCTGATAGACAGATTATTAAAAATAGATTATTGCGGAAAACATAAAATAGACAGAACAACATTGCTCATAATATACATATGTTCTATGTTATAAGTTATACAAATAATTTACAACTACAATTACAAATATTTAAACAGAAACAGTAAATAAAAACAGTAAAAGTGTCAATATATACATCCATATGCAGACGCGCCAAAAAAAAACATCAAACATATTTACTCCTCTGAAGGATCACTCTCATCATGAAAATGATCATCAGGGGACAAATATCCTGGATGCCTCGACTCTCAGCGATAACGTGATCGCGCAGTCGATACGATACTTAACTCACTAGGCTCCGTGGTCATACCACCAAAATGACGCCTAATGGATAAGGGTAACTCTAAGTGTAGAAACACTGTCGTAGTCATGATCGGCTCTCCATCAAACCTATGACGTAGGGTCACCGTCATCCGTCCCGCATATGTCACCGAGTCTCTATCTCCTCTCATGTGCCACGATAGCGATCCACCATGGAACTCCAGAGTCACGAACCCCAAAAATCCGGGTACCGCAATACCAAAACTAATCAATCCAATGGATATGGATGATCAGATGGTTCTTGATCGTAAAATTGGTCGTCGGTTTGCTGATCTTCTTCCTCCTCGGGGTACAAGACCTCAAGAGGCTGTTCCTCTTCTTCTTCCTCAAACTCTTTATCGCATAAAGTAAATATACAGGAAACACATACAATAAAGAGGTAAGACAATCTAAAATCACCATAAACATGGCCAATAAGAAGACGACAAATATCATATATACAGTTTATGCAAAACAAAAAGCCATAACAGAAATAATAATGGAATAAAGTAAAGCTTAGATATCATAACGTTACATAACATCACAGATATAACACAGATAAAAAAAAACACAGATAAAACAATATCACAGATAGAATAAAATAAGAAATAGACAACCATCATAATAATTACCAGATAAAGATAAATAGAGAAAATGGAATAACATCCAAGATATAACCAGATAAAGATAAATAGAGAAAATGGAATATCATCCAAGATATAATCATATACACTAAGACACAATCCTACTCCATGGAGTTAAACACAAACAGATATCAGAGAGAATGACTTGCAAAATCTATTAGTACCACGGCTGCCCAACCAACTATTTGTCACACGTTGCGTCAATAGCCTACGACACTGGGAATCCACCATCCAGGCGTAGTATAGTTCACGGTCTCCCGTTGTGGCACTATAGGCAATGTACTACTAGACTTTACAAACCTCGATTAAATATAGTGCGTGTCGAGTCCATTAATGTGCTATCGGTTTACCACAGCCCAGCGGAGCTACCAACTGTCCATATATGGAATCCCGTACACTAACGTCTCCAAGTTTATTAGAACAATAAACCACACTACGTTTATCGCATCGACAACACGATGTGATTCGTCAAATCAACCAAAACACCAAAAATTGGCATAAAGACAATACATAATTCCAAAAATATGAAATTACAAAAATGCCCTCAAGATAATAATATGCCCTAAATGGCGAGAAAAATAGAAAGCTCATGACGGGTTCTCATTTTCCCGACAATAAAGCTTGCCCTCATTGGCAACAAATATATATATAAAGAAAACCTGTACGGGTTCACATTTTCCCGACAGCGAAAAATACAGTAACGGTCAATCGCGTAGAAATTTTATCGCGTTTTCAAAATCTCGTCGTTTTTATAATCGTTTTGAAATCGCGTAAATATATTTTTCTGTTTTCAAAATCGCGTAGGATTTTTAATACGTTTTCTCAATCGCGTAAGATTTTTAAATCATTTTCTTGACCGAATTCCTTAAAAATCACTGTGTAAATGAACAGAAATAATAAATAATACTTTTAAACTACGTATAATATTTTTCATACCGTATACTGTCTTTTGGACATCTTTTCTATCTTATTTGTCCGTTTTTACTAAAAATTGACAGTATTTTGTTTAGAAAATTATATTAATGGTTTCCTAATTTTACCATAAAAATTTTGTTTATTAAATTTTTAAACCATATAATTAATCCTTTTGAAAACTACTAACATGCTTCAAAATACAGCATGAGCTATATGTTAGAAATTTTCAAAAGTTACTGTATTTCTCATTACAGTAAAAATCATTAGTATTAACCTCTTAAACTTAGTTCTAACCACTTTATTTCTTTAAAACTCATTGTAGAAAATTTACTTTAACTTGTATTGCTTCTTCTTGATTGAAAATAGCTTGGAATTAATTTTAGAAATCATGAATACCTAATTTGGCATGTTGGCCGAATTTGATAAAAACTTTGCATTTGATTTCCAAATTATTTTTCATCTTCTAAATGTATGTTAAATCTATTGTATTGTCTACATTGATTAAATCATTACCTTAGAAAATAATTTTAGAAATCAAAATGTTGAAGTTAGACTTGTTGGCGAAATTGTAAGGTTATGCCATTTGATTTCCAAATTCATTTTTCTTGACTTAAACAACTTGAAACCTTCTTAATTCTCCTAGGTTAATTAAATCACCTTTTAAGAAAATTAAGAGAACATTTTGGTTCTCCATTTTTATTAGTGGCCGTGAGCCATCATGGAGTGTTCTTTGGAACACACATGCATTTCCTTGACATGTTGTTCACATCCTATACATTATCATGCAATTCTATACTTTATCATACAATTCTAACACATGCAATATTATCAAAGCTTGTAGACATGCAACTTAAAGCTTGTAGACATGCAAATTATTACAAACAACAAATAGGAAAGCTATTAACAAATACACAACCACATCAAATAAGCTACTAACAAGCACAAACATGAATCCTTATGGATTCAACAATCACAAAATCAAAACTCCATCTTCTTACCACCATCCATAGGTGATAAGATTTGTCTTCCTCTTACCTTAAATGAAGACAAATGGTTTTTCTTTCACTCCTCCTAGTATTCGGTTTCCTCCACCAAGTACCTAGCAACTCAAACGAAATTCTACAAGTTACTAACCATGAAAAAGAACCTAAACCATGGATAGATCATGGCTTAGAACTTTGAAAAAGAAGAGAGAAAAGAAAAGCATGAGATTTCACCTTCTAGGTAAAATCTTCAAGATTGATTTCCAAGCTCCAAATGCAAGAATTTGTAAGAACTCTCAACTAGAGATGTTCTTAGGATGGTGTTTAGGTTTAGAAAAGTTAGTTAGATGAAAATTTGGATGGTTGGAGGGTAGGGTTCTTGTCTTGGCCGAATGGTGAAGAGAAAAGACAAGAATGGTGGCTAGGGTTTTTGGAAGAGAGAGAAGAGAGAATTTTGCATGCAAGCAAAGTGATCTTTGGTCTCCTAACTCCCTTGGCCGTAGCTCTCAAAGAGCATGCAAGGTGTGCATCTTGCTTGGCTTCATCCAAGCCCTTGGATGCATCAAAGGTTAGGATTAAAGCTTGCTTAACAAGCTTGTCTCCTATTGGTTGGTTATTGATGACTCCCCAAGCCTAGTCACACTGCTCATAAATTATCAGCTTAGTCAGCTAGCTGAGTCAGCTTGTTCTGGAAAGTTCTACTGCTAATGATGTTTAATTAAGCTACTAAGTTAACTGTATTAGCTAAACGTGGGTCCCGCAAAACATTTTCCGGGTCCACTGTCATTTTATTATACTGACTAATAAAATAATATTATAATATTATAAAATTATTTTATTTGACAGTAAAATCCTAAAAATTAAAAGATTTTTTACTGTCTCATTTAGAATCGGGTTTAGTAAGATCCCCCAATTCTAAATAATAAAATAAGATTTCCCCGGCCCGAAAAAATATTATTTTCCCGCTCGAGCAAATCACACAAAAAGTCCATATAAAATCACATACAAGTAATATCGACATTAAATCAAGTAGAAAACAATTAAAAACAAAAAAAAAGACGTTCGGGACGTAATGGTCATTTTCTCATTTTTTCCCACAACGTAGCTAATCGTCAAAAAGTTCAAATAAAATTACGAGACAGTATTAATTGTCGTATATCTTCCAGAAAAATTAAAACAGTAGCTCGGAAAAACTTTTATTTTACCGTCTCGGAACAAATTACGTAAAAAGACCAAATAAAATTTGAGCCTGTATAAACGTATTTGTATTTCACACAGAAATCGAGAAACAGTAAAATAAGGACACAACGGTCATTTACACAATAACTTGAAAAACAACAAACAGTACATTCGAAATATTTTCTAAAAATTGGGGCGTTACATATGCCCTAGTGGCCAATACATTTTGTTTGTATTTACATACATTATATTATGTTATTTTATATGAGGCATTTCATTTATTGTGTTCTTTTTGGTAGACATAATAAAGTCCTTAGAATAGTAAGTTTGATACCATAGGACATCAAGTGGATGACTTGATCGTGAGATCCTATTGGATAAAACACTATTCTTAAATGTCCTTAGTCAAGTATTATTGTTAATTAGGACAACAATAATACATTGAGGCTAGTATGTGTGTAGACTAATGACCACATCTCACGGGTCATGGATATGAGATATCAAGTCTACACATGGATACATATTAGAGTAATGATGTATTGGACAGACCAGCCATAAGAACGCTACGTGGATCGTTACGTGAGTGTCATAAGCGATTCTCATAGTGATAATGGTGTATGTGGTCCTTTGACCTGAAATCACTATGATTCCTACATGAGGAGTTGTGTGTTTTAATGCCATCAAATGTCATCTGTAACAAGATGATTATAACGTTGGTTATTAGACATACCGCAATACATATGGAGGGATGTGAGTGACCTAGATGGGATTTGTCCCTCCTACATAACAGGAGCGATATCTTCGGGGGCCCTGATTGAGTGAGACTACGAAATGCATAGCCATGCTCAAATGAGTCAATATGAGATATTGATCTTATTTGTTATTACTATGTCTACTCGGGAATCAGGAAACTGAAGATTGAACTAAACAAGGGTGACATGTTCTATGCCTTGTGTTCAATCTGGATATCTGGACAAAGGGACTAAACTACACGGAAACATTGGTCACAGATAGGTTATGTCAAATCACTGACATTCTCATTACTTGGGTAGCGTTGAGATGTGTTGCTAGATACCGCTCATCGTTTGTAATATTAAAATGAGATTTTAATATTACTACCAACGTCATGAGAACCTGCAGGTCACACACTTAGAACAGGCTAAATTGGAGTAGTCAGAATCCAAGTTGGACTTGGATTCAACTGTGGGCCTAACTCATGACAGATGGGTTTAGGGTTGCACCACTTACCTTGCTACTGCTCACACTCACTTAAGGCAGCCACTGTTATAAATAGTACTGCTAAAGGGGCTGCTACTAGGTTACATTACAACCCTAGCCGCACCTACAGAAAGTGAGTGAGAGATAGTGAGGTCTTCTTCTCCTCTCTTCGTAGCTAGCACTACGAAAACAAAGGCGTGACTCCTTTTACAAGTCTGTTCGTGTGGATACCGCAGAAACATCGTCGCTATTACGGTGTTGGTGATTCACCTCGCTTGTGTCTATCACGCTTCAAGAGGTAAAAATTTAAAAAAAACTCAGATTATGGATTTTTCGCATGGATCCTGTGAGGGAATTCTGTTATTCCGCTGCGAGACTTTTGATCCACAAATTCCCAACAGTGGTATCAGAGCCACTTGCGAAACCATGATTCGGTTTTTTGCTTTTCTTGTTATATGCGATAACATGATTCGTTGCTTTCTTTTGATAAAAGATATGATCTTTATATGTTGTTTCGAAACCATGAAGATGTTCATATGTTTTTGCGAAAACCTGTTTTGAAAGCTTTACGTTTTCGCGTTTTTTCGGTATATATATATGATATGTATGAATGAAAATCGTTTTGAATGCTTTCTGTTTTTGTGTTTTTCTGGTATATACATATGTGATATGTATGATTCTACAAAAACTGTTTTGAATGCTTTCTATTTCTGCATATTTTCTATATGAATGCGATATACACAGCAGCGCGACACAAGGTTTTGGAAACCTTATTTCCGTTTTGCGACGGCCATGAAGCTTCCTCATGACATGAAGTGTTCATGTCTTCACGCATTTTGGAAACCTTGTTTCTGGATAGGCGATGATGGCTGTGAGGAACCCCTGCGGCACATGAAGCGTTCATGTGTTTGCGGGCCTTAGGGTTCAAGTGTTGTTGCCCTAGCCGTCAGCGGGACCCCCGTCGAGGCGCTGCCCCGAACCCCGTTTCGCGGTGTGTGATATTCGAAAGTGCAATATTCAAAACTGTTTTTATAATTCACAAAATAATAATGTGTTATTGCTTTGTGTTTATATATTCTTAGAGATGCATGGTGCATGGTTATGGCCTTAGTCTTTATTTTATGCTTTTTTGGTTATTTTAAATACGACCTGCGTGTCATGCCTTTCTCTCTACATTCTGATTGTACATTCTCTTCTCATCTAACTCCCCTCGAATGTAAAAGAGGTTTCTATAATGTAATCTTCATGTGGAGACAAGGAGACGACATCAAGTGAGGAAGTTAGTGGGAGACGCTTGGTGAAGCTAGCATTAATTAATGCTACTCTCTTAGAGGCCATAACCATGTCACATTTATTATATGCTTTATATGTATAAGATGCATGGATAATGTTTATGGTATGTTAAACAAGTTTAATAAATGGTGAGATCTAATAATAAAATTCCCTCAAAGAAAATATTAAGTCATTATGTGATGCCTTCCAATGCGTGACACTCGTCAAGACTAATATCGATCAAGTGTAGGTCTGCCAAAGCAGGGTGCCTTTATCTATATTAGTAAGATGTGATAGGATAAGAGTAATATCCAAATGCCAACCATTGGGTCTGACTTAACTAGGCCATTTCAATAGGATTGAAGGCTTAGAGGCATGAAGTTGGGCTTTAGTCCATTAGATGGATTAGAATAAGTGTTATTCACCCAACTATCCAAGAGTTGCATGTGATGTAATTGGAAAGAGTTTCCTACCTAAATAACTGAATTTTGGGCGATCAGCCAAAGCTGACTCAAAACTAGGTGAAATATGGATCTTGGCCCACTAGGAAATCTTCCAATGGGATTTTCCAAGTCAATGCTGAGGGTCATTGATTTGAATAAAGGCGTGACTCCTTTTGCAAGTCTGTTCGTGTGGATACCGCAGAAACATCGTCGCTATTATGGTGTTGGTGATTCACCTCGCTTGTGTCTATCACGCTTCAAGAGGTAAAAATTTAAAAAAAACTCAGATTATGGATTTTTCGCATGGATCCTATGAGGGAATTCTGTTATTCCGCTGCGAGACTTTTGATCCGCAAATTCCCAACAGTTGCATACCAAACGATTCAGAACTTAAGGAGTTTATTCCTAATGAAACTCACGAGAGTAAACCGAGTTTACACACCGGAGCGATCAAGGTATATCAAAATCTAAAACAGAAGTAATGGTAACAAGGGATGAAGAAAGGCGTTGCTAAATGTGTGTAATCTTATTTAAGTTGCCAGCAAACTCACTCTTAAATTCTACGGACTATCCTAAATTCTTTTTCGGACTGGTTCGGTATCCATAACTAATCTTTACTATCCTTTCTTTTTAAATCTTCATGATATCTTCCGTATGTCATGATCACGAAAGCATATCCTTGGACCCAGCCATATTATCGAACAGGACACAGTACGATTGAAAGAGAGTTTGACCCATGGGGTGCTTTCTGTAAGATCGAGAATAGAATAGCAAAGCAACATGGAGGCACGGATATCACAATAGTAAGGGTGATTAGAATTGACATGATTAGAAGCGCGACATGGAGGTTAGAAGATAAGGTGAAGAAACAACGTCGATATTTATCCTAAGGAATGAAAATTTCGAGGATGAAATTTCTATTTGAAGGGGAGTGTTGTAACATCTCGAAAATTTATAATTTCAGGATAAATGATCATTTTACAATATTTGGAATTTTTAGGAATTTTTCTGGATTTTTGGGAGAACGCAGAATATTTTAATATTATTTTTCGTTCTACGCACACATTGAGTAGAATTGGCAGAACGACTGTAACGCTCCTAAAGTTGGAAAATCTTATTACGAATAGTCATTTTCTAATATTTGTGATTTATGTGAATTCTTTCAGAATTTTTCGGGGTCGACTAATATTTTAATATATTTATCGTTTTGCGTGCACACTGAGCCGAACCGGGGAAATGAAATATTTTCTCGAGAACCTTGAACCATGGAAACATCGACGGGGGATCTTACTAAACCCGAGGCCGGACATAGTTTACAAGGTTTCATATTTTTCGAGAAGATTCAGCAGACGAAATAATAAAACGTTGTATAAATTTTATCTGTCGGATAAATTAATACTGACTTCAGTCAATTGTAACTATTGTCCAATAAATAATAACATGTATTAAAAATATTATCACATTATTCAAAATCTGATTTTTGTATCACATCTATTAGTTTTAATTTCAAAAGAAAGATTAAATTTAATCCAAGCTTGTTATGGGAAGCTTCCTAGCAATTTCCCTTGTAACACATTTTCTCTCTCTTTCCTCTCCTCTCACTCCACGGCGGACACTCTTTTAGGGAGTCAAAGGTGCTTTCTTCCTTTTATTAACTCATCTTCGTTTTTCTAAACACCAAACATTTAACACATCTCTCTTCTCTTCTTCTTCTCTTCTTCTCCTTGCTTCACCACCGTACTGACCTCACCATTCACCATCTTCATTTCTTTTCTTCCCTATTTCCACATCTAGCTTTCTTTCATCATTCTAAGACCATCTTCCTTGTGGTCATCCTTGGTTCTTCTTCTTCTTCTTCCTCCATTTTTCACCATTGAAGCTAAAGCTTTGAGCTTGGAGGTAAAGTCTTAACCTTTCTTTCACTTTCTTCTCATTTTCGTTTTTCTTGGTCACCTATGTGATCAAGAACTCATTTTTCCATGGTTTGAGTGAACATTATGGAAATCACTCACATTGGTGTTCTTCTTGAAAGGAAAACAAAAATCTAGGGCAAGAAGAGGTAACACCTTATGTTGTCTTCCAAATAGGTAAGAGGGAGATGATCCTCTTCAACCAATCTTGGTAGTAAGGGAATGTCTTGTATGTGTGTTGTTATTGATTTCTGAATCCATGTATAAAGTTCTCTCATTTTTATGTTGTTCTTGATGATAGTGCATTTTGTTGGATTTGTATGATTTATTGATGTCTCTTGCATGATTTGAAGGTATATTTGAGTATCTTGATGATTAAATATGATAAGGATTAGTTTGGTTTGAGTTAAAGGACCTGAGAACTCTATTTTCTGCAAGTTTACGTGTGGCAATCGATTACACGGGGCTTGTAATCGATTACCAAGCTCTTAAGGGTACGAAATCGTGATTCTGGAAATCTGGTAATCGATTACATCTTGTGTGTAATCGATTACAGAGATTCTGTCTTACAAGAATGGTGTAATCGATTACCAAGCCTATGATATTACGAAATAGTGCTTCTGGGAATCACGTAATCGATTACAACTTGTGGGGTAATCGATTACGGAGGTTCTGTCCAATTGGTAATCGATTACCACGTCTGTGTAATCGATTACCAGGTCCTTGAAGTTACGAATCGTAGTTCTAGGAATCATGTAATCGATTACAATGAGATTGTAATCGATTACAGGGATTCTGTTTTGCTGGTAATCGATTACCAGGGTGATGTAATCGATTACCAAGACCCAAAAATGAGATTTTTGAGCTGGAAATGATTAAGATTATGGTTCTTTGTCCTTTGTAACTCAAACATAACCTAAAAACTCTGGATTCAAGGATTTTACTTTGCTTAAATGCAATAAGAATATGTATTCATACCAATAGAGAAGAAACGATTTTGAAAATGGAATTCTTGGATCCATGACATAGAAATTGTGGTATGTAGGAACATATATTCCTAGTGAGAATTATTGATGCAAGTGTGATTCCCTATGTGGGTTATGCAGTTATTGATTCAGTATTAAATGAGATAAGAAATGATGATGTGCCATTAAGGCAATGCTTATGTTGATTGCATCATTGATGATCATACATGTTCATGCATAGAGTCTTATGCATTGTGAATATCTTGTGGACTGTTATAAGGCCAAGTTGCCTAGGAGATTGAACACACCTTAGTGCGGGTGCGAGTAGACAAGTGTGGGTCGTGTTATAACCTCGGGGGCGTCGGGGTACGGGTCCTTCACATGGACAATTTAGAGCTCCTCTGTGCCGTGGGGCAAACCGATGCAAACACACCGACGATCCGGACTTGACACTGTCCTATATCGTGATCTAGTGTAGAATATCTGTACAATGTCATGATTGTGCACGAGAAAAATTATTGATAGCACTGGCCTCGACAGCCGAGTTACAGACATGTCTCCTGATCTTTCTCTCTGACTATTTGAGTCTAGCTCCATGGAGTAGGAATTGGGAAAACATGCATTGTGCATCGTTCATTACTGGTCTTATAAACTGTTGAGCATGAATACCTGTAAATGATTATCTGATTGTTGTGCTGATTTCTAGAAATACTATTGTGATCTGCCTGCTATTGCTTACTGTTGTTTTACCTTTAATATAAATATCACTGTTATTATGGACTCTGATTGTTGCTTAGAATTGGATTGCTTTTATTATAAATTTCGTTGTTGCTATTGATGAATATATGAACTGTATTGCTTGGTGGGCGCTCTGCACCGTGCTATTTTCTTACTGCCAATAGTGGTAATGAATGACGGGTGTCTCACCTCTTTCCTATATTTTTGTATTCTCTGTTTTATATTCATATTTGATAAAAGATCGTGAAGAAGATGATAAGGAGCCACACCTTGCCGATGGGGTTGGGAACCTGGACGATATTCCTTCGATTTTCGTAGGAGTGCAGCTGCGTGGAGGTATTGATGCCAGTTGTATCAACTGGGGCGCTGAGTGTCATGTGCATATGGGGTTGCGGACTTGTCTACTGGTAGTACCCATCCCTGGGTTACTACTTCTCCCCTTTAATGTTTTTATTTCCGTTGTATTTTATTTGACTCTGTAATTATTATATTCTATGTCATCAGTGATTAATGTAAATTGGCCATGAAATATATATATATATAAGGAATGTGATATCATTTCATTAGTTGTATTAAGAGTTGAATACATTTATGTTTCATTCATGGCTCGTATTTTCTATTTATGCATAAATGTGAAAAACAAAAATACGATCGTAAATTTTGAAACTACTATTGTTATGACTGTGATGCACCGGGATCTAGTAACTGTGGTGTAATGACAATTGCGTTGTAGTTGGTATATTCAGGGGCGTTACAAATACTGTTTGTAACTTCCTCCCTAACCAATTAGTCTTGATCAGTGTTATAGCAGCTCAGTAATACTGATAATAGTTGTCTGTTAATTTGGGTATTTTCTGAACCAGTTTGAGCGTAATTCGATAATTTTGAATACAAGACAAATAATTAAGGAATCTGCTGAATCGGTTGATATGATGAAAATAAATATGAAAAATTTATTTCCTAGCTAAGGACCATTGATAAGAATTGTAGAAAATTTTAGAGAAGCAACAAAACAAATTTGGTATTTTTAAGGATACTGCTAAGAAATAGCTGGAACAGTTATGGAAAGCTAAGTAACTCAGAAAATTATGAAATTACATGGAGATGACAAGTATGACATAGAGATGACAAGTATGACATAGAGAATATTTTTGTATAACATGTTTACTAAGAAAAGTATCAGAAAGCTTATTACTTAATCTCTCGGTTTAATTCAATTCAGGAAGTTTAATTGATAAATAGCAGTATATAAAAAGTTATGAAAAAATTAATCTGGGGACTAAAATAAGTCCTAAATTTTTTTTCTAATATTTATGGATACTTAAAAACTCAATTTTAAAAAATCAAAATATATATAACAGATACAAACGTTTGAATATAAAATCTTTATCCATCCATTAAGTTAATCACCGCCTGGCTCTTCTTTCTTTTAATCTAAACTTTTGACTTCCAAATTCTTTCTCAATTTCTCTCATCTATACAAGGTTTCAAAAGCTTATTCTACAGCTCTCATCCTTTCTCATTTTGACTAGAAATTTATCATTTCACTGCCATACACCAATGCGTTTTTATCAATCATCATTTGATTATTCTCTTCATTATTTGTTTCATTTCACCACTCGGATAACAAACCTAAAACAGGGGAATAAACGAACAGAGGAGAGAAAGGAAATAGAGCAGCAAAGAGAGGAAGAAAAGGAGGAAAATAGAAGAAAAGGGAGAGAGAAAAATTGAAGAAAAAATTGTAGAACCAAGCTATAAAGTGCTAGGAAGCAAGGTAGGGGTCCTTGCTTCTTTCTACTAGTTCTTTTCTTTGTTGGTTGATGTTTGAAATTGAGCTTTGATTCTTTATGGATGATGATCTTGCATGTTGATGTGTTTAGGAGTGAACTTACAGGTTATTATTAGAAAAAAGTTGTAGTTGATATTCTTCTTTTAATCTATTCTTTGAACATAATCAAATGAGTCTTGAATTCCTTGAATTAAGTTTTATATGTGAAACTAATTCCATCATCCATGTTGATACCCTTGGGGAAGTAGTTTGGCCGAGAAGATAGTGAGGGGGTAAACCCACAATTTGATATTCCAACTCTCAATCACAACGTTAATTAGGTAATAATGTGTAAATTAATGATAATGATGTTTTATCAATGATAATTTGATGATAATTATTACTTTGATGTTGTTGTACTCGGCCATTCTATGGGTATTTAAGTGCAATACTTAATTGTTAAGTTATAATGAATAATTGTTGATCTAATCCTCCATAGAATGTTGATTATGAGTTATTATATTATTTGATAATTTATGAGTAAATGGATTAATTGATGACAATTTAAGGTGCCATGAGACTTGGAAGAGTCCTAATGTTTGGATTCTTATGTTGTTCCAATACTAAGCTTGGGGTTTTATGCTAATTATGATGTCATTTACTACCCAAGTTACTCTATGATATGCTTGATTATATGAAATATGGTATGAGTTGGTAACTGGCATGCTCATGATATGTTTTAAGATGCATTGAAAAATCCTGCTCATATAAATGTTGAAGTTGACCTGTATATGAATATGAATTTGAGAATTGCTCTCTTAATTCCTTGAGGTTGAGCTAGAAAGCTCCCGTGATTCTTTAAGGTTGAGCTAGAATAGTATTTTGAGCTTGTGAATGAATAATCAGTGCTCATGATAATTGAATTTGAATTGTATATGAGAATTGTGGATATTTATCCTTGAATGAGAAAGAAAAATGATTCTAGAATGCTATTCCCATTATATGAGTATCCATATGTGTATAATGGAATAGTTCTGTGTGATACACGCATGGTAGTGTCATAAATAGGTTGGAGTGAGCAACCTGAAAGCAAACTATTGCCAAGGCTGAACAGGATACTCAGAATAGTTCTGTGTGACAAGTGAATCGTCATACACAGGTTGGAATGTGCTGACCTGAAAGCAGACTATTACCAAGTTAGATGATAATCACATATTTTCTACATTAATAAACTCTCATTTTTAGTCATTTTCACTCTCCATGTACTTAATTGATTGAGCCTGGTCATGTTTTGTAAGTTTGGGCTCAAATTGGGCCTAATTAATTTTTTCCAGCATTAATGAGTTTTGACATTGTTTCTGTTTTTCGGTCATAACTAGAGTTCTAGATATCTAAAAATCATGCATTTTACCTTGTAGGAAAGTTAAGAGGAAGCTCTACAACTTTGATGAAGAGCTCGAAGTCTCAATTGTAACATCCCGGGACTGCATGTAGGATTGATGAGTGTCTCCACAAACTAACACGGGTCTTTTCAGCATGCTTTGTCCTCACTCACATGCATCCTAGGAAACTTCCCAGGAGGTCACCCATTCCACAATTGCTTCAGGTCAAGCACATTTAACCATTGAGTTCTTATGTTCTAGGCTCCCGAAAAGAAGTTGCAACTTGTTGATATGGCTACGCTTAATCAATTCCTTTAAGCCATCCTCAACTATGCAGTCCCATACCTGCACAGTCTCTGAATCCCTCTCATTCTGATGCGTATTCAGTTCATTCATGCGACCTTTCGCCTAGAAGCCTGCCAGGAGCCGCTCCTTGTACGTGCTTCTCTTACACCGACATCTACTCCCCGCCCTCGTCGGCCCCGGGACACCACATGCCCACCAACTTCGGCTTGGTTCGTCCCCGAACCACACCATACTGGGAGAGGTCCCATCTCTAATACTATCTGTAACATCCCAAGACTGCCTGTAGGATTGATGAGTGTCTTCACAAACCAAGACGGATCTTTTCAGCGTGCTTTGTCCTCACTCACATGCATCCTAGGAAACTTCCCAAGAGGTCACCCATCCCACAATTGCTCTAGGTCAAGCACACTTAACCATAGAGTTCTTATGTTCTAGGCTCCCGAAAAGAAATTGCAACTTGTTGATATGGCTACGCCTAATCAATTCCTTTAAGCCATCCTCAACTATGCAGTCCCATACCTGCACAGTCTCTGAATCCCTCTCATTCTGGTGTGTATTCAGTTCATTCATGGGACCCTTCGCCTAGAAGCCTGCCAGGAGCCACTCCTTGTACGTGCTTCTCTTACACCAGCGTCCACTCCCCGCCCTCGTCAGCCCCAGGACATCGCATCAACGGTGGAGATTGGTCTCATAAAATGGCTAGGATCATTTGTGACCATTGGATGGAAAGTATGTAGAGAAGATCTTGACCCTCCATTTTTGAAGATGCATCTAATGGCTAGGATTTCATGGAGAAGAGATCCAATGGCTTAGATTTGATCATATCATTTGGAAGCTTCTACCTAATATCAACCATTGATTTAATAAATGGCTCTTGAAGCTTAGTTACAAGAATACTAATTAATTAGTAATGTAACTAGAAAATTTATTAAATTAGCCTAAATCTAATTTGGTTATTCTAAGAAGTATAGGAAGTAATTAAATGGAAATAAACCTAGTTAATTTTCTAAATGCCATACGATTTTGGTGGAGTGTAGAGTAATCTAGAATATTTGATTCAAGCATAGAAAACTATGTAGTTAGTAATGTAACTAATTTTCCTAATTAAGTTAGATTAAGTGTGCATAGAAACTTAATGGGATTAGTAACTTAGTTAGTATCCTATGATCACCATTAGGGTAGAACCTTCAAGAACATGTGACTAAGGCTTGAATAAGCCAATTAGAGGCAAGCTTAGGGGAGAAGCCTTTGCATGTGAACCCTTGATGCAAGCTAAGGCTAGGATGAAGTCTTTGGAGTCAACTAAAGTGGACACCTCCTTAGGAACCCTACCTCACGGCCATGCACCCATTAGGAGACCAAAATTCATTTCATCTTCATCATCTTTGCTATCACCCAAAATTCTTTTCTTTCTCTTTCTTCCAAAAACCCAAAAACACCATTGTTACTCCTTTGAGGAGCTATTCGGCCACCATCACTAAACCCTACCTCCACTCTTCTAAAATTTTACCTAAACACATTTCCTAAACCTAAACCATATTCTAAGAACATCTCTAGTTGTGAGTTTTCACCAAATCTATCATCTTGAGCTTGATATCCAAGCTTAAAGTTTCTACTAAAAAGGAAAAACTTCTTATTTCTTGACCCAATCTTTTAGTTTTGATTTTCTAAGCCATGATTGATCCATGGTTTATCTATTTCTAAGCTTGTTGTTACTTTTAGAATTTGTTTAAGATTTTTAGGGATTTTCCAAGGAGTTCCACGAAAAGCTTAGGAAGGAAAACTAGAAGGGTTTGTCTTCCCTTAAGGTAAGAGGGAGATTTAATCTCATCAACCTTGTGTGGTGGTGAGAAAATGGATATATTTGTGGTGAAGAATCCATAAGGATTCATTCATTTGGTTGTTTAATATCTTTTTTTTCTATTTGTGATTGATTATGTGTGCATGTTTAATGTCTTTCCTATTTGTGTTTGATTTTGTTGCAAGCATGTCTATAGCTTTAATATTTTGTATGTGTTTTATGATTGCTTTAATATATGGTATGTGTTCATAGATGCACGATAATTATTGTAGGATGTGAATAACATGTGAGGATTTGCATGAGTGTTCCAAAGAACACAAGGGAGCTCACGGGTCCATCATCACCAAAGAGGACCAAAATGCTCTCAACCATTTTCTAAAACAATTACCTAAATGATTTAATTGGATTAATGGATTTTTCAATGATTTAGAGGATGGAAAATAATTTTAAGATGAATTATAAGGACATGTAGAATTTCGGCCAACATGCCATATACTTTGATCCAAAATTATTTTCTAACTATTGACTAGATGATCTAATAAAAATAAATTAGATTAAGAGTTTTACAAGAGATTAAATGCATGGAAATAATTAGGGATGAATTATAAAGCATAGAATGATTTTCGGGCCAACATGCCCTTTCAATGTGTGATTAATTCAAAATTTGTTTTCTAAGTGTAGACTAGTGGTTTAACCTAAAAAGAATTCATTTGCAATGGATTTTCAAGAACTAAATAAGTAAACAAATTTTTATTAGAAATATAATATAGAAAAGAAATAAACAAAACTCTTGAAAAATTGATTAAAAGTGGTCAAGTAATAAAGAACGTTTCAAAAATAAAATTTATAATGTAAGGGAAATATTCTACGTAATTTAAAAGTATTCGAAATAGCTTATGCATATTTAAAATAATGATTTTTAACCTTTACGGTTAAGAAAACGATTTGAAAATCTTACGCGATTGAGAAAACGATTTAAAAACCCTACACGATTTTAAAAACAGGAAAATATGTTTACACGATTTAAAAACGTTTGTAAAAGTGACGCGATTGTGAAAACGCAATAAAAATTCTACGCAATTATGAGTTTTGCTGTCGGGCCAAAGTGGTGGACCCGGATATGTTGAGATATGGTACTATCAAGTGGAGACGTACTATACATGAGAATATTGAGATTGAGAGCATTTTTGTAAATATGGTGACATTTTGAGACTAAGGGTAATTCTATAATTATGGTTCTTATTCATGCATTGAGAGTCGTGTCAATTTGGTTGATATTGGCGATTGATTGACGAGATGAATTACACCGTGTTGTCGGTGTAATAAGCAAGTAGTGTGGTTCATCAAGTGAACTTGGAGGCATTAGTGTGCGAAGTATTCCACATGTGGATAGTTGGTAGCTCCCCTGGGCTGTGGTAACTGGCAACACACTAATGATCTCGACACGCACTATTCTTAATCAAGATCTTGGAGAGACTGTTTAGTACAATGCCTGTAGTGCATGACGTGTTTGGACTGTGTACTACTACACAATGTTGGACTGTGGGCTATAGACACGATGTAACACCCCAAAATTTCCTATCTATTAGACAGTAATTTTGACAATTAACGGAATTTTACTGTTTAATAATTTCTAGATACTGTAAAATTATTTTGATTATTCTGTCAGCGTATTTGATCATTTTGAGTGATTTACTCTGTGTCAGGAAAATAAAAATTTTCGGGCCGGGAAAAACTTTACGTAATTTAATTTTTACCGTTAAGTTTTAACTATTTTACGTAATCTGATTTAGTATTTGTGCGTTTTCTAATTTTTGTGATTTTTGTGGATGATTATGAAATTTTTTACTGTTTGTGGGCCCATAGGGTGTATGTGGGCCCAGGTGGCTATACGTGGGGCCCAGGTGGGTCCCGCAAAGTGAAAATTTTTCTACGCATAGAAAAATTTGTACTGTTTAGACGGAGACAGGAGATCTTACTAAACCTGAATCCGAAAACAGTTTTAAAAAATTTCTTATACTGTGTTATGTACTGTATTTAATTATCGGGTGATAAAAAATACAGTAAATATAATTTGTGTGGGGTTTAGCAGATAAAAATAAATGTTATACTGCTTAAGTCAACATTGGTGGTTTGGATATCCACCATTAATTTAATCAATGGTGGAGATTTAATCTAAACAAGCTTAATAAGGAAGGCTTTGATATCAACCGTCGATTTAATCAACGGTGTAGAATTGGTCATATAAAGTGGCTATGACCATTTGTAACCATTGGATATGGATTTAATCAATGGTAGAGATTTGGTCTCAAAAAGTAACAAAGACCATTTATGACCATTGGATGAAGAATTAATCAAGGGTGGAGAATTGGTCTTGTAAAGTAACAAAGACCATTTATGACCATTGGATGTAAATTTAATCAATGGTGGAGATTTGTTCTTAAAAATTAGCAAAGACTAATTATGACCTTTGGATTAAAAGTAAGAAGGAGTAATCTTGACCCTTCATTTTGGAGACACATCTAATGGCTGTAATTTAAAGGAGAAAGATCCAATGGCCTAGATTAAGTCTTCTAAATCAAAAGTCTACCTAAATCCTAACCATTGATTTAATCAATGGCTTAAATGGCTTCAAATAATGGCTAATAAAATTTGTCACACTTTAAAGAAGCAAGAGAAGGGGGGACAGTTTTGTGCTTGTCTTAGGTGTTAAAGGAGGTTTGATGACCATTATTGGTGGTCTTGGTCAATGGTGCATCATTATTGATCAATTTGCACTCAAGTAGAATGCATTGGAGGGAGGGCTACGGTTTTGAGAAGCTTTAGGACATAGGAAAGTTTGAAGACCATATTATTGATATCCCTGCTTTCCTTTGTCTTCTCTAAAACCAATAACTCATCAAGCTTTTCTCTCCACTTTCTTTTCATGGAGGTTTCGGCCAAGCACTCCAAGAATACCTTCCATCACTCAAAAATTTCATACAACCTAGTTTCTTGAATCCTTACCTTATTCTAAACAACTTTCATGTTGGAGACTTTCTCTAAATCATTCATCTTCAAGGACTTTCTTCAAGATCAAAGTTATAGGGTATTTGTGGTGAAGTGTAAGAAGACTTCATTTCTTCTCTTCTTTTTCATGATCTAAACCATGTTTGATCCATGGTTCCTCTTAATCAAGCTTAGTATACTAATTTCTATGTATTTTGTTTTGTATTTGAGAAGCCTTTGGTGGTGAAGGACTTGGAAAAAGAAGCAAAACAAAGAGCTTTTGAGGATCTTCAAGAGGTAAGAGGGAGATCCATTTCACCAACCAAGTATGGTGGTGAGAGATGGTCTTATATTTGATGGATGATGAATCCATGTGAGGATTCATATCCATGGTCTTGTAATTTATTTGTGGGTGTTTATGTGCTTTAATTATCTGCCTATGCTTGGTATGCTTTGCATGATTTTAAGGCTTTGATAGTATGCTTAAAATATGTATGATAAATATATGGCATGCTTGTAGTATTTATGATGAAATATGTATGTGTATGCCATGATGTGTTGATGGAAAGGAAATCAATTTTTGGCTCCAATGGCCAAGGAAAGGGCTACGGTTTTGATGCCCATAATTAGAGTTTCATGTTGAAAATTTTCAAGAACAAGGAAATTGATTTGTTTAAATGAAAATTATGAAGTGGAGAAAATGAATTTCCTTGGTTCTAAAGGCTATGGGATTTTCGGCCAAGACACCTCAACATAGGTGTTTATAACTTAATATTTTCATGGAAGAATAAAATTGGATCGATTTGAAGAGTATGGAAAATAAACAAAGGGTTTGATTTTCAAGAGAACAAGAACACGATTTTGAAGGACTTTTATTAATTTATTTTGTATACAAAGATCCTAAGTATTTTTTTTTAAACATGAGTTTTAGATGAGACGGGCAAACGTTGATTTTAAAGATTTGCAAAGAAAGTGAAAAAAGATTTGCAAAGAAAGTGAAAAAGGATTTGTAAAGAAAGTAAAAATGAATTTGAATAAATGGGTTTGGTTTTTATGACCATCGGTATTTCGGTTTTGAAAACAAAGATTTTAATGGTTTTGTTTGTGTAAAACCATATTGACTTAGAAGGAAAAATATTTTGATGATTTCAATAGTCATGTCCACGTTTTTGAGGACTTGTATTTCCTTGATTTTTTTTGAAAACAAAATAGAAATATAATTGATTTGGTATAAAGAATTTGGAAAGGGAATTAGAGCACTTTATCACTTGAGAAATCAAGTTTTTGTAAACGAAAATGTTTTCGAACTTCAATTTATTTTGAAGAAGGTTGTGCTTAGAAATGATTTGGGAAAAATGAAGAATATAATGGTGTATTAAAAATTTACTAACGAATAACTTATTTTCGAGTTTTTAAGTACGTTAGAAAAATATTAAATTTTGAAACGTTGATTTATATCAATGGAAAAGTGATTTTTGTGGATTATATTTTGGAAAAGGATTTCTTGAGTAAAGAAATGTGGAAAAAGATTTTCTTGAGTAAGAAAATGTGAAAAATGAAATACAAAGTCATATTATTTTGAGAAAAGTTAAAAAGGAATTTTTGAAGGTTAAGAAATATTTTCTGTAACGAAATTGTGGTGAAAAATGTTTTACGTAACTTAGAAACGTGATTTT
Organism: Ormosia emarginata; assembly: GCA_029884605.1. NCBI lineage: Eukaryota > Viridiplantae > Streptophyta > Magnoliopsida > Fabales > Fabaceae > Ormosia > Ormosia emarginata. Next base: position 2,708,982 of record JAQQTP010000023.1, read on the forward strand.
TAAGCTACGCAATTTGAAAAATGTGTTGAAAATGATATTGATTTATTTAAGTCCAAAATAATGTTTAGAATATTGAGGAATATTTTACATGATTGTAAAATGTTGAAAAATATTTTACGTATCTTAAAAATGATTTGAAATACAGTAAAATATTTCTACGCGATTTGAAATATGTTGAAATATTTCTATGCAATTTGAATTACGTTTAAATATTTTACGTGATTTGAACTATTGTTGAAAAATCACTACATGATTGAAAAGTGATAGAATATTTTTACGTGATTGTGAAAATGACGGAAAATCGTTATGTGATTTGGAAAGTGTTTTAAATATTTTGAAAATGATGGAAAATGATTTACGCGACTTAAAAGAATGATTTTTAAGTTACGCGATTTTGAAACAGTGGAAAAATACTATGCGATTTGAGAAACGTATATTTTTATGCGATTGAGAAAAATGTTGAAAAATTAGTACGTGGTTTAAAAGTGCAACAGAAGAGTTGCAGCATTTTGAAAACGTAACAGAAATGTTACAAAATTTTGTAAATGTAACAGTAATGTTACGGTATTGTGAAAACGTAATAAAATGTTTTAGAATTTTAAAACGTAACAAAAGTGTTACGGTATTTTGAAAATGCAACAGAAGTGTTGTGGTATTGTGAAAACGTAACAGAAGTGTTACGGTATTGTGAAAATATAATTAAAATGTTTTGGAATTGTGAAAACGTAACAGAAATGTTACGCGGTTGTGAAAACACGACAAAAGTGTTTTATGACTATAAAAACATAATAACATGATGATTACTGTTGAACCAGTGTCCATACACTGTATGAGAAAATGATGAGTTTTGCCTGTGATTGGTATTTGGTGCATTTTATATGCATTGGAAAGATATGCTTGTGAATGGTATTGGTGCATTATACATGCATTGGAAAAATATGCATTGAGACATATGATGAAATTGAACAAATGAAATTGAAAAGATTTGGCCCTTGTGGTTGGACTTGCACTGATATATTCGTGCATTGTATAAAGTATAGCTAATAAGCTATTTTGGCCCTTGTGGTTGAAGAGGGAATGAGAATTGATAGTGAGGTCTATGATGGATCTTGGGGGCGTCAAGGCGCGGCGGTCGAGCTGTAGATCTGTCTGTGGGCTAAGGCTAGACCATATGCCACTTGGCGATGCAGTCCGTTGCAACGCATTGATGATACCTGACAAGAACACGATTCTTTTCAACAACTGGAAGATTGTCTTTGGACTGAGGCTGACAATTAACAGAGCATTCTCCTCGAAATTGTGAAAACCTCCATGGAGTTGTTTTTGAAAAACTGAGTCTATGTGCGCATGCATGAAACTGAGCATTTATATCTATATGATATATTAATTGAGGGATATTGGCTATTACAATTGTTCTGTTTTGAATACTTGGATGATGATGATGATAATTAGGACAATGTTGAGGATATTATCGTAATTATTGTTTATGATAATTGAACTGATGAATGATTGGATGATAATAGTTGATTAATGTTGATGGCATGATCATAATTCTGGTATGATCTATCTGTATGATATGTTGTTTGTGTTATCTCTGTGCTACCATGGTGGTATTGGTGTAGGTGATCTCACCTCTTTGTTATATTGTTTTGTTGTGTCTGTATTGTTAAAATAATATAGTAGAAGAAACGAGTTGTCTTAGACATAACGGGTGACAAATACCTCTGCGTTTGGAAACAACATCAGAGAATGACCTTTCCAGATTGGATAGCTTACAGTGTTGACAAAGAAGAGATGTCTGAGGACAAAGAATAGATGCAGAACATATGTCTGATGCATTAAGATTGATACACAACAGAATACGTATGTAGAGTTTTTTTTTATCGTTAGTGTTGTACCGTGCTATTAAGTAGGACCCATGATGGGGTTTGCTACTATTAAAAAAAGAGTCTGTTAGTTTTGTATTTCTCTTTAAATCGTTAAATATTAATTGGTGTCAATATTGTATATGAATCTGTTTCAATATATTTTCAGTAATACTTATGGATTTCAGTAAGTTTATGTTTCAATAAGAAAGAAATTTTAAAACTCACATTTTATAACTCAAACCTTGTACGAACTTCTTTTCAGATTATGAGTCGGGAGTCAGACATGTGATACCCTAGGGAGGGTGTTACACACGACGTTGGACAGTATAATAGTTTGGTTGGGCAGCCTGAGGTACTGATAGTTCTTTTCGGATCATTCTCTCTGATATCTGTGTCTAACTCTATGGAGTAGGAATGAGTCGTTATGCATTTGCATTTGTGGCATGCATCATAACATTATTATTTGTGATATTATATGATGTGTTAAATTGTGTTATTATACTGTGGTATGCATTATTGTGTTAAATTGTGATATTATTTATGATGCTATGGTATACTCTATTGTATTAAACTGTGATATCTGTTGTATTGTCGTTTTCTTATTTGCCATGCTGGTAATGATGTAGATTGTCTCACCTCTTTGCTGTATTGTTTTATTGTGTTTGTATTGTTAAAATTTGTATAATAGGTGAAATGAGTTTCCTAAACTTAACTGGAGGAAATGTTCTGAGGTCAGTGACGGTGTTGAGGAGTGATCTTCCAGGTTTCGACAGTATGCAGTTTGGTGGAGGAACAAAACATGTACGTGGAGTTTATTTCGTTAGTATTGTTACCGTGCTATAAAGTAGGACCCGTCATTGGGTTTACTACTGTTTCTTGAGTCTATAAGTTATGTTTTAAATGTTGTTGAATATTATGTAGTATCAGTATAATGTGTATTAATCAGTTCAGTTTATTTTCTATATTACTTATATGTTTGGTAAGTTTATATTGTCAACAAAAAAGAAAATTTTATAATTCATATTTTATAACTCAAAGCTTCTATGAAATGATTTTCTAGTTTTAAGTTTTTAGTTGAAAATGTGATGCCCTATGGAGGGTGTTACATCAATCGGATGTCTAGTGGACCTAATTGGGCTTGAAATTCAGAACACAAGTCCCTTTAATATTGCTTTGTCTATAACTTGAGTTATAGACCTCCAAATTGCATAGGGTGTGAGCCCAATTGCTCATAATGGACCTAGCTTTGTAATTAATGGGTTTTTAATTATGTGAAGCCAAAATAGGGAGTAGTTTAGGGGGTGAGAAGTTAGAAACCGAGGCATCATTCATTCTACACTTTTCTTTCTCTCTTTAGAACTCTTTTCTCCTCTTTCTCTCTAGATTTTCTTTTTCCCTTCTTTTATTTTTCTGAATTCTCCCCTTCTCATGAAGGGGTAGAGCTTTTAAATCAATCCAAGAGATTGAACAATACTTGATACTTAATCTTAAGATTCTGCTTTAATTGTTTACATTCATCTATCAATCAAGTTTCTCTTCTTCTTCTCTTTGTTAATTCTGGTTGTTTGATTGGAATTTTCATATCTTAATTGCTTAATTATCATGTGTAAAAAGATGAACTCGGAGATTAAATAAGGCATTGAAGGTGTTTGATGAAATGTTTAACTTAGTTGGATCTTGGCTTTTTAAGTTAATTTGGGTTTCAGATGGATGCTTAATTTGTCTAACCTCATTTAATTGAATTCTGGAAGCATTTCTAGTAGAAGATCCGTGGATCATTGAGAGGTGTCTTGAAGTGATCTAAGACTAAGGACTTGATTGATAATTGAATGGACCTATAAAAATCAAGGATGGATTAAAATCAAGATTGGTTAATTCTCTTGAATTGATTGCTTTCTTAATTCTGTTTCTATTTGTGCATTTTTAATTTTGTGAAACCCCCGCAATCTTAGCTTGATTTGATTAAATTGCAACTAAAATCCTTGAGAGACGATCCAATGTTATTTCCTATGCTACATGCCATAGGCATAACTTGGATACAATTTTGATTGAGTTCGGCGCTCGTCATTAGAACCCAGGTTATGTGAGGTGACCTTTGTTATGTGGGAATAAGCATATGGGTAAATGAGCACCGAGAAGAATTTGAAATTAAATTTAAATTATTTGAAGTAGCTTTGTGTGACTGGTGAATGGTCATGAATAGGTTGAAGTGCACAAACTTGAAAGCAGACTACTACCAAGTGAATGTCAATGGTATTGTAAGGATGGACATTTCCTCCATACCTTTTGAATGATGAAAATTGTTGAAGAACGAGATAAATAATATATGAAAAAAAATGCTAATATATGAATGTTCCCGATATATGATGACATATGATTTGATTGTATAAATGAATATGATAAAGTTATGATTTAATACTTTATGATTTACCGATCTAAAATATTTGATGAATGGTTACATTTGAGAAATAACATGAATTATTTGATTGTCTAATGATTTTATAAAAGATAATAATTGAACCTCTGTTTCGGGAAGAGGAAGGACAAGATTTGGCTTTTGCCACCTTCCTACATTATAAAATGAGTTTTAAAAATGAAATTTTTCCCCGAAACAGCTGGAAGTATTGTGATGACACAATTTTTATTAAAACTACTGAGAATTCTTGGAATTCTCACCCCGGTTGTATTATTTTCCATAATATTTCAAGAAAAAGTGACTGGAGCTAGAAGCTAACGTGTGGAGATAGAGTTAGTGAAATATATTCATTTTAGAAATATTTGTATTATGGAATGTATATTTAATATGATGTATGAATATTGTATTTAGAGCTATTCATTATATAAGGACTAGTACTATACATGTATAATATTTCACCCAGAATAGGCTCATATTTTTGTATATCATATATATATTTTTAAATTTATTATGTTTAATTATAAATGACATGCTTAATTCTAATTACTAATATGTACTTCCAAATACGTTATTAGTAATTGTATTAAGGATGTTACACTATTTATCCAGTTATATGTCAGATATACTAGGATTTCAGTATTAGGATATTATAAGAGAAAGACAGTCGAGAATTCTTGTGTCGTCATATAGCAGAGAAACTATTCTTATTCCCTATATGCTTAAAACTCTTATGGCGTCAATGGGATAATCACAATATATATAGGATGAGAATATGAGTCTCTCCTTGTGTTTATAACATAGCTAAACCTACCCATCATAGAAAATCCATACACAAGGCCTATAAACTCAAAACAACAATATCCATACTGATTTAAGTGCTTATAAGAGTTCAATAACAATATTGATCACAAATGGAGTAAACTAATAGATATTCCACAACATTTGACATATGATTAATTTGGATTTTTTTTAAAATTAATAACTATGTTATTCTACACTTAATAAGAAAAATCTAATATCATGGATACCAAAGACCCATTTTGCTTTAAGTTTATCCCCTTTTGAACTCAATATTCATTCCTCAAACTCAAATCAATATCTAAACCTGTAACCTAACATCTAGACCTAACCCAATGTCCAAACCTATAACCTAATATCCAAACCCAGCCTAATATGTAAATCCATTTCAAAAAACAAAAATTGAAAGTCCTTCACGCTAAAGGAGCTTCAACGTGAAGGAAGGTGGCCTCAATTTTAAAAGGAAAGTGATGCCACTTATAAAAACAACTATGATTTTCTTATCACACTTTTCTCTCACATAACTTTTTACACTACTCTCTTTATACCAGTGATTACATCACTTTCTCCTCATCACTTTCTCTCACTTAATCATAACCATTAAAAAGTGAGGTAAAAAGTGATGTGAGATAAAAAGTGATGTAAGATCATCTTTTTCCTTACAAAAAAGATGGAGCAGAGCAAGATCAAATAAATAAATAAATAAAAGCCAGAAACATTTCTAGCACCTTAACAAATAAATAAATAAATAAAAAACTTCATCCTTAACCCACTACATCAAGCCACAACACCTTCCACCATCATCTTCTCCCTCTAAATCTCCCCATTTGGACCATCATCACCAAACCATTTTCACCATTTCCCTTCACCATGACAAAAACTACAACCACCTACAAACACATCTTCACTTATAAACACCGTCAAACTTAACTTTCACCATCAACAGCCAACAACCACCCCCTGCAAACTACCACTTTCATCATCCCCAACCACCAAAACCAACCTTCAACATAATCTTTGTTGCAACACCAAAGCCCCCAAGCCACCTTCGTCATCAACCCAACAAACCCCAACACAGGACCCATCGCTATCCCTCTCTTGGCCACCACCAAAAGCCACCACTGATTCCGTAGCCTCTTCCCAAGCCTGTCAAATCTCCACTGAGTCATAACCGAACCACCATCACTAGACTCGACCGTGAAGGCATGAACCTGTGAACAACACAGCCACTCATCCATTGCAAATCATCTTTCTCACTCCAGCACGCTGAGCATCAAACCTTAACAGTTGCACACCACTGCTAATCGACGAGCCCAAACGCCTGCAACCTGTCCTCACCGCATCCACGAAATTGTCGCACCACCTTTCACTAGCAAGCACCATAATTAAATCGATGACTCCGTCGTCCTCTACCACCTTCACCCGTAACCATGCCCAAACCATGGTTTTTTTACCAAACCGCCATTAGTGGCAAAATTATTTACCAAAATGTCACTTTTTTAAACTATTTACTAAAATGCCACTCTTTTGAAACTATATACCAAACTGCCACCCTTTTGTCCAACATGGCATTTTTTTAAAAAAAAATTGTCTACGTAGGATGCGCCAAAGAGGGTGGCACATCCACGTGGATTGCACCTTATGTGTTTTCGCAATTCATGTGCATGCGCCACCTTGTTTGGCGCATCCTATGTGAAAACACCATCTATAATGGCGTTTTTACAAAGAATACGCCAACAAGTGTGGCGTAATTTGTAACACCCTGAAAAACATGTTAGGGTTGTACATGGATACAAAGGTAGCCTAATACCTACTTAACATGTCCATTTAATTTTGTGACTTTCTGAGCATGTTTAGTCATTTTACTGTAACACTATTTGTGAAAAATAACTATTATTAGCCCCGAAAATGGCTTAAATTGCTCAAGTAGTGGAAATAAATGTGAAAACTTTATTTCTAGGTCACAAATGTGTGAACTGTGCTACAGTTAAAATATGAGGGGGAGTTATTTTGGTATTTTTAAGCATACTGAGTGTGTGTTTTAATACGGAATCGACTAGTGACATATATGGAAAAATGTGATAATGGTGCAACAGGATTTTTAATGAATCTTAGGATTTGTTTTAAATTTGTTGGAAGTTAGGAAACTAGATTTGGAGGAATCAAAGTGTTCTTAATAGATCGAGGGTTTTAGTACCTGTCTAAGAGAAGTTAAATTTGACTTCCCTTTATAAAGATCTCATGGCAGAGAGGGGAAAAACAGAAACATAAAAGAAAGAAGAGGAAAACATGAAGGGAGAAAGAGAGGAAGAAGGAGAAGAAACCAAAATGAAAGCTTGGATCCATCCTTGGTGTAACACCCCAAGAATTCGTAATTTATTTATTTTGGTCGATTCTGAATTATTTTGAGTAATCCGACTCGACTTCTTTGAATTTTATGATTTTTAGGAATTTTTGGGAGTTTTTATGTTTTTGATTATTTTAATATTATTTTTGGGCTGTATATATAAGCCTTCGTGTTTTATTTCTTTCTCTCAATCCTTAATTATTTTTACTAATCTGATTTGATTTTCATGAGTTTTATAATTATTATGATTTTTGTGAATTTTTGTGATATTTCAGATATTTTGAATATTTTAATATATTTTAGATATTTCAAGATATTTTGAATATTTTATTATATTTTAGATATTTTGAGATATTTTAAGATATTTTAAGATATTTTGAGATATTTTGAATATTTAATATATTTATGATATTTTGGGTTGTGTGTGGGCCCGAGGCGGGCCTGAAAAAATAAAAATTTTTATTAGCCAGAAATGTTTGTATTGTTGACTCGGAGCCGGGGGATCTTACTAAACCTGAAACCAGAAATAGTTTTTGAAATTTTGTTTCCCTACGATTTTATCTGACAAATAAAATCGGGGTATGTTTTATTATCCATTGGATAATATCTTTCGGAAAAATATCTAGTGGATAATTCTAGACCTAAGCCTAGTCACCCACTCTAGAATGTTCTAGACGATGACTCATCGTTTGGTGACTCACCTAGGTGACTAGCCTAGTGACTCACATGTTCCAGACTGTTCTAGAAGACTCTAGAAAATGCATCATCATGCACCTAGTCATCAAGTGCTTTACACGTGGACCAATAAGGAGCTGGTCAAAGTTGGTGGTTGTGACTCATCGTGAAGGACCAGTAGAAGTTTGACACGTGGCGTGACACCTCAGCACTTGTGACTCAGCATATTCAGGAAGCTTCCAGAAGTGGTAACTCGCCATGTTCCAGAAGTGGTGACTCACCACATTCTAGAAACAATGACTCGCCACATTCTAGAAACGATGACTCGCCACATTCTGGAAGGTTGTAGAAACGCTGACTCGCCTTGTGACTCGCCGCAGTGAGTCACACGTTCCAAAAGGTTCCCTGACGACTCACCATGCTGACTCAGCGCTATGACTCACCATTGTTGACTCAACTGATGACTCGCCATGCTGACTCACCTGTTCTAGAAATATCTACGCTGACTCATCATGTTGAGTCATCGTAGTGAGTCACATGTTCTAGAAACTTCTCTTTGATGACTCGCTCTGTGACTCATCAGGGGCAATCAGTAGAAAATGATCAATAATAGTTGCTACCCTATTAGTACAAGAGAAAAATCTAGGTATATTTTATTATCCATTGGACAATAGACACTGACTTTATAAACAGTAATTATTGTTCATTGGTTAAAGTATACTAAAAAAATATTTGGTGTGCACCAATAGAAAATTAGTCTCTTTGAAATGAACCAATGAGAATTGGTCAAAATTGATGGTTAGACAATTTATTAAACCAATAAGAATTTAGTCTTCCTTGATGAACCAATAGGAAAGCTATAGAACCAAGACCAACCAATAAGATTAAGTAAATATTTGTGGCAAAGACTTTTCAAGAGCAACCAATAGAAATTGGTCAACAAAAAAATAGCAACCAATAGGAATCAAGTTAGTAAATATTCAACCAATAGAAATTGGTCAAGAATAATGGCTTGACTCTTTAAGGACTAATAGGAAACAAGCTATTAAACAAAGTTTGGACTTCTTGAATTTGTTGGTTCTACGGTGAAGGAAGAGCAAATTGCTCAAATAAGCAATTCACTTTGTGATATTCATTTAGAAAGCCTAAATTGAACAAGTGAAGACTAGTCAATAATGGTGGCTCCTCCTTGTTGTATCCCACGGCCAAGCAAGTTTTTGTGAGGCAAAATATCATAATTTAATTCTTATCATCTTTCATTAATTGAACAAAGTAAGACAAAGTCAATTTTGGTGGCTTCTCTTCATGTGTTTCTACGGCAATGCATGCCTTTTGGAAGGCAATTTCTACACACTTTAATATATGGTATGTGTTCATAGATGCATGATAGTTATTGTTGGACATGAATAATATGTTGAAGATTTGCATGAGTGTTCCAAAGAACACATATAGCTCACGGTTTTCACTATCCAAAAGAGAACCAAAATGTTCTCAACTATTTTCTAAAGCAAAGATTAATGAACTTAATTGGTAATGATTTTCACAAGAACTTAGTTAGTAGAAGATAATTTAAAGAATGATTTAAACATAGTGAATTTTGGCCAACATGCCAATTTAAGACACTTTTGATCTAAATTATTTTCTAAAAGTAGATTATGTAATTTAATAAAGGGGAACTCAATTTAATAACTTTAGAAATATAAAGAGAACGGTTTTAATGATAATAAATTGGATTAAGAATTTGTTTATAAGAGATTAAATGATGAGAAACAATTAAATAAGATTTTAATGCATAGAATGATTTTGGGCTAACATGCCTACTTATGATGTTTTTAATCCAAAACTATTTTAAAAGTGTGGACTTAAGAAATTAACCTAATGAGAACTTAATTAAATAGATTTTTGATAAACAATGGAAAGTAATTTAATTTTTAGAGTTAAATCAGTAAATTTAAGTAATGGTATAAATACTTGAAATGTACGAACGTATAGTTCACTCATTGAGTTTTGAAACGCGTTAGCAAGTTTCGAGATGTAATTATTAGTTATGATTAAGAAAAGTAAATTTTTGATGGAAACGTAGAAAATAACATTTAATGAATTTTCTAGATAAAATGTCACTAAAAATTAATTAAAAATGGACTAATAATAGAGAAAGTTTCAATATAAAATTTGAACGTATGGAAAATATTCTACGTAGTTTAAAAGTATTAAAATAGCTTATGCAATTTTAAAATCATGATCTTAAAGCTTTACAATTAAGAAAATGGTTTAAAAATCTTACGCGATTGAGAAAATGATTTAAAAATACTATGCAATTTTAAAAACGTTAAAAAATATTTACACGATTTTAAAATATTTGTAAAAATGACGAGATTGTGAAAACGCGATAAAATTTCTACGTGATTAAATGGAACAGCGAATTTTACTGTCGGGCCAAAGTGGTGGACCCGGACATGTGGAAATATGGTATGGTCAAATGGGCGCCTACTGTATTTGAAATTATTGTCATTGAGGGCATTTGCATACGTCAAGTGGGAACCTACTGCATTTGATATTATTACCATTGAGGGCATTTGCGTAAATATGAGAATATTTTGAAGCTAAGGGTAATTTGGTAATTATGGTTTTTATTCATGCATTGAGTTGTGCTAATTTGATTGATAATTGGTGATTTGATTGACGAGGCGAATTACACCGTGTTGTCGGTGTGATAAGCGTAGTGTGGTTCATTTCTTTGTATGGACTTGGAGGTAGTAGTATGCAGAGTATTCCACATGTGGACAGTTGGTCGCTCCTCTGGGCCATGATAACTGGCAACACACTAGTGATCACGACACGCACTATACTTAATCAAGATCTTGTAAAGACTATTTTAGTACAATGCTTGTAGTTATACGATGTTTGGACTGTGTGCTACTACACGATGTTTGGGCAGTGGGCTATAGACACAACGTTAGATAATGCAATAGCTTGGTTAGGCAGCCTGAGGTACTTATAGTTCTTTATGGGTCATTCTCTCTGATGTCTGTGTCTAGCTCCATGGAGTAGGAATGAGTCTGTGTACATTTGCATATGTGGTCTGCATCTTTATGTGGTTATTTATATTCAATATTGAGATATTATGTATGATGTGTTAATGGGAGTTATTATGCATGATGTGACTATATGGTTTATTGTATCAATTATTATATCTGTTATGGTAATATTATTGCTATTCATTTTATTATGATATATGCTTATTTGAATTATTTGTAAATTGATAACATGATTATATTTATGATATCTGTGTGTATGGAATGACTTTGTCATTTGTAACATTCTTTGTTGTTGTACTGGTATTGGTGAAAGGGGATCTCACCTCTTTACTATATTGCTTTGTTGTGTTTGTATTATTTAAATTCGTATAGTAGATGAAGCAAGTTTCTTAGACTTATTGGAGGCAATGTTCTGTGGGTGGTGACGGCATCGAGGAGTGATCTTCTCAGTTTCAACAGGATGCAGTTTGGTGGAGAAATGAAACATGTATGTTGGGTTTTTTTTTCTCGTTAATGTTGTTACCGTGCTATTAGTAGTAACCGTCTTTGGGTTTGCTACTATTTCTCTGAGTCTGTAAGTTATATGTTTTATTTCTTTATTGGATATTATGTGGTATAAATAAAGCTGTATAATAATTTTTTTTTCAGTTTATTTTCTGTATTACTCATAACTTCGGTAAGTTTATGTTTCCACAAAAAGAAATTTAAAAATTCATATTTTGGAACTCAAATCTTTTACGAAATGGTTTTCTAGGTTTTAAGTTTTTAGTCGAAAATGTGATGCCCTATGGAGGGTGTTACACTTGGCCATCTTCAAGATCTTCATCTCAGCTACAAGAGGTAGGGGTTTTTGTGCTCTTCTCAACTTTTTTCTTCCATTTTCACCATTGATGCACATGTGGTGCATAATAGGTCAAATTGGTTTCTAGAGTTTTTTTATGTGTATTTCTTGCTAAATGAGTTTCCTTTGTTGTTTATGACTTATTCATGGTTTCAGTTAGAGTTAGAAACCTAGAATTTGTTATTTGGACCTTTGAATCCTAAAAGTGAGAAATTTAGGTCATGGATGAGTGATTTGGTCTTTGAATCCAAGTTAGAGGTTTTTGTCGGTGGTTAATGATTCTTATGTGTTAGTGAACTTGTTAGGAACCTTAAATCACCTAGAAACTGGTTTGGAGTGGCTAAAATCTGTGATTTGTTTTAATGGAATAGTACCCGATTCTGCAGAACCTGGTTCTACTATTTGCACTGCGGCGTAGGGTGTGTCACACCGCGGCGTGCGAGTGATGCACTTCTAGTATTAGAACCCGAAGGCAGTGCACCACGGCGTGGCCGTGTTTGTGCAGTGACGTGAGGTACAAGATCTTCCAACATTGTGTTTTTGATGTTTTGGAATTTCCTAAGTGATAAGATCACTTATTTATACCTTTTAAAATGTGTTGAGGCACTAATGAGGGTATTTCATAATGGAAATTACCACCTTGTAAGTATGAGAACTTGGAAAACCCTTAGGCACCCAAAGAGTGGGGATTTTCCTTAATGAGGTTGGAGAACCTTTAGGCATCCAAAGTGTGGAAAATGCCTTATGATCGACTGGTGAGACCCTAGACAACCATAGTAAGGTGGAGTGTCAAGGGGTAATGTCTTTGGAAACCTTAGGCTTCCATTGTGTGATGGAATGCCATAGAGTAATCTTGGGAACCTTGAACATCCAAGTGAGTTAGAATGCAACAAGAAAGTGTTTAGAACCTTGTTCAACATGAGGTTGACTTTGGATTCACTTGTGAAGTGATGGTGTGAGGTTCTAGATATAAGACCATTAGTGTTGAGACACAACTAGTGGTAGTTCTTGGAGAGAATAACCACTTACCTTATGTGAAGGGATTTGAGTACTAGAGACATGAATAGGTTCCTTTATGTGATAGAGTTGAGCCGTGGGATCATGTATTCTAGTTAGAGTCTTTCACTTGGTTAAGGTGAATCTTGTGATAGGATTTGAGAAACCTTCAGCATCTTTTGAGAAGTAGAATACCGTAGGTCAATACCTAGAACCTTAAGCAACATAAGGTTGCCTTCTGAATCACTTGTGAAGTGATAAAGTGAGGTATTAGGTGTTGTAAGCTAAGTGTGCTTGGCTTGTTATTTTTGTTATCAAGCATAGGTTGCTTCTTTGTGTGGAAAGTAGAGTCGGAGATGCATGGATGACATTTTACTCCCTTGTAAGACGAGGTTGGGATATAGGAAGTACTAGAAACATAACTTTGCTCCTTAAGTAGTAAGTGAGCTTGGTTATGGGGTTTGCTAGTTTTCCTTAGTCACTTGGTTAAGAAGGACCTAGTGATGATTATATGTATTTGTGAAATACATTGCATATCTTCTTTTCAAAGTTACTATGTCTTGTTTCCTATGTATTGTAACCTTAGATGGTGTGCACAACCATGTGGTCAGAGAATGAGGTATTTGATCCAAATTCTCAAAGCAGAGGCTCATTATGGTCAAGGTTACTAGTATGGGGTTGGTAGCAGTACTCTTATTGTGGTAAGGGGTATAACACCAACCGTAGAGTATCATGTAACATCCCAGGACTGCCTGCTGGATTGACGAGTGTCTCCATAAACCAACACGGGTCTTTTCAGCGTGCTTTGTCCTCACTCACACGCATCCTAGGAAACTTCCCAGGAGGTCACCCATCCCACAATTGCTCCAGGTCAAGCACGCTTAACAATGGAGTTCTTATGTTCTAGGCTCCCGAAAAGAAGTTGCAACTTGTTGATATGATTACGCCTAATCAATTCCTTTAAGTCATCCTCAACTATGTAGTCCCATACCTGCACAGTCTGTGAATCCCTCTCATTCTGGTGTGTATTCAGTTCATTCATGGGACCCTTCGCCTAGAAGCATGCCATTAGTGTTGTCTTTGGATTCGCTTGTGAAGTGATGGTGTGAGGTTCTAGATATAAGACCATTAGTGTTGAGACACAACTAGTGGTAGTTCTTGGAGAGAATAACCACTTACCTTATGTGAAGGGATTTGAGTACTAGAGACATGAATAGGTTCCTTTATGTGATAGAGTTGAGCCGTGGGATCATGTATTCTAGTTAGAGTCTTTCACTTGGTTAAGGTGAATCTTGTGATAGGATTTGAGAAACCTTCAACATCTTTTGAGAAGTAGAATACCGTAGGTCAATACCTAGAACCTTAAGCAACATAAGGTTGCCTTCTGAATCACTTGTGAAGTGATAAAGTGAGGTATTAGGTGTTGTAAGCTAAGTGTGCTTGGCTTGTTATTTTTGTTATCAAGCATAGGTTGCTTCTTTGTGTGGAAAGTAGAGTCGGAGATGCATGGATGACATTTTACTCCCTTGTGAGACGAGGTTGGGATATAGGAAGTACTAGAAACATGACTTTGCTCCTTAAGTAGTAAGTGAGCTTGGTTATAGGGTTTGCTAGTTTTCCTTAGTCACTTGGTTAGGAAGGACCTAGTGATGATTATATGTATTTGTGAAATACATTGCATATCTTCTTTTCAAAGTTACTATGTCTTGTTTCCTATGTATTGTAACCTTAGATGGTGTGCACAACCATGTGGTCAGAGAATGAGGTATTTGATCCAAATTCTCAAAGCAGAGGCTCATTATGGTCAAGGTTACTAGTATAGGGTTGGTAGTAATACTCTTATTGTGGTAAGGGGTGTAACACCCACCGTAGGGTATCATGTAACATCTCGGGACTGCCTGCAGGATTGACGAGTGTCTCCATAAACCAACACGGGTCTTTTCAGCGTGCTTTGTCCTCACTCACACGTATCCTAGGAAACTTCCCAGGAGGTCACCCATCCCACAATTGCTCCAGGTCAAGCACGCTTAACAATGGAGTTCTTATGTTCTAGGCTCCCGAAAAGAAGTTGCAACTTGTTGATATGACTTGTTGATTCCTTTAAGATCCTATGCGCGGTCTGTGAATCCCTCTCATTCTGGTGTGTATTCGCCTAATCAATTCCTTTAAGCCATCCTCAACTATGACACGCTAGTGGTAGTTCTTGATTTGAGCTTTCCCATGACCACCATTAGTGTTGGTTCTAGATATAAGACCATTAGTGTTGAGACACAACTAGTGGTAGTTCTTGGAGAGAATAACCACTTACCTTATGTGAAGGGATTTGAGTACTAGAGTCCGTGAATCCCTCTGTATTCTAGTTAGAGTCTGTATTGGTTCAGGTGAATCTTGTGATAGGATTTGAGAAACCTTCGCCATCTTTTGAGAAGTAGAATACGTAGGTCAATACCTAGAACGCTTAAGCAACATAAGGTTGCCTTGAATCACTTGTGACATGATAAATTATTAGGTGTTGTAAGCGTCCACTGCTTGGCTTGTTATTTTTGCCCTCATCTTTGTGTGGAAAGTAGAGTCGGAGATGCATGGATGACATTTTACTCCCTGTGAGACGAGGTTGGGATATAGGAAGTACTAGAAACATGACTTTGCTCCTTAAGTAGTAAGTGAGCTTGGTTATAGGGTTTGCTAGTTTTCCTTAGTCACTTGGTTAGGACCTAGTGACCGGGAGAGGTCCCAAAGTTCTATGTCTTGTTTCTATGATACCTTTGTAACATCGAGAATGAGGTATTTGATCCAAATTCTCAAAGCAGAGGCTCATTATGGTCAAGGTTACTAGTATAGGGTTTGACGAGTGTCTCCACAAACCAACACGGGTCTTTTCAGCGTGCTTTGTCCTCACTCACACGCATCCTAGAAAACTTCCCAGGAGGTCACCCATCCCACAATTGCTCCAGGTCAAGCACGCTTAACAATGGAGTTCTTATGTTCTAGGCTCCCGAAAAGAAGTTGCCAGCCGTGAATCCCTCTTATCAGAAAACGTGGTTGATATACGGTTACGCCTCAATCAATTCCTTTAAGCCATCTCATCCTCGGGACACCACATGCCCACCCGACCCCTTGCGGTTCGTCCCCAAACCACACCGTCTTGGGAGAGGTCCCGTCTACGATACCATTTGTAACATCCATCCGGGATTGCTGCACGGTTTGTGAACAAACCTCTCATCCTAGAAAACTTCGGTGTGTATTCGGTTCACGCTCATGGGTTCTTATGCTAGGCTCCCGAAAAGAAGCTTGTTGATATGTTACCCTAAGAGTCGCCCATTGTACATGAATCCTCTCATACGGTGTGTATTCGGTTCACTCATGGGACCACTTTGCTAGAAGCATGCCAGAGTCGCCCATTGTACATGCTTCCTCGCCTCATGGCGTCACTCCCTGCCCTCATCAACCCCGGGACACCACATATCACATAGTTAATCAATTTATAATTAAAACATACTCAATTTGTAAATCATTTATTAATATTTAATGTAATAATATGAGTTATAAATTTTTTTTTTACTTATAATGTAAACTTATCCGAATATCAAAATACCAGATAACATCACTGAATAATATATATCATGTTCATAATATAAGTTAGTGATACTTTAATACATAAGACTGAAGTTCTCAAAATAAATATATACAACTACTACTGGACTATAGACTGGCCCAAGTCCATGCCTAGGGAGTTGGGTCCTCAGATGGATCCTTCTCCTCCTCATATTCCTCATTAGTCAAATCCCTCAAAAGGGGTAAGATTGGATGAAAAAGAGTTCAAGCTGATGAGACCTCAGAGTCCTCCCTTGAGGTATAATAGATATCATCCTAGGGATCTCTAAGAGGCATGTTAAACACTAAACATAACCTAACAGTAAAAGTATAAACAATGGCCTCATGCCAGGTCCTACTAATAAACATAGTCGCATCCCTTCGATATGTAACATGCTCTGCTTCCCAGTTGAAGTTCCACAAACTACTATCATCATTAAATTGTACCCTCACAAAACCAATTACTTTGCGTCCCGCCATACAAAGACTTAGAAATCAACACAAACAATACGGATGTTGTTCCTCCTCACCTTCCTCATATTCTTTACCAACATAAATACAACAGAAGAATAACATACAAAGAGGTGAGATCATCTACACCAATACCAACATAGCAGTAGAGAGACAAGAATGACCGTAATGTCATACAGATATAGCAAACAATGACTATAGTCATGGCATCAAGTTTCAATCATTTCTTAACAGATATAATTTATTGCAATAACATGCATACAAACTATGCACATGCATAATGAATTAGTTTCCTACTCCATGGAGCTAAACACAGGTCAGAGAGAATGATCTAGAAGATCTGTCTGTATCTCGGCTGCCTCAGACTAAGTGCTATATATTTTTATCAACGTGCACATCAGGCATTATACAAGACAGTCTACGTCAGATCTTGATTAAAAATAATTTCTTGGTCTGGATAGTTGGTGCGTTGCATCGGTTTGATCCATGGTACAGAGGGGCTACCAACTGCCTATTGTGGAAAACCTGCTCCCCGATGCCCCAAGGTCAACAAGTGACCTACACTATACCTATCGCACCCGCACTAAGGTGTAATTCAACTCCTAGGCCATCGGCCTTGCATATTTCACTAGACTCTCATAACGCATGATTAATGCACAACAAGCCAATCACAAGCCAAAGTCACAATTCATAATTATGGGTCCAACACATTGGCCCAACAGTAATCCTATTGTATTTTCAATTGCGTAGCCATTTTATTGTGTTTTCACAATCACGCAACATTTCTATCGCATTTTCAAATCGGGTGAATATTTTCTAACGTTTTCTTAATTGTGTAAAAATATTTTGAGGTTTTATAAATTGCGTAGCTCAAAAATCTACGTTTTTGAAATGCGTAAGGTTTTTCTACTGTTTTCACTATATAAAATATTTCTTGATGTTTTAAATTCAATTTTTAAACTTCCTACGTTTAAAACATATTTTAGACTTCAAATTCTCATTTTTCTCAATAAAACACATCTAAATAACTTTTTTTGTCATTTTCCTCAAAGTATGTATTATTTTAATTTAACAAAATCTTTTCCATTTATTTTGCTAACAATCCTTTTTAACCAAGTACCTTAATTTACCATTTCATTTTAAATCCCTAAATTCTATCATTATTGTCGAAAATCAACATTTGTGAAATAATAAAAACTTATTTATTTCTTTTTTCCATTTGATAAAACTTTCATTTATTTCATTTTACCTAATCAACTAGGTTTACCATTAATAAATCCTTTTTGCACTAAGTTATCCAAAACAAGCCTCATGGTCGTGAGTCAAATGGTCTTTGGAACCAAAATTCCTTTTTAATTTACTTTCCTTACTTCCTAATCATCTAACTTCATTATTCATAAAATAATTTTAACTTGGTATATCCATTTTGGGGCATGGAGGCCGTGAGCCTCATGGTCCATTGGAGACCAAAAATGGTGTCCTTTCCAACATGAATCACATCCTATCATATACCTCAATCATAAGTAATCTATTCTAACAATTTCATGCATAATATAAAAGCTATAAAATCACATATCATAAAACAAGCATAAATCATAAAAGCTCATAACCAAAGCAAACATAAACAATTAATTTACACCACAAGGTGAACAAATCCTCAAATAGATTTCCCACTAACAAATACAAATTTCGTCCCTCACCACCATGAATGGTTGATGAGGTTAAATCTCCCCCTTACCTTGGTTGATGTTCAAATCCTCCTTGTGTGCCTCCTTGTTGTACGTTTCACCACCACCAAGTGATCCTTGGAAACAAAACAAACACACACATGGCCGTGGGGTTTTGAGAGAAGAAAATGAAAGAATTTATTTTGTAACTTGTGTAGTTTTCTTTGAGTGAATGATAAGAATGAACAAAAAGATGAACAAAAAGATATTTTAGGCCACCAAAAGGTGCATGGCCGTGGGTTAGCTTCGAGGGAGGAGTCTCCAAATTGGCTTCTAAGCCACCAAGCTTAACAAGGAAGCTAGCTTCTCATTGGATCATTTTTGTGCCAGACACTTTGTGAGACTTTTTCAACATTCTTGTTGAACAAGCCTAATTTCTATTAGTTGGTCATAAAGATGGTCATGATGGTCTTCCAAGATATTTAGGTTATAAATATCAATCCATCTAGATATTTTCTAGTATACTTTAACCAATGGTTAATAGCTACTGCTCATAAAGTCAGTATCTATTGTCCAATGGACAATAGCTTTGTCCAATGGATAATAAAATAGAGCCAAATCAATGTAAAAGAAAATTTCGAAAACTATTTCCAGTTTCGAGTTTAGTATGCTCCCCCTGCCCCAAATCAATAGTACAAAATTTTTTGGCTCCGAAAAAAATTTTATTTTTCTGGGTCCGTCTCGGGCTCACATACATCCTATAATAATATTAAAATAATCAAAAACTCATAAAATCCCACAAAAATTCTCAAAAATCATAAAAATTATAAAACTTATATTTATTTAGAAAAAAATGAAATTTGGGGTGTTACAAGGGGAAGGAATCCATTTATTACCAAGTAGTGTCAGGGCTTAATTGCTTATCCTACCCAGTATATACAAGGGAACAAAGGTTCCTAGGAAACAAGTAAGTGGCATGTGTTTTCGAAAACTAAAATATGCATTTGCATTGCATCATCATATTATTAGGACTTTGTGTGGGCATAACCATACATCATATCATAAAGCATTGCATTTGTTTGTAGCTATATGGGTAGTTGCCTTGCTTATTGTGTGCTTGCTTGATGATATCCCGCGATTGTATGGGCGGTTGTTTGATATCATTAACTGATGTATATGTGGGAAGGATTATAGCTTGCCTTGTGAATGTTGCATAGAGTGTATGTATATATTCTTATAGTGTTGAGAAGTGGCTCATTTATCCGTTGCAGACATAACTTTATGTGCTTAGTTGGTTATTTGTTGTTAAATAATTAACTGCTGGTTTTGGAATTGTATATACTAAGAAATTATGATTTCTCACCCCGTTTGTGTTTCCATATAAAATCCAGGTACAGATAAGGGAAGCAAAAGGAGCAGAAGAACTAGCGTAGTTTATTTTGTTTCTTGCAATAAATATGTTGTATATTTTTTTCCTATCACCTTAAGGTTGTAAAAGTTATGTATTACAATATGCCTTCGAGAGGCTAATGATGTATATATATAGCTTTTTGTTGTTTAGGCTCTCCATAATTATTTATGTGAATGAATGTTATGGGTTAGTTTGTCGTTATAGGTTAGAAGTAGCATAGCAAGCATTGTGTGCCTTATATATAGTAGATATATCGGGTTCTCGGTACTAGGATGTTACATATTTGGGAAAAAAATGCCATTTTGCTTGGCGCAATCCATTCTATCTTTTTACGCAGAAAACATCACCCTAAAGACACTGAAAACTAAGTGAAACTGAAATACTTGTGAGTTGTGATCATTAGCATTAGGGAAAACTCCAAAAAGATCCCTTGTACTATACGTCATGTGTATTTTAGTCCTGTTACTTTAAAAATATGCAAAAAGGACCTGTTACTTTACATTTTGTGCAAAGAAGTACAAAATGGTAACGAACGTTACATTTTGGATGGAAATGTGCACGTGTGTTGCACGTGCGCATCTGAATTTCTGAAAGTCAAACACGATCTTCTTCAACCTTTTCTGAAAACCCTAGAACTCCATAGCTCCAAGCTAACAAAACATGAAACCCCAAAGTAGAGACCTATCTGGACGGATTTGCGATGGGGCAACTAGACAGTGGGTTGTATGGACAGTAGAGACCCATGGGTGCATCGCGGTTAGGGAATCAAAGGTAGATTTGGGCGATGTGACAGAGCTCGTGGGTTGTGGATCTAGAATAGTGGTGCGCTGTGGTGACTTGGAACAGTGAAGTGCGGTGGCTTGCGGGTGGTGCGCAGTGGTGGTTTGAGCGAGGTGGATCTAGGTTTTTGGGGGTTCTATTTTGGATCTGGGTTTCTGAGATTGGACAGTGAACATTGAAATCTCAAAATTTTCAAGCTCTAAATCCTTAGATTCGAGTGTGGAAATTGAAACCCCCAATTTTTGCAGGTTTTCCCATTGTCAAGACGTTAAAGAAGACCGCGTTTGGCAAGAGGTTTTCAGTTCTCACATGTGCAATGCACGTGCATGTTTCCATCCAAAATGTAACGTCCATTACCATTTTGTACTTCTTTGCACAAAAAGCAAAGTAACAGGCTTTTTTTGCACATTTTTAAAGTAATAGGACTAAAGTGCACATGACGTATAGTACAAAGGGTTTTTTGGAATTTTCCCTTAGCATTATTTTCTCCTCTCCCATAAGTCTCGCCATTAAGTTTCAGGTTTCAACCTTTTTCCATGGAATTCAAATTCCATGTTATCGATAAAAGACCAACTCCAACACCAACCTCATATCCATTGCTACTTTTTTTTTCATAGAATCCATTTTCCATTTCTTCTTTTTTTCTTTTTTTGTGTTTGTTCCTGTATGTTTATTTGAGGGGAAAAAACACCCTTTTTGACATTTATTTGGTGAGTACTCTCCCAATCATGACCCTCTAAAAAACCACAACTCCACACTCGTTCCATTTGCAATTGTTTATCTAACTAAACGCAAAAGGACATTTCAGATTTCATATTTTCATAAACCTATTTGACATAATTCAACCAACGTTCAATCATTTGGAATCTATGAAAATTTGACAGAGTTTCCCCTAAATATTGGACCTCCCTAAAAGCACATAAACTTGTTTAATTCAACCATAATACCAAGATCATCAATAGAAACTAAGCGACAAACATGTTTAATCCAACAAGGGTACCAAAATCACAATAGAAAATTATCAATAGTAATTTAACCAAAACCACTAAATATAACATTCTTAGATACACTAATGACATATAATTGCACCTCAATGATATGAGTCAACATCATAATGTGGTGGCATGTGAGAGGGATCGAAAGAAAGACCTTCTTGTGATGAGTATGGTGGGCAACCCGGTGGCAAGTAAGGGTATTGTGGGTAACCTGTAACACCCTTGTGGGGATGTCACATATATAAAGAAAATAAAAGAAAGATAAATAAAATCTATCAAAGTTGTAAAACATTTGTTACATACTAATACGGGTTGTAAAATAATTTCTGTTAAACAGAATATTATTAAATAAAATAATGCGGAAACATAAAACCAACAGAACAACATCACTCATAATATACATATGGTCCAAGTTATAAGTTATACAAATAATTTACAACTACAACTACAAATTATTTAAACAAAAACAGTAAACCAAAAACAGTAAAGAGTCAATATATACATACGCAGACGCGCCCAAAAAAAATACACATCATAAACATTTAATCCTCTGATGGATCACTCTCAGGAAACTCATCAGAAGATAAATATCCAGGATGCCTCGACACTCGGCGGAAACGAGACCGCGCAGTCGATACGATAGTCATCTCACTAGGCTCAGTGGACACACCACACCAATGACGCCTAAGAGATAAAGGCAACTCTAAGTGCAGAAACACAGTAGTCGTCATCACTGGCTCTCCATCAAACGTAAGTCGTATGGACACAGTCAACCGTCCCACGTAAGTCACAGAGTCTCTATCTCCCTGAAGATGCCAAGCTAACGATCCACCGTGAAACTCGAGTGTCACAAAACCCAAAAATCCTGGCACCGCCATACCCAAACAAATCAGTCCAATGGATACGGATGATCAGATGGTTCTTGGTCGTCGTACTGGTCTTCAGCTTGCTGCTCCTCTTCCTCCTCAGGATACAAAATCTCAAGAGGTTGTTCCTCTTCCTCAAACTCTTTACCACGTAAATAAATATACAGAAAACACATACAATGAAGAGGTAAGACAAACTAAAATCATCACAAACATGACAAATAAGAAAATGACAAACAACAGATATACAGTTCATGCAATATGAAAAACTATAACATTAATTAACAACAGGATAATATCACAACAACACATAATATCACAGATAAAATAATATCACAGATAAAATAAAATAAGAAATAGACAATTATCATAATAATAACCAAATAAAATAAACAGATAAAATAAAATAATATCCAAGATATAACCATATACAATATGACACGATCCTACTCCATGGAGCTAAACACATACATGTATCAGAGAGAGAATGACCCGCAAAATCTATTAGTACCACGGCTGCCCAACCAAACTATTCCGCGGTCTCACGTTGCGTCTATAGCCCCACGTCACATGGAATCCATCATCCAAGGCATGGTGTAGTTCACGGTCTCACGTTGTGGCACTACAGGCAATGTACTATTAGACTTTACGAAATCTCGATTAAAAATAGTGCGTGTTGAGTCCGTTAGTGTGCTATCAGTTACCACGGCCCAGCGGAGCGACCGACTGTCCATATATGGGATTCCGTACACTAACGTCTCCAAGTTCATAAAGACAATGAACCACACTACGTTTATCGCATCGACAACACGATGTGATTCACCTCGTCAACCAATCCACCAAAAATTGGCATAAACTCAATATATGAGAAATTACCAGAATACCCTCAATAAAAATATATCCTCAAAGATAAAAAGATACAGTAAGTCCCACCGGACAAATACTGTTCCAAAGCCTGTACGGGTTCACCTCATAGCCCGACAGCAGAAAAATACAGAAAATACTATTTTGGTCAATCGCGTAGAAATTTTATCGCGTTTTCACAATCTCGTTGTTTTTTTACAAACATTTTTAAATCGCGTAAATATATTTTACTGTTTTTAAAATCGTGTAGAGTTTTTAATACGTTTTCTCAATCGCGTAAGATTTTTAAGTCGTTTTCTTGTCCAAATCCCTTAAAATTTACTGTTTAAATAAACAGAAATAATAAATAATACGTTTAAACTATGTAAAATATTTTCCATACCATATACTGTCTTTTGGACATCTTTTCTATCTTATTTGCCCGTTTTTATTAAAAATTGACAGTATTTTGCTTAGAAAATTATATTAATGGTTTCCTAATTTTTCCGTAAAAAAAATTCTATTTACTTAATTTTTAACCGTATAATTTAAACCTTTTGAAAACCACTAACATGCTTCAAAATACAGTATGAGCTATATGTTAGAAATTTTTGAAAGTTACTGTATTTCTTTTCTAACAATAAAATCAATAGTTTTAATTGCTTAAACTTAATTCAATTCAATTTATTTCTTCAAAACTCATTTTAAAAAAAATTCTTTTTAACATATATTGCATCTTTATACTTGAAAATGGTTTGGAATTGATTTTAGAAATCATGAATTCTTGGTTTGGCATGTTGGCCGAAATATACATTTGGGTCATTTGATTTCTAAATTCATTTTCCTTGATCTAAATGATTCTATCTCTTGTTAATTTTCCTAGGTTAATTAAATTACACTTTAGGAAAATAATGAGAACATTTTGGTTCTCCTTTTGGGTCAATGGTCGTGAGCCTTGGTGTTGTGTTCTTTGGAACACTCATGCATACCTTAGCATGTTATTCACATCCTATACATTATCATGCATTTCTAACACATACAAATTATCAAAGCTTGTAGACATGCAAATCAAAGCTTGTAGACATGTAACATCATACAAATTATTACAAACATCATCAGACAGTATTAATTGTCTGTATATCTCCCAGAAAAATTAAAACAGTAGCTTGAGAAAATTTTTATTTTACCGTCTCGAAATAAATTACGTAAAACGATCAAATAAAATTTTAGCCTGTAAAACATATTTGTATTTCATACAGAAAAACAAGAAACAGTAAAATAGGGACACAACAGTCATTTACACAAAAGCTTGAAAAACAGCAAACAGAACATTCGGGACATTTTTTTAAAAATTGGGGTGTTACATAACCCAGTGGCGGGTAAGGATACGGTAGATAAGGGTATGGTGGATATGGTGGGAAATATATAGGTGGTAGCTGAGTGGCCAGGTATGAAGCAGTTACATTCAGAGCGGTAGTAGTGGTAAGAGGCTGAGTCGTGTGCTGGCTTATAGAAACGAAGTCCTCGAGATGTCAAAGTCGTGGCCGAGTGCTCACTAACCCTGTCCTTTTTCTATGTCGCGTCCCTTATTCACTAGACTCCTCGAGTGGCCCTGAAATGTCATCTGCTACTGGAGCTTCTCGAGCGACAACATTAGTAGTCAAACTGAACCAATGCTTTGCAATGTCCGCCTAAGTAATATGTCATTATAATCAATAAAAAATACATATAGTAACTGATGATTTGGTAAAGAGCTTACTGTATTCCCAATAGATGCATTGGTAGGAGAAATCCAACATCTGGTAATTCTTTTATACCAATGTATGTACTCAGAATGCAAAGTGAGGGGTGCTTGCAGTGGGGTTCCCCTAACAAGCTTCTCCCTTTGACTATTGATGAACCTTTAAAAATTCATATTTTTATTGTTCAAATTATGGGTTTTTCATTCTCCTTTAATCTGTTTAATTGAGTTTTGTCCTTAAGTTTATGATGTTTTTATTATTTTAAATTTGTTTTTTCTTATTTATGTGTTTTTATATGTTTTTGATAGGCAAGCAAGCACATATGGATGAAGATTGGATTTGATCATAGAAAAGAAATGTTGAAAAAAGCTCTCTGGTCATTCAGTGCTCAAGCACTCAAAAGCCAACGATTGGCAAAACGTAGGGATTTTCTCTGGTATCCCAACGCTCGGGCATTGGGAGTTCAGTGCTCAAGTGCACAACAGGCAGAATGAAGTTGTTCTCTGGGAAGCCAGCGCTTAGGCGTTGGGAAGCAATGCTCAAGTGTGTGCATTGTGGGAAATTGCTATCGGGTTGTCCAGTGCTCAAGCGCTAGTAAGCCAGCGCTCAGGCACTGGATGCGTAACAACACGTGGACTTTTAATTATAAATAGAAAGTTACACCAAATTCAACACACACTTACATAGAACTCAACAGCTGTCAAAGAGAGAAGCAACGACACAAATCCTAGTCTGGTGTGGGCGTATTCAAGTGGAAGATTAAGAATTTTCTTCATCCTTTGCCCTTGAATTCTATGGAGTTTGTCAATTTCTTCTCTTTGTTTTATTTTTTATCAATGTGTAACTAATTTCCCCTCGTTAGGGAGATGATGGATCTTGTTCTTTGACTATGTGAAATAATTTATGGGTTTAATTTAAGTTTTTATTTTATAATTTATGTGTTTATCTCTATTCTTAATGTTTTTCCGAACTTGATCAATTTGGAGATGATCTTTGGGTTTATGTATGATTTGGGAAAATTTGCATGAACTTAGAACACATGATAAACTCCACAGTTTCTACAATCGCTAGGAATAGATGTTGTAGGTTGTGTGATCTTCTTCTAATTCCTTCATGTTTGATAAAGCCTTCTCTATTTGGGGTTAGACTAAGGGATTGGTTAATTCTAAATAGTGTGAAGAGGATTGATATACCAAAGGATTGGATATTAATTAATTTTGGGAATTGATCTTAAATCATGAAATAGAACTTAATTAAATTGCTATTTTAATTTGCATCCGAAGAGTTCAAGTGAAGTCTAATCTCTAACACTTTCTTATCATTGTTTTCAACTTTTGTTTAATTGTTTTGATTTACTTTGTTTAATTTTAATTACTTTCTTTTAATTGTTTTTATTCTTACTTTTGTCGACTCTCATCTTTTGGATAGCCTAGATAGTGTTAGTTTAACGAACTTAGTAATTGACATTATAATCCTCATGGGACGATACTTCATTCACTACTTTATTAATTTTTGTGATTTGGTGCACTTGCCAATTTTCACGTCAACTATCCCATGTGGCTATGTAAACAACATGTGTAGTTGGCAAATTCTCATCATGCTTACTCGCCAGTGTAATTGAGTGCAAATAGTCAAGATAGTGCAGTCTCCATGGTATAGGCTGGTCAAAACCAAACTAGCGCATCACCTAGTCTGGCTGGTGCCACTTAACAATGTGAAAACATATGAGAGGGACCACTGCTAGTGCTATGTCCTTACTAGCCACACAAAAAAGTAAAAGTGATGCCACCTTCTCATCTGTGTATGGTTGCCATATAATCTGCAAAATGATATGTACACATAATTAAGAAGCCATATACATAAGTAATTAATTAAATTAATATAAAATAATACATACCTCATCATTCTTCAGCTGATCAAAGAACTAACGATAATATTCAAGTACACCGGTCACAGTATCACTCAAAACTTTATGCTTGCTCCACCTATTTATAAGTCAAAGTATTATAAACGTAAGTGAGAAATAGATCAAAGTAAGCAATAAAGCATGTGTAATGTAAAGAAATGACATCAAAAGAAACTTACTGTCATCCTAATGGATGTAATTGACCACGATTAGCATTATAGAACACATCAGGTTCAACATGGTCAACCAGTGTAGGGGCAAACCAGGGGAATATATACCATGCCTAATACTGCAATAATATGCGAGCCTCTCCGATCTCGCATGCCTTGTAGTTTGTAGCTTTGCAAAGCTCTCTATACAAGTACACCAAGACTGCAGACCCCCAACTGTATGTCCTGGTAACAACAAAGTCTTTTAACAGTGGAAGGAACATCAAATGCACAAACAATATAGCTCCAAAATACACATTGATGGTTGGCTAATACAAGAGTCTGACAATGAAAATATATCCTAGATCAACTAGATGGCCCTTCTCCATCACCCCTAAAGGAACTCGATGCACCAGCATGTCATGTGCGAGAATTATGTACAGGTTGATGGCATCTTGTACATGTTTGTCTCGACCCTGCTTCGTGCTAATCCATCTCATTCCTGAGTCGGGTTAATTTTGGTCAACCTGTAGATCTATGCAATGCACGATCAGGAACTAAAGTTATGTCAAGACTTATAGGCCACTATGGCTTAGCCCGAACTAGTTCAAATTCAACCTTGTAAGCTCTACAAATGCTCTATATCCTGTAAACCCTATGCATATATTAGAATGCGTTAATTGCCATAGAAGCACACATAACAATTGCATGAGAGCATGGAAAATGCTATGCTTGAAACACCCCACAGTCACATTGGCCTTCTCGCAGGTTTAAAGTATAAGAAACTCCACCATGTTGTGTTATAGGGTTAAAAGTCTATTCAACCATAAACTTAGTATGAGCTCGCCTTTGCCATGTTCATTTTCCAGTGCTTCAATAAATCATCACTCTATTCCTGTCCATTCATGATTTTCACATTCGCCTCATCTTTCTGGTTAACAAAGTATTCTACCAATTTAGTACATGTCAACTGAACCAATGCAACTATAGGTAGATTTCTGCTACCCTTCAACACTCTGTTAATGCACTCTGACAAATTGGTAGTCATATGACTGAATCTGCAGCCACCATCATATGCCAAACTCCATTTTTCTTTTGGAATCACATTAATCCAATTTGTCATCTCAGTAGTAGTTGTTAACTTCTTCATCCTAGCATCAAACTTCATTACAATTGGTTCATACCCTGATACAACAAATGGATTAAGTTAGTATTAGGAACTAGTTGTTAGTATAATAAATTAGAATGCAAGTTGAAAATTTTAAATAACTGTGTTAATCAAATATCTTTTCAGCTACTTATTCTAGAATATGGAGTTAAAATTGAAACCAATGTGCCGTATGCAAAAGACATAATACGCATTTGGCAGCTGCCATCCAAGATATGGATTTGCCATTGAATGTAAGATGCCTTTATGTCGATTAGATATCAAGCACAAGCCCTTTTGTTGTGTGACATGTTCCTAAAGGTGGGCTAGGAACTAACTCCAAGCATCCTTTGTCTCCCCTTCCATAATGGAAAATGTAATTGGCAGAGGTTTTCTATCTCTATCTTGGGTTGTTGCAATCAATAACTTATGACGATATTTGTCATACAATGAGTAGCGTCAATCTGAACAATGGGCTTGCAATATCGGAAGTCAGCAACACAATGGTCTAAATGTCTAGAATAATCGAGAAAACACTCTTTTTGAACGATCAAGTTAGTTATGCACAAAACATTCCTTGCTTGCAACTCCACTACTATTCCTTCCATGTCTCTTCTCATGGCCGCTATCCATCTGGGCAACACCTCATAAGATTTGTCCCAATCCCCAAAAACCTTCACAATGGCTAATTGTTTTGCCTTCCATGCTTTTCTATATGAAAATTGGTAACCAATTGGCTTTGAATCCTTTTAATAATTAAGCATATAGGTGCATCGGGTTTTGATCTAACCATCTCCAAAATACAAAAGTAGATCATACGAGAGTCCAAATTATGGTGATCTAATGACACAACTGGGTTAACACAACTGTGGGGTCTATTATATTTTGTAATCTACCACACATTCGACCTCTTGCTTTGTATGGCCTTAACTATCCAATTACAACCTTTATCAAATCTAAGGCACTTAGCAGTTAGTCTTTGTGAATCAAAATATTCAATCTTGTACTCTTGATGCTTGCGAATCGCATAATGTTTGAGGGCCAACTTCATGGTATCTTTTGATGGAAACGATAAGCCTTGATATAATTCATCATCTATGCTCCAAGTCTCATAATGATCTAATTCAAGCACGTTATTAGGATTCTCCAATGCATCTCAATTGACTTGAAAGAACTGAGGGCACGGTAGCATAAACACAGATTCAGGGCCTGAAGGCACAACCATGGATTAAGGGGCAACCGACAATGGAGGGTCTTCTTCTTGTAAATTGTCTTCAGCATCAAAGTTTTCTGCCTCTATGTCAGTGTCTGAATCATCAGCCTCAGCTACCTGTTCTTCATCTTCACTTATGTCCCATATTGCATCTCTGACAAATGGGTTATTAGCTTCAACCATTGCACCACCAATACATATTGCATGACTCAACTGGATTAAGTGTGTGTTTGGTTCAGTTATGAAAACTTTGATTATTTCAATAATCGGTTATAATCGATTGTATAAAATCTTTTTGTTATAATCGATTATAATCGATTTATTTTTATGTTTGGATATGTTAGCTGAAAAGTTATTTTAAATTAATCTATTTCGTTTGGTTGATATAAAATAGAATCACTTTTATGCATTAAATTACCAAAATAGGTATAGAATGATTAAAATAATTATTTGATTGAGGACAAAATAGTATTTACATATCAAAATGTAAGGAATAATCTATAAGCTAGAATCATGAGCTTCAATCTTCAGGATTATAAAAATTGCTTTAAAAAACTTTTATTTTACATTGAATTTCGTGCAAAAGCTAAAGCTAATTTTGCCAAACATGATTAAACACTGTTGAAATAACTTTTTTCTAAAAAAAAACTAATTTAAGCTAATTTAAGCCCAACCAAACATACACTAAAATGACCAGCTTGAGATTCTATTTCACCAGGAGCTTCAACATGCTCTTCATGCCCACTTGTTTCTGCCTCAACATACGACTCCATCGAGGCCATGTTCGAAGTTTGACAGAAGCAATCTATCATGTATTTTACATCATCATCATCTTCTAATGGAAGCCCTATCCATCTCCATGGATTGTAGCATTATGGACATCGATAGACAACCTTTGACACATGTACATTTGCTTGGAGCCTCAACTTTGAATGGATCTTATTGTTCAAGGCATCCAAGTCATATTGGTTGTGATCACAATAGGCTTAGGAGGAGGACCTTGATACATGAGACCCTCTTCACCATCATACATTGTCTCATTAAAGTAAATGTGCACATTAAGGGGTTTTGCCATATCAATTCCACTTCTGAACAATAACAATTCAACACATATGCAATCAATTTACACGTGTCAATTACAACAAAATTGCACATCTAACAATGAATTCATACTATTATTTTACGTACAAATAATTTCCTAAGCCATACTATTTTTGAATTAAACTACATTTAGTTAATTAAAACATTAAAAGTACTCAAGAAAAAAAATCATACTATTATTTTACATACAAATAATGCATACAATTTACACTATGTAACCTATTAATCACATTATTAATCAATCAAGTAAAAAAAATTGTAAAACCTCTAAATACGTATAAAATAACATAAATATATAATTAACATTAATATAATAAAAAAATAGTCAACTAATCATAAATAAAAAAAATTCAAACATTATAATAAATACTTACATATAAGGATAATATCTGAATATGATCAAATAGGAAATTTAGCACCATTTCTAGCAGCAAATGCCAAGTGAATTAGATGATAAAGAGTTAAGAGAGTTAAGAGAGAGAAAATTTGTAGAAATAGAGTGAGAATTAAGAAAATGATGAGAATGACACGGATGGAGCATGAGGCTAGCCTGGTTGCGCCAAACAAAATAATGTTTTTGCCCTTGTTGCGCCAATTGTGTTGGAGTATTCTTAGTAAGAATGCCATCTATGATGACATATCCACGTAGGATGCACTAAATAGGGTGGCGCATCCACGTGGATTATGTAACATCCCAAATTTAATAACCATAGTTTAATCATCATTATACCCCAATCACTAAATTCAGACCTGCTACCAAGCAACAACACATTTCCAAATATTACCATCATGCGTATCTAGAAAATATAAGCCACGAATGAAATATGTATAATACATAACTCCAAAATACATCTACCGAAGGAAAAAAAACATTCTAAATATATATATAATGCTCGGTGCCTTGGTCGACACGCCAGGCATCAATGCCCCAATGAAGCTGCATCTGCATGTAAACCAAGAAAACCCAATCCAGACGCCATCACAAGGATCAAAAAGTCAACCCAAACAAAATCCAGGCAATTCAACCTCGTCCCCCTTCACGATTTTATCAAACATAAACATAAAACAGAACAATACAATCACTACAAAAAAATGGGTAAATTATGGCAGCTTTAATACGGCAGTTATCAAAAACTGCCGTAGTATATAGAATAATATGTTAGTTATGCACCTGCCGTATTTTACAAGTAAAAAATGACAGTTAGATGTATAAAACGACAGTTTTAACCGTTGTTATTTCCACTTTAATATTTAATTAAAATAATTTTATAAAAACTAAATTTGTAGTTCCCTCTCACACTAAAAAAATTCCCTCCCAACCGCGTTCTCCCTCTCTCTCTCGTGCTCTCACTCTCACTCTCATTCTCTCTCACCCAAAGTTGCAACCTCTGTTCTCTGCTAAGTCTCTGCCTCTGCCCAAAGCCATGAAACATGTGCCACCATGAGCTCACAGGTCCAGATCTACTCAGCCTTTGCCTCTGCTCCAAGTCCACGGGTAAGCCCCAAAGAAATCAAGTGAGTCTAACTCGGTCTAATCCGGTCTTGAGCTAAGTTGATTTTGTTTTATGACTTGGAAAATTCAGTGATTGGTTTCATGTGTGCTTTTGTAGGCTATTGAGTGAAGATGAAATTAGGTTGCATACGCCTATTGTGATTTCATGTAACAAGGGAAGAAAGGAAGTTTCAGTTGTGCAGAATATAGCCAACAAGTAGATCGATAGTACTTTTGCATTTGACAAGGTTTTGTGCCTTTTGCTATTTTTTGATTTATTATTATTATTTTGAGTTTTGAACTCATATAAGAGAATGCAAACAAATCTAAACAAAGAAAGAAAGAGAAACAATATAAAGTATGCTTAAAGGATGATAGCTTAGTGATAATCACTGGCTAATTTTGTTACACATGGATAGAACTAAATATGTGGATAGGTCAACTAAAAGTTGATTGATGATATACTCCTGCCATTTAATAACAGGATGCCGTTACACTTTAGCTATGGAGGAAGTATCTTATTGACCTTGAAATATGCTGTAGATACCACCAAAAATGGCTATAACATAAATCTTAAAATGTTATTAGTTAGTCCCGTTCCTATTGAGTTGCTAGCTCTTGGATTAATTTTTACAATGCATTAAATATGTGGTCCACTTGAATATAACAGACAAGCCTAGTGGAAACACAGGTAATTGACTTGATAGGGACATGCTCTTACATTTTCTTATTCTTAATATCTCCCAACTCTTCTAATAGGAGGCTATCATTAAAAAAAAAACTCTTCTAATGCGAGGCCGGCACAGCTAGCATTTCCATTGTGTGTGTGTGTGTGTGTTTGGATTAGTTTGCAAAGGTGCAAGAAGGTTGTGAATTAAATCAGTGTCATAAGTTGTACATGATTTTGTATAATACTTCAGAAAAGATATTTATCTAGTCTGCGTAGATTGACACAAACGGTTGGGCAAACTGAGGAAGAAAGCGGCAAAGAGAAGTTCAGATTGTTAGGTGTGAAGCATATATTGATGGCATGGAATCAAAACTGCAAACCTGCTAGATTTGTCATAGTCTCATAGAGATTGTGGTTTTTTATTTATTTATTCTTTTAATATTTTGATTTTTAGTATTTACCATCTTATATGTTTACATGTCCAAGTCATATGAAGAGGTGGTTAAGCATATTTAAGTTATGGTTATACTTGATATGTGCATTATACTTATATGTAATATTACTTGTTATGTTGAATTTATTTGTCTACAATTTCAATGTTGTCTGTTGTTGTCAAATGTCTAGTTGGATTAATGAACAAGTTTTGTTGTGTTTGAAATATAGGTGACTCTCGCTTACAACAAAGATCTAAGCCTCAATTTGGGTGTTGTTGCTTACCGAACATAGGTTAAAATGTTATTTGGTTACACTTATGGTTCTTGATTATTTAGGACAACACAAGATAAACTACATTAGAGACTACTTTATAATCATCACCACAATTTAATTTAATTTGGCTACGAAAAATGCTTGTGGATGTATGAATGAACTGAACTGCAACCAACAATTACAGAAATACATTGAATTGGCAACTTGTTCCTTAAATTCTACCTATTGTTTTACTAATGTTGTAACCTGCACAATGAAGGAAAACCTCTTGTTTTGAATGTAATGAGGCGAGTTTTACACAAGAAAACCTTTTTTTTGTGATGAACATCTTGAACTGATATAGTCAAGTGGTAATGAATTTTGTGGTTGTAATTGCTACGATATTTATATTGGTTGATGTTGAGGCTCCAATGTTCATGACTAATTTGGATTAGGAGCTAAATTTGATTAGTTATTTAAACTCTACTGAGATTTATGTTGAAGTTGTAATGGTTTTAGTGATGTGCATGACCAAGTGTTACTGGTTTGAATGTCTCAGCTGAGTGCTCTTTTTTAGACCAGTACTTGATTTAAGATTTGAATTAGAATGTTGAGAAATGAAATAGAATGTTGAAAAATGATGAAAACAATGAGATTTCCAAGTAATAATGGACTGATTTGGTTTGATGATGATAGTACTCATCGACAAGTTGTTTCCTCCCATCAATGCCACACATAGAGGACACCAGACCCTCAGTTCATAGGACTAAGTCTGAGACTCTTAGGTTCGTGATTTTCAGTGTTTACTATTTAGTTGAGTGTGATATTAGTGTTTTTATTTTTTAGATTGGGCATATTTGGTAAGTGTAGTTTTGTTGAGTTTGGTGTTTTCATTTTCAGATTGTGCATTTTAGAAGAGTACACTATTAAGTTAATTAGATTCAAATTTCTTTTCTTTTCTTTTGGTTAACCCCCTACTTATCCTAGGAGAAAGGATTGACTTATGACTTACACTGAGTCAAGTCACGACCTTTGCAGACGTGTTCATTCATATCATGACTGGTATGTTCTTGCATGTGGATGGTTTTTCTGCATTTTTGTAGATATGGTAATAAGGTTGGTTCTGGTCTGTTAGTTTGCTCCTTCAATTTAGTGTTTGTTTTTAGTTGAATATCAGATGTTTGATGAAATGTCAAGTCCATGATGCTAATGATACATCTTTTTATTCTGTTTGGATTATTATGTTATGTGCTAATTTATTATTATTGTTATTATTTTATAATGCTACATTGAGGTTAGATTTTGATGTTTGGTACTATTGAGTAAAATTCCAATCATGGGTTTGTTTAGATTAATTTGTCTAGCATGATGGTCGTGGTAATTAGGAACTAGCATTAAGTTCTTAGATCTATCGATCTTTTTATGTTTCTGTGCGAAAGACATTTTTGTTTTTTATTTTTAATGTTTATTTGTGAGTTGTTTTGGTTCTGTTTGGATTATTATGCGCTGCTTTATTATTATTATTATTATTATTATTATTATTATTATTATTATTATTATTATTATTATTATTATTATATTTTGATTTTGATGTTTGGGACTATAGAGTAAATTCGCAATTATGGCCTTTTGGATTCATTTTGTGTGATTTGTGGAGTTATGCTTTTAGGGTTGGAAAACTCTGCTGGAGGAAAATGAAAAGTGAAAACCCCCAAATAGAACCGAGCTTCTTAATACTAATTGCTAAAGTTCTACTGATGCAAATTGGGTTTGGACTTGTATCTGGAAAAAAACTAGTTTATACTTTTGGCTGGTGAAAATCTCTTATTACTCTGTGTATGTAGCTATGTTGGTTTGTTGTTGTTTTGAGTGAGTGAAAGCCAATTAGCAGAGTTAGAGCCTTGGTCACAAGAGGGGATGACAAATTGCATTGAAGTTTGGCACAAACAAATCATGGGTACTGTTTGTGTGCCTATCAAATTGATTTTATATCATTTTGATTACTGGCTTGAACGAGTTGTGACATCAAATTCTTACTTTTAAAAAAATTACCAACAAATTTTTATTCTGACTAGTATTTAGTATTATATGTTTTTCATTGTTATTTGTTAACATGATTGTTATTGTGACTTTGATGATTTAGGGGTTTGCTTTCTTTTTTTCTTAACTATTTTTTTTTGTGGTTGTGGAGTTAGACTTTCTCTACCTAAAAAGCAAGAAAGTTTGGTTTTATGCATATGGCAGTTTTCTTTCCTTAATCCTTAACACAGTGCATAGTTTGACTTCCCTAAGTTTCCAAGTTTCCTATTCTTTGTTTTACTCTCCAATTTTTGCTTGAGCATTTAGTTTGTAAATCTGCAGTATTTTCCATTAGCTTTGTATGTTGATTGATCCTTGAGTGCTGTTTCACTTGTTTGGTCCACTTA
The DNA here is from genome assembly GCA_029884605.1 of Ormosia emarginata. NCBI lineage: Eukaryota > Viridiplantae > Streptophyta > Magnoliopsida > Fabales > Fabaceae > Ormosia > Ormosia emarginata. The sequence continues at coordinate 2,745,121 of JAQQTP010000023.1, forward strand.
GGTGGACCATTAGATTTACTAGTTTAGGACTATGACTACTCATTGGTATTCTGGTGGCACCACATTCTTATCATCCATTTCCCCAAGCATGACATGATAATGCTAGAGTTGAACTCTAGTCCTTCGAAGATTCTATCTGTCCTTAGGTTTTGGCACCTCCTGGCCATGCTTCCACCTTGAATCGCCTTGGGCCATCTGTGGTGCTAGCCTAGAAACCCACAGAAGGTTTACTTTATTGTCAGATATACAAAGTGATTAAGCATCATTTTTAGTCAATATACTTCCTATGGCTCTTTTTCTTGTCAGAATATCTTGTTTCCAATCTTTAACTTCTATTTAATGGAATCATTTTCTTTGGTGTAATGATTGCTAGATTCTGATAAGAAGTATTATAGTTGAACATGCAAATTTCAGTTTCTTTTAACTATATTCATATCATGTTGGGTATCTCATTTCAGGTGTACATCATTGATTATGGACTCGCGAAAAAATATAGGGATCTTCAGACTCATAGGCACATACCATACATGACCTTTAATTGTTGAGGTATAGTGTATAGAACGTATAAATGGAGGTGGATCAATTCTGGGAGTTGACAATGGTGAGGCAGAGGTTTTGTTTGCTATTGATATGAAATTAGAATTTTAGAACATGAAATATGAATTATGGATTATGCTATTGAACTGGCTTGTCTACCATTTTTTTTGTTAGTTTTATGTAAATTACGGCAGTTCTAATCGCCGTAATTTACAATTTCTTTTATTAGTGTTATGTAAATTATGGTAGTTCTAATCGATGTAATTTACATTTTTTTTGGTTGGTGTTATATAAATTATAGTAGTTCTAACCGCCGTAATTTACATTTTTTTGATTGGTGTTATGTAAATTATGGTAGTCATAAACAGCCGTTTTATACACCACGAAATCGTCGTTTTATAAAATGGTAAATTGTGGCGGTTGTCGTGGCGGTTAATAAGAAACTGCAGTATTATACCGAATGGCAAAGTTAATTATGTTAGTTTTGAAAACTATCACTGACGGCGAAGTCAAAACTGCTATAATATGCAAAAAAAAAAATGGTCATAATTTACCCATTTTTTGTAGTGAATAAAAAGGTGAGATCCCCTACATCACATACCAAAATGGCAGTAAAGAAACAGTAATGACAATAATGCCATACAAATATATCATCAACATATATAATCATATTATCAATTAATAGATAATTCAACAGACAATTATATATCATATCGATATGCCAACTGAATATGCATATGTTCAATGGACCATATGTCGACTGACTACGCATATGCAAAATGGACCCATTTCCTACTCCATGGAGCTAAACACAATTTTGGAGAGAATGATCTAGAAGACATGTTTGTATCTCGTCAAACTCAATTCAAGTGCTTCAATAATTTCTCAATTTACATATCACGACTTATACAAGATAGTCTATGCCAGATTGTGAATAACATCATGCCTGGTTGAGATTATCAAAGTGTTGCTCGGTCACCACGACCTAGAGGAGCTACCAACTGGCTATGTATAGGATATCCGCGCCCAGACGCCTCCAAGTTGAACAAGTGAACCACACTACTCAATTTGCACCCGCACCAATTTGCAATTCATCTCCTAGGCATACAGCCTCAACAAAAAGTCTACCGGACTTTCACAAAATATGATGAATGACTCATTGTAGACACACACACACACACACAGATATATATATATATATATATATATATATATATATATATATATATTCATCTCCTAGGCATACGACCTCAACAAAAAGTCTACCTGGGACTTTCACAAAATATGATGAATGACTCATTGTAGACATACACACACACACACACACATATATATCAATGTCATGCATTTCATAACCATAAGCCACCATTTGCCAAAATAGTCATTACCATCTCTGGGTCCCATCAGAGAGCCTGACAACACACTGTTGTTATTTTCAATTGTGAAGCATCATTATCGCGCAATACAGAAATCATCACTCTTAAATCACGTGAGACATCACCACTATCTTTCAATCACATAAAATTTTTATTACACTTTTAAGCTTAATTTTTTTTAAACTTTCAAAGATTAATATAGAAATTAACTTTAGTTCCAATATTCTTCTAACTAGGCTCCTCTAGGTAATAATTCCTAATATTTTCACAAAGTCTACATAAATTTTAATTTAATTGAACATTATAGGACAAAAAAAATCTTCCAGCGTACTTAAAATCCAGATGAATGAGCTATACGTTGGTATCCCCAACGTGCTCAAAGTCCAAATGAATGAGCTATATGTCAGAAACTCAAAGTTTCAAACTATCATTCAAACTTATTTCCCATCATCATGGCCAAAGAAATCACTTTTTGCCCCAAACTACAATTTTATTCATTTCCTTTTTCCACCTTGTGAATCTTTAATTAATTCCTTGTCACTTAATCATCTAAGTTCACAATTAATAAAACATTTTTGACTTGGATTACATAAAATAGGCATTATGGCCATGACACCTAATGGTCATTAGGACCAAAAAGATTCTTTCCATTTCAACATGATGCATAACATATAATATACTTCAATCATCAAATCACACTATAGCATATTTATGTATAATATCAAGGCTATAGAATCACATAAAGTAAATAAGGAAATCACATAAAGCAAATCAGCATAAATCATCATATAAAGCAAATAGGCACAAAATATCAAATCCATACAAGAAAATGAATGAATCCTCACATGAATTCTGCACCCACAACCATCAATTTCGTTTCTCACCACCAAACTTGGTTGATGAGGTTAATCTCCCTCTTACCTTAGTTGTTGATCAAAAAGCCCCTTTTTGTGGTTTCCTTTGGAAGAAAATGTCCACCAACAAGCCAAACCCTAGAAACTTCCAAGCATTCAACCATCATAAACTAAGCCTAAAATGAGATAACCATGGATCAAACACATAGTTTAGAATCTTAAAAATAAAATTGAAAGGAAAGATTGAGAACTTTACCTGTAAAGTTCTAAACTTGGCTTGAGGAAAAGAGGTTGAAGATGAGAGAATTTGGAGAAGGTCACAGCAAGAAAAAGTCTCCAAATGATGTGTAGATTCTAGATCTATGGTGGTTTGGAATTAAAAGGATTGGAAGGGTGTTTGTGGTGTGGTCAAAACTTCAAGGAGAGGAAGTGGATAGAGTTTTTGTTTTCATGCAAGTGAGATAAGCTTGAAACTAAGAGAAATAAGTGAACAAGTTAGGTAAGAATGAGCAAATGAAGGATTGACTCTTGAACCCTTGTGGCCATGAGTTTCCTTAGAGAGAAAATATGAGAGCTTTTTCTTTTGGTTTTTGAAAATGAGATAGAAAGAAACCAAGTGAGATGAGTGATGGAAAGTGAATGCAGAGAAGCTTGTCCAAGAAGCCTTGTGGAACTCCCTAGGCCGTGGACCCCAAGGACAAGGAAAATGTGCCCAAGGTTCTCCTACAAGCTTCATGAAGCTTGTTTAGGAAGCTTGTTTCCTATTGGTCCACTTTTTAGAAAGTCAACAAGTGATGTCATCTAAATGATGTCACACGAATGATGTCATCAAGGAAAACTTTTAAAAAAAGATGACGAAGATCACATCTAGAACCATTCACAACAAACTATTACCCAATGGACAAAACTTACAGTTAACAAAACCAGTGTTTATTATCCGTTGGATAATAAGACATACCCTGATTTTATGTATCATATAAAATCTCGTAAAATAAAAACTTTGTAAATTATGTCCAGCCTCGGGTCTAGTAAGATTCCCCGGTACCGCTTCCACAGCCTAAAGCTTTTTGGCCTCGGAAAAATATTTTATTTTTCCAGCCCCGCTTAACGGGCACACAAATTAAGAAATATTATAAAATAATCAAAATCACCCAAATAATTCACAAAAATACAAATATTATAAAAAGCATATATAACGGAAAACAAGCAATTTCTGAGGTGTTACAACTCTCCCCTTCTAAAAAGAAATTTTATCCTCGAAATTTGTCATACCTTAGAATAAATGTGGATATTGTTCCTTCATCATGTCCTCTAGCTCCCACATGGCGCCTCTAGTCACGTCATTCTAGATCACCTTTACCAATGGAATTTCTTTTCCTTTAAGTTGCTTCACTCTCCTGTCCTCGATCTTTACAGGAAGTGTCTCATAGTTTAAATTCTCTTTCAATTGTACTGTATTCGGTGTTATGACATGGTTTGAATCAGGAATATACTTTAGCAATTGCGACACATGAAAGACATTATGTAGGTTAGAGAGAAAAGATGGTAAGGCTATTTGGTAAGCAACCGAACCTATCTGACGAAGAATTTGATATGGTCCGATGAATTTAGGAGTGAGCTTTCTGGACTTAAGAACTCGACTGACCCCAGTCGTAGGTGTGACTTTCAAAAACACATGCTCGCCTTCTTCAAACTCAAGAGGTTTTCTTCTCTTGTCCGTGTAGCTTTTCTGTCAACTCTGAGTTGTCTGCATCTTTTCTTGAATTATCTTAACCTTTTTTCGTTGTTTGTTGCACAAGATCAGACCCCATTGTAAAATGTTCTCCATCTTGGTACCAATAAAAGGTGTTATGCATCATCGTCCATATAAAACCTCATAGGGTGCCATCCCTATGCTTGAGTGAAAACTGTTATTGTAAGTGAACTCTATCAGAGGTAAAAATTCATCCCAACTTCCAAACTGTTCTAAAATACAAGCTCTCAGCAGATCTCTCAACAATTGAATTGTCCTCTCCGATTGACCATATGTTTATGGATGATAAGCAGAACTCAAACGAAGTTTCAAACCCATCGCTTCTTGTAGACTTTGCCAAAACCTTGATGTAAACCTCATATCTCTATCAGAAATAATACTAGAAGGCACACCATGAAGTCTAACAATTTCACCAATATACAGTTGAGTTAACCTCTCCATTGAATATCTTATGTTAATCGGTAGAAAGTGCGCTGACTTCGTAAGCCAATCAACAATCACCCATATCAAGTCATACCCTTTTCGAGTCCTTGGCAGTCCAACGACAAAGTCCATTGCAATGCTATCCCATTTCCATTCGGGAATAGCTAGAGGTTGCAAATTCTTGAAGGTCTCTGATGTTCAACCTTAGCTTTCTGACAAACCAAACAAGATGACACATACTTGGCAAGATCCCTTTTCATTCCTTGCCACCAAAATAATTGTTTCAGGTCTTGATATATCTTAGTCATTCTTGGATGCATACTCAACTTACTCGTGTGGGCTTCTTCGAGAATTAGCTTCCTAAGCTCCGGATCATTGGGTACACAAACCCTACCTTTGAACTTTAGGATTCCGTCAAGTCCTTTATCAACTGTTGACACAATGTCTTGCTTCATCAACTCCCTCTCATTTTGTAAAAAAATGTCATCTTTCTATTTCTCTTGAATTTCTTCCATTAGATCACTTGAAATAGTAACCATATTCAAACAAATCTTCCCCGGTGTCAATTCCATAGACGACCACATTTCGTTGAATTGCTCTATTAATTCCTTTTCCTTAATCATCAAACTAAAGATGCTAAGCATCTTCCAACTTAAATTGTCCGCTATGACGTTTGCCTTTCCGGGGTGATCCTCTAGGCCTGACAAACTGCTTTTCCAAAAGTTTCACTAACTGCTTCTTGAGTTCAATTAACTCTGATCACAAAATCTTGTATGGTGCTATGAATACAAGACCAAATCCAGGTACAAGATCGATAGTAAACACTATCTCCCGCTTCGGCTGTAAACCATGTATATCATTAGGTAAGACTTCAGGAAACTCATTGTCTACTGGAATAACATTCACATCCATCTCGCTCTTGATTTCTAAGGAAGACAATAACATGTATCCCTAAGCTCCCTCTCTCAAGAAAGTTTTAACTTGGTTGGCCGTCAAAAATCCAGAAATTTTAGTCTTAGGGAAAACTAGGGTTTTACTGGAACAATCTAGCAAGATATGGTTAGAAGATAACTAATCTATTCCTAAGATTATGTCTATTTGAGAAAGAGGTAAACAGATCAAATCATTCGAAAAGATTCGACCTTCAACAGTCATAGGACAGTTTAAACAAACTTGGGTAATAACAACAGGTTCAGGAGTAGGGGTAGAAATACTCAAATCATAAGGTAAAGAAGACATAGGTAATCCTAATCGATGCACATAGTCATAAGCAATAAAAGAATGGGTCGCCCCTGAGTCATACAGTACAGATAAAAGATTACCTCCTATGGCACAATCTCCCTTTATCAGATCTTCAGATTTGGACACTTCCGCCCCACTCATAGAATAAACTCTTCCTCCTGCCTAAGGTCTTGTAACTCGTACATTACTAATAGAATGCTATGCCTTTGGGTGATTGTAGTCTCTAGGGATATGGTCGGGCTTCCCACATTTGAAGCAAATGACCCATTTCATTGTACACTCCTTGGTTAAGTGGCCCTTTCTATACTTCTTACATCTTAGTAAAAAAAAATGCCACGGTCTGGCTGGATCTACTGCCACTAGCACTTTCTCCGTATGTTTGTTGTTGTTGTTGCTTCCCCAGTGGCCGTGAATATGATTTTCGTTGGAATCAGTTGACCTTACACTTTCTCCCTCTTTGGAACTGAGATGGTCCTAAGTTACGGGGTCTGGTATTCTGAAACTGATCAAACTCTGACAGGTTTTGAACCTCGACTGTCACTTCCTGCTGCTGAGCAGCCTTCTAATTCTGTTGTACTGTTACATCAACCATCCTCTGCATTGCTCCACTAACTACACCCATACTTCCATTGTCTGGTCCTATGTCCACACACACACCTCTACCATGAGCCATTGCTTTCTTTCAAAGATATACGAATCAAAACATAATAAAACCAATCATAACCCCCTTTTACACGATATTGCCTCATCTCGAAAACCAAACATAGAGCATCACACAACACAAACAAGACAAACTTTACCACAAACCTAAAAGACTTAAACTGGGAACTTTAGAGATACCACAACAAAAGGTGTAGATGCAAACAAATCCTAAACGAGTTTAGTCATACCAGTTGGACTCCTTACTAAAAGAACTCCTCTTTTCCTAGTACGCCTAGGTGAAGTCATAGTTTCCTATCCATACAGAACATTACATATTGAGCAGGCCAATCCTCAATATCATGTAACTGTGTAACAGTAGCTGCTAACATTCAACCTATGACAAGCCATGCATTCCTTTTCTAGCATCCCAACCAGGAGATAAGGAAGAGCACAACATAAAGAGAAACTTCTAACATGGCTAAGCATAGTCAGTCTATGTAACATCCCGAAAAATATCTATTTAATTATAAATCATCATTTTATAATATTCAAGATTTTTAGGAATTTTTCTGGAATTTTTCAGAAACGACGAATATTTTAATATATTCTTCGTTTTGCGTGCGCACTGAGCTGAGAATTGCTGAGGTCAGTGTAATGCTTCGGAAATTATTTATTTCACCACAAATAGTCATTTTCTAATATTTGTGATTTATGTGAATTCTTTCGGAATTTTTTGGAAATAACAAATATTTTAATATATTTTTCATTTTGCGTGAACATTTAGCAGAGTCGGGAAAATGACTGTAATGCTTCAAAAATTGGAAAATTATATGATAAATAGTCGTTTTATAATATTTGTAATTTTTTAGAATTTTTTGAGATTTTTCCGGAAACGTCGAATATTTTAATATATTTCTCGTTTTGTGTGCGCACTGAGTAGAACCGAAGAAACGCGTTGTTTCCTCCAAGAACCTTGAACTTTGGACATGTAGATGGGGGATCTTACTAAACCTGAGGCTGGACACAGTTTACGAGATTTCACGATTTTCGAGAAATTATAACAAATAAAACAGAACAACACTGCGAAAAATTTATCTGTCAGATTAATTAAATACCGACTTTTGTCAACTGTAACTATTATCCATTGGATAATAGCATGTAATAAAAATTTTATCACATTATCCAAATGCAATCTACTTTATGTCTAATCAATTCACTTTAATTCAAATTTAATATTAAATAATCAAAGCTTCTTTGAGAAGCTTTGACCAAATAATAACCAAATGACCCTTAGCTTCCAAGGGAAACCAAAAACTCTCTCCTCCCTCTCTCTCTCTATGCACGACTGCAGCAGCCCAAACAAGGGGGGAATTGATTTTGAGTCATTTAATCAATTTCATCACACTTTAATTCATTTAACCTAACAAGCCTTTCTCTCTCTACCCTTTCTTCTTCTTTCTCCATTTTCTTCTTCTCCTCCTTCTCTCTAGAGCTCACGGACAGCCCTCCCTCTCCCCACTCAACCTTCACAAAATCTTCATCCAACCATATTTCCTTAATCCTCTCACTCTCCTAAACACCTTTCTTGCTTGGAGCTTTTTGAGAATCCACCATCTTCACCACTTTCTTCAAGCTTCAAGTTTTGAGTTTTTGGGTAAGCTTCAAGACCCTTCTTCCCTTCTTTTCATTTTCAGTTTTAAGGGTCCTTTGATGGCCATTTACATCACATTTTTCAAGTCCTTATGCTATTCTAACTAAGTCCAACTTTCTAAGGTTTTTGGAGAGTGCAATCCGAAAATTCAAGGAGGTTTCTTGGAGTTTCTATTGATTTCTACACTTGGGTAAGAGGAAGACACTCCTCCTCAACCTCTATTAGTATTTAGGAACTTTGATGGGTGTTGTTTGTGGAAGAACCCTAATGTGGGTTATTCTTTGATTTGATAAATAAAATGTTTGCATGTTGATTTCATGATATTGGTGACCTTGGATTGATTTGTTATGTATAAATATATATTAGATTGGATTATATGATTGAAAATGGAAGAAAAATAATTGAGAACCCCCCTTGGGTGGCTACGGTTTTGAGGGTTAAGAATGAGGTAATCAAGTGATAAAATGGAATTTAATGGAAGGAAAATTTGAGATTGAAACCTATAGGGTGGCCATGGTTTTGAGCCCAAAATTGGGGTTAATGGTGAATCAATGCAACAAGTAAAGGATTAAGTGAATTAAGAGTGTTACCTATAAGGTGATAAATTGAAAAGATTTGGGAATTGAATTCCTAGAGAGGCCACGGCCTCTAAGGCCTTTTTAGGTGTAATTATGTAACTTTGGTAATTTGGAAGCATAAGTAATTATGTAATTAAAAACCTATGTAATGGGGTAGATAATTAATAAATTGGAAGAACTTAATATAATCAAAGATTATATAAATTTTAAAGGACTAAGAGTGAGATTGTCATAAGACTTAAGGTAATTATAAGTGAGTGAAGAACAAGAGAGTGTGAGGCCTAAGAACTTGAATAATTTACAAATTATATGAAATTAAATTACCTTGGAAGATTAAATTAATTGTAAGAATTGGATTGAACATGAACCTTGAAAGGGTAAACAAATTCTAAGTTAGGATTCATAATGAACCTAATAATGTACCAATTGATTTGATCTTTATATTATGACATTATGGGTCTATGTGAGTAACCATTTACGTGTTGATGCTTATCTTGGCCAATTGTGGCATATTATGGGATTGTATGAAATTGTGAATCATACGTGTCATGCATAGAGTCTTATGCATTGTGAAGGTCCTGTGGACTGTTGTAAGGCCAAGTTGCCTAGGAGATTGAACACACCTTAGTACGGGTGCGAGTAGACTAGTGTAGGTCATGTTTGACCTTGGGGGCGTCGGGGTACGGGTCCTTCACAATGGACAATTGGTAGCTCTTCTGTCCATGGGGCAAACCGATGCAAATGCACCGACGATCCGGACCGAGACATTGTCCTATATCGTGATCAAGCGTGGACTGTCTGTACAATGCCTGGACATGCACGTGGAAATTATTGATTATAGCACTTTGGCCACGGCAGCCGAGTTACAGACATGTCTCCTGATCTTTCTCTCCGACTGTTTGAGTCTAGCTCCATGGAGTAGGAATTAGGAAAGCATGCATGTGTATCATGACATACTTTACTATTAATAATTACTGCCCTATGTGAACTTGAACTGTTTGTACCATTATAGTAATGAATGTCTGCCTAGAACTGTTTATCTGCTTACTGTTGGATTTACTGCTTATTACTTGTATTTGCTACTTCTGAATTGCTATCTGGGCGCGTTGCACCGTTTTGTTTTTAGCTACTATAATTGGTAATGACGGTAGGATGTCTTACCTCTTTTTTTTGTATTTCTATTACTTGCTGCCTGTGCATATACTGTATTGATCAAAAACGACGGCAAGGAGGCGGAAGATCCCGAATTTCCTGGCTTCTGGCCCGAACAAGACTAGCATCTACTGAGGCGATGGCGGCACGTATGCGCGAATTTCTAGGTGATGTGCGTCTGACCTTCCTTGGAGGGCCAGAGTGCTAGCATATCAACTTGAACTCCGATCGCTGCGTCTATCTGGGAGATGTGTCAATTGCCCTAGCCTGGAGACGTCATGAGACGTCGATCCTCACCTGCCATGTCAGCCTGCGGCTTGAGTTCTACCTACCCATCCGAGAGATGAGGGGTGATCGTTACTACACCCCTTGGGAGGACTCTTTTGATTCTACTGCTCGGGCTCCTGACCGTGGTTCCGTGGTTCCTATGGAGGTTTCCTCTGAAGAGGAGGATCCTGCTGAGGACCCAGACACGGTCCCTCTTCCTTTGAGGGACTGATTTTACTGGTAGCTACTGATGGCTACCAGTGTTTTATTTTAGGGGCTTGATGTATTATTTTTGGTGGGCTGTATATTCTGATATCTCTGGGGTATATATGTTTAATCCTATGGGGCAGGTATAGTTTTACTTTTTTGGAAATTTCCAGGCTGTATCTAAAATATATTTGGCATCTAAATATATATGTATGTGTATGTTATTCAAATGTGGGTTTCTGTTTACTGTTTTGTTCTTTACCATTATTCATATTTCGCATTGTTAAATTAAAAAAATATATATACCGCCCATTTTACTCACGTATTAAAGTACCAAGCAATTTAACTTCGAACTAAATGAACCGGGTCTTAATTGCTTAAAAGTTTATTTTTCGCATTTTCGTTTTGATTCGATAATGTGACGCTCCCTCCCAAAAAAGGGCGTTACAGTCTATACTCCAGCTCAATAGGATGAAGTGCTCTAATACCAAGAATGTAACATCCCAAATTTAATAACCATAGTATAATCGTCATTATACCACAATCCTAAAATTCAGGCCTGCTACCAAGCAACAACGCATTTCCAAATGTTACTATCATGCGTATCTAGAAAATATGAGCCACAAATGAAATATATATAGTACACAACTCCAACATACATCTACCGAAGGAAAAAATACATCTAAATATATATATAACGCTAGGTGCCTCGATCGACACGCCAAGCATCAATGCCCCAGTGAAGCTGCATCCGCACATAACCCAAGAAAACCCAATCCAGATGCCATCACAGGGATCAGAAAGTCAACCCAAACAAAATCTAGGCGATTCAACCTCATCCCCCTTCACAGTCTTTATCAAACATAAACATAAAACAGGACAATACAATAAAGATATGAGATCCCCTACATCACATACCAAAATGGTAGTAAAGAAATAGTAATAACAATAATGCCATACAAATATATCATCAACAGATAGTTCAACAGACAATTATATATCATATCGATATGCCAATTAAATGTGCATATGTTCAATGGACAATATGTCAACTAACTATGCATATGCAAAATGGACCTATTTCCTACTTCATGGAGCTAAACACAATTTCGGAGACAATGATCTAGAAGACATGTCTGTATCTCATCAGTCTCAATTCAAGTGCTTTAATAATTTCTTAATTTGCGCATCATAGCTTATACATGATAGTCTATGCCAGATCGTCAATAGCATAGTTCCTGGTCAAGATCGTCAAAGCGTTGCTCGGTCACCACGGCCTAGAGGAGCTACCAACTGGCCACTTATGGGATACTTGCGCCCAGACGCCTCCAAGTTCAGGGACCCGACAACACACTACTGTTATTTTCAATTTTGAAGCATCATTATCGTGCAATATAGAAATCATCACTCTTAAATCATGTGAGACATCACCAATATCTTTCAATCACGTAAAAATTTTATTACACTTTTAAGCTTAAATTTTTTTTGAAACTTTCAAAGATTAATTTAGAAATTAACTGTAGTTTCAATATTCTTCTAACTAGACTCCTCTAGGTAATAGTTCCTAATATTTTCACAAAGTCTACATAAATTTTAATTTAATCGAACATTATAGGATAAAAAAAAATCTTCCTACATGCTGAAAATCCAGATGAACAAGCTATACATTAGTATCCCCAACGCACGCAACGTCCAAATGAATGAGCTATATGTCAGAAACTCCAAGTTTCAAACTATTATTCAAACTTATTTCCCATCATCATGGCCAATGAAATCATTTTTTATCCCAAACTACAATTTTATTCATTTCCTTTTTCCACCTTGTGAATCTTTAATTAATTCCTTGTCACTTAATAATCTAAGTTCACAATTAATAAAACATTTTTGACTTGGATTATCCAAAATAGGCATTATGGTTGTGAGCCCTAATGGTCATTGGGACAAAAAAGATTCTTTCCATTTCAACATGATGCATAACATGCAATATACTTCAATCATCAAATCACACTATAGCATATCCATGCATAATATCAAGGTTATAGAATCACATAAAGTAAATAAGGAAATCACACAAAGCAAATAAGCATAAATCATCACATAAAGCAAATAGGCACAAAATATCTAATCCATACAAGAAAGTGAATGAATCCTCATATGGATTCTTCACCCACAACCATCAATTTTGTTTCTCATCACCAAACTTGGTTGATGAGATTAATCTCCCTCTTATCTTAGTTGTTGATCAAAAAGCCCCTTTTTGTGGTCTCCCTTGGAAGAAAACGTCCACCAATAAGTCAAACCCTAGAAACTTCCAAACATTCAACCATCACAAACTAAGCCTAAAACGAGATAACCACGGATCAAACACATGGTTTAGAGTCTTAAAAATAAAATTGAAAGGAAAGATTGAGAACTTTACCTGTAAAGTTCCAAACTTGGTTTGAAGAATAGAGGTTGAAGATGAGAGAATTTGGAGATGGTCACAACAAGAAAAAGTCTCCAAATGATGTGTAGATTCTAGATCTATGGTGGTTTGGAATCAAAAGGATTGGAAGGGTGTTTGTGGGGGTGTGGCCGAAACTTCAAGGAGAGGAAAGGGAGAGAGTTTTTGTTTTCATGCAAGTGAGATAAGCTTGAAACTAAGAGAAATAAGCGAACAAGTGAGGTAGGAATGAGCAAATAAAGGATTGGCTCTTGAACCCTTGTGGCCGTGAGCTTCCATGGAGAGAAAAGGTGAGAGCTTTTTCTTTTGATTCTTGAAAATGAGATAGAAAGAAAACAAGTGAGATGAGTGATAGAAAGTGAATGAAGAGAAGCTTGTCCAAGAAGCCTTATAGAACTCCCTAGGCCGTGGGCCGCGAGGACAAGGGAAATGTGCCCAGGCTTCTCCTACGAGCTTCATGAAGCTTGTTTAGGAAGCTTGTTTCCTATTGGTTCACTTTTTAGAAAGTCAACAAGTGATGTCATCTAAGTGATGTCACATAGATGAAGTCATCAAGGAAAACTTTTAGAAAAAGATGACTAAGATCACATTTAGAACTATCCACGACGAGCTATTATCCAATGGTCAAAAGTTACAGTTAACAAAACCAGTGTTTATTGTCTGTTAGATAATAGGACGTACCCTGATTTTATTTGTCAGATAAAATCTCGAAAAATGAAAATTTTGTAAATTGTGTCTGACCTCGGGTTTAGTAAGATCACCCGGTACCGCTTCCATAGCCCAAAGCTTTCTGGCCTCGGAAAAATATTTTATTTTTTCGGCCCCGCTTAACGAGCATGCAAATCGAGAAATATGATAAAATAATCAAAATCACCCAAATAATTCACAAAAATTTACAAAAATCACAAATTTTATAAAAAGTATATATAACAGAAAACAAGTAATTTCTGGGGTGTTACAAATTACGCCTTCTGTGTTAGTGTAATCTGTAACACCCTAATTCTAAATATTATAGTATACCCTACGTATACTAAGCAAATAGAATTAGTATGCCACTTTCTAACTTATGCATAATTTACAACTTGTTTAATAACTATATAACGAATAAATATATAGATCCTTTACAGAAGTAAAAGAGTAAGACATTTTACACCTCAGAAAACTTGTTCTTTACTAATATTCTAACTGATATGTCTGAGATTACAACCTATTACATGGCTAATTACATAAACTTAATTACAGAACTATTAATATAATTACATAACCAAAATAATTACATTACTAACTTAATTAAATCTTCTTCGCCTTGCCTTGTGTAACATCCTGGGACTGCCTGTAGGATTGACGAGTGTCTCCATAAACCAACACGGGTCTTTTCAGTGTGCTTTGTTCTCACTCACATGCATCCTAGGAAACTTCCCAAGAGGTCACCTATCCCACAATTGCTCCAGGTCAAACACGCTTAACAATGGAGTTCTTATGTTCTAGGCTCCTGAAAAGAAGTTACAACTTGTTGATATGGTTACACCTAATCAATTCCTTTAAGCCATCCTCAACTATGTAGTCCCATACCTGCACAGTCTTTGAATCCCTCTCATTCCGATGCGTATTCAGTTCATTCATGGGACCCTTCGCCTAGAAGCATGCCAGGAGCCACTCCTTGTACGTGCTTCTCATGCACCGGCATCCACTCCCCGCCCTCATCAACCCCGGGACACCACACCTTGCGCTTACTTTGGTCCTCCTCTGGATTTATCATGGAAAACATAAAACAAAAACTGGGGTGAAAATTAATAATTCTCAGTATTAACGTTTAAATCATGACATCATGGTAAATCCAGTTGCTTTGGGAAAAAACAAACTATACTTAATCACTTGGAAAGGTGGCATAAGTCAAAACTCAATCCTTTCATTTTCCAAAGCAGGTAGTCCATTTATTTACTAAAAAAAATAATTTAATCACATATCAATAACTTTGAACAACTAGTATCTTAAACATTTATCATCGTACTAGAAACAACACTTAACTCACTATTAAAAACTATTCCCGACCTTTTAAAACTAACTTTTATCCTTAATTTTCACATTTAATAAAAACAAGACAATTGCTCATATAATTGTCAATTTTTGTGCAATGAATGATGATGTATGATTATGCCTAATGAGAATCCTAAAGTATGCTCATGTAATGATTCTTTGAAAAGATTTTATTTTCATAAATACATGTTATTTGATTATTTCCATGAAGCCCTTTTGTTCCTTGTAATGTTTTTTGGGTAGGTAGGACGCCATTTTGTTCCTTGCACTACCAAACATTTTTTTTTAACTCACTTGTAGTCCTTTTGTCCAAGCCATTTGGAGCCCTTTTCTCCAAGCATAAATTTACAATACATGAAAATACCAAATAATAAATTTGAAAACAAAACATGCAAGAGTATTTAAAACCTTTCCTTCTTTAACTTTTTAAACAATCATATTTTCTTTTGCATAATAGGGGAAACAAATTCCATAATCATCAAACTTTCCATTTATACATTACATTACATGATTTTTAGAGAGGGACTCATTCAACCTCATCTACCTTTATCCTTCTTTTTAGATTGCTTTCCAATATTATGCCTATCATCAAAATTAATACCATACAAGGTATATTCAATGTTTCACAACATGTTCATCAATTACATTTATCATTCATCATATTTTACCATGGTTCAATGCCTCATTTAACATTTTAATCATCATGGTGATCATTAATTTCTTACAAAGTTTAAACATTGAAGCACATCTTATAAATATATTAATTTCCCAATGAATAAAGTCAGGGTTCATATTACATCCTCATCATATCATTGATCAAATCATAATGTGTCTCTTTATATTATTTAATAACAACATATAATACATTACATAGAAAAATCTATCATATAAGGATCTAACACCCTTTTATCACATCATCCTAACTCAACCTTAGCCAAAAAGAGAGCAACACTTGGCTCACAAATCATTCAAGTTCATACTATCCCAAAACACCTCAATGTTTGCCTCAAAAGGCTGATTTTCAAGATTGTACCAAATATGCATCCTAACGTCAAACATTCTAAAATTTTATAGGCAAATAGCCTTGCATGTTAGCTTTTAAATGCCACTAGAATCAAGTCATTCTGATATATATAGCTCAAGATATGCTACAAAGACTATAGGATGTCAGGATTGTGTTTTTCTATTTTGTGTTATTCAAATAACACAGGGGTTATTCGAATAACTCCTATGAAAATACCTCCCCTAGAGCTCTCTGTGGTGCTTTATTCGAATAGAAATTGCCTTATTTAAATAAGGCATTGCAAAACAGCTTAGCAATGATTTTCAAACATTGATTCTAACATATTTTCAAACTCAACTAAGGTCCCTAATCTCATAGTAACCTTAATAAAAACTCTCATCTCATCTAGCATGGATTTATAATCAAATCACAACCTCAAATACCATCTCTCAACTCCTAACTCAAGGTGTTTTCATGGATTTTTCTATGATTAAAACCCACAACCATACATAGACAAACTCATTAGAAGTCCTATCTCAAGTTTCTAATGAGTTCATCTAACTCAAACCCTTAAAAAACTCCTAGAAACCTATCCTCTATACCAAGCAAGCAAAATTCATGGATCCATAGATATAGAAAAGGAAGGAACTAGGTTAGCAAATACCCCTACCTCAAACTTGAAGATAACCTTCCATTCTTGTCTTGGTTCTTCCTTTTTCACTTCTTCCTCCTCTTCCCTCTTTCCCTTTTCTTCCTCTGTTTCTTTTTCTTTTCTCTTTCTCGTTCTCCGCCTTTTGTAGTCGTAGAAGAAGATTGAATAAAAGAAGTTAAAAGACTTCTTAAAGGATAGCTATCATAGTTATATGATATTTTCGTATCTGCTAGGAACACTTAAATTATACTAATTCAGGTTTCCTAACTTGCAACAACCTTAGCATAAATTATAAGATCCATCAAAATTCTTTTTTCATCATTTCCATAATTTTTCATATCTGTTGTGACCCAATCGTACTTAAATACTCACTCGGTATCCTTAAAAATACCCAACTGACTCCATTTGCCCTAAAAATTTACCTACATCCCCTTTCACACATTTGTGACCTAGAAACATATTTTTCATATTTATTTCCTTTAATTTAGAATTGATGCTATTTTTTTGAGTTAAATTATCCATTTTGCACATTCTGTGTTGCACCAAAGTGCCTAAAGTAACTCAAAACGTCACAAAATTTAGCAGACATATTAAACAAGTATTAAGCTACCTCTATAACCTTATACAAGCCTAACATGTGTAAAAAGAGGATGTTACAATTCTCTCATTCGTTTAAAAATTTTGTCCCTAAAATTTAGATGCTCATACTAATAGTTTAGAGAACCATAACAGTTGCCTCTTCACTGTATCCATCTTATCCATTTCAACTTTTAACCAAACTTAGATATTCATATTCTTTCATTTCTGACGAGAGTTATCTTGTAAAGAGTCAGAAGATTGAACTTCCCTTCTTGTCTTCTTTAAGTATATAACCTTCTTGTAACCTGTAGTCTAAGATTAGGTATAACTTTCTGCCTTTATTGACACCTACCAACATAGTGCCCTAGTTAATTGCACTCATAACACAATAACAGTTCACAAAAGAAGTACTTGGGTCTTTTTTTCTTTCTAATTTTCCTATAGAAAGCATCAGCTTCTTGAACTTTGATCTTAAAATTCCTTTCATTTCTCTTTTTAACAAATTATCCACCAAAACATTGTCATCACCTAAAGATTAATGCGGATGTGTCCGTGTGTTATGTAAAATAGGGTCATTGAACCTCAATCTCCTATCTAAAGGAACATAGCATCGATATACATATGACCTATGAGAATCTCATCCGAAAAGAATACTATAAGAAAACAAGCTAAAAACTTCAAAATGATAACTTTTCTTGCTCTTTCAATGTCGTACCATTTTATTAATTCTACAGTATCTAACGACACTGCATCTCATATAGAAACAACAACTTTGATGAATGTTTCCATATTTACAAACATATCGTTACCATATATCTTTAGAAAACATAACTCCTTTTAGATCTTCAAAAGTTATAACCTTAAAAATGTTTACCTCAAAATAGATTGAAAGATCATACCACTCTATGTCTTGATAAACAATCCTCTATATAGAATTCTTCATTTAATCTCCTTGTTTTACTGCCTGTATAACATAATAACCGACTAATCAAACTTGACTTACTTCTATATTATTTTCCATATTTCAACTTCTTACTCCATATTCCAACTTAAACTTGTTTTCCTTTATATTGTAGAAATTGAAATCGAACTTCAATATCTAACATTTTATTCTCTTAGAGGTTTTACTACTTCACTCTGCTCTTTGACTATCACTATGTTATATCCTTTTCTAATTGATAACAATTCGCCTCTCTAAGCTCTGGATAATCATGGGAATCCTAATCCTATTTGTAAAGGTAGGTTGGCTTTCATCCTAACAAAATCTAATTAACAATAGCAACCCTTTCCCTCATAGTAGTTACCACCATCTTAGTTCTTTTAACATATCACCAGTACCATCTCTAGTGAATCCCATAACTCACAACTTAACTTTACTATATCATGATTTTACTTCAAGCATCAGAATAAACTCCACTATTCATCGAACTTTTGCTTCATGTTACCTCATAGACATGCTACCTTACTTCAATTCCAGAATTCTATCTTTCTTATCTTCTCACTTGTTCTTTAGGAAACATTTATCCACAGAGGTTACTTTAAATCTCTTCTTGTTCATCTATATATCAACAACTTCCATTAATCATCTCAATTTTATCCACTAATGCCTTGCTTCTCCTTTCAACCTAAAAGAAGCGAATGACACCTTTTGTTCATTTGGATAGCTCATAACTTTGAATATCTTATTCTTCCTTGCTTTTAACCTCTTTATTTTAAAACTTCAGCATTTCAACTAATTGTGTGTCCTTTAAAACTTTGAAACATGTTTCTTGCTGACATTTCAGTTCTTTGGTTCTTTCATCATATTCACTATTCAACCCTTAAGCTCTTATATTCTTATCACATCATTGAGAAAACAACACCGATTAACTATTAACTCTATTTTATACCTTCTCTCAAAATCAGTATTGTCATCCTCAATCAATGAATTTAGTTTCCTTCTTTTCCTCACGCCACTAATAACCTCAATATGTTTCCACATCATTCCATTAATAACTTTTGTTTATTCTCTAGCGACAACGCTCAGTTCTCTCATCTCTTTCATCAACGGCCCAACTATCTTAGACATATCACAATTACCTTTTCAGAAAACTTTCCTATTTTTCCATGTTTGCCTAGGAGGAGTTTTAATTTCCTGGTCACATGGAACATTACATATTGAGTTGGCCAAACTCAATATCATGTAACAGTGTGCCAGTAATTATTAACATCCAATCTTAAGACTATCATGCAATCATATTCACATATCTCACATGGAGATAAAAGAATGCATAACTCAAACAGAAACATCTAAACATGCTCAAAAGCATAGTCAGTCCATTCCCTGGCTAAACAAGAAGAACTACTTTGATACCAAAATGTAATACCCTAATTCTAAATACTATAGTATACCCTACGTATACTAAGTAAATAGAATTAGTAAGCCACTTTCTAACTTATGCATAATTTACAACCTGTCCAATAACTATATAACGAATAAATATATAGAGCCTATACAAAAGTAAGAGAGCAAGACATTTTACACCTTAGGAAACTTGCTCTTTACTAATATTCTATTTGATATATATGAGATTACAACTTATTACAAGACTAATTACATAAACTTAATTACAGAATTATTAATATAATTACATAACCAAAATAATTACATTACTAACTTAACTAAATCTTCATCGCTTTGCCTTGCGCTTGCTTTGGTCTTCCTCTGGATTTATCATGGAAAACATAAAACAAAAACTGGTGTGAAAATTAATAATTCTCAGTAATAACGTTTAAATCATGACATTATGGTAAATCCAGTTGCTTTGGGGAAAAACAAACTAGACTTAATCATTTGGAAAGGTGGCATAAGTCAAAACTCAATCCTTTTCTTTCCCAAAGCAGGCAATTCATTTATTTACTAAAAAAAAATAATTTAATCACATATCAATCACTTTGAACAACTAGTATCTTAAACATTTATCATTGTACTAGAAATAACACTTAACTCACTATTAAATACCATTCCCGACCTTTTAAAACTAACTTTTATCCTTAATTTTCACATTTAATAAAAACAAGACAATTGCCCATACGATTTTCAATTTTTATGCAATGAATGATGATGTATGATTATGCCTAATGAAAATCCTAAAGTATGCTCATATAATGATTCTTTGAAAAGATTTTATTTCATAAACACATGTTATTTAATTATTTCCAGGAAGCCCTTTTGTTCCAAGAAGCCTTTTATACTTTGTATTGTTTTCTGGGTAGGCAGGATGTCCTTTTGTTCATTGCACTACCAAGCTTTTTTTTTACTCACTTGGAGCCCTTTTGTCCAAGCATAAATTTATAATACATGGAAGTACCAAATAACAAGTTTGAAAACAAAACATGCAAGAGTATTAAAAACCTTACCTTCTTTCTGTTTTTAAATAATCATTCTTTCTTTAACATAATAGGGGAAACAAATTCCATAATCATCAAACTTTTCATTTATACATTACATTACATGATTTGTAGAGAGGAACTCATTCAACCTCATCTACGTTTATCTTTCTTTTTAGATTGCTTCCCAATATTATGCCTATCATCAACATTAATACCATACAAGGTATATTCAATGTTTCACAACATGATCATCAATTACATTTATCACTCATCACATTTTACCATGGCTCAATGCCTCATTTAACATTTTAATCATCATAGTGATCATTAATTTCTTACAAAGTATAAGCATTAAAGCACATCTTATAAATATATTAATTTCCCAATGAATAAAGTCAGGGTTCATATTAAACCCCCATCATATCATTAATCAAATCATAATATGTCTCTTTACATCATTTAATAACAACATGTAATACAGTACATAGAAAAATATATCATATAAGGATCTAACACCTTTTTATCACATCAGTGTAACACCCTGAAATTTGTTATTTCTCAGTAATGCCTGATTTTTCTATTTTGTGAATTCAGTGCACTGTAAATTTATTTTGACTGTTGTTTATCTTTGTGTGTGATTTACTTCGAGCTGTGAAAATAAAAATTTTCGGGCCGAGAAAAATCTTCGGTGATTCATTCGAAGTTGGGGGAGCTTACTAAACCCGAATCCAAGAGGCATAGTTCTCAATTTTATAATTTTTAGAATTTATTTGTTAAATAAAAATTTTTCATGTTTTATTATCCAGTGGACAATACTTACTGACTTACGAGCAATAGTTTCTGCCCATTGGGTAATAGTTTCTGTAACTATTGTCCATTGGACAATAGCCTTTAGAGAAAGCCTTGAAGACTTGTTTTGTGAACCAATTAGAAGACTTGAAACTTAATGAAAACCAATAGAATCAAGTCAACAAAAATGGCTTGATTAGTTAGTCATGAAACTGGATGAACTAAGTAAGTTAACTTAAGCTTAAGTAGTAACTAAATGGAACAAACTTGGTTGTCATACACCATTGAGTCCCACGGCCAAGGAGGTTCTTGAACCTTCTAGGATGTGTGATTCATGCCATGATTCATTAAGCTTAAACCAATAGAAAATCAAGTGATCAAAGCATGATAATTTTGTGACATAAGCCTTGTGCTAATTATAAATTTGTTAATAAAGCTTTTGACTCTCCTTTTCCATGCACTTCCATGGCCATGCACTCTTTGGAGGCCTTGGATATTTACTTAGTCATCTTTTAACTCATTCTTATCCTTCACTTATTCACTCCAAAGCAAACAAAGAAAACTACTCAAGATTTCTTTCTCATTTTCTCTCCAACACTCTCCATGGCAAGCACATGCAAAAGGAGATATTTCATTTCATCTTCACCTCACTTTGTAACCAAGAAGTCATTCTTTCCATTTTCTCTCTTCCTAACACAACAAAAACTCCATTTCTTTCTTTGGTGAAGCTCTCGGCCAGCCACCCAAGTAGCACCCTCCAAGCTTTCAAAATTCTATCTAACCTCATTTCCCAAACCTAAACACTATTCTAAGACCTTTTCATGTTGTGAACTTAGTTTAGTTCTTCCATTTACAACCTTGAAAATTAAGCTAGAGTTTTCTATTCTATAATTTTGTCTTCCTTGAGGTAAGAGGGGGATTAACCTCATCAACCATGTGTTGGTGGTGAGGAAATGGAATTGTTTGTGGTGAAAAATCCATAAGGATTTATTCATTTGATTGTTTAGAGTTTTTATTATTTGTGATGGTTTTTAATTGGTATGCTTTATAGCTTTGATAATATACTTGAATATGTGATTGTGAAAGCATGTTGATAATTGTATAAAGTTGGATATGATTCACATGATAAGGAAGTGTATGAAGGTTCCAAAGAACCCTAGAGGCTCACAGCCTCAACATCCATTTTTGAAACAAAATGTTCTAAATTATATTACTAATATGGATTAAGTGGTTTAATAACAAGAAATTGGATTAAAGGCTTTTATAAAGAATAATGAGATAGAAAATAAATAAATATATTTTATGAAGCATAAATAGATTTTTTGGCCAACATACCAAGATTTGATATTCTAGATCCAAAATTATTTCCTAAGTGTAGACTTAGGTAATTAATTAACAAGAATTCAATTTAATGGGTTTTTAGAAGTAAAAAGAAAATGGACTAATTTTTAGAATTAAATTAGTGTAATTAAGTTATGATGAGAAATAAAATTAAAACTTCAAATTTACTAACGTATAGCTCACCCTTTGGGTTTTGAAGCGCGTTAGAAAATTTTGAGTTGTAATATCTAATTAAACTAAGGCAGTGTAATTTTTGTGAAAAATAGTAGAAAATACTACTGAAAGGATTTTTAGTGAGAAAATATTATAAATAAGACCAAAATGCCTACATTATGTAGAAAGTCTTAGAAATGAGTTTAGAAAGCTAAGAAATATTTTACGCAAGTGAATAAAATTAGAAAAATCTTACGTAATTTCAAAATAGTGATTTTTAAGCTACGCGAATAAGAAAAACGATTTAAAATTGCTACGCGATTGAGAAAATATTTAAAAATCCCTACGCGATTTAGAAAACGTTTAAAAATATTTTTGTGATTTCAAAAACGTTGGAAAATACTTGCGCAATTTGAAAATATAAGAAAAATGTTACGCGATTGTGAAAATACAGTAAATGGTTACGCGATTGGAAATAACAGCAGTTTGCTGTCGGGCTGTTGTGGTGAGCCCTGTTGTGTTGAAAAGTGATATCGCCAAGTGATGGCAAGTGTATGTGAAAAATAGTGATAATAATGTTTGTATGTGTATTTGGATCATACATCATGCATTAAAAAACGTGTAAATTTTGTTAGTAAAGGCAAATTGCCTAGGAGTTGAATTTACACCTTTGTACAGGTGAGAATTGCATAGTTACGATTAGTTATTGATCTTGGGGGTGTCAAGGTGCGGAATGTCATTTGTGGCCAGATGGTAACACCTCTACGCCGTGGTATCTAATGCAAACACACTGACGATCTTGACGGAGTTGCTACTCTTTTCGTGGTTGGTTGAGAGTGTCTTGTATAAACTGTTTTGCGCAATTTGATATAATATCTTGGCACGTGATTTGAGGCTGACAATATACAGACATGTATTCCCTATCTTTCTCTCCAAAATTGTGATTAGCTCCATGGAGTAGGAATTGGTCTGTGTACATATGCATAGTTGGTCTGCATATTGATGTGACACTGATGTTATCTGATATATTATCTATGATGTGATAACATGATTCAATGTGTTAAATATTGTATCTGTATATTTACTGTCATTTTCTATACTGCCATACTGGTATTGATGTAGGGGATCTCACCTCTTTGTTATATTGTTCTACTTTATTATGTATGTTTAATGAAGATTGTGGAGACGACGAGGCAGGAAATTCTATTTTCCATACTTGATAGTTTTTCCTTGTGTTTGCTTTTATGGCGGCGATGCGTCATGTGCTTGGTTTTGTTAGAATACAGTTCCATGGGGGAGCTGATGCATAGAGGTTTGACTTAGATAATGAATGTTTTGTGTATACCGGGGATTTGACTATGAACCTTAGTGGAACTCGTGATGGGGTTCCAGTTATGTCAATGAATGTCTCTGTTCGTTTGGAGTTCTCGATGCCTATTTGAGAGCTTTGGGGTGGTAGTTTCTATACCCTACAAGAGGATTCAATTGTGTCGTCTGCTAGGACACCGGCTCGGCATGTGCTGTATCCATCAGGGTTCTTTGATGATGATACTGAGGAGGAGGGGGATCCTGCTGAGGGCCCAAATCCTTAGTTCTTAGAAGTTCTAATTAAGCAGTTTATGTTTCAATGTATATGTTGTACATATTTATCTTTTGTGAGTACAATGTATTTGTCTAAATTATTTGTGAACAAGGTTTTAGTATCTATGTATAATATGGTGTGTTTTATTCTGTTACAATATTGTACTTATGTTTTATTTATTTTCAGTTATCCGCAAATGAAATTTTGAAATCATTGTTTTTACAAGATTAATTCTTTTACAACTTGGGTAAGTTCTATTAGTATGAGTCTTAAATGTGACACCCTACTGTGGGTGTTACAATCATCCTAACTCAACCTTAGCCAAAAAGAGAGCAACACTTGGCTTACAAATCATTCAAGTTCATACTATCCCAAAACATCTCGATATTTGCCTCAAAAAGGCTAATTTTCAAGATTGCACCAAATATGCATCCAAACTTTAAACATTCTAAAATTTTATAGGCAAATACCCTTACATGTTAGCTTTCAAATGCCACTGAAATTAGATCATTCTAATATATATAGCTCAAGATATGCTACAAATACTACAGGCTATCAGGTTTATGTTTTTTTTTATTTTGTGTTATTTGAATAACACAGGGGTTATTCGAATAACACCCATGAAAATACCTCCCATAGAGCTCTCTGTGGTGCTTTATTTGAATATCAATTGCCTTATTCGAATAAGGCATTGTAAAATAGCTTTTCTAGAGTAGGAAATAGCCGTGTTTCCTGTTCCATTAATTCTCCTATCATATGCCAATCCTCAAACATTGATTCTAAGTGATTTTCAAACTATACTAAGGTCCCCAATCTCATAGAAACCTTAATACAAACTCTAATCTCATCTAGCATGGATTTATGATCAAATCACAACCTCAAATACCATTTCTCAACTCCTAACTCAAGGTGTTTTCATGGATTTTCCTATGATCAAAACCCACAACCATACATAGACAAACTTATTACAAGTCCTATCTCAAGTATCTAATGAGTTCATCTAACTCAAACCCTTGAGAAACTCCTAGAAACCTATCCTCTATACCAAGCAAGCAAAACTCATGCATCCATAGACATAGAAAAGGAAGGAACTAGGTTAGCAAATACTCCTACCTCAAACTTGAAGATAACCTTCCATTCTTTCTTGGTTCTTCCTCTTTCACTTCTTCCTCCTCTTCCCTCTTTCCCTTTTCTTCCTCTATTTCTTTTTCTTTTCTCTTTCTCGTTCTCTGCCTTCTGTAGCCATAGAAGAAGATTGAATAAAAGAAGTCAAAAGATTTCTCAAAGGATAACTATCATAGTTATATGATATTTTCGTATCTGTTAGGAACACTTAAATTATACCAATTCAAGTTTCTTAACTTACAACAACCTTTGAATAAATTATAAGATCCATCAAAATTCTTGTTTCATCATTTCCATAATTTTCCATATCTGTTGTGACCCAATTGGTACTTAAATACTCACTCGGTATCTTTAAAAATACCTAACTGACTCTATTTGCCCTAAAAATTTAACCACATCCTCTTTCACACATTTGTGACCTAGAAATGAATTTTGATATTTGTTTCCTTTAATTTAGTATTTATGCTATTTTTATGAGTTAAATTATCCATTTTGCACATTCTGTGTTATGACAAAATGTCTAAATTAACTCAAAACATCACAAAATTTAGCGTACATGTTAAACAAGTACTAAGCTACCTCTATAACCTTATACAAGCCTAACATGTGTAAAAAGAGGATGTTACATAATCCACGTGGACCACCCTGTTTGACGCATCCTACATGGACCATAAATTATTAAAAAATGTCACGTTGGACAAAAGAATGACATTTTGATAAATAGTTTTAAAAAAGTGACATTTTAGTAAATTATTTTTCCATTAATGACAGTTTGGTACAAAAGCCCCCAAACCACCCATCCATATCACTAACCTCAACAACACCCTTTCTCAAACCTGCACCATTTCTGCCCAACCACCGAAAACACCTCTCCACCCTACTACCAAAACCAATGTCACTTCTGCAACTTCAAGATTTAGCAGCAACCTACCACCATACAACAGTAGTGGTAACCAAGCTCGTTAACCACCCTTCACCACCATCAACACACCTGAATCCACTGCATTAAGCCATCAAGCCACTGTCTCGCCTCTACACCATGTTCTGCCAAACACTTTGATGACACCACCCCTAGTTGTAGCCAAGAAGACCACCAGTGACGATGCTGTCATCACTCAGCCCAACCATCATCGTAGTGTTATTCACACATCTAAACAGCTACCCAAAACCAGCTTCCCTTCACCACCTAGTGCTATCGCCCTTTGTCACCACCTTTGCCCTATTCCATGTCGGCCAGCCTCTACCATTACAGTGAAACCCAGTCTCGCCGTTAAGCCACTCAACATAGCAACAACGATGTGGTGTCGCTGTGAACTCACTCATCACCACCGTCCTCCACTACAAGGCATCTGTCCACTACAAGTGCGATCTTCACTGAGACCTCGTCGCAAGAGTTTTATATTTTTTTTCTTCTTTGGGGTGATGGAGTGTCACTTACAATACTACTACACTACATGTGATCCTTTTTTGTTTAATCACTAGAGAAATTCTTGCCTAAACTTGGAGCACCCAGTTGAGTGTACCAAACTAATCAAGACTTAGTAGTTTCATAGATTTTTATGTTACACAATTAATTTCACAAAGAGCAATAAAAATACTAAGTCTTTATTGGTCTGATGCTGATATGATCAAAGTTAGATGCATATTGTTTTTACGGATCATCCTTGAGTTGATTTCGTGTTTTAAAGAATTAAACGATGAAGAGTGAATAGTAACATGAATAGTGCTATGAACAGTGTCATGAGCAGTACCATGAACAGTGTCGTGAACAATACTATGAATGGTGTCGTGAATAGTATCATGAACAGTAAAAAATAGAAAATGTAACACCCCAACTTTTAGATAAATGATAATTTTGTCCTAAATGTGTTGTTTTGTGTTTTTCTGTAAGTTATAAAATTTATTTGATTGTTTCGTGATTGTATTTGAGTGTTTTGTGTGATTTACTCTGAGCTACGAAAATAATAATTTTCGGGCCGAGGAAATCTTATTTTAATTATTCGGGACTTGGGGATCTTACTAAACTCAAATCCGAGTGATATGTATATTAATCTTTTAATTTTTAGAATTTAACTGTACAATAAAATAATTTATATTATTATAATATTATTTTATTTGACAGTACCTACTATCTTAAAAATAGTATGAAATCTGCTCTAAAGTGACCATGGACCCGAAAAAGTCTGTGGGACCCGCATTTAGAGAACCAGTCAACGTTTCTGGCTAGATTAAATCCTAAACCAATGAGAGCTAGTTAACATTAGTGGCTTGAAATTTCTAGACCAATAGGAAGCAAGTCCACAAAAATGGTTAGACTTGTTAGTTTATGATTAGAAAGCTTAACCAAGTTAGCTTAAACCTAACTAAGTTAGTATAGGAAGCTTATGTAGTAACTAAGTGAAGTAAACCTAGTTAGCTATCTAATTAAGTTCTAGTTAGAGAAGGTTCTAAAAATATCAAGACAAAGCTTAGTTATCCTAAGTTAACTAGATAGTTAGACAAGTAACTAAGCAAACTAATTAAATGCACCTAAGTCTAACTAGATTGCATAAATGAACACAAACCTAGTTTGTTTCTCTTTAGGCCATTCGGTTATGGCATGTCCTAGAAGGTTCAAGAGTGGTGACCAAGCTTGGATATCATCCATTGATTTCATCTAAGGCCATTAGGTGTTAGGAGAAGTCATACAAAGTGGCCACCTCCCTTGATAAAGCTCACGGCCATAAGCTAGGTTAGGAGACCAAGTTCATTTCATTCTTCATCTTCATCTTCTATCACTTGAAAAGCTTACTTCTCTTTCTTCCCAAAATCTCTAAAAACACCATTGACACTCTTTGAGAGCTCACGGCCTCCACCCATATACCACACTTCCACCCTTCTAAATTTTCATCTAACCCAACTTCTCAAATCCAAACAACATTCTAAGAACATCTCTAGTTGAGAGTTCTTCCAAAAAAATTCATCTTGAGCTTGGAAAATCGCTTTGGAGGTTTTTCCTACAAGGTGAAGATTCTTGTTTCTTACTTCTAACTTGATTTCTTAGGTTCTAAGCCATGATTGATCCATGGTTTATATTTTTCTCCTATAGTTATGACTCTTTAAAATTTGTTTGAGCATGTTAGGTTTCTCTTGGAGGTCACACGAAAACCATAGGAGGAGAGTAGAAGGAGTTTGTCTTCCTTTAAGGTAAGAGGGAGATTTGATCTCATCAACCATGTGTGGTGATGAGAAAGTGGTTGTATTTGTGGTGAAGAATCCATAAGGATTCATTCACTTGTTTGTTTAAATGCTTTCCTTATTTGTGATTGATTTTGCTTGCATGTATGTTTATAGCTTTAAAACATATTGCATGTATTTATAGATGTATGATTATTAATGTAGGATGTGAATAACATGTAAGGATTGCATGAGTGTTCCAAAGAACACCAAAGGAGCTCATGGCTTCACCAAGAAAAAGGGAACTAAGATGTTCTCAACCATTTTCTAAAGGAATAACTCAATGGACTTAAGTGAATTAATGAATTTGAAAATGTTTTAGAAGATGGAAAATGATTCAAAGATCATTTGTAAAGATTATGTTGAATTCGGCCAAAATGCCACTTTTTGTGTAATTGGTTTCCAAAATTATTTTCTAATGTAGATTAAGTAATTAACTACAAAAGAATTTAATTTCAATGAATTTTCGAGGAACAAAATAAATAAACTTAGTTTTGGAAACTAAAATTAGAGGATTCAATTATAAATAAGAAATACAGTGAATACTTGAAAAATGTTAACGTATAAGCTCACCTTAGGGTTTTGAAGCACGTTAGTAAGTTTCAAGTAATATATACTTGTTATAGTTAAAAGAGGCAATTATTAACAGTAAACGTAGGAAATAACATTTAATGAGTTTTATAGACAAAATGCTATCAAAATTCACTAAAAACGAACAAATAATGGATAAAGGATCAAAATATAATTTATAACGTAGAGAAAATATTTATGTAGTTGAAAACTACTAGAAATAGGTTATGAGTGTTCAAAATAAATATTTTTAAGTTATGAGATTGAGAAAATGATTTAAAACGTGATTGAGAAAAACAATTTAAAAACCCTACACGATTTTAAAAACGTCGAAAAGTATTTAAGCGATTTGAAAACATTTGAAAAAGGTGACGTGATTGTGAAAATGTGATAAAAAATTGAGTTTCTTTGTCGGGCCAAAGTGGTGAACCTGGACTTGTTGAGAAATTATGTAATTATGATTCTTATTCATGCATTGATGTAATTATGGTGTGCATAAATATGGGTTATAGTGCTATTGAGGGCATTACAGTGCTATTGAGGGTATTTATGTAATTATGATTCTTATTCATGCATTGAGTATTGTGTCAATTCAGTTGGAATGGACGATTGGTTGACGAAATGAATTACACTGTATTATGGGAGTGATTGGCGTAGTGTGGTTCATTAGTGAATCTTGGAGGCGTTAGTGTGCGGAGGATTCCACATGTGGACAGTTAGTAGCTCCTCTCGGCCGTGGTAACAAACAACACACTAACGATCTCGACAAATGCTATTCTTAATCAAGATTTTGTGGAGACTATCTAGTACAATGTCTGTTATGAACGACGTTTGGATTGTGTACTAACAACACGACGATTTTGGACTGTGGGTTATTTACACGATGTTGGACAATGTAATAGTTTGGTTGGGCTGCTTGAGGTACTGATAGGTCTTGCGGATCATTCTCTCTGATGTCTAGGTTTAGCTCCATGGAGTAGGTCTGAGTCAGTGTACATTGCATATGTGGTCTGCATTTTCATGTAATTATTTTATTTAATTTGATATGTTCTATATGATGTGATGATATGCATTATTGTATTCATTTGTGATATCTGTGTGTATTTTCATTTTCTTTATTGCCATGCTGGTAATGATGTAGGTCGTCTCACCTCTTTATTTGTATGCATTTTCTGTATTATTGTTATATTCTGTAAAGAGTTTGAGGAAGAGGAAGAGGAGCAGCCTCTTGATATTCAGTACCCTGAAGAGTAACAACCGAGCGACCAGTTCAAGGAAGGCAAGCCGTTAGATCACCCATACCATCTGGATTGATCTTATGGTTATGACATTGCCTGGATTCCTTGGTTTTGTGAGACTTTAGTTTCACGGAGGCTCTGAGGCCTGGTGACTGCGTACGGACAGAGGATCGGTAGTTTACGTGGGGCATCTGAGTGGAGAGTTTGATGGGGAGCCAATTTTTACTACTACTCTGTATTTACATCTTGAGATGCCTTTGACTCTTAGGCGTTATTGGGGAGGAATTTTCCATGCGCCTAGAGAGATCAGTAGTATGTCGACAGCATGGACTCCTGTCCGTAGAGCTGCGAGACATCCTGGATTTTTGTCATCCGATGATCCATCTGAGAGTGATCCTTCGGAGGGTTAGAAATCTTTGACGTGCACTTGGGCACTTTATGTTTTAGTATTGTACTGACTTTTTACTGCTTTATTAAACATTTGTTATTGTAAATTATTTGTACAACTTAGAACAAAATGATATGTATATTATGGTGTGGTAATAGTTTGTTTTTATTTCATGTTTCGTTTTAATTTAATTAATATTATATTGTATAAAAGGAAAAATTTTACAACTCTTATTATTTATGTATCAAATGTTTTATAACTTGGGTAAGGTTTTATTTTATTGCATCAGAAACGTGACATCCCCACAAGGGTGTTACAGAAAAGATGGAAAAAGACAAAGAATGGAAGGAAGAAGGCACCACACTCTTGGAGAGTGATAAGTTAAGCGAAGATTCGCCACAAAGGTAAGGAAACCTTTGATAAGAACCAAGATGGGTCTTCCAAGAACCCCAAGAGAACTAAGCTCTCAAAACTCACAAAGGAGTACAATAATATTCTCTAATTCAAAAGTGTCAAATGCAGTTAACACAAGCTTATTTATAGGCATTAGGTATGTGGCTAGGTCTAGCTAAAGGAGGCAGCAAGCTAGCGCATTTTTAATCCTAACCCAAGCGCAAATGTGGCCCATGCCCAATCAGAAGACAACACCTATCCCTAGCTCTGCTATTCGCAAGTTAAGCCCAAACAATAGGTCTTTATTACAAAATATCCCAAAAAGAAAATAAGAATCAAAACTGAGAAAATTAAAAGGTTCAAATACATAATTAAATAAAATTGACTAAGAAGAAATCATGCCCCCACATTGGGCCCTTCATCAACTTGGATCATTTGGACCATCTTGAGTACTCCTTCTCCTGGAATGGGCTTGAGTGAGAGAAAGTGGTTGACTTCTTTGTCCAAATCCTCCTTAGCCTTCTTAGCTCTTGACCTTGTCATTGGGCCTCTAAGTCCTCGCAATGCATCTTTGGGCATTGGGCCCGTTGGGCTGCCACTTGAGCTTTCTTGGTCTCCATCATGCCCTCCCCCTTCGAAAGAATTCGTCCTCGAATTTGATCCTTCATCACCTACATCAAAAGGACTTAAGTCAGCCACATTAAATGTTGCACTAACCTCATACTCACCTGGTAAGTTAACTTTGTGGGCGTTGTCATTGATTTTTTCTAAGATTTGGAAGGGTCCGTATCCTCTAGGTAAGAGCTTAGATTTCCTTTGCAAAGGAAACCTTTCTTTTCGCATGTGCACCCACACCCAATCTTCTGGTTCAAAAACAACTTGCCTCATTCCCTTGTTTGCTTGCCTAGCATATTGCTCCATCTTCCTTTCAATTTAAGTCTTGACTTGTTCATGAAGCTTCCTCACATATTCAACTTTTGCATGTCCATCCATATGAATTAAAGAAGAAACATTAGGTGGAAGAAGTAAATCAAGGGGGGTGAGGGGATTAAAATCATATACAATCTCAAAAGGAGAAAAGCTAGTAGTAGCATGCACAACCCTATTATAAGCAAATTCAACAAGAGGTAAGCATTCTTCCCAAGTTTTGATGTTCCTCTTGATGATTAATCGCAGCAAGGTTGATAGGATCCTATTCACCACCTCAGATTGCCCATCGGTTTATGGGTGACAAGTGGTAGAGAAGAGTAGCTTAGTCCCAAGCTTGTTCCAAAGGGTCCTCCAAAAATGGCTTAGGAACTTTGAGTCCCTATTTGAGACTATGCTTTTGGACATTCCATGAAGCCTCACCACTTCTTTGAAGAACAAGATCGCCATATGAATGGCGTCATCCACCTTATGGCAAGGAATGAAGTGGGCCATCTTAGAGAATCTGTCCACCACCACAAAAATTGAGTCTCTTCCTTTTTTTGAGCAGGGCAAAGGCAAAGAGGCTCTCGGGATGAAGTCCATTTGATGTTCAATCTCCCTCAAGGGTGGTAGTCCAGGAGGGACATTCTTTGGAAAGACACCTTCAGAGTCCTGCAAAATAGAATCAACTTCACTAGGTAGAGGGTTAGAGTTACAATTTAAGTACAAGTCCTTGTATACGCAAATGTATATCTCTTGCTTTGCAAAGCAAGCCCTCTTAATCTCATTCTCCCTAGCAATTAAACATTCAATTTTTTTTCATTTACAAGTTTTTGGTCCCTATTCTTTGCTTCCCCCTTTGATTTTACTTTTACGTCTTTCTTCTCTTGCTCCCTTCTTAGCTTAAAGGCCACTTGGTCTTCACAAACTTGTTTGGGAGTAAGGGGTACGAGGGTTACCTTTAAGGAATTATAAACAAAGGAGTACTTGTTAGTGAAACCATCATGAATAGCATGCTTATCAAATTGCTAAGGCCTTCCAAACAAAATATGGCCGGCCTCCATGGGAACAACATCACACAAAACATCATCATTATACTTACCAATTGACAAACTTACTAAAACTTATTGATTCACTATCAACTCACCATTCTAACTTAGCCATTGAAGCTTGTATGGTCGGGGGTGAGAGGTAGTTTTAAGGTCAAGTTTGCTTACCAAGTGAGTGCTTGCCACATTGGCGCAACTTCCCCCATCAATGATTAATGAGCACACTTTGCCTTGGATGACACATCTTGTGTAGAAGATGTTTTCCCTTTGGTCTTGGTCCCTTGCCACAACTTGGCTACCCAAGAGTCTCTTTATCATTAGCAAGTCGCCATCGTGAGCATAGGTCTCATATTCTTCTTCTCCTTCACTTGAGGGAGGAGAATTTGGACATGAATCACTAGAGAGGTGTCCCTCTCTTATGACCATTGCCCTTTTGTTTGGGCATTGAGAGGCTATATGTCCACTCCCCAAGCATTTGAAGCACTTGATGTTCCTATTTTTAGAAGAAGAAGAGGAGGAAGAAGTATTAGTGGAAGGAAAAACATTAGAGTTTTTAGAAGTCATACCTCCCTTGGGTTGTGTAGAGGGGTCTTCCTTTAGTTCCTTGTCCTTCCAAGTGGGAGGTTTGAGGTTAGAAAAAGGCTTCTTCCATGCATCCTTTCTTTTGAGTTGTTGCTCTACCTTTATAGCTTGGTGGACTAAGTCATCAAGCTCTTCATAGTTGTGCAACTCCACAATGTCTCCTATCTCACGGTTTAAACCATGAAGGAAACATGACATGGCAGCCTCCCTATCTTCAATGACATTGGCCCTTATCATGGCCACCTCCATCTCCTTGTAGTACTCATCCACACTTCTACTTCCTTGGGTAAGTCTTTAGAGTTTATTGTGTAATTCCCTATGGTACCATGAAGGGACAAACCTCCTCCTTATCAAACTTTTCATCTCTTCTCAAGTATCTACGGGGTATTCCCTATTTCTTTCCCTTTCTTTTTGTACTTAGTTTTACCAAATTAGGGCATAGTCAGAAAATTCTAGGGCAGCCACCTTCACCTTCCTTTCTTCATTGTAATGGTGATAAGAAAAGATTTGTTCTACCTTGATTTCCCATTCTAAGTAGGCTTCGGGGTCATTCTTTCCTTGGAAAGAAGGTACTTGGGTCTTTACTCATCCTAGGTCTCCTCCTCTTTCATCACTCATATGCCTCCTATTCCTCCTTTCATAACTCCTTTCACTCTTTTTATGCCTCCTTCTCCTATCATGGTTCCTCCTAGTCCTCCTTTCCCTACTCGAATCATAGGTATCTTCATCTTAATGCGAGACTTCATGTTGAGAGTCTCTCCTCCTTTCATTATGGAGCCTTGTGTTTATCTCCACCCTAAACTTCTTTAGTTCTTTAGCTAAGGCTTGCATAAGGTTTACAGTCCTAGGGGATGGGGGTGTACTTCCTTCACTCATCTTGTAACATCTCAAAAATTGATAATTTTAGGATAAATAATCATTTAACAATATTTGAGAATTTTGAGAATTTTTTCAGATTTTTCTGATAACGTAAAATATTTTAATATTATTTTTTGTTTTACGTGCACATTGGGCAGAGTTGGGAAAACAACTGTAACATTTCAAAAGTTGAAAAATTTTATGACAAATATTCAATTTACAATATTTGTGATTTTTGAGAATTTTTTGGAATTTTTCCAGAAATGTCGAATATTTTAATATATTTCTCGTTTTGCGTGCACGCTGAGCGGAGCCGGGAAAACGAAATATTTTTCCCGAGAACCTTGAACTATGGAAACATCGACGGGGAATCTTACTAAACCCGAGGCCGGACACAGTTTACAAGGATTCATGTTTTTCGAGAAATTTAACAGACGAAATAATAAAACGCTGTGTAAATTTCATCCGTCAGATAAACTAATACTGACTTCTGTTGACTGTAACTATTATCCATTGGATAATAGCATGCATTAGAAATCCTATCACCTTATCCAAATGCAATCCACTTTATGTCAAATCAAATCTACTTTAATTTAAATATAATGCTATTTTAATCAAGCTTCTAGAAGCTTTGACCCAAAATGACCTAACTACCCACTCTAATAGCATGGAAATGACACAACACTCCCTCCCACACTCTCATAGGGCTACGGTTGGCAGCCAATTTGGAGCCAAATTTGGTCAAGCTTCTACTACACACTTAACACTCAAACCCTAATTCACTTCACCTATTCACTTCTCTCTCTTCACTTCATCTTCTTCATCCTTTCTCCTCCTTCTCTCTACCTCCACCATGGCCACGAAAATTGCAGCCCTTCCTCCACCATTTTTGTTCAACTTTTCTCCTCTCCAAGCTCATTTCTACACTTGCCTTCACTTCCTCTACCTTCTTTGTGTAGAAAGTTTCTTCATTTTCCAATTCTACCTCCATTTTCTCTCCACCACCTCTTCTCTTCTTCTTCCTCTTGAATCCAAAATTTCCAGCCACCATTGGAGAGCTTTCTCTTCACTTTTCTCTCCATAAACAGCATTTCTAGACTTCTCTCAACCTCCTCTACACTTTCTCTTTAGAAAATCTCTTCAAAAATTCAACCTTTCCACCCCTCCTTCTCCAAATCCAAAAATCACTCTTCCATGGATGACCAAGCTTTTTGATTTTTCTCTTCACTAAACACTTCTATATACTCACCTTCATCTTCCCTACCAGTTTCATTTAGAAAGGTTTCCTAAAATATAACCTTGTCTCCATTGTCTTCCAAGGTAAAGATTCTTGATTTCTCTCCTATTTCTTCTCATTTTCGTTTTCCTTGGTTACTATGTGACCAAGGGCTTCTCTTTTTGAGCATTGATGTGTGATTTGAGTGATTTTGAACACTCTAGGGTTCTTGGGTGAGTGGAATCCAAAAATCACCAAAAAGAAATCTCAAGGAGTTCAAGCTTGAGGCTTTAGGTAAAGTTCTTCACTTTCTTCACATTCACTTCTCAATTTCATTTTCCTTGGTCACTTATTTGACCAAGGATCATTCTTTTCAATCCTTAGTTTGTAAATATGAGAATTTCACCACTTTATGGTTCTCTTGAAGGTGGAATCCGAATTTGCAAATCAAGGAACCAAGGAGTTTGTTTTCTTGCATTGTCTCCTCTAGGTAAGAGGGAGACTACTCACTTCAACCACTTATGGTGGTGAAGAGACTTTGTATGTATATTGATGGAGAAATCTATCCTTGTATGCTTACTTGAATTGTAAAAATTGTATGATTTAGTATTCTTGAATTTGATTAATACTCGATCATGCTCTTGAATATGTTTGATGTATTAATTGTGCTTGATCATGTTGGGGTTGCTAAATGGAAAATTTGGAGTTTCCTACCTCAACATGGTGCCACGGTTTTGACTAGAAATTAGGGGTGAAAATTGGTTTTGTACACAAGTAAAATAAGACTTATGTAATCAAAGATTGAATGGTAATATTGAAACTTATGAATGGAAGATTTTGAGAGTCTAATAGCCAAGAGGGGTGCCACGGTTTTGGTCTTGGAAAAGAGACAATTGGATTAATTTTGATGCACTAAATTTGAGTGAACTAGTATTAAGAAAACTAATGCATAAGAATGGAAAGAAAAATTGGACATTGGACATCATGAAGCCACGATTTTGGCATTGAATCTTGGGCATTTGGATTAATCTTAATGAACTAAAAACTTAAGTGAATTAATAACAAGAAGTTAATACCTAAAAGAGAAGGAAAGATTGGACTTTGAAGGCCTATGAAGCCATGGTCTTGGCATGGACCTTAGGCAATTAAATTAATCTTGTGAGAAATGAAAATTGAGTAATTAAGTGTCAAGTAACTAATACATAATATGGTGAAAGAATGACACTTTAAAGACTAAAGAAGGCCATAATTTTGGCTTGGAATCATGGGGGATGGAGTTGACCTTGGTGAACAAAATTAAAGTGATTTGATAATAAGAAACCATTACATAAAATAGAGAGGAATTGAGATTTTGAGAACCTTGAGGGATCACGGTTTTAGAGAGAAAGATTGGGCTCCAGTGATGCCTTGGTGCATCCTTGGAGATTGAGGAATTAGAGATTTACCTAATTCTTAATAAAGCGAAGGAATTAAATTGGGTAATGATATATGAGAAGACCATAGTTTTAAAGGGGTAATTACCCTGACCTTTTCATAATTGACCAAAGACTTAAGACTTGAAAATAAGTATCCCTACTAGGGACATTGTGGTAAT
Organism: Ormosia emarginata; assembly: GCA_029884605.1. Taxonomy (NCBI): domain Eukaryota; kingdom Viridiplantae; phylum Streptophyta; class Magnoliopsida; order Fabales; family Fabaceae; genus Ormosia; species Ormosia emarginata. The sequence goes on from JAQQTP010000023.1 coordinate 2,782,892, forward strand.
TGATAAACCATGAATACTTAATGACCATGATGAATTGAATTAATCTCACGTGGAACCAAAACTAAATGATTGGTATCAAGAGACTAGTGAATAATATGGACAGAAATTTAGAACCTTGAAGGCATGTGACGCCAGGGTTTCCAAGGGTTAGTTAACCTAAAGATTTGCATAATTGATCAAGATTTAGATTCTTGGAAATGTCGAACCTGTAAAAAGGGAAATGGTGATAATGATGAACCATAAGATATGCATATTGATATGAGAATTGACATGTTGATGTTGATGAATGTTTATATACCATTGTGGTATCGTACATGATGAGTGCATCATTGATAAGCATACATGATTAAACATTGAGTCGTCATGCATATGTATACCTAAGAGTTGAATAACACCTATGTGCTGGTACGAATAGACTAGTGTAGGTGCCATATGTTGTTGGCCCTCGGGGCATCGGGGTGCGGGTTCCTCACATGGACAGTTTAGAGCTCCTCTGTGCCGTGGGGTAAACCGATGCCAATACACTGACGATCCGGACCGAAACGCTGTCCTATGTCGCGATCAACTGTTGAGGTGCCACGTATAAGCCATGATGCGCAAATATTTTTATGAGATGAAGCACACTATTTTAAGGCTAACGATATACTGGCATTACTCCTTAATCATTCACTCTAAAAAAGTTAATGTTTAGCTCCATGGAGTAGGATTTGGTACCATAATGCATTGGGCGTTGTTCATTGTAAGTCTCATAAGTTGTTGAGCATAAACATCTATTAAAGTAATTGTTTTACTTCTGTAAATGATTATCTGACCATTGTGCTGATTTCTGGAAATCTTATTGTGATTGGTTTGATATTGTTAAATCTTGTTATTGCCTGCTGCTGTTCTGCTTTCTTATTATTGCTTATAACTAAACTAATTGTGTTATAAATCATGCTGCTGCTATTGATAAATGTATGAACTGTATTGCTTTGTGGGCGCTTTGCGCCGTGCTATTTTCTTACTGCCATAGTGGTAATGAAAGATGGGTGTCTCACCTCTTTCCGGTATTTCTGTATTTCTGTTTTATATTTGTATTGGATAAAAGATCGTGAGAAAGATGAAGAGGGACCACACCTCGATTGATTGGATTGGGCGTCTAGATAAGATTTTTTCAATTACGTAATAGTGCAGCTACGTGGGGGCATTGATGCCTGTCTGTCAATTGGGACACCGAATGTCATGTACATATGGGGTTGCGGCTTTGTCTGCTAGTAGTACCTACCCCAGGGTTACTACTTTTCCCCTTTAGTGTTTTTATTCTCACTGTATTTTATTTGACTCTATAATTATTATATTCTATGTTATCAGTGATTTGTATTAATTGACTATAAAATATATATAAGGAATGTGATTTTATTTTAGTGGTTGTATTAAGGGTTGAATATATTTATATTTCATTCATGGCTCGTATTTTCTACTTATGCATAAAAACCAAAAAAAAAAATAAACTTGCATAAATTTTGAAATTACTGTTATCATGACTGTGACACGCCTGGATCTAGTAACTGTGGTGTAATGACGATTGTGCTACGGTTGTTATATTTAGGGGTGTTACATTAGGTGGTATCAGAGCAGTTCATCTTGTTGAGCCGGGGTATGGACTTGCTATGTTTAGGCATATTAGAATTTTGTCTATTGTGCATTTCCTTGTCTCTTGATTGAGATGATGGGAAAGGAATGCATGGCTTGCCATAGGTTGGATGTTAGTAGCCACTGTTATACAGTTGCATGATATTGAAGACTGGCCTACTCAATATGTAATGTTCTGTATGTACAGGAAACTATGACTTCACCTAGGCGTACTGTGTTAGGAAAATAAGAATTCTTTTGTAAGAAGATCAAAAGGTTTTGGAAAACCAATCTTCTGGAGAAAGAAATAGTTGGTGTAAACTAGGTTTGAGAATCAGTTTGGAAGTTGATGACTTACGAGGGATTATGCTGTGGAAGCAGAATGAAGAAGTTCGAGCTAGAGATCGTTAGGATTCGTGAATTGAACTTGTTTTATTTGAATTGTGTGAATGGTGTGACTCTTTGTGTTTGGATTCCGAAGGGAAATAATGCTGTTGAAATGATTGTGTTGTTTTGTTGTGTTATGTTTTGTCCGACTTCGAAAAAAAAAAGCCAATGACTTGTGGCAAACGTACGCATATGAGCGCAGGACAAGACCATAGAAGTATGGCTGCGACCGCAGGAGAAATACAAAGGATAGCTGATGTGACAATTCACCAAGATCAGAGGACCGCATAACAACGAGAATTGGAAGTCGAGATTCAAAATCTGTTGAAGGAAAGTCAAACTTGGGATAACCTTGGACTACCTAGATTCCAAAGGAGGAATAATGGGAAGGTTAATAAGTTTAAATGGGAATCATGTTCACGGATATCAAGAAAGCAACAACAACATCCAACTCATAGAAAAAGTGCTAGTGGTAGCAGATCCGATCAGATCTTGACATCTTTTCCGAAATGTAAGAAATGCGAAAAGAACCACTTAACAAAGGAACGTAAGACGAAGAGAATGTTCTGTCGCAAGTGCGGAAAGGAGCACCTAACGAGAAATTGCACGATTGCAGGAATCATCTGCTTTAAATGTGGAAAGCCTGGACACGTTTCCCGCAACTGTAACCAAGCGGAGGCAAGTTCTTCAGACAATGTTGCAAGAGCTGTGGAACCATAAGCAGAGGGCAGAATTTATACCCTGGGTGGTGCTGAGGACTTTAGATTTGGAAATCTAAACAACAGAAGTGATGCCTCAAATGACGATCCTGTAATCGTGCTATATAATTCTGGGGGTAACCCTTCCTTTTTCAATTCATAACTGCATGGATCATTTCGATTCATCTGTACCTTTCTTATCTTTGACGTAGTTGTTTCCATTTCTGTTGTTGAGACTTGTCTTGACTCCTGAGTTTGTTTAATCTACCCTACTTCTCATAGAGATTGAACTTTTTTTTGTTGATCTATCTTGCTTACCTAAAATCGCATCGATTAAAGTTCATGGTTTAGGGACTAGTTGATCATTTTCTAGTCATATCCTGCTAAACCATTCCAATGAAAACCCTATTGGTTTTTAGAATTAAGACTTCTGATATTCATAATGACCAACAAAGCTGAAGCTTTGTAAGCAAAAAGAGTCAGATGATACATGTTAGTGTCTTTCGTAGAGGACCAAAAGTAAGGAGAATATAAATGCCACTCTGATAGTCAAAGAATTCCACATGTTGAGCTACAATGCTGTCAGTAAGGAAAAGAATGAAACTTCTCGGTGAGACGAGGACTGTCACAAAAAGAGCAATACTTCTGTCAAGGATGAACGTTCTCAAAGAAAGATGAGTGATTCAATGGATTGGTGAGATGAGAGTTGTTGTTCTCTCTAAGGTAGACGTACACTCTTATCATCATTAAATTCGTGGGAAATTTAGAATATTCCCAAAATGATTTTTCGTACACGCTTTGGACATTAAGGGTATCTCGTGATACCGTTCGGAGTAACCAATATTCTTATCATATTCATGAACTGTCTAAGTTGGATCTTTCATCCTTACCTAGATAGATATGTTGTTGTCCTTACCAACGACATTCTGATCTATTCTCAAACACGTGGAGAAGCATGTTGGACATTTTAATCCAGTTTTCTAAACCTTAAAGGAGAAGAAGTTAGCAGAGTAATTTGAGAACTTGTGGTTATCATTGGAAGTGATACCAGATGAAGTATGTCTAGATACAGTTGTTATTCTGAATGGTTTGTTAGGAGAAATTCAAGGGAAATGGAACACTAACCAAGATATATCAAACGTTAAAGCGGAAGTGTCAATTGTGAGGGATGGAGAGAGAGAATATAATCCGTGAAACAATTTGTTATGAAAGTTGAGGATAAGAGAGCAAGGCAAAAGTGGACAAAGGGATCACATTGGTAAGGGTGATCTAAATGGACGCGATTGGAAGCGTAACATGAAAGTTAGAACGTGGGGTGAAGAAAAACGTTAAGGTTTAGCCTAAGGAATGAAAATTTCGAAGATGAAATTTCAATTTGAAGGGGAGAGTTGTAACATCCCGAAAATTGATAATTTTAGGATAAATAATCATTTAACAATATTTGGGAATTTTGGGAATTTTTCTAGATTTTTTTGAGAACGCGAAATATTTTAATATTATTCTTCATTTTGCGTGCACATTGGGCAGAGTTGGGAAAACAATTGTAACGTTTCAAAAGTTAAAAATTTTTATGACAAATATTCATTTTACAATATTTGTGACTTTTGAGAAATTTTTGGAATTTTTTCGGAAACGTCGAATATTTTAATATATTCTTCGTTTTGCGTGCACACTGAGCGGAGCCGAGAAAACGAAATATTTTTCCCCAGAACCTTGAACTATGGAAACGTCGACGGGGGATCTTACTAAACCCGAGGCCGGACACAGTTTACAAGGTTTTATGTTTTTCGAGAAATTTAACAGACGAAATAATAAACGCTGTGTAAATTTTATCTGTCAGATAAACTAATACTGACTTCAGTCGACTGTAACTATTATCCATTAGATAATAGCATGCATTAGAAATCCTATCACCTTATCCAAATGCAATCTACTTTATGTCAAATCAAATCTACTTTAATTTAAATATAATGCTATTTTAATCAAGCTTCTAGAAGCTTTGACCTAAAATGACCTAACTACCCACTCTAATAGCATGGAAATGACACAACACACCCTCCCACACTCTCATAGGGCTATGGTTGGCAGCCCATTTGGAGCCAAATTTGGTCAAGCTTCTACTACACACTTAACACTCAAACCCTAATTCACTTCACCTATTCACTTCTCTTTCTTCACTTCATCTTCTTCATCTTTTCTCCTCCTTCTCTCTACCTCCACCATGACCACGAAAATTGCAGCCCTTCCTCCACCATTTTTGTTCAACTTTTCTCCTCTCCAAGCTCATTTCTACACTTGCCTTCACTTCCTCTACCTTCTTTGTGTAAAAAGTTTCTTCATTTTCCAATTCTACCTCCATTTTCTCTCCACCTCTTTTCTTCTTCCTCCTCTTGAATCCGAAATTTCCAGCCACCATTGGAGAGCTTTCTCTTCACTTTTCTCTCCATAAACAGCATTTCTAGACTTCTCTCAACCTCCTCTACACTTTCTCTTTAGAAAATCTCTTCAAAAATCCAACCTTTCTACCCCTCCTTCTCCAAATCCGAAAATCACTCTTCCATGGATGACCAAGCTTTTTGATTTTTCTCTTCACTAAACACTTCTATATACTCACCTTCATCTTCCCTACAAGTTTCATTTAGAAAGGTTGCCTAAAATCCAATCGTGTCTCTATTGTCTTCCAAGGTAAAGATTCTTGATTTCTCTCCTATTACTTCTCATTTTCGTTTTCCTTGGTTACTATGTGACCAAGGGCTTCTCTTTTTGAGCATTGATGTGTGATTTGAGTGATTTTGAACACTCTAGGGTTCTTGGGTGAGTGGAATCCGAAAATCACCAAAAAGAAATCTCAAGGAGTTCAAGCTTGAGGCTTTAGGTAAAGTTCTTCACTTTCTTCACATTCACTTCTCAATTTCATTTTCCTTGGTCACCTATGTGACCAAGGATCATTCTTTTCAATCCTTAGTTTGTAAATATGAGAATTTCACCACTTTATGATTCTCTTGAAGGTGGAATCCGAATTTGCAAATCAAGGAACCAAGGAGTTTGTTTTCTTGCATTGTCTCCTCTAGGTAAGAGGGAGACTACTCACTTCAACCACTTATGGTGGTGAGGAGACTTTGTATGTATATTGATGGAGAAATCCATCCTTGTATGCTTACTTGAATTGTAAAAATTGTATGATTTAGTATTCTTGAATTTGATTAATACTCGATTATGCTCTTGAATATGTTTGATGTATTAATTGTGCTTGATCATGTTGGGGTTGCTAAATGGAAAATTTGGAGTTTCCTACCTCAACATGGTTCCACGGTTTTGACTAGAAATTAGGGGTGAAAATTGGTTTTGTACACAAGTAAAATAAGACTTATGTAATCAAAGATTGAATGGTAATATTGAAACTTATGAATAGAAGATTTTGAGAGTCTAATAGCCAAGAGGGGTGCCACGGTTTTGGTCTTGGTAAAGAGACAATTGGATTAATTTTGATGCACTAAATTTGAGTGAACTAGTATTAAGAAAACTAATGCATAAGAGTGGAAAGAAAAATTGGACATTGGACATCATGAAGTCGCGGTTTTGGCATTGAATCTTGGGCATTTGGATTCATCTTAATGAACTAAAAACTTAAGTGAATTAATAACAAGAAGTTAATACCTAAAAGAGAAGGAAAGATTGGACTTTAAAGGCCTATGAAGCCATGGTCTTGGCATGGACCTTAGGCAATTAAATTAATCTTGTGAGAAATAAAAATTGAGTAATTAAGTGTCAAGTAACTAATACATAATATGGTGAAAGAATGACACTTTAAAGACTAAAGAAGGCCACAATTTTGGCTTGGAATCATGGGGGATGAAGTTGACCTTGGTGAACAAAATTAAAGTGATTTGATAATAAGAAACCATTACATAAAATAGAGAGGAATTGAGATTTTGAGAACCTTGAGGGATCACAGTTTTAGAGAGAAAGATTGGGCTCCAGTGATGCCTTGGTGCATCCTTGGAGATTGCGGAATTAGAGATTTACCTAATTCTTAATAAAGCGAAGGAATTAAATTGAGTAATGATATATGAGAAGACCATAGTTTTAAAGGGGTAATTACCTTGACCTTTTCATAATTGACCAAAGACTTAAGACTTGAAAATAAGTATCCCTACTAGGGACATTGTGGTAATTGAAAAACCATGAATACTTAATGACCATGATGAATTGAATTAATCTCACGTGGAACCAAAACTAAATGATTGGTATCAAGAGACTAGTGAATAATATGATCAGAAATTTAGAACCTTGAAGGCATGTGAAGCCAGGGTTTCCAAGGGTTAGTTAACCTAAAGATTTGCATAATTGATCAAGATTTAGATTCTTAGAAATGTCGAACCCATAAAAAGGGAAATAGTGATAATGATTGATGGGATTTAATTATAATTAAAAGTTTTAACCCAAGTGTAGGTTGTCTCAAGTAATGAGTCGAGGTGAGGGAATTGATGAAGGGAAACTAATTTATTGAGGTAAAGAGAAGATGTGTCACGAGATTAAAGGTGATAAAAGTTGTTTACAATGAAAAGGATTTGCTTGGGTTAGGAGATCCACTTTTAGTAATAAATTAAAAATAAGATTATTTCATTTTATAACTCAATTAAAATCATGCATATTGAAGATTCCAATCGGAAGATTTAACATTCAAAGTTCAATCATGTAATTATATTATGGTTCCAATAATTATCTACTAATACTTGTAAATCGTCAAAAGCATCCAATGTGCCAATCCTATTGTCTACAATGGATCAAGATATTCATTATACAAGAATAGTATTTAAATTAATTGGAAACAACATATAATACATATAAAAGTCACATAAAAATATATCATTTAAAGCACAAGAAAGAAATAAATCTAACCTCAATTTATTACTAAAAGCTTCACTCTTTCACCCAAGCTAGATGAAAATTAATTACACATGAGAAAGAAGAAAATACGATTCTTTGGAATTGGAATTTGGAATCAGGAATTCCCTTTCTCTGCACTGCGGCCGTATTTATAGAGAGAATTTGGTTCCATGCGTGTTGTGCACAATAACCAAATGTTTCGTAAGCGCTTACGTTTTGGTTTTTGATTTTATATATATATATATATATATATATTTTAATAATTAAGTAAACGTGTATAGCTGTGTCTCCTGTTTTCTTCACTTTTGAGAAAAGTGGTCTTCATGAAAGTTGTAGGCCTGGATATTTGCTTTAAAATGGCCTTGGTCTGAGTCCAAAATCATGCCTAGAACTCAAGATATGGTCCAATTATTGCAGAGTATTTAGGCTCGGTTTCAGCTCTTCTATTTTGACTTCAAAGCCCAATATCATCCATTAGACCTCAGAATCTGACAAAGTGTTCAACATGAAAGTTGTAGGGAATTGTCTTAGCTTTCCTGCAAGACCAAAATCACATCAAACAGATATTTACAACTCAAGTTAAAGCTAGATTATTAAACATTGCCAAAGAGATAATTAAGGTTAATTTATGTAATAATTTGTTTAATGATCCAATTCAGCTTAATATCATAAAATGTGTCGAAATGAACTTAATTAAGCTTAATTGAACCTTAAGAAGCTTAGTGAGAGGATTATAAAATGTATAAAATATAGTGTTATCAAATTCCCCCACACTTAACTTTTGCACTCCTGGGCAAAATATATAAGACCAAAGCTAGGAAATAACACTGAACTAAAAAGCTAAAAACTTAAAAGATTTAATGAAACAAGAAGAGCAACTAGTCATTCAAGGGAACAAAGCATTTTTTTTTATATATATTTCTCTACATCTCAAACCATCAAATAAGGAAACTTCAGTTAAAAAGAATGAATCAAGAATGAAAGATCCTCACAGGAATTACTCTCAATCCCTCTAGTGTTTAAAATGGTAGATATTTCACTCGATTCAACCCATGAAAAATTGCACTACCATAAGCTTGCTTATCTTCTACTTCTCCACTACTTAGAACACATGCACACAAAAATCAAGAGGACTTTATTCAAGGTTGTAACGGGGTCATGGTAAAGAAGGACGGATAATATGGATATAAGAAGATAAATACCAAAGAGAATAAAAGAGCATTATTATGCAGTTAGAGTGGAAAGATATTTGAGAATATTCATCAATAAGGACAATGACCAATATCTAACTAATATTTTGTTGAAGATTAATCCCTAAATTGATGAGTTGAATTCATTTTTAGGCATAAACCTTCTCCTTCTCTTCCTGTTATTTCCAAGCATCTATCTTTATTCTAAATATGGATATGTCACATAGTGTATCGGATAGTCGTTTTTTTTTTTTCTATTTTTTTCTTTTTTATTTTTTTTTTTTTTTCTTTTTTTTTTCACACACACACACACCCCCACACTTGTTTAAGAACAAAGTCAATGCTCTCTTATTCCTTAAGGTCAGGTAAAACATGTTTTTTTTTTTTAGGGCACGTAATGAGCTAAAAACAAGAACTGGCCAAGTAGGCTCAAAGGGGTTATACAAGGAAAAATATACAAGGATGGCTATTTGGTCAAAGTAGCTATTTTAAAAATGCCTCAATCATATTTATGTATGCATGTGAAAATGTAACCTCAAAAAGAATCAAAGCAAGTTCTAGAGTTACATTTTCACAGGTGAAAATCACACAAGAAAGAAGAGAATGGTACAAATGTTCAATCCATTCATCAATAGGCTCAAAATCTCACAAGGCATATTTCTATCATTCTCAATCCATCAATTCAACATTCATATCCAAGCATGTGATTTATAAGAAAGAAGAAAATTTATGCTATGACCCAAGATATGCTTTTGCTACTTCTAAAATGGTTTTTTTTTTTCAACTATGATGCGTCTCAAAAGTAAAATTACCTTAAGGGCAAAATTTACTCCTTACTCTGCCATCCTTAATTGATTTTGTTGTAGGTTTCTGACAGTCATCTCACTAAACATACTTTCTTCAACTAAAATGCGTCTCAGGAGTAAAATTACTCCTTACTCTGCCAATATTCATTGGTTTAGCAAGTTCATGAAAATCATATCATACTTCCCTACTTTTTTTTTTAACTATCCTTATCCTTCCCCCCAACCAGATCACAACATTGTCCGCAATGTTAAAATATAGATGAGTAAAGGATAGAAAATAGTACCTGTTGGAGAAATCCGACGCAAATTTAAATAGAAACAAAGTACCAAAGATAAAGAAAAGTTGTAGATGACGTATCAAATCTGGCTTGCGTTTCATGTTGCTTCCTTCACTGTTTCCTTCTATTTTTTTTAATTTTTTTGTTGGCCGACACTATTTATATCCCCATACAAAGGCAAGAAATCTGGGAGGCACTTAAGCCGACTCAATAAAAATACAAACAAAATACTAAAAACTTACCTTAGCTTTAGTAGGAGAATCTTCTACCAAAGTCTTGACTACATCCTGGATCTTTTAACTCAAGTTATGGCTTCAATGCTTGACCATTTACCTTCCTCCAATTTAATTTCATGAGAAACGGACTGGGGATGACCACATTTTTTATCGGGAAAACTCCAACCTTTATTAAACAACTTCTTAAACTTTGGATGCCATCCCGAGTGTCATAACCTTGAGTTAAATAAAAGTTAGTGCAATTATCAAATACATTAGATGGATTACTAATAAAATTAAACTCAGAATTAACAAGAAGATTCTTATGGGGATCATAATCAAAGGTTGTAGAAAGTCCTTTCTCCATGATTGAGTCAATCATGTATGTTTGTGACCCTTGTCTTTATTTTTTGGCTTAACGGATTCTTTGTCACCTCAGGTTCCTTGGGTAACTCGACATCACTACTATCTTGATTCTTTTTCATATCTTCTAACTCATTCACACTTAAGGAGTTCATCATTATGGATACTTGGCTCTCTATCTCCTTACTTTCTTCAACAACATCTTTGGGATTTAGTTGAGGTTGAGAAGAAAATTTTTCTTTTTCGTGAATGGTGGATGCAGAAGCAAGTTTAGCAAGAGTGTCTTTTATGTCAATCATGGTTTGAGTGGTTTGTTTATTAATGGCTTCTTGTTTTTCTATGAATGCATGCAGTGTTTCTTCTAGGTTTTTCCTATAAGGTGTATATCCTTGAAAATTTTGAGAGTCTTGTTGTGCCTGAGGAGGTGGTGGTTGCATGAATTGTGACTGAGTTTTGTTCCTCCAACTGAAGTTGGGATGATTTCTCCATCCTGGATTGTATGAATCACAAATTTCTTCATTTTGCACAGATTTGATTTCTTTTGCTTTTCTTAATTCCATAGCTTCAATCCTTCTAGCCAAACTAGCATACCTTGCATTTAAATCTTCTTCTTGACTAAGATGGTATTTTTCTTTTCCTGCATTTGCAAGGTTATATCTAATTGAATTTTCAGAAGGATTAATTTCATGCCAAGATTGAGAATTTTCAGCCAAATGATTTAAATAATCTAAAGCATCTTCGGGTTCTTTATCAAGAAATTCACCATTACACATCGTTTCCACAAATTGTTTAGTTTCAGGTGTTAAACCTTCATAAAAGAAGCTTATAGTTCGCCATTTTTCAAAACCATGATGTGGGCAAGAATTTAACAAATCTATAAAACGTTCCCAACATTGAAAGTACGCTTCATTTGAATTTTGGGAAAAATTTTGAATTTGTCTTTTCAAAGCATTGGTTTTATGTGTTGGAAAAAATTTCTTTAAAAACTCACTTTGCATTTCTTGCCATGTGTCAATTGATCTTGGTTTCAAAGTGTTAAACCAAGTTTTTGCTTTATCTTTCAAAGAAAAAGGAAACAGTTTAAACATAACAATCTCTTCAGTGCAATTTTGATCATTGAAAGCGATACAGACTTCTTCAAATTCTTTTAGATGAAAATATGGACTTTCATATTCTAAACCATGAAAATTTGGAAGTAAAGAAATCATACCCGGCTTAAATCTAAAATTATTAGCAATTATTGGAAAGATAAAACATGATGGACTAGAATTTCGAGGTGGATGCAAATATGCACGCATAGTTCGCGACGGTTGATTTCCTTGTTCATCATGTATACTTTCAAATTCAGCCATTGTATTAATTTTGTGTGATTGTGATTCAAATAAATCAATATATAAATTACTAGGATTAATTTTAACCAAACAACCAGAATTTAAATCACGATACTAATTAAGCATAAACACATAAATAACTACAAATAAACAAAAATAATGTACAAGCTGGCGGTGTCACCCACCATTAAATATAAACAAGGATGTGGTATAAACCAACCACCCAAAAAATAAATAAATAAATAAATAAAAAAAAAAAATGGTGTGGTAGAAACCAACCACCCAAAAATAAAAAAATAAATATACAGAAATTAAAATGCAGAAAAATAAATGAGAATTTAAAAGTTAGATTGCGTAAAATAAATGATGAAATTTAAAAGTTAGATTGCGTAAAATAAATGTAATTTAAAAGTTAGATTTGCAGAAAAATAAATAAATAAAAAGAATAAGCGGTATACGTTAAATAGTAAAAAGGATGGGGTAATAAATACCACCAAATAAATAAATAAAAAAAATTACAAAAAGTAAATTACAGTAAAATAAAAGGGAGAGTGACCCCCACTGAGTTAATATATACAAAGGGTTAAAAAAAAATTTATTATTTTTTTAATTAATTTTTTTTTTTACTATTCACTATTTACTATTTACTATTTACTATTTACTATTTATTATTTACTATTTACTATTTACTATTTACTATTTACTATTTACGTATATATTATATATATATATATATATATATATATATATATATATATAATAATAATACTAGTTAGTATATTAGTAAATAGATAAATAAAAATAAAAAGAGTAGAGGAAGAATATCGATAGTGAAGTTTAAAGAGAACCTCAATATATTAGAACTTCAAATCAAGTTCCCAAGCATGGCGCCAAAAACTTGATGGGATTTAATTATAATTAAAAGTTTTAACCCAAGTGTAGGTTGTCTCAAGTAATAAATTCTCGAGAGTCAAAGTGATCCATGAGGAATTGATGAAGGAAACTAATTTATTGAGGTAAAGAGAAGATGTGTCACGAGATTAAAGGTGATAAAAGTTGTTTACAATGAAGGATTTGCTTGGGTTAGGAGATCCACTTTTAGTAATAAATTAAAAATAAGATTATTTCATTTTATAACTCAATTAAAATCATGCATATTGAAGATTCCAATCGGAAGATTTAACATTCAAAGTTCAATCATGTAATTATATTATGGTTCCAATAATTATCTACTAATACTTGTAAATCGTCAAAAGCATCCAATGTGCCAATCCTATTGTCTACAATGGATCAAGATATTCATTATACAAGAATAGTATTTAAATTAATTGGAAACAACATATAATACATATAAAAGTCACATAAAAATATATCATTTAAAGCACAAGAAAGAAATAAATCTAACCTCAATTTATTACTAAAAGCTTCACTCTTTCACCCAAGCTAGATGAAAATTAATTACACATGAGAAAGAAGAAAATAAAAGAAAGAAGAAAAGGAAAGAAAGGAACGAAGGAGAGAACAGGACAGTTGCTGGAATTGGAATTTGGAATCCGGAATTCCCTTTCTCTGCACGGCTTCGTATTTATAGAGAGAATTTGGTTACTGTGCGTGTGCACAGTAACCAAATGTTTCGTAAGCGCTTACGTTTTGGTTTTTGATTTTATATATATATATATATATATATATATATATTATAATAATTAAGTAAAGCGATGTATATATTTGTGTCTAATTATTTTCTTCACTTTTGAGAAAAGTGGTCTTCATGAAAGTTGTAGGCCTGGATATTTGCTTTAAAATGGCCTTGGTCTGAGTCCAAAATCATGCCTAGAACTCAAGATATGGTCCAATTATTGCAGAGTATTTAGGCTCGGTTTCAGCTCTTCTATTTTGACTTCAAAGCCCAATATCATCCATTAGACCTCAGAATCTGACAAAGTGTTCAACATGAAAGTTGTAGGGAATTGTCTTAGCTTTCCTGCAAGACCAAAATCACATCAAACAGATATTTACAACTCAAGTTAAAGCTAGATTATTAAACATTGCCAAAGAGATAATTAAGGTTAATTTATGTAATAATTTGTTTAATGATCCAATTCAGCTTAATATCATAAAATGTGTCGAAATGAACTTAATTAAGCTTAATTGAACCTTAAGAAGCTTAGTGAGAGGATTATAAAATGTATAAAATATAGTGTTATCAATGATGAACCATAAGATATATATATTGATATGAGAATTGACATGTTGATGTTGATGAATGCTTATATGCCATTATGGTATCGTACATGATGAGTGCATCATTGATAAGCATACATGATTAAACATTGAGTCGTCATGCATATGTATACCTAAGAGTTGAATAACACCTATGTGCTGGTACGAATAGACTAGTGTAGGTGCCATATGTTGTTGGCCCTGGGGGGCGTCGGGGTGTGGGTTCCTCACATGGACAGTTTAGAGCTCCTCTGTGCTGTGGAGTAAACTGATGCAAACACACTGATGATTCGGACCGAGACACTGTCCTATGTCGCGATCAACTGTTGAGGTGCCACGTATAAGCCATGATGCGTAAATATTTTTATAAGATGAAGTACACTATTTTAAGGCTAACGATATACTGGCATTACTCCTTGATCATTCTCTCTGAAAAGGTTAATGTTTAGCTCCATGGAGTAGGATTTGGTACCATAATGCATTGTGCGTCATTCATTGTAAGTCTCATAAGTTGTTGAGCATGAACATCTGTTAAAGTAACTATTTTACTTCTGTAAATGATTATCTGATCATTGTGCTGATTTCTGGAAATCTTATTGTGATTGGTTTGATATTGTTAAATCTTGTTATTGTCTGCTGCTATTCTGCTTTCTTATTATTGGTTATAACTGAACTAATTGTGTTATAAATCATGTTGATTCTGTTGATAAATGTATGAACTGTATTGCTTTGTGGGCGCTTTGCGCCGTGCTGTTTTCTTACTGCCATAGTGGTAATGAAAGATGGGTGTCTCACCTCTTTCCGGTATTTCTGTATTTCTATTTTATATTTGTATTAGATAAAAGATCGTGAGAAAGATGAAGAGGGACCACACCTCGATTGATTGGATTGGGCGTCTAGATAAGATTTCTTCAATTACGTAAGAGTGCAGCTACGTGGGGGCATTGATGTCTGTCGTGTCAATTGGGACACCGAGTGTCATGTACATATGGGGTTGCGGCTTTGTCTGCTAGTAGTACCTACCCCAGGGTTACTACTTTTCCCCTTTAGTGTTTTTATTCCCGCTGTATTTTATTTGACTCTCTAATTATTATATTCTATGTTATCAGTGATTTGTGTTAATTGACTATAAAATATATATAAGGAATGTGATTTTATTTCAGTGGTTGTATTAAGGATTGAATATATTTATATTTCATTCATGGCTCATATTTTCTACTTATGCATAAAAACCAAAAAAAAAAATAAACTTGCGTAAATTTTGAAATTATTGTTATCATGACTGTGACACGCCTGGATCTAGTAACTGTGGTGTATTGATGATTGCGCTGCGATTGTTATATTTAGGGGTGTTACACATTTTTACACAAGTAATAAGAATAAACCTTTTACCACTCAAGTTCTCTTTGCAAGTTCTTAAATGAACCCTCTCGCGTTTCAATTATCAAAAGCTCTTACAAAAGTAGCGGTCCTCATAAGAGTAAGCACTCAGAAGTTAAAGAAAGGATGAAACTCTAGACAAAACTCAAAGAAATTTAAAAGACAAGCAAGAAAAGCTAATTAAAAAAAAAAGGTAAAACTCAAAAGCAATAAGAAGAAAAAGAAATACTCAAAGTATGTAGAATAGCACCGCTTAATGAAATTCACAAGGCATTCAAACTTAATCTTACTTAAATGCAAGGGCAGTCACTTATTTTCTTTTTTTTGGAATAGACTTTTTTTCCTTTTTTTATATTATTTTTCATGCCCTTGTTCTCTTTTTGCACTTAAAAAAATTGATTCTTGTAATTTTAGCTCCAAATGTTATTATGCCCAATTGTGTATTTAGGAGTTTCCTTTCAAATTATGGTGCTATAAAACATGTAACAACAATGGATATAGAGTTGATAAGATCAAAGCTGTAAATATTATGCAGAAATTAAAGAACAGAAACTAAAGGCAGAAAATAAAAGGATTGGAATTTAAATGGCAAAAAGTAAAGAACGGAAAGTTGCCAATTCTTAGGAATGGCAGAGATCAATGATGATCAAGGTTCTGTACAATTATGACATTCAAGCAATGGTGCTTGATGTTTGGAAAGCAATAAGAACAAGTACAAAAAATACAAGAACTCTATCAACTCTAAGATCCGGGCTCTAGATACCACATGATATGATCCAAGTTGGATGCATATTGTTTTTACGGATCGTCCTTGAGTTGATTTTGTGTTTTAAAGAATTAAACGATTAAGGGTAAATAGTAACATGAATAGTGCCATAAATAGTGTCATGAACAGTACCGTGAACAGGGTCGTGAACAGTACTGGGAATAGTAAAAAATAGAAAAGATAGAAAAAGACAAGGAATGGAAGGAAGAAGACGCCACACTCTTGGAGAGTGATAAGTCAAGCGAAGATTCGCCACAAAGGTAAGGAAACCTTTGATAAGAACCAAGATGGGTCTTCCAAGAACCCCAAGAGAACTAAGCTCTCAAAACTCACAAAGGAGTGCAATAATATTCTCAAATTCAAAAGTGTCAAATGCAGTTAACACAAGCCTATTTATAGGCATTAGGTATGCGGCTAGGTCTAGCTAAAGGAGGCAGCAAGCTAGCGCATTTTTAATCCTAACCCTAGCACAAATGTGGCCCAGGCCCAATTAGAAGGCAACACCTATCCCTAGCTCTGCTATACGCAAGTTAAGCCCAAACAATAGGCCCTTATTACAAAATTATCCCAAAAAGAAAATAAGAACCAAAACTGAGAAAATTAAAAAGTTCAAATACATAATTAAATAAAATTGACCAAGAAGAAATCATGCCCCCATATTGGGCCCTTCATCAACTTGGATCATTTGGACCATCTTGAGTACTCCTTCTCCTGGAATGGGCTTGAGTGAGAGAAAGTGGTTGACTTCTTTGTCCAAATCCTCCTTAGCCTTCTTAGTTCTTGACCTTGTCATTGGGCCTCTAAGTCCTCGTAATGCATCTTTGGGCATTGGGCCCGTTAGGCTGCCACTTGAGCTTTCTTGGTCTCCATCAGATGCACCCAACTATGGTGCTTCAAGTTTAGGTAAGAATTTCTCTAATAACTAATATGCTTTATTATTCGTGTGTTAGTGTTCTGGGGCCTGGGTTGAATTTATGTGGATATAATAAGATCAAGTTTTTTTTAACTGGGCTTTGGTAGATAAAATTATAGAATATGATGAATAATTAAAGGTAAGAGTAAAATAAATAGGAATAGGTAGAGTAAAACAAAAGAATTTTGAATGTTTTAATTGTCCTTTCAGATTAAAAAAATAAAAAAGCGTAAAAGTGAAAATTAATTTCTCTTGTTTGAATTGTTGGGAATTAGTTTACTACATTATGTTCAAGTTACTTTGCTCAATGTCATGACCTTGTTTTGGTTAATTTTGAATTATGATTACTTGTTTATCAAAACGAAATGGTGTAAAATGAATAATCTTTAAAAGGTTATCAAGAATTTGCATAATTAACTAAGATAACCATCTTAGGATGAATGTATCAGGGATGCTGTGGGATTTACTTTCCATCATTCCCTGTGTACAATTGATTCCCGAGTTCAATTTAGTTTCAAAGACTATTTTCTTGTAAAAGAGTTTTCCAATGTTTTTTCATAAATTAAATAAATCTTGATGGCGACTCCATTTCCATTTTTCATTTTCTTAAAAAAATTTCTTTTTGTCACCGCTCCTGCCATGATCTCGATCACAGCAGTGGTTTTTGCAACTTCCTTTGATTCTTCTTCCTTTTCTTTTTTTCTCACATTCTTCTTTCCCTTTCTTCCTACTGCTCTTTCTTTCTTTTTCTTCCTTTCTCTGTTTCACTTTTTCCATTTCTCTCTTTTCTCTCTCTCTTCTCTTTCTTTCTTATCTCTTCTTCTATTGGTAATAGCCGTATGAAATAAGAAAAAGTGGGATATTTATGCCTTAAGGTCAAAGATGGTGGAAAGAAAGATGGTAAAGATATGTTTATTTGACTTTGGGGTAATTCTTTGGAAAATCTATACCTCTAAAAGACATTTTAGTTCTCTATGTTATACAAAAATAGCCAACTAACTCATACTAATATTAATATAAATTTATAACCTCAAACTAAAACTGATAGGTTAAGGAAAATGTTATATTTCTCTCATCCTTTTTAAATTTTTGTCCTCAAAATTTGGTTATCTAATATGAGAAATTCCATGTAATTCTCATATTATACTAGAATCTAACTTCTAAATAACTATAAGTAATTAGCTATCAAAATTTTGTTATACAATCCAACAATTAAAACCAAGTACAACTAATTCTCAAGGAAACAAAATTACATAAACATAGTTCATCAATCCTCATTTCATTTCCTACTCTTCAAACAATTAAGATTCACAAGAAAATCCTATTACTCATTTATATGCATTCTTAAGAAATTGATCCTAGGTTATGTACTCACCTTCTTTTGAATCAGGAGATTGGGTTGCCTCTTTGCCTCTCAAGATATAAACTCTCCCTATGGTTTTGGGTCTAGAATTAGGATTTTCTCCCATTCCCTAAGGACAATTCCTAGCATAATGTCCTACCCTACCACAATTGTAACATTCTATCTTGTCCAATTTGCAAGCTCTAGTACCATGATAATTCCCACATTTTACACATTGTGGTTCCCTAGTTTCATTATGAATCTGTTTTCCTTTATCCTATGAGGACTTGAGCTAAGAAACATCCTCTTCAACCCTATCATCTGACCTCTTTCTTTTCAGGAAACTTTATGACATCTGCTCGAAGACTAGCTTATTCACCAAGGACGAAAAATCCCTAATTTTGAAAGGCTTTATTGTCCTTTTTATGTCGTCTCAAAGACTAGCTTCTAACTTAACACATTTCCAGTTCTCATAAGGATTGTATCGAAAATAGGAGGAAAATTTCGATAGCTCTTCGAATTTGGCTTCATATTGCCCTGCTGACATACTTTCTTGCTCTAGCTTTAGAAATTCGATTTCTTTATCCTCTTGCAAATTCTTTAGGAAGTATTTATTCGAAAAGGTTGATCGAAACACTTCCTATGTAACCTGAGTTCATGCCACTTCCATTAATCTCCTAACACTACTCCACCAATACTCTGTATTTCCCTTTAACATATAGGTAGCAAAAGAAATCTTCTGGTCCTCTATGCAATCCATCACCGCAAAAATCTTCTCTAATTCTCTTAACCATTCTTCAGCCTTTGCTGGATTATATTCTCCTCTGAAGGATGGAGGGTATGCTTTTTTTCAATTCAGAAAGCTCGTGGGAATGTTGGATTCTCACTATTGTTGCATCTTTGACTGGCTGTGGTGGTGGATATGCCTCCATTCTTTCGAGCACTCTATTGGTGGTGTTAGTTTATGCCCTCATCGTATCTGCCATCTGTCGAAAAACTCTCATCATATCTGCCATATTTTTGTTGGCAGATTCCCTATTTCTTTGGGCATGCCTTGGAGGTGCCATAATCTCATGTACACACAGAACAATGCATATTAAGTTGATCGGTCTCATTATCATGTAACAGTATGATAGTAACTATTAACATCCATTCCTAAGGTTGTCATGCAATTCTATTTGTACATTTCACTTCGAGACAAGAAAATACACAACATAAAACATGATTATCGAAACATGCCAAAAGCATAGTCAGTCCATACCCAGCTCAACAGGATGAATTGCTCTAATATCATAATGTAACGTCCTAATTCGAGTTACTATAGTATATTTGAAATATACATAGTAAACGAGATTAGACTCCTTACTTCTAACTTTTAAACATCATTAAAAACTTTGTAATAACTATATGTATTGAAAATATAATTTCAAAAATAGTCAAAAAATAGAGTGTAACACCCACCGTAGGATATCACATTTTATATTAATTAATTACCGAATTACTCCCAAGTTATAATATAATATTTTATAATAAAAATACGAGTTATAAAATTTCTTGACATCGATAAGATAAACTTAGTAGAAAATAAAAATATTAAATATCATCACAAATAATTTACATTATATACATCATATAAGTACTATCAGACTTATTTATATACAGACCGAGTTCTCAAAAATATTTAAACATTACTACATTACCATACTGGCCCACGTACACCTAGATAGCAAAACCCTCAGATGGGTCCTCCCTGGGATCAGCCTTAGATTCCTCAGAAGGTAGGAATCCTAGTTGACGTGTTGTCTTACAGACAGGTGTCTGAGCAGATGATACAATGCTGATCTCATATGGGACTTAGTAACGACCACTCCAATATTGCCTAATAGATAATGAAAATTCTATATGTACATATATAGTACCAGAAAAGAAAGGATCTCCATGAAAGATCCTACTCATATTAACTGTCACATGTCCCTGATAGATAAGTCCCTCCTCATTGGGACTTATAAGCCAAGCACCAGCTCCTCCATGAAACTGCAATCTCACATGCCCAAAGAAGCTAGATCTAGTTGCCATCAAATCAGAACTCAGTCTCCTCAGCAGGAATCTGCTCTTCTCTGCCTTCTTGCTCAATACCTTGCTCAGCGTCTTTACCAAATATAAATACAATACAAAAATAGGCATACCAAGAGGTGAGATTATCTACGCCAATACTAACATGGTAGTATGGAGATAGCAAATACAGCATATCATACAGATATATCACACAAATATACAGGTATAATAAACAATAAACATAATCATTTCATCTAACATTCCTCAACATTTGACAGATAAAATGTCTCAAAGATATACAGATATGTACAAGTTATGCATATGCTCATTGACTCATTTCCTACTCCATGGAGCTAAAACTCAAGTTGGAGAGATTGATATAAAAGATCTATCTGTACCAACATGCCTTAGACCATGTGCCATAACTCTCATAAGTGTTTGCACATCTAGCATATACACGACAATCTTCACCAGATCTTGATTAAGAATAGTGTCTCTCAGTTTGGATCGTCGATGCATTGCACCGGTTCAATCCACGGTACAGAAGAGTTACCAACTGCCCATTGTGGAAAAGCCGCACCCTGACTCCCCCAAGGTCAACAAGTGACCTACACTACGTATATCACACCCACTCAAGAGGTGTAAGTCTCTCCTAGGTCATTAGCCTTAACATAGTCCATCAGACTTTTTCCAATGCATGCTCAATGCATACAAGCCAGTCACAGTCTAAAATCATAATCTCATATACAGGGTCCGCACACTGGCCCAACAGTATCTTTACTGTATTTTCATTCCCATAAACATTTTATTATGTTTTCATAATCGTGCAACATTTTTGTCGCGTTTTCAAATCGCGTATTAATTTTTCAACACTATCTCAATCGCGTAAAAATATTTAATTGTTTCCCAAATTACGTAGCAATTTTTCAACATTTTTAAAATCACGTAGCTTAAAGATCACATTTTTAAGTTACGTAAAGCATTTTTTACTATTTTTCAACTATGTAAAATATTTCTCAACCTTCTAAACCTCATTTTGGCCTTTCTAAAAATTTATATCATTTCTTATTTTACTTTTCCATATTTTCTCACTTAAAATTTCCTAATGCGCTCAAAAACCCAATGAGTGAGTTATATGTTAGTAAATTTCAAGTCACCAACATAATCACCATAATAATTAGATCAATTCTAAAAATTAGTTCTCTTTAAAACAAGTTGAGGTTCAAACACTTTCAACTTCTCTTTTCCTTTCATAAAAGAAATCTTCATTTTTCAAATAACAAAGTGTTTTGTTTCCATTTCTTAAATCCTTGTACTTAATTAACTAAATTACCAATTTAAAATCATATTTTTACATAAAACAAAGTCATTCCAAGCCTTCAAAACCGTGGGGTACATGGCCATTGAAACCAACGTATCTTTTCTTTTCCTTTCCTTCCTAAGCATCCAATTTTATCATTCATGAAACTCTTAACTTGGAAACACCTATTTTGAGGTGTTGAGGTCGTAAGCCTCATGGTCTTTGGAACCAAAATTTGTTTTCCTTTCCATCATCAATCATGGCATACATGTATATAGTCATCATATCATATAATCAAGCATACCATAAAGCAATAAAAAACACATAAAGCATACAAACACAAATAAATAATTTAAAGCACATAAACACCTACAATTAATTAATTACACAACTAAGAATATGAACCCTCACATGGATTCACCATCCATCACAAATAATTTCATCTCTCACCACCATACTTGGTTGGTGAGATAAATCTCCCTCTTACATTAAGGAAGATCAAACTCTTCTTGGATCCTTCTCCTATAGATTTCATGTAGCTCCAAAAAAATCCTATCAAGCTTAAACAAATTACAAAGTCATAAACTATGGTTGAAAAAAAGAAAACCATAGATCAATCATGGCTTTGGAACTTAAGAATCACCTTGAAAACAAGAAATAAGGATCTTTACCTTGTAGAATAGAAACTTCAAGCTTGGATTTCAAGCACTAGATGGATGATTTTGAAGAAACTTACAACATGAAAGATGTTTAGAATGGTGTTTAGGTTTAAGAAGTGGAATTAGATAAAATTATTGAAGGTTGTATATTGGTCTTGGGTGTGGCTGTCGAGAGCTCCTCAAAGAAGTGAAAATGGAGTTTTTGTGTGTTCTTGGAAGAAAGAGAATGGAGAGAAAAGACATAAGTGATAGGAATGATGAAGATCAAATGAATTTGGTCTCCTATGTCTTTGTGTTAGCCATGTGAGTGTAGGGAGAGAATGGTAAGTTTTTGTTTACTATCTAGATCTTTATGGAGGCTAGGATATTTACCATAATGATAAGCTTAAAAATTTTGAGTCTTGAACCTTCCTTGGAGACCAAATGGCCGTGGAAGCCTAATGGAAAACACTAACTAAGTTTTGCTTCATTTAGTTACCTTGTTAAGCTTAGGCAAACCTAGTTAGCATACTTAGTTCATTAGCCAACTATCTAGTTACTTAGGTGATAGTCATTAATTCTTGAACATTGTAGAACCTTCTTGTAACTAAGAGTAACTAAGAATCCTAATGGTTAGTAACCAAGTTTGTCTCCATTTGATTACTTCCTAAGTTTTTTTAGAATAACTTAGTTAGATTTTCTAGTTTCTAACTAACTAGTCTAACCACTAAATTTGACCATCTTCTATTGGCTTAGAATATGTCAAGTCACTAATGTTGACTTCGTTCCTATTGGTTCACTATCAATAAGTCTCAAGACTTTACCAGTTCCTATTGTCCACCGGACAGAAGCTACTGCTCATAAGTCAGTAGGTATCGTCCATTGGATAATAAAATAATAATAAAAATATAAAATATTTTTATTTCACAAATAAATTTTAAAAATTAAAAGATTATGACACGCATCTCTCAGAATTGGGTTTAGTAAGATCCCCCAGCTCCGACTAAATACGTAAAGATTTTTCCCCGGCTAGAAAATTATTATTTTCCTATCCCGGAGTAAATCACACAAAACAATCAAATATAGTCATGGAATTGTCAAAATAATTTTACAGCACATAGAAATCACAAAACAGTACAATTCTGTTATTATTGTAAAATAGCATATTTCGGGGTGTTACATAGAGCCTCTAAAATAAAGTAATCAAACTATACATTAATTATATAACTGAAAATTTTGATTCTCTATAGAACATAATTTTGATTCTTTACTGAAATATTAAATTTATACATAATACATCAAAAAGTGTTTGAATACAAACTAGGCCTTCATGGCATATATTCAACATATACAAGTCGAAAATAAAAGTTCTATTTGAAGCTACAACTTCACTTTCCCTCTTTGGATAGGTTTCAATTTCAATCTGTAAATTAACATACAAACAAAGGGGTGAGAATTCAAAAATTCTCAGTAGCATAACACAATCAGTGACAATTCAATACAACTCCATACACATAGATAGCATCTCATATGCAATTATGTATTGATGCTTATGAAATGAATCAGTGTTGATGCTTATAAAATGTAATATGATGATGTTTATAAAATGTACTATGATGATGCTTATGAAATGTATTATGTTAATGCTAATGAAATGTCATGTCCTTTATCAAAGTACCCGTTCGCAACTTTGACATGCTTAAGGAATGTCATGACTTTCGACAAAGTGCTCGTATGCAACTTTGACCTTCAACCAAGTGCCCTTCCGCAACTTTAGTTGTATGCTTATGATGTCATGTGCTTCGACAAAGTGCCCACACGCAACTTTGACTTGGGCTGAGTGCTTTCTCACTCTTTAGCCATGAGTTATTGTTATGAAATGCGCATGTCATTCTGAATTCTGTTGTTCGATAAGCTCTTTAAGCCCTTTTTCGAATAACATTGAAAAATAGTTCCTCATACCTTTAAAAAAAATAGTTCATTCCCTTTCGATTAGAATAAAAAACTTGTCATTCGAATAACTCTCTTAGTTTATTCGATTAGCCTTGAAAACATTCTAAAATAGTCTTCTCAAATAGCTCTCTTAGCTTATTCAATTATCATAAAAAATATCCATTCAAATAACTATCATAATCTTTTGATTAACATCGAAATCTTACTAATCGAATAGCACACTTAGTCTACTCGATTAGTTCTAACAATGCTCTTCTGAATTATGCCAATCAAATAGCTCACCTAATCTATTCGATCAGCCTTAAAAGTCATGTAATTTGAATTGTTCTATTAGTATACTCAGTTTAACATTGAAATCATGCAATCTCGTATAGCTGACACATCAAAACTAGAACATTCTGTAATGTTCTATTCGCGTAGCCTCTTGGCCTATTCAAACAAAACACTGCAAAAATGCCTTATGCTGCATCAAAACATCACTTTTATATCCATATATCATGTAGTAAAACATTGGAAAATCATCAAGTTCTTGGAGATGTATTCATGATTATGCATGTTCATACACATGTATGCCCAAATCACATTATAACATCCTCCCTAACTTAATAATCATAATCAGAGATATAGTTGCTCAATAAAATTGGTATGAGATACTTGATAATTTTTTACAATGATTTGGATTGATTTGAGCATAAATCTATAACACTGAAGTTGAGAAACAGCTCAAATAAACTCAGAATTAGGCTCAAGTAGCAAATAAGATAGAAATAAATATGGAACATTTATTTCTAAGATATAAAGGATGAAAAATGAACACTTGAAAGCTTCTAAATTCAATTCCATAAGGTTTGACTTAATCTAAGGATGAATAGTAAAGCTTAGTGTCTAACAAAGGTGTATTGTGAAATTCAAGGAAAGATAAAATTAGAAAATGTATGAAATCCTAAAATTTTTTATAATACCTATGAAGGTTAGAAAATTCGTTAATGGAACATTAAAATATCTTTAAGAGATAAAATGTTTCTAGTTGAATTTTCTAATCTTTCCTTACCTTTTAAGCCACCACCGCCTTTGCCTTTCTCATTTTATTTTATATCTCTTTTCTTACTTTTCTCAATTCTCTCTCTCATGCTCATTTCTCCTCTCTCACGCACGACCAGCTGAAGAAGGAAGAAACAGGAAAAGAAAGAAGGAAACAATAGATAAAGAGGAAGAAACAAGCAAAGAGCAATAAGAACAAAGAAAGAAATAGAAAGGGAACAGGAAAATATCAACTTAAGGTAGGGAGTTTTCTCTATTAGTTTTTTAATCTTTTATTTTCATAAGCTTTGAAACCTTGTGATTTGGATGAAGATTTTCAAATAAGAAAGATGATTAAGTGTTGATTTTCAATTGAGAACTTGAAATTCCTGATTGATTTTTTGTGAACCTTGAGTTTTGAAAATGGGTTTAAAACCCATATTTGTTTTGCTTGATTTGATGATGTTTGAATGGTTGCATACTATGAATATAATGTTTTTGAGTTGATAATTGCTGGTTTTGGAGTTTGGATGGTTAGAACTTGGTTTCAAAACTAGAATTTTGAGTTTCTGGTGTTCGGGCACTCATGCGCCAGAGATTGGGCGCCCAAACCCTGAAACTATCAGTTGTTGTACGCACAACAAGTGCTCAAGCATTGGAAGGCTGGCGCCTAAGCACTAGTCGTAGAACATAATAGGGCATTTATCGATGCTTGGGTAACCAGTGCCCAACGCCTAACTGCCCAAAGGGCAGAAAAAAAATTGAATTGTGATTTATTTACTTGAAAGCATGATTTCTAATGTAATGATGGAGACCAAGGAAGCTCAAGTGGCAGCCTAACGGGCCCAATGCCCAAAGATGCACTGCGAGGACTTGGAGGCCCAATGACAAGGTCAAGAGCTAAGAAGGCTAAGGAGGATTTGGACAAAGAAGTCAACCACTTTCTCTCACTCAAGCCCATTCCAAAAAAAGGAGCACTCAAGATGGTCCAAATGATCCAAGTTGATGAAGTGCCCAATCTGGAGGCATGATTTCTTCTTAGTTAATTTTATTTAATTATGTATTTGAACTTTTTAATTTTCTCAGTTTTGGTTCTTATTTTCTTTTTTGGGATAATTTTGTAATAAAGGCCTATTGTTTGGGCTTAACTTGCGCATAGCAGAGCTAGGGATAGGTGCTGCCTTCTAATTGGGCTTGGGCCACATTTGCGCTAGGGTTAGGATTAAAAATGCTCTAGCTCGCTACCTCCTTTAGCTAGACCTAGCCGCATACCTAATGCCTATAAATAGGCTTATGTTTACTGCATTTGACATTTTTTAATTTGAGAATATTATTGCACTCCTTTATGATTTTTGAGAGCTTAGTTCTCTTTGGGTTCTTGGAAGAACCATCTTGGTTCTTATCAAAGGTTTCCTTACCTTTGAGGCAAATCTTCGCTTGACTTATTACTCTCCAAGAGTGTGGCGTCTTCTTCCTTCCATTCCTTGTCTTTTTCCATCTTTTCTATTTTTTATTGTTCACGGCACTGTTCATATTACTATTCACCCTTCATCGTTTAATTCTTTAAAACATGAAATTAACTCAAGGATAATCCGTAAAAACAATATGCATCCAACTTGGATCATATCACTTATTGAGTTGATCAAGCTCAATACATTTAACCGTGTATCAGTAAACTACAAACATGCATTCACAAGGCTGTTATGCAATTTTACCTATATATCTCATCTTTAAGATAAGAAAATGCATAACAATAGCATAACTAGTTCATACCCTGACTCAACAGGATGAACTGCTTTGATACAATAATGTAACATCCCCAATATTAATACTAATGACATATGTAGTTTACGCATTAGCAAATAGATTTTGGTACATTATTTATGAATATCTAAGATTTTATAATTAAATAGTTTGAATCAATATCAAAATATGAGCCTTTCATGATAACATAACATATATATATATATATATATATATATATATATATCAAAATGAAGTTTATTATACATCTATACAAAGATTGCCTCATGCCACAAAATTTACTATAACATAATACAAAGTTACAAATAAGGAAACTAAACTAAGTCTTCTAGCCAAAACTCCAACTTGCATAGCTGCTTGGATTCTGCTTGGAATAATCATGGAAATCATAGAAGTAGGGGGTGAGAATTATGAAAAAATCTTAGTATATATATCAAAATGAAGTTTATTATACATCTATACAAAGATTGCCTCATGCCACAAAATTTACTATAACATAATACAAAGCTTCAAATAAGGAAACTAAACTAAGTCTTCTAGCCAAAACTCCAACTTGCATAGCTGCTTGAATTCTGCTTGGAATCATCATGGAAATCATAGAAGTAGGGGTGAGAATTATGAAAAATTCTTAGTATATATATATATATATATATATATATATATATATATATATATATATATATATATATATATATCAAAATGAAGTTTATTATACATCTATACAATGATTGCCTCATGCCACAAAATTTACTATAACATAATATAAAGCTTCAAGTAAGCAAACTAAACCAAGTCTTCTAGCCAAAGCTCTAACTTGCATAGCTACCTGGATTATGTTTGGAATCATCACAGAAATCATAGAAGTAGGGGGTGAGAATTATGAAAAATTCGTGAGAATTATGAAAAATTCTTAGTAGTTTAATAAAAATTGTGTCATCATAATAATTTTAGCTATTTCAGAAAAAATCTATTTTTGAATTTATTTAATATCATGCTAAGAAGGTGACATAAAACCAAAACGGGTCCTTCCTCTTCCCGAAATAGACACTCCATTTTATTATTATGAAAATCATTTAAATCATAAAATTTCTAAATATCATCATAAAAACTTATTTGTCAAAATAAATCATATCTCAGATCATCAGAATACATGTCTTATCAATGGTAGCATCATAAAATCATTCATTTGGTAGTAGACTGCTTTCAGGTTAGTGCACATTAACCTATTTATGATGATCAATTTGTCACACAGGGCTACTCTAGGTAACTAGGACATATCTATCTTAGTTTAGTAAAGAGGACGCACAAAAACCCTTAGTCTAGAACTAAAGGTAGATTTCAAACTACCATGATAGAGAGGATACACAGCAATTCTCACAATATCATTTATCTAGGATAGAGAAAGGTAGATCATTACTCAAACTATCCCGAATTTAGGATAACCCCAAGTAGTGAAGTCATCCTCTACTACTTGATGTCTAGGAAAGCTTGGGTAATGAGGGAGGTCTTCCTCAACCTCTATTACTCTAGTATAGATAAATTTTCATATTCTCTTACCATTGTCCAAGACCTACCTTGTACAAAGTTTATCCAAAATCCAAATTAGCCTAGTTCCACAAAGCGATACTCATGAGTGAAGACCATTTTTCATCTCTTTAATCATCATATCATCAATCATGCAAAGATATGCATATCTTAGTTTTTCCTCATCATAGGTATTTCAATTCATCAATCGAACTCATAACATACCATAATTATCTCACAATTTTTAGTATTCACAAATAAACTTAAGCATAATCATACTTTGCATAACATTATTTATGCTTATCTTCATCTAATATATCATAAAATATTATTGCATTACATGATATGATCCAAGTTGGATGCATATTATTTTTACAGATCGTCTTTGAGTTGATTTCATGTTTTAAAGAATTAAATGATGAAGGGTGAATAGTAACATGAACAGTGCCATGAATAGTAAAAAATAGAAAAGATTGAAAAAAAACAAGGAATAGAAGGAAGAAGACGCCATACTCTTGGAGAGTGATAAGTCAAGTGAAGATTCACCACAAAGGTAAAGAAACCTTTGATAAGAACTAAGATGGTTCTTCCAAGAATCCCAAGAGAACTAAGCTCTCAAAACTCACAAAGGAGTACAATAATATTCTCAAATTCAAAAGTGTCAAATGCAGTAAACACAAGCCTATTTATAGGCATTAGATATGCAACTAGGTCTAGCTAAAAGAGGTAGCAAGCTAGCGCATGTTTAATCCTAATCCTAGCACAAATGTGGCCCAGGCCCAATTAGAAGGCAACACCTATCCTTAGCTCTGCTATGCACAAGTTAAGACCAAACAAAAGGCCCTTATTACAAAATTATCCCAAAAAAAGAAAATAAGAACCAAAACTGAGAAAATTAAAAAGTTCAAATACATAATTAAATAAAATTGACTAAGAAGAAATCATGCCCCCACATTGGGCCCTTCATCAACTTGGATCATTTGGACCATCTTGAGTGCTCCTTCTTCTGGAAAGGGCTTGAGTGAGAGAAAGTGGTTGACTTCTTTGTCCCAATCCTTCTTAGCCTTCTTAGCTCTTGACCTTGTCATTGGGCCTCCAAGTCCTCGCAGTGCATCGTTGGGCATTGGGCCTGTTGGGCTGCCACTTGAGCTTCCTTGGTCTCCATCAATATGTAATGTTCTATGTATGCAAGATACTATGGCATCTTCTAGGCATACGCGGGGAGGTAGAATATCTACCAATGCAGACATGGTAGATATAATGGAGTTGCTTAGATAGTTAACCACTTCAATGAGAGAGCAAAGAGAAATGTCTATAGTGATAAGGCAACCGATGGAAAGATTGGGGAATAACCCACATCCGCAGCAAGAAAATGAACCTGTTGTGGTGCAAAACCAGAACTTCAAAGAACTTTCTGAGTTTAGAAAGTGTAATCCACCACTTTTTCATAGGGAGTATGATCCTGTTAAAGCTCAAGAATGGCTAAAAGAATTAGAGAAGATATTTACTAAGTTAAGGTGCACAGATGACTAGCGGGTATCTTTTGCTTCCTTTATGTTAAAAGGAGAAGCAAAAGATTGGTGGACCGAGGCTAGAAGGCTGCTTGAAGTTGTCAGAACCCAGGTTACCTAGGAGGTATTCAAGATTGCCTTCCCAGAGAAATATCTTCCTCTGAATGTCCAAGAGGAGAAGGAAATGGAATTCTTGGAGTTAAAGTAAGGAAATATAACGATAAGTCAATATTTGGCTAAGTTTGAGGAGTTTGCCAAATTTTCTTCATATCTCAAATATAATCTTGATGAGAAGTGGAAATGTGTGAAGTTTAAGACTGGTTTAAAAGGAGACATGAAAGAAAATGTACGACCATTTGAGATCCAGAATTTCTACACTTTAGTAAACAAGTGTCGAATAATTGAATCCTCTAGATTGGAGTGGGAACAAGAGCAAAAGTTGCAGAATTTTTAGAAGAGAAAGGGAAATGATTATCAATTTAAGAAAAATGAGTTTCAACCTAAGAATCAACAAGAGAAGGGGAAGTAATTACGAAATGAAGATAAAGGGCTGAAATGTTCAAAATATGGTGGATATCATGGTAGCAAGCCATGTATGATCAACCAGATGACATGCTTCAATTATGGCAAGAAAGGACACCTTGCTAGAAACTGTCTTCAACAAAAGGAAGTGGTGACTCCCAGACCCTTGACTAGAGGAAGGGTATTCACTCTGAGCGGTCAGGAAGCAGCTCAGAGTAAGTGTATAGTTAAAGATAATCTTTTAATTGTACTATATGATTCAGAGGCAACCCATTCTTTTATTTCTTGTGATTGTGTGAAGGAATTTGAGTTACCTATTTTTGACCTTTCTTATGATTTTTCAGTCTCTACCCTTATTGGAAAACCTGTGTTAACCTCCCACATATGCCTAAATTGTTGTGTAACAATCGAAAACAAATACTTTCTTGTAAACTTAATTTGTTTACCTTTGGTTGACATAGATCTTATTCTGGGCATGGACTGGCTAGCTGAAAACCATGTTGTACTTAATTGTTCAGATAAAACCTTGGTTTTCCTATCAGATATTCCTTCCCTAAACATATCATTTGAATATATATATCTATATTCCATTCAAGTTGCCAACTACCTAGTAGAAGGGGCTCAAGGTTTTATTCTCCTCTTTTCTTTAAATTCCGAGAGTAAGCAGATACTAGAAAGTATCCCAATGGTGAGGGAGTACCCAGAGGTATTCCCGAATGAGATAAGTGAGCTGCCACCCAAGAGGGAGATAGAATTTACTATAGACTTAGTGCTAAGGATAGGACCTATCTCTATAGCACTGTATAGAATGTTCCCTCTAGAGTTGGCCGAATTGAAAAGGCAAATAGAAGAACTATTAATAAGAAATTCATCTGACCTAGTGTTTCACCCTGGGGAGACCCAATGCTTTTGGTAAAAAAGAAAGATAGTAGTATGAGATTGTGTGTAGATTATAGGCAGTTGAACAAAGTGACAATTAAGAATAAATACCCATTGCCTAGGATAGATGATTTGATGGACCAGTTAAGGGGAGCAACAGTGTTCTCCAAGATTGATTTGAGGTCAGGGTACCATCGAATCAAAGTCTGAGAGGAAGATATCCCAAAGACTGCCTTTAGAACCAAATATGGGCACTATAAGTATTTAATGATGTCCTTTGGTTTGACAAATGCACCTACTATTTTTATGGATTTCATTAATAGGATTTTTAGACAATAACTAGACAAATTTGTGGTTGTCTATATAGATAATATTCCCATCTATTCAAAGACCCTTGAAGAACATGCAGATCACCTTAGGATAGTTCTAAAAATCCTAAAAGAGAAGCAATTGCATGCTAAATTATCTAAATGTGAGTTTTGGATGGATATGGTGCAATTCTTAGGACATGTAATATCTAGTGAAGGAATATCTATAGATCCCAGTAAGATAGAGGCAGTCTTATAATGCGAAAGACCTACCACAGTAACCGAGATAAGAAGTTTTATGGGTTTAGCTAGGTATTATAGAAAATTCATTGAGGTATTTTCTCGAATAGCTTTGCCTTTAACCAGATTAACCAGAAAATGCAATGTGTTTCAATGGACACAAGAATGCGAGAATAGCTTCTAAGAACTAAAAAGGAAATCAACCACCGCATCTGTTCTAGTAATCCCTGACCCACAAGGAAACTTTGAGGTATATTGTGATTCCTTAAGAAAGGGAATAGGATGTGTTTTAATGCAAGATGGGCGGGTAGTTGCTTGTGCCTCTAGGCAATTAAGACCACATGAAGAAAATTATCCAACCCATGACCTAGAACTTGCAGTTGTGGTTTTTACTTTAAAAATTTGGAGGCATTATTTATATGGAGTTAAGTTTGAAGTCAAGTTTGAAGTCTTTAGTGATCATAAGAGTTTGAAATATCTCTTTGATCAAAAAGAGTTAAACACGAGGCAAAGGCTATAGATGGAATTTTTGAAAGATTATGATTTTGAACTCAAGTATCATCTAGGTAAGGCCAATGTAGTGGCCGATGCATTAAGCAGAAAACTTCTACATGTGTCCCACATGATGAATTGAAATACCTATGATGAGAAAAACTAAGATATGCATATTTTTGCATGATTGATGATATAATGATTAAAGAGATTAGATAAAAAATAATTTTCTCTCTTGGGTATCCCTTTGTGGAACTAGGCTAATTTAGATTTTGGATAAACTTTGTACTAGGTAAGTCTTGGATAATGGTAAGAGAATATGAGAATTTCTCTATACCAGGGTAATAGAGGTTGAGGAAAACCTCCCTCTTTACCCAAGCTTTCCTAGACATCAAGTAGTAGAGGATGACTTCACTACTTGGGGTGATCCTAAATTCGGGATAGTTTGAGTAATGATCTACCTCTCTCTCTATCCCAGATGAATGATATTGTGAGGATTTATGTGCATCCTCCTTATCATGGTAGTTTGAAATCTACCTTTAGTTCTAGACTGAGAATTTCTATACACCCTCCCTGTGTGACAAATTGATTATCATAAATAGGTTGATGTGCACCAACCTAAAAGCAAGCTACTACCAAATGAATGATTTTGTGATGCTAACATTAATAAGACATGTATTCTGATGATCTGAGATATGATGTATTTTGATAAATAAGTTTTTAAAATGATATTTAGAAATTTGATGATTTAAATGATTTTCATAATAATAAAATGGAACGTCTATTTCGGAAAGAGGAAGGACCCGTTTTGGTTTTTTGTCACCTTCCTAGCATGACATTAAATGAATTTAAAGGTGGATTTTTTATAAAACAACTGGAATCATTACAAGACTTAGTTTAGTTTCCTTATTTCAAGCTTTGTATTATGTTATAGTAAATTTTGTGCCATAAGGCAATCTTTGTATAGATGTATAACCGTATATTGTTGTATATACTTCATTTCGATATATATATATATATATATATATATATATATATATATATATATATGTCATCACAAAAGGTTCATATTTTGATATTGATTCAAACTATTTGATTATAAAATCTTGGATATTCATAAGTAATGTACCAAAATCTATTTGTTAATGCGTAAACCGAATATGTCATTAGTATTAGTATTTGGGACATTACACTCATCACACTAGCAAACCAATACACAGAATCAAGTCTCATCAAAATATATAACTCAATACACAGAATCATGATTTTCTTTGAGTATCATGAAAAACTCCATGTTATTCATTCCTTGCCAGATTTCAACAAGCATAAAATGATATAGTATAGCAACAAACTCAACAACCCCCTACCTCAGCTCCCTATAGATGGTGTTCGATTCTTCTTTCTAGCTCTTCCTTTGGTTCTTCTTCTTCTTCTTTCTTTCTCACGTTCTGCTTTCTCTTTCTTCCTTTTTTTCCATTCTCTGTTTCACATTCTCTGTTTCTCTCTTTTCTCTTTGTTTTCTTTCTTTCTTATCTCTTCTTCTATTGCTAATAGTCGTATGAAATAAGAAAAGTGGGAAATTTATGCCTTAAGGTCAAAGACAGTGGAAATAAAGATGATAACGATAAGTTTGTTTGACTTTGGGATAATTCTTTGGAAAACTATACCTCTGAAAGACATTTTAGTCTTCTATGTTATACAAAAATAGCCAACTAACTCATACTAATATTAATATAAATCTATAACCTCAAACTAAAACTAATAAGTTAGGGAAGATGTTACAATTTCACCCTTTGAGATGTTAGGGGTAGGTAGAATTTTCTAAATGATGAAACAATTATTGCCAGGACATTTGGTACTTGCGAGCTTGGACAGGATGTCGGCACCCGAGTTCTATTCTCTAGGAATATGCTCCACCTCTGCACTTACAAAATTTTCCATGAGACTCTTTACCTTGAGTAAGTATTTCTACAAGAAAGATTCCTTCACTTCATAGCCACCCCAGATCTGGAATGTCACAAGCTGTGAATCATTGCACAAAGTGATATTGAACCCCCTTATGTGTTTGTGATATCAAACAACCTTATGCGTTTTGCCATTGTGATGATAATGCAAGCTTTGTACTCTGGCTGGTTGTTCAACGTTGGAAACTCAAATATGAGGGAGTGTTCAATGGTGACTTATTCGTTGTTCTCTAAAATAACCCTAATGTCGCTCCTTTTAGGGCTCAAGGACCCATCAACATAAATGATCTAAGAATTCCTTCCAGGATGGTCGGGTTTTGGAGTTAATTATGCTATGCAGTCTAATAAAGCCTAAGTTTTTATGGCTTGACATGGTTCATAGGTTATTCCAAACTCGGAAAGCTCTACTAGCCAAGCAATCATCCTTCTTGTGAGGTATGGCTTGTGTAACACCTGGCAAATTGGTTGATCCATCCTTACAACAACTAGGTGCCATTGGAAGTATTGCTTAAGCAACCTAACCATTGTGAGGAGTGCCAAAGCCAGCTTTTTGATCTTTTGGTAATGAATCTTGGGCCCTTGCAGGACCTTGCAAACATAATATACTGGGCTTTTCCCTTCTAGAGTATCCCTGATCATTACAGAATTGATAGCTTCTTAATTATTAGATAGATAGGCATACAACATCTCGTCAAGTTCTGGTCTTGTCAGGATGGGGGTGAAGCCAAGGTATTCTTAAGTTTCACGAATTCAGCCTCTCACTCTTGTGGTCTTTCAAAATATTTCCCATTTTTGAGTAGTTTAAAGAATGGGAGAAATTTGTGAGCAACCTTTGCCAGAAAAAAAGTTAGGGTTGCTATCCGGCCTATTAGCTAGTGGATTTCCTTTAAGGACTATGGACTATTCATCTCGAGCATCACCTTACATTTATTTGGGTTAGCTTCTATATCACGGTTTGTTAACAAAAAGCCCAAGAACTTTCATATTTATACTCTGAATGCGCACTTTTCTAGGTTTAACCTCATATTGTTCTTTCAAAGTTGTGCAAACACTTCATTGAGGTCCTAGATATGGTTGTCGGCCTCCACTGTCTTGACGATCATGTTGTCAATATAAACTTCCAACATCCTAACAATCTATTCGTCAAACACCTTATTTGTAACACCTTGGAAAAACATGTTAGGCTTGTATATAGATACAGAGGTAGCCTAATACTCGCTTAACATGTCTGTTAAGTTTTGTGATTGTCTGAGCACGTTTAGGCATTTTGCTGCTACACTATGTGTGAAAAATAGCTATTTTTAGCTCCGAAAGTGGCTTAAACTGCTTAGTTAGTAGAAATAAATATGAAGAGTTTATTTCTAGGTCACAAATGTGTGAACTGTGCTATAGTTAAAGTTTGAGGTTAATCAGAGTTAGTTTTGTATTTTTAAGCATACTAGTTGTGTATTTTAATGTCAGATTGACTACTGATATGGAAAAGTGTGGAAATGGTGAAAACAGATTTTTCATGAATCTTAGGATTTATTTTAAGTCTGTTAGAAGTGAGAGAACTAGATTTGGTGAAATTTGAGTGTTCTTAGCATATCAAGATTTTCAGTACAAGTTAATACCCATCTTATAAGTAGCAAAATTAGAATTTGCTACTTATAAGTCCCACGACAGAAAGAAGGGAAAACAGAGAAGAAGAAAGAAAAGAGAAAAGAAGAAGGTTGAGAAAGAAGAAGAGAAAAAGGAAAGAAAGAAGATCAAAGAGGAGAAGCAACTACCAAGGAAGAATCAAGGCAAGCTAAGAGGAAAGCTTGGATCTCCATAGCATATCTTCATCTTCAAGATCTTAAGGTAGGGGGACTTTGTGTTTTCACTCTTTTCTTTCATGTTTTTCATTGGTTGAAGAAGAGTTCTTAATGTGAGAAATGAATTTTGTTGGTGCATGCCCTAGAGGCTAATACATTTTGTCTTAATTTACATACATTGTATTATGCTAATTTTAATATATGAGGCATTTCATTTATTGTGTTTTTTTTTATAAACATAATAAAGTCCTTAGAATAGTAAGTTTGATACCATAGGACATCAAGTGGATGACTTGATTGTGAGATCCTATTGGATAAAATATTATTCTTAAATGTCCCTAGTCAAGTATTATTGTTAATTAGGACAACAATAATGCATTGAGACTAGTATGTGAGTAGACTGATGACCACATCTCACAGGTCATGGATATGAGATATCAAGTCTTCACATGGATACATATTAGAGTAATGGTGTATTGGACAGACCCGCCATGAGAACGCTATGTGGATCGTTACGTGAGTATCATAAGCAATTCTCATAGTGATAATGGTGTATGTGGTCCTTTGACCTGAAATCACTACGATTCCTACATGAAGAGTTATGTGTTTTAATGCCATCAAACGTCATCTGTAACAAGATGATTATAAAGTTAGCTATTAGACATACCGCGATTCATGTGGAGGGATGTGAGTGACCTAGATGGGATTTGTCTCTCTTACATAATAGGAGTGATATCTTCGGGGGCCCTGATTGAGTGAGACTACGAAATGAATGGCCATGCTCAAATGAGTCAATATGAGATATTGATCTCATTTGTTATTACTATGTCTACTCGAGAATCAGGAAACTAAAGATTGAACTAAACAAGGGTGACACGTTTTCATGCCTTGTGTTCAATCCAAATATCTGGACAAAGGGACTAAATGTAACATTGGTCACGGATAGGTTATGTCAAATCACTGACATTCTCATTACTTGCGTAGCAGCGATGTGTTGCTAGATATTGTTCACTGTTTGTAATATTGAAATGAGATTTTAATATTACTACTAACGTCATGAGAACCTGCAGGGTCGCACACTTAGAGTAGACTAAATTGGTGCAATAAGGATCCAAGTTGGACTCGGATTCAATTGTGGGCCTAACTCATAACAGATGAGTCTAGGGTTGCACAACTTACCTTGCTACTGCTCACACTCACTTAAGGCAGTCACTATTATAAATAGTACTGCTAAGGGGGCTGCTAGTAAGATATTACAGAACCCTAGCCGCACCTACAGAAAGTGAGTCAGAGAGTGACAGGTTTCCTTCTTTTCTCTTCGCAGCTAGCACTAATGTAGAGAGGTCAGACTCCAAGACTGTGAATGTTGGACATTTTGCAAGTCTATTCGTGTGGATACCACAGAGACATCGTCACTATTACGATTTTAGTGATTCACGTTGCTTGTGTTTATCATGCTTCAAGAGGTAAACATTTTAAAACTCGGATTATGGCTTTTTTGCATGGATCTTGTGAGGGAATTTTATTACCGCTGTGTGATTCTTATCCGTAAATCCCAACAGATTTATAGGGTGAATTTGGGGTTTTAGGCTTGATTCTTGTTGGAGAACTAGAGGATAGCCTACTTATGACTTATTGGTTGCATGGTGATGCATTTTTCATCCTTTGAACACTTATGATTTCATTTGAGTTAAAATTGGGTTTTAGGTTTTCATGGTGATGGATGATACATTGGTGCATTTTGAGTTGTTTTAAAATTAGGTTGAGAGTTATAACATGATTAGGGACCTTGTTTATAATTGGAAATTACTTGGTTTGGAGATTTGAGTGGTGGAAAGGCCATTGTTGCTTAATGGAACAATGGCTATTTTCTGTAGAATTCTGTAGAATTTATAATCACAGGGTCACGCCTAGGCGTGACTGAACCATGCCTAGGCATGGGTGTTCCAGTTTTCAGTTTGCGTGAGGTAGAGAACATCACGCCTAGGCGTGCCAGAGTTGCGCCTAGGCGTGGATGTTTGGCAGAAACAATGTATTTTATTTGATGCAATGGAGCCTTCTAATGGTGGAGATTCTTCTTTTATGCTTCTTAATGAGTATTGAGGCTCTAATAAGAGTATTTAATAAAGTGAAAATGTGATGAATCAAAGTGATTTGTAATGCTAATTATGCAAGATAATTAGACATGGATATGTATATATACATAGATTGCGATAGTGAGAAAATGAGTTTTCCTAGGAGTTGGAATCACTCTTGTTTACTCATTTAAGAGTGTTGATGTATTTTTTAAAGTATTTGGATGAAATGTGTTGTAAAACGAACTTGATATGCATATAAATCAATTGTGGGACTAATTATGTGAAGTAATTGGTAATTATTTTGCATGATATAATTGTGAAACATAGTTAAGGTGAGTGGTATACTCTCTATGTTTGTTATGTTGTTGAGGATGGATTTCCTTGTTAATTGATAAAGACTGTGTAGTGGATGGATTTCACTACCCTGATTATGTTGTTTTTTGGATGGATTTCCAGTGCTTGTTTGAGACTTGGGATAGGCTTCCTTCGTTTTGTCCTGGACTCATGCAATTATAATATTACCATGGACTTGGTATTATACATTATTCATTTCATACTTAAGTTATTGCATAGGTATACACATTAGACATAACTTGGCATAACATGACAATTGTATGAGCGGTTGCCGTCATTCATTTAAATTCATGACATGTAATTGTATGGGCAGTTGCGTACTTCTGAGATAAGAGTGTTGTGTGCTTCTGTGATTGAAGTGTTAACTTAATGATTGTGTAATCTTATATGATTGTATTAACTACTGATTTTGGAATACTTCTATTGAGAGGTGCTTTCTCACCCCCGATTGTGTTGCCATATAAATCCAGGTGTGAGTTTTTCAAAAAGGGAAATTGAAGATGGATGAATACTTAGTGTTGAAAATCATGGTGGAAACAAAGGAAGGTTGAGACAGTTGAGAGAAAAATGAGAAATTGAATTTACTGAATGTGTAAAAGTTAGTACAGCAAGCCTAGAATATGGCTTATATAGAATGTAAAATAGTAACTAACTTGTAACTAATTACTAATAAACCTAACTAACACCAATATACTTTAAAACCCCCCGGGCAAGCTGGGAGTGGTATACTAACATTGCCAGCTTGGGATCAACAGTACAATGTGACTAAGCAAGCAAAATACAAAGCAAACTAATCGCAAAATACAAGTTTTGTATCTGAAAAAAAAATCTGAAAGAACTATGTCAAGTTTTGTAGAAGTATGCTCTATTTCTGGCATCTCCAGGACGCTCATCCCAAGTGAAGTTGAAACTGTATTTGAAAAGAGTCGACTCATCGGAATAACATTGGTCAAAAGTCTCTCAACATCTGGGCATTAGGAGCCTCCAAACAACAAGAAATCCCAATTTCGGAATCCATCATCAATAATGCCAATCAAAGGCAAAAAAGGCTTAACCACTCAAGCAAAAGCTAACTCCAATGCTTAACCACTTAGCAGAAGCAAAATCAAAACCATATTAGGCAAAGCTTAACCACCAAGGGCAGAAGCTCATCTTCATGCTTAACCACGCAAGGCAGAAGCAAATCAAAGCCACTTCAAGGCTAAATCAATCTTCAACAACAAACTGAACTAAAGAGGAATTAGATTAACCATAGCTGAACCAAAAACTTGGCAACAAAGTACTAT
Source organism: Ormosia emarginata (assembly GCA_029884605.1). Lineage (NCBI taxonomy): Eukaryota > Viridiplantae > Streptophyta > Magnoliopsida > Fabales > Fabaceae > Ormosia > Ormosia emarginata. The sequence continues at coordinate 2,822,966 of JAQQTP010000023.1, forward strand.
CTGAAACTTGGTGAAACCAACTGAACTAATCACAACTATACTCCAAACAGCATGAACTAGAACCCAGCCATCAATCAAAATCAAAGGGTTGCAATGCTTCAACCAACTTCTAACAAAAATTGAAGAAAACTAAGTCTGTCTCAATGAGACATATCAACAAACAATTTGTGCATTAAACAAGAATAGATCTAGAACCTCCATCAACAGAGCTCAAGGACTCAAGTCCAAAAACAAAGCTAAATCAAAAAAATTGGAGAAGATGACCACTCAAATCTCGCACCAGCAAAGCAAATGAATAACGAAGAAACGATCTCACACATCACCGGAAAGACACCAGAAAATGAGATTAAGAACCAAAAAATGTAGATCGAAAATGCATCGAAGCTAATAAGATCATTAACTAGTAAATGCTTTGACGAGATTCAACTCACCGAAACAGAACCGATTGCCAGTTGCAGGTGAGAAACCAAAATATATTGGACAAAACCCCTCACCGAAACAGAACACTGCGCTCATTAGCGGCATCTCCAAGAACCATCACCGTTGATCATTCAACAGCGACAAAGATACATTTTAGGGATTTTAGATCGAAGATGCAGATTTGAGATTCTTCAATATGAACGGCAAGATCTACTATCAAAGATGCAGACATAGCAAGAGGAACCACCATCGGAGAGATGGAAGTAAGAAAAGTGCGACCTGTAATTGTACAGAGTTCACAACGGTGAGTCTGCAGTTGAGATCGAAGCCGCAAGAAAGAGAATGGAGGAGAAGATCTGATCAAACCATTAAAGCACCAAGTCATAGACAGAGGACCAAATCCTAAACAAAATAAAAAAAATGGAGAATAACCAAAAGAATACTCTCAGATCTGATAGCCGCAACTGAAAGCTGAACAAACGAGGTTGTAGCCAGAAAATTGCCATGATAACAACAAAATGGAGAAAACACAAAATTGTAGAGATAAACATGAAATTTCAAAGAAAGCGAAATGAAATGAAGCTGCTGAACAAATCAAATGTGCAAAAGAAGAGGAAATGCAACATCATATAACATCATAAAAAGGACAAATAATGGTGGGAAAATTCATGGGAAAGGTGATTTTGGAGAGAGGAAATGGGACAAAAATGAAATAGAAAAGACTGAAAGAGTGTTTGGAAATCGAGAAAATAAAAAAATAAAAAGAAAAATTTATTAGCTACTGTAGTGGAAGAAATGAGTTCAGGGTGGGTGATATCTCTCTGATACCATGTTGAAAATCATGGTGGAAACAAAGGAACGTTGAGACAGTTGAGAGAAAAATGAGAAATTGAATTTACTGAATATATAAAAGTTAGTACAACAAGCCTAGAATATGGCTTATATAGAATGTAAAATAGTAACTAACTTGTAACTAATTACTAATAAACCTAACTAATACCAATATACTTTAACACTTAGCTTAGTGTAGCTAGGTAGTTTATTTTGAAATGATGTACGTTTTGTATTTATGAGAAATACAAATTGTGGTGCAATATGTATATATTTAGTCGAGGCTCATATTTTCTATATATATATATATATATATATATATATATATATATATATATATAGTTTTGTTATATTGAAAATTGCATAGTTATGAAGTAGTAGGTCTGAATCTAATGACCGTGGTATTATTATACTATGGTTATTAAATTCGAGATGTTACATTATTCATCATCTATTGGTAGGTAGCATCGACATTCTTTATGTAACATCCTAAAACTACCACTGTGTATATCACCAATATACTTAAGTAAGTAGTATTAGGATAGTCACTCTACACATAAAACATAATTATAAGACTTGCATGTTTACTAACAACGCATAGATATATAGAGCCTTTGATAAAAAGTAAAGAGAACAAGGTAATTTTACACAACTAGAAACTTGCTCTTTACTACGAATTTACAATATATGTCTAAGATATACAAAAGTATAGAATAAGCCATAAAGGCATAAATACAAACTAGTAAACTAAATACGTCATTAAATACATACCAAATAAATATACTAGTCTTCAAGATCTTCCTTTGCTCCTGCTCTAATCATTCATTGGATTTACCATGGAAATAACAAATTAGGGTGACAATTTGAAATTCTCAACAGTAAATTTTAAAACATGACATCATAATAAATCCAGTAGTTTCAGGAAAAAAAATTAATATTACATAAACTAGTGGAAAGGTGGCATAAGCCAAAAACGGTTCTTTTTCCCTTCCCAAAACAGTCAGTTCATGAAATTAAGTAAAATAGTTTAATCAATACATAGCAATTCAACTCAAATCATCATATTCATTTACTTCAATTATAGTGGAGAGTAAGTATAAGCATTCTTTTTCATTGCATACCCTTAAGATATCCATCAACCTTTTATTAATATAAAACAAAACAATTGTCAATACAATTGTCATTTTGTGCAATGCATGACAATGTATGAGTATGCCTAAGAAATGCCCTAATGTATGCTTGTGTAATTTAGATAAAAGCATTTTATTTTAGGAAAAGTTCATGATATATGCATATTTCTAGGAAAACCTTTGTTCCTCGACTTCCCTTAATATCATAACCCTAGCATTAGGAGCACCTTTGACTCAAGCCAAATACATAGAAATAGCAAACATTAAGTTTGAAAAACAAAACATGCAAGAACATTTTAAAATCATTCTTCATTAACCTTTCACATAATATCATTTTTTTATTTTTTTCCCTTGCAAAACAAGGATACCAAACCTTAATCATCTTATATGTCATAATATTATACTAAAAAATAGCATCATTTATGGTCACACAAGGAAGCAATTCTGTCATGTCCATTTATCCTCATTTAAGCAGCATTTTCATGCAAAATTACATCAAAACTCTAGCCACCAATGAACAGCCTTTTGTCACGAAAATTCAATGCCATAATACATCATTCAAGACATGTTTTCCATATTAAAAGCAGCAACATTCAAGTCTAAAAATTGGGAAACATTATGCCCTTATTACTAATCATCATTCAAAGCTTTAATACAAGCTCAAAAGCAAAGGTAAATTAACCTTGCCATGATTTTCTAGCAAAATTCGATTCACAATTACAAGCATTTAATCATTATAAAATGAGTTTAAAAAAAAAAGACAGCACAATAAAAACAACAATAGCAAAATATAAAAATAACAATAGCAAAATAACAAAATAGTAGCAGCAAAATATATATATAGCAAGTAGGAAAAATAAATAGCAATAGCTAAATAACAAAACAAAGAAATAGGAAAAACAAATAGCAGTAGTGGAATAACAAAATAATAGCAACAAAATATGTATACAGCAATAGAAAAAATAAATAGTAGCTACAAAATAACAAAACAGCAACAACAAAATATGTATATAGCAGGAAAAAAATAGACAATAATGCAATGAAACTTCATGTTTCTCATTATTTCCAACATCACAAGTTTAAGTAAGAATCAATAGAAGAAAAAGAATAATTAAAGGATGGAAACCTCATCATAAACCCTAGCTTAGCCATGGATTAAACCATCACCAATCACATCCAAAATCATAAATTTTCATTCAAAAATATCGTCAAGAAAAAGGACTAGATGAAAGCAACTAGAGCACCAAAATTAACATAAATCCTCTTTTTTCTTGCTGGTTTGGTCATGACTTCAACAACCATAAAACTCATAAATTACAATCACAAACATTAGAAAGAAAGAGTAAATGAAAGACAAGAACCTCTTCTTTTACTCGAGCCTTGCTCTCTTGTTTCTCTTCTCTTTTTCTTCTTGTTTGTCAAGGTGCTATTGTTGAGATTCCTCTAGTTTTTGCATTGTTTTTTACCATGGAGAGTGATAAAGAAAAGATGAGAAAAGCTTAGATAATTCTAGGTAAAAAGGGACGATGGTATTTGGTCAAAAATGACTAAATTTTTAAGTGCAATAAATTTTATATCTGTTAAGCACTATTTAATCTTCAAAAGCTAAGTTTTTAAGTTATCATTAGTGCAATACCCCGAATTTCATTTTTTCTACATAAATATAAGTTTTATAATTTTTATGATTTTTGAGAATTTTTGTGAATTTTTCTGAGATTGTGATTATTTTAATATTATTTTGGGCTATCTGTGGGCCCGGGATGGGCCGAAAAAAAGTAAAAATTTTTTGGGACAGAAAATTTTGTACTGTTAATACGGAGACAGGGGATCTTACTAAACCTGAAACTAGATACAGTTATTGAAATTTTCTTTTACTGTGATTTTATTATTTATTGTACAATAACTACTGGTTTGTGGGCAGTAGTTTCTATTCTGTGAGTAATAATTTCTTGTAGCTTTAGCCATGTGATAGCCATGTGCTACTAGTCTTTAACAATGGTCAACATTAGTGGCTTCACATGCCATTAACCAATAGCATTAAGTCAACAAAAATGGCTTGTTTAATTAGTCTTTAAACTTGATGAATTAACTAAGTTAACTTAATTTTAAGTGGTAATTAAATGAAACAAAATTTGGTTAGTTTTGGTCAAGGAGTTCCACGGCCAAGTAGAGATTTTTAGGACTTTCAAGAGCTTATGAATCATCAACGGTGACCAAAGCATGGCTACTTGATGACAATAACCATGTGCTTGATTTCCATCTTGATTAATCAAGCATTAACTCCCTCACATGCATGCATTCCACGGCTAGGAGCTTTAGTGTAGGCTATCCATCACATTTCTATCACACTTTGTCTTTTAAGCCATTCTCTTCATTTCCTTTCTTCTTCACTTAACCAAAAACTCCATTTCTCCCATTCCATGAAGCATTCGGCCAACACACACAATACCATCATCCAAGCTTCTAAAATTTTATCCAACCATATTTCTTAAGCCTACATATCATTCTAAGACTCTTTCATGTTGAAGACCTAAGCTAAATCATTCATCTTCTACCTTTACTACAAGCTAGGGTTCTTAAACTTTCAAGGTAAAATTCTTCTTCTTTGTTTCTAAGTTGATTCTTGAGTTTCTAAACCATGATTGCTCCATGGTTTTTCTTCTTCAAGCTTAGTTTGCAACTTTATGTTTGTTTAAGCTTGTTAGGGTTTTCTTTGGAGGCTACATCAAATCTTTGAAGGAAAGCAACTAAGAGGAATTTTGTCTTCCTTGAGGTAAGAGGGAGATTAACCTCATCAACCATATGTTGGTGGTGAGGAGATGTCTTGTTTGTGGTGAAAAATTCATAAGGATTTATTCACTTGTGTGATTTTAAGCTTGCTTTGTTTGTGATGATCTTTGGTTGGTATGCTTTCTAGTTTTGATTTTATGCTTGTTTATTTGATTATATGCTTGTTTAGGTGATTTATTTTAATGAATTTTTAGTAGAAAAAGGAAATTAAATTTAATGTTTGGAATTAAATTAGTATATTAAAGCTATAACAATGAATAGAAGGTACTTGAAATTGGCTAACGTAGAGCTCACCTTTGGGTTTTGAAGCGCATTAGAAAATTTTGAGATGTAATGTCTAATTAAATCAAAGAATTAAATTTTTATAAAGAATCATAGAAAATATTACGTTAAGAATTTTTAGAAAGAAAATATTTTAAAGAAGGCCAAAATGTCTATATTATGTAAAGAATTTTATAAATAATTTAGAAAGTTAAGAAATATTTTACGCAAGTGAAAAATGCTAGAAAACTCTTACGTGATTTAAAAACGTCTATTTTCAAGCTATGCGATTGAGAAAATGATTAAAAATATTTATGCAATTTAGAAAACATTTGAAAATATTTACGCAATTGTGAAAACGTTGAAAAATAATTACGTGATTTGAAAACGTAAGAAAAATGTTACGCGATTTCAAAAACGCGATAAAATGTTTATGTGATTGGAAATTACAACAGTTTGCTGTCATGCTGTCGTGGTGGGCCCCGTTATGTTGGAAATTGATACCGCTAAGAATGTGGTGTGTATATGTGAAATACAGTGAAATATAGTTTGTATGTGTTAGATCATACATCATGCATGGAAAAGCATGTCAATTAAGGCAATGGGCCTAGCAGATGGAAATTATACCTTCGTACGGGTGAAAATTGCGTAGTTACGATCTTCAATGATCTTGGGGACGTCGAGGTGTGGAATGTCATATGTGGCCAGTTGGTAGCACCATTGTGTAACACTCCAAAAATTCGTATTTTATTTATTTAGGTCGATTCTTAAATATTTTTAGTAATTCGACTCGACTTTCATGAATTTTATAATTTTTTATTATTTTTAGGAATTTTTGGTGAGTTTTACGTTTTTTATTATTTTAATATTATTTTGGGCAATATACGAGTCTTCGTATTTTATTTCTTTTTGTCAATCCTTAATGATTTTTACCAATCTGATTTGATTTCCATGAATTTCATAATTATTATGATTTTTGTGAATTTTTGTGTGTTTTTATATTTTTGGATTATTTTAATATTATTTTCAGGTTGTATGCGGGCCCAGGGTGGGCCTGAAAAAATAAAATTTTTCTATGGACAGAAAATTTTGCACTGTTAATACGAGGACAGAGGATCTTACTAAACCCGAAACCGGATATAGTTATCAAAATTTTCTTTTACTGTGATTTTACTATTCATTAGATAATAATTACTAGTTTGTGAGCAGTAATTTTTATTCTATGAGTAATAAATTCATATAGCTTGTAGCCATGTGATACTAGCCTTTATTAATAGTCAAATTTAGTGGCTTGAAATGTCATAAGCCAATAGAATATTGAAAAGTCAACAAAAATGGCTAGGTTAGTTAGTTAAGAAATTAAATAATCTAACTTAGTTACTCTAATAGTCTAATTAGTAACTAAATGAAACTAACTTAGTGTGTTAATAATTAGTAATCTATAGTTACAAGGAAATATCTAGAGTTATCTAGAAGGTATGACAAATGCATGACATAAGTTTATAACTAGATAGTTAATTATGTAACTAAATAATCAAATTAAGTTAGCTTGAAAGTAATTAGATGAACTAATTACCTAAGCTAAGAGTAATTAGGAATTAAATTCAAACAAAACTTAATTTGTCTTTCCATGGAGTCACACGGCCACCTAGGCTATTCTAGCATGTTCTTGAATTCTCTAATGACTAAAGGATGACTACATGATGACTTGGGCCATGTGAAACCATGTGAAGCCATGTGCACTTGTTTCTATCTTGCTAAATAAGCCTTAAGCTTCCTTTCCTATGCATCACACAGCTATACACTTGAGAAAGAAGACATTTCACTTCATTTCTAACACTTTGTGATCATAAACCTCTATCATCTTTTCTTTCTTTTTCAAGAACTTCAAGAATAAACATCAAGAACTCCACCTTCTTCCTTCTTGGAGCATTCGGCCACTATTCTCAAAACCTACATCCAATCTTCCATAATTTTATCTAACTTCATATCTTGAATCTTCTCATCAATCCAAGACACTTTTATGTTGTGAACTTCCCAAGATTCATTCATCTTCACCTTTCTATCAAGCAAAGAACACAAAAGCCCTTACCTTTCTCTTCCACCAACCTCATGGCCAACCACCATAAAAATACCTTCCAAGCTTCAATAATTCTATACAACCATAGATCTTGAATCTCCATGAAATTCTAAGGAACTTTCTTGTTGGAGACTTTCCCTACTTCGTCCATCTTCAACCTTGATCTTCAAGTTCAAAGATCAAGAGCCTTTAGGTGAAGATTTGTGTTCTTCATCTTTCCTTCCTTTGGTAAGTTTCTAAAACCATATATTGATCTATGGTCTTTCTTATTCAAGCTTTAAGTACTAATATGCTATGTTTGATTTTATTTGTAAGATCTTGGGGTGTTGTTGAAGGACTTATACAAGAAACAAAGCAAGGAGCTTTGGAGGTTTCTCCAAGAGGTAAGAGGGAGATTACCCTCATCAACCATGTGTTGGTGGTGAGGAATGGATGTGGGCGGGGTGAAAAATCCATAAGAATTATTTCACTTGTTTGTTTAAGAGCTTTCCATATTTATGGTTGTTTGGTGATTGATATGTTTATTGCTTTGATAACATGCTTTAGTATGTGTTTACGATGCATGATGAATTGTGTATGTATTAAGATGTGAATTACATAACAAAAGAAAGTATGTTGGTTCCAAAGAGCCATGGAGGCACACAGCCTCAATGATATTTTTGGAGCAAAAGATTCTAAATATTTTATTAATCATGAGTTTTAGATGAAAAAGGTAGTAAGTTAATAATTTTAAGGATTTGCATAGAAAGTGGACATAAAAATGAACAAAGATTTTATGATGAAGCTATTTATGATTTTCGGCCAATATGCCATAGATTGGTAAATTAAGATTTTCATGAATGGTAAAATTGGATGATTAGAAGGAAAATGAAAAGAAAAGATATGATGGTTCCAATGACTATGTGGCTACGGTTTTAAAGGTTTCAAATGGTTTTACTTTATGTAGAATTATGATTTAGAAATGGAAAGTGAATTGATTTAGTACAAGAAATTTATAAGAGGATTTAAGAAATGGAAGAGAAATACTTTGTCACTTGAGAGATGAAGATTTCATTAATGAAAGAAAAAGAGAGGTCGAAAGTGTTTGAACCACAACTTATTTTAAAGAGAATTGAGTTTTAGAATTGATTTAGAATTATGGAAAATATGTTGGTGAGTTGAAATTTACTAACGTATAGCTCACCCATTGGGTTTTGAGGCGCGTTAATAAATTTTAAGTTGGAATAATTTATTTAAAGGAAATGTTGATTTTTAGGGGAAACGATGAAAAATATTAGTAGAAGATTTTTAAGTGAAGAATACGTGGAAAATGAAGTTAGAAATGGCATTGATTTTTGGAAAGTCCAAAATTATGTTTGGAATATTGAGAAATATTTTACGTAGTTGAAAATGATGAAAAAATGGTTTACGCGACTTAAAAAATAATTTTTAAGTTACACAATTTTGAAAACATTGAAAAATCGCTACATGATTTGCAAAACGTGTAAATATGTTTATGCAATTGAGAAAACGTCAGAAAATGGGTATGAAATTTGAAAACATAACAAAAGTGTTACGTGATTGTAAAAACGTGTTAAAAATGATATGAGATTTGAAAATAAAGTAAAGATACTGTAAAGAACTGATGTGTAATGAGGCATATGATGCATTTGGGAATCCTTTTAATGATGAAATTGAGATATGCAATGAGGCATATGATGAATTTGAGACATGCATTGAGATATTCGTACATTAAACAGAATTGCATTGAGGAATTCGTGCATTGAACGGAATATATCTGATAGCTATTACGGCCCTTGTGGTTGAAAAGAGAATGAGAATTGAAAAGTGAGATCTATGATGGATCTTGGGGGCGTCAAGGCGCAGCGGTCGATCCAGTGGGCAGTTGGCAAGTACCCTGTGCCATGTGGTGTTGGGAATTGCAGATCAAAAGTCACGCAGCAGAATAATAAAAATTCCCTCACAGGATCTATGCGAAAAGGCCATAATCCGAGTTTTTAAAGGTTTACCTCTTAAAGCATGATAAACACAGGCAAGGTGAATCACCAATACCGTAATAGCGAGATGTCTCTGCGGTATCCACACGAACAGACTTTCAAAAGGGAGTCACGTCTCTGTTTCGCAGTGCTAGCTGCGAAGAGAAGAAAACCTTTCACTGTCTCTCACTCACTTTCTGTAGGTGCGGCTAGGGTTGTGGTATTGCGTACATAGCAGCCCCCTTAGCAGTACTATTTATAATAGTGGCTGCCTTAAGTGAGTGTGAGCAGTAGCAAGGTAAGCTGTGCAACCCTAATCTCATCTGTTATGAGTTAGGCCCACAATTGAATCCGAGTCCAACTTGGATTCTTATTGCTCCAATTTAGTCTGCTCTAAGTATGCGACCCTGCAGGTTCTCATAACGTTGGTAGTAATATTAAAATCTCATTTTAATATTACAAACAGTGAGAGGTATCTAGCAACACATCGCTGCTACCCAAGTAATGAGAATGTCAGTGATTTGACATAACCTATCCCTGACCAATGTTTCCGTGTAGTTTAGTCCCTTTGTCCAGATATCTAGATTGAACACAAGGCATGGAACGTGTCACCCATGTTTAGTTCAATCTCCAGTTTCCTAATTCTTGAGTAGACATAGTAATAACAAATGAGATCAATATCTCATATTGACTCATTTGAGCATGGTCATATATTTTGTAGTCTCACTCAATCAGGGGGCCCGAAGATATCACTCCTGTTATGTAGGAGGGACAAATCCCATCTAGGTCACTCACATCCCTCCACATGAATCGCGGTATGTCTAATAACTAACTTTATAATCATCTTGTTACAGATGACGTTTGATGGCATTAAAACACATAACTCCTCATGTAGGAATCGTAGTGATTTCAGGTCAAAGGACCATATACATCATTATCACTATGAGAATTGCTTATGACACTCATGTAATGATCCACGTAGCGTTCTCATGGCGGGTCTATCCAATACATCATTACTCTAATATGTATCCATGTGAAGACTTGATATCTCATATCCATGACCCGTGAGATGTGGTCATCAGTCTACGCACATACTAGTCTCAATGCATTATTGTTGTCCCAATTAACAATAATACTTGATTAGAGACATTTAAGAATAGTGTTTTATCCACTAGGATCTCACGATCAAGTCATCCACTTGATGTCCTATGGTATCAAACTTACTATTCTAAGGACTTTATTATGTTTATTAAAAAGAACACAATAAATGAAATGCCTTATATATTAAAAATAGCATAATACAATGTATGTAAATACAAACAGAATGTATTGGCCTCTAGGGCATACACCAACACGTGGCGACACAGTCCGTTGCAATGCATTGATGATAGCCGACAAGAACATGATTCTTTTCGAAGACTGGAGATTGTTTATGGGCTAAGGCTGGATAATTAACCAGAAAGACTGGAGATTGTCTATGGGCTAAGGTTGGACAATTAACCAGAACATTCATCTCGAAATTGTGAAAACCTCCATGGAGTGGAAAATTGGTCTAGTATGCATACACATGGTTAGTACACATATTGTTATGGCATGATAAATGTTCATATGGTGTGACATCATCATTTTATAAATTAAGGATATCTGTTATGATGAAATTGGTACTGGTGATTTGACTGAGATATATGTTTACCAGAATTGTGATGAATTGATAATATGAATAAAATGATGATATATGTGTGTTTAGAATGACTTTGTCATTCGTATCATTCTTTGCTACCGTACTGGTATTGATGAAAGGGGATCTTACCTCTTTGCTGTATTATTTTATTGTGCTTGTATTGTTAAAATTTGTATAGTGGAAGGAACGAGTTTCTTAGACTTGACTGGAGGCTAATATTTTGAGTTCGGTGGCAACATCGAGGAGTAGCCATCCCAGATTCGATGATGTACAGTTTTGAGGAGGAATAGGTATATGACGCATCAAGATAGAGACAAGATGGAATAAGTATATTAAGTTTTTCTTGTTAGTGTTTTACCGTGCTATTTAGTAGGACCCGTCATGGGGTTTGCTACTGTTTAGAATCGAGTCTGTAAGTGTTATATTTCCTAAATAATTGTTAAATATTATGTGGTGTTAGTAATGTATATTAATCAGTTTAAATCTATTTTTCAGTATTACCTATAAATTTCAGTCAATTTATGTTTCCGCAAAATGAAATTTTAAAATCCATATTTTAGAACTCAAACCTTTTATGAAATGATTTTCAGATTATGAGCTTGTTGTCGAAAATGTAATGCTCTATGGAGGGTGTTACACACTACGTCGTGGTATCCTTTGCAAACACATCGACGATCTCGATGGAGTTACTACTCTTTTCGTGATTGGTTGAGAGTGTCTGTATTGGCCATGCTACGTACCATGATTTGATATATTGGTACATGATTTGAGGCTAACGATATGCAGACATGTACTCCCTATCTTTCTCTTTGAAATTGTGATTAGCTCCATGGAGTAGGAAATGGGTTGTTGTACACATGCATAGTGGGTCAGCATATTGATGTGATAATTATGCTTATTTGATATGTTATTTGAGATATGATAATATGACTATATGTGATAATATTGTATCTATATCATTTACTGTCATTTTCTATACTGCCTCATTGGTATTGATGTAGGGGATCTCACCTCTTCGTTATGTTATACTTGTTTTATTGTATATGTTTAATAAAGACCGAGGAGACAAGGAAGTGGATCTTTTTACTACCAGTGACGATTTTTCTGTATTATCTTGATATGGCAGCAAGACGCCAGGTTTTAGGTTTTGTTACAGTTCAATTCCATGGTGGGATTGATGCTTGGAGGGTTAATTTAGATAGAGAACAGTTTGTTTATACCGAGGATTTGACTCTAAATCTAAGTGGTACTAGGGATGGAATTCCTGTTATGGCACAGCACGTATCTGTGCGTTTAGAGTTCTTTATGCCTATTCATGAGCTCTGGAGTAGAAATACTTATACTCCACATGAGGATTCTATGATGTTGACTGCCAGAATGTAACACCCCTTTTTCTTAATATCGCGAAGAAGGAACGTCACACCATAATACAAAAGAAAACGAAATAAATTGTGAAAAATAATAGTTGCGTTGATTAATTAAGACCTGGTTCATTATTAACACGAGATTAAATAGTTTTTATTCTTGGATGATTAAAAATAATCGAGTATTGAAATATCTGTATGCATTTTTTTTTACATAACAGTAAGGAGATAATAATAATTATGAATACAATAGAATCAAAATAGAATTTAAAATCATATGTTCACAATATGTATATATTATATGTGTAAGACCCTAATACAGATATCTAGATATATCATAGTTTCTCAACGATATATAAAGATAACGGTACTAGAAATGTCACTTCCTCATACTTTATTCTAACATATATCCATAATCACAACTGAGTAATTATAGAAAGTCTTGAGAGATTACGAAAAAACTTAAACCTCATACATATATATATATATACAAACATAGCCACAAGAGGGCTTATTGTAATACATATAATATAAAACTTACAGAACAACTATAAATTGATTACATAAGTTCTGTCTACTTAAAGCAATAAAAACTACTCTAGTCTTCATGCTTTATCTTCTTACCCTTAGCAGGGTCTGTACCATAGTACCTGTGCCTGATCCTGCATCTGGATTTACATGGAATAGCAACTGGGGTGAGAATAAACATTCTCAGTAAAAGCAATTCCAATACCATCTAACTATAACATTGTATATAACAGATGCTATAATTCTAACTTAAGAGCTTCCTCCTCTTTTCTCATATCTGCACACTTTCTTATAGTGTGATATCAACCGATAGCCTACACACTGTTAATATATACAATGCCCATACAGCTGTAAATACCAACAGTGACAGACAATGCCCATACAACTGTCCGTGAATGCAATGAGAATGATATGTAATATGAATATGCCTAAGGAAATCCTAAGAGTAGGTGGATGAAATGCAAATGCAGGGTTTTATTTTGAAATACATGTAAAAGTTTATTTTGAAAACAAGGAAGTTTGCTAGGAACTAGTTAGTATATCATCCAGTGGTAATTAAAGGGAAAACTTATCCTCACATTACACATATCCTAGCACGCTGAAAAATTCGAGCTTCATCCTTGCTCAAAGAACGACTTTGGATTTCCCACTTATCTCCTTTGGCCTTGGCACTATCGAGACATCAGGGTTATGTCCTTCTCAAAAGTCCTTCGGACACCCATCTATCTCCTTTTGCCTCCATGAATAAACATCAAAGGATATTCACCAAGATCGATACTACTTGACTAATTCGTAGACTTACATACATACTTATATACTTAGTACCTTTACGATCTAAGCATATCCTCCTAGGAACTTTGGCTTCTTATGTTTACCCTTTGTAATGAGGAGAATCTGTAACCTTATACTACATGTAACCTTAGCATTTGGTTAGAAATACTTGTCCCCTTAGGAACTTCTCTGATTCCTTACCTTCTCAGCTAAATGACCTCATGCCATATAATGTTACATTCTTAGGTAAACATTACCAAACCATTTCTCATACTTGTACCTAAACTCCACCTCATCACTCATATCTCTTAAGTGATTTCTAATGCAACACTATGTTACTGAGGTGTTAGGTACTTACCTATGGCAAACCACTTTTCTTGGTTGCACTAAGGTTCTATCTCTTCACATACATACTAGATTAACTAACTAGTGTGTGAAAAGCGTAGTGTTATGTTTAACTCTTACATAACCACCATCTTAACTTTCCTATAGACTCAACTTATCCTAGTGAAAGAGTCTATCTTAGCTAATGCCTCATCTACCCTTGCTTAAGGAAATAAATGAGCATTTCTCTAAAACTTTGCATAATTAACTCAACTTTAACTAAAGCGAGTAAGTCATGTATCTAGATAAGTATAATATACTTATTCTGGTTGTATCTAGTTTTCCCTTCCATCATATTTCTAGTTGTAGCTTATACTACACTTGTGTGCTTAAGGTTCCAGATACCTCTTTAATTATTCCAAACTCATGGAATGCTTAAGAACTTAACTTCCATACTTTCATTAGTGTCTAAGGAAGTAAATTCCCTTTATCTTGCACTTCTAACTCATTTTTGCTAATACATGAGTTATTGTACATTTCTACTATACCTTATGATTATGACATCTTCTTAGTCACAATTCATCTTATTGTGTATTTAGTAATGCATAAAGTACCACTTAACTAGAGACTTAGTACCTAAACATTCCCTCCTTGGAACTAAAACACAATCTTGTCTCCACTCAAGTGAATCTAACTCAAGAGTGGTTCTTACTTACAACTCTTCATTGTTTAAGGTTCTAGGTACCTTCCCAAGATAATCCTCTATCTTGGATCTTCTAAGGTTCATACCTTTCTCATTCTCTACTAAAGCGAATACTATTATTCATCCTAGTATACTTATCTCCATTGCACTATCTCATCACATCTTGAGTGATATCTATTGCAACGTTAAGTTACCTAAGGTGCAATGTCATTACCTAAAGCAAACCTTTCCTTTAGGATGCTTAAAAGCCTATGTTTTCTCATACTTAATGGGTAAATATTTTCCACTTGAAAATATCCTCATTTGTGTCTTAACACACTTTAGGAAACATATATAAATGATTCCATTAACTATAGAACTTCAAAACATCCAAAATCAACATTTTGGAGCTTCAGGGTCTCACGCCGCGGCACGGCATGGCACGCCGCGGCGCCCATGACAGAACAACAGTTCTGCATAATTCTGCAACTACGGGTTTACTGTTCTCTTAGTCATTTGCACGGATTTTGGCCATTTCTAATCAGTGTCAAAGTGATTCTAAGTTCCTAACTAGTTCATTAACACTTAGGAAACATCAATCACTAACTTAAACCTCTTAATTTGGATTCTTGAACCAAAATCATGTATGCTTGACCCTAAACCCCAAAACGGGCATCAATAGTTTAAATGAATATTTCTAGGTTTCTGAATTCAATTTATGACATGAACAAGTCATAAATGACCTAAGAAACATATACATGCAAACCAAACACATCAAACTCATCTAGAACTCAATTTAGCATACTAGGTTGTTAATATGCATACTTTGAGAAAATAGATGAGTAAAAGCTCTAAACCCCTACCTCTTGAAGACTCTTGATCTTGAAGCTTGATCCTTGATCTTCTTCTCTTCCTTCTCCCTTTCTTCTTCTTCCCCTTTCTCCCTTCTCCCCTTTCTCTCTTTTCTTTCTTTCTTTTTCTATTTTTTGGACCGAGGGAGAAGATAGAAATAGGGGGTGGGACGTAGAGGGAATTAAGGAAAAAGATTAACTTAAGTTTCTATACTGAAACTTATATCTGCTAAGGACACCCGAATTGTGCTAATTCAAGTTTTCCAGCTTCCAACAACTTTAGAATAAATCATACGATTCATCTAAATTGTTGTTTTACCATTTTCATGATTTTCTATATCAGCTGCTAGTTATTCGGTATTAAAACGCACAACCAGTATGCCTAAAAATACCAAACTGACTCTGATTCTCTTGAAACTTTTACCACATCTTTCTTAGCTTATTTGTGACCTAGAAATAAACTCTCTATGTTTATTTCCCTTAACTTAGCAACTTATGCTATTATCTGAGTCATTTTAAGCTACTTTACAACTTCTGTGTTGCAACTAAGTGCCTAAATGAACTCAATTTGTCACAAAACTTTACTGGCATGCTAAACAAGTTAAACGCTACCTTTGGTAACTATTTACCAGTCTAACATGTGTTTAAAGGTATTACATTTCTCCCCTCTTTTTTAAAAATTTTGCCCCCAAAATTGCTCACCTCAAGCAAACAATTCTGGCTAAACAAAACTCTACATGGAACTTCTGCTTCCACGCAGTCCTTTTTCAGTATCAGCTTCTCCCATCCACCTTCTCTTGACGAGATCTGCTTACCTTAAAGCTCTTGATCTCTATGCTTATGGATGGTAAGCTATACTAAAACATAACTTAGCTTTGAACTCCTTCTTATAAGGCCTTCAAAACCAGGTGTGAATCTAGTATCTCTATCAGACATTATATTCACTGAAACTCTATAAATCCTGACTATTTCTTTCAAAAGTAGTTAAACTACTTTATCTAGAAAATAGCTAACTGTACCTGGCAAAAGATGAGTAGATTACTTAATCTCACCACTCTTACCAGTAGCTCAACATATTCTATGATGTTCTTTAACATACTAGGCCACCATACATCTTCCTTAACTCTTGAAAAACCTTGGTAGCCTCTTGATAGATGGTATACTTTCTCTGGTGAGCTTCCTCCGGAATCCTTTTTCTTGATTTTTGACCCTCTTGGAAAACAAAGTTGTCTCTAAACTTTGTTATTTCCTCTTAGTCATAACAAAATCTTTTAGGGTTCCTTAGAAGATCTGCTCACACTCGTTCCTTAGAGCTTCATTCTCCTTCTGAGCTTTAAAGAAATCTGAGTCTTTTGGCCTCTTATTATGTCCACCTTGCTCACTGAGAGACTATCTAGAATCATAGTTACCGCTAGACTCAAATTCTCGAAAACTCTTAAGAAATTCAATCTCTCTTGGACTATCATTTGGGACACCTATAGGAATTTCCTACCTAGTGCATTGACCATTTCTTTGGCCTTACCCGAATGATATCTCAACTCAAGGTTATGAGCCTAGAAAAATTCTATCCATCTATTCTGCTTCATGTCCAGCTTCCTCTGATTAACAAGTATCTTAAGCTATCATGATCGCTGAGCATCTCAAACTAAACTCCTTATGAGTTATGTCTCCAAAACTATAAGGTAATCACTGCTGTGGCTAATTCTAAATCATACCTAGGGTAGTCCTTCTCTTGCAGACTTAACTACCTTGATGCGTAGGCATCTACCTACCTCTATTGCATCGACCACACCCTAGTCCCATCCTTGAAGTATATCTGACTACCTTAAAGTTCTCATGAAAATTTGGAATTACCAAAGCTAACGTAGTAATCAACCTTCTCTTCTACTCTTGGAAAACAAACTCATTATCTAGAGTCCACTGCTGAGTACTACCTTCCTTAACTGGCCTAAACCAGGTAGCACTAACTTAGAAAATCTATTAATAGATTCTCTGCTCTTTGATACAATGGCTACTCTACCCATTGTACCTTTACTTAGACTCTACTAGGGTTCTCTGCAGTTTCTGTCTTACGAATTTACATGGCCCTTAAACTGTACCACTTGTAATCCAAAACTGACTTTCAGCTTACTTGGTACTTAACCACTTCTTTTCCAAAAGTTTCCAAAACTACCTTTGACATACTCTTTATGTACTTTTGTAATCCTGGAAAACTTTCAAAGATCTGCTCTTCTTTACTCTGTTTCTATGACAACCAAATCTTACATCATCTCCAGAGAAAATTCAAAGCTTTTCTCAACTGATATACTTGATCATCCTTCTCATAGACAAAGACATTTATTCTTGATATTCCTTTGTTCAACTTGCCTTTAACGTAAGGCATAATCTCACACACCAACTAAAGAAGAACATAACATCATTTGTCTCTTTAAAATAACCAAATCATACCAACAAGGTAAACAAACTAGATTCACAAAGTAAATCAACATGATCTATAAAGTAAATATCTACTTTTCTTATACACACCTTAAAAGATTTCTCTTTACATGTGTTCTCATCTCTTACCAAGTTGGAAGATTTCGTCACTTCCTTTGTCCAAGAATCATCTCCTTTACGATGTCTTGGTTACTTACTTATGCAGCACATGAATTACCCGTCAAGCACGGTCTACATCTATGTATCTTACCACATCTAGCACATCTTGGTGACTTGAAGTTTGATATAGCTCTTTCCTTAGAGTTGCTCATCTAAAAGCACTCTACTTATACTTATCATCACTCCAAGCTTCCACTGTGCAACTCTGACACAAATTGAGATCAAAAGGCACCCTTACTGATCTCAACATCTGATCTTTTCCTCTTTAGGAACTTTCTAACTCTTATTCCATCGAGGTCCTGAGATTATCTACTTCTACAACTCTGCATTTACTGACTAGAGCGAAGAAGTCCTTAACCTCTTTTTGTATCGCAATTCTTCTAATGCCCTCTCCAAGTTCTACTTCAAATTTTACTTACTTAGTCTTCATCTGGATTGGACGTAAAATAAGAAAAGAACTTTTGACATTCTTTGAATTGCTTCGCATACTGATCTTCAGTAATATCCCCTTGCACCAACTTTAGGAATTCCTATTCCTTTGCTTTCTAAAACTCAAGGGAATAATACTTATCTAGCAAAGTAACTCTAAACACCTCTCAGGTGGTTCAATTACCAACCATCTCTAGTAACCTCTCTGCTTCATTGTATCAGCTTTCGGTTTCTCCTACTAACCCTTACGAAGCAAGGTCACCTTCTGTTCATCAGCGCATGACATGACCTCAGGGATCTCTTCCATCACGTGAAACCACCTTTCGGCTCTGACAAAACCAAACTCTCCCTTGACAACAAAGGAGTAACTTTCCTGAACTCTGAGAAATACTGATCTCTCAAAAGTTCCTTCTCGTTCCCGCAACTAACTATGCGAGTACTATTCTATTGCTTCTGATAGATTTCTACTAATAGCAGCATGCTCTCTCAAAACAGTAGTCATTTCTCTAAGAGCTCTAGTTATCTTCTCCTTTACCAGTCTCCTAGTCTCATAGGTTCACCTGGTAGTTGCCATAGTTTCCTGTACACGCAGCATAATCCATATTGAGTTAGCTAGGCTCAATATCATGTACTTGTGTGAAAGTAGCAATTAGCACACATACCTAAGGCTAGTCATGCAATTCCATCTGCATATCTCAAAAAGAGATAAAAGAATGCATAACTTTCTACTAAACTGCTACTTATATCTAAGCACAGTCAGTCTATACCCCGGCTCAACAGGATGAACTGCTCTGATGCCATAATGTAACACTCTAATACAGATATCTAGATATATCATAGTTTCACAATGATATATAAAGATAACGGTACTAGAAATGTCACTTCCTCATACTTTATTCTAACATATATCCATAATCACAACTGATTAATTATAGAAAACCTTGAGAGATTGGGGAAAAACTTAAACCTCATACATATATATATATATATACAAACTTAGCTACAAGAGGGCTTATTGTAATACATATAATATAAAACTTACAGAACAAATATAAACTGATTACATAAGTTCTGTCTACTTAAAGCAATAAAAACTACTCTAGTCTTCATGCTTTATCTTCTTACCCGTAGTAGGGTCTGTACCATAGTACCTATGCCTGATCCTGCATCTGGATTTACATGGAATAGCAACTGGGTGAGAATAAACATTCTCAGTAAAAGCAATTCCAAAACCATCTAACTATAACATTGTATATAACAATTATATAACAGATGCTATAATTCTAACTTAGGAGCTTCCTCCTCTTTTCTCATATATGCACACTTTCTTATAGTGTGATATCAACCGATAGCCTACACACTGTTGATATATACAATGCCCATACAGCTGTAAATACCAACAGGGACAGACAATGCCCATACAACTGTCCGTGAATGCAATAAGAATGATATGTAATATGAATATGCCTAAGGAAATCCTAAGAGTATGTGGATGAAATGTAAATGCAGGGTTTTGTTTTGAAATATATGTAAAAGTTTATTTTGAAAACAAGGAAATTTGCTAGGAACTAGTCAGTATATCATCCAGTGGTAATTAGAGGGAAAACTCATGCTCACATTACACATATCCTGGCACACTGAGAAATTCGGGCTTCATCCTTGCTCAAAGAGCGTCTTTGGATTTCCCACTTATCTCCTTTGGCCTTGGCACTATCGAGACATCAGGGTTATGTCCTTCTCAAAAGTCCTTCAGACACCCATCTATCTCCTTTTGCCTCCATGAATAAACATCAAAGGATATTCACCAAGATCGATACTACTTGACTAATTCGTAGACTTACATACGTACTTATATACCTAGTTCCTTTACGATCTAAGCATATTCTCCTAGGAACTTTGGCTTCGTATATTTACCCTTTGTAATGAGGAGAATATGTAACTTCATACTACATGTAACCTTAGCATTTGGTTAGAAATACTTGTCCCCTTAGGAACTTCTCTGATTCCTTACCTTCTCAGCTAAATGACCTCACGCCATATAATGTTACATTCTTAGGTAAACATTACCAAACCATTTCTCATACTTGTACCTAACCTCTACCTCATCACTCATATCTCTTAAGTGATTTCTAATGCAACACTATGTTACTGAGGTGTTAGGTACTTACCTATGGAAAACCACTTTTCTTGGTTGCACCAAGGTTCTATCTCTTCACATACATACTAGATTAACTAACTAGTGTGTGAAAAGCGTAGTGTTATGTTTAACTCTTACATAACCACCATCTTAACTTTCCTATAGACTCAACTCATCCTAGTGAAAGAGTCTATCTTAACTAATGCCTCATCTACCCTTGCTTAAGGAAATAAATGAACATTTCTCTAAAACTTTGTATAATTAACTCAACTTTAACTAAAGCGAGTAAGTCATGCATCTAGATAAGTATAACATACTTATTTTGGTTGTATCTGTAACATCCTGAAAAGTATCTGTTTAATTATAAATAATCATTTTTTAATATTCTTGATTTTTAGGAATTTTTCTAGAATTTTTCGGAAATGACGAATATTTTAATATATTTCTCGTTTTACATGCACATTGAGCTGAGAATTGCTGAGGTCAGTATAACGCTCCGGAAATTATTTATTTCAACACAAATAGTCATTTTCTAATATTTGTGATTTATGTGAATTCTTTCGGAATTTTTCGGAAATGACGAATATTTTAATATATTTCTCGTTTTGCATGAATATTGAGCAGAGTCGGGAAAACGACTGTAATGCTTCAAAAATTGGAAAATTATATGATGAA
The DNA here is from genome assembly GCA_029884605.1 of Ormosia emarginata. Classification (NCBI taxonomy): domain Eukaryota; kingdom Viridiplantae; phylum Streptophyta; class Magnoliopsida; order Fabales; family Fabaceae; genus Ormosia; species Ormosia emarginata. The sequence continues at coordinate 2,844,491 of JAQQTP010000023.1, forward strand.
TAGTCATTTTATAATATTTGTAATTTTTGAGAATTTTCTAGGAATTTTCTGGAAACGTCGAATATTTTAGTATATTCCTCATTTTGCATGCGCACTGAGCAGAACCGGAGAAATGAGATGTTTTCTCCGAGAATCTGGAACTATGGGCACATCGATGGGGGATCTTACTAAACCCGAGGCTGGATACAGTTTACGAGGCTACGCGATTTTTGAGAAATTTTAACAGATAAAACAAAATAATACTGTAAAAAATTCATCTGTCAGATAAATTGATATTGACTTCTATCAACTGTAACTATTATCCATTGGATAATAGCATGTAATAAAAATCTTATCACATTATCCTAATGTAATCTACTTTATGTTTAATCAATTCACTTTAATTCAAATTGAATGTAAAATAATCAAAGCTTCTTTGAGAAGCTTTGACCAAACAATGACCACAATGCCCTTAGCTTCCAAGGGAAGCCAAAACACTCTCTCTTCCCTCTCTCTTCAAGCACGGCAGCAGCCCATTTTGGGGGGGGGGAAGATTTGGTTCCATTTAGTTAATTTCATCACACAAATTCATTTAACCTAAAAACATTTTCTCTCTCTTCTTCTTCTTCTTCTTTCTTCATTTTGTTTTTCTCCTCCTTCTCTCTAGGAGAGCTCACGGCAGCCTCTCTCTCCCACACCTCAACCTTCACAAAATTTTTATCCAACCCCATTTTCGTAATGCTCTCCCTCTCCTAAACACCTTTCTTGCTTGGAGCTTCTTGAAAATCCACCATCTTCATCACTTTCTTCAAGCTTCAAGGTTAGGGTTTTTGGGTAAGCTTCAAGACTCTTCTCCTCTTCTCTTCATTTTCGGTTTCAAGGGTCTTTTAATGACCATCTACACTCCATTTTTCAAGCCTTTGTGCTATTCTAATCAAGTTGAATTTTCTAGGGTTTTGGGTGGCACCAATCCGAAATTTCAAGGGAGTTCTTGGAGGTTTCTCTTGATTTCTTCACTTGGTAAGAGGAAGACACTCCTCCTCAACCTCTATTAGCATCTAGGAACCTTGGTTGTGTTGTTTGTGGAAAAACCCTAATGAGGGTTATTCTTTAATTTGATAAATTAAATGCTTACATGTTGATTTTATGAAGTTCATGACCTTGAATTGATTGATTGTGTATATTGATATATTGGATTGGATTGGATGGCTTGGAATAGAAGAAAATTAATTTGGAGTACCTCTTGGGAGGTCACAGTATTGAGCCCAAAAAATTGGGGTTCTTGGTGAACTAATTTAACAAGTGAAAGATTAAATGAATTAAGAGTATAACATGTAATGTGATGACTTGACAAGATTTGGGAATTGAATCCCTTGAGAGGCCACGGCCTCTAAGACCTTTTGAGGCTTAATTATGCAACTTTAGTAACTTAGAAGTTTAGGTAATCAAGTGATTAAAAATCTATGTAAGGAGATAGGTAATTAATAAATTGGAAGGACTCAATATGATTAGACATTTCATAAATTTTAAAGGAACCGTGAGGGAAACTTTCATAAGACTTAGGATAGGTTCAAGAGGGCAAGAACAATGTGAGTCTTTGAGAGCTTATAAAAATTTACTAACGTAAGAGAATGAATGGTATGAGGAAGATTAAACTAACTATGAGAATTTAATTGGGAATGAACCTTGTAGGAAAGACAAAATTTAAGTTAGGATTCATAATGAACCTAAGAATGTACCGTGTGATTTAATCTCAATATTATGATGCTATGGGTCCATCTGAGTGACCATTTGTATATTGATGCTCTCTTGGCCAAAATGTGGCATATTATGGAATTGTGAATCATACATGTTCATGCATAGAGTCTTATGCATTGTGAATGTCCTGTGGACTGTTGTAAGGCCAAGTTGCCTAGGAGATTGAACACACCTTAGTGCGGCTGTGAGTAGACAAGTGTAGGTCATGTTTGACCTTGGGGGCGTCGGGGTGCGGGTCCTCCACAATGGGCAGTTGGTAGCTCTCCTACCCATGGGGCAAACTGATGCAAACGCACTGACGATCCGAACCGAGACACTGTCCTATATCGTGCTCTAGCGTGGACTGTCTGTACAATGCCTGGATGTGCACGTGAGAATTATTGGTTTTTAGCACTTTGGCCGCAGCAGCTGAGTTACAGACATGTCTCCTGATCTTTCTCTCCAACTGTTTGTGTCTAGCTCCATAGAGTAGGAATTTGGGAAAGCATGCATGTGCATCATGAAATAATCTGTCATTGTAAATCATTACTTTTCGTAACTATGAATTGTCTGATCATTATTGTAAGGAATGTCTGCCTGGAACTGTTTATTCGCTTACTGTTGGACTTACTGCTTATTATTTGGAAATGCTATTCTGAGTTGCTATTTGGGCGCATTGCGTCGTTTTGTTTTTGGTTGCTATAATTGGTAATGATGGTAGGATGTCTTACCTCTTTCTTGTATTTCTATTATTTGCTGCTTGTGTGTATACTGTATCTACCGAAGACGACGGCAAGGAGGTTGAAGCCCCTGACTTCCTTGGCTTCTGGCCCGATCAAGACTAGCACCTACTGTAGAGCATGGAGGCACGCATGCACGAATTTCTGGGTGATGTGTGTCCGACCTTCCTTGGGGGGCCAGAGTGTTGGCACATCAACTTGAGTTCCTATCGCTGCGTCTATCTGGGAGACGTGTCGACTTCTCTAGCCTGGAGACATCATGAGACGCCGATCTTTACCTGCTACATCAGCCTGCGTTTAGAGTTCTATCTGCCCATTCGAGAGATGCGGGGTGACCATTACTACACCCCGCAGGAGGACTCTTTTGATTCCACCGCTCGGGCTCCTGCCCGTGGCTCCGTGGTTCCGATAGAGGTTTCCTCTGATGAGGAGGACCCCGCTGAGGATCCTGATACGGTCCCTCCTCCTCTGAGGGACTGACTTTTCTGATAGCTGCTGATGGCTGCCAGTGTTTTATTTTGGGGGCCTGATGTTTTGTATTTTAGTGGGCTGTATATTTTGATATCTGGAGACGTATATGTATGATCCTTTGGGGCGGGTATAGTTTTACTTTTTGGAAATTTTCAGGCTTGTATTTAAAAGTTGATATGATATATATATATATATATATATATATATATATATATATATATATATATATATATATATATATATATATATATATATATATATGCGTATCATTCAGATGTGAATTTTATTTTCTGTCTTACTCTTTACTGCCATTCCAGTTTCGTCACTTAGTTTTATTAATTAACAAAAAAAAATATACCGCCATTTTACTCAATTATTAAAGCATCGAACAAGTTAACTTTAAACTAAATGAACCGGGTCTTAATTTAGAAAATTTTATTTTCCGCATTTTCTTCTATTTGACAATGTGACGCTCCCTCCCAAAAAGTAGCGTTACAGTATCTAGTTTTCCCTTCCATCACACTTCTAGTAGTAGCTTATACTACACTTGTGTGCTTAAGGTTCCAGATACCTCTTTAATTATTCCAAACTCATGGAATGCTTAAGAACTTAACTTCCATACTTTCATTAGTGTCTAAGGAAGTAAATTCCCTTTATCTTGCACTTCTAACTGATCTTTGCTAATACATGAGTTATTGTACATTTCTACTATACCTTATGATTATGACATCTTCTTAGTCATAATTCATCTTATTGTGTATTTAGCAATGCACAAAGTCCCACTTAACTAGAGACTTAGTACCTAAACATTCCCTCCTTGGAACTAATACATAATCTTGTCTCCACTCAAGTGAATCTAACTCAAGAGTGGTTCTTACTTACAACTCTTCGTTGTTTAAGGTTCTAGGTACCTTCCTAAGATAATCCGCTATTCTTGGATCTTCTAAGGTTCATACCTTTCTCATTCTCTACTAGAGTGAATACTATTATTCATCCTAGTATACTTATCTCCATTGCACTATCTCATCACATCTTGAGTGATATCTATTGCAACGTTAAGTTGCCTAAGGTGCAATGTCATTACCTAAAGCAAACCTTTCCTTTAAGATGCTTAAAAGCCTATGCTTTCTCATACTTGATGGGTAAATATTTTTCACTTGAAAATATCCCCATTTGTGTCTTAACACACTTTAGGAAACATATATAAATGATTCCATTAACTATAGAACTTCAAAACATCCAAAATCAACATTTTGGAGCTTCAGGGTCTCACGCCACGGCACAGCATTGCAACGCCGTGGTGCCCTGCTCTCAGGTGCTAATATTGGGCTGATCTTTGGTCTCATGCCACGGCACCACTCAACACACGCCACGGCGCCCATGACAGAACAACAGTTCTGCATAATTCTGCAACTATGGGTTTACTGTTCTCTTAGTCATTTGCACAGATTTTGGCCATTTCTAATCAGTTTCTAAGTAATTCTAAGTTCATAACTAGTTCATTAACACTTAAGAAACATCAATCACTAACTTAAACCTCTTAATTTGGATTCTTGAACCAAAATCATGCATGCTTAACCCTAAACCCCAAAATGGGCATCAGTGGTTTAAATGAATATTTCTAGGTTTCTGAATTCAATTTATGACATGAACAAGTCATAAATGACCTAAGAAACATATCCATTCAAACCAAACACATCAAACTCATCTAGAACTCAATTTAGCATACCAGGTTGTTAATATGCATACTTAGAGAAAATAGATGAGTAAAAGCTCTAAGCCCCTACCTTTTGAAGACTCTTGATCTTGAAGCTTGATCCTTGATCTTCTTCTCTTCCTTCTCCCTTTCTTCTTCTTCCCCTTTCTCCCTTCTCCCCTTTCTCTCTTTTCTTTCTTTCTTTTTCTGTTTTTCGGTTCTCTGCCGAGGGAGAAGATAGAAATAGGGGGTGGGATGTAGAGGGAATTAAGGAAAAAGATTAACTTAAGTTTCTACTTTGAAACTTATATCTGCTAAGGACACCCGAATTGTACTAATTCAAGTTTTCCAACTTCTAACAACTTTAGAATAAATCATACGATTCATCTAAATTGTTGTTTTACCATTTTCATGATTTTCTATATCTGCTGCTAGTTATTCGGTATTAAAACGCATAACCAGTATGCCTAAAAATACCAAACTGACTCTGATTCTCTTGAAACTTTTACCACATCTTTCTTAGCTTATTTGTGACCTAGAAATAAACTCTCTATGTTTATTTCCTACAACTTAGCAACTTATGTTATTATCTGAGTCATTTTAAGCTACTTTACAACTTCTGTGTTGTAACTAAGTGCCTAAACGAACTCAGTTTGTCACAAAACTTTACTGGTATGCTAAACAAGTTAAACGCTACCTTTGGAACCATTTACTAGTCTAACATGTGTTTAAGGGTATTACAATATGCATCAGCCTGTTTATTACATCACAAAATATACAAAAGTAAAGGCTTTACCCACCCAAGATAGTTACAAATTTACACCCATAAACTAGCAAAACATCAGGCTTTCCCGAAAAGATAAATGGTTAGCCATCAGTAGCCACCTATAGTATCAGCCCTTAAGATTGACGAGAAGGGACCGTAGCCGGGTCCTCCTCAGGGTCCTCTTCATCCGACGAAATCACCATCAGAGAGACCGAATTTTAGGTGGAAGCCCGAGCAGTGGAGAGGAAAGAGTCCTCTTATGGAGTGTAGAACATATCAGTCCACATATCCCTCATGGGTAGGTAAAACTCTAAAATAACAAAAGCAGAAAAATCAAACACAGAAGGCTCTCCCCATGGTAGACGCACCAATCTGTCTATACATGTAGCTGCCAGCAATCGAGTCCTCTATGAAAGGTTAACTTCACGTACCCCAAAAAGCAGCATGGGTGTCATGACATCCTCAGTAGCTCTAGTCGTAATGTGGCCAGAAACCTGGAAACTCAGTTGTTTCCTTCTCTTCCTCGCTAGCGTCTTCTCAAAAGTACACAGTCCGACAGAAATACAGAAAATACAGAAAGAGGTGAGACACCAATAAATAATAGTAAATATCATCAATAATAGGCAGACAACATTAACATTTCTAACATTCAACAATCCAAGTAATCAAATAATTATTGCAGTAATAATAACAGATACTATCCACAATTATAAATGTTCATGCTCAATGAATTATGAGATTGACAGTTCACAATGCAAATGGTACCGAAATTCCTAGTCCATGGAGTTAGACATAAACATTTTCGGAGTGAATGATCAAGGAGTAATGCCAGTATCTCGTTAGCCTTTAAAATTAGTGTGCTCATCTCATAAAAATAGTTGTGCAATACGGCTTATACATGGTACCTCAATAGTTAATCACGATATAGGGCAGCATCTTAGTCCGGATCGTCAGTGTGTTTGCATCGATCTATCCCACGGCCCCAGTGGAGCTACCACTGCCCATTGTGAGACACCTGCACCCTAACGCCCCCAGGACCAACCACTATGACCCTACGCTTAGTCTATTCGCACCCACACATAGGTGTTATTCAAACTCCTAGGCATACATCGCCTTTCCAACAATGTCCAACGGACAACATATATGCACGACGACACAATGTACATCATACATGTTTATTAATGATGCATTCATCATAAGCATACCACAATGACATATATATTCATTTCTCAACATCAATATATCATAATTTCCTCAAGTACACCGCCAATAAGTACTTAGCCCACATAGGGGTCCATAATAGCATAGAATTAATTCCCAACTTCACTATATGTTTAGGGTTCATCAGTTATCACAAGTCCGCATTATGGATCCTCATTTTCAAAGTCTTAAGCTTTGGCCAATTATGAAAAATTTCAAGTTGAATAACCCTTCAAAACCGTGGTCCTCATTAGTGTTATCATTCAATTTAATTCTTCCACTTGATTATGGATTATGCATGTCTCTAAATTCTCAATCTCCAAAGATGCATCAAGGCATCACTTAACCCCTAATTTTTCTCTAAAAACCATGGCCTCACTAGGTCATCAAGGTTCCAATTTCTTTCCATTTTATGCATTTGTTACTTGATACCTAATTACTTCGATGTTGTTTCACACCAAGTCAATCCATTCCCTTAGGATCCAAAGCCAAAACCGTGGCCTCACTTTAGGGTATTAAACCCTTAAAATTTTTTATTTATTAATTTTAATATTATCATTCAATATTTAATCACCTAAGCTTCATTTTATTTGTATACAAAAACCAATTTTTATCCCTAAATTCTAGTCCAAATAGTGGCCTCATATTAGGGTAGGAAACTCCAAATTTTCCATTTAACAACCCTAACATGATCAAGCATTTTCAACACATCCAACACATTCAAGATCACCATTCAAACATTAATCAAATTCAAGAATACATAAACATACAAAATCACCAAAACAAAGTAAGCATACAAAGGTTCCCTCACCACCATAATGGTTGAAGTGAGTAATCTCCCTCTTACCTAAAGGAAGAACACAAAAATGATCTCCTATTGCTTCTTGGTGCTTTCGGTTTTGAGCTTCCAAAACCCTAGAAATTTCAAGACAAGGAATCAACATCAATTGTTGAAAAAGAAGAGATCCATGGTCATCAAAGAGACCATGGAACACGAAAATGAAGAGAAGAAAGAAGAAAAATGAAAACTTTACCTTAAAGCTTGAAGCTTTATCTTGGAAGACAATGGAGGTGAAGATGGATTTTGGAGAAAATCTCTAAATAGAAAGTATGGAGGAGGTTAAGGTGAATATGGAAATGGTCTTGATGAAGAGAAAAATCAAAGAAAATGGTCACTCAAGGGGGCTGCAATTTCGTAGCCAAGAAGGAGAAGAAGAGAGAAGAAAGAGAGAAAATGAAGAAGAAGAAGTTAGAGAGAGAAAGTGTTATGATAGAAATGAGATATTTTGGGTGAAATGTTTAAGTGTGGAGGCAAAAATTTTGCCTCCCTTGGGCCAAGGTAGCCGCGGCAATAGAGAGAGAGAAGGGGGAGATTTTTGGCTTCCCCAACAAGCCAAAGGCATTCTTGTCCTCTGGTGGTCAAAGCTTCTCAACGAAGCTTTGATTAAAATACAATAAATTTGAATTAAAGTGAGTTTGATTAGACTTAAAGTAGATTATATTAGGATAATGTGATAGGATTTTTAATACATGTTATTATCTAATGGACAATTGTTACAGTTGACAGAAGTCAGTATTAATTATCCGGGGATAAAATTTACACAGCGATTTATTATTTTATCTGTTAAAATTTGTCAAAAAATGTGAAACCTCGTAAATTGTGTCTAGTCTCGGGTTTAGTAAGATCTCCCATCGACGTTTCCGCAGATCAAGGTTCTCGGGAAAAATATCTCATTTTTCCAAGCCCGCTCAGTTTGCACGTAAAACGAAAAATAATATTAAAATATTCTGCGTTCTCAGAAAAATCTAGAAAAATTCTCAAAAATCACAAATATTAGAAAATGAATATTTATCATAAAATAAATAAAATTTGGGGTGTTACAACTCTCCGCAACAAATAAAAATTTTGTCCTCAAAATTTTTTGTACCTTAAAATAATTCTGGGTATTGCTCATTCATCTTGTCCTCCAGTTCCCATGTCGCATCTCCAGTTGCTTCGTTCCAGATTACTTTCACCAATGGTATGTCTTTCCCTCTGAGTTGCTTCATTCTCCTATCCTCAATCCTTGCAAGAGTTGTTTCATAAGTCAAGTTTTCTTTTAATAGTACTGAATCGGGTGCTATGACATGATCAGGACTCAGAATGTATTTTCGAAGTTGTGACACATGAAAGACATTGTAAGGATTTGAAAGAAAAGGTGGTAAAGCTATTTGGTAAGTAACAGGACTTATCTGACGAAGAATTTGATAAGGTCCAAGGAATTTTGGAGTGAGCTTTCTAGATTTGAGAATCCGACTAACCCCAGTCGTAGGCGTGACTTTCAAGAACACATGCTCCCCTTCCTCAAATTCAAGAGGTTTTCTTCTTTTGTCCTCATAGCTCTTTTGTCGACTCTGACCCATTCTCATCTTTTCTTGAATCATTTTAACCTTCTCAGTCGTCTGTTGAATAAGATCAAGTCCGATTGTAAGTCGCTCTCCATCTTGATATTAACATAAAGGTGTTCGGCATCTTCGTCCATACAGAGCCTCATAGGGTGCCATCCCTATGCTCGAATGGTAATTGTTATTGTAGGTAAATTCTGCCAACAATAAAATTTTATCCCAACTTTTGGTCTGCTCTATAGCACAAGCTCTCAACAAATCTTCCAATGATTGAATTGTTCTTTCTGATTAGCCGTCCGTGTAACATCCCAAAATTTCCTATCTCTTAAATAATAATTTTGACAGTTAACAGAATTTTACTGTTTAGTAATTTATGTGCACTGTAAAATTATTTTGTTTATTCCGCTAGCATATTTGATCGTTTTGAGTGATTTACTCCGCGTCAGGAAAATAAAAATTTTCGGGCCGGGGAAAACTTTACGTAAATTAATTTTTATCGTTAGGTAATTATTTTACATAATCTGATTTGATATTTGTGCATTTTATAATTTTTGTGATTTTTGTGGATGATTATGAATTTTTTTCTGTATGTGGGCCTAGGTGGTCCTATGTGGGCCTAGGTGGGTCCCGCAAAGCAAAAATTTTTCGACGCATAGAAAAATTTGTACTGTTTAGACAGAGACAGGGGATCTTACTAAACCTGAATCCAGAGACAGTTTTAGAAAATTTCTTGTACTGTGTTTTGCACTGTATTTAATTTATCAGACGATAAAAATACAGTAAATATAATCTTTCATGGGGTTTTAGCAGATAAAAATAGAAATTATATTGCTTAAGTCAACATTAGTGGTTTGGATATCCACCATTGATTTAATTAACGATGGAGACTTGATCTTGATTTAATCAACGGAGGAGATTTGATCTTAAAAGTAAATAAGATCATTTATAACCGTTGGATGAAGGTTTAATCAATAGTGAATATTTAGTCTTAAAAAGTGACAAAGACTAATTATAACCCTTGAATTAAAAGTTTGAAGGAGCAATCTTGACCATTAATTTTTGGAGACACATCCAATGACTAGAATTTAAAGGAGAAAGATCCAATGGCCTAGATTAAGTCTTCTAACGTACCTAAGTCTACCTAAATTCTAACCATTGATCTAATCAATGGCTTAAATGGCTCTAAATGATAGCTTGAAATTATTGAATGCATTATGAAGAGGAAGGGGACGGTTTTGGCTTGTTTAGAAGACAAAGAAAAAGCTTTATGACATTATTTGATGCTTTATGTCAATTATGATTTGCTTTAGTCAATTTTGTTTCATTATTGCTTTGTTTGCACTCAAGAAGAATGCAAGAAGGGGGGGCTACGGTTGTGGTCTGAATTTAGGAGCTTTGAAGACTACAATTGATCACCTTTAGTCATTATTGATCATTCATTCTTGTCTCCAAAATTATCAAGAACCAAAACACAAAAGTTTTCTCTCCATTTCTCTCCTTCTTCATGTTTCGGCCAAGCACTTCAAGAACACCTTCCATCACTTTTTAATTTCATCCAACTTGATTCTCTAAACCTAAACACCATTCTAAGAACATCTCTAGTTATGAGTTTTTCTAAAATCATTCATCTTGGGCTTCAAATCCAAGCTTCAAGTTTCTATCAAAAATCAAAAATTTCATCTTTGTGCTTCAAGAGAAACCATTCGGTCAAGACCCCTAAAACCACTCTCCAATCTCTTTTAATTTCATCCAACCATAGATCTTGAATCTACATGATATTCTAAACAACTTTCATGTTGGAGACTTCCTCTAAATCATTCATCTTCATGGACTTTCTTCAAGATCAAAGTTATGAGGTATTTATGGTGAAGTGTAAGGAAACTTCATTTCTTCTCTCTTTTTCATGATCTAAACTATGTTTGATCCATGGTTTTCTTAATCAAGCTTAGTATACTAATTTTTATGTATTTTGTTTTGTATTTGAGAAGCCCTTGGTGATGAAGGACTTGGAAAAGAAGCAAAACAAAGAGCTTTTGAGGATCTTCAAGAGGTAAGAGGGAGATCCATCTCACCAACCAAGCATGATGGTGAGAGATGGTCTTATATTTGATGGGTGTTGAATCCATGTGAGGATTCATATCCATGGTCATGTAATAATTTATATGTGTTTATGAGCTTTGATTAATTGCCTATGCTTAATATGCTTTGCATGAGTTTATGATTTTGATGGTATGCTTATACTATGCATGATTATAATATGGCATGCTTTTATATATATATATATTGTGTATGTATGTGAATGCATGATTTGATGATGGAAAGAAAATTAATTTTGGTCCCAATGGCCAAGGAGAGCTACGGTTTTGATGCCCTTGATTAGGGTTCATATTGAAAATTTTTCAAGAACAAGGAAATTGATTTGTTTAATGAAAATTATGAAGTGGAGAAAAAATGAATTTTCTTGGTTCTAAAGACTATGGAATTTTCGGCCAAGACACCTCAACATAGGTGTTTATAACTTAATATTTTTATGGAAGAATAAAAATTAGATTGATTTGAAGAGTATGGAAAATAAACAAAGGATATGTTTTTCAAGAGAACAAGAACATAGTTTTGAAGGATTTTTATTGATTTATTTTGTGTAAAAAGATCCTAAGTGTTTTTCTAAACATGAGTTTTGAATGAAACGGGCAAACGTTGATTTTAAGAATTTTCAAAGAAAGTGAAAAAGAATTTGCAAAGAAAGTGAAAATGAATTTGAACAAATGGGTTTGGTTTTTATGACCATGAATCACACGATTTTGAAAACAAAGAATTTCTAATAGTTTTATTTGTGTAAAACCATATCAATTTTGAAGGAAAAATATTTGATGGCTTCAACGGCCAAAGACTCGACGATTTTTGGAGGTTGAAATAATTTTGGTTTTACGAAACAAAGTAATTTTAAAGTGGAAACAAAATATTTGAACAAAATGTTTTAGTATAAGGATTTTGGAAAAGAAATCAAAGTATTTTATCACTTGAGAAATGAACTTTCATATGAAAATGAAAAAGAAAAGTTGCAAGTGTTTGAATCTTAATTTGTTTTGAAAAGAATTAATTTTAGAATTGATTTGGGAAAAATAGAGAATATAATGGTGTTTTGAAAATTTACTAATGTATAACTTATTTTCAAGTTTTGAAATACGTTAGAAAATGTTAAGTTTTGAAATGTTGATTTACATCAATGGAAAAGTGATTTTGTGAATTATATTTTGAAAAAGAATTTCTTGAGTAAAGAACTGTGGAAAAATATTTTCTTGAGTAAGAAAATATATTAAATGAAGTATAAAGTTATATTCTTTTGAGAAAAGTTGAAAAGGAATTTTTTTAAGGTTAAGAAATATTTTCTGTAATGAAATTGTGGTGAAAAAAAATTATTTACGTATCTTAAAAACGTAATTTTAAAGTACGTGGTTTGATATACAGTAAAATATTTCTAAGTGTTTGGAAATACAGTAAAATATTTCTACGCGATTTTAAATACGTTAAAATATTTCCACGCGATTTGAATTACGTTTAAATATTTTACGTAATCTAAATTACTATTGAAAAATCACTACGTGATGGAAAAGTGATGAATTATTTTTACGTGATTGTGAAAATAGCGAAAAATTATTATGAGATTGAGAAAGTGTTTTAAATATTTTGAGAACGATAGAAAATGATTTACGGGACGTAAAAGAATGATTTTTAAGTTACGCAATTTTGAAACAGTGAAAAAAATACTATGCGATTTGAGAAACGTATATTTTTACGCGATTGAGAAAAATGTTGAAAAATTAGTACGTGTTTTAAAAGTGCAACAGAAGTGTCACGGTATTACGAAAATATAACAAAGACGTTTCAGAATTTTGAAAACGTAACATAAGTGTTACGATATTTTGAAAACATAATATAAACATTTGGGAATTGTGAAAATGTAACAGAAACATTTTGGAATTGTGAAAATGAAATGGAAATGTTGAGCAATTTTGAAAACACGATGAAAGTGTTTTATAACTATGAAAATATGATAACATGATTTCGCTGTTGTAAATACAGTATGATTACTGTGGAACCAGTGTATAAACATTGTGTGAGAAAATGACGTGTTTTACCTGTGATTGGCATTTGGTGCATTATACATGCATTGGAAAAACATGCGTTGAAGCATATGATACATTGAACTAATGAAATTGAAAAGATTTGGCCCTTTGGGGTTAGACTTGCACTGATATATTCGTGCATTGTATATGGCCCTTGTGGTTGAAGAGGGAATGAGAATTGATAGTGAGGTCTATGATGGATCTTGGGGGTGTCGAGGCGCGGCGGTCGACTAGTGGACAGCTGGCGAGTACCCTGTGCCACTTGGCGATGCAGTCCATTACAACGCATTGACGATACCCGACAAGAACACGATTCTTTTCAACAACTGGAAGATTGTCTTTGGGCTAAGGCTGACAATTGACAGAGCATTCTCCTCGAAATTGTGAAAACCTCCATGGAGTTGTTTTTGAAAAATCGAGTCTTTGTGCACATGCATAATCTGAACATTTTATATTTGCATGATATATTAATTGAGGGATATTGGTTATGACAATTGTTTTGAATACTTGGATGATGATAATGATAATTAGAACATTATTATAATTTGTTGTTTATGATAATTAAACTAATAAATGATTAGATGATGATAGTTGATTAATGCTGATAGCATGATTATGGTATGATCTATCTGTATGATATGTTGTTTGTGTTATCTCTATACTGCCATGTTGGTATTGGCGTAGGTGATCTCACCTCTTTGTTATGTTGTTTTGCTGTGTCTATACTGTTAAAATCAAATAATAGAAGGATCGAGTTGTCTTAGACATAACGGGTGATGGATACTCTGAGGTTGGTGACAACAATAAGGAGTGGACATTCAGGACTCAAAGGTGTGCAGTGTTGACATAGAACAGATGTCTGATGCATCCAAATGGATACAAGAAGGAATAAGTATGTTAAGTTTTAACGTTAGTGTTATACCATGCTATAAAGTAGAACCTGTCATAGGGTTACTACTGTTAAAAAAAAAAAGAGAGCCTGTAAGTTTTATATTTCTCTTTAAGTTATTAAATATTAATTGGTGTCAGTATTGTATATGGTCTGTTTCAATATATTTTTAGTAATATTTATGAATTTCAGTAAGTTTATGTTTCAGTAAAGAAAGAAATTTTAAAACCCATGTTTTTATAACTCAAACCTTGTGTGAACTTCTTTACAGATTTTGAGTCGGGAGTCAGACATATGATACCCTAGGGAGGGTGTTATAGTCCGTCTAAGGATGGTATGCAGAACTAAATCGTAGCTTTGTCACCATTGCTTCTTGAAGACTTTGCCAAAATTTTGATGTAAATCTCGGGTCTCTATCAGAAATGATACTTAAAGGCACATCATGTAGTCTGACAATTTCATCGATGTATAACTGAGTCAACTTTTCCAACGGATATCTTATATTGATCAGCAAGCAGTGTGATGACTTCGTAAGTCGATCCATAATTACCCATATTGAATCATATCCTCTTTTGGTCTTTGGCAAACCGACAACAAAGTCCATGACAATACTATCCCATTTTCATTCGGGAATAGTCAAGGGTTGTAACATTCCAGATGTCTTTGATGCTCGATCTTTGTTTTCTGACAAACTAAACCAGAAAATATGCATCTAGCGATATCTTTTTTCATCCCATGCCACCAAAATAATTTCTTCAAATCTTGATACATTTTAGTCATTCCAAGATGTATACTCAACTTCCTAGTATGAGCATGTTCAAGAATGTACTTCCTGAGTTCCTCATCTTTAGGCACACAAACTCTACCTTGGAATCTTAAAATTCCATCGCTTCCTTCCTCTAATGTTGACACACCACCTTGCTTCATCAGTTCTTTTTCCTCTTGCAAGAACTTGTCAACCTTCTGCTTCTCTCAAATGTCATTCATCAGATCACTCGAAATGGTGACCATATTCATGCAGATCTTTCCTAGCATTAATTCCACAAAAAGACCATATGTCTTTGAATTGCTCTATTAAATCTTTTTCCCTGATCATCATGGCAGACACACTGATCGTTTTCCTACTCAAGGCATCGGCCATAACATTTGCCTTCCCAGCGTGATACAGAAGTTGGAAATCATAATTTTTCAGGAATCCTAACCATCTTCGATGCCTCATGTTCAGCTCTTTTTGATCATACAAATATTTCAAGCTCTTATGATCACTAAAGACGTTGAGCGTTGCTCCATAGAGATAATGTCTCCATTATCTTCAAAGCAAATACAACAGTAGCTAACTCCAAGTCATGCGTTGGGTAGTTCTTCTCATGCACTCACAATTGTCTTGAGGCATAAGCCACCACTTTTCTGCCTTGCATAAGGACACAACCCAATCCTTGGTATGAAGCGTCACAGTATACCTCGAATGGTTCACTCAGTTCAGGTAGAACTAACACTGGTGAAGTAGTTAGTCTCCTTTTCAACTCTTGAAAACTCTTTTCACAAGCGTCCGTCCATTCAAAAGCTTGATTCTTCCTTGTGAGTTGAGTAAGAGGCCCAGCAATCTTAGAAAATTCTTCAATAAACCTTCTATAATATCCGACTAATCCAACAAAGCTTTAAAATTCTGTCACCGTCTTCGGTCTTTCCTATTGAAGAACAGCTTCTACCTTCGATGGGTCTACAACAATTCTTTCCCTTGAAATCACATGGCCCAAAAATTTAACTTCGTCTAACCAAAACTCACACTTCGACAACTTGGCATACAGCTCCTTCTCCTTCAAAGTTTGAAGAACTATATTGAGATGCTCAGCATGATCCTCTTGGTTTTTCAAATAGATTAAGATATCGTCGATGAAAACAACGATGAATCTATCCAAATAAAGACGAAAGATTCTATTCATATAATCCATGAAAATAGCAGGTGCATTAGTCACACCAAAAGGCTTCATCAGGTACTTGTAATGTCCATAATGTGTACGAAAAGCCATTTTAGGAATACCTTCCACTTTCACTCTGATCTGATGGTAGCCCGATCGTAAATCGATCTTAGAAAACATTGTTGGTCCTTTCTACTGATCCATCAGGTCATCTATCCTCGACAATGGATACTTGTTCTTGATCGTGACCTTATTTAATTGACGATAATCCACGCATAATCTCGAAGTACCATTTTTCTTCTTAACTAGCAATACCGGTGCTCCACAAGGTGATACACTGGGCCTTACGAATTGCTTCTCCAAAAGCTCTTCCAGTTGCTTCTTGAGCTCAACTAGCTCTGCAGGTGACATTCAGTAAGGCGCTATGGAAATAGGGCCAGCTCCAGGCACAAGATCAATGGCAAATTCGATTTCCCGTTCCGATGGCAAACTAAGTACATCTTCAAGAAAAACTTCAGGAAATTATCGAACCACTGAAATTGCGTCCACATCAACCTCATTCTCGACTTTCAAAGAAGACAATAGTATGTATCCCCGAGCTCCTTCTTTCAAGAAAGCTTTCACTTGGTTGGCCGTCAAAAATCTAGAATTCTCATCCAAAGGGAAAACTATGGTTTTTCTAGAACAATCTAATAGGACATGGTTAGAAGATAACCAATCTATCCCTAAGATCACATCTAATTGAGATAGTGGCAAACAAATCAAATCAACAGAAAAGATTCGACCTTAAACAATCAATGGACTATCTAAACAGACTTTGGTAGTGACAACAGGCTTAGCAGTTAGAGTTGAAACAGTCAAATCAAAAGGTAAAGAAGGCACAGGTAAACCAAGTCTTTTCACACAGTCATAGGAAATGATAGAATGGTTCGCACTTGAGTCATACAGCACAGTTAAAAGATTACCTTCAATGAGACCTTCCCATTGTATAAAATCTTCGGATTCGGAGGCTTTAGCACCACTCAGGGTGTAAACCCGACCTCCAGCCTGCGGTTTAGCAGTTCTAGCAGCATTGACGGAAGGTTCCGCCTTAGGTTGATTACAGTCACGAGAAATATGTCCTGGTTTCCCGCATCTGTAGCAGATCATTCCTTTAATAGTGCAGTCTCTCGTATAGTGCTCCTTCCCGCACTTCATGCATCTCAGCGGAGACACCGTTGTTTGACCAGTTCTGCCCAGACTTCCTCCAGGACTTCCACCTTGTGGCCTCTGTTGTTGACTTCCAGGTGGTCTAGAATAAGGCTTCTTTTGGTAACAGTTAGCATTACTACTTCGGCCTCTTTAGGACCAAAAAGGCCCAAAGTTTCTATTTCTTGCATCATGTGCCTGGTCCAAGTCTTCCACCCGATGACACGTATCAATTAGTTCTGAAAACTGAGTAATCTTCAAAGTTATGACGACTCTCTTCACGTCATGTCTTAGACCTTCCTCGAACTTCTGACACTTCCACGCCTCGTTTGGTTGATGTTGAAAGTAGGTTGAGAATTTGGACAAACTCTCAAACTTGGCAGCACATTCACTCCCAGTCATATTTCCCTGCCTCAAGCCAAGGAATTCCATCTCCTTAGCATGCCTTGCACTTTTTGGGAAATACTTATTCAAGAATCTCTCCTTAAACAATTCCCAATTTATTGCTCGATTTTCTGCCTCCAATAGCTTCTGCTCTCCAGTCCACCAATCCTCTGCATCCCCAATCAACATGAATAAGTCACTTTCCTATCGTTGGCACAGTTCATGCCCGTGAATATCTTTTCCAGTTCTTTGATCCACAGAGTAGCCTTCTCAGGATCATACTCTCCCTTAAATTGCGGAGGGTTAGTGCAGTGAAATTCTACCAGATTCTGGGCATCAGCAGTAGCCTCTAATTGTTGTGCAATCTTAGCTTGTTGTTGAGCCGTTTGCTGATTTTGTTGCAGCATAGCTTCAACTATCTTCTGGATTGCTTCGATTGTAGCAGTCATATCTCCTCGACAAGCCATAATTCTCCTCAAATCAAGCTAAACAAAACATAGAGAAAGTCAGATGTATCCTTGCAGAATACCAAACACAGAGAGTCACACAGCACAAACAAGACAGTCCAAAACCACAAGACCGAAAAGAAAACCTAAACCAGGGCTCTGATACTAAGACAATGTAACACTCCTTTTTCTTAATACCACGAAGAAGGAATGTCACACCATAATACAAAAGAAAACGAAATAAATTATGAAAAATAATAGCTGAGCTGATTAATTAAGACCCAGTTCATTATTAACACGAGATTAAATAGTTTTTATTCTTGGATGATTAAAAATAATCGAGTATTGAAATATCTGTATGCATTTTTTTTTGACATAACAGTAAGGAGATAATAATAATTATGAATACAATAGAATCAAAACAGAATTTAAAATCATACATTCACAATATGTATATATTATATGCATCAACCTGTTTAGTTATATCACAAAATATACAAAAGTAAAGGCTTTACCCACCCAAGATAGTTACAAATTTACACCCATAAACTAGCAAAACATCATACTTCCCCAAAAAGATAAACGGTTAGCCATCAGTAGCCACCTATAGTATCAGCCCCTAAGACTGACGAGATGTGACTATAGCCGAGTCCTCCTCAGGGTCATCTTCATCCGACGAAATCACCATCAGAGCGACCGAATTTTGGGCGGAAGCCCGAGCAGTGGAGAGAAAAGAGTCCTCTTGTGGAGTATAGATCATATCAGTCCACATATCGCTCACGGGTAGGTAAAACTCTAAAATAACAAAAACAGAAAAATCAAAGACAAGAGGGTCATAGCGACCCCAGGCTAAACACACCGTCAGCTCCCCGCGGTAGACGCACCGATCCGTCTGCACATGTAAGTGCCAGTAATGGAGTCCTCCATGAAAGGTTAACTTCACGTACCCCAAAAAGTGGCATGGACGTGACGACATCCTCAACAGCTCTAGTCGTAATGTGGCCAGAAACCCATAAACTCAGTTGTTTCCTTCTCTTCCTTACGAGCGTCATCTCAAAAGTACACAGTCAGATGGAAATATAGAAAATATAGAAAGAGGTGAGACACCCAACTTTTAGTACCAAAATGGCAACGAGAAAATGACACGGCGTTGGACCCCTACATATAACACAGTTCATATGTCCAATTATGGTAATAATTAAAATTAATAGTAAAAGTAGAACAATAATAAAAAACAGTCAATATCATCAATAACAGGTAGACAACATTAACATTTCTAACATTCAACAGTCCAAGCAATCAAATAATTATTGCAGTAATAATAACAAATACTATCCACAATTATAAGTGCTCAATCAATGAATTATGAGACTGACAGTTCACAATGCAAATGGTACCAAAATTCTTACTCCATGGAGCTAGACATAAACATTTTCGGAGTGAATGATCAAGGAGTAATGCCAGTATTTCGTTAGCCTTTAAAATTAGTGTGCTCATCTCATAAAAATAGTTGTGCAATATGGCTTATACATGGCACCTCAATAGTTGATCGCGATATAGGACAACGTCTCAATCTCGATCGCCGGTGTGTTTGCATCGGTCTATCCCATAGCCCTAGTGGAGCTACCACTGCCCATTGTGAGACACCCACACCCCGACGCCCCCAAGACCAACCATTATGACCCTACGCTTTGTCTATTCGCACCTGCACATAAGTGTTATTCAAACTCTTAGGCATACACCGCCTTTCCAACAATGTCCAACGGATAACACATATGCATGACGACACAATGTACATCATACATGTTTATTGATGATGCATTCATCATAAGCATACCACAATGGCATATATATTCATTTTTCAACATCAATATATCATAATTTCCTCAAGTACACCGCCAACAAGTACTTAGCCCACATAGGGGTCCACAATAGCATAGAATTAATTCCCTACTTCAATATATGTTTAGGGTTCATCAGTTATCACAAGCCCACATTATGGATCCTCATTTTCAAAGTCTTAAGCTTTAGTCAATTATGAAAAATTTCAAGTTGAATAACCCTTCAAAACTGTGGTCCTCATTAGTGTTATCATTCAATTTAATTCTTCCACTTGATTATGGATTATGCATGTCTCTAAATTCTCAATCTCCAAAGATGCATCAAGGCATCACTTAACCCCTAATTTTTCTCTAAAAACCGTGGCCTCACTAGGTCATCAAGGTTCCAATTTCTTTTCATTTTATGCATTTGTTACTTGATACCTAATTACTTCGATGTTGTTTCACACCGAGTCAATCCATTCCCTTAAGATCCAAAGCCAAAACCGTGGCCTTACTTTAGGGTATTAAACCCTTAAAATTTTTCATTTATTAATTTTAATATTATCATTCAACATTTAATCACATAAGCTTCATTTTATTTGTATACAAAAACTAATTTTTATCCCTAAATTCTAGTCAAAACCGTGGCCACACATTAGGGTAGGAAACTCCAAATTTTTCATTTAACAACCCTAACATGATGAAGCATTTTCAACACATCCAACACATTCAAGATCACCATTCAAACATTAATCAAATTCAAGAATACATAAACATACAAAATCACCAAAACAAAGTAAGCATACAAAGGTTCCCTCACCTCCATAATGGTTGAAGTGAGTAATCTCCCTCTTACCTAAAGGAAGAACACAAAAATGATCTCCTATTGCTTCTTGGTGCTTTCGGTTTTGAGCTTCCAAAACCCTAGAAATTTCAAGACAAGGAATCAAAATCAATGGTTGAAAAAGAAGAGATCCATGGCCATCAAAGAGACCATGGAACACGAAAATGAAGAGAAGAAAGAAGAAAAATGAAAACTTTACCTTAAAGCTTGAAGCTTTGTCTTGGAAGACAATAGAGGTGAAGATAGATTTTGGAGAAAATCTCTAAATAGAAAGTGTGGAGGAGGTTAAGGTGAATATGGAAATGGTCTTGATGAAGAGAAAAATCAAAGAAAATGGTCACTCAAGGGGGCTGCAATTTCATAGCCAAGAAGGAGAAGAAGATAGAAGAAAGAGAGAAAATGAAGAAGAAGAAGTTAGAGTGAGAAAGTGTTATGATATAAATGAGATATTTTGGGTGAAATGTTTAAGTGTGGAGGCAAAAATTTTGCCTCCCTTGGGCCAAGGTAGCCACGGCAATGGAGAGAGAGAAGGGGGAGAGTTTTGGCTTCCCCAACAAGCCAAGGGCATTCTTGTCCTTTGGTGGTCAAAGTTTCTCAAAGAAGCTTTGATTAAAATACAATAAATTTGAATTAAAGTGAGTTTAATTAGACTTAAAGTAGATTACATTAGGATAATGTGATAGGATTTTTAATACATGTTATTATCCAATGGACAATTATTACAGTTGACAGAAGTCAGTATTAATTATTCGGCAGATAAAATTTATACAGCGATTTATTATTTTATCTGTTAAAATTTCTTGAAAACGTAAAATCTCATAAACCGTGTCCAATCTTGGGTTTAGTAAGATTCCCCGTTAACATTTCCACAGATCAAGGTTCTCAGAAAAAATATCTCATTTTCTTGGGCCCGCTCAATTTGTACGCAAAATGAGGAATAATATTAAAATATTCTACGTTCTTAGAAAAATCCAGAAAAATTCCCAAATACCATAAATATTAGAAAATGAATATTTATCATAAAATAAATAAAATTTGGGGTGTTACACAAAACGCCAACCCGACACGTACTGTATCCGCCAAGGTTCTTTGATGATAACACTGAGGAGGAGGATCCTAATGAGAGCTTAAATCCTTAGTCTGTTGGAGTTCTAGTTAAATAGTTTCTGTTTTGGTGTGTAATGTATATATTATCTTTTGGTAGTATATTTATGTAAATTATTTGTAAACAAAGTTGTAATATGTAAATTATGGCGAGTTTGTTTTCAGTTACATTTTATGTTTATGACTTTTATTTTTTTTCAATTTTTTAGCAAACGAAATTTTAAAATCAGTATTTTACAAGATTAATTCTTTTACAACTTGGGTATGTTATATTAGGATTAGTCTTAAATGTGATATCCTACAGTGGGTGTTGCAATAAGTATTATGAAAAATTTTAGAACTCAACTTAGTTCTTAGATCCATTTTTTTCTTAATTTTATGTATACCGCTATTTATCAGTTAAGCATCATTACTCGGTTCTTAGTTAAATTAAACCAAGAGATTAAGTAAATATGCTTACTGATACTTATCTTGATTGGTATTTTATACCAAATTATTCTCTATATCTCACTTATTATCTCTATGAAATTTTATAATTTTTTGAGATACTTAGTTATTCTACAACTGTTCTTTTAATTTCTCTTTAGTATCCTTAAAAATACTAAACTAACTTCATTGCTTCTCAAAAATTTTCTACAACTTTTATCATTTATTTATGGTTAGGAAATAAATTTTTTGCATTTATTCCCATATTAATTGTTTACACAGAAACTTTGGTTATTATATTGTATTCAATATTATAGAATTACGCTCAAACTGGTGCAGAAAATTACCTAAATTAACAGATAATTCTTACTGGTATTACTGAGCTTCTATAAGCTTGATTAGGATCATTAAGGTAGGAGGATGTTACAATTCTCTCCCTTTTTTTATAAATTTTGTCCCCAAAATTGCTTATCTCGGTTAAAAAGCTCGGGGTAATCCTGCCTCATGTGGGACTCTAGCTCCCAAGTAGCCTTCTCTAAACCAATGCCATTCCAAATAACCTTTACCAAAGGAATTCACTTTCCTCTGAGCTCTTTGGCTCCCTCGTCCATGATCCTCACAGGTTTCATTGCATATGTTAAGCCATCTTTTAATTGTATTGATTCAGGTTCCATGATGTATGAAGGATCAGGGTTATACTTTCAAAGCTATGATACATGAAAGATATCATGAAGGTTTGACAAATTTGGTGGGAGCGCTATCTAGTAAGCTACAGGTCCAACTATTTTCAAAATTTGGTAAGGACCAAGAAACCATGGGTTTAACTTTTGTATCTTTAAAACTCTTTCAACCCCTGTAGTAAGAGTGACTCTCAGGAAAACATGTTCTCCTTCCATGAACTCTAGAGGTCTCCTCTTCCTATCAGCATAACTTTTTTGCCTACTTTGAGCTGTAACTAATCTATTTCTAATCATCTTAATCTGGTTTATTGTTTGTTGCACTAATTCAGGTTCTAGAATGGTTCGCTCACCTGCCTCATACCAACATAGAGGCGATCTACATTTCCTACCATACAATGTCTCATAAGGTGCCATACCTATGATGGAATGGTAGCTATTGTTATAGGCAAATTCTACTAAAGGCAAGAACCTATCCTAACTACCCTTATGTTCTAACACACATGCTCTCAACATATCTTCCAGGGTTTGGATGATTCTCTCAGGCTGTCCATTAGTCTGTGGATAGTAGGTTGCGCTGAAAAGTAACTTAGTCTGAAAAGCTTGTTGCAAAGTTCTCTAAAATTTAGAGGTAAACCTATGATCTCTATCTAATACTATACTAGTGGGGACTCCATGCAATCTCACTATTTCTTGCAGGTATATTCGAGTTAATCTATCTAAAGAATAATTGGCTCTAATAGGTAAAAAGTGGGCGGATTTGGTTAATCTATCCCCAATCACCCATATGGCATCAAAACCTTGTTGAGTTCTTGGTAATCCCATAACAAAATCGATTATGATACATTCCCACTTCCACTCTAGAATTATTAGGGATTGTAATGGCCCTGAAGGTTTCTGGTGTTCTATTTTGACTTTCTGACAAACTAGACACCTAGACATATAATTTGTTATGTCTATTTTCATTCTTGACCACCAAAACATTCTTTTAAGATCTTGATATATCTTACTTTCTCTAGGATGAATGGTATATCTACTCTTATATGCTTCCTCTAAAATCTTCTCTCTAAGGTCATCCTCTTTAGGAATGCAAATCCTATCTTCAAACATAATTATTCCATCATTCGCTATACTAAACCCTTTAGGTTCACCAGACAAGATTTATTCTCACACTTTTCTCAAATAATTTTCTCTTTCTTGAGCATCCTTAATTTGAGTCCTCAAATCACTAATGATATCCACCTTACTCATATAGAGACTATGTGGAGACATGGTTACTGTTAGACTCAAATCCCTAAATTTTTCTAAAAGATTTGCTTCTTGAATCATCACCCAAGATGCGTGTAGGGATTTCCTATTGAGTGCGTTAGCTGTGGATAAATGACCCTAGTATGTTTTGATTAATGACTAAACTTAACATGATTATTACTTTGATTCAATAACTACTTGACAACCTTGATTTTTTCAATGAGATTTAATGAAGCAAGAAAAGTGGATGCAAAGGATCCTGGAGCAAAGCATTTCAATGCAAGGATCATGAAGGAAAACTTGAAGAAGGAGCATCATGAAGAAGGAATTCAAGGAAGATTATTAGGAACCTTTTTGTAAAGAAAAGACTTAGTATAACTCTTTGATTAAGCTCTCTAAAATAAGTAAAAATTGTTTTCAAAAGTAAAAATGGACTAAGAATGAAAAAGGTTAATTAATAAGTTTGTACATCTATGTGTACATTGATGTACTTTCAGTTAATTAACTAACTTTTAATGAAAACCTCAATGTACATCTATGTATAAATGTTATACATCTATGTATACATCGATTGATTCTGGACTTACTTGATCAGTATGCACTTTTGTATTTGTACATCGATTGGTACATCAATGCATAAGCTAAAACAGAAGCAAGGATTTTTTGAAATAGCCATACAATCGATTGGGTAATCGATGTTTGAACTTCTAGGCTGAAAATGTAACACCCTCTGTAGGACATTACATTTCCGACTACAACTTATAATTTGAAAAATCATTCCATAAAAGGTTTGAGTTATAAAACATGGATTTTAAAATTTCTTTTCGTAAAAACATAAACTTACTGAAATTTATAGGTAATACTGAAAAATAGATTCAAACTGATTAATATACATTACTGACACCATATAATATTTAACAATTATTTAGGAAACATAAAACTTACAGACTCAATTTTAAATAGTAGCAAACCCCATGACAGGTCCTACTTAATAGCACGGTAAAACACTAACGAGAAAAACTCAACCTACTTATTCCATCTTGTATCTATCTTGATACGTCATATATCTGTTCCTCCTCAAAACTACACACCAACCAATCCAGGATGGTCACTCTTCGATGTTGTCACCGAACTCAGAATATTTGCCTTCAGTCAAGTCTAAGAAACTCGCTTCATCTACTATACCAATTTTAATAATACAAGCACAACAAAACAATATAACAAAGAGGTGAGATCCCCTTTCATCAATACCAGTACAGTAGCAAAGAATGATATGAATGACAAAGTCATTCCATACTCACAAATATCACAATTATTCATGTTCTCAATTCATCACATTTCCAGTAAACAAAAATCTCAGTTAAATCACCAGTACCAATTTCATCATAACAAATATCCTCAATATATAAAATGATGATGTTACATCATATGAACATTTATCATACCACAACAATATGTGTACTGACTATGTGCATACATACCAGACCAATTTTCCCACTCCATGCAGGTTTTCACTGTAACATCCCGAAAATTAATAATTTCAGAATAAATGATCATTTTACAATATTTAGGATTTTCTAGAATTTTTCTGGATTTTTCTGAGAACGCATAATATTTTAATATATTTCTTGTTTTGCGTGCGCACTGAGCTGAGAATTGTTGAGGTCAGTGTAACGCTCCGGAAACTAATTATTTCGCCACCAATAGTCATTTTCTAATATTTGTGATTTATGTGAATTTTTCTGGAATTTTTTGGAAACGATGAATATTTTAATATATTCTTCGTTTTACGCGAAACTCGAGCATAGTCGTGAAAACGACTGTAGTGCTTCAAAAATTGGAAAATTATATGACGAATAGTCGTTTTATAATATTTACAATTTTTGAGAATTTTCCGGAACCGTCGAATATTTTAATATATTCCTCGTTTTACGTGCACGCTGAGCAGAACCAGAGAAACGCGATGTTTTCTCTGAGAACCTTGGACTATGGACATGTCGACGGGAGATCTTACTAAACCCGAGACTTGACACAGTTTACGAGATTTCATAATTTTCGAGAAATTCTAACAGATAAAAATAAATCAATACAGCGAAAAATTTATCTGTCAGATTAATTAAATACTGACTTTTGTCAACTGTAACTATTATTCATTGGATAATAGCATGCATTAGAAACCCTATCACATTATCCTAATGCAATCCACTTTATGTCAAATCAATCTCACTTTAATTCAAATTTGTGTACTTTTTCAAAGCTTCTTTGAGAAGCTTTGACCACCAAATGACCCAATTACCCTTGGCTTGCATGAGAAGCCAATTTTTCTCCTCACTCTCTCCTCTATTCAGCAGCCCACTCATGCCAAGGAGGGCAAAAATGTAACTCATCCACACTTAACCTAAAACCACCAAACCCTAATTCACTTTACCTATCACTTTCTCTCTCTTCATTTCATCTTCTTCATCTTTTCTCCTCCTTCTCTCTACCTCCACCATGAGCACGAAATTGCAGCCCCTCCTTCCTCCATTTTTGTTCATCTTTTCTCCTCTCCAAGCCCATTTCTACACTTGCCTTCACCTCCTCTACCTTCTTTGTGTAGAAAGTTTCTCCATTTTCCATTTCTATCTCCATTTTCTCTCCACCTCTTCTCTTCTTCCTCCTCTTAGATCCGAAAATTCCAGCCACCATTAGAGAGTCTCTTCTTCACTTTTCTCTCCATAAACACCATTTCTAGACTTCTCTTAACCTCCTCTACACTTTCTCTTTAGAAAATCTCTTCAAAAATCCAACTTTTCTACCCCTCCTTCTTCAAATCCGAAAATCACTCCTCCATGGATGGCCAAGCTTTTTAATTTTTCTCTCCACTAAACACATTTATACACTCATCTTCATCTTCTCTACAAGTTTCGTTTGGAAGGTTTGCTCAAAAATCCAACCATGTCTCCATTGTCTTCCAAGGTAAAGATTCTTGATTTCTCCCCATTTTCTTCTCATTTTCGTTTTCCTTGGTTACCTATGTGACCAAGGATCATTCTTTTCAAGCTTTAAATTTGTAAATATGAGAATTTGACCACTTTATGGTTCTCTTGAAGGTGGAATCCGAAAATTACAAATCAAGGAACCAAGGAGTTGTTTTCTTGCATTGTCTCCTCTAGGTAAGAGGGAGACTACTCACTTCAACCACTTATGGTGGTGAGGAGACTTGTATGTGTGTTGATGGAGGAATCCATCCTTGTATGCTCTTTGTATGCTTGCTTGAATTATAAATTTTGTATGATTTAGTATTCTTGAATTTGATTGATACTTGATTATGCTATTGAATATGTTTGATATATTAATTGTGCTTGATCATGTTGGGGTTGTTAAATGGAAAATTTGGAGTTTCCTACCTCAACATGGTGCCACGGTTTTGATTAGATATTAGGGGTGAATATTGGTTTTGTATACAAGTGAAATAAGACTTATCTAATCAAAGATTGAATGATAGTATTAACACTAACGAATGGAAGACTTTGAGGGTTTAATATCCAAGAGGGTGCCACGGTTTTGGTCTTGGTAAAGAGACAAATGGATTGATTTTGATGATCTAAATTTAAGTGAATTAAGAGTGTAACATATAATGTGATAATTGTGACCTTAGATTGATTTGTTGTATATAATGGTATGTTGGATTGGATTATGTGATTGGAAATGGAAGAAAAATATTTGGGAATCTCTCTTGGAGGGCTACGGTTTTTAGGGTGAAAATTGGATAAATTATGGTTAATGTGTAACAAGCATTAGACTAGAATTAATCAAGTGACAAAATAGAATTTAATGGAAGAAAAGTTTGAGATTGAAGCCTAAATGATGGCTACGGTTTTGAGGCATAAAGATTAGGGTTCTTGGTGAGCTAATTTGATAAGTGAACACTTAAATGAATTAAGAGAATGACATGTAGTATGATGACTTGAGAGAATTTGGGATTGTAACCATTGTGAGGCCACGGCCTCTAGGGCAAGCTTTAGGTAAGTATGCGGTTTGGATAATTTGGAAGCATAAGTGATTAGGTAATTAGAAACCTATGTAATAAATGGACAACTAATAAATTGGAAGAATTTAGTATAGTCAAGACTTCATAAATTTTAGAAGACTAAGAGTAAGACCATTGTAAAACTTAAGGTGATTCTAAGTGAGTGAAGAACAAGAGAGTGTGAGGCTTAATAGCTTAATTAATTTACAAGTTATACGAAATCGAGTTGCCTTGGAATATTAAGCTAGTTGCAAGAATTGGATTTGGTCATGAACCTTGAAAAGAGGAATAAATTCTAAGTTAGGATTCATAATGAACCTAATGATGCATTGATTTACTTGATATTGATATTATGTTGTTATGGGTCCATGTGAGTGACCATGTATACATTGATGCTTATATTGGCCTAAATGTGGCATATTATGAGATTGTATGAAATTGTGGATCATACATGTGCATGCATAGTATCTTATGCATTGTGATTGTCCTTGTGGACATGTTGTAAGGCCTAGTTGCCTAGGAGATTGAACACACCTTAGTGCGGGTGCGAATAGACAAGTGTGGGTCGTGTTATGACCTCGGGGCGTCGGGGTGCGGGTCCTCCACATGGACGGAGTTTAGAGCTCCCTGTACCGTGGGGCAAACCGATGCAAACACACCGACGATCCGGACTTGACACTTGTCCTATATCGTGATCTAGTGTAGAATGTCCGTACAATGCCATGATTTGCGCATGAGAAAATTTATTGATAGCACGGCCTCGGCGGTAGGAGTTACAGACATGTCTCCTGATCTTTCTCTCCGCTTGATTGAGTCTAGCTCCATGGAGTAGGAATTGGGAAAGCATGCATTGTGCATCATTCATTACTGGTCTTATAAACTGTTGAGCATGAATACCTGTAAATGATTATTTGATTGTTGTGCTGATTTCTGGAATTACTATTGTGATCTACCTGCTATTGCATGTTGTTGTTCTACTTTACTATAAATATCATTGTTATTTTTAATTCTTATTATTACTTACAATTGCATTGCTTTTGTTATAAATTCATTGTTGCCGTTGATAAATATCTTGTATTGCTTTATGGGCGCTCTCGCGCAGGTGTCATTTTCTTCGCCATAATGGTAATGAAGGATGGGTGTCTCACCTCTTTCCTATATCCTTGTATGTCTGTTTTATACTTATATTGATAAAAGATCGTGAGGAAGATAAGGAGGACCACACTTTGGTTAATTGGATTGGGCGTTTGGACAAGGTTTCTTCGGCCACGTACGAGTGCGATTGCGTGGAGGCATTGATACGACTTGTTGACCGGGACTCGGGCGTCGTACGTGTATATGGGGTTGCAATTCCGCTAGTAGTACCTATCCCTGGGTCACTACTTTTCCCCCTTTTAGTGTTTTATAATTGTATCTTATTGGACTCGTAATTATTATATTTTATGTCATCATTGATTTGTGTAAATTGACTATATATATATATGTATAAGAGATATGATATTATTTCAGTGGTTGTATCATGGCTTGAATACATTTATATTTCATTCGAGGCTCATATTTTCTACCTATGCAAATTGTCAAAAAAAAATATATAGACTCTTGAGAATTTAAGTTACTGTTATCATGACTGTGACACACTTGGATTTAGGAACTGTGGTGTAATGACGATTATGCTTCGGTTGCTACATCAAGGGGTGTTACATTCACAATTTCGAAATGAATGTTCTAGTTAATTGTCCAGCCTTAGCCCACAGACAATCTCCAGTCGTCGAAAAAAATTGTGTTCTTGTCGGGTATTGTCAATGCGTTGCAATGGACTGCTTCGCCAAGTGGCATATGGTACTTGCCAACTGTCCACTGGTCGACCGCCACGCCTCGACGCCCACAAGATCCATCATAGATCTCACTTTTCAATTCTCATTCTCTCTTCGACCATAAAGGCCATAATAGCTATCAGCTATATTCCGTTCAATGCACAAATACCTCAATGCAATTCTGTTCAATGCACGAATATCTCAATGCATATCTTAATTTCATCATTAAAAGGATTCCCAAATGAAATTAGAACAACTGCCCATACAATTGTCTAAACTCATAAGATCAATGGATATTATATAATCACTTATACAATTACATAATATCATCGATACATCCAGGTCCAGTACATCAGTTCTTTACAGTATCTTTACTGTATTTTCAATCGCGTATCATTTTTAAAGTGTTTTCACCATTGCGTAATACTCTTGTTACGTTTTCAAATCTCTTAACCATTTTCTAACGTTTTCTCATTCGCGTAAAAATATTTACACATTTTCCAAATCGCGTAATGATTTTTCAACATTTTCAAAATTGCGTAGCTTAAAAATCATATTTTTAAGTCGCGTAAACCATTTTTCATCATCTTTCAACTACGTAAAATATTTCTCCATATTCCAAACATCATTTTGGACTTTCAAAAAATCAATGTCATTTCCAACTTCATTTTCCACGTATTCTTCACTTAAAAATCTTCTACTTAATATTTTTCATTATTTCCCCTCAAAATCAACATTTCCTTTAAATCAATTATTCTAACTTAAAATTTCCTAACGCGCCTCAAAACCCAACGGGTGAGCTATACATCAGTAAACTTTAAGTCACCAATTTATTTTCTCTTTATAAACTAATTCCACTAACTTAATAAATTCAAAAAAAATGATTTTCACTTACTTGAAAATCTCAAAATTCATCACTTTAAATCCTTTGCAAATAATCATCTAAGATTACTCTTAAAATCACTTAATTTACCAATCCTTGGCATATGAGCCGAAAATCACAAATAACTTCATCATAAAATCTTTGTTCATTTTTATGTCCACTTTCTTTGCAAATCCTTAAAATCATCAACTTATTACTCTTTTCATCTAAAACTCATGATTAGTAAAATAGTTAGAATCTTTTGCTCCTAAAAATTAATTTGAGGCTGTGATGCCTCTATGGTTCTTTGGAACCAAAACAGTTTTCATTTCCTCACAATTCTCATCACATCACACATTTCAATTCAATAAGCATACTATAAAAATTCATGCATCATAAACACATACTAAAACATATTATCAAAGCAATAAACATATCAATCACTAAACAAATCATAAACATGGAAAGCTCTTAAACAAATAAGTGAAATAATCCTTGTGAATTTTTCACCATATACACATCCATTCCTCACCACTAACACATGGTTGATGAGGGTAATCTCCCTCTTATCTTAGATGATGTACAAAGCTCCTTGTATGTCCTCTTGAATCAACTTTTCTTCATCAAGAGTTTCTTAAAAACAACACAAATACACACAAGTTAACATCTAAGGCTTTGAAATAGAAACCATGGATCAAAGCATAGTTTAGAAGAGAAAATAAAATCAATAGTGAAGATCCCATGAATTTCACCTTAAGAACTCTAGATCTTGAAGAAAGTAGATGAAAATGGTTGATTTAGACCAAGCCTTCAACTACAAAGTGTCTTGGAATAAGGTAAGGATTCAAGATATGTGATTAGTTAAAATTATAGAAGAATGGAGATAGGTTTTGGAGTGGCTGACTGAGAGCTCCTTGGAGTGGAAAGAATGAAGTTTTTCTTGTTCTTGGAAGAGAGGGAATGGAGAGAATTGTTTTTAGTCTTTGGTAGAATTAAAATAAAGATAGAAATGAAATAGAAATCAAGACTCCTCCTACCTAGTAGCTGCCATGGAGTGCATGGAGAGAAAGGTGATATTTTGTGTATAGCTTTTTGCTTTTCTTTGATAAGAATGAAAGAAAAGTTGGTAGGAAAGATTAAGTATAGAAATTGTCTTGCATTTTTTTCATTGCATGACTGTAAATGGGTAGGAGAAAAGATGAATGAATTATGAATATTTTGTCTCCAAAAGGAAGTGCATGGCCGTAGGATACATGTGCAAAGCCACCAAAATTGACTAAGTGAATTTAGTGTAGTTTCTTGAATATTTGCTATAAAGATGACCAAGTGCATTTAGTATAGATTTCTTACCTTCCAAATTGATGCATTACCGTAAGCTTCCTTGAAGCAAGCCACCATTGTTGACTATTTCTTTGTTGTGTAATATAAATAATGGAACATGAATTAATTGAATCCATTTAGCCTTTGATGGGAATGCGTGGCCGTAGGAAGCACTTGGAGAAAGCCACTAAAATTGACAATTTCATGTCTCCAAAAATTGCATGGCCGTAGAGTGCATAGTGCAAAGCTACCAATATTAACTTGTCTTACATTATTCAATTGATAAAAAATGATAGGAATAGATTGAATTATAATTGTAATAATTGCCTCACAAGAACAATGCTTGGGCGTGGAATTTCACAAAGGAGAAGCCATCTTATTTGAGTTGGTCTTACTTGTTTCAATTGAATTGTATCCTAATATCACAAAGTGAATTGCTTATTAGAGCAATTTGCTCTTCCTTCACCGTAGAAACATATAATTCAAGGAGTCCAAACTTTATTCAATAGCTTGTTTCTTATTGGTCCTTAAAGAGTCAAGCCATTATTCTTGACCAATTTCTATTGGCTCTAGAAAAATCCAAGCCACTAAGTTGGACTCAATCACCACCATTGATTAGATCAAGGGTGGAAATTTAAAGGTTTCACCACTAAGTTTGCACTAGATATTTCCCGGTAAATATTAACTGATGAACAATAACTATCGTATTTTTATTACCTACTAAATAAAACAGTAAAATATAAAGTAAAAGAAAATTTCAAAAACTATTTCCGGATTTGAGTTTAGTAAGATTCCTCAGCCCTGTATCAACAGTACAAAATTTTCTGGCCATAGAAAAAATTTTATTTTTCCGAGCCCACCCCGAGCCCGCATACAGCCCGAGAATAATATTAAAATAATCCAAAAATATAAAACACAGAAGAATTCAAAAAAATCATAATAATTATGAAATTCATGAAAATCAAATCGGATTGGTAAAAATCACTAAGGATTGATAGAAATAAATAAAATACGAAGGCTCATATACAACTCCAAAAATAATATTAAAATAATCAAAAACGTAAAAACTCTCAAAAATTTCTAAAAATCACAACAATCATAAAATTCACGGAAATAGAATCGGATTACTCAAAATAATTAAGAATCACCTGAAATAAATAAAATACTAATTTTTGGGGTGTTACAGAAAATGCAAGTATTTTTCAAGAACAACATCGATGTACTCATATGTGTATCACTCGAGATCAAGAACATCCAAGAAAACAATCGATTAGGCAATCGATGTACACACGTTGTAAGAGTGAAACTTTGTTTAATACATCTGTGTACTATTCGATTAACTAATAACAGAATTTTTTAGATAAGTTTGTTTTGATCTTAATTGACTTGTAAAGTGTGTCCAACGGATCTATTTTGAAATATGTAACACCCTAATATAGATATCTGGATATATCATAGTTACACAATGATATATAAAGATAACGGTACTAGAAACGTCACTTCCTCATGCCATATTCTAGCATATATCCATAATCACTACTGAGTAATTATAGAAAGCCTTGAGAGATTGCGGAAAAACTTAAACTCATATACAAACTTAGCCACAAGAGGACTTATTGTAATACATATAACATAAAACTTACAGAACAAATATAAACTAATTACATAAGTTCTGTCTACTTAAAGCAATAAAAACTACTCTAGTCTTCATGCTTTCTCTTCTCACCCTTAGCAGGGTCTGTACCTCTGTACCTGCAGCTGTGCCTATATCTGGATTTACATAGAATAACAACTAGGGTGAGAATTAACATTCTCAGTAAAAGCAATTCCAATACCATCTAACTATAACATTGTATATAACAATTATATAACAGATGCTATAATTCTAACTTAGGAGCTTCCTCCTCTTTTCTCATATCTGTATACTTTCTTATAGTGTGATATCAACCGATAGCCTGCACACTGTTAATATATACAATGCCCATACAGCTGTAAATACTAATAGTGACGGACAATGCCCATACAACTATCTGTGAATGCAATGAAACTCCATGAATCCTAACTATTTCTTTCAAAAGTAGTTAAACTACTTTATCTAGAAAATAGCTAACTTTACTTGGTGAAAGATGGGCAGATTACTTAATCTCACCACCTTTACCTGCAGTTTAACATATTCTATTATGTTCTTTAACATACTATGCCACTATACATCTTCCTTACTCTTGGAAAACCTTAGTAGCCTCTTGATAGATGGTATACTTTCTCTGGTGAGCTTCCTCTGGAATCTTTTTTCTTGATTTTTGACCCTCTTGGAAAACAAAGTTGTCTCTAAACTTCGTTATTCCCTCTTAGTTATAACAAAATCCTTTAGGGTTCCTTAGAAGATCTGCTCACACTCGTCTCTTAGAGCTTCATTCTCCTTCTGAGCTTCAAAGAAATCTGAGCCTTTTGGCCTCTTACTATGTCCAACTTGCTCACTGAGAGACTATCTGGAATCATAGTCACCACTAGACTCAAATTCTCAAAAACTATCAAGAAATTCACTCTCTCTTAGACTATCATTTGGGACACCTATAGGAATTTCCTACCTAGTGCATCAACCACTTCTTTGGCCTTACCCGAATGATATCTCAACTCAAGGTTATGAGCCTTGAAAAACTCTATCCATCTATTCTGCTTCATGTCCAGCTTCCTCTGATCAACAAGCATCTCAAGCTATCATGATCACTGAGCACCTTTAACTGGACTCCTTATGAGATATGTCTCCAAAACTATAAGGTAATCACCACTATGGTTAATTCCAAATTATACCTAGGGTAGTTCTTCTCTTGCAGACTTAATTGCCTTGATGCGTAGGCATCTACCTACCTCTATTGCATCTGAACATACCTTAGTCTCATCTTCGAAATATATCTAACTACCTCAAAGCTCTCACGGGAATTTGGAATTACCAATACTAACGTAGTAATCAACCTTCTCTTCTACTCTTGAAAAACAAACTCACTATCTAGAGTCCACTACTGAGTACCACCTACCTTAACTGGCCTAATCCAGGTAGCACTAACTGAGAAAATTCACTGATAGATTCTCTATTCTTGGATACAATGGCTACTCTACCCATTGTACTTCTACTTAAACTCTACTAAAATTCTCTGCAATTTTTATCTTGAGAAATTACATAACTCTTAAACTGTACCACTTGTAATCCAAAACTGACTTTCGGCTTACTTGGCACTTAATCACTTCTTTTCCAAAAGTTTCCAAAACTACCCTTGACATACTCTTCATGTCCTTTCGTAATCCTGGAAAACTCTAAAAAATCTACTCTGTTTCTATGACAACCAAGTCTTAGATCATCTCCTGAGAAAATTCAACGCTTCTCTCAACTGATATACTTGATTATCCTTCTCTTAGACGAAGACATTTATTCTTGATATTTCCTTTGTTCAAGTTGCCTTTAACTTAAGGCACAGTCTCACACACCAACTAAACAAGAACATAACATCATTTGTCTCTCTAAAACAACCAAACCATACCAACAAGGTAAGCAAACTAGATTCACAAAGTAAATCAACATGATCTACAAAGTAAATCTATTCTCTTCTTATACACACCTTAAAAGATTTCTCTTTACATGTGTTCTAATCTTATACCAAGTTGGAAGATTTCGTCGCTTCCTTTTTCCAAGAATCATCTCCCTTACGATGTCCTGGTTACTCACTTATACAGCACATGGATTACCCATCAAAAACGGTCTACATCCATGTATCTTACCATATCTAGCATGTCTTGGTGACTTGAAGCTTGATATACCTCTTTCCTTAGAGTTGCTCATCTAAAAGCATTCTACTTATACGTATCCTCACTCCAAGCTTCCACTGCACAACTCTGATACAAATTGAGATCAAGAGGCACCCTTACTGATCTTAACATCTGATCTTTTCCT
This sequence comes from Ormosia emarginata, assembly GCA_029884605.1. Taxonomy (NCBI): domain Eukaryota; kingdom Viridiplantae; phylum Streptophyta; class Magnoliopsida; order Fabales; family Fabaceae; genus Ormosia; species Ormosia emarginata. The sequence goes on from JAQQTP010000023.1 coordinate 2,880,494, forward strand.
CTTTAGGAACCTCTACTAACTCTTGTTCCAACAAGGTTCTGAGATTATCTACTTCTACAACTCTACATTCACTGACTAGAGCGAAGAAGTCCTTAACCTTCTTTTGCATTGCAACTCTTCTAATGTCCTCTCCAAGTTCTACTTCAAATTTTACTTACTTCCAGTCTTCATCTGGGTTGGACATAAAATAATAAAAGAACTTCTGACATTCTTTGAATTGCTTCGCATATAGGTCTTCAGTAATATCCCCTTACTCCAACTTTAGGAATTCCTACTCCTTTGTTTTCTATAACTCAAGGGAATAATACTTATCCAGCAAAGTAACTCTAAACATCTCTTAGGTGGTTCGAGTACTAACCATCTCTAGTAACCTCTCTGCTTCATCTCAACAGCTTTTGGCTTCTCCTACTAACCCTTACGAAGAAAGGTCACCTTTTGTTCATCAGTGCACAACATGACCTCAAGGATCTCTTCCATCATGTGAAGTCATCTTCCGGCTCTGACTGAACCAAACTCTCCCTTGAAAACAAAAGAGTAACTTTCTTGAACTCTGAGAAAGACTGATTCCTCAAAAGTTCCTTCTCGTCCCCGCAACTAACTATGCGAGTCCTATTCTATCGCTTCTGATAAACTTCTACTAATGGCAGTCTGCTCTCTCAATACAGCAGCCATTTCTCTAAGAGCTCTGGTTATCTCCTCATTACCAGTCTCCTAGTCTCATAGGTTCACCTGGTAGTTGCCATAGTTTCCTGTACACACAGATCATTACATATTGAGTTAGCTAGGTTCAATATCATGTACTTGTGTGACAGTAGCTATTAGCACACATACTTAAGGCTAGTCATGCAATTCCATCTGCATATCTCAAAAAGAGATAAAAGAATGCATAACTTGCTACTAAAGTGCTACTTATGCCTAAGCATAGCTAGTCCATACCCGGGCTCAACAGGATGAACTGCTCTGATACCACAATGTAACACCCTAATACAAATATCTAGATATATCATAGTTACACAATGATATATAAAGATAACGGTACTAGAAATGTCACTTCCTCATGCCATATTCTAACATATATCCATAATCACAACTGAGTAATTATATAAAGCCTTGAGAGATTGCAAAAAAACTTAAACTCATATACAAACTTAGCCACAAGAGGGTTTATTGTAATACATATAACATAATACTTACAGAACAAATATAAACTGATTACATAAGTTCTGTCTACTTAAAGTAATAAAAACTACTCTAGTCTTCATGCTTTCTCTTCTCACCCTTAGCAGGGTTTGTACCTCTATACCTGCATCTGTGCCTACATCTGGATTTACATGGAATAACAACTGGGATGAGAATTAATATTCTCAGTAAAAGCAATTCCAATACCATCTAACTATAATATTGTATACAACAATTATATAACAGATGCTATAATTCTAACTTAGGAGCTTCCTCCTCTTTTCTCATATCTGCACACTTTCTTATAGTGTGATATTAACCGATAGCCTACATACTGTTAATATATACAACGCCCATACAGTTGTAAATACCAACAGTGACATATAATGCCCACACAACTATCCGTGAATGCAATGAGAATGATATGTAATATGAATATGCCTAAGGAATCCTAAGAGTATGTGGATGAAATGCAAATGCAGGGTTTTGTTTTTAAATACATGCAGAAGTTTATTTTGAAAACAAGAAAGTTTGCTAGGAACTAGTCAGTATATCATCCAGTGATAATTAGAGGGAAAGCTCATCCTCACATTACACATATCCTGGCACACTGAGAAATTCGGGCTTCATCCTTGCTCAAAGAGCGTCATTGGATTTCCCACTTATCTCCTTTGGCCTTGGCACTGTCGAGGCATCAGGGTTATGTCCTTCTCAAAAATACTTTGGACACTCATCTATCTCTTTTTGCCTCCATGAATGAACATCAAAGGATACTCACCAAGATTGATACTACTTGACTAATCCGTAGACTTATATACGTACTTATATACTTAGTTCCTTTACGATCTAAGCATATTCTCCTAGGAACTTTGGCTTTTTATGTTTACCCTTTGTAATAAGGAGAATCTGTAACCTCATACTATATGTAACCTTAGCATTTGGTTAGAAATACTTGTCCCCTTAGGAACTTCTCTGATTTCTTACCCTCTTAGCTAAATGACCTCGCATCATATAACGTTACATTCTCAGGTAAACATTACTAGACCATTTCTCATACTTGTACCTAACTTCATCTCATCACTCATATCTCTTAAGTGATTTCTAACGCAACACTATGTTGCTGAGGTATTAGATACTTACCTATGGCAAACCACTAATCTTGGTTGCACTAAGGTTCTTTCTCTTCACATACATACTAGATTAACTAACTAGTGTGTGAAAAGCTTAGTGTTATGTTTATCTCTTACATAAATACCATCTTAACTTTCCTATAGACTCAACTCATCCTTGTGAAAGAGTTTATTTTAACTAATGCCTCATTCAACCTTACTTAAAGGAATGAGTGAACATTTCTCTAGAACTTTGCATACTTAATGAATGTAACAAGCTTACAAGTCAACATTCATTCTATTGTGTATTCTACAATGCACAAGGTCTCACTTAACTAGAGACTTAGTACATAAACATTCTATATTTGGAACGGATACACCATCTCATCTTATCTCCACTCAAGTAACCTAACTCAAGTGTAATTCTTACTTACAACTCTTAGTTGTCAAGGTCTTAGGTATCTTCCTAAGATAATCCACTACTCTTGGATATCCTAAGGTTCATACCCTTCTCATTCTCTACTAGAGTATGTACTATTATGCATACTAGTATACTTGTCTTCATTGCACCATCTCATCACATCTTAAGTGATATCTAATGCAACACTAAGTTGCCTAAGATGCTACTAAAAATTCTAGTGTCCAACTTTCTCAAAAACACCTCAAATCTTGCCTAAAAAGGCTGATTTTCAAGATTGCACCAAATATGCATCATAACTTCAAAAATTCTGAATTTTTATGAGCACATAGCTTTTTCTCATATCTTTCCAATGCCACAAACCTTGCTTCATTTGGCAAAGTGTTACCAAAGTTATGCAACATTTGGTAGAGGCCAAAACAGAGCATTCTCTGATTTACCCATTTCTGACCTAACTTTAAACTGAAACTGGGAATAAACTACATGTGGGAAAATTTTAAAATTTTTACCACATAAAGCCTTATGTCTTAGCTTTCAAATGGCACCATTTCATGTCCATACGACATCGGAGCAAGAAATTATGTAATCTGGTTTACTAACTGCCAGAATGCCTTTTTTTGCAGAATTTGTCTCAAATTCGAACAGAATCTGGTATTGATTGGCTTGGTGTAAAATTCTGAAATTTTTACCACAAGAATCCTTATGTCTTAGCTTTCAAATGGCTCTGGAATCAGATCATTCCAATATCTACAGCCCAAGTTATGCAACAAACAATGCAGGATGTTCAGAATTTTCCTGTTCTGGTTTCAAGCCTCACATCGTGGCGCCACACTCCCCATGCCGCGATGCCCATAACAGAAGCACGATTCTGCATAATTCTATAGGGTGTGGTACTGTTCTAATGGTCATTTGCATGGATTTTGGCCATTTCCAATCAGTTTCTAAGTGATTCTAAATTCCTAACTAGTTCATTAACACTTAGGAAACATCAATCACCATTCTAAGCCTCTTGATTTGGATTCTTGAACCAAAATCATGCATGCTTGACCCTAAACCCCAAAATGGGCATCAATGGTTTACAAGAATATTTCTAGGTTTCTAAATTCAAGTTATGACATGAACAAGTCATAATTGATCTAAGAAACATATCCATGCAAACTAAACACATTAAACTCATCTAGAACTCAATTTAGCATATTAGGTTGTTAATATGCATACATAGAGAATATAGAGAAAATAGATGAGTGGAAGTTCTAAACCCCTACCTCTTGAAGACTCTTGAAGATCTTGAAACCTTGAACTTGATCATTGATCTTCCTCTTCCTCTTTTCCCCTTCCCTTCTTCTTCTCCCCTTTCTCCCTTTTCTTTCTTTTCTCTCTTCTTTCTCTGTTTTTCGGTTCTCTGCCGAGGGAGAAGAAAGAAATAGGGGGTGGGACATAGAGGAAATTAAGAGAAAAGATTAACTTAAGTTTCTACACTGAAACTTATATCTGCTAAGGACACTTGAATCATGCTAATTCAAGTTTCCCAGCTTCCAACAACTTTAGAATAAATCATAGGATTCATCTAAATTGTTGTTTCACCATTTTCATGATTTTCTATATCTGCTGCTAGTCATTCGGTATTAAAATGCACAACCAGTATGCCTAAAAATACCAAACTGACTCTGATTCTCTTGAAACTTTTACCACATCTTACTTGGCTTATTTGTGACCTAGAAATAAACTCTCTATGTTTATTTCCCTCAACTTAGCAAAAGTTGCTATTATCTGAGTCATTTTAAGCTACTTTTCAACTTCTGTGTTGCAACTAAGTGCCTAAATGAACTCAGTTTGTCACAAAACTTGACTGGCATGCTAAACAAGTCAAATGCTACCTTTGGTAACCATTTACCAATCTAACATGTGTTTAAGGGTATTACAAATATACCTATATAAGTACATTGGCAAACACTTTCTTAATAATAACTCATTCAAAACTTGAGATCAAACACACAAATACTGAGAGAGCTTTTCATTGAAAGAAACTGAGTATTTTTCTGTAGAATTTCAAATTGTAATATCTGATTTCTTAGAATCTGATTCAATCTTTTAATATTATAAAAAAGAGATAAGAAAGAAGGTTCTCTCGCTGATTAAATCAAGAGTAGAAGGGACTCTTGGTGCTATGCAAGAGTAGAAGGAACTCTTGTGGGAATTGCAAGGTTACTTTGACTTGAAAAAGCTGTCATTTGGGTAGAAGGAACCTAGAAGTGAAGCTTGTGTAAAGAATCTTGAAAATTGATTTTTAATAGTGGACGAAACTCACAGTGATGTGGGGACTAGATGTAGGTTACCAGAGGCGGTAGTTGAACCGGGATAAAACTCGGTTTGCAATTTTCTCTATCCCTTAACTCATTATTTGCTTTATTATTGAATGTATGAATTAAGCAATATGTTAGAGATGCTTGCATGATTTAATTAGTTTATGATCTTGTTCATATATGAAATCAACCTTATTGTTAATATTTCTTTATAAGTTTCAAGTCTTGATAGAAATACATCTTGCAAAAATACATTTTGATTTGTTGGTTGACAAAATCTTTTTCATAGTTAAAGAAAAGAATCAATTTTTGCAAAAAAAGGGAAAAAATTTCAAAAAGTTATCATACTCAATTCAACCCCTCCTTCTTGAGTATTAAGAAGCCACAACCAACAAGTGGTAAGAGGATGGCTTCAAATGACATCTTGGGATAAGGGGCTTCCTTGGCAAGACCCCTTGCTTTCAATAGCACTACCTATATGTATTGGAAAGAAAGGATGTTAATATTCCTTGAGGCAAGTGACATTGATGTATTAGATGCTGTTGAGAATGGTCCATACATTCCTCACACTCTTGATGCAAATGGCACTAAGAAAGAAAACCTTAGAAGTGAATGGGATGATGAGGACAAAAGGAGAGTAGGTTATAATACTAAAGCTAAGAATATTATAATTGCTGCCTTGAGTTATGATGAATTTTTCAGGGTTTCAAATTGTAAGACAGCCAAGCAAATGTGGGATACACTACAAATTACTCATGAAGGAACCAGTGATGTAAAGAGAGCAAGAATGAACTCACTCATGCACGAGTATGAACTCTTTCACATGAAGAATGGTGAAGACATCAATGATATGCAAAGGAGGTTCACTCACATAGTGAATCAGCTGAATGGACTTGGAAAGAGCATTTTAGATGAACAACAAATCAACAAGATTATGAGATGTTTGACAATAGAATGACAACCAAAGTTTACTGCTATAGCTGAATCAAAGGACTTAGCAACCATGAATATTGCTACACTATTTGGAAAACTTAAAGAGCATGAGATGGAGTTGCATAGATTGAATGACCATGAAGAGAAGGAGAAAAAGAAAAGAGGCTTATCACTTAAAGCACATGTCTCTAAAGAAAGTCTTGACAGTGATGAAGATAAAGAAGTTGAAGAAAATGGTGAATCTGAAGAGGATATGGGACTGCTAGTTAGAAAGTTCAAGAGATTCCTCAAAAAGAAGAAAACCATCAACAAAAGGCCCTCAAACTTCTTTTCAAAAAAGAACACTTCAAAAGCTGAAAGTTCAACGTCAAATATGAGTGCTATGAATGTGACAAACCTGGACATTACAAGAATTAGTGTCCTAAACTTCAAAAGAAGGACAAACATGACAATCATGAGTCCAAGGATAAGAAGAATAGAAAGCCAAGAAGAGCATACATAGCTTGGGAGGAGAATGATATGGATTCCTCTAAAGATTCTGAGGAAGAAGAAGCCAATCTTTGTCTCATGACTAATCATCAAAGTGACAATGAAGATGAGGTAAATAAAATCCCCCTACTTATGATGAACTACAAGATGCTTTTGATGAATTGCATAGTGAATATCTGAAAATTGCTAAACAATTAATGTCATCTAGGAAAGTCATTGTTAAACAATGTAGTGATTATGTATATCTTCAAATTAAGATTAAAGAATAAGAAGCTAAGAACAATAAGCTAAATGCATCTAGTTCTACATGTTCTAATTGCAATATTCTAGAAAAAGAAGTGGAAAAACTGAAAACTGTAACGTCCCGGGACTGCCTGCAAGATTGACGAGTGTCTCCACAAACCAACACGAGTCTTTTCAGCGTGCTTTGTCCTCACTCACACGCATCCTAGGAAACTACCCAGGAGGTCACCCATCCCACAATTGCTCCAGGTCAAGCACGCTTAAGCATAGAGTTCTTATGTTCTAGGCTCCTGAAAAGAAGTTGCAACATATTGATTTGGTTATACCTAATCAATTTCTTTAAGCCATCCTCAACTATACCGTCTCATACCTCCGCAGTCTCTAAATCCCTCTCATTCTAGTGCGTATTCAGTTCATTCATGGGACCCTTTGCCTAGAAGCCTGCCAGGAGCCGCTCCTTGTCCGTGCTTCTCTTGCACCGGCATCCACTCCCCGCCCTTGTCGGCCCCGGGACACCACATAGTTGTAACATTCTAAATTTTATTTATTTTATGATAAATATTCATTTTTTAATATTTGTAATTTTTGAGAATTTTTCTGGATTTTTCTGAGAACGCGGAATATTTTAATATTATTCCTCATTTTGCGTGTAAATTTAACAGAGCTGGGAAAATGAAATATTTTTCTTGAGAACCTTGATCTATGAAAACGTCGACGGGGGATCTTACTAAAACCGAGGCTGGACACAATTTACGTGGTTTCATATTTTTTGAGAAATTTTAACAGGTAAAATAATAAAACGTTGTGTAAATTTCATCTGTCAGATAAATTAATATTGATTTCTGTCAACTATAGTAATTGTCCTTTGGATAATAACATGTATCAAAAACCCTACCACATTATCTTAATGTAATCTACTTTATGTCTAATCAAGCTCACTTTAATTCAAATTAGTGTACCTTAATTAAGAAGCTTATTTGAGAAATTTTGGTCAAATGACAACCTTGCCCTTGGCTTGTTGGGGAAGCTAAAATTTTTCCTTCTTCTCTTTCCAATTGCCGCAGCACACCCTTGCCCAAAGGGGGGGAATTTGATTCCTACACACTTCATACACTTAGTTATTTTCACTCATTTTCACTTATCCACTTCTCTCTCTAACCCTTTCTTCTTCATCTTTCTCCTCCTTCTCTCTTCTTCCTCTTCTCCATACGAAATTGCAGCCCCTACCTTCAACCATTTTTCTTCACTTTTCTCTTCATTAAGACCATTTCTACACTCACCCTAACCTCCTCTACATCTTTCATTTAGAAATTTTCTTCAAAAATCTAATCTTTCCTCCATTGTCTTCCAAGGCAAAGTTTCTAACTTTGAGGTAAAGTTTTCATTTTTCTTCTCTTTTCTCTTCATTTTCGTGTTCCATGGTCTCTTTGATGACCATGGATCTATTCTTTTTCAACCATTGGTGTTGATTCATTGTCTTGAAAATCCTAGGGTTTTGAAGGCTCAAAACCGAAATCACCAAAGAGCTAGAAGGGGACCATTTTCGTGATTCTTCCTTAGGTAAGAGGGAGATTACTCACTTCAACCAATTTTTGGTGGTGAGGGAACCTTGTGTGCTTGTTGATGGAGAAATCCATCTTTGTATGCTCACTTTATTTAGTGATTTTGCATGTTTATATATTCTTGAATTGGATTGATGCTTGATTGGTAATCTTAAACATATTGGATGTGTTGAATATGCTTGATCATGTTAGGGTTGCTAAATGAAAAATTTGGAGTTTCCTACCCTAATATGGTGCCACGATTTTGACTAGAATTTAGGGGTGTATAATTGTTTTTGTACACAAGTAAATAAAGCTTATGTACTTAAATGTTGAATGATAACATTGAAGTTAATGAATAGAAAGTTTTAAGGGTTTAATACCCTAAAGGGAGACCATGGTTTTGGCTTGAAACCATAAGAGAGTAGATTGATTTTGGTGAACTAAAGTTTAAATGATTGGATATCAAGGAGCTAAGGCATAAAATGGAAGAAGATTTGGAACTTAGAAACCTAGTGAGGCTACGGTTTTAGAGGGAAAACCTTGAGGCTAAATGATGCCTTGGTGCATCTTTTGGGACTAAGAATTAGAGACATGCATAATCCTTAATGAAGTGGAAGAATTAAAATTGAATAATGACACTTTAGAAAGCCACAGTTTTGAAGGGGCATTTATCCTAAAATTTTCAAAATTGACTTAAGTGTAAGACTTTGCAAATGCGGATCCATAATGTGGACTTGTGTTAATTGATGAATCATGATAACATGTTAATGTTGAAAAAAATGAATATATATGCCATGGTCATATGCTTATGATGAATGTATCATTGATAAACATTCATGAAGTACATTTAGTCATCATGCATATGTGTTGTCCGTTGGACATTGTTTGAAAGGCAGTGTATGTCTAGGAGTTGAATAACACCTATGTGCGGGTGCGAATGGACTAAGCGTAGGGTCATAGTGGTTGGCCCTGAGGGCGTCGGGGTGCGGGTGTCTCACAATAGACATTGGTAGCTCCAATGGGCCTATGCGATAGACCGATGCAAACACACTGACGATCCGGACTGAGACGCTGTCCTATATCGCGATCAACTATTGAGGTGCCATGTATAAGCCATTTGCGCAACTATTTTATGAGATGAAGCACACTGCTTTTAAGGCTAACGATATACTAGCATTACTCATTGATCATTTACTCTGAAAATGTTAACGTCTAGCTCCATGGAGTAGGAATTTTGATACCATTTGCACTGTGAGTTGTCAGTCTCATAATCCATTGAGCATTAGCATTTATAATTGTTTCTATTACTGCAATAATTGTCTGATTATCTGAATTGTTGACTGTCGAGAATTTCACTGTTATTTGCCTGTTATTGTAATTATTACAATTAATTATTGTTGTTCTGTTTTTACTGTTAATTTTAATCGTCAGTCTTAGGGGCTATATTGCTGGAATAAGCTATAAACCAGCGTTGCATGAAAAGACTTTTAAGAAACTCTTTGTTGCACCTAAATCCTCTACTAGTCCTTTTGTTAAATGTTTCTATTGTGCAAGAAAATGACATACAGCTTCTACATGCTATTTTAGAAATCCTTCAAGGATTAGTGTTAAACAAATTTGGGTTCCCAAGGGAACATATGTTATGACTAACACCAAAGGACCCAACAAAATTTGGGTACCTAAGACAAATGCTTAAAATCTGTTTTGAAAGTGTGTTTGAGAGCTAAAAGTTCAAAATGGTATCTTGATAGTGGTTGCTCCAAACATATGACTGGAGATATCATAAGGTTCTCATCCTTCACTCCCAAACAAGGTGGAAGTGTCACCTATGGTGATAACAACAAAGGAAGGATCTTAGGAGTTGGAACAATTGGAAGAAGTACAACTACCAAGATAGAAGGTGTACTATATGTGGAAGGGCTCAAGCACAATCTACTAAGCATTAGCCAACTATGTGATAAAGGTTATAAGGTATTCTTTAACTCTCGTAGTTGCATTATAGAAAACAAGCATGATAGTAATGCAAAGCTGATAGATAATCGATTGAATAACATATACATGATAGATTTAGAGAGTATTTCTTCTAGTGATGTATGTTGTTTGATATCTAAGGAAGAGGAGAATTGGCTATGGCATAGAAGAATAGGACATATTCATATGGATCATCTAAAGGATTGGTAATAGGACTTCCTAAAACCAAGTTCTCAAAAGATGGTTTATGTGATGCGTGCCAAAAGGGCAAGCAAACTAAAGTATCTTTTAAGGTTAAGAATATAGTTTCAATTGAAAAACCTTTACAACTACTGTACATGGACTTATTTGGACCCTCTAGGACCAAAAGTTTTGGAGGAAATTTGTATGCATTAGTTATAGTTGATGATTACTCTAGATTTACATGGACCTTCTTCTTAGCGCATAAGACTGAAGCTTTTACAGCCTTTAAGAAAATGGCTAAGTTAGTACAAAATGAAAAAGACATGAAAATAACTTCTATAAAGAGAGATCATGGTGGAGAATTTCAAAATGAAGAATTTGATAATTTCTGTGAAGAGTTGTGAATTCAACATAATTTCTCTGCTCCAAGAATTCCACAACAAAATAGAGTTGTGGAAAGGAAAAACAGATCATTAGAAGAAATAGCAAGAACTATGTTGAATGACTCAAACATGCCAAAATATTTTTGGACAGATGCTGTAAACACAACTTGCTATTTAATGAATAGAGTCTTGATTAGACCAATTTTGAAAAAGACTCCATATGAACTCTATAAAGGTAGAAAACTAATGTTTCACATTTCTATATCTTTGGTTGTAAATGTTTTGTACTAAATAATGGAAAGGACAATCTAGGAAAGTTTGATCCTAAAGCTGATGAAGGAATCTTTCTAGGTTATTCATCATCTAGTAAAGCTTTTAGAATCTTCAATAAAAGAACACAAACAATTGAAGAATCTATACATGTTACATTTGATGAAACTAACCCCAAAAGGTTAGGAAAGGAATTTATTGATGATGTTGCAGAAACTTTAGAAGAGATTCATCTTGAGGAAAAGCTTGACAATGGCAAAGTGGAAATTCCAGGAGAGGCTCAACATGAAGATCTACCTAAAGAATGGAAAATTGCACGAAATCACCCTTTGGACAACATAATTGGTGAAATATCCAAAGGGGTAACCACTAGACATTCCTTAAGAAATGCATGCAATAATATGGCTTTTGTATCACAAGTTGAACCTAAAACTATAGATGAAGCAATTATTGATGAAAACTGGAGTATGGCAATGCAAGAAGAACTTAATCAGTTTGAAAGAAATAAAGTTTGGGAACTTATTCCAAAACCCAAGGATAAACAAATAATTAATACAAAATAGGTGTTTAGGAATAAGCTTGATGAAAATGGTATCATAGTAAGGAATAAAACTAGATTAGTAGCCAAAGGCTATAATCAAGAAGAAGGAATTGACTATGATAAGACATATGCACCTGTGGCTAGATTAGAAGCTATTAGAATGTTGTTAGCATATGCATGTATCATGAATTTTAAATTGTATCAAATGGATGTTGAGAGTGCATTCCGAAATGGATATATACAAGAAGTGTATGTTAGTCAACCCCCTGGATTTGAAATAAATGAATTTCCTAATCATGTGTATAAACTCACTAAAGCCTTGTATGGACTTAAACAAGCTCCAAGAGCTTAGTATGAAAGGCTAAGTAATTTCTTACTTCAAAAGGGATTTATAAGAGGAAAAGTTGACACAATACTATTCACTAAAAGAAAAGCAAAAAACATACTACTTGTTCAAATTTATGTTGATGATATTATATGTGGTGCTACTAATGAATCTTTGTGTAAGGAATTTGCCAAACTAATGCAAAACGAGTTTGAAATGTCTATGATGGGAGAGCTTGCATTCTTCCTTGGACTACAAATCAAACAATGTGATGATGGGACTTTCATAAGCCAAACTAAGTACTGCAAAGAACTATTGAAGAAGTTTGGAATGGAGAATGCAAAGGAAATGGCTACTCCAATGAGTCCATCATGCTACTTGGACAAAGATGAGAAAGGTAAATCAGTAGATGTTTCCAAGTACAAAGGTATGATTGGTTCCTGTAACACCACAAAAATTCCGTATCTCTTAACTAGTAATTTTGACAGTTAACAGAATTTTACTGTTTAGTAATTTTTGAGTGCTGTAAAATTATTTTGATTATTCTATCAGCGTATTTGATTATTTTGAGTGATTTACTCCGTGTCAGGAAAATAAAATTTTTCGGGTCGGGGAAAACTTTACGTAATTTAATTTTTACTGTTAGGTTTTAATTATTTTACGTAATCTGATTTGATATTTGTGCGTTTTCTAATATTTGTGATTTTTGTGGATGATTATGAATTTTTTTTTACTGTATGTGGGCCCAGGTGGTCCTATGTGGGCCCAGGTGGGTCCTACAAAGTGAAAATTTTTCTACGCATAGAAAAATTTGTACTATTTAGATGGAGACAGGGGATCTTAGTAAACCTGAATCCGAAAACAGTTTCTAAAATTTTATTATACTGTGTTTTGTACTGTATTTATTTATCGGACGATAAAAATACAGTAAATATAATCTTTCGTGGGGTTTTCACAGATAAAAATAGAAATTATACTGTTAAGTCCACAATTAGTGATTATGATAATTTTTGATGGACCAATAGGAAACAAGCCTAATATTGAAGACTTTGATATCAACCGTCGATTTAATCAACGGTGTAGAATTGGTCATATAAAGTGGCTATGACCATTTGTAACCATTGGATATGGATTTAATTAATGATAGAGATTTGGTCTCAAAAAGTGACAAAGACCATTTATGACCAATGGATGAAGAATTAATCAAGGATGGAGATTTGGTCTTGTAAAGTAACAAGGACCATTTATGACCATTGGATGTAAATTTAATCAATGGTGGAGAATTAGTCTTAAAAAGTAGCAAAGACTAATTATGACCCTTGGATTAAAAGTAAGAAGGAGTAATCTTGACCCTTAATTTTGGAGACACATCTAATGGCTAGAATTTAAAGGAGAAAGATCCAATGGCCTAGATTAAGTCTTCTAAATCAAAAGTCTACCTAAATCCTAACTATTGAATTAATCAATGGCTAGAAATGCTTAAGATAGTGACAAGTGAAATTGGTCACATCTTGGAGTGCATGAAGAGGGGGGACGGTTTTGTGGTGAATTATGAAGCTAAAGGAAAAGTTACAATGCATTATTTGTTGCTTTAGTCAATTATGCTTTGCTTTAGTCAATTATGCTACATGATTTCTTTGTTTGCATCCTTTGGAGATTACTTGAAGGGGGACGGTTTTGTGGAGCTTTAGGACATAGGAAAAGGTTTGAAGACCATTATTAGTGGTCTTGGTCATTCTCGGCCATTATTGTTCATTTTCAAGAAGCAAAATTTTCTCTCCTTTCTCTTCTCCTCTATGTTTCGGCCATGACCATCAAGAACACCTTCCATCACTCAAAAATTTCATCCAATCTAGTTTCTTGAATCCTTATGTAACACCCCAATGTTTAGAAAATATTCCGAATGTACTGTTTGCTGTTTTTCAAGCTTTTGTGTGAATGACTGTTGTGTCCCTATTTTACTGTTTCTCGATTTCTGCATGAAATACAAATACGTTTATACAGGTTCAAATTTTATTTGGTCTTTTTACGTAATTTGTTCCGAGACGGTAAAATAAAAATTTTGCCGAGCTACTGTTTTAATTTTTCTGGATGATATACAGACAATTAATACTGTCTGTAATTTTATTTGAACGTTTTGGACGATTAGCTACGTTGTGGGAAAAAATGGAAAAATGACCATTACGTCCCGAACGTGCTGTTTTTGCTATTTTTGCTGTTTTTAATTGTTTTCTACTTGATTTAGTGTTCAATATTACTGTCTGTGATTTTATATGGACTTTTTGTGTGATTTGCCCCGAGGCAGGAAAATAATATTTTTCCGGGTCAGGGAAATCTTATTTTATTATTTAGAATTGGGGGATCTTACTAAACCCGATTCTGAATGAGATAGTAAATAATCTTTTAATTTTTAGGATTTGACTGTCAAATAAAATAATTTTATAATATTATAATATTATTTTATTAGTCAAGTATAATAAAATAAATGATGGACCGGAAATGTTTTGCGGGACCCACAATTAGAGAATGGTTAGATCAAGTAGCTTAATTAATCATCATTAGCAATAGAACTTTCCGAACAAGTCGACTCAACTAGGTGACTAAGTCGGTAATTAATGAACAAAGTGTGATTAGGCTTGTGAGTCATCAATAATCAACCAATAGGAGACAAGCTTGTTAAGCAAGTTTTAATCCTAGCCTTTGATGCAATCCATGGCTTGGATGAAGCCAACCATTTGGCCACCTTGCATGCATGAAGTGCTACGACCATGTGGGGTTAGGAGACCAAAATACCACTTCATCTTTCTTGCTTTTCTCTCTTCTCTCTCATCCAAGAACCCTAGCCATCATTCTTGTTTCTTTCCTTCACCATTCGGCCAAGACAAGAACCATACCATCCAATCACCTAAAATTTCTTCTAACTAACTTTTCTAAACCTAAACACCATCCTAAGAACATCTCTAGTTGAGAGTTCTTGCAAATTCTTGCATTTGAAGCTTGAAAACTAACTTGGAAGTTTGTACCAAGGAGGTGAAATCTCTTGTTTTTCTTTTCTCTCTTCTTTTTCAAAGTTCTAAGCCATGATTTATCCATGGTTTAGGTTCTTTTTCATGGTTAGTAACTTGTAGATTTTCGTTTGAGTTGCTAGGTGCTTTGGTGGAGAAAACCGAACCCTAGGAGGAGTGAAAGAATACCATTTGTCTTCATTTAAGGTAAGAGGAAGACAAATCTTATCACCTATGTATGGTGGTAAGAAGATGGAGTTTTGATTTTGTGATTGTAGAATCCATAAGGATTCATGTTTGTGCTTGTTAGTAGCTTATTTGATGTGGTTGTGTATTTGTTAACAGCTTTCCTATTTGTTGTTTGTAATAATTTGCATGTCTACAAGCTTTAAGTTGCATGTCTACAAGCTTTGATAATATTGCATGTGTTAGAATTGCATGATAAAGTATAGAATTGCATGATAATGTATAGGATGTGAATAACATGTCAAGGAAATGTATGTGTGTTCCAAAGAACACTCCATGATGGCTCACGGCCACTAACAAAAATGGAGAACCAAAATGTTCTCTTAATTTTCTTAAAAGGTAATTTAATTAACCTAGGAGAATTAAGAAGGTTTCAAGTGGATTTGATCAAAGAAAATGAATTTAGAAATCAAATGGTAAAACTAAATATTTTCGGCCAACATGCCTAAAATGAATGTGTTGATTTCAAAAACCATTTTCTAAAACAATGGTTAAATGAATTTAGACAATATGATAAGTTGGACATATAGTTAGAAGATGAGAAATAATTTAGAAATCAATTTCAAAATATTTAGGAAATTCGGCCAACATGCTAAACCAAGTATCCATGGTTTCTAAAATTAAATCCAAACTTTTTCTAAGTATAAGGATGCAATATGTGTTAAAAAGAATTTTTCTAAAATGAGTTTTAAAGAAAAGAATCAATTAGAAATAAGTTTGAGAACTTAGAACTAATGATTTTGTTATTAGAAATGAAATACAGTAACTTTCGAAAATTTCTAACATATAGCTCATGCTGTATTTTGAAGCATGTTAGTAGTTTTCAAAAGGATTAAGTATATGGTTTTAAAATTTTAATAAAAAGAATTTTTACGGTAAAATTAGAAAATCATTAATATAATTTTCTAAGCAAAATACTGTCAATTTTTAGTAAAAACGGATAAATAAGATAGAAAAGATGTCCAAAAGACAGTATACGATATGAAAAATATCATACGTAGCTTAAAAGTATTATTTATTATTTCTGTTTATTTAAACAGTAAATTTTAAGGAATTTGGTCAAGAAAATGATTTAAAAATCTTACGCGATTGAGAAAACGTATTGAAAATCCTACGCGATTTTGAAAACAGAAAAATATACTTACGCAATTTCAAAACGTTTATAAAAACGATGAGATTGTGAAAACGCGATAAAATTTCTACGCGATTGACCGATACTGTATTTATTTTTCGCTGTCGGGAAAATGTGAACCCGTACAGGCTTTCTATTTTTCTGCCATTGAGGGCATAATATTATCTTGAGGGCATTTTTGTAATTTCATATTTTTGGAATTATGTATTGTGTTTATGCCAAATTTTTGGTGGATTGGTTGATTAGACGAATCACATCGTGTTGTCGATGCGATAAACGTAGTGTGGTTCATTGTTCTAATGAACTTGGAGACGTTAGTGTACGGTATCCCATATGTGGACAGTTGGTAGCTCCACTGGGCCGTGGTAAACCGATAGCACACTAATGGACTCCACACGCACTATATTTAATCGAGATTTGTAAAGTCTAGTAGTACATTTGCCTGTAGTGCCACAACGTGAGACCGTGAACTACACCACGCCTGGATGATGGATTCCTGTGTCGTGGGGCTATAGACGCAACGTGTGACAGCGCAATAGTTGGTTGGGCAGCCGTGGTACTAATAGATTTTTACGAGTCATTCTCTCTGATATCTTTGTGTGTTTTTAGCTACATGGAGTAGGGTGTGTTTTATATGTATTTATTGGGATCTATTTATTTATTTTGTCTTATCTACTTATTTTTGTCTTTATTTGTTTATTATATTGATATTGATATTGATTTATTTGTTTACTTGTATTTGTTTTATCTATTGTTGTATTGTATCATTTGTTTCTTATTCTATTTTATCTATGACGTTATATTGTTGGGATATTTAAATCTTTTTAAATCTTTACACTACTTTGTTACTTATTAATGTTATAGCTTTTCGTATTGCATGAACTGTGTACATGTTGTTTGTCGTCTTCTTATTTGCCATGTTTGTGGTGATTTTAGATTGTCTTACCTCTTTATTGTATGTGTTTCTTGTATATTTATTTTATGCGATAAAGAGTTTGAGGAAGAAGAAGAGGAACAGCCTCTTGAGGTCTTGTACCCCGAGGAGGAGGAAGATCAGCAAATCGACGACCAGTTTTACGATCAAGAACCATCTGATCATCCATACTCATTGGATTGATTAGTTTTGGTATGGCGGTGCCCGGATTTTTGGGATTCGTGACTCTGGAGTTTCACGGTGGATCGCTTTCGTGGCACATGAGAGGAGATAGAGACTCGGTGACGTATGCGGGATGGATGACTGTGACCTTACGTCATCGGTTTGATGGAGAGCCGATCATGACTACGACAGTATTTCTACACTTAGAATTACCCTTATCCATTGGGCGTCATTTTGGTGGTATGACCACGGAGCCTAGTGAGATAAGTATCGTATCGACTGCGCGATCACGTTATCGCCGAGTGTCGAGACATCCGGGATATTTGTCTCCTGATGATCATTTTCATGTTGAGAGTGATCCTTCAGAGGAGTAAATATGCTTGATGTTTTTTTTGGGCGCGTCTGCGTATGGATGTATATATTGACTCTTTTCTTGTTTTTTATTTACTATTTCGTATAAATATTTGTAATTATAGTTGTAAATTATTTGTATAACTTATAACTTAGAACATATGTATATTATGAGTGGTGTTGTTATGTTTATTTTATGTTTTCCGCAATATTTTATTTTTAAAAATCTGTTTATCAGGAATTACTTTACGACTCATATTATTATGTAATGAATGTTTTATAACTTGGGTAGATTTTATTTATTTATTTTATTTTTCTTTATATGTGTGGCATCCCCAAAGGGGTGTTACACCTTACCTTATTCTAAGAACATCTCTAGTTATGAGTTTTCTTTAAATCATTCATCTTGATCTTCAAATCCAAGCTTCAAGTTTCTACCAAAAATGATAAATTTCATATTTCTTCTTCTAATCTTCTAGTTTTGATTTTCTAAGCCGTGATTGAACCATGGTTTACCTATTTCTACACTTGTTATTGATTATAACATTCGTTTATGATTTTTAGGAATTTTCCCAAGGAGCTTCACAAAATTTATGGAAGGAAAAACTAGGTGTTTTCACTTCATCTCTTGTCTTAACCAAGCCTAAGAAGCTTTTCTCTTACAAAAATCAAAAATTCCATCTTTGTTCTTCAAGAGGAATTTCGACCATACCATCCAAAATCACCATCCAATCCTTTTTAATTTCATCCAACCATAGATCTTGAATCTACATGATACTCTAAGCAATTTTCATGTTGGAGATTTTCTCTAAATCATCTATCTTCAACCTTGTTCTTCAAGCTAAAGATTGAAGCTTTAATGGTGAAGTTTGTTACTCTTCACTTTTCTTTTGATTTTCAAGGTTCTAACCATGATACACATCCATGGTTTTCTTATTCAAGCTTAAGATACTAATGAATATATGTGTTGTTTTGTGTTTAAGAAACCCTTGGTGGTGAAGGACTTGGAAAGAGAAGCAAATCAATAAGCTTTTGAGGATCTTCAAGAGGTAAGAGGGAGATCCATCTCACCAACCAAGCATGGTGGTGAGAGATGGTCTTATATTTGATGGATAGTGAATCCATGTGTGTTTATGAACTTTGATTATTTGCCTATGCTTGATATGCTTTGCATGATTTTATGGCTTATATGGTATGCTTATAATATGCATGATGAGAATATGTTGAAATTATGTATATGTATGCCATGATGTGATGAAGGAAAGAAAATCAATTTTTAGCTTCAATGGCCAAAGGAAAGGAAATACGGTTTTGATACCCAAGAAGAGGGTTTATGTTGAAAATTTTTAAGAACAAGGGAATTAATTTTTGGGTCCCTAGAACATTGAGAATTTCGGCCAAGACACCTCAACATAGGTGTTTATAACTTAATATTTTCATGGAAGAATAAAATTGGATTGATTTGAAAAGCATGGAAAATGAATAAAGGATATGTTTTTCAAGAGAACAAGAACATGGTTTTGAAGGATTTTTATTAATTTATTTTGTGTAAAAAGATCCTAAGTGTTTTTCTAAACATGAGTTTTGAATGAAACGGGCAAACGTTGATTTTATGGATTTGCAAAGAAAGTGAAAATGAATTTGAACAAATGGGTTTGGTTTTTATGACCATAAGTCTTACGGTTTTGAAAGCAAAATTTTAATGGTTTTGTTTGTGTAAAACCATATTGACTTAGAAGGAAAAATGTTTTGATAATTTTTAATAGTCATGTCCACGTTTTCGAAGGCTTTTAATGCCTTGATTTTGATGAAACAAAGTGATTTTCCAAGTGGAAATATAATTGATTTAATACAAGAATTTGGAAAGGGAATTAGAGCATTTTATCACTTGAGAGAATAGAAACTTTCGTAATGGAAAACAAAGAGAGGTTGAAAACGTTTGAGTTTCAATTTATTTTGAGGAAGGTTGATTTTGGAAATGATTTGGGAAAAATAGAGAATATAATGGTATTTTGAAAATTTACTAACGTATAACTGATTTTCAAGTTTTGAAGTACGTTAGGAAATTCTTAAAGTTTGAAACATTGATTTAAATTAATTGAAAAGTGATTTTGTGGGTTATATTTGAAAAAGAATTTCTTGAGTAAAGAACTGTTGAAAAAGATTTTCTTAAGTAAGAAAATATATTAAATGAAGTATAAAGTTATATTATTTTGAGAAAAGTTGAAAAGGAATTTTTGAAGGTTAAGAAATATTTTTTGTAATGAAATTGTAGTGAAAAATTATTTGCGTAGCTTAAAAACGATTTGAAATGCAGTAAAATATTTTTACGCAATTTGAAAAATGTGTTGAAAATGATATTGATTTATTTAAGTCCAAAATAATGTTTGGAATATTGAGGAATATTTTACGTGATTGTAAAATGTTGAAAAATATTTTACGTATCTTAAAAACAATTTGAAATACAGTAAAATATTTCTACGCGATTTGGAATACGTTAAAATATTTCTACGCGATTTGAATTACGTTTACATATTTTACGTAATTTGAACTTCTGTTGAAAAATCAATATGTGATTTAAAAGTGATAGAATATTTTTATGTGATTGTGAAAATGACGAAAAATCGTTATGTGATTTAGAAAGTGTTTTAAATATTTTGAGAATGATGGAAAATGATTTACGCGACTTAAAGAATGATTTTTAAGTTATGCGATTTTGAAACAGTGGAAAAATACTATGCGATTTGAGAAACGTATTTTTTTTACGCGATTGAGAGAAACGTTGAAAAATTAGTACATGGTTTAAAAGTGCAACAGAAGAGTTGCAACATTTTGAAAACGTAACAGAAATGTTACGAAATTTTGTAAACGTAACAGTAGTGTTATGGTATTGTGAAAAAGTAATAAACACGTTTTGGAATTTTAAAAAAGTAACAAAAGTGTTACGGTATTTGGAAAATACAACAAAAGTATTGTGGAATTGTGAAAACATAACGGGAATGTTGTGCAATTTTGTGAAAACACGACGAAAGTGTTTTATAACTATGAAAATGTGATAACATGATTTTCGCTGTTGAAAGTACAGTATGATTACTGTTAAACCAGTGTCCATACACTGTTTGTGAAAATGACAAGTTTTGCCTGTGATTGGCATTTGGTGCATTTTACATGCATTGGGAAAATATGCATTGAGGCCTATGATTACAATGAACAATTGAAATTGAAAAGATTTGGCCCTTGTGGTTGGACTTGCACTGATATATTCGTGCATTGTATAAAGTATAACTAATAAGCTATTTTGGCCCTTGTGGTTACAGAGGGAATGAGAATTGATAGTGAGATCTATGATGGATCTTGGGGTGCGTCAAGGCACGGCGGTCGACCAGTGGATATCTGTCTGTGGACTAAGGCTGGACCATATGCCACTTGGCGATGCGCAAATCCGTTGCAATGCATTGACGATTGGCGTTACTACCGACAAGAACACGATTCTTTTCTACGACTGGGAGATTGTCTGTGGGCTTAGGCTGGGCAATTAACCAGAGCATTCTCCTCAAAATTGTGAAAACTTCCATGGAGTTGTTTTTGAAAAACTGAGTCTATGTGCACATGCATGAAACTAAGCATCTATATCTATGTGATATATTAATTGAGGAATATTGGCTATGACAACTGTTTGAATACTTGGATGATGATGATGATGATGATGATAATGCTAAGGGCATTATCGTAATTGTTGTTTATGATAATTGAATTGATATATGATTGGATGATGATAGTTGATTAATATTGAATATATTATTGGAAGTCTGGTATGATATCCCTGTATGATATTGCTGTGTGTGTTATCTCTGTGCTGCCATGTTGGTATTGGTGTAGGTGATCTCACCTCTTTGTTATGTTGTTTTGCTGTGTCTGTACTGTTAAAATCAAATAATAGAAGGATCGAGTTGTCTTAGATATAACAGGCGATGGATACTCTGAGATTGGTGATAACAATAAGGAGTGGACATTCAGGACTCGAAGGTGTGCAGTGTTGACAAAGGAACAGATGTCTGATGCATCAAGATGGGCAGAAAAAGGAATAAGTATGTTAAAGTTTCTCGTTAGTGTTGTACCGTGCTATTAAGTAGGACCCGTTATAGGATTTCCTACTGTTAAAAAAAAGTCTGTTAATTTTATATTTCTCTTTAAATTGTGAAATATTAATTGGTGTCAATATTGCATAATGAATAGTAGAAATATGATTTTCAATATTACCTAATATTTTCAGTAAATTTACGTTTCAGTAAAGAAGAAATTTTGAAACCCATATTTTCATAACTCAAACCTTTTACGAATTGATTTTCAGATTATAAGTCGGGAGTCAGAAACATGATGCCCTAAGGAGGGTGTTACAGTTCCTTACTCTATCTAACTATAAGTAGACCTGATATAATGTTCAGTGTTTGTATGTGTGCTAGATACCAATCTAATCCTAAGGAATCACACTTAACTACTTTAAAAAGAATCATGAAATACTTATTAGGAACTAAAGAAATGGGATTATGGTACGCTAAACGATCAACATGTAACTTAGTAGGATATTCTGATTCTGACTTTGCTGGATGTGTAACACCCCAAATTTCCTATCTCTTAAACAGTAATTTTGACAATTAACAGAATTTTACTATTTAGTAATTTCTGTGCACTGTAAAATTATTTTGTTTATTCCGTCAACATATTTGATCGTTTTGAGTGATTTACTCCGTGTCAAGAAAATAAAAATTTTCGGGCTGGGAAAAACTTTACGTAATTTAATTTTTACCATTAGGTAATTATTTTACGTAATCTGATTTGATATTTGTGCATTTTTTAATTTTTATGATTTTTGTGGATGATTATGAATTTTTTTGACTGTATGTGGGCCCAGGTGGCCATACATGGGCCCAGGTGGGTCCCGCAAAGCAAAAATTTTTCAACGCATAGAAAAATTTGTACTGTTTAGACGGAGACAGGGGATCTTACTAAACCTGAATCCGGAGACAGTTTTAGAAAATTTCTTGTACTGTGTTTTGTACTGTATTTAATTTATTGGACGATAAAAATACAGTAAATATAATCTTTCGTGGGGTTTTAGCATATAAAAATAGAAATTATATTGCTTAAGTCAACATTGGTGGTTTGGATATCCACCATTGATTTAATTAACGATGGAGACTTGATCTTGATTTAATCAACAGAGGAGATTTGATCTTAAAAGTAAATAAGATTATTTATAACCGTTAGATGGAGATTAAATCAATGGTAGAGATTTGGTCTCAAAAAGTGACAAAGACCATTTATAACCATTGGATTTAGAATTGATCAAAGGTTGAGATTTGGTCTTGTAAAGTAACAAGGACCATTTATGACCATTAGATGAAGAATTAATCAAGGGTGGAGATTTAGTCTTCTAAAATGGTTAAGACTAATTAGGACCCTTGGATTAAAAGTTTGAAGGAGTAATCTTGACCCTTTATTTTGGAGACACATCTAATGGCTAGAATTTAAAGGAGAAAGATCCAATGGCCTAGATTAAGTCTTCTAACCTACCTAAGTCTACCTAAATTCTAACCATTGATCTAATCAATGGCTTAAATGGCTCTAAATGATGGCTTGAAATTATTGAATGCATTATGAAGAGGAAGGGGACGGTTTTGGCTTGTTTAGAAGACAAAGAAAAAGCTTTATGACATTATTTGATGCTTTATGTCAATTATGATTTGCTTTAGTCAATTTTGTTTCATTATTGCTTTGTTTGCACTCAAGAAGAATGCAAGAAGGGGGGGCTACGGTTGTGGTCTGAATTTAGGAGCTTTGAAGACTACAATTGATCACCTTTGGTCATTATTGATCATTCATTCTTGTCTCCAAAATTATCAAGAACCAAAACACAAAAGTTTTCTCTCCATTTCTCTCCTTCATGTTTCGGCCAAGCACTTCAAGAACACCTTCCATCACTTTTTAATTTCATCCAACTTGATTTTTTAAACCTAAACACCATTCTAAGAACATCTCTAGTTAAGAGTTTTTCCAAAATCATTCATCTTGGGCTTCAAATCCAAGCTTCAAGTTTCTATCAAAAATAAAAAATTCCATCTTTGTGCTTCAAGAGAAACCATTCGGTCAAGACCCCTAAAATCACTCTCCAATCTCTTTTAATTTCATCCAACCATAGATCTTGAATCTACATGATATTCTAAACAACTTTCATGTTGGAGTCTTCCTCTAAATCATTCATCTTCATGAACTTTCTTCAAGATCAAAGTTATGAGGTATTTATGGTGAAGTGTAAGGAAACTTCATTTCTTCTCTCTTTTTCATGATCTAAACCATGTTTGATCCATGGTTTTCTTAATCAAGCTTAGTATACTAATTTTTATGTATTTTGTTTTGTATTTGAGAAGCCCTTGGTGATGAAGGACTTGGAAAAAGAAGCAAAACAAAGAGCTTTTGAGGATCTTCAAGAGGTAAGAGGGAGATCCATCTCACCAACCAAGCATGGTGGTGAGAGATGGTCTTATATTTGATGGGTGTTGAATCCATGTGAGGATTCATATCTATGGTCATGTAATAATTTATATGTGTTTATGAGCTTTGATTAATTGCCTATGCTTAATATGCTTTAAGTTTATGATTTTGATGAGTTTATGATTTAATGATGGTATATATATATATATATATATATATATATATATATATATATATTATATATATATATATATATATATATATATATATATATATATATATATATATATATATTGTGTATGTATGTGAATGCATGATTTGATGATGGAAAGAAAATTAATTTTGGTCCCAATGGCCAAGGAGAGCTACGGTTTTGATGCCCTTGATTAGGGTTCATATTGAAAATTTTTCAAGAACAAGGAAATTGATTTGTTTAATGAAAATTATGAAGTGGAGAAAAAATGAATTTTCTTGGTTCTAAAGACCATGGAATTTTTCGCCAAGACACCTCAACATAGGTGTTTATAACTTAATATTTTTATGGAAGAAAAAAATTGGATTGATTTGAAGAGTATGGAAAATAAACAAAGGATATGTTTTTCAAGAGAACAAGAACATGGTTTTGAAGGATTTTTATTGATTTATTTTGTGTAAAAAGATCCTAAGTGTTTTTCTAAACATGAGTTTTGAATGAAACGGGCAAACGTTGATTTTAAGGATTTGCAAAGAAAGTGAAAAAGAATTTGCAAAGAAAGTGAAAATGAATTTGAACAAATGGGTTTGGTTTTTATGACCATGAATCACACGGTTTTGAAAACAAAGAATTTCTAATGGTTTTGTTTGTGTAAAACCATATCAATTTAGAAGGAAAAATATTTGATGGCTTCAACGGCCAAAGACTCGACGATTTTTGGAGGTTGGAATAATTTTGATTTTACGAAACAAAGTAATTTTAAAGTGGAAACAAAATATTTGAACAAAATGTTTTAGTATAAGGATTTTGGAAAAGAAATCAAAGTATTTTATCACTTAAGAAATGAACTTTCATATGAAAATGAAAAAGAAAAGTTGCAAGTGTTTGAATCTTAATTTGTTTTGAAAAGAATTAATTTTAGAATTGATTTGAGAAAAATGGAGAATATAATGGTATTTTGAAAATTTACTAACATATAACTTATTTTCAAGTTTTGAAATACGTTAGAAAATGTTAAGTTTTGAAATGTTGATTTATATCAATGGAAAAGTGATTTTGTGAATTATATTTTGAAAAAGAATTTCTTGAGTAAAGAACTGTGGAAAAATATTTTCTTGAGTAAGAAAATATATTAAATGAAGTATAAAGTTATATTCTTTTGAGAAAAGTTGAAAAGGAATTTTTTTAAGGTTAAGAAATATTTTTTGTAATGAAATTGTGGTGAAAAAAAATTATTTACGTATCTTAAAAACGTAATTTTAAAGTACGTGGTTTGATATACAGTAAAATATTTCTAAGTGTTTGGAAATACAGTAAAATATTTTTACGCGATTTTAAATACATTAAAATATTTCACGCGATTTGAATTACGTTTAAATATTTTACGTAATCTAAATTACTATTGAAAAATCACTACGTGATGGAAAAGTGATGAATTATTTTTACGTGATTGTGAAAATAGCAGAAAATTATTATGAGATTTGGAAAGCGTTTTAAATATTTTGAGAACGATAGAAAATGATTTACGGGACGTAAAAGAATGATTTTTAAGTTACGCAATTTTGAAACAGTGAAAAAAATACTATGCGATTTGAGAAACGTATATTTTTACGCGATTGAGAAAAATGTTGAAAAATTAGTACGTATTTTAAAAGTGCAACAGAAGTGTCACGGTATTGCGAAAGTATAACAAAGACGTTTCAGAATTTTGAAAACGTAACATAAGTGTTACGATATTTTGAAAACATAATATAAACATTTGGGAATTGTGAAAACGTAACAGAAACATTTTGGAATTGTGAAAACGAAACGGAAATGTTGCATAATTTTGAAAACACGATGAAAGTGTTTTATAACTATGAAAATATGATAACATGATTTCGCTGTTGTAAATACAGTATGATTACTGTGGAACCAGTGTATAAACATTGTGTGAGAAAATGACGTGTTTTGCCTGTGATTGGTATTTGGTGCATTATACATGCATTGAAAAAACATGCGTTGAAGCATATGATACATTGAACTAATGAAATGGAAAAGATTTGGCCCTTTGGGGTTGGACTTGCACTGATATATTCGTGCATTGTATATGACCCTTGTGGTTGAAGAGGGAATGAGAATTGATAGTGAGGTCTATGATGGATCTTGGGGGCGTCGAGGCGCGGTGGTCGACCAGTGGACAGCTGGCGAGTACCCTGTGCCACTTGGCGATACAATCCATTGTAACGCATTGACGATACCCGACAAGAACACGATTCTTTTCAACAACTAGAAGATTGTCTTTGGGCTAAGGCTGACAATTGACAGAGCATTCTCCTCGAAATTGTGAAAACCTCCATGGAGTTGTTTTTGAAAAACTGAGTCTTTGTGCATATGCATAATCTGAACATTTTATATCTGCATGATATATTAATTGAGGGATATTGGTTATGACAATTGTTTTGAATACTTGGATGATGATAATGATAATTAGAACATTATTTTAATTTGTTGTTTATGTTAATTAAACTAATAAATGATTAGATGATGATAGTTGATTAATGCTGATAGCATGATTATGGTATGATCTATCTGTATGATATGCTGTTTGTGTTATCTCTATACTGCCATGTTGGTATTGGCGTAGGTGATCTCACCTCTTTGTTATCTTTGTTTTCTTTGTGTCTGTACTGTTAAAATCAAATAATAGAAGGATCGAGTTGTCTTAAACATAACGGGCGATGGATACTCTGAGGTTGGTGACAACAATAAGGAGTGGACATTCAGGACTTGAAGGTGTGCAGCGTTGACATAGAACAGATGTCTGATGCATCCAAATGGATACAAGAAGGAATAAGTATGTTAAGTTTTAACGTTAGTCTTATACCGTGCTATTAAGTAGAACCTGTCATAGGGTTACTACTGTTAAAAAAAAAGAGAGTCTGTAAGTTTTATATTTCTCTTTAAGTTATTAAATATTAATTGGTGTCAGTATTATATATGAGTCTGTTTCAATATATTTTCAGTAATACTTATGAATTTCAGTAAGTTTATGTTTCAGTAAAGAAAGAAATTTTAAAACCCATCTTTTTATAACTCAAACCTTGTGTGAACTTCTTTACAGATTTTGAGTCGGGAGTCAGACATGTGATATCCTAGGGAGGGTGTTACAGGATGCAAGATAGGAAAAGTACTAGTGGAACTTGCCACCTTCTAGGAAACTCATTAGTTTCTTGGTTTAGTAAGAAACAAACAAGTGTGGCTTTATCAACTGCTGAAGCAGAATATGTTGCAGCGGGAAGTTGTTGTGCACAAATTCTTTGGATGAAACAATAACTTATTGACTATGGTGTTCTCTTAGAGAAAGTATCAATCAAATGTGATAATACTAGTTCTACAAATCTCACTAAGAATCCTATAATGCATTCAAGAACCAAACACATTGAGATAAGACATCATTGCATAAGGGATCACATTCAAAGTAGAGATATAATCATTGAATATGTTGATATATCTAAGCAATTAGCTGATATTTTCACTAAACCATTGGCTAAAGAAAGCTTTTTCTATATAAGAAGAGAATTAGGAATAATTGATCTTACCTATGCTTGATGTTTTGAATGTTGAATGCATGATAACTTGATGTTTGATGTCTATACATCGATTAAACAATCGATTTATCTAGGAAAAATCTCTAATCTAAAAGCTAGTACACAGATTAGGTAATCTATATACAAACTTAGAAATCTATTTTAAGTGCCCTTACATTGATTATATAATCGATTGATACAAGCAATATAGACTTAAAATAATTAGAACATCAATCATGTACATCGACTGACACATCGATTAACCTGCTATGAAAACTTTAAAATTCAAATTTGATCTACTATAAATCGATTAGCACATCGATTGAATCACTGATCTCAGATACACTACTCACTGTAAGTGCCTATGCATCGACTGATACATCGATTAGCAATAGGTTGAAAACACTGACCCTGTGTATACATCGATTGTAACATCGATTAAGTGATAGTTCCAAAATTTAGGACTCAATGACTTACCCCATACATCGATTTGCACATCGATTGGGTGTATGCTGCAATTGTTGGACTCTCTGACATTGCTTATACATCGATTCACACATCGATTGAGTTCAAGTTTTTAGAACTTGGTACTCTCTGACTTAGCTTATACATTGATTAATACATCAATGTACCTGGTTTAAAATTCAAATCCTGATGCTAAGTACATCGATTAGTATGTGTGTACAGGAGGAAAAACCCTTTAATACATCGATTGGGTAATCGATTGACTGATCTGGGTTTATAAATTTCAACCCTTCCCTCCAGATCTTTCACTTTTCAAATCCAAATTTCAAAGACCCAAACCTTAGCAGAGCTCGAAATCATCTCCAATGGTTCGTGTGAAGCAACCTGGACCCTCTACACCTGTTCCCTCTAACTCCACATCTTTCTCCTCAACTCAATCTTCCACACCTCAATATGTTTCACCCCATACCAACCCTTGCACGCCCTAAAAGAAAAGCAATTGAGAAAACCCAGGCTTCTCAAAAGATTGATAAGCTTCCAGTCAAAAGCTTGAAGAAGACACAAGACAAGGGCAAGAAGGTAGCTAAATCTTCAAAACCAGCACCCAAGAAACAAGAAAGGAAGAAAAAAGTGGTGAAGGAAACACCCAAAAAGAAGACTGTTCAAAAGAAGAGAAAGAGGACAGAGGAAGAAGAAGAAAATGATGAAGGAGTCACTAAGATTAAGCTTCTCAAGAGGTATTTTTCTGATGAGGAGTACATCATGCTTTATAAGAATGATTTTAAAAATAGGGATACTTATAAGGCTAGGACTGTAGATTTTAACTATTTTGAGGCCAATGAGTTTACTTTTCACAAGATTTTAGAGGAGTATAAACTGAGTGAAATTCTGCAAATTAAGAGTGATATTTACCCTACATTGATCAAAGCATTTTACTGCACATTTGAGATGGACAATGAGGGATTTTCTGCTAAGGTGAAGAACATAAAAATTGAGATGACTTTTGATGAGTTTGCTAAATTTACTGGACTAGATTACAAAGGAAGTAATCTTGCTGGAACTAGACCTGACAGTGTATGGATCAAGAACTTTGACAAGGAAGAAGCAAGGAAAGTGCTTCTAGTTGAAAATGCACCAGAAGGAACACTGATCAACATCAACTCTATGCATATTCAGCATAGGCTCCTGCAATATGTGTTTTGCAAGATGCTTTTACCAAGATCTGGAAATCATGTTGTGTTGTAGAATAATGATATTCTGATGCTCTGGGCTATGATACAGAAGGAGCAGGTGAGTTGGAGCTTCATAATTGTTAGGCACATGCTGGATTGCAAAATTAGTGGAGCTACCCTACCCTATCCTAGATTAGTGGTGAAATTGCTAGAGCATTTTGGAGTCTCTCTGGATAATGAAGAGAGGTTTCAGGCTAGGTAGGCCATTCACAAGTTTGGTGATGAGACCATTAGCAAGATGAAGCTTGCTAAAGCGGATAGAGAGTGGATTAAGATAGCTGGTGAAGAGCCAAGAGCTGCTGTGGACAACTCAGAGCTGAATAGCAAGATAGACAAGCTGCTCCAAATGTTTCAGAACTTTGAGGCTAGGAAAATCAAACATCATCTAATGTTGAAACAGTCTATTGATTATCTAAGTATCAGACTCAACACATTAGAAGGCCAAATGGCCACTTTGCATCAAAATCTAAGCATTTCCATCATTGCACCTCCAGAAGTTCATCCCACTTCTGAAGATGTTATGAACATGGCTAGAGAAGTTGTTGCTGCACTTGAAGAGGAAGACAATCCTGAAGAACAAGCAGGCCAAGCTTCACAGCACACTAAAGAACCAAGGACCAATGAAGATGTTTAGATCTTAGAGTGTCTTAAGTGTGTCTATAATGATGTTAGCATTTTTTTTATATTTGTTCTACTGTTTTCCATTTCAATTTTTTTTTAACAATGATGAATATAAATAACTATATAATGTACCTTGTTTTACATGCTTTTATACTTTGAATCTCCCACACATATTCTTTTTGATAATGACAAAGGGGGAGAATGGGTGCCATACTAAATAAAATAACTAGAACTAATGATTTAAAATAATGATGCATAGATCCTATATATGTTCAAATGATAAGAACTGTCAATTAGACAGGGGGAGTAAATGGTAAACAACTGTTGCATTTTATTACACTAATATTTCTAATTACTTCCTAAGATATATTGAATGTTAAACATGTTATGTATGGTAAGTTTGTCATCAATCAAAAAGGGAGAGTTTGTGGATAAATGACCCTAGTATGTTTTGATTAATGACTAAACTTAACATGATTATTACTTTGATTCACTAACTACTTGCCAACCTTGATTTTTTCAATGAGATTTAATGAAGCAAGAAAAGTGGATGCAAAGGATCATAGAGCAAAGCATTTCAATGCAAGGATCATGAAGGAAAACTTGAAGAAGAAGCATCATGAAGAAGGAATTCAAGGAAGATCATTAGGAACCTTTTTGTAAAGAAAATACTTAGTATAACTCTTTGATTAAGCTCTCTAAAATAAGTAAAAATGGTTTTCAAAAGTAAAAATGGACTAAGAATGAAAAAGGTTAATTAATAAGTTTGTACATCTATGTGTACATCGATGTACTTTCAGTTAATTAACTAACTTTTACTGAAAACCTCAGGGTACATCTATGTATAAATGTTATACATCTATGTATATATCGATTGATTCTGGACTTACTTGATCAGTATGCACTTTTGTATTTGTACATCGATTGGTACATCGATGCATAAGCCAAAACAGAAGCAAGGATTTTTTGAAATAGCCATACAATCGATTGGGTAATCGATGTATGAACTTCTGGGCTGAAAATGCAAGTGTTTTTCAAGAACAACATCGATGTACTCATGTGTGTATCACTCGAGATCAAGAATGTAACATCCTAATATAGATATCTGGATATATCATAGTTACACAATGATATATATAGATAACAGTACTAGAAACATCACTTCCACATACTATATTCTAACATATATCCATAATCACAACTGAGTAATTATAGAAGGCCTTGAGAGATTGCGAAAAAACTTAAACACATACATATATATACAAACTTAGCCACAAGAGGGCTTATTGTAATACATATAACATAAAACTTACAGAACAAATATAAACTAATTACATAAGTTCTGTCTACTTAAAGCAATAAAAATTATTCTAGTCTTCATGCTTTCTCTTCTCACCCCTAGCAGGGTCTGTACCTCTGTACGTACATCTGTACCTGCATCTGGATTTACATGGAATAACAACTGGGGTGAGAATTAACATTCTCAGTAAAAGCAATTCCAATACCAGTTCTCTATAACATTGTGTATAACAATTATATAACAAATGCTATAATTTCTAACTTAAGAGTTTCCTCCTCTTTTCTCATATATGCACACTTTCTTATAGTGTGATATCAACTGATAGCCTACACACTGTTAATATATACAATGCCCATACAGCTGTAAATATCAACAGTGACGGACAATGCCCATACAATTGTCCATGAATGCAATGAGAATGGTATGTAATATGAATATGTCTAAGAAGGTCCTAAAAGTATGTGGATGAAATGCAAATGCAGGGTTTTGTTTTGAAATACATGTAAAAGTTTATTTTGAAAACAAGAAAGTTTGCTAGGAACTAGTCAGGATATCATCTAGTGGTAATTAGAGGGAAAGCTCATCCTCGCATTACACATATCCTGGCACGCTGAGAAATTCGGGCTTCATCCTTGCTCAAAAAGCGTCTTTGGATTTCCCACTTATCTCCTTTGGCCTTGGCACTGTCGAGACATCAGGGTTATGTCCTTCTCAAAAATCCTTCGGACACCCATCTATCTCCTTTTGTCGATACTACTTGACTAATTCGTAGACTTACATACCTACTTATATACTTAGTTCCTTTACGATATAAGCATATTCTCCTAGGAACTTTGGCTTTTTATGTTTACCCTTTGTAATGAGGAGAATCTGTAACCTCATACTACATGTAACCTTAGCATTTGGTTAGAAATACTTGTCCCTTTAGGAACTTCTCTGATTTCTTACCCTCTTAGCTAAATGACCTCGCATCATATAACGTTACATTCTCAAGTAAACATTACTAGACCATTTCTCATACTTGTACCTAACTCCACCTCATCACTCATATCTTTTAAGTGATTTCTAACGTAACACTATGTTGCTGAGGTATTAGATACTTACCCATGGCAAACCACTAATCTTGATTGCACTAAGGTTCTTTCTCTTCACATACAGACTAGATTAACTAACTAGTGTGTGAAAAGCTTAGTGTTATGTTTATCTTTTACATAAACACCATCTTAACTTTCCTATAGACTCAACTCATCCTTGTGAAAGAGTTTATTTTAACTAATGCCTCATTCATCCTTACTTAAAGGAATAAGTGAACATTTCTCTAGAACTTTGCATACTTAATGAATATAACAAGCTTACAAGTCACATTTATTCTATTGTGTATTCTACAATGCACAAGGTCTCACTTAACTAGAGACTTAGTACATAAACATTCCATATTTGGAACGGATACACCATCTCATCTTATCTCCACTCAAGTAACCTAACTCAAGTGTAATTCTTACTTGCAACTCTTAGTTGTTCAAGGTCTTAGGTATCTTCCTAAGATAATCCACTACTCTTGGATATCCTAAGGTTCATACCATTCTCATTCTCTACTAGAGTGAATACTATTATTCATGCTAGCATACTTGTCTTCATTGCACCATCTCATCACATCTTAAGTGATATCTAATGCAACACTAAGTTGCCTAAGGTGCTACTAAAAATTCTAGTGTCCAACTTTCTCAAAAACACTTCAAATCTTGCCTAAAAAGGCTGATTTTCAAGATTGCACCAAACATGCATCATAACTTCTAAAATTCTAAATTTTTATGAGCACATAGTTTTTTCTCATATCTTTCAAATGCCACAAACCTTGCTTCATTTGGCTAAGTGTAGCCAAAGTTATACGACATTTTGCAAAGGCCAAAACAGAGCATTCTCTGATTTATCCATTTCTGACCTAACTTTAAACTGAAACTGGGAATAAACTACATTTGGGAAAATTCTGAAATTTTTATCACATGAATCCTTATGTCTTAGATTTCAAATGGCACTGGTTTCATGTCCATACGACATCAGAGCAAGAAATTATGCAATCTGGTTTACTGACTACCGGAATGCCTTTTTCTATAGAATTTGTCTCAAATTCAAATAGAATCTGGTATTGATTGGCTTGGTGTAAAATTCTGAAATTTTTACCACAAGAAGCCTTATGTCTTAGCTTTCAAATGGCTCTAGAATCAGGCCATTCTGATATTTACAGCCCAAGTTATGCAACAAACACTGCAAGCTGTTCAGAATTTTCCTGTTCTGATTTCAGGCCTCACGCCGCGGCTCCACACTCCCCATGCCGCGGCGCCCATAACAGAAGCATGATTCTGCATAATTCTACAAGGCGTGGTACTGTTCTAATGGTCATTTGCATAGATTCTGGCCATTTCCAATCAGTTTCTAAGTGATTCTAAGTTCCTAACTAGTTCATTAACACTTATGAAACATCAATCACCATTCTAAATCTCTTGATTTGGATTCTTGAACCAAAATCATGCATGCTTGACCCTAAACCCCAAAATGGGCATCAATGGTTTACATGAATATTTCTAGGTTTCTAAATTCAGTTTATGACATGAACAAGTCATAATTGATCTAAGAAACATATCCATGCAAACTAAACACATCAAACTCATCTAGAACTCAATTTAGCATATTAGATTGTTAATATGCATACATAGAGAATATAGAGAAAATAGATGAGTGGAAGTTCTAAACCCCTACCTCTTGAAGATCTTGAAACCTTGAACTTGATCATTGATCTTCCTCTTCCTCTTTTCCCCTTCCCTTCTTCTTCTCCCATTTCTCCCTTTTCTTTCTTTTCTCTCTTCTTTCTCTGTTTTTCTGTTCTCTGCCGAGGGGGAAGAAAGAAATAGGGGGTGGGACATGGAGGAAATTAAGGGAAAAGATTAACTTAAGTTTCTACATTGAAACTTATATATGCTAAGGACACTTGAATCATGCTAATTCAAGTTTCCCAGCTTCCAACAACTTTAGAATAAATCATAGGATTCATCTAAATTGTTGTTTCACCATTTTCATGATTTTCTATATCTGCTGCTAGTCATTCGGTATTAAAATGCATAGTCAGTATGCCTAAAAATACCAAACTGACTCTGATTCTCTTTAAACTTTTACCACATCTTACTTGGCTTATTTGTGACCTAGAAATAAACTCTCTATGTTTATTTCCCTCAACTTAAAAACTTATGCTATTATCTAAGTCATTTTAAGCTACTTTTCAACTTCTGTATTGCAATTAAGTGCCTAAATGAACTCAGTTTGTCACAAAACTTGACTGGCATGCTAAACAAGTCAAATGCTACATTTGGTAACCATTTACCAATGTAACATGTGTTTAAGGGTATTACAAAGAACATCCAAGAAAACAATCAATTAGGCAATCGATGTGCACAAGTTATAAATGTGAAACTTTGTTTAATACATCTGTGTACTAATCGATTGACTGATAACAGAATTTTTCAGATAAGTTTGTTTTGATCTTAACTGACTTGTAAAGTGTGTCCAACGGATCTATTTTGAAATATACCTATATATGTACATTGGCAAACACTTTCTTAATAATAACTCATTCAAAACTTGAGATCAAACACACAAATACTGAGAGAGCTTTTCATTGAAAGAAACTAAGTATCTTTCTGTAGAACTTCAAATTGTAATATCTGATTTCTTATAATCTGATTCAATCTTTTCATATTGTAAAAGAGAGATAAGAAAGAAGGTTCTCTCGCTGATTAAATCAAGAGTAGAAGGGACTCTTAGTGTTGTGCAAGAGTAGAAAGAACTCTTGTGGGAATTGTAAGATTGCTTTGACTTGAAAAAGTTGTCATTTGGGTAGAAGGAACCTAGAAGTGAAGCTTGTGTAAAGAATCTTGAAAATTGATTTTTAATAGTGGATGAAACTCACAGTGATGTAAGGACTGGATGTAGGTTACCAGAGGAGGTAGCTGAACTAGGATAAAACTCGGTTTGTAATTTTCTCTATCCCTTAACTCATTATTTGCTTTATTGTTGAATGTGTGAATTAAGCAATATGTTAGGGATGTTTGCATGATTTGATTAGTTTATGATCTTGTTCATATCTAAAATCAACCTTATTGTTAATATTTCTTTATAAGTTTCAAGTCTTGATAGAAATACATCTTTCAAAAACACATTTTGGATTATTGGTTGACAAAATCTTTTTCATTGTTAAAGAAAAGAATCAGTTTTTGCAAAATAGGAAAAAAGTTTCAAAAAGTTATCATACTTAATTCAACCGCCCCTTCTTGAGTATTAAGAAGCCACAACCAACATCAGCCACCACATTGGCTTTACCTGAATGATATTTCAACTCAAAGTCATAATCCTTAGGAATTCCATCCATCGCCTTTATCTCATATTTTACTCCTTTTGATCAAACAAATATTTCAAACTCTTATGGTCACTAAAAACTTCAAATCGAACACCATAGAGGTAATGTCTCCAAATTTTCAAAGCAAAAACCACAACTGCCAATTCTAAATCATGAGTAGGATAATTCTCTTCATATGGCCTTAATTGTCTAGATGCATATGCAATTACTTTCCCATTCTGCATAAGAACACAACCTAACTCTATCCTTGAAGCATTATAGTATACTTCAAAGCCCTCTTGAGGATCTGGAATCACTAAGACAGCTGTCGTGGTTAATCTTTGTTTTAATTTCTGAAAACTATCCTCATAAGCTTATGTCCATACAAAAAGACTACCCTTCCTAGTTAACCTGGTTAAAGGTAAAGCTAGTTGGGAAAATCTCTTTATGAGTCTTCTATAATATCCGGCCAATCCCAAGAAATTCCAAATTTTTGTTATTATAGTGGGTCTCTCCCATTGCAACATTACTTCAACTTTGCTAGGGTCAATGGATATTCATTCCTTAGATATCATATGCCCTAAGAACTGCACCATTTCTAACCAAAACTCACATTTTGACAATTTAGTAAAAAATTTCTTTTCCTTTAGGATTTCTAGAACTATCTTGAGACGTTTTTGATGTTACTCAGTTGTCTTTGAATAAATGAGAATATCATTTATAAAGACAATCATGAATTTATCTAGGTAAGGTCTAAAAATCTTATTCATATAGTCCATAAACACTATTGGTGCATTAGTTAGACCAAACGACATTACAAGATATTCATAATGTCCATAACGAGTCCTAAAAATAGTTTTAGGAATATTTGATTCCCTAACTCTGATCTGATGGTACCTTGATCTCAAATCAATCTTTGAAAACATTGTTGCTCCTCTTAATTGATCCATCAAATCATCTATCCTAGGCAATGGGTACTTGTTCTTAATTGTAACCTTATTCAATTGTCTGTAATCTACACATAACTGTATACTCCCATCCTTTTTCTTCACCAGAAGTACTGGTGCTCCCCATGGTGAGACACTGGGTAGGATGAACTATTTATCTAACAATTCTTCTATTTGCTTTTTAAGTTCTGCTAACTCTGAGGGAGACATCATATACGGTGCTATAGATATAGGCCCAGTTCCTAGCACTAAGTCTATAGTAAATTCTATCTCTCTCTCGGGTGGCAATTCAGAAACTTCCTTAGGGAAAACTTCTGGATATTCTCTCACCACAGATATCTTCTCTAAACTTTGCTCAACCTCAACATTCATAGAAAACATGAGAACATATCCCTAAGCCCCTTCTACTAAGCAATGGTTGATTTGTTTAGCACTTAAAAACACAGACTCAAAAGAAACAGGCATGGGAGATTTATCAGACATGAACATCAAGGTCTTATTTGAACAATTTAAAACAACGTGATTTGATGATAACCAGTCTATTCCCAAAATAATGTTAATGCCAACAAGAGGTAGACAAATAAGATCCGCGAAGAAGATCCTATTTTCTATTTTAACACAATAGTCGAAACATATGGAAGAAGTAATTGCAAGTTTTCCTGTTGGGGTGGATACTGAAAAAGCATTAGGAAGTTCAGATATGAGTAATTCCAACCTCTTCACACATTCATATGAAATAAAATAATGAGAAGCTCCTAAATCATATAATACAATTAAAACATTATCCTTAACTATACACGTACCTTGGATAAGATCGAGAGATTTAGCTGCCTCCTTACCACTCAGAGTGTAGACTCTTCCTATGGCTTGAGGCCTTTAGTTTGGCGTGGTCTTCTGCCCCCATGGACATCTCCTAGTAAAGTATCCTTCTTGTCTGCAATAATAACACATGTTTTGTCCCGCCAAACATGGTCTACCCCTATATTGTTTTCCATATTTAGGGCATGTAAAATCTCTACGTCCCGTTTGCCCCATCTGCACTTGTTTAGCTTTTTCTTGTGGATACTTGGGCCGAGAAGCGCTTCCTTGAAACCTTTCATCTCCTCATTTCCTCTTCTGAAAATTGGTAAACTTTTGTTCTGTATGCAATTTAATCTGACTAGACTCCACAATCTTACACTTTTTAACCAAAGTGGGAAATTCCCTAATCTCCAGGTGCCTAACTAACATCTTTATCTCATTCCTTAATCCATACTCAAACTTCAGACACTTCTAGTTTGCATCTGGATTCAGCCGAAAGTAAGAGGAAAACTTAGAGAGCTCCTCAAACTTTGCTTTATATTGTGTAATGGACATCTTACCTTGTTTTAACTCAAGAAATTCTACCTCCTTCTCATCCTGCACATTCCTCAAAAAATATTTATCTAGAAATGTCGTCTTAAATACTTCCCACGTTACATGAGTACCTGTAGCTTCCAATAACCTTCTTGAACTCCTCCACTAATTTTCTACTTCCCCTTTTAGCATAAAGGAAGCGAAGGACACTCTTTATTCATCTAAATAACCAATCACCTCAAATATCTTTTTGATTTCGCATAATGATGCGTGAAATCCGCAAGTGCACGGTTTCTTCGTCAAGTAATAAAAAGATCGAATCCACAGGGACTATGTCTATGAATACCAATTAATTAATTAATTCAATTAAATTAAACAAAAGGGAATATAATTGTTGATTAACAAGAACGTAGTAACCAAACAATTAAATAAATGAATATCAAAATGCAAATTGAGAACAAAAATAGTAATTGTTAAGGTAAGGTTTTCAGATTCAAGAAAGCTTCCAGGATTGGGGTTAACCACAATGATACAAGACTCCTAATTGATAATCCTCTTATTAACACTTGAAATTCAATTGAAGGTGAATTACCCTAAATTAGTTAATGTTCCCTCTCAAGATACAAGAACCGTGCCCAATTAAACAAATTCCTACTCTCGTGGTAATTGAATCTAAATTGAACCCATTACGCGTTTTGGTAATTCATTAATCCTCGAAAGGCTAAACCTACTCTCGTGATTTAGACCTTAAGTTCAATTCTTATGGTTCCAACACCTAGGTTCACATTTCAATACGTCCCTAGATATCTATGAGATGTAAATAAGTGGCCAGCAAATTCACATGAATAATCACAATAAGGATCGAATCAACAACATTCAAGATTAATAAAAGGGGTAAACAATATCAATTAATCATCATCAATGTATCAAAGGGCATTGCCCAATCCTAGAAACAAAAGGAACTACTCAGACATGGAGAAGAAGAAACCAGAAATTCAACTTCAAGAACATCCAAACCCGTAATCTAAGAGAGAAGAGAGGAAGATGAAGATCAAGAGCCTCCTATGTGCCTTCTCCAAAACCAAATTGGAACCCTAATGTTGTCTTCAGAACATCTATATATACCCCATGGGTTAAAAGTGGTCCAAGCCTATCAGAAAAGAGAAAAACGGACTTAAACAGCTGACACACATCCCGAACCACGACCGTGGTTCAGTCCACAGCCAGGCCGTGGTTGTCTCTGTTTGACAACCACGGCCGTGGTCCATTCCACGGTCAGGCCGTGGTTGTCTCTGTTTGACAACCACGGCCGTGGTTCATTCCACGGCCAGGCCGTGGTCTTCTCTGGACTTCCCCTTTGCTTTTTCACGTAGCTGCTCGATCCATGGCCATGGTTCAGTCCACGGGCAGGCCGTGAAACCCTCTGGAGTGAGCTTTTTATCCCAAATTGCTACCCTTTAAGCTCCAACTTCAATTGTGCAAGCTTTCCATCCATTTCAAGGCCAATTAAGCACCAATCCTGCACAACAACACCAAAAACACCGCAGTTATCCGAACTAAAGGGAAAAATAAATAAAAAGGGAAACTAAAATGCATAAAAATGCATGCAAAACAAGAACAAAATATGATGTTGTTTCACACATATCACATAACCATTCTTCAACTTTAGCAAGGTCAAGCTCTCCTCAGAACGCTGGAGGATTTAACTTTTGAATTTTGATAGGTCATAGAATTGCTAATTCCTTACTGCCGCTACATCTTTAACTAGTGAAATTTGATTTTGCCTTATTCTCTCCATCATTCTGGTAGTAGCCTAAGTCTGCTCCCTCATTGCCTCCACCATCATCCTAACAATCTCAAACATATCATTATTACTTCCACTAGTAGCTTCCCTACTCTCTCGTGTTGTTCGCCTAGGTGGTGCCATAATTTCATGTTCACACAAAACAATACATATTGAGTTGATCAGTCACAATATCATATAATAGTGTGTCAATAGCTATTAATAACCAATCCTAAGGCAAGTCATGCAATACAATTTAAATATCTCACATAAGAGATAAAAGGATGCATAACTCAAACAAAACATTTAAACATGCCCTAAAGCATAGTCAGTCCATTCCCTGGCTCGATAGGATGAACTGCTCTGATACCAAAATATAACACTCTAAAACTACCACTGTGTATATTGCCAATATATTCAAGTAAGTAGTATCAGGATAGTCACTCTAAACATAAAATGAAATTATAAGACCTACATGTTTACTAACAACGCACAGTATATAGAGCCTTTGATAAAAAGTAAATAGAACAAGGTAATTTTATACAATTGGAAACTTGCTCTTTACTATGAATTTACAATATATGTCTGAGATATAAAAAAGTACAGAATAAGCCACAAAGGTATAAAAACTAAATATGTCATTAAATACATACAAAATAAATATACTAGTCTTCAAGATCTTCTTTTGCTCCTGCTCTGATCATTCGTTGGATTTACCGAGGAAATAAGAAATTGGGGAGACAATTTGAAATTCTCAGTAGTAAATTTTAAAATATGACATCATAATAAATCCAGCTATTTCGGGAAAAAAAATTAATATTACATAAACTAGTGGAAAGATGGCATAAGTCAAAAATTGTTCCTTTCCCTTTTCGAAACAGTCAGTTCATTTGATTAAGTAAAAGAGTTTAATTAATACATAGCAATTCAACTAAAATCACCATATTCATTTACTTCAATTATAGTGGCGAGTAAGTGTAAGCATTCTTTTTCATTGCATACCCTTAAGATATCCATCAAC
Organism: Ormosia emarginata; assembly: GCA_029884605.1. Taxonomy (NCBI): domain Eukaryota; kingdom Viridiplantae; phylum Streptophyta; class Magnoliopsida; order Fabales; family Fabaceae; genus Ormosia; species Ormosia emarginata. Next base: position 2,921,560 of record JAQQTP010000023.1, read on the forward strand.
CTTTTTATTAATATAAAACAAAATAATTACCCATATAATTGTCATATTGTGCAATGCATGATAATGTATGAGTATGCCTTAAAAATGCCCTAATGTATGCTTATGCAATTTAGATAAAAGCATTTTATTTTAGGAAAAGCTCATGATATTTGCATATTTCCAAGAAAACCTTTGTTCCTTGACTTTCCTTAATATCATAACCCTGGCATTAGGAGCACCTTTGGCTCAAGCCAAATACATGAAATAGAAAACATCAAGTTTGAAAAACAAAACATGCAAGAACATTTTAAAATCATTCTTCATTAACCTTTCACATAATATCATTTTTTTCCCTTTCATAAAAAGGAAACCAAACCTTAATCATCATATATGTCATAATATCATACTAAAAAATAACAATATTTATAGTCCCATATGGCAACAATTCTGCTATGTCCATTTATCCTCATTTGAGCATCATTTTCATGCAAAATTACGTCAAAACTCTAGCCACCAATGGACAGCCTTTTGTCACGAAAATTCAGTGCCATAATACATCATTCAAGACATGTTTTCCACATTAAAAGCATCAACATTCAAGTCTAAAAATTGGGAAGCATTCTGCCCTTATTACAAATCATCATTCAAAGCTTTAATCCAAGCTCAAAAGCAAAGGTAAATTAACCATAATAAGGACATCACCTTGCCATGATTTTCTAGCACAATTCAATTCACAATTACAAGCATTTAATCATTATGTGAGTTTTTAAAAAAAACAAGACATCACAATAAAAATAGCAACATTAGAATATAAAATTAGCAGCAGTTAAATAACAAATTAGCAATAGCAGAATATATATATATAGCAGCAGGAAAAACAAAAACTAGTAGGAGAATAACAAAATAATAGCAACAGAATATGCATATAGTAGTAGGAAAAACAAATAGCAGCAGCAGAATAACAAAACAGCAGCAGCAGAATATATATATAGCTGTTGGAAAAACAAACAACAATAGCAGAATAACAAAATAGCAGCAGCAAAATATGTATATAGTAGCAGGAAAAACAAATAACAGCTGCAGAATAACAAAACAGTAGCAGCAAAATATGTATACAGCAAGAAAAAAATAGACATTAATACAATGAAACTTCATGTTTCTCATTATTTCCAACATCACAAGTTTAAGTAAGAATCAATAGAAGAAAAAGAATAATTAAAGCATTGAAACCTCATCATAAACCCTAGCTTAGCCATGGATTAAACCATCACCAATCACATACAAAATCATAAATTTTCATTCAAAAATATCATCAAGAAAAAGGACTAGATGAAAGTAAGAAACTAGAGCACCAAAATTAACATAAATCCTCTCTTTTCTTGTTGGTCTGACCATGACTTCAATAGCCATAAAATCCATAAATTACAATCACAAACAATAAAAAAGAAAGAGTAAATGAGGACAAGAACTCCTACCTTTACTCCTAGCCTTGATCTCTTGTTTCTCTTCTAATTTCCTTCTTGTTTGTCATGGTGCTGCTGCTAAAATTCCTCTGGTTTTTGCCCTGTTTCTACTGTGGAGAGTGATAAAGAAAAGATGAGAAAAGCCTAGATTATTCTAGGTAAAAAGGGACGGTGGTATTTGATCAAAAATGACCAAATTTTTAAGTGCAATAACTTTTATATCTGTTAAGAACTCTTTAATCTTCCAAAGCTAAGTTTTTAAGTTATCATAAGTATTATGAAAAATTTTAGAACTCAACTTAATTCTTGGATCCATTTTTTCATAATTTTTTGTACACTGCTATTTAGTAGTTAAGCTTCATTACTCAATTCCTAGTTAAATTAAACCAATGGATTAAGTAAATATGCTTATTGATACTGATCTTGATTGATATTTTATTCCAAATTATTCTCTATATCTTACTTATCATCTTTATGAAATTTTATAATTTTCTGAGATACTTAGCTGTTCTATAATTGTTCCTTTAATTTCTCTTCGGTATCTTTAAAAATACCAAACTAACTCAATTGCTTCTCAAAAATTTTCTACAACTTTTATCATTTGTTTATGGCTAGGAAATAAATTTTTTGTATTTATTCCCATTATATTTACTATTTACGCAAAAACTTTGGTTATTTTATTGTATTCAATATTATAGAATTACGTTCAAATTAGTTTAAAAAATAACCTGAATTAACAAATAATTTTTACTAGTGTTACTGAGCTTTTGTAACCTTGATTATGATCATTAGGGTCGAAGGATGTTACACTTTGGGCCGAATGGTATAACTTGGCAGTAGTAGCTAGCTCTTTCAATAATGAACACAGTTTTGTTTTCATCATCGGGGTGCATAGAAATTTGATTATAGCTAGAGTAGGTGTAACATCCTCTTTTTAGCATGTTAGATTTGTATAAGGTCATAGAGGTACCATAATACTTGTTTAACATGTCTGCTAAATTTTGTGACATTTTGAGTTAATTTAGGTACTTTGTCACAACACAGAACATGCAAAATGACTAATTTAACTCAGGAAAAATAGCATAAATACTAAATTAAATGGATTAAATATATAAAATTTATTTCTAAGTCACAAATTTGTAAAAGAGTATGTACTTAAATTTTGAGGATAAACGGAATCAGTTTGGTATTTTTAAGAACACCGAATAAGTGTTTAAGTACTAGATTGAGGTGCAGCACATATGAAAAATGATGAAAATGATGAAACAAGAAATTAGATGAATCCTAAGGTTTATTCTAATGTTGTTGGAAGTTAGGAAACTTGATTTAGTAAAATCTAAGTGTTCTTAAAAGATAAGGAAGTTACAGCAAAATACCAAAAAGGTATTTTGGTAACTCTCCATCTTCTATCTCTCTCTCGTTAAAAGCAACCAAGGCTACTAGGAAAAGAAAAGAAAAATAGAAGGAAAGAAAGAAGGAAGGAACGAATGAGAGAAAGAAAATGAGGAAAAGAGGAGGGGAAGAGAAGGATGATCAAGAAGGAAGATCAAAAAGAGCTCCAAGCTTGAAGACAAGTGAGGTAGGGGGAATTATTTCTCCATTTTTCCTTTATTTTCTATGTATTTCATTTTGTTGGATGGATTGAAAATAGGAACTTAGAAGGTTGGATATTATTGATATGGTTTTGAGTTTTATTATAACGAATGGGGATTTTGATTGGTATTTTTATATGGAAATAATTTAGGAATGTTTTGAATGTTTGTGTGTGGTATTGAGTTCATGGATAAGCTTAGAAATACCTTGAAATTGTGATTTTTGTGATTGGTTTTGGTTTGAAAAACTGAAGAATGGAGAACAGAGCTTCTGTTTTCTGGGCACGGGCACCTAGGCACTAGTTATTGAGCTCTCAAGCACCCAGAGGCTTTTAGTGCATTGTTGATTAGCGGCTGAGCACCAGTCATGAAGTAGAACAAAGTAGAAGCTAGTGCTTGGGCGCTTGAGCGCCCAATGATTAGAGCCTAAGCGCACATCGGGCAGAAAATGAATTTTTATTCTTGTGCTTGAAAAAATGGATTTTAATGCAATGAAATGATATTGTATGCTATTTTAGATGAAGATAAGTATGAGTAATTTATGAAAAGTGTGATTATGCATGAGATTTTAGTTTAAAGTGATATATTGTGATGTACTAATGTTGGATTAATGAGAAACACCCTTAAATGCCTACTAATATGGGGAGCCTAGTAGAAAGCTTTTGGGACAAAGCTTAGTTTGAGTACAACATACCATCCATAGACTGACGGTCAGTTAGAAAGGACTATTCAAACCCTAGAAGATATGTTAAAAGCTTGTGTGCTAGAGCAGAAAGGGAGTTGGGATAAGTTCTTACCCTTAGTGGAATTTGCCTATAACAATAGTTTTCATACTAGCATAGGTATAGTATCGTATGAAGCACTTTATGGTAGAAAGTGTAGGTCCTCTTTGTGTTGGTATGAGGTTGGAGAGGGAACCATTTTAGGTCCTGAGTTAGTACAGCAGACCACTAATCAGATTAAAATTATTCGAGATAGATTTGTTAGAACTCATAGTAGGCAGAAGAGCTATACTGATAAGAGGAGAAGACTTCTAGAGTTTAGTGAGGGAGATCATGTATTCTTGAGAGTTACTCCTACAACAGGAATTGGTATAGCATTGAGAACACAGAAGTTGAACCCTCGTTTCATTGGTCTATACCAGATCCTAAAAAGAATTGGACCCCGTAGCCTACCAAATTGCCTTTCCACCTAGTTTGTCTAACCTTCATGATGTCTTCCATATGTCATAGCTTAGGAAGTACAATCCAAATCCATCACATGGCATGAGAAATGAATCTGTGCAGTTAATAGAGGATTTGTCTTATGTTATGCGGCCGATGAGGATCGTGGATAGAGGAGTCAAAGAGCTTAAAGGTAAACGGATTCCTCTGGTGAAGGTGCTTTGGGATGGTGCTGGTTTCGAGGAGGCGACTTAGGAGTTGGAGTCCCACATGTAGCAGGACTACCCGTAGTTGTTTATATGAGGTAACTAATTTTGGGGACAAAATTTTAAAAAGGAGGGGAGAAATGTAACATCATCTTCAACATGTTAGACTTGTAAATGGTTACAGAGGTAGCTTAATACTTCTTAACATGTCTGTTTAATTTTGTGACAATCTGAGTTAGTTTAGGCTCTTTGTTGCAAGCCGAAAGGTGAAAAGTAGCTTAAAATGACTTAGATATTAGCATAAATGGCTTAGTTAATGGAAATAGATGAGAATAATTTATTTCTAAGTCACAAATGTGTATGTATTTTGTGATATGGTTAAAGTTTGAGAATAATCAGAGTCAGTTTAGTATTTTTAGGCATACTAATTATCTATTTAAAGCCGGAATGACTAGTCACAGATATGTAAAAATATGGTACTGGTGAAACTACTTTTTTAATGAATCTTAATATATATTTTAAAGTTGTTGGAACTTGAAAAACTTGATTTAGCTAAAGTTGAGTGTTTTTAGCAGATAGGGAAGTATCACTATTATAACTTAAGGCCTTAAACACTCCATGGTTCAGCCCCTTTTGTGAACCTTTTTGTCATGATATTTCAATCTGTTTTTGGCTTCCTTTTCACTCTATCTCACGGCTGAACTTGGAAACAGAAACAACAAGAGAGAAAGGAGAAAATGAGGAAGAACAAGAGAGAAAGAAGAGGAGATTAAAAGGGGAATCCAAGGTTTTCGGTTGTGGTTCAATTTGCAACATCAAGGCAGCTTGAAGGTAGGAGTTTTTGAGCTTAAACTTTATCTTTTTTCACTTTTCCATATGAAGCTTGTTTGAGGTTTGATATGCCAATTTGAGTCCTTGAGGTGTTTGAAGTGATTTTCTTGCTTGAATAAGTTTTAAAGAGTGTTTATGACTTGTTCATGCTAAGAGCTAGGATTAGAAACTGAAAATTCTCATTTTGGACCTAAAATGCTCTAAGTGTTGATTTTAGGGGTTTGGATGAGTGATTTAGTGTTTTGATCCATTTTTATGAATTTAATTGGTGTTTTATGTTTCCCTCATGTTTGTGAACTGGTTTGGGACTTAAAATCATCAAGAAACGAAATTGAAGTGATCAAATCTCGAATTTGTGCCAATGGAACAATGTCCATTGCTGCAAAATTTTGCAGATTTTGCTTCTGGTTGCCAGTGCTTAAGATCGGGTGTTTGCGCGCTCAAGCGCAGATTGTCCAGTAAGCTGTGTAGTGATGCTGCTTGCACGCTCAAGTGCTAGCGAGATAGCGCTCAACCATTAGGATAGGGTAGAAACATGATTTTGGCATTGTGATGCTAATTTAATTCTCTACTTGTTGGGATCATTTGTGCAAGTCTTTTAGGATGTATTGAGGCACTTTTAGAGATATTTCTTGGAGAGAATTATCAACTTGCATATATGAAAAGTTTAGGAAATTCTTAAACATTTAAAGTGTGATAATTCTAGGTTAGTGTTTGGAACTTTGGTTAACATGAGGTTGATTTATAAATCACTTGTGAGTGATTGTATGATGTTGTAGATACTATTTAGCTAGAAATATGAATCTTGCTACTTTGTTGGATAAGTGAGGTTAAGGTTCCTACGTTCTAGTGTTTAAATGTGGCTTGGATATTTGGTTTTCAAACTAGGTATTTTCTCGTTTCCTATGTATTGTAACCTTATATGGTGTGCACAACCATGTGACCGGAGGATGAGGTGTTGGATCTGAATTCTCAGAGCGGAAGCTCAAGAGGTCAGGGTTACCAATGTATGGGGTTAGTATTAGTACTTTTACTTTTGCGAAGGGAACGAGTCCACACATCACCAAGTGTCAGGGCTTAATTGCCTATCCTACCTAGTATATACAAGGGAACGAATGTTATTGGGAAATAAGTAAGTAACTTGTGTTTTCAAACTTAAAACTTGCATTAGCATTTGCATAATCATGTTATTAGGACATTATTTGAGCATAAACATACCTCATAACATAAAGCATTGCATGGTTGACAATTGTATGAGAGTTGTCATTGCTTGACCAGTTGATTGGTTGGTTGGTTGTTCGATAATATCTTAAGATTGTATGGGCGATTCTTTAATATTGTTGTTTATCGAATATTCTATTACATAGAGGGTAATTTTATGTTCAGATGATTTATTTGTTATAAATGATTAACTGCTGGTCTTGGTATACGAATACTGAGAAATTATGATTTTTCACCCCTGTGTGTTCCATGTAAATCCAAGTGAAGACCCTCCAAAGGGAAAGGGCAAGAAAAAGAAGAAACAAAATGCTTAGTTTAGCAGCTTTATTTCTTTTTGAACCAGTTTGTATATTTGTACATTTCTAGTTCTATATAAAAGTTTATATATACAGTATGACTTGTTAACCAGTGATGTATGTATATATGATCTTTCAATCATTTGTGCCACTCTATAATGACTATACAGGTTATTATGGATTTTTATTATTATGCATTTTTAGAAGTGACATGCTTAATGCAATTTATCTCAAAATATTCTATTTATTTTACGATAATTGTATTAGGGTGTTACAAAAGATACTCTGACACTCAAGTTAAGTTGTGCACTACAAGAGTAGTGTTTAAAGATTCAGATCCTTATCTTGGTGGCTTAACCTACTTTTATAAGAGAGGAATCCTCCTTTTAAATTGGGCATTGATGGATAATTATCCTCATAATTTTTATTGATGTTCATTCCTAAGAATGGGAGACTTTTGGAGAGATTGACTCCCAATCTATTTGAATCGTTAGAATTCAGGTCACATAGGTTCAAAGCTGGGACCCACCTTGGGCGTGTAGTGTTGCTCCATGTTGGGTCGTATCTTGGACACCAGTCCAAAATATGAAGTATATATATATGCTTTAACTTGTTATTTGATTTGTTATTATATTTCTATTAATTTTGTTATTATTTAATTATATTGTTATTTATAATGTTTTATGAATGTATAAATTAAAGTTAAATATTAACAAGGCACGTGACCAAACTTAAAACATTCAATAAACAATTATTAGAATGGAGGGCGATTCCTTGAGGATTCATAATTTGATTTGCTTTTGAGAATTTGTAAATTGAAAAGTATAGTTTGATAAATAAAAAATTTCATATACCAAATTAAATTGTTGGGTATGTCTCATAAGACAATTACGTAAAGTCAGTTGTATGAAATTAATAACATGGCATCATCAATTGTATTTTCTTATTTTTTTTTTATTGCGATTAGATGGCGTCTATGTTTGTGCACATTTTAATTAATTCATTTTTCTATTTTGGTCAAAGACAGATTAAGCAATGATTAAAGTATTCATAAGAATATTCTTTACTGTCTGACTTTAAAAAAATTGGCCTTTTGTTTTTTTTTTCTTTTCATTTTTTTTTTGTTTTTTGTGTAAAGAGAAATAATAAAGTAAACAATAAATTAATGAATGAACACAGAGAAAGTAGTAAAAAAATATTTTGAAATTAGTTGTAACATTTTTTGATAAATATAATTAAGCTTCGAGTAAATTTTTATAATAAAGAGAAAGCATGCATTATAGCAAAAATTATAAGAATTGAAGAATATTTACTCAAAGATTTTGATATATGGTGCATTGGTTCAGTTTGGTGGACAAAAAAATTATTCAAGATAAGAAAATGTTTAAGATCACAAATTCAAATTATGGTAACGATTCTTATAAATCAAAAATAAAATTACAAAATAGGATTGTAAAATTTCACTTGATGTCATCAACAATCGTAATTCTAAACACATGAAGTTAATTACTTTGGGTTCAATTTTTGCTGTCAACAATCTTTTTTAGTAAGCTATAAGCAAGTACCACCTTGGGATGGGATACCCTCTACCCCTAAACTTTGATGTACTTAAAAAAACACATGGATTAGGTGGCAGACATGTTGAGAATTATATCATTACTGTCTCCATACTCATCCTACTACTATACGGGAACCACTTTCTGAAACTTAGGAAAATAAGGGAGGAAAAAATTGTACAAGTTTTGGTCTTACTACGAGATAAGATACCAATGACGACTTATTTGATATTCAAGCGAGCCTGACAAAGATAATGAAAATGATTTAATTTTATCCATTGAGTGTAAAAGATTTTTAAATTTTTACACTCTCATCTAATCATCTAATTATATATTAATACATCATTAAAAAAAGATAAGGATTTTCTCAATTTTTATTTCCTCTCAAGTGGTCAATTATAAGAGAGAGAAAAACATAAAATTATAAAAGAAATTTCACAAGTTTTAATTAAATCCCACACTTAACTTTTTTTGTATTTTTCTCTCTCTAACAATTGACCACTTGAGAGAAAAAAATTTGAAAGGATCTTAATCTCATTAAAAGAAGACTTGAGTATGATAATAATTACTTAAAAAGTTAAACTATTTTAATAACGTGTCAACACAATTAAATTATAATGAAAAATCTTTTTATTCGATCAAAGTTAAACTCTAATGACTAAGGATTTAGTTTTAATTTACTCTTAGAATAAAAATAGTTTTACGCTGTCATCTAAAAATTGCTTCATCATTTAAAGAATATTACTTTTTAGATAGTGTTATCTTAGTCAAACTCTTTTAGTAATGTGTTTATACATTATTGAATGATAGTGTTAAAAAATTTTACATATTAAAATTAAATTCAATGAGAAAACTGAAGAACTTTTGCATTATAATGCTCTCAATCTCATCTTCTGCTTTTTAATACTACTTAATCACTAAAACAATACAAAAATTGCACTTACTCCTCATGCCTTCCGCCAATTAAAAATTAGACGGCAAAACAATTGGAGGAATCAGTGCACTGCTACACAACACAGCAAGGGACTCATTGTTGGGATCATTTTGCACGAAATATTTTACAGCAGGTAGTGTAAAGAATTGGACATGGCCTTTCATATTATCTTTGCATAGATCCGTGGAAATATTATTAGAATGAATCATCACTAGAATTGTCACCATTGGATATACTTGACGATGAATATCCTGTATTTGCTGGGCCAAACAGTAATTCTAGGCAGAAGGCAGGGCCACATATTGATCTTCCTTTCTTCCCCACTTTGTCCAAGTCCCGTATTGTGAGCTACAAAACAATAGTTACAAAAGGGAACACAATCAAACACAGTGCATTCTATTGCCATTTCCTATTTAATTGTAAATGTCACACACAGCAGAAGAACAGAAATTTTTTATCATTTCTGACCTGAAATAGCTTTCTTCAATCCTATTACATATTTTCTTCAGCCAAATTTGAACTTAGTTACTCACTAATTTTCATGAAGGCCTTCTATTGTTTCTATTTTATCCTTTGGTGGCGCATTTTAATTGATTCAAATATCACTATATCCATTGCCATATATATATATATATATATATATATATATATCACATCTTAGATATAGCCTTTAAGAACAGCTATTCAACCCAGAAATTTTATTGAACCAAATGACATGCCATGATCAATGCAGTGCACCATTTCACTTTCACAGCTGTACTTTAAAAATAATATCAAGTTTAAAATCATGACAACTTTGTTGGTTTTGTCTATTATGTTATATTTCTTCTTGTCTCATAGTATTTTTTATATCCATTATTGCAAATGCTTCGAAATCCTAACTATTTCAATGATAGACTACCTGAACAAAAACTTTGAATAGACTGAGATGTGAAATTTATGTTATGTAAGCTTCACCTTGAAGAGATTTTCCATGTCAAAGGACATATTATTTGCCCTTCTAGTTGTAATAATATTTGAAGGGTATAATTCCCTTCCATCTAATAAAGCAGCAAACAAAATTAATAATGCCCTGAAAGAAGGATGAGATTACCTGTAGTAAGCTGTTCCTAATAAAAGCTGTATTAAAACAGCAGTAGAAAAGACGGCCTCCTATCATTTTCTCGTAGAAAATGACACGCACATCTCCAGTTACCTGTCCATTGATTCAAGGTCTGGTCTTAATATTTGCAGGTAGAAGTGGAAATGGATATTAGATAGACAAACTTCATTATCAAAAATTTTTTTTGTTGTTGTGCACTTCCCTAATTTTTCACAATTTCATAAATAAGCAAAAATAATAGGGGCAGGGATTCTAAAACTCTTTTCTTAACAACAGAGTTGATTCATGTGACTTGTCAAAAAAAGATTAGTTTTTGGCAAATACAGCATGTAATATTAAATATAATGGTTACTGATTACTTACTTGTATAGGTTTATCAAAATAATGGTCCAGACAGGATTTTTGATATATTATAGGACTCTCTGTGTCCATTTGGACCACAATATGAGGTTCTTCTATTTCTGATTGCTTTCCATCTTCATCACCTTCAACATAAGAAATATAATAGCGAGGACTGTTGGTTCTCTGATAGCCTTTCTTAACCTGTCTGCAGCAGCTCCGGGAAACTTCCACTGGCGGACGGTAGACCTCATTAGGAACCTGTAAATAAACAGGAACAACATATCTTAGTATATAGAGAAGGAAAATCTTGCAGCTAATTCATTATTTAAGGATGTTCTCAATCGCTCATATATCATACATACATAATTATGCGGGGAGATCATGTGACAGGGAAAGTAAATGAGGATCTGGAGTTGCAAGGACTCGAGATTCACAGTACGATTAACCAGGGGGTGACTTGATAGTAGAAAAGCACCCCGGTGATTAAATGTAATCAAAGATAGAGAGAATATTCAGAGAATAGAATGAAGAAGAAAGTGTGTATTTCGTTATGCCCTCGTGATTGGGTACAACTCCCTTATAAATGTAAAGCCAAAATACTGTATTACTTAAAAGGGAAAAAAATAAAAGATAAATGGGGAATAACTAACTTGGTTGCCTCAGGAATTGTGTGACACACACCCCCTAGCCAAGTCAGCACCGCAAAGCAAGGAAAAAATAACAAAATTGTATGAAATGCATGCAGAAAAAATAACTGACGAAAAGTAAAAACCATGGCTACACCAACACCCCTGTAACAATACCCCCTGCTGGAGATGACCCTTGTCCTCAAGGGTTAAAATGAGGATACTTCTGAATAAAATCATAATAAAACTCCCAAGTCGCTTGTTCCGGAGGGGCATGTTTCCACTTCACCAGAACCTTGGTAGAAGCCCTCGTACCCTACTTCACCATCTTCCTATCGAGGATCACTTCAGCTTCTCTTGGAGGCAAGGCAACAGGAGACTGCAAAGGAAGTGGAACCGGAGATATTGAGAAAGGATCATGGCATCTCTTGAGCTGAGAGACGTGAAAAACATCATGGATGTCTGAAGCGGGAGGTAATTCTAGCTTGTAAGCAACAGGACCAATCTTATCCAGCACGTGAAATGGTCCATAAAACTTAGGTGCTAGCTTGTGATTAGCTCTATGAAACAATGAGCGTTGCTTATAAGGTTGGAGTTTCAAATACACATAATCTCTGATCTGAAAACTCCTATCACTTCTGCTCGTCAGCTTGCTGACATCCAATTTTGAGCACGAGTCAAGTGAAATCATAAAAATTGAATCATGTGTTCCCTCTTCTGCTGAGTGAAAGTTGGTGTTGTACCACCATTTAGTGAGGGGCAGCCACTTGGCCCAAGAAGCAGGTCTCTCTGAACAGATGCACCTTAAATATGTCTCCAAGCACTTATTAACGATCTCTGTTTGACCATCCAATTGAGGATGGTAAGCAGTAGATTTATTTAAAGAAACGCCTTGGAGGCTAAACAACTAATTCCAGAATTGGCTAACAAAAATCGGATCCCTGTCACTGGTGATAGTGCTAGGAAAACCATGTTGTTTGAAGATGTTGTCAAGGTATCATTGAGCCACTTCATAGGCAGTATAAGGATGTGAAAGAGGCAGAAAGTGATCAGCTTTACTAAGTCTGTCAACCACCACCAAAATGACTTGTTTGCCTTGGGACGGAGGTAAACCTTCAATAAAATCCATGCTATTGATAATCGCATCCCATACCCGAGTGGGAATTGGAAGAGGCTGTGGGAAACCACGGGAGAGGGATAAATCTGGTTTGCTTTTCTGGCAGACATCACAGCACCGAATGTAATGCTGTATGTCTGTAGTCATTCCCTTCCAGTAGAATAGGGATTTGATCCTAGCAGTGGTAACATCCTTGCCAGAATGTATGCCCAGGAAAGAATCATGCAACCACTGGAGGATCTTTAATTTGGTATCAGAGAGAATATTCAGAGAATAGACTGAAGAAGAAAGTGTGTATTTCATTATGCCCTCATGATTGGGTACAACTCCCTTATATAGGTGCAGCCAAAATACTGTATTACTTAAAAGGGAAAAAAATAAAATATAAATGGGGAATAACTAACTTGGTTGCCTCAAGAATTGTGTGACCCACACCCCCTAGCCAAGTCAGCACGCAAAGCAAGGAAAAAATAACAGAATTGTACGAAATGCATGCAGAAAAAATAATGACGAAAAGTAAAAACCATGGCTACACCAACAACACCCTGTAACAGATCATAATTGCACAAAAGAATCAGTTGAAATTATAGAGATTGGTGGAAAAGGAGAGAAATTGAATAATAAAAATATTGATGTGAGATGTGTTGCAAAACATTAACCTAATACAGCTAATTAATAATTAGGTCAACTACTAGTATGGTACAACTAATACAAGCCTAGCCCATTAAGACTCCTAACATAAAAAGAACCCAAATATTCCAACACTCCCCTCAGCTTGTGCAAACAAGAGCATTAAAAGAAAATAACTTAAAAATATAATATGGATTCCATAAACCATTGCCAGAAAGATAATTCATCAAAATAAGGTATCCCAAAGATTGTTGTATCATAATTGGGGTGAACTGACCTCCTGTAGCTCTGAGATCACAAAGAATATAGTGTCAATGTTAACTGTATCATAAAGCCGGATTCGCCGCAATTCTCTGCTACATGGTTGAGGCAAGTTCACATTTGGTGGTCCATTTCCAGTGCCCTTAGGGATAGAAAGCATGCTTTCCCAGTACCCCACATAACGACGTTGGCTTGGTATTGATACCTGATCCCACAGAGGCACAAAAATGTGGTTGATTTCAATTCTTTCATTTTAAATTTCCTTGGGGTAATTCAATAAGAGGGAAAGAAGAAAAAGTAGAAAATGGTGGATATGGTACCATCCACAGTTGACAAACATGTAATTTTCATATACTGGACGTTACTTCCTTATTACTTTATGATTCACCATATTATTATTTCTTAAAAATAAAATGATGAGTGCTAATATCCAAACTCGTGTGTTGCTGAAGACAAATTTAAATTTGCATTTCAAATTGTTGGAATTATACCTAATATAACTTACTCCTTCATTATTGGTTGTCCGTCTATCTGCATACAATTGAAGAGCCTCATCTGCTGACATGCCGCAATAAGTTAGGTATGCAGACACCATTAAGCCAGTTCTACCCTTCCCTGCCTGCATAATTGGAATCAAAGAATACAAATGATAAAAATGTAACCAGTTAAACTTAAATATATTAGAGAAGAAACTGTTTTACACATATTTTCAACATCTAAATGATTCCTTTCTTTGTAGCAAAGTAATGAATCTCAGAAGCATCCAACCAAAGGTTCACTTGCAGGTTTGTACAAGTGCATGGGTCATGCATACCCTAGAGGAGTCCAATTTTATACATAACTTCAAGTATAAGAACTTTACATTCATCTTTTTGAAATATGAGCTAGGATCAGTAAGAGTACATAGCCACAACAACTTAAGGCAATCAGTACCACAGTTAAAGACAACTCTAGAAGTCATCTCAATGATGTCGAGGCATCATTCTAAAGACAAGGTTGAAGCTGTTCACCTAACAATTCAAACCTTATCTGGCATATCTGCGTTCAGACCAATAAAAAAAGTATAAACCTTCTGCTGCTCATTAGATGCTTCATGGCTTATCATGTGATTTATTGAGTTATTTATATCTAAAAACAAAATATGAACATATTAAAATTGAATAATTATACATATAATAAATTCTAAAACACTTCATTAGGAAATTGCTTAAGATTCTAAAAGGAAGTGTGACCTCTCATACCATGCAATGAATAACAGCAATATTTTTTGGGTCACTTGACAGCCATGAATCCACACTTTCACAGAAAGCTTTGATCATTTCAAGAGATGGCACATGGTTGTCATCGAAAGGGTATGCTTCCACACGTCCGTAAAAGTGTGCTGGATCATAACTTTCTTCTATACAGAGATTATAGATCTGAAATTTTAAAAGCGATATGCTTTAGCTATAATAATATGCATGACAGTGGGAGAGGAGAAAGGTAGAATGCCAGGTACAAGCAACATCCTCTACAACTTCCATTTGTTAACATTACTATGTAGTCAGAAGATCAAACAAAAGAACAATTTTCAGTCTTCACAGTAAATTTTGACAAACACACAATCAGGTAATAGCAGTGTCATCCAGTTTTATGAAGATATAAGTAACAACAGATGCTTGAAGAAAACTAAATATCAGTACAAAGGACTGCCAAATTGAAGTATTAGTGCATTTTGAAAGATTGGTACTACACCAACCACTATCATGCTCAATACTACATTAAATAACAAAGACAAACTGAACAAAATTTAGGGATTTAAAGAATAGACATTCAATCATTGATAAGCAAATGATTTCCAAGATCAATAGTTCAATAGACATACTTTAGGGCAGAACTATAAGTATGGATAATCATGATGAACTCCTGACACATAAGATATAAGATTATATTGAGTCCTCCACCCCCACCACCACCCAAAAAATGTAAAAAAGAAACATTTTGATTGTATCTGTCATTATTGTCATTCTGTTAGTTCAATAATGAAATATATAGTTCTTTATAGAAAACTGAAAAAATGATCAAATTGATCCAGTAGATAGAGAACTAAATGAAAAGTAAACAATCACATTAACAAGATGATAGTATACACTATACATGGCCATGGATTGAAGATGCACCTTATAATGCTCATGATGTCTCATGTCCAACACAGATTTGACTTGCCAGAGAGGATTTCGATACATTGCTCGCATACGTTCTGCAGGAAACGACATTGCTAATAACCGATCTGTGATATATGACATGTCTAGATCATAGCCAGCAATGAGCATTCTTCTCCGTTGCTTAGATACCAAGTTACGAATAAAATTCTTGGTAAGGTAATTTATCATATGATGATGTAAACTCAGGCTATTATTAATTTTGGGTGGTCCCTGCTTTGTAAATTTCAACCCCATTTGGTTGATATGTCAGGTTCCACACTGATGACAAGGTACCTATGACAAAAATAAGATGTTTGTAAAATCTGGAATGCTAAAGGTTAGATGCATTTAAAAAAAAATAAAAAAATCAGTGAATTGTCTCACAGTGAAGTGACAGAATGTCGCTAATGAAAGTATAGGGTTGTAGAGTTTGTGATTGCTAGAGCCACTGAAGTGGTGGTGCAAAAACATTTGAGAGAGAATAAATTCATTAAGAGTATATTCAAATTTCAAAGGTAGCTAATCTCTATCATGGTTGTTAAGGAAGACAACCATAAAACAAAAATGTAGTTGAGAAGATTCACATATTATAAATTTATTATATCATTTCATTCGTCAAGCTTTATAGTATATATTCTACTCCATTGCAGAGTGCACAGTGTAACAAGCATTCATGAAGATGTGCAATGAACCCACGGCATTGAAGGAGATACAGCTGCTACACCCATTTTGGCTTATCAAATCAAATCACTGTAACGAATGGTTAATAGAAACAGAAAAAAAATATTATTCTCATCTATTTCAAAGAAAAAGCAACAAGCAGGCATAGAAGTAAGTATTCACTTTCTTTATTCCATTTCAATTTTCAAGTAACTTCTTATAAATGCCGACCCTTAGATTAGCCGCTTTACAGGCGAAATTTTTCAACCATGCTTTCTCTAGTTTATCAACAATTGAGCCACAGAAATTATGGGTTTCAACATTAGTTTGGCAGCATCAATAAGAGATTACAACCACCAAGGTATCAATCAGAAATTGAATTTATGATCCACTTGGTAGAAGATGAACAAAAGGCTTGGTAAAAGTATATCAAATTATGTACTTTTTTTGGTTCTAAGATTTTCCTTTATTAAAAAAAAATGGGTATTACCCTTACCTTCCAATATCACTGCCATTAACAAATATTTAATTTTTCATAGTCATTTTACAAAACAAAGAAAAATAAAAGGCACACACACGCACAGATAGAGGGATCAAATGTAGTACCTAAATAAGTTGAACATGTAGCTGCAAATGCAGTAGCTCTCAAATTGAAAGAACAGAAACTAGCCAAATCTAGGGTTCCAAAGGAATTTAGGAGACCCTAGACAAAGCCAGTGGGAGGATGAAATGAGAGGTGATGTGAGGACCTCCATGACCCATGTTGTGATGGGTTGGTAAGAAAAAGAGAGAAAAAAATGGGAATGGGATTGGCAGAAATGGTTTGCCATATTTGGAGGGGAATGATAACCTCACTTCCATCCAACATCTCCAAATTTGGACACAACAGAACCGACAACATAGGAAAGGTCTGTTCTTGCGTATTTGTATTTCTGCTATCTTGGCTTTCAGACGGCGGGAAATCACTGTCTGACAGCCTTGATGCCTTGACTTGACTTACATATAACATAACTTACTTTTCTTTCTGATCTCTCTTTCTCCACAAGTTTTCATTAAAAATATATCAAAAATTGGTGTTAATAGTGTCATTGATATTTTTATTTTAATGATAATGATATGATATAATCTAAATTTAATTTATATACATGTATATTATAAAATTAAACAAATGCTCAATGATAAATAGGTAACTCATTTGCAATTACGTCAGAATAAATGACTCCCTTTTTTTTTTTCTTTTTTCATTTTATATAAAGGGAAATTCTTAAACTTAAGCCAAAATAAATCTGAGTCTAATACCCCTTATATATCATATATCCATTCATTAAGCACATAGCAGCCATAACAGGATTGTTCAAGATACAAATCCCATAGCAATCTCCTTCTGGCAAACTAGAGTTAAAAGGAAGGAACGGAACAAATATTTATCCACTGATTTTTCAATTGCAGTTGCTCTCTTTTTTATTTTTTATTTTTTAACATTTCATGAATAATTCCATGACTTCCATGGCAACTCCGAAGGTCCAATAGACTTGACGAGACAAAATTTATTGAGGTTCTGAAAAAAAAAAAAGAAAGAAAGAAAAAGAAGCAAACATGGACGCTAGCTTTCATTCAAGATGGTCATGTGGCCTTATTGACATGAACATTGCAGCATACTGCAAGAGCCTACGCTCAGTGCCTCCGTTGTCCCTTACAGGGGTCACTGGACCTCTGGTCCTGTGCCTGTAACGTCTCCAAGCAAATTGAATGTTCACAGCAGCCCAGGTTCTCCAATTGGATGAGTAGTATCTTGCTGTTCTCTTTAACCTCTCATTGGCAAATTTGTAGCGGAAGTGATCAGTGATGTACCTCAGGTTATCAGCATCAAGGCCAAAGGCTTCAGCTGATTCAAGACATACAAAAGTAGCAGAGGAGGCTGGAAGCCTGTCTACAAATGGGCGGCGAAGGCACCAGGAAAGTAGCTCATCACCTAAAAACCCTCCTGGTTCAAGGATACTAGAGGCCACCATGCCTTTGCTAAGGCTTTGGTTGCGTTTTATGCGTCCACGAACAATGAACACCATCCTTGGTACAGGGTCACCTTCTCTAATTATCTGTTTCACAAGGGCATTAACGAGTTAAACAACATTATGGTGATTTCTATATGGAATGCTTGAAAGAAAATTTGATCTCTGATGTCAATTGTTTATATGATCAATACCTTTTCATCTTTAGAGAAGACTAGGGGCTTAACCCTGTCACAGATGTTGTCAAGAATAAGATCATCCAAGTTGTGGAACAGAGGAACCTGTCAAACAGAGATAGCTATTTAGGAGGGATTGCTGAGATAGTGATGGAAAATGAGTATTGCTATTTGCACATCACAAAAGTGATGATGTAATTTGTGCGCCACCGCAATCCCTACACAGGGATTGGCCTATGTTATGCAGAGAGACCCACATGTTTGTGGATGCTGCACAAGGAAATAATATCTCTCCAGGAAGGTGATTTAGACAACTAATGTGATGAGTTTTGATATTCAAACAACATTACTAATAACTAATATAGGATTTTTTTTTTGGCCAAACATAATATATAAATATAGGGTATATATATTATAAGGATTAGGAATAGAAATAGGTCAGGTTGCCCGTCAGGAGCCTATAGTCTGGCCTGCCTGAGATTAAAGTTTTCTTAAAAATTTGTTTAATTAAAAAAGTCAAACCTTAGGCGATCTAATAGGCCTTTTAGGCCTGAACTTAGCCTATTTAACTATATATAATATAATATATATTATTATAATAATTATAATTATTAATTTATTATAATATATTAATATATTTTTTAATTAAATTAAATTTTAATAAAAGTTAGTAACTAAAACCTAAGTTAGTAAATTAGAATGAAAATAGCATATTAGAATTATGTTATAACTTAACACTCACCTCCTACTTTTATAGATACTCACCATTTTCTTGTTCTAGTTTCTGATAGATGTGGGACTGAGATATACCAAGTTACAAAATTATCGGAAACATATAGTTGCAAAACATGAAGATTGATGTGTGTGGCATTCCTCTTGTTGAGTATGTATATTGTCTAGCTTGTGCTGGGCTTGGAAAAGATGTCTTCATACATTAAGATTAGAGCAACACAGTAATCTCAAGTATCAATAAAAGTTTACTGAAAATGAAGATGAGGTTAGGTAGATGTTGGCAGAGGGTTGGCCATGGTCATAGTGCTAGACGGAAGTTCATGGTAACTATGGCATGGCAGCCAAAGTGTGTTGATTATATTAAAATATATACTTTTTAAATTATTAATATATTGAAGTTATTATTTGCAACATAATTCATGTTAGCAGAGTGTTAATGAGGTTACTGTGTTGTTTTAGGGGAAGATGATAGTGAAAATGGTGAGCTATAATGGTTTCATGGTGAAACTTGGTGAGCGTGTGACATATCTCCAAGTCTTACATCGGTCAAATATTAGAGTAAGAAAGTGATGAGCATCTATAAAAATAAGGAGTAAGTGTTAAGTTATAACAAAAATATATATTGGCCAGTTAGAGTTATGTTATTGAATTATAATATTATATTTTTAATATAATATTTAAAAAATTATATACTTGTTGGCCTATTTAAAGTCCTAGGCCCGTTGACCTATTTTAAGGCTTAAGCCTGTTATATGTAAAGATTTGTTTGTTTATTTAAAGTTAGGTCTATTAGCTTATGTAAAAATTTGTTGACCTATTTAAAGATAAGTCTGTTGACTTATTTAAATGCCTTATTGCAAAGTAAGATTTTAAATGAGCTTTCAGGTCAAACTAAATTTTTAAAAATGTCAGGTTAGGTCTTAAAAATCGGCCTATTTCAGATTTATAGGTTAGGCTCAGACCTTATAATTGGAATATAGGTTAGACCTGTTTAAGTCAAAACTTGACCTGTCCTAACCTATTTCCACCCCTAATAGGGATAATAACTAATTACTGAGCAAGCTAACTAAGATAGGGTTTATACCAAAATATATATATATATATATATATATATATATATATATATATATATATATATCTCTAGAGAGAGTAAATTAGTTATTTATATATGAGCTTATTTCATTTGTTTCTAATAATCTATCATCTGAGGAAGCTATCCAACTTATTGAGGCATTTTACTATCCAACTTCTTTCATTTGCAGGGCAGGACATTTCTTACCTTTTTAATGAGGTCCAGGCAAAGATAGCGCTTGATGTCCCTCCTCAGCCCCTCAGGCAAGTCTTTGATCAATTCCATCTCATCTTCTCCTCCCATGGCTGCCCATCTCTGACGTTCAAAATGACGAACTCTTTGTTTTAATCGGGATGGCAGCTGCCTCCTCCTCATCCACCATTCCATGTCACGACATCTCAGCTGCATTTTTCTCTTCTTTGCCATGACTGCATGTAAGAATACCTACACGGTAGGAATGATCGTCATTGTTAGACCATGTTTGAGTATGAAGCAGTTTCTCAAGAAGTGTAAGAATATTCAGCATCTTTTCATATTTACTTATAATAATTATGTACTCTGGATACCTGGATGTTACCAATCAACAAAGTGAAAAGAAGTAGTCCACTGAGTACGATGCATATGCTGAAAATCACTTCTAGCCAGTTACTTGTGGGTTCAAGATCATTGCCAAAAGTGCTGCAAGAATTCGTAGGGAATGAGAAAACACAACGATACTCAATCAAACAGACTTGATACTTATTTCATCTAAAATAATATTTGGACACATCTCAATCAAACATATTGAGGAACATTTTTGTATGAAGCCAATATGCGGTCTATTTTCTTAATTCAATACAATTATAAATAGATAAAACAATTTTACATATTTCTGTTAAACCAATTAATTTGCAAATTTCTAAGGCTTTTAGGATATAGCCACTGCAACTGCAAATGAAACTGTGAAAGCAAGACCAGATAAGGTGAAATTGAAAATAAAAAAGATTTTAGGTTTTCACCTGTTACTCAATTTCGTTTCCAGTTTCCACGTGAAGTAAAGAACAGAAATTTTAATCGGTTCATGACCACCTAATCTGATACTTGATTGTGTTTTTGGTGGTTAAGGAAAAGCAGAAGTTATCAAATGTTTTTCAAGTCTGAGAAAGATGCATAAGCCAAGCCCATAGGCATAAATGTTTATTGAGTTATAATGTTTTGATTTATAAGTATTGTACACTAACTTGAAGAAGCATAAACTTTTTGAATTCTGTTATTTCTACACCCTAAACTCGTGCACTTACCCCTACACCTACCACTTTTAGAAAAAAAATCAAATCTCCCTCACTCCCCTCCATCTACTCTCATTCTCTTTTTCCCAAAAATAGGTGTACAGGGAGGTGTTGGGTTTGGGATGTAGAAATAATAAAATTGAAACTTTTTAACTTAAGAAATAGTAACATTTAAGAGTTTGTTTATTGACCAATTTACCTGAGGGTCATCAAACCCCAAAAAATGGGATAAAGAATCTTGACAGCCAACGAGTTGCTGGATATGACTGGAAGTGCCCATTGGTAGATCCCAAATTGGAAAGGTCCTTGAACATCTAAGCACAAAGGCTTTCTTACCACTACTGTTGAGTTTCCACCACATGGATTTCCTACCGTGCCAGCTGGCAACAGAAACTGGTAGCATACCTCCTCTGAGCATGACAGAGAGAGATTGCATCCATGAGTTCTTTCACACTGATGCTGGAGGCAGGATGCAACACGCTGAATTGCAAGGACATACCAGCACCCTCCAGCAACCTATAAATTAACCATGAGGGAAAAGGAAAAAGAACATTCAACTTATGAGCAAAGTATTTAGTGACAACTTGATAATTGACAGGCTCAAATTTCAGTTGTGGGGTTTACTTACATGGGAAGCAATGAAATATGCTATGAGATTGAGACCAAAGCCCCACCAAATGGTGCCAAAGATGTAGCCTGTGACTTTTTGCATTCTTCTCATCATGCAGATGCTATGGTAAACCTTGGGGAGAAATTGGAACAAAAAAATTAATAGCATTATGGTCATAATGATTTTAATTCGCTCTTCTCTTATCAATTTCGGTACTATTAACCAAAACACAGCCTGCAAACAGAAGGAAACCATATAGTCAAAAGGGAGCTGATTTCAGATAAACAGGCAGAGACAGAAAGGGCTAGTGAACATATGTGAATTTTTTAGTGATTCTTGGATGTTTTAATGTCAACAATGAATCCGCTATACAAATAATTGCACTGATTTAAATTGATTGTGTGGTTTAATAAAAAGTATAATTAGGATATGTATTGGCTTCTTATAACACATTCTTAAGCACACTCAGAATATGTGACTTAGGGGAGGATGAACCACCAACTTCATCATCACACTCTAATCTTAAAAACAGGTGGGGTTTATGCCAGTTAAATTACAAGCTTGTTGACTAAACTAAATATATTTGGCACTACAATAAAATTTCTGATTTTGATTACTGCATCCATATATTGTAAATTTGTAATAGAGTGGGTATGTGTCTAACAAAAATAAAGCGTATAAAAAATAGAGAGCCAGACTTTTTATAAAGAGATATGGTATTTATACATTTATAAATACACATTATTACATGTGTGTAGATGATGATAATTTAATTAGTTATATTAAACTTATTGTGACTTTAATTATATATAGTTAAAATGTGCACAAACAAGTGTAAAAACAGAATTTGATCAAAGGATTTCTGCCCATTTTTACATTAGATTTAAAATTTTATCATTTTTCAGCAAAATTTCTAATTTATGTGTATATCTGCTCATAAACTGCAAATAGCAGGCAAAACAAGCTCCTACAATCTGAAGCTGATGAATGATTTTTAGTAAAACTAAATAAAAATAATAAAGAAAACCTTTAAACCTTAACTGTGAAAAATATGTATGATAAAGACTGTCCGTAGCTTGAATTTTATGATGGACCGTACATGTCTCGACATATTCTTTGCTTGAATTTTATAATATGAACACATTTATCATTTTAAATTACTTAAAATAAATAATAATGTTTTCACATTTAAGGTCTATCATGAACTCAATTTCAATTATAAAATGAATTAAAGCGTTATTAAGAACGTACCTAATTTTAATACTATATTTTGAACATTTATTCAAAAATTAAAAAAAAACATTTAAGGTAAAAGTTAATAATTTTCTATTAAAGATTATTCAATAATATTTATAGAAATGATATCCTATACGAAAACATTTATTCTCAGGCATGAAATTTATTTCTAAATGTTTGTAGTGTTACATTAAAATTATTTTGTATAAATATATATATTCAATTTAGAAACTTTATATAATTATTATATACTCTTATCTGAATTGAATATTTTTTACATAACTTTATTTAAATATATAAATGCTATCTAACAAAAGAAAAAAGGTGGTTTTTTATTTTTATTTTTTTCGTAAAAAATCACCCTTACAAGTTAAAAAACCCCAATCCCACAAGTGATTCGATACAAAAGAATAAATTAAAAAACAAAAATAAAAGATTTTATATAGAGAAAAAAATTATCATTCTTTATGTTTGATTTACTGAACCAAGGTTTTTCAATTATTAAACTCAAATTCAGTGAATAGTTTTCATTTTGTAATTAACATGTTCCACCAAAGCCGAATCCCAATGATTTAAATTCTTAAGTACTTTTAATTCTTAAGTACTTTTAGGATAAGAAAAACAATAAAATGTATACTTTAATTATAATATTAAAAATATAATTAAAATATAAGATAACGATAAGCCATAACGCTCATATATTACACATTTAATAATATAAAATAAATAAAAAATTATACTCCAACAATTTTAAAGAATTTCAAAACGAAATAGTCCTCAAACTGAGGAGGTGGCAACACGTGAACGACGACAAGAAGACAGAGATGCGTGACAGTGAATGGGAAATGTATTATATACACTAGAATATGTATATTATATTTATAATGTATGTTAATATAAGAGTAATATCAAATAAAATTATATGTAAATATAATATTTTTATGATATATAAAATAAATTTATGAATGAGTTAAAAAAATTAGAGTATAAAAATTAAACAAATAACGGAATTCTGCAGTGAATTATGTGGAGAGATTGTTTGGTATATATCACGTATTGTGCCTATTTGTTTTACATTCTCTCCACCGCAGAAGCATGTTAGATGGAAGTAGCTCAATATTTCCTTTTTTTCATACGTCATTAGGAAGTGTGAAATAAGTCTTGAGAAGCGTGAATTGAGCAATTGAGTTGGATAGCATCCATGCCAAACAAGCTATTAACATGTGAGTAGGGGTGGGCATAGTTTGGTTCAGTTCAAATAACCAAACTATACCATTTTAAAACCAGATATAATTGGTTTTTGAACCAATTTGTATTCATTTTATAAGTAAAAAACTGACTTGTCATGTTTTTTTTTTTTGGTTCGATTAACCGGTTAAGCGATTCAATAATAAACTAAACATATAACAAAATATGAGAAAAAGATAGCCTAACTTTCATGGTTGTGTGTTCGATCGAGATCGAAGATGGAGAATACTCATGCGAGTGCAATCAAGAATGACCATCTACGAGGTGAGGAGAGCATGGCGGTGACATAGAATAGGTTCGGGAGGAGCGAGACAAAAACAATGGTGGAAGAGACTAGCCATGGCAGTTGATGACTGAGAGGCCATGGCAGAAAGAGTCAATGACTGGAGCTTTAGATCCAACAACTTCGGCAACTGGAGCTTCAGATATGGAGGATGCAGCTTCAGATCCAAGGACTCTGGCGTCTAGAGCTTAAGATCCAGTGACTCCGGTGACTGAAGCTTTATATCCAACGATTTCGGCGATTGGAGCTTTAGATCCGACAACTAGAGCTTCAGATCCGGTGATGTCACACATCAAATCTACATCCGTAGACGCCAAAAGTAGCGACGACAGCAACCTGGTGAGGTAATTGGGGATTGAAGATGCCAGGGAGTTCTTGGGTGAAATACCGATTCTGTTTGAATCATTTGGACTCGTGCAGCACTAGTAACAAAATAGAGTAATACCATCATGGGTCATGGTTTGATTTGGTTAATATAAGTTAACCGAAACTGAACCACATATAACCAAGAATACCGAGTTAAAAAGAACCGAATTGGAACAAACCGATTCTAAAAAATTCAGTTACTTATGGTTTGGTTTAAAGTTCAATTCAGTTCAATGAATTCTTTGCACACCCCTGTCTATGAGATGTCTGTGGTTTATTATTGACCTGTAATCTATGAAGCATAGACACGACATGGATATAGAACACAACACAAACATAAATATGAAAATACGTCAAATTTAAAAAATTATAAAATGACACTTGAAACACAATATATATATATATATATATATATATATATATATATAAAATTACAAAATTTAAAAAAAAATTATAATTCATTAATATTATTTTTATAAATTTAACGATTTATAATATCTTAATATATATCATATGTATCAATATTTACTACCTAATAAATTCTTCCTAAAAAATATAGAGCATAATTTTTATTGACATATTCTAAAAAATCTCCTAAATTAACATCTCCTAATAGAACTAACTATGTACAAGTACATATGCATCCAAAAAAGAATTAACTAGAGGAAATATTAGTGTGAGACAAACTTCGGTGACGACAAAGTGAATGACTTAGTACGAACAGAGATAGAAGAAGTAGATGAAAATAATGGTATGTGAAAAGATAAAACTTAAAAGTCTAATAGTGATATGTGAAAAGATAAAACTTAAAATACTAATATGTGAAAATAGTGGCTTGGGATGTTAGTCATGTGGTTGGGTTTGAGTGGGTTACAGACTTACTAATTGAACGTTAGTCATGAAAACTAATTTTTTTTTTATATTAATGGGTCGTGTCCTAAATGTGTTCAGACGTGTCTGAAACGTGTCCAAACTAAAAATAATAATCTTTTTAATCGGATATATTCAAACACGCATGATATGTGTATCGTACGAGTATCTCTATGTGTCTGACACGGACAAGTCTCAAAAACGGTGTGTCCGTGCTTCATAGCCTGTAATACTTAATGGAAAATAATTTATGGTGGAAATTAAAATTCAACCATATAATGAATAATAATTAATAACTCTTGTGAACAATATAATGAATAGTATTTGTGAATCATATATATATATATATATATATATCATTACATAATATTATTTTCTACTTAAGAATCTATGTTAGATTGTGTTGTGTGCATCTCAATATGAAGTGTTAGGTATGAAAAAGAGTAATGTTACATAGTAAGAAAAAAAAATAAAAATAGTCAAGGTATTAACATAATCCAAGGATATAATTGTTAGCTAGATAAAGTTGTTAAATAAAATAAAATGGAAGCGACAACTCATCTATTCTAGAGTTAACAAACACACCACATCATTTTGACAAAAAATTTATAACAAGAATTTTGGTTCTCTCACATTTTTCTAGGAAAAATCCTTTACACCTTTAGGAGTAAGAAATTTTTCTTTAACATGTATCACCAAATATGTAGTACTAAAAATATAAAATATTGACTTAAATAGTTAAAGTGATACACATTAAATGATATCAAGTATAAAGTTTCTCTTAACTCTTAAGAACAACTAAAAACCCCTCTTCTGTGGGAGTGGTATATTACGAAATGAAATGGAAATAAACTAAATCATCATCATCATAACTCTTTTATAATGTAATATTAAGCATAAATGTAAAGTTTTTTGAGAGATATTTTCTTCCATTATCTTTACATTAACAATAATAATAATGTTATTAAAATAATTAACACCAAACAACTCAATCATTCATCAATTCAATATAATATATAAAAGGATAAACAAGTTTGTAAAACTTTGCCAAGAGATAGCTTTAACTTATGATGCTAATGTCTCATCAAAATTTTAACATGTCATAATTTTCCTGTGTTATATGTTATGGATAATAATAATAATAATTTATTAAAAAAATTTAAAAATTGAATTTAAGTAATATCTTATTAAAGGAAAGTAATTCAATTTTCATCAATTTGACACTTAAAATTGAAATTAAAAATTCATCAGACAATACTGTTAATGTAAATTAAATATTTTAAAATTTGAATGTTGATTTTCACAATAAATAAAGACAAAAAAAAAGACTACTTAATTATTTTCAAAATATATGTTTTTAAGGTTTATGCCTGTTTTGAATGTTTTCAAAATACAGAAATTTCTTTAGAGAAATTATAAAAAACAAAATTAATACAAAATGATTAAAATTATTTGAATATTTTGATTTGATTTATTTTTTGATTAATTTTACTCATAAAAATTGTTTCGAATAACTCTTATTACCACCATATATTTCTCTTTCTTTTTCCTTTCTCTTTTTTATTCATCAATATATGAATGCTGTACAATCCCTATTTAAGTTACAACAATGCTATTTGTATACTTTGTGTTTTTTTCTTTTTTTACTTTCCTTTTACAAATATTTTTCATGGTAAAAGAAGGGAGAGAGAAAAAAAGGAAAATGTGAGTTACCTCTCTTTTTACCATAAAAGGTAAATATAAAAAACCTAGGAATAATATTAACCTTTAAGTTAGATAAATTGTATATTATATACAAATAAGATAAAACACACATTTTAGTCCTCTAAAAGTATAAGTGATATGAATTTAGTTTCTTAATTATAAAAAATAACAATTTGGTCCTATAAAAAAAAGTAAACATGAATTTAGTCTTTCAATTATATAAAACAACTCTTATATTCTTATATCAAACAGTACATACACTTATTTTTACACTTCATCTAATATTATTTATTATACATATTTTTTTCTATCATTTTTTCTTATTCAATTGTATCTCTTAAAAAGAATATAAATAATATATACATCACTAAATATAATATATAATTATATTTTTTATTTAAAGTGACAATAATTTAATCATTTAATTATATAAAATGATATTAATTTAATTCCTAAATAAAAAAAATCATTAATAATGTTGTCAGAGTCCACACAAACAATTTTAATGTTACTTTATATAGTTAAAGAATAAATTAATATGAAGCTGTTTTATAGGTCCAAAA
Organism: Ormosia emarginata; assembly: GCA_029884605.1. NCBI lineage: Eukaryota > Viridiplantae > Streptophyta > Magnoliopsida > Fabales > Fabaceae > Ormosia > Ormosia emarginata. The sequence goes on from JAQQTP010000023.1 coordinate 2,949,859, forward strand.
TTGATGTCATTGGACCTTTCTCCATTACCCTCACTTTTCCCAAGGGTATCTATACTCTTGAATTACATCTAAAAGAACTATGCCACATGGAACAATTTTCACATCCAATTCAAAACTATTTTATTTTTTTTAATTTAAGATATTACTTCAATAAATCAACTGAAAATAAAATTGAAAAATCAGGAATACTAGATTTAATTAAATAAATTTACTTTTACTAAATATGAAAAGTTAATTATTAAATTTATTTTGACTAAATTTTAAAGTTAATTATTATTAAAGTTAGTAAATATGTATAAATCTATTTTTTAGGCTACAGGTTATCAACTACAAAATATATTATAAAATTAACTAACAATAATATGATAACTCAGCGTGTATTGTTATTGGTACCCTTTAAAAAATAAGAGTACCGAAGTAATTCTCCATTTCACTTGTATATTTGAAGCCTAAAGTAAACTTTTTTTTCTTTTACGTGGACAAATATGTATTTAATCTACAAATAATGTTGTACTATACCTGGGCTCCGTGAGAGAACCCAAATGCACCATTAAGCCCTTCAAAGAAACTCTCACACAAGCTCTCATATGTATGAAAGAAAAAAGAAAAGTTAGTTACAAGAGAGAGGGTGTGCCATTGAGAGAGAATTAGATGCGAGATGACACACACGCATTAGAGCACTTTACAACAAACTCATGACTCCCGATCATATGATGAGATCACATTTTTCTCACTTCCATTCCCCATTATAAAAGGCTAGTATTAGAATAGAAAGAGACTTTTAGAATCTTCACACCACCTAAGAGAGGATATCTCATAGCTCTAAGACATGGGATGAGTTTGTCATAATATAAATCTCACACGACATTTTGATCGAATTATTTTTTTTGACCTGCATCTAACCACACCATAACCTAATAATGATTGGGTTCAAATTAGGTTAACTCAATATATAGATATAAAGTATAAATTTAAATATTAAACATAATTAAATCATAAAATTATAAAAGTAAAAAATTAAAATTAAAGTATATTTTATATTATATATTTTAAAACAAATAATATTATTATAAATATATTATCATGTTATACAATACTTATTAATTTAGATAAAAAAATCTGATAATTTATAATTAATTATAAAAAAAAAAATTTAAACTAATTTAAAATACTAAATCGAGTTAGAATGACCCAAATCTGAGGCAAAAACACACTATATTTAATTTCTAAGACCCAAACTCATCAAAATTAATGATTAACATAACCGAATTAATAAAATGGGGGATCTTGAAAACTCTTACACAGCTCCTACATGAGAGCTTGAACGGAATAAACATTACACTCATTATTATTATATCCCACGAAAAGAAAAAAACATTACGCTCATTATTTATAACTTTCTATTTATTATATATTTTATATATTATTTAGACCAATGTATAGTAACGCTTTGTTTGGATAAGGAGAAAAAATAAATAAAAAAATGAAGAAAAATAAAAATAGATAAAAAAAAATAAATTTTCTCTTTATGTGTTTGGATAAAAAAAAATAAATAGAAAAAAATAAAATTTATATAAAAACATTAAAGAGGATAAATATAATTCTATAAATTGACACATATATATATTTTTAACTAGATATAAACATATATTATTTTTTTAATCTCTAAACTTCTTTTATAAATTACATAAATAAATAATTTTACAACAAATATTTATTACAAAACTTAATTTACTAAAATTTAAATTATAAAATTTGATTTAAACTTATTTGGTTGATAAAAGAATTGTGATTAGTTATTACAATTATGTAATATTTTAATATACAATTAAATTTAAAATATTTTTATTTATTTAAATTATTTTAATTTTAATTTTAATATAATTTTTCTTTATTTTTCTAAAAACTCCCCTGATCATTCTTTCTCCCTCCCTATCCCACGTGGCTCCACCACCAACCACAATTCCCTTCCTTATTCCCAGTACAGCCTATCCTTTCCTGGTCATATTTTCTTCCCATCCCCCTTACTTTTCTCGTCCACGGCGCATCCTTCCCCACCCACTTACATTTATTTTTTTAACCCATCAATTGATCCATTACACGAGGCCGTTCAACCTTCACCACCAACTGCTTCCGCCTCTACTAATTGGCCAACAAGGGAAGCGGCAGCAGAAGCGGTGCCGGTGACTCTGTCGATCTACCCACAGTGGCACCCTTTTTTGGACCTTTTTTTGGATGAGTGGCTGCCGCCGTTCTTGGTTGAGGAGAAGATTGGGGCAGAGTTGTAATTTCACAACTTCAGCCCTTCTTCTCGCTATTTTCTTCGCATATTGGCGAAGAAAACTTTCACGTGGGTTTCCCCTGTTTTCTTTCCTCTCATTTTCTCACGATCCAAACAGAGGCTATAGTACAGTGGAAGGATTTTCACAATATTGTCCTCCAAAGTGAGGAGCAGCGAGCAGGCAACTCGTGGACGGAGAAACCAGTGACTCTGAGTTGCGATTGTGCTGTGCTGTGCTGTGTGCATCTGAGACTGAGAGAGAACATAGATGTAGTGTGAGAGTGAATTGAAAGTGCTAAGTAACGAAAAATTCTGACCTGGGGAACGGGGAGGATGACAAACGCGTCGAACCAGAACCCCTTGAGGGATCGGAGGTAATGGGATGCAATGGCACGTGCGTCCCACACAAGCTTCCCGCACCCAACCACCAGCGACTCCCTCGACACGTACGCCAGCTTGAATTGCAGCCACAGGTGGAACAGGTGCACCGCATCCACGCACGTCCGCACCACCGTCACCATCGCCGCCAGGCCCCCGTCCATGTACAGGCACGGCGTCCCCTCCCTTCCGATCGACAGCGCGTAAAAGAACAGCGGGTCGATGGCCAGCGCCACCCCACGCGCCAGCAGCAACGCGCGGTTCCACACCTGCACGCTCTTGCTCCTGGGATCCAGAACCCGTCCGAAAGGACCCGAATTGATCCGGGATCCGACCCGAACAACCGGGCCCTTGTACGGCTGGTTCTGAATGGGGATTAAAGAGGAGCCGGCAGATGCCTCCCATTGGGGCTGGTGACAGCTGTCACAGCTCGTGGAGTGAAAGACTGGCACGCCTACCTGCGTGCAGGCATAGCACTCCACGGTGTTGATGATTGGACTGTCCTCCACGACAACAACGTCGCTGCCGCTGTCTCCGCCATTGCTGGTTGTGCTCTGAGGATTTCTTCCCAGGAACTGTCGACCAATCCACCTGTGAAGACGAGAGGAGATTAGTCAGATGAATGAGTATTGAAACTAGCCTACCATAAACAGATTACAAGTGTCCTTGTTTTGAGTGTAGGCAAAAGCTGACATATATTAAAAATTAATAGCACATTACAATTTTATGTTCAAAGCAAAATGCTTTAGTTTAGATTTTCAAAGAGATGAGATTGGTAGATGTAATAAAGAGAAGTAGATGTACCCAGAGAGAGAGGAGAAGCTGGGCATGGTTGATGATGGAGAGGAACCATGGGAGAGAAGGAAGGTTTTGGGGTTGAAGAAGGAGAATCAGAAGAAAGAGGAAGAGAAAGAGGTGAATATATGGTGGTTGTGGTGGTGAAGGGGAAGAGGGAGAGAGGGGGGTGGGGCTGGGGTGTGTCAGGTGGAGCACATGATGGATGAAAGAGTGTATAAGAAGAGCATGGAAATGAAGGGAAGGGGAAATGTTTGGAGCTTGCGGTTACGCAACGTTGGGTTGATGCCTGGAGAGGGAGTGGTGGGGTTCGTGCTCAGTGTATGCGTGTCTATTACGTTCGCCCCTTCTGTTTGCTCTTTGCCGTTTTCTGTCACCGCTAGGGGACCACCCATTTTTTGCTTGGCTATTTGTTCTCTCTCTCTCTCACGCTCTCTCTCTCTCAACACAGCATTTGATTTGAATAATAGCATTTTGAATCATGTTTTGAGGATTAATTGTGATATTTTTATTGTAAATAGTATATATATTTTTTTATATTTTATTTAATATTATTTATTATATTTATTTTTTTTTATTTTTTATTATTTAAATTATACACTTTTAAAAATGATGTGTATAATATTTATACTTTTTAAAAAATATAGAAGTATTTTTTTCCTTTGAGAATAGTTTTATAGATTGGTGGTGTCTAATATTATATCTTTTAAAAGAGTGTGTATGATGACACCATTAAATTTAAGTTATTAATTTATTTATAAAATAAATTAATGACTTAGATCAATTACAAGAAATCTGTTAAGTAAGTTTCTTTTTTTGGTTAGGTTTTTGTTTTTTTTAATTTTATTTTTTTTTTTACATACTACCACCACCATCACCACTACCACTGTCGTCGGTTGGCAGGTCATTATACGTTGCTTGTCGACTATCATCAGATACTTTCAATTTTTTTTAAATTGTATAACTGTATAAATATTATCAGTTAAAATTTATAAGATTTTTCAACAAATACAATTATAATTTTAGGAAAATCGATCACCTCCAATTTTTTTAGATTGTATAATTGTATAATATTATCAATTAAAATTTATAAGATTTTTTTCAACAATTATAGTTTTAAGAAAAAAATTAGTATGCATAGTTATTTATGAAAAAAAAATACTGATATAATTTTAACAGGTATTATTTACACAGTTGTGTAATTTTAAAAAGTGAATAGTAATCAGTCGGAGCTTGGTCGACGGCGACGGTGGCCAGATATTGGCTGGCGGCGGTGGCCGAAAGTTGGCCGGCGGTGGTTGCCAACAGTGGCTGGAGATTGGCCGACTGTAGTCAATAATGGTGGCCTGAAAAAAAAATATATATATATAAAAGATAACCTGTAAAAAAAAATGTTATTACAAGTAAAAATTTAAGTGTATGATACACTCAAACTTGACAGGGTGCACAATAACACCCGCCCTATATATTAGAAGGAGTGTGTTTGGATTAGCGAAAAAAAAATAAAATTAATTGTGTCAATAATAGATTTTGTAAAAAATTAATTATGAGAGAATTTATTTATGTCTAGATATATTAATTCATAAATAATTAAAGAGAAAGAGTTATGTTTGAGTTGGATAAAAAGAATTGCATATACATATTAAAATATCAAAAGAAATATAAAATAATTTAAGAAAATTATTTGATTAACCATAAAATGATATTTATATTCAAACTATTGAAGTAAGTTGAAAGAATCATTTTCAATTATATTTTTATGATGCATTTGTTTGTACTTTTTGTCAAGAACATTAATTTTTTAATAAAAATATTTTTTAAATACTTTTATATGTTTTATTTTTAAAATAAGTAAAATTTAAAAATAATTAGAGTGTATTTGTTTGCTCTTGTAAGAAAAGTATATTTTAATAAAAAATTATTTTTTTAAATACTTTTAATTGTTTAGATAAAATTATCGAAAAAGTAGTATAATATAAAAATAATCTATTTTTTATGAAAAGTTAAAATGAGTTGTTTTTGAAAAAAAAATATGAGAAAAAAATATTTTTTATTATTTTAAAATTATTTTTTAAGCTTATCCAAAAGCACTATTAATTTTTCTATCTTTTCTAAAAAGTTGATATGAGCTATTTCTAAAAAGAATTAAAAAAATTTTGAGAGAAAAAAAATTAATCCTAAAATTACTTTTTTAAAAAAAATTATCTAAACGCATTCTTAATACTCAAAATTGAGTTTATTAAAAAAAGATGTTATTATGCATAAAAATTTGTGTAACAACTTGTGTATTTACCCAAACATGTGTTATTACAAGAGAAAATGCTTTTTTTGTGTAAAAAACTATTTCTCAAAATAATTAATCTAAACCAAACAAGATAAGTTAGTCAGATTTCAATTCAATTAAACTATATGCAATTTATTTCGGATTCAAATTTTGTATTCTCTCTGTTAAATTATGTCTTTTTTAAGCCAATGATGAGGCATATAAGATGTCCAGAATTACTTCTGAGTTTTTTTTATATTAATATTTTTATAGTCATTGTTATTGTTATAAGACTAATAAAAAAGCCTTTCAAGTGGCGCCCTCTCAACAATACCTATTTCAAAGTTTGAAATTTTTTCTTTCTTTTTAAAAGCATGACTCACTTATTACCATTCACGTCCTTGTTGATTTTTAGGAGGAGAGACTGACTATAGTGGATTTCAACCCATATATTTCAAACTCCAATAAATCAAAAACAAACAAAATGGTGTAGACTATGAAGGCTTTGAGCTATAATAACAAAAAACAGAGAGAGCTCATGATTTTGAAACAAAACATCTCCCTATTATCAATGAAAAAAAAATTCTCCTTATCTTGACAGACCATCTGGCTTCGTTTTTTGTTCGCCAAAGAAAAAATATATATATTTTAATGTTTCTAAAGTCATCTACAGACAGGAGTCCGTGTTATCGATACACTACTGATTTCACTGGGTGCATAAAAACGTCCTCCCTAGTAATGCTTAAGAGTCAAAGGCATCTCAAGATGTAAATACAAAGTAGTAGTAAATATCGGTACTCCATCAAACTCTCTACGTAGGGATACAGTGAGACGCCCCCACATAGAGTACCGATCCTCTATCTTCACGCAGTCGCTAGGCCTCAGACTCTCCGTGAAACTCAAGTCTCACAAAACCTAAAACCTCAGGCAGAGTCATACCGCGTCACAATCAATCCAAATGATATGGATGATCAAGCGGCTCGCCTTCCTCGAACTGATTGCTCGGTTGCTGCTCCTCCAGGTACTGAATATCTAGAGGTTGTTCCTCTTCCTCTTCCTCAAACTCTTTACAGAACATAAATAATAATACAGAAAACGCATACAAAGAGGTGAGACAATCTACATCATTACTAGCATGGCAGTACAGAAAAATGACAGTACATACAGATATCACAGTTGATTCAAAAATTCATATAATCACATTATGCACATTATCTCACATTAACACATCATACATAATATCTCAAATTAAATATAAATAATCACAAATAATCACATCATGATACAGACCACAAATACAAATGTACACCGACTCATTCCTACTCCATGAAGCTAAACATAGACATCAGAGAGAATGATCCGAAAGACCTATCCATACCCTCAAGCTGCTCAACCAACTATTACACAGTCAAACGTCGTGTAAATAGCACACAGTCAAAATCGTCGTGTAGTTAGTACACAGTCCAAACATCATGCACAACAGGCATTGTACTAGATAGTTTCCACAAGATCTTGATTAAGAATAGTGCTTGTCGAGATCGTTAGTGTGTTGCCCATTACCATGGCCTAGATGAGCTACCAACTGTCCACATGTGGAATCCTCCGCACACTAACGCCTCCAAGTTCACTCAATAAACCGCACTACGCCTATCACACCCACAACACTGTGTAATTCATCTCGTCAGCCAATCGCTAATTTCAACCAAATTGACACATCTCTCAATGTATGAACATAAACCAAAATTACACAAATGCCCTCGTTATCACTATATACCATAATTACACAAATACCTTCATTATCGCCATAATTACACCAATATCCTCAGTATCGATATAAACCAAATATAGTATGTCTCCACTTGAGAGTACTATTTCTCAACATGTCTGAGTTTACCACTTTGGCTCGACAGTAAAACTTACTGTTCCTTTTAGTCGCGTAAAGATTTCATCGCATTTTCACAATTGCGTCACCTTTTTCAAACGTTTTCAAATCGCGTAAATATTATCGCGTAGTGTTTTTAAATCATTTCCTCAATCACGTAACATTTTTAAATCGTTTTCTCAATCGCGTAGCTTAAAAATCATTATTTTAAATACGCGTAAGCTATTTCTAATATTTTTCAACTACGTAGAATATTTCTTTGCTTTCTAAATTATATTTTGAGACTTTCTCCATTATTTGTTCATTTTTAGTTAATTTTGACAGCATTTTATTTAGAAAATCCATTAAATGATATTTTTTTATGTTTTCCTTTAAAAATTACCTCTATTAGCCTTAACCATTATTTACTACTTGAAACTTATTAACGTGCTTCAAAACCCAAAGGTGAGCTCTACGTTAGCATTTTTTGAGTGTCCAATTTATTTCTTATTTATACGTAATTCCTCTAAATTAAGTTTCCAAAACTAAGTTCATTTATTTTGTTCTCCAAAAATTCATTGAAATTGAATTCTCTTTAAGTTAACTACTTAGTCCACATTAGAAAATAATTTTGGAATCAAATATACATTGAATGGCATTTTGGCCGAATTCAACATATTCTTTACAAATCATTTTTAAATTATTTTCCATCCTCTAAGTCATTTTAAAATTCATTAATTCAATTAAATTAATTAATTCATTCTTTTAGAAAATGGTTGAGAACATTTTGGTTCTCTTTTTCTTGGTGAAGCCGTGAGCTTCCTTGTGTTCTTTGGAACACTCATGCAAATCCTCACATGTTATTCACATCCTACAATATTTATCATACATCTATGAACACATACCATATATTTTAAAGCTATAGACATGCTTGCAAATAAAATCAACCACAAATAGAAAAGACATTAAACAACCAAGTGAATGAATCTTTATGGATTCTTCACCACAAATACATCCATTTTCTCACCACCACACAAGGTTGATGAGATTAGATCTCCCTCTTACCTTAAGGGAAGACAAACTCCTCTTAAACTCCTCCTAGTGATTTTCGTGTGACCTCCAAAGGATCCCTAACAAGCTCAAACAAATTTTAAAGAGTCATAACTATAGGTGAAAATATAAACCATGGATCAATCATGGCTTAGAACCTAAGAAATCAAGTTAGAAATAAGAAACAAGGATTTTCACCTTGTAGGAAAAATCTTCAAAGTGGTTTTCCAAGCTCAAGATGGATGATTTTGAAGAAACTCTCAACTAGAGAAGTTTTTAGAATGATGTTTGGATTTGAGAAGTGGTGTTAGGTGAAAATTTAGAAGAGTGGATGATGGTGTTTAGGGTGTTGGCCGAATGGCTCAAGAAGAAAACTATGGAGTTTTTCTTGGTGTTCTTGAAGAGAGAGAGAAGTATAAACTTAGGTGATAGCAAAGATGAAAAATGAAGAAGAATAACCTTCTCTCCTATTATGGCCGTGGAGTTCAAAGGAGGTGGCCTCCTTTGTTGACCATCCAAGACCTCCTAATGGCCCTAGATGTGATCAAGGGTGGATATCCAAGGCTTTGCTCCTAAGCTAGCTTCCTATTGGTGTAGAAAATCAAGTCACCAAGCTTCTTGATCCTTCTTGAACATGCTTGGCCGAATTGCTCCAAAGGAGAGCAAACTAGGTTTGTGTTCACTTATGCAATCTAGTTAGACTTAGGTGCAATTAGTTAAGTTATTTAGTTACATGCCTAACTATCTAGTTACTTAAGGTTGCTAGCCATTATTTAACTTTACTAGAACCTTCTCTAACTGGAATTCCAATGAGTTGCTAACTAGTTTTACTTCATTTAGTTACTACCTAGATACATTAATTTAACTTAGTTTAGTTAGATTAACTTAGTTTAGTTTTTCTAGTTACTTACTAACTTGTCTAACCACTTTTGTGGACTTGTTTCCTATTGGCTTAGAAACTTTCAAGCCATTTTCGTTGACCACCTCTCATTGGCTTAGAAATAAATCTAGCCAGAAACGTTGACTGATTCTCCAAACGTGGATCCCACAGACTTTTTCGGGTTCATGGTCCATTTTGGAGCAGATTTCTACTATTTTTAAGATAGTAGGTACTGTTCAATAAAATAATATTATAATAATATAAAATATTTTTATTGCACAGTTAAATCTTAAAAATTAAAAGATTAATACACATATCACTTGAAATTGGATTTAGTAAGATCTCCCAGCTCCGAATAATTAAATTAAGATTTTTTCGGCTAGAAAATTATTATTTTCTTAACTCGGAATAAATCACACACAACAATCAAATACAGTCACGAACAGTCAAATTAATTTTATAACACAAAAAAAACATAAAACAGTACATTTATGATAATATCGTACTTTAACCAAAAGTTAGGGTGTTACAAAAACAGTCAAGTCAAAAGGCAAAAAAGACACAGGTAAACCAAGTTGATTCACACAGTCATAGGAAATGAAAGAATGAGTTGCCCCAGAGTCATACAGTATAGTTAAAATATTACCTTCTATGACACATTCTCCTTGTATAAGATCTTCGGATTTTGAGGCTTCACCTCCACTCAGGGTATAAACACTACCTCCTGCCTGCGGTTCGCAGTTCTTGCAGCATTGACTGAAGGTTCAGCCTTAGCTTGGTTACAATCGCAATAAACATATCCAGCCTTCCCGCATCTGAAGCAAATGACTCCTTTAATTGTGCAATCCCTGTAACGCCCCAATTTTTAGAAAATATTCTGAATGTACTGTTTTCTGTTTTTCATGCTTTTGTATGAATGACCGTTGTGTCCCTGTTTTCCTGTTCTTGATTTTTGTATGAAAACGATTTCGATAATACAGGTTCAAATTTTATTTGATCGTTTTACGTAAATTGCTTCGAGACGGTCAAATAAAAATTTTTCTGAGCTACTGTATTAATTTTTCTGAAAGATATACAGCTAAATAATACATTTGGATATTTTATTTGAACGTTTTGGATAATTACCTACGTTGTGGGAAAAAATGGGAAAATGACCGTTACGTCCCGAACGCATCTTGCTTTCTCTGTTTTTGTCTGTTTTTAATTGTTTTCTTCTTGATTTAATGCCGAAAATACCGTATCGTGATTTTATATGAACTTTTTGTGTGATTTGCTCGAGGCAGGAAAATAATATATTAGGGCCGGGAAAATCTTATTTGATTATTTAGAATTGGGGATCTTACTTAACCCGATTCTGAATGAAGTCTAAAAATAATCTTTTAATTTTTAGATTTAATCACAAATAAAATAATTTTATATTATTATAATATTATTTTATTAGTCAAGACGTTTTAGTGACAAAGTGGACCCGGAAATATTTTGCGGGACCCACAATTAGCCGAACAGTTAGATCGGTAAGCTTAATTAATCACCGTAGTCGTAGAACTTTCAGAACAGTCGACTCGACTCAAGTGGTGACTCACAGAAAATTAAATACTGTTTGTGTGACTCAAAGACATGTGAGTCACCATAAGCTAACCAATGAGAAGAAGGCTTGCTCACCAAGGCTTAATCTTAGCCTTTGATTCATCCAATGGCTTGGATGAAGCCAAGCAAGGTGCCCACCTTGCACCCCACATCAAGTTCACGGCCAAGAGGCCTTTGGTGACCTAAAATCACTTTGTCTTCATCACTTTTTCTCTTCTCTCTCATCAAGAACCCTAGCCACCATTCTTGCCCATTTTCTCCACCATATTCGCCAAGACACAAACTACACCATCCAACCATCCAAAAATTTTTCTAACCAAGTTTCCTTAATCTAAACACCATTCTAAGAACCTTTGTAGTTGGGAGTTTCTTCAAATTCTTCCATCTAAGGCTTGGAAACCAACCTTGGAAGTTTTACCTAGAAGGTGAAATTTCATACTTTTCTTTTCTCTCTTCTTTCTCAAAGTTCTAAGCCATGATTTTTCCATGGTTTAGCTTCTTTTTCATGGTTAGTAACATGTAGGTTTTGTTTGAAAATTTTAGGTGTTTGGAGGAGTGAAAACCGTGACCTAAAGAGGTGAAAAAGCAAGCTTTTGTCTTCATTTAAGGTAAGAGGAAGACAATTCTTATCATCCCTTGATGGTGGTAAGAAGATGGAGTTATTTGTGATGTTGTAGAATCCATAAGGATTCGGTGGTCAGTGTTATTTATGTGTGTATTTGTTAATTTTTGTGGTTGCTAGTAGCTTAAGTGTTATGTGTTAGTAGCTTTCTTATTTGGTAATTGTAATAATCTTGCATGTCTAATAGCTTTTGAATGCATGTCTACAAGCTTTAATTTAGGTTGTATATGTTAGAAAATATTTTGCATGTGTTAGAAATATTTTGCATATGTTAGAAATATAATGCATGTGTTAGAAATTGTATGATAAGTCATAGGATGTGAATAACATGTGTAAGTTGCATGAGTGTTCCAAAGAACACAATCCAATAGCTCACGGCAATGACAAGTTTGGAGGACCAAAATGTTCTCTTGATTTTTCCTAAAGTGTAGCTTAATTAACCTAGGAGAATCAAGAAAGTTTTTAATTGATTTGATCAAAGAAAAATGCATTTAGAAATCAAATGGTACAAACTTAGTATTTTGGGCCAACATGCCTAAAGGATTAAATTGAATATAGATAACTATTTTCTAAAATGATTTAATGAACTTAGACTATAGAATACATTTGATATGATTTAAAAGGTGAAAGACATTTTGGAAATCAAATGCAAAAGTTTTATAAAATTCGCCAACATGCCACTATAGGAATTCATGATTTTAAAAACTTGTTTCTAAACCTTTTTCAATTAAAAGAAACAATACAAGTTAAGAAGAAAATTTTCTATAATAAATTTATGAAGGAACCAATCGATTAGAAGTAAGTCTAAAGGGTTAAAATTCATAATTTTATCATTAGGAAGGAAATACAGTAATGTTAAGAAATTTTCTAACATATAGCTCACTTTCGGTTTTGAAGCATGTTAGAGATTTCAAAAAGAATTTAATGAAATGGTTAAAAATTAGGTAAAAAGTAAATTTTTATGGAAAAAAAAAAATTAGAAAACCATTATTATAAGTTTCCAAACAAAATACTGTCAATTTTTAGTAAAAATGAACCTATAAGATAGTCAAAATATCCTAATGACAGTATACGGTATGAAAAATTATTCTACGTAGTTTAAAGGTATTAAATATTATTTCTATCTGTTTAAACAAGTAATTTTAAAGGCATTCGAATAAGAAAATGATTTAAAAATCCTACGCGATTGAGAAAATGAATTAAAAATGCTACGCGATTTTAAAAACAGAAAAATAATTTTTACCCGATTTTTAAACGTTTATAAAAACGACGAGATTTCAAAAACGCGATAAAATTTCTACGCGATTGAACGTTACCGTATTTATTTTTCATTTGTCGGGAAAACGTGAACCCGCATGTGTTTTTGAGGTTATTTTCTTTGTCGGGAAAAAGTGAACCCGCACAGGCTTTCTCGCCATTGAGGGCATATATTTCTATCTTAAGGGCATTTTCGTAATTTCATATATTTGGAATTATGTTTTGTCTTTATGCCAATTTTTGGTGTTTTGGTTGACGAGACGAATTACATCGTGTTGTCGATGCGATAAGTGTAGTGTTGTTTATTGTTCTAATAAACTTGGAGACTTTAGTGTACGGATCCCACATGTGGACATGATTGGTAGTTCCGGGCCGTGGTAAACCGATAGCACACTAATGTACTCGACATTCACTATATTTAATCGAGGTTTGTAAAGTCTAGTAGTACATTGCCTATAGTGCCACAACGGAGATCAGAACTATACTACGCCTGGATGGTAGATTCAAAGTGTCGTAGGCTATTCGACGCAACGTGTGATCGCGTAATAGTTGGTTGGGCAGCCGTGGTACTAATAGATTTTGCAAATCATTCTCTCGATATCTGTTTGGGTTTAGCTCCATGGAGTAGGGTTGTGTTTTGGTGTATTTGATTTTATCTTGGATCATATTCCATTTTCTCTATTTATCTTTATCCGGTAATATCTTGGATATTCTTACATTTTCTCTATTTATATTTATCGATAATTTTGATGTTAGTTGTCTATTTCTTATCTTATCTTATCGTGAGATTGATTTATCTCGTGTGATTTTCTCTATTTGTGATCCTGTCTATGATGTTTGAAACCCTAGGATATTTAATATGTATTATCGTTATAGCTTCTTCATATTGTATAAAGTGTAATTGTTATTTGTCGTCTTCTTATTTGCCATGTTGCGATGATTTTATGTTGTCTTACCTCTTTTATTGTATGTGTCTATTGTCTATTTATTTTTATACGGTAAAGAGTTTGAAGAGGAAGAAGAGGAACAACCTCTTGAGATCGTGTACCCTGAGGAAGAGGGAGATCAGCAGACCGACGATCAGTTTTACGAGCAAGAACCATCCGATCATCCATACCCTCTGGATTGATTGTGTGAGGGATGGCGACGCCTGCATTTTTGGGATTTGTAGAGCTGGTATTCCATGGAGGTGATTTGGCTTGGCATTTGCGAGGAGATCGTGCTTCTGTTACCTATGCTGTGACGTATGACTGTGATTCTACGTCATCGTTTGATGGAGATCCGATTTCGACGACGACGCTTTTTCTGCATTTAGAGTTACCCTTATCCATTAGGCGTTATTGGGGTGCTGAAAACCCTGAGCCTAGTGAGATAAGCATCGTGTCGACTGCGCGATCCCGTTATCGCCGTATGTCGGGACATCGTGATATTTATCTCCCGATGATCATTTTCACACCGAGAGTGATCCATCGAGGAATAGATAATCATGATGTTTTTTTTTTTGGAAGCGCGTCGTATGTCCGTATATATTAACTCTTTTATTGCTTTCTTTCGTTTGTTCTTGTTTAAAGAGTTATAATCTTAGTTGTAAATTATATGTATGTAGTTTATAACTTAATCATATGTATATTATTAGTGATGATTTTTTTTTTTTTTCGTATATTTCGTATTATCTTTTTATTACATACTTGATCTATCGGGAATTATTTTACAACCCGTAATAATATTTATCAAATGTTCCGCAACTTGGGTAGATTTTATTTCTATTTATTTTATTTTCTTTTATGTGTGACATCCTCCAAAGGGTGTTACATTAGTTGGTATGTCGAGCCCAAGTTAGAGTCTTTTGGGGTTGTGGTTGGGTCTGTTTTTGTTTGTCTTTGTGTGATTCTCTGTGATCTTTGTGATTTATATCCTTTTGGAAATATCTTAAAGGATGTATCGACTTTGTTTTGTTATGTTTGAAGAAAGAAGATGGGTGGTAGAGGTAGAGGACGTGCTAACGTAAATCGAGATGAGGACCCGATGTTGGTTCTTTCGCCGAGGCTATGCGGCGGATGGATGGAAGTGATAACTCAAAGCCAAAATTTGAGAGCAGCCCAACAACAAGATGCTACAAACAGATGCCCTAAATTTATCCGAATTTAGGCGTCATAATCCGCCACAATTTAGAGGCGAGGTGGATCCGGAGAAAGCGAGTCGGTGGATGCAAGATTTAGAGAGAATATTCGAGGGGATGAGATGTACCGATGAAAAGAAAGTGACTTATCTTTGTTTTCATGCCGAGAGGAGATGCGAACATTGGTGGAGAGGAATCCGCCGAGTGTTGCAAGTGAAGGGACCGAGATCACTGGGAAGTGTTTTCTAATACTTTTTCGGATAAATATTTTCTCGCGAGTGTTAGGCATGCCAAGGAAATGGAATTTCTTGGGTTGCGACAGGGAATATGACGGTGAATGAGTATGCCACAAAATTTGAGAGTTTATCTCAATTCTCGATTATGCTCGACACGACAAGATGATGTGTGGAGATGCAGGAAGTTTGAATCGAGTTTAAGGGTGGAACCGAAACGAGGAGTGGTATCTTTGAGGATGACTCAGTTTCATGCTTTGGTGGATGCTTGTGCTCGATTTGGAGGAGTTGGAGCCATCTAGAGATCAAAGGAATCGGAATTTTGGACCGACAAGGTTCCAGAGAGGTGGAGGTAGTAATGCAAATCGATTTCAGCGTAAGCCGTAAGGCCAACAGGAAGTCAATCTCAACGACCATCTGTTAGCGGAAGTGCAAGTGGAAGTGGAGCCGATGCAGGGTGGCGTTTACGCCAACGTGTTTTAAGTGCGGGAAGAAAGGTCATATTTCTCCCGAGTGTACGATTAAAGGTGCGATTTGTTTCAATTGTAAACAACCCGGGCACAAGCAAAGGATTGTCCACACCGGAGAGAAAACCTGTCATTCGGTATGTTAAAGCTAATCAAGCAAAAATCGGAAGTACTCAACCGAGATCCGGAGGACGAGTATATACAATGGTGGGATCTGAAATTTCTAAGTCCGATGATCTTATTCGGGGAGAAGGAGACATTGGAGGTAACCTTCGACTGCGTCTTGTATGACTCGGGTGCTACACACTCGTTTATTGCATATGATTGTGTAGAAAGGTTGAAGTTGCCCATATCTTCTCCGAATGTTATGTTGAATGTATCTACGCCTAACCGCTAAACCCGTAGTTACTTCTAAGGTCTGTTTGGATTGTCCTATTGTTGTGAAAGACCGTTTGTTTTTGGTCGATTTGATTTGTTTGCCTCTCATTGAGATAGATGTAATCTTAGGGATGGATTGGTTATGTTCTAACCATATCCTCATAGATTGTGCAAAGAAAACTATAGTTTTTCCTAAGGAAGAAGAGTCTGGATTCTTAACTGCTGTTAAGGTCAAATCTTTATTGAGAGATGGAGCGCAGGGATATCTGGTATTGTCTTCTCTAGAAGTTAAGAATGAGAAGGATGTGAATACTATTCCTGTTGTCAACGATTTTCCGGACGTTTT
This sequence comes from Ormosia emarginata, assembly GCA_029884605.1. Lineage (NCBI taxonomy): Eukaryota > Viridiplantae > Streptophyta > Magnoliopsida > Fabales > Fabaceae > Ormosia > Ormosia emarginata. Next base: position 2,966,376 of record JAQQTP010000023.1, read on the forward strand.
TCCTGAAGATGTACCTGGTTTACCGCCTGAGCGGGAGATCGAATTCTCAATTGATTTAGTACCGGGAACAGGTCCTATCTCAATTGCACCATATCGTATGTCGCCAGTAGAGTTGGAGGAGCTGAAAAAGCAATTGGTGGAACTGTTGGAGAAAGAATTTGTACGACCTAGTGTTTCCCCATGGGGTGCGCCAGTACTTTTGGTCAAGAAGAATGATGGAACGTCACGACTTTGTGTGGACTATCGGCAATTGAACAAGGTGACTATCAAGAATAAATATCCGCTTCCAAGAATCGACGATTTGATGGATCAATTGAGAGGAGCTGTGATATTTTCCAAGATAGATCTACGATCGGGTTATCACCAAATTCGTTGAAAGGGGAAGATGTGCCAAAAACGCTTTTCGAACTCGTTATGGACATTATGAGTATCGTGTAATGCCATTCGGGGTGACGAATGCTCCCTGCTATATTTATGGATTATATGAACAGGATATTTCGTCCATATCTAGACAGATTTGTCGTTGTCTTTATCGATGACATTCTCGATCTATTCTCAATCGAAGGAAGAGCATGCTGCACATCTGAGTGTTGTTCTTCGATTTTGAGGGAGAAACAGCTTGTATGCGAAATTGTCTAAGTGTGAGTTCTGGTTGGAAGAAGTTCAATTTCTTGGTCACGTGATTTCTAAAGAAGGTATAACGGTGGACCCATCGAAAGTGGAGAGACGTTTTTACGGTGGGAGAGACCTAAGACAAGAATGAAGTTCGAAGTTTTGTTGGACTTGCTTGGTTATTATCGGAGATTTATCGAAGGTTTTTCCAAAATTGCTGGACCACTTACACAACTAACGAGGAAAAGTCAAGCTTTCGAATGGACGGAAGAACGTGAAGCTAGTTTTCAAGAGTTGAAGAAGAGGTTAACAACTGCGCCGGTGTTAATCCTACCAGATTCGACGAAATCTTTCGATGTGTATTGTGACGCTTCTTATCAAGGACTAGGATGCGTGTTGATGCAAGACCGGAATGTGGTGGCGTATGCTTCTCGACAATTGAAGGTTCATGAAAAGAATTATCCTACGCATGATTTGGAATTGGCTGCAGTGGTTTTTGCTTTAAAGATATGGAGACACTTTCTCTATGGAGCAACGTTCAACATTTTTAGTGATCACAAGAGTTTGAAGTACTTGTACGACCAGAAGGAGCTGAATATGAGGCAGCGAAGGTGGTTAGAATTTCTGAACGATTACGATTTTCAACTTTTGTACCATCCTGGTAAGGCGAATGTCGTGGCCGATGCTTTGAGCAGGAAAATTATTAGTGTTTCTGCCCTAATGATCAAGGAAAAGGAACTCATTGAACAGTTTAGAGATGAGTGGTCGTTTGTTGAGTTAAAACCGGGGAAGATCTGTATTAACATGGTTACTATCTCGAGCGAGCTGATGGAAGACATAAAAGAAAAACAAAATGCCGATAAATTTTTGCAAGGAATAAGGGAGCAAATGAAACAAGACGAGACACTAGAGTTCAAGGAAGGAACTGATGGAATTCTGAGATTTCGGGGTAGAGTCTGTGTTCCTCGTAACCGAGAACTGAGAAGATATATTGTGAAACATGCCCATACTAGTCTGTTGAGTATGCATCCAGGCATAACAAAGATGTATCAAGACTTGAAGAAATTATTCGGTGGCATGGAATGAAGGGTGATGTAGTTAGATGCGTGTCAACTTGTCTAGTTTGTCAAAAGTCGAAAGTTGAACACCAAAGACCACTGGGATGTTGCAACCATTATCGATTCCAGAATGGAAATGGGACAAAGCATTTCTATGGATTTCGTATCTTTGGATTGCCAAAGACAAGGAGAGGTCATGACGCAATATGGGTTATAGTGGATAGACTTACGAAATCGGCTCATTTCTTACCGATCAATATCAAATATTCATTGGAAAGATTAACCCAGTTGTACATCAGTGAAATTGTCAGACTACATGGTGTACCGACAAGTATAATTTCTGATCGTGATCCGAGGTTTACGTCAAGATTTTGGCGAAGTCTGCAAGAAGCTATGGGAACTAAGTTACGACTGAGTTCAGCGTATCATCCGCAAACTGACGGTCAGACAGAGAGAACTATACAGTCTTTGGAGGATTTATTGCGTGCTTGTGTTTTGGAACAACGGGGAAGTTGGGATGAATTTTTATCTTTGATAGAATTCACCTACAACAATAGTTTTCACGCAAGCATTGGAATGGCACCTTATGAAGCATTGTATGGAAGACGATGTCGAACGCCGTTATGCTGGTATCAAGATGGAGAAAGTATGACTGTTGGACCGGAGCTTGTACAACAAACTACGGATAAAGTCAAGATGATACAAGAAAAGATGAGGACGACGCAAAGCAGACAAAAGAGTTATGCGGATAAGCGAAGACGACCTCTTGAATTTGAGGAGGGTGAGCATGTGTTTCTGAGAGTTACTCCTACGACTGGTGTCGGAAGAGTAATTAAGTCTAAGAAGCTTACTCCTAAATTCATTGGACCATATCAGATTATCCGACGTATTGGTCCCGTAGCATATCGATTGCTTTGCCGCCTTTTCTATCCAATTTGCATGACGTGTTTCATGTGTCTCAGTTACGGAAGTATATGCCGAGATCCGACACATGTTATACGGTCGGATGACGTGCAATTAAAGGAGAATTTGACTTACGAAACTTTACCTGTCAGGATAGAGGACGAAAGGTAAAGCAACTTCGAGGGAAGATGATCGAGTGGTGAAGGTTATATGGAATGATGTGACGGGTGAAGCTACTTGGGAACTGGAAGATAAAATGAAGGATCAGTATCCTCATTTGTTTGGATAAACATCAAATTTCGAGGACGAAATTTTTATTTGTTGGGGAGTGTTGTAACGCCCCAATTTTTAGAAAATATTCTGAATGTACTGTTTTCTGTTTTTCATGCTTTTGTATGAATGACCGTTGTGTCCCTGTTTTCCTGTTCTTGATTTTTGTATGAAAACGATTTCGATAATACAGGTTCAAATTTTATTTGATCGTTTTACGTAAATTGCTTCGAGACGGTCAAATAAAAAATTTTTCTGAGCTACTGTATTAATTTTTCTGAAAGATATACAGCTAAATAATACTGCTGGATATTTTATTTGAACGTTTTGGATAATTACCTACGTTGTGGGAAAAAATGGGAAAATGACCGTTACGTCCCGAACGTACTGTTTTCTCTGTTTTTGTCTGTTTTTAATTGTTTTCTTCTTGATTTAATGCCAGAAAATACTGTCTGTGATTTTATATGAACTTTTTGTGTGATTTGCTCCGAGGCAGGAAAATAATATATTCCGGGCCGGGGAAAATCTTATTTGATTATTTAGAATTGGGGGATCTTACTTAACCCGATTCTGAATGAGTCTAAAAATAATCTTTTAATTTTTAGATTTAATCACAAATAAAATAATTTTATATTATTATAATATTATTTTATTAGTCAAGACGTTTTAGTGACAAAGTGGACCGGAAATATTTTGCGGGACCCACAATTAGCCGAAACGGTTAGATCGGTAGCTTAATTAATCACCGTAGGCTGTAGAACTTTCCAGAACAGGCTGACTCAGCTAGCTGACTCACAGAAAATTAAATACACTGTGTGACTCAGCATGTGAGTCACCATAAGCTAACCAATGAGAAGAAGGCTTGCTCACCAAGGCTTAATCTTAGCCTTTGATTCATCCAATGGCTTGGATGAAGCCAAGCAAGGTGCCCACCTTGCACCCCACATCAAGTTCACGGCCAAGAGGCCTTTGGTGACCTAAAATCACTTTGTCTTCATCACTTTTCTCTTCTCTCTCATCAAGAACCCTAGCCACCATTCTTGCCCATTTTCTCCACCATATTCGGCCAAGACACAAACTACACCATCCAACCATCCAAAAATTTTTCTAACCAAGTTTCCTTAATCTAAACACCATTCTAAGAACCTTTGTAGTTGGGAGTTTCTTCAAATTCTTCCATCTAAGGCTTGGAAACCAACCTTGGAAGTTTTACCTAGAAGGTGAAATTTCATACTTTTCTTTTCTCTCTTCTTTCTCAAAGTTCTAAGCCATGATTTTTCCATGGTTTAGCTTCTTTTTTCATGGTTAGTAACATGTAGGTTTTGTTTGAAAATTTTAGGTGTTTGGAGGAGTGAAAACCGTGACCTAAAGAGGTGAAAAAGCAAGCTTTTGTCTTCATTTAAGGTAAGAGGAAGACAATTCTTATCATCCCTTGATGGTGGTAAGAAGATGGAGTTATTTGTGATGTTGTAGAATCCATAAGGATTCGGTGGTCGTGTGTTATTTATGTGTGTATTTGTTAATTTTTGTGGTTGCTAGTAGCTTAAGTGTTATGTGTTAGTAGCTTTCTTATTTGGTAATTGTAATAATCTTGCATGTCTAATAGCTTTTGAATGCATGTCTACAAGCTTTAATTTAGGTTGTATATGTTAGAAAATATTTTGCATGTGTTAGAAATATTTTGCATATGTTAGAAATATAATGCATGTGTTAGAAATTGTATGATAAGTCATAGGATGTGAATAACATGTGTAAGTTGCATGAGTGTTCCAAAGAACACAATCCAATAGCTCACGGCAATGACAAGTTTGGAGGACCAAAATGTTCTCTTGATTTTTCCTAAAGTGTAGCTTAATTAACCTAGGAGAATCAAGAAAGTTTTTAATTGATTTGATCAAAGAAAAATGCATTTAGAAATCAAATGGTACAAACTTAGTATTTTGGGCCAACATGCCTAAAGGATTAAATTGAATATAGATAACTATTTTCTAAAATGATTTAATGAACTTAGACTATAGAATACATTTGATATGATTTAAAAGGTGAAAGACATTTTTGGAAATCAAATGCAAAAGTTTTATAAAATTCGGCCAACATGCCACTATAGGAATTCATGATTTTAAAAACTTGTTTCTAAACCTTTTTCAATTAAAAGAAACAATACAAGTTAAGAAGAAAATTTTCTATAATAAATTTATGAAGGAACCAATCGATTAGAAGTAAGTCTAAAGGGTTAAAATTCATAATTTTATCATTAGGAAGGAAATACAGTAATGTTAAGAAATTTTCTAACATATAGCTCACTTTCGGTTTTGAAGCATGTTAGAGATTTCAAAAAGAATTTAATGAAATGGTTAAAAATTAGGTAAATAGAAATTTTTATGGAAAAAAAAAAAATTAGAAAACCATTATTATAAGTTTCCAAACAAAATACTGTCAATTTTTAGTAAAAATGAACCTATAAGATAGTCAAAATATCCTAATGACAGTATACGGTATGAAAAATTATTCTACGTAGTTTAAAGGTATTAAATATTATTTCTATCTGTTTAAAAGTAATTTTAAAGGCATTCGAATAAGAAAATGATTTAAAAATCCTACGCGATTGAGAAAATGAATTAAAAATGCTACGCGATTTTAAAAACAGAAAAATAATTTTTACCCGATTTTTAAACGTTTATAAAAACGACGAGATTTCAAAAACGCGATAAAATTTCTACGCGATTGAACGTTACAGTATTTATTTTTTCATTTTGTCGGAAAACGTGAACCCGCATGTGTTTTTGAGGTTATTTTCTTTGTCGGGAAAAAGTGAACCCGCATGTGCTTTTCGCCATTGAGGGCATATATTTCTATCTTAAGGGCATTTTCGTAATTTCATATATTTGGAATTATGTTTTGTCTTTATGCCAATTTTTGGTGTTTTGGTTGACGAGGCGAATTACATCGTGTTGTCGATGCGATAAGTGTAGTGTTGTTTATTGTTCTAATAAACTTGGAGACTTTAGTGTACGGGATCCCACATGTGGATGGAGTTGGTAGCTCCACGGCGTAAGTAAACCGATAGCACACTAATGTACTCGACATTCACTATATTTAATCGAGGTTTGTAAAGTCTAGTAGTACATTGCCTATAGTGCCACAACGGAGATCGTGAACTATACTACGCCTGGATGGTAGATTCCCAAAGTGTCGTAGGCTATTCGACGCAACGTGTGATCGCGTAATAGTTGGTTGGGCAGCCGTGGTACTAATAGATTTTGCAAATCATTCTCTCTCGATATCTGTTTGGGTTTAGCTCCATGGAGTAGGGTTGTGTTTTGGTGTATTTGATTTTATCTTGGATCATATTCCATTTTCTCTATTTATCTTTATCTGGTAATATCTTGGATATTCTTACATTTTCTCTATTTATATTTATCGATAATTTTGATGTTAGTTGTCTATTTCTTATCTTATCTTATCCGTGAGATTGATTTATCGTGTGATTTTCTCTATTTGTGATCCGTCTATGATGTTCGAAACCCTAGGATATTTAATATGTATTCTTGTTATAGCTTCTTCATATTGTATAAACCGTGTAATTGTTATTTGTCGTCTTCTTATTTGCCATGTTGCGATGATTTTATGTTGTCTTACCTCTTTATTGTATGTGTCTATTGTCTATTTATTTTTATACGGTAAAGAGTTTGAAGAGGAAGAAGAGGAACAACCTCTTGAGATCGTGTACCCTGAGGAAGAGGGAGATCAGCAGACCGACGATCAATTTTACGAGCAAGAACCATCCGATCATCCATACCCTCTGGATTGATTGTGTGAGGATGGCGACGCCGCATTTTTGGGATTTGTAGAGCTGGTATTCCATGGAGGTGATTTGGCTTGGCATTTGCGAGAGATCGTGCTTCTGTTACCTATGCTGGACGTATGACTGTGATTCTACGTCATCAGTTTGATGGAGATCCGATTTCGACGACGACGCTTTTTCTGCATTTAGAGTTACCCTTATCCATTAGGCGTTATTGGGGTGCTGAAAACCCTGAGCCTAGTGAGATAAGCATCGTGTCGACTGCGCGATCCCGTTATCGCCGTATGTCGGGACATCAGGGATATTTATCTCCTGATGATCATTTTCACACCGAGAGTGATCCATCAGAGGAATAGATAATCATGATGTTTTTTTTTGGGCGCGTCAGCGTATGTCTGTATATATTAACTCTTTTATTGCTTTCTTTACTGTTCTTGTTTAAAGAGTTATAATCTTAGTTGTAAATTATATGTACAGTTTATAACTTAATCATATGTATATTATTAGTGATGATGTTTTTTTTTTTTTTTTTTCGTATATTTCGTATTATCTTTTATTACATACTTGATCTATCGAGAATTATTTTACAACCCGTAATAATATTTATCAAATGTTCATAACTTGGGTAGATTTTATTTCTATTTATTTTATTTTCTTTTATGTGTGACATCCTCCAAAGGGGTGTTACAATCCCTCGTGTAGTGCTCATTCCTGCACTTCATGCATTTTGGCGTAAACGCCGTAGTCTGACCAGTTCTACCAGGACTTCCACCTTATGGTCGTTGTTGCTAATTTCCAGGAGGTCTTGAATAAGGCTTTTTCTGATAACAATTAGCATTGCTACTGCCTCCCCTCTAGGACCAAAAAGGTCCAAAGTTGCGGTTCCTCGTGTCCCATGCTTGGTCTAAGTCTTCTACCCGGTGACACGTATCAAGCAGCTTCGAGAATTGATTAATCCTCAATGTTATAACAGCTCTCTTCACAGCATGCCTCAAACCTTCTTTGAACTTCTGACATTTCCACACCTCGTTTGGCTGGTGTTGGAAATAAGTTGAGAATCTAGACAAGCTTTCAAACTTCGCGGCGTACTCCCCAACTGTTATGTTCCCTTGTCTCGGACTAAGAAACTCCATCTCTTTAGTGTGTCTAGCACTTACAGGAAAATACTTCTCCAAGAATTTCTCTTTGAATACCTCCCAAGTAATTGCTCGTCCTTCAGTTTCCAGTAGTCTATATTCTCCAGTCCACTAATCTTCTGCGTCCCCAACCAATATAAACGCAGCATAAGTCACCTTCTTATCATCAGCACAATTCATGCCCCTGAAGACTTTTTCCAGCTCCTTGATCTAAAGAGTAGCCTTCTCTGGATCAAATTCTTCCTTGAATTATGGAGGGTTATTGCGATGAAATTCAGCTAAGTTTTAAGCATCTGCAGTAGCTTCCAACTGTTGTGCAGCTCTCTCTTGCTGTTGAATAGTCTGCTGGTTCTGTTGCAGCATTGCCTCAGCCATCTTTTGAATCGCCTCAATCGTTGTAGTCATATCCCCTCTACGAGCCATATCGTTTTTTCAAGCCAAACTATACAAAACACAGGAAAAGTTAGATGTATCCTTTCATAATACCAAAACACAGAGAATCACACAACATAAACAAGACAGTCCAAAACCACAAGACCCAAAAGAAAACTTAAATCGGGGCTCTGATACTAAGACAGTGTAACGCTCCTTTTTCTCTAGGAGAAGAAGGTGCGTCACACCATAACAAAGTGAAACAGAATGCGAAAAATATAAATAAAATCATACATTAAGACCTGGTTCATTTTATGTACAACTAAACATCTTTCATTAAGTAATTATGTATTAATCGGATATTAAAATATATATATTATTATCTACTATATATTTATTTATTTTTTCTTTGTTATTATTGTGGAAGTGAGAGAATGATAAAACGTAGTTACAGTAAACAAAATCAGCTTGAAAGGAAATTATACATCCATATATTATATATATAATAGCATCAAGCCTGTTTTTATTACATCAACATGTGTACACAAGGCAAAAGCTTTACCCACCCCAAGACGTTTACAAAATATACAACCCATCAAAATAGCAAAACATCAAGCTTCCCAAAAAGATATACGGATAGCCATCAATAGCTACTGACAGTACCAACCCCCTAAGACTGACGAGAAGGAACCGTAGCAGGATCCTCCTCAGGGTCTTCCTTGTCAGATGAAATCATCATCGGAGCAACCGAGCAATGAGCAGAGGCTCGTGCAATGGATAGGAATGAATCCTTCTATAGGGTGTAGTAGAGATCATCCCACAGATCACGAACAGGTAGGTAAAACTCTAAGTATACAAAAGTGGTAAAATAAAAAACAGACGGGTCATAACGACCCCAAGCTAGTGACACTGTCAACTCCTCGTGGTAAATGCAACAGTCCATGCGCAAGTTTATATGCCAACAGTCAGGACCTCCGTTAAAGGTCATCCTTGCGTATCCCAAAAATCGGCGCGGACGTGGCAACATCTTCAAGCAAGCTCTAATCGTAATCGGGCCAGAAACCAGGAAACTCAAGACATAACATCACGATACATATATTTATCCACAGTAGTAATAAAATAAGCAATAAAGAAGAAAACAACAATAATATCTCAGACAGTAAACAGTTCAATAATTAGATAATTATTACAACAGGAAAGAAAATAATTTAACAAATATAAGTACTCATGCTAGATGAAGTATGAGACTGATAATGCATAATGCAGATGGGACCAAAATCCTAATCCATGGAGCTAGACATAAACATTTCGGAGAGAATGATCGAGGAGTCATGCCAGTATCTCGTTAGCCTCAAAATAAAGTGCTTATCATAAAAATAATCTTTTACGCAACATGGTTTATACATGGCACCTCAACAAGATCATGATATAAGACAGTTTCTTAGTTCGGATTATCGGTGTGTTTGCATCGGTCTATCCCACGGCCCCAGTGGAGCTGCCACTGTCTATTGTGAGACACCCGCACCCCGACGCCCCCAAGGTCAATAATCATGACCTACGCTTAGTTTACTCGCACTCGCACTAAGGTGTAATTCAATCTCCTAGGCATACACCACCTTTCCAACAAAGTCCAACGGATATTCACAAATGCATGATGACTCAATGTTCATCATATATATTCCTCAATAATATGTTTCTCATAAAACGTTGCATATCATGTATATTCATCAATAATATACTCATCCATAACATATCACAATTTGTCCAAGAGAAACACCGACAATATCCATGTATATTTAACAATAGTATACTCATTCATAACATATCATAATTTGTACAACCTAAACATCCATAATTCCTTAGTCCCATTCATGGACCCAAAATAACATAGCATTAAGTTCTCAAGTGGTAAAACATTCCTTAAGGTTCATTATGGAATTTCACTTTTAGATTAACAATTCATATAAAATCTCCCTCTCTATAGGAATGCTCATAACAAATCAAGTTATTCACTTTAGTTTGATTATAACATATCAATTATTGAAGTCATGGTGATCTTCTCACAATATTTTGACCAATTCTACCCTAGGCGCCAGGTCTCCAATGCCTGAGCGCTGGTTGAGTGCCTGAGCGCTCAACACGCAGCGCCTAAGCACTCACTGAGCTACGTTTCTGGAAATCATTCTGGACGTTGGGCGCTTAAGCATTCGAGCTCCAGCGCCTGGGCGTTGTGCCTGGGCGCTCGCTGCACAACACTTGAGCGCTAGTGCACTAGCAAGGATTCTGCAGAATTCATTTATATAGAACCTTGGCCCATCCATTTTCAAAGCTTCTTACTCCTTTTTCAAGCAATCCAAAACATGATTCATGTCATCAAGGTACAAAATAACAATCAATAGGTTCATAATCATCAAAACACACAATGCAAATCCATATATTCATACAAATCAAACAACCACAAAATCATGAAAATAATACAATATAACAAAGAGAGTAATCCCACATGGATTCCCTCATCATCAACAACACACAAGACATCTCCTTACTACCAAGATTGGTTGAAGAGGATTATCTCTCTCTTACCTACCGAAGACAATACAAGGATGCAAGCCCTTCTTGTTCTTGATTTTTGTTTTCCACCTTCAAGAAAATCCTAGGGTAAACAACTTTCAAAAAGGTTCACTCATACCATGGAAAGATGAATTCTTGGTCACATAAGTGACCAAGAAAAACGAAAATGAGAAGAAAAGAGAAGAAAGTTGGGGACTTTACCTCAAAAGCTCCAAGCTTTAGCTTCAATAATGGAAAAATGGAAGAGGAAGAACTAGAAGATGACCACTAAAGAGAAGAGCCTTGGAATGATGGAAGGAAACTAGAAATGTGATGTGTGTAGCAAACAAATGGAGATGGTCTCCAATGGTGGGTGGTGCCGTGGAGGAAGAAGAAGAGAAGAAGAGAGAAATGCTTGAAGAAAATGAGAAGAAAGAAAAGAAAGAAAAGGTGTTTTTGTGTTTAGAAATTTGGAAATGAAGTGATAAAAGTGAGAAGCATTTCTTTGCTTCCCAAAATGAGCTTCTGCCGTGGAAAGAGTGTGGGGAGGGAAGAGAGAGAAAAATATGTGTATCATTAGGAAAATTTCTAGGAAGCTTCCCTTAACAAGCTTGGATTAAATTAATCTTTCTTTTGAAATAAAGCTAATAGATGTGACACAAAGTAGATTTTAGATAAGGTGATAAGGATTTTTACTACAAGTTATTATCTAATGGACAACTGTTATAGATAGCAAAGCCAATATTAATTGTCCAACAGATAATAAAATGTATAATGATTTTTATTTATCAGATAAAAATCTCAAAAAACGTGAAATCTCGTAAACCATGTTGCAGTCTCGGGTTTAGTAAGATCCCCCATCGACGTTTCCACAAATCAAGGTCCTCAGGGAAAATATCTCATTTCTCAGACTCCGCTTAGTGTACATGCAAAACGAGGAATAATATTAAAATATTTCACGTTCTCAGAAAAATTCACAAAAATTACAAATATTAGAAAATGACTATCTATCATAAAATTATAAATTTTCGAGGTGTTATAACTCTCCCCTTCAAATAGAAATTTCGTCCTCGAAATTTTTCGTACCTTAGAATAGTTGTGGGTACTGCTCCTTCATCTTGTCTTCTAACTCCCCATTGCATCTCCAGTTATTTTATTCCAGATTACCTTTACTAATGGGATGTCTTTCCCTCTGAGTCACTTCAGTCTCTTATCCTCAATCCTTACAGGTGACGTCTCATAAGTTAAGTTTTCCTTTAATTGTACTATGTGAGGTGCTATGACATGTGCTATGACATGGTCACAAATATTAGAAAATGACTATCTATCATAAAATTATAAATTTTCGAGGTGTTACATGTTCGATTTAGTTACTACTTAAGCTTGTAACACCCTAATACCAGTAACCTAGTATATCAGAATATACTTGGATAAGCAGTATTGGTTATGCTACTTCTAACTTAACATAATACTAATCCATATCATTTAAACAAATAATAATGGAGAGCCTTGCGAAAAACTAAAAGTTATACATATAACATTGCCACTAAAGGGCTCATTGTATACATAAACTTCCTGAACAAACTAAAAACATGTAAATAAATGCAAGCTTTAAACTAGAAAGCATAAAAACTATCTTTGTCTTCACACTTCTTCTTCTTGCCTTTGGATGAACTTCCACCTGGATTTACATGACAACAACAGGGTGAGAAATCATATTTCTCAGTATAAGTATATCAAAACCAGCAGCTTGTGACATTCACAATGAATAAATCCAACTAAATTAATACTTCCTACATAAGAAACAATTACAACCCTCTCTTTATGTAATGTTCTTTAGCAAACTATACTTCTGTTCTGATAACCAAAACCACGATGATATCAAACAACTGCCTATACAATCATTTGAAATCATCGACCAGACAACTGTCTATACAACTGTCACTGAAGGCAATAATGCAATAAGCAAACATACACAACAAAATATAATTCCAATCCAAACAATATTAAATAATGCAATGATGAGATGATGTATGTTTATGTTCAAAGAAAAGTGTATGATAATGTAGGTGCAATGTCATGAATACTTAACTATTCCCCCTAGGCGCAGAGGAATTCTGCCATGATAACGTGTGACCCCTTATAGCCTACTGTTTAGGAACAAAGTCTGTTATCATAACACATGACCTCCTGCACCCATAGATCACCAAGTAATCTATCTTAACTAGGTGGATATCGCCACCATAACTGAATGGATGCCTCCACTACCTGTTCTCTAGGGATAGCAAGCATATGTGAAGTGTGATGTGTGTGTAAATATAGAGTTATGTCCTAACTCTAACATAACAACCACATGACATCATACTAAGTCCATATTTGCATTACTAACTCTACCTCTTCTCTGTGAGAGTATTTCATGCACTACAACATTGAACCAATGTCAACTAGACTTAGTACACTACTATCTTTGCATTACTAACTCTCTTTCACTCTTTGAGAGCTCTTCACGCACTATGGCATTCACCCTTGCCATCTAGGGTCTATGACACTTAACTTTTGCCAACTCGACACTTTGGCCCTTAACTCTTGCCAATTAGGCACTATGGCACTCTACTATTGCCAACTCGACACATTGGCTCTTAACTCTTGCCAATTAGGCACTATGGCACTCTACTATTGTTATCTCGCTTCTTAAATCTCTTATCACCTCTCTTGTGATATCTGTGCAACTTTAAGTTACTTAAGAAACTAAAACTCTTGATCTATGACAATTCATGTCTAGTGGATGCATAACTTTACTCTTATCTTTCCTTGTATGCCTCTAGGTTTTTCTATCTAAGAAATACCCTCTCTAGTGCCTCAACACATTCTACTAGGCATAGCCAAAGGATTCTATCAACTAAAGGACTTAAAGCATTCAAAAATAACATTTTTGAAGCTTCAGGGTCTCACGTCGCGGCACAAAACTGTGCACGCTGCGGCGCCTAACTCTCAGGTGCAACTTCTGGGCAAAAAACTGCCCCACGCCGTGGCATGCCATGATCCACGCTGCAGCATGCTCACGCCTTAGGCCACGCCTCGGGCTACGCCGCAACGTGACATGCAGAACTCAAATTTTGCAGAATTCTATAGTTGCAGGTTACTGTTCCATTCAAATTTTCTTGGCTTCTAATCATCCAAAATTAGTTCCTAGGTGATTTCTAGTTTCACCAACATCCTCTAAACATGTTGTAACACTATTACAACCTATTAATTCTCTTACTTTGGATCAAACACCAAAAATCACCCCTTTAGTTGTTCATGACCTAGGTTCAAACTCAAGAACCAACTAGCTCCAATCTATGGATAAATCCATCTATCTTGTTCTCACCAAATTGGAATAATCATTTCCAGTCAATGGAAACAAGGATCAAGCTAAATAAACTAGTTTTTCCCTTTGAAAAACCTATCTTCTCCATCTAAAAACCTAAGTTCTAGCATAGAAAAGATGAAGAACAATGATAGAAAACACCCCTACCTCTTGGTTGGATGATGATCTTCAAGCCTTGAACTTGCTTTTGGATCTTTCTCTTTGATCTCCTTCTTTTCCTTCTTCTTTCTTCCTTTTCTTTTTTCTTTCTCCTCTGTTTTTCTGCTCAGCCGTGAAATGAAGAAGGAGAAATTCTATTTGGCTTCTTATAAGCCAACCACTAATGTGGTATTGATATTTCTGATCTGCTATGAATGTAACGGCTTTCTCTAAATGTACCGCGAAGAAGGAACGTCACACTATGATACTTCGAAACAAGATAGACTGAAATAAATTAAATTGCGGAAAATAGTAATTATTTTAAACTCAAAGTCCCAATTCTCTTTATGGTTATTTAAGTTCCTTTACAAATGTCGCTACTTTTTTTTTGAATTATTACATTACCGAGTAAAATCAAAAGTTGATTTAAAAATCCATTACATATAGAGATAACAAATAAGACAGTCTCTGTAAAACTGACATGAAGTAAACCATACAATATATATATATATATATATATATATATATATATATATATATATATTCATATTTATATGCATAAGCCTGTTTAGTTACATTCCAAAATATACTAAAAAAAGTAAAATATGTACCCACCTAAAGTTATACAAATATACCCCAGTATGTACAGCAAAACGTCAGGCTTCCCAAAAAGATAGACGGTTAGCCATCAGTAGCTATCAATAGTATCAGCTCCTAAGACTGATGAGAAGGGACCGTAGCCAGGTCCTCCTCAGGGTCTTCTTTGTCCGAGGAAACATCCATCGGAGCGACAGAGCAACGGGCAGGAGCCCGAGCAGTGGACAAAAAGGAGTCATCACGTGGGGTGTAGTACATATCAGCCCACATGTCCCTAATGGGCATATAAAACTCCAGCCAAACAAAAGCATGAAAATCTACAACAGGGACGTCATAACGACCCCAAGCCAGGGACACCGTCAGCTCCCCATGGTACACACAATGGTCTGTTTGCACATTAATGTGCCAGCAGTCAGGGCCTCTGTGAAAGATGATCCGAGTATAGCCCAAAAATCTGTGGGGGCGTGACGTCATCATCAATCACTTTAGTCGTAGTCTGGCCAAAAGCCTGGAAACTCAGGAGCTTCCTTGTCTTCCTCACGAACGTCTTCCCAGAATTACACAATCCAACAAAATACAGAAATAGAGAATATATAGAAAAAGGTGAGACACCCAGCTTTCAGTACCAAAATGGCAGCAAGAAAATAATACAACGTTGGACACCCACATATGACACAGTTCATACATTTAATCACAGCACTATTAAAATTAACAATAAAGGCAGAGCGATAATAATTAATTGTAGTAATTGCAATAACAGGCAAACAGTAGTAATATTTCCCAGCAGACAACAGTTTGGATAATCAGATAATTGTTACAATGATAGGAACAGTTATATTTGCAGTTATAAATGTTCATGCTCAATGAATTATGTGACTCACAATGCGCAATGCAAAGGGTACTAAAAATCCTACTCCATAGAGCTAGACATAAACATTTTTTGGAGTGAATGATCAAGGAGTTATGCCAGTATCTCGTTAGCCTTAAAAATAGTGTGCTTCATCTCATAAAATAGTTACGCAAATGGCTTATACATGGAACCTCAATAGTTGATCGTGATATAGGACATCGTCTCAGTCAGGATCGTCAGTATGTCACATTGGTCTATCCCACGGCCCCAGTGGAGCTACCGCTGTCTATTGTGAGACACTCACACCCCAATGCCCCCAAGGTCAACAACATATGACACCTACGCTTAGTCTATTCGCACCCGCACATAGGTATTATTCAAACTCCTAGGCATACATAGCCTTTCTAACAATGTCTAATGGACAACACATATGCATGATGACACAATGTCCAATCATGTATGTTTATCAATGATGCATTCATCATAAAATATACCACCATGGCATATATATCCATTTTCAATATTAACATGTCATAATTTCATCAAGAACTTGGCCCCACATAGGAACTCACAATTGCATCAAACAATTCTCAATAGCAATACATAGACATGTCCATCGTTCCACACATACCACAATTTCCATGTTATGGATCTAAAAATTCCATTTTCAAAACCATTTCTCCATTATTGGTATGAATACATAATCCCATCACATTTAAGTGAAATAAAGTCCTCGAATCTAGGGTTTAAGATTTATGTTTGAGTTACAAGGGACAAGGAACCATATTTTCATCATTTTCAGCTCAAAATCTCATTTTAGGGTCTTGGTAATCGATTACATATCTCTGGTAATCGATTACCAGCTTGACAGAATCTCTGTAATCGATTACAGACTGACTGTAATAGATTACATAGCTCCCCAGAAACACTATTCGTAACTCTAGGGACCTGGTAATTGATTATACAATTCTGGTAATCGATTACCCACTGGATAGAACCTCCGTAATCGATTACAGACAGGATGTAATCGATTACGTGATTCCCAAAATCACGATTTTGTAACTCTAGAGGCTTGGTAATCGATTACACAGTTCTGGTAATCGATTACAAACTAGACAGAATCTCCGTAATCGATTACAGATAGGATGTAATCGATTACGTGATTCCCAGAATCACGGTTTTGTAACTCCAAGGGCTTGGTAATCGATTATATAGTTCTGGTAATCGATTACAAGCTATACAGAATCTCTATAATCGATTACAGACAGAATGTAATCGATTACGTGATTCCCAGAATCACGATTTTGTAACTCCAAGGGATTGGTAATCGATTACAGGTACTGTGTAATCGATTACCACGCATAAACTTGCAGAAAAATAATCTTTAAGCCATCCAAACTCAAACCAAATCAATCCATAACATTTTCAACATCATATTAGCTCAAACATGCATCCAAAATCACATAAAGGAAATCAATAACTCACACAAATCAAACCAAATACACCAATGTGAAAAGAAGAAAGAAAAACACATAATGAAGAGGGAAATCCACACATGGATCCCTCAATCAACAACAACATACAAGACATCTCCTTACTACCAAGATTGGTTGAAGAGGATTATCTCCCTCTTACCTAAATGAAGACAACACAAGGATGCTAGTCCCTTCTTGTTCTTGATTTTCGTTTTTACCTTCAAGAAAACACCAATGTGAGTGACTTCTACAATGTTCACTCAAACCATGGAAAGATGAGTTCTTGGTCACATAGGTGACCAAGGAAAATGAAAATGAGGAGAAAATGGAAGAAAGGTGAAGACTTTACCTTAAAAGCTCCAAGTTTTAGCTTCAATGGTGGAAAATGGAAGAAGAAGAAGAAGAAGAACCAAAGGATGACCACTAAAGAAAATGGTCTTGGAATGATGGAGGAAAGCTAGGAATATGGTTGATTTAGCAAACCATGGAGATTGTCTCCAATAGGTGGGTGTACGGTGGAGGAGAAAGAAGAAGAGAAGAAAAATGAGAAGAGAGAAAAATAGTGAAAAGTGCTATGTGTTTGAAATGAGGGAGTGATGTAATAAAAGTGAGAAGACCACTTTTGACTCCCCAAGGAGTGTTCTGCCGTGGAGAAGAGTGAGGAAGGAAGAGAGAGAAAATGAATTAGTTAGGAAATTTTTAAGAAGCTTCCCATTAGTGAGCTTAGATTAAATTAATCCTTCTTTTGAAAATAAAGCTAATGGATTTGACAAAAAGTAGATTTTGGATAATGTGATAAGGATTTTTAATGCATGTTATTATTTAGTAGACAATTGTTACAGTTGACCGAGGTCAATATTAATTTATCTAATAAGTTAAATTTACATAGTGTTTTGTTATTTGTCCGTTAAATTTTCTCAAAAAACGTGAAACTTCAAAAATCGTGTCTAGCCTCGGGTTTAGTAAGATCCCCCGTCGACATTTTCACAGATCAAGATTCTCGAGAAAATATTTCATTTTCCTGGCTCTGCTCAATTTACACGCAAAATAAGAAATAATGTTAAAATATTCCACGTTCTCAAAAAATTTTTAAAAAATCACAAATATTATAAAACAAACATTTATAATAAAATAAATAAATTTTGGGGTGTTACATTGAATACTTAGATTCCTCCGAATCCAGGTTTCTAACTTCCAACAGATTTGAAATAAATCCTAAGATTCATTAAAAATCCTGTTTCACCTTTATCTTATTTTTTCATATCTGCTGGGGGTCAATCCGATATTAAAATACACAACCAGTATGCCTAAAAATATCAAACTAACTCCAAAAATTCTCAAACTTTAACCACACCTTATTTAGCTCATTTGTGACATATAAACAAATTATTCACACCTGTTTCCCTTCAAATAGCAGTTTATGTTATATTTTGAGTCATTTTAGGCTACTTTTCACACTCAGAGTTGTAACAAAGTGCCTAAACTAACTCAGTTTGTCACAAAACTTCACTGACATATCAAACAAGTCATATGCTACCTTTGTACACATATAAAAGTCTAATATGTTTTTTCAAGATGTTACAAAGCTTAAGTTAACTTAGTTAGTTCATCTATTTTCATGGCTAACTAGTCAAGCCATTTTTGTTGACTTGATTCCATTGGTTTTCATTAAACTTCAAGTCTTCTAATTAGTTCACAAAATAAGTCATCAAGACTTTCTCTAAAGGCTATTGTCCAATAGACAATAGTTACAAAAACTATTACCTAATAGACAGAAACTGCTGCTCACAAGTCAGTAGGTATTGTCTGCAAGATAATAAAATACGAAAATTTTTTATTTAACAAATAAATTCTAAAAATTATAAAATTGAGAACTGTGCCTCTCAGATTCGGGTTTAGTAAGTTCCTCCTGGCTTCGAATAAATCATCGAAAATTTTTCCCGACTCGAAAATTTTTATTTTCCCAACTCGAAGTAAATCACACACAAAGATAAAAAACAGTCACAAAATAGTCAAAATAAATTTACAGCATACAAAAACTACAAAACAATAAAATCATATATTATTGAGAAATAACAAAAATTCGGGGTATAACAACAATAAATAACAGTAAGTATCATCAATAACAGGCAGACAACATCAACATTTCCAACATTAAATAATCCAAGCAATTAAATAATTATTGCAATAATAATAACAGATACTTTCCACAATTATAAATGCTCATGCTCAATGAATTATGAGACTAACAGTTCATAATGCAAAAGGTACCAAAATTCCTACTCCATGGAGTTAGACATAAACATTTTCGGAGTGAATGATCAAGGAGTAATGCCAGTATCTCGTTAGCCTTAAAAATAGTGTGCTCATTTCATAAAAATATTTGCGCAATACGGCTTATACATGGCAACTTAACAGTTGATCGTGATATAGGACAACGTCTCAGTCCGGATCGTCGGTGTGTTTGCATCGGTCTATCCCACGGCCCCAGTGTAGCTACCACTGTCTATTGTGAGACACCCGCACCCCGACGTCCCCAGGGCCAACCACTATGACCCTACGCTTAGTCTATTCACACCCGCACATAGGTGTTATTCAAACTCCTAGGCATACATAGCCTTTACCACAATGTCCAACGGATAACATATATGCATGACGACACAATGTACATCATACATGTTTATCAATGATGCATTCATCGGAAGCATACCACAATGGCATCTATATTCATTTCTCAACATCAAGATATCATAATTTCCTTAAGTACACAGTCAACAAGTACTTAGCCCACATAGGGGTCCACAATAACATAAAATCAATTCCCCATATCAATATATTTTTAGGGTTCATCAATTATCTCAAGTCCACATTATGGATCCTCATTTTCAAAGTCTTAAGCTTTGGTCAATTATGAAAATTTTAGGATAAATAATCCTTCAAAACCGTGGCACTCTCAAGAGTCATTACTCAATTTAATTCTTCCACTTGATTGTGGATTATGCAAGTCTCTATATTCTTGATCTCCAAAGATGCATCAAGGCATCATTTAAGTCCAAATTTTTCTCTAAAAACCGTGGCCTCACTAGGTCATCAAGGTTCCAATTTCTTTACATTTTATGCATTAGTCTTTTGATATCTAATCACTTAAATTTTAGTACACACCAAACCAATCCAATCCCTCAAGATTCAAGTCAAAACCGTGGCCTCACTTTGGGGTATCAAACCCTTAAAATTTTCCATTCATTAATATTAATGTTATCATTCAACATTTAATCACATAAGCTTCATTGTATTGTGTACAAAAACCAATTTATATCCCTAAATCCTAGTCAAAACCGTGGCATCACATTAGGGTAGGAAACTCTAAATTTTCCATTTAACAACCCTAACATGATCAAGCATTTTTAACACATCCAATACATTTAAGATCATCAATCAAGCATAAATCCAATTTCAAGAATACATAACATGCAAAATCACCAAAACAAAGTAAGCATATAAAGGTTCCTTCACTACCAAAAATGGTTGAAGTGAGTAATCTCCATCTTACCTAAAGGAAGAACACAAAAATGATCTCCTATTGCTTCTTGGTGGGTTCGGTTTTGAGCTTCCAAAACCCTAGGAATTTTAAGACAATGATTCAACATTAATGGTTGAAAAAGAAGATATCCATGGTCATCAAAGAGACCATGGAGCACGAAAATGAAGAGAAAGAAGAAGAAAAATGAAAACTTTACCTTAAAGCTTAAAGCTTTGTCTTGGAAGACAATGGAGGAAAGGTTGGATTTTGAAGAAAATCTCTAAATAGAAAAGGTAGAGGAGGTTGAGGTGAGTATGAAAATGATCTTGATGAAGAGAAAAGTGAAGAAAAATGGTTGATTATGAGCTGCAATTTTCGTAATGGAGAGGGGAAAGAAGAGAGAAGGAAGAGAGAAATGAAGAAGAATAAGTTAGAGAGAGAAAGTATTACAGTAAAATGAAATTATTTTGAGTGTTATGCATTAAGTGAGGAGGAAAATTTCGCCTCCTTTGGCCATGCATTGTCGCGGCAATGGAGAGAGAGAAGGGGGAGATTTTTGGCTTCCCCAACAAGTCAAGGGCATTCTTGTCCTTTGGTGTTCAAAGCTTCTCAAAGAAGCTTTGATTAAAATACGATAAATTTGAATTAAAGTGAGTTTGATTAGACATAAAGTAGATTACATTAGGATAATGTAGATTTTTAATACATGTTATTATCCAATAGACAATTGTTACAGTTGACAGAAGTCAATATTAATTGTCCGATGGATAAAATTTTACACAATGATTTATTATTTTATCTGTTCAAATTTCTCAAAAAATGTGAAATCTCGTAAATCATGTCCAGCCTCGGGTTTAGTAAGATCCCCCGTCGAGGTTTTCACAGATCAAGGTTCTCGAGAAAAATATCTCATTTTTCCGAGCCCGCTTAGTTTGCATGCAAAACGAAGAATAATATTAAAATATTCCGTATTCTCAGAAAAATCTAAAAAAATTCTCAAAAATCATAAATATTAGAAAATGAATATTTATCATAAAATAAATAAAATTTGGGGTGTTACACGCGACGTTGCAGTGTTTTGCGCTGCGGTGCTCTACTCTCTGGATTTTGGCTGATGCACCACAGGCGCCACGGCGTGACAAGTACCGCGTCGTGGCGTGAGAGGCCAACCTTCAGAATTCTGTAAAATTTTGCATTCTGCAGCTATTTTTTACAACTTTCCAGCCTTCATCACCTGCAAAACTTGTTCAAAGGGTTAAAATACAATTTGTACAACAAAAACTTAATCAAACTACAAAATCTACATATTAACATATTCAAGACTTAAAACACATAATATTAAACATTTGGGTTTCCTCCCAAAAAGGGCCTTATTTATAGTCTCGACAAAACTTTTCAGACCTCAAGTTGGAGCTCTCAAAGTGAGGGAGGTCTCCCCCCTTTGAATCTCTCCTCTATAGTAAGAGGTTTTAGGCGCTGGCCATTAACCTTAAAGCTTGATGAACCATTCGGTGGAGCAATCTCCACCACTCCATGAGGGAACACTTTCATTACCACAAAGGGCCCCGACCACCTAGATTTAAGCTTCCTGGGAAATAATTTAAGCCTAGAGTTGTAAAGGTGAACTTGTTGACCTACTTCGAATCTCTTTGGCACGATCTTCTTGTCATGCCAGAATTTCATCTTCTCCTTATAAAACTTTGCATTCTCATTTGGTTAATGCCTACATTCATCCAGTTGATTGAGTTGCAATAATTTCTTCTCCCTAGCAGCTTGTAAGTTAAAGTTCAATTGCTTGATTGTCTAATATACATTATGTTCAAGCTCAACCGGTAAGTGATATGCCTTCCCAAATATCAGCTTATATGGGGACATACTAATGAGGCTCTTATAGGCACTCCTATAAGCTCATAGTGCATCGTCTAGTCTTTTTGACCAATCCTTTCTAGATAGACACATTGTCTTCTCTAAGATTCGTTTAATCTCGTGGTTGGACACCTCTTCCTGCCCACTAGTTTGCGGGTGATAGGCAGTGGCAATCCTATGGGTTACCCCATACTTAGCGAGAAGAGCTTCAAAGGACTTGTTGCAAAAGTGGGACCCTCGATCACTTATAATGGCCCTAAGTGTTCCAAAATGGGTGAAGATGTGTTTCTTTATAAAGCCTACCACTACCTTAAAATCATTGGTAGGAAAAGCACATGCTTCCACTCATTTAGACACGTAGTCCACAGCCACGAGAATATACAAGTTTCCATAAGAGGGAATAAAGAGGCCCATGAAATCTATGCCCCAAATGTCAAAGACCTCAACTTCTAAAGTGGGATTAAGGGGCATCTCATTCCTTCTTGAGATATTCCCCAACTTTTGACACCGCTCACACCTTTGCATAAAGAAATGTGCATCCTTGAAGAGAGATGGCCAATAAAAGCCAGATTGGAGCACCTTCGCAACTGTCCTCTCACCACTGTAGTATCCACCATATGGAGAAGCATGGCATTGCTTCAAGATTTGCTCCATTTCCTCCATGGGTACACATCTCCTCAACATCTGGTCAGAATAATATTTGAACAAAAACAGCTCATCCCAGATGTAGTGCTAGACATCATGCAAGAACTTCTTCTAGTGAGAAGTCAAATCATGAGGCAACACACCACCCACTATGTACCTCACCATGTCTGCATATCATGGACATGATTGAGCGGTGGTTGCGAAAAGCTTCTCATCTGGAGATATCTCTCTAATCGTGAGTGGTTCAACTTGATGGTCTTCATTTTCAAGTCTAGAAAGGTGATCTGCAATTTGATTCTCTACACTTTTCTTGTCACGGATCCCAAATTAAACTCTTATAATAGCAAAACCCACCTAATCAATCGTGGTTTTGCATCTTTCTTGCAGACCAAATACTTAATGGCAGAGTGATCAGTATAAACAATTACTTTAGTCCCTACCAAATAAGCTCGAAACTTATCGAATGCAAACGCGACAGCCAGCAGCTCTTTTTCTGTTGTGGCGTAGTTTAGTTGGGCATTGTTAAGTGTTTTGCTCACATAATAAATGGAGCAAAACACTTTGTCTTTTCTTTGCCCCAACACTACACCCACAACATAGTTGTTGGCATCGTACATGAGCTCGAACGGTAAATCCCAATCTGAAGTGATAATTACTGGTGCTAAGACCAGTTTCTTCTTCAGCTCCTCAAATGCAACCAGGCATAAATCATTAAAGGTAAACTGGATGTCTTTCTCCAGAAGGTTGCAAAGAGGCTTGGCTATCTTCGAAAAGTCTTTTATAAACCTCTAATAGAAACTCACATGGCCAAGAAAACTGTGGATTCCTTTTACAAAGTTAGGCGGAGAAAGCCTCTCAATCACATCAATCTTTACCTTGTCCACCTCCACCCCTTTGATAAAAACCTTATGGCCAAGAACTATGCCTTCTTGGACCATAAAGTGGCATTTTTCCTAATTCATGACGAGGTTGGTCTTTTCACACCTTTTCAGCACGAATGATAAGGTCTGTAAACAATTATTGTAATCATCCCCAAATACTGAAAAGTCATCCATGAACACTTTTAGGCCATGCTCAATCATATCCGTGAAGATGGCCATCATGCAGTGTTGAAAAGTTACGGGAGCATTGCATAGCCTAAAGGGCATCCTTCTAAATGCAAATGTACCATAGGGACAAGTAAATATTATCTTTTCTTGGTCCTCAAGCGCTATAACAATTTGTTTATATCCAGAATAACCATCTAGGAAGTTGTAATATGCCTTTCCAGCCAGTCGATCTAACAACATTTGATCTATAAAAGGAAGCGGAAAATGTTTTTTTTTTCGCGTGGCCTTATTCAGTTTGCAGTATTCCATGCACATCCTCCATCTAGTGACCTTACGAGAAGGGATCAACTCATTGTTTTCATTGGTGACTACCGTCATGCCACCCTTCTTCGACACACATTGAATTGGAGAGACCCAAGGGCTGTCGGAGATAGGATAAACAATACCTGCATCTAGCCACTTGATTATCTCATTCTTCACCACTTCCTTCATAATTGGATTCAACCTCTTTTGGTGTTCCACAACACCACTTTGATTGTTCAAGATCTTGTGTAAACAGATGGAGGGGCTAATGCCTTGAATGTCAGCAATAGTCCATCCGATAACATGTTTGTATTTCTTAAGCATACAGAGAAGTTTCTCTATTTGATCATCTGAGAGGTCTGATGATATGATTATCGGCAGGGTGGAGGTTGCTCCTAAATAAGTATATTGCAGATGGTTAGGCAAAGGCTTTAGCTCCAACCTTGGACGTTCCTCAATGGAAGGCTTAGATGCCTCTTTAGATGCACCAAACTCCAACGTTTCAAACTTGGGCGTCCGGTATTGCCTAAGAACTACATCAAGGTGCTTAATGAAATCCAATACATCATTTCTAGAATCTTCATCATCCTTAGTTGATGAAGTCATTGCCAACGTAAGGGAATCTTCAGGATTATTGGCTTGGAATGTATCATTAATGATATTATCCAATAAACCTATATAGGAACACTCATGATCTTGAGAAAACTTGATTGCCTTAAAGATGTTAAAAGTTACCTCTTGATCTTGAACTCTCATAGTCAGTTCACCTTTTTGGACGTCAATGAGTGTTCTCCCCATGGCTAGGAATAGTCTGCCTAGGATCAATGACACCTTTTGATCCTCTTCCATGTCTAGGATAACAAAATCCATAGGGTATATGAATTTGTCCACTTTCACCAGGACATCTTTCACTATTCCCTTCAGATATGTATATGAACGATCTGCTAGTTGGAGGGTTACGAATATGGGCTTGCATTCCCCCAAACCTAGTCTCTGAAATATGGATAGGGGCATGAGATTAATACTTGCCACCATATCACACAATGTTTGGCCTAAGAAGTTCTTTCCTATGACACAAGGGATTGTAAAGCTCCTTAGATCCTTCAACTTTGGGGGAAACTTTTGTTGCAAAATGACACTGCATTCTTTAGACAATGCTACAGTTTCAAACTCGCTCATCTTACGTTTCTTTGAAAGAATGTCCTTCATGAACTTGATATAACTGGGCATCTGCTCTAAAGCTTCAACAAAAGGGATGTTGATGTGAAGTTTCTTAAAAACTTCTAAAAGCTTCTTAAACTGCTCATCCATCTTATGCTTAATTTGCCTGCTTGGAAAGGGTAAAGGATGCATATAAGGCCTATTCTCTACCTTCTTGCTATCGACCTTCTCTTCACCTTTCTTTTCTTCCACCTTTTTGTGGACAACTTCTTCATTCTTCTGGCTCTCTTCACTCACCATTTCCTAGTCTTTACCAACTTCAACCTCTTTTTCCAACAGCTTTGTTTTTGGATCACCTTCAATATGCGTCCCACTTCTTAGTGAGATCACCTTGCAATGCTCTTTTGAGGTGCCCTTTGGATTATTAACTATATCACTCGGGAAAGTGTCTAGGGACCTGTAATTGATTGTATTTGCTAACTGCCCCACCTAAGTTTCCAAAGTCCTTATAGAAGTAGACTGGCTCTGTATCACTGAGTCATTCTTTGTTAAGTGAGCTTCTGTCTTCATCATGAAGGTATCAATTTTCACCATTAACTGCATGAACATATCTTTAAAAGATGGTTTCTTGTCTTGAATCAGCTGTCTGGGTTGTGAGGAGAATCTAGGAGGATTATAAGGTCGCTTAGCTCCAAGTGTTGAGGAAGAGGCCCCTTGATTGTCCCTCCAAGAGAAGTTTGGATGGTTCCTCCACCCAGGATTATATTGATTTGTGTATGGGTTATTCTGTGGTGATCGGTAGTTCCCCACATAATGTGCACTTTCAAAAGTGGTAGGGCACCTATCACTTGAATGGTTAGCGCCACATTTGTCACACAACACAAATGGGCTTTGGTGAGCTTGATGTCCCATACTGTCCATCTTACTTGCTAACGCTGCAACTTGAGCTGACAACGAGGTTATTGCATCCACTTCGTGCACTCCAGCTACCTTCCATGGAGTGTTTCTTATTGAGGGCCATTGGTAGCTGTTAGCAGCTAATTCCTGTAACAGTTGGAAGGCCTCATCAAAAGATTTGCTTAGCAAGGAGCCTCCAGCTACAACATCTACAATTGGGCAGCAGTGTGGTAGTAGACACTTGTGAAATGAGTAGATTTGGTGCCAAGGTAGTATCTCGTGATGTGGGCATCTTCTCAGAAGATCCTTATACCTTTCCCAGGCCTCGTGCAAGGATTCTGATTCAGTATGAGTGAGTGATATAATATCATTCACGATCTTTGCAGTCTTGGTAGGGGGAAATATTTATTCAAAAATTTAGTACATACCTCTGCCCAAGTTATGATTAATCCTGTTGAAAGAGAATGCAACCAGCTTTTGGCTCTATTTCTTAAAGAAAAAAGGAAGAGCGTTAGGCGAATAGCATCCTCAGATACTCCGTTGTGCCTAAACATATCACAAATCTCTAGGAAGTTTGAGAGATACGCGTTGAGATCCTCATTGGATAAGCCGCCAAATTGCACATAAGTTTTGATCATTTGGATAATGATCGGCTTTATCTCGAAGTTATTTGCTCGGATGGCAGGACGTCTAATATTAGATTGCAGATTATCCATTTGAAGAGTAGCAAACTCCCTCAATGGCCTTGTGCGACTATCGTCCTCCACCTCATGTGTAGCGTTTTCTTCCGCCATCTTAAAACTTATCTAAAACAATTAAAGAATTGAAACTTAAATTAATATGCATAAAAGAAACTTAGACTAGAACTAATTAAACTTGTTGTTAATATTAGTTCTACTAAAATTATGTCGTAGTCCCAAGCAACGGCGCTAAAAACTTATTCGCTCTTTTGCTTACTGCAAGTGCACGGGTCGCACTTACAATATAGCTAAGAGTCAGATATCGTTCCCACGAGGACTATTGCTAATTCAGCACTCATTATTAACTAATAGCTTAATAATTTCTATCTAAAAACATTCAATTTAAAAGAGGTGTGTGTAAACTAATGGAAAGATTTAAATGCTAGCTAATTGGAATTAAAGTTGATGATTAAAGAATAAGGAATCCTTCTTCACCTTATACTTCAATTGATATTATGCAAACCTCTTTATCAACATACATGATATGGAATTTGTTGGCTTGAGAATCTTATTCATTTCAAAGCCTATGTCTAGGTCATTTAACCATGCTTCATTTACTTAGTCACTATGTATCCATGAGACCTAGAGTAGATTCCACTCCTTGAGAACAATTTTCAATAATAGCCATGCATGACCAATAGGTATATTTCTATCCTATTAGCTAATCAATTTATTCAAGCCAATTGAATGAAATCAAATATGCATCAACCATACATATGATCTTAAATCCAAATTTCTATGTCTAGGTTCATTAGATTTAATCAAAACATATTAAATATTGGCTAAACATTCAAAAGCATTAGGAACAATATGATTGAACAATCCCAAGCCATATATATTAACTTAAAGGTTTACAAAATCATCAATATTCATAGAAGGATCCAAAGAAATTCCTATACACAGCCTAGCCACTCATAACAAACGAAAATATATCACAAATACTCATTGTCATGATTAGAAAAGAGAGAAAGATAAAGGAAAAAAGGTGGAGAGCTCAATAATGGTGGTCTTTGATGCTTAAATCCTCCTTATGGAAGGATTTGGCCTCCAACTTTGGTCCTTTTGGCTTCGTTTCAGTGTCATAAATAAACTCTAGCAGCTGTTTTCTAAAAACAAAAACGTTCTTCTTGTGAAATCTGATAGAACATTATTTATAGGTTTCAGATTTCTGTTTCACGCCGCGGCGCTCACCTTGTCATGCCGCAGCGTGTGTTGAATTTAGGTCAAGCACGTCGCGACATGCAAATTTTGTAGCTCTTTTTCCAAAAAACACGGGATGCCACACGTCGCGGTGCCAACTTGCCCACACCGCGACGCTGAATGCTGAACTTCTCCTGGTGCTTTCTCTTCTAATGCAACTCTAAGTACTTGACCATTATATTCATTTTGAGCCTTTCCTGCAACTAAGAAGTCACCAGATTAATAACAATAGTAAGTTCACATAATCATAGGAAGAATTATACCAATTTGCTTAGAAAACATATAGTAAGATGTCACTATTAAAATCAATGAATATAGCTTAAAATCTTCCAAATATGCTTGATAACAAAGACTAAGCAATCAATAAAGCACAAACATATGGCCACAATAACACCATTTCATGGAGTTATCAAGCACTAAGAAGAATTTGAAATTTAATTTAAATTATTCGGAGTAGTTCTGTGTGACTAGCGAATGGTCATGAATAGGTTGAAGTGCACCAACCTGAAAGCAGACTACTACCAAGTGAGTGTGAATGGTATTGTAGGATGACTATTTCCTCCATACCTTTTGAATGAAGATAAGAACTGTCAAAGAATGAAATATGATGACTTAAGGTATTTGAAGAGTGATAAAAAAATGAATGTTATTTTATATGGTTACAAAAAGAGATTATATGTGAAATTGAATTTTACTTGAGTTTGTATATTGAAATGTGTATGTTTGATCATCCTTTGATTAAAAGATTTTTTCTTAAATTAAAAATTAAAATGGAAATTCTATTTTGGGAAGAGGAAGGACTTGATTTGGCTTTTGTCACCTTCCTATGATATAAAAATGAGTTTTAAAATGAGATTTTTCTCAGAAATAACTAGAAATATTATGATGACACATATTTTTTTTAGTACTACTAAGAATTCTTAGAATTCTCATCCTATTTTTTTGTTTATATTTCATAATATTCCAGGAATGCGTGCTTCAACAAGGAGGCAGAAGATGAAGATGTAGAATAAATTTTGAAGACATTATGTAATTTTGTGTTGTATACTCAGTACATTGTAAAATATTATGTAATTATCTGCTGATGTATATTATTTATATAATATTTTGTACATTGTACATATAATTCCAACCACGACAGGCTCATATTTTTGTATGTCTCCTATATTTTCAAATAAACTATTTTAATTATTACGTGACATGGTTAATTCAAATTACTAATGCGTACTTTCAGATACGCTATTAGTAATTGTATTAAGGATGTTACAGAATATCCCTCTGTCTTCCCAAGTGGTCCAAGATAAATTTATTTGGGGTAAATTTAAACATGGAGGTTTCAGAGTCAACTCTACTTATCACTTCATAAATGTTGTGATACCACAGAAGGCACCTCCTTTGGTGGTCCAACAAGTTTTTTTGGTATGATTGGAAAAAAATTTGGAAGATGCATATATCACCTAAAGTGTGCCATTTCTTATGGAGACTCATTACTAGTTCTCCCTTGTTAGAGAAAGCTTGCAACATTTGAGAATGAATGTGGATCCATTGTGCCCAAGATATGGTCTTATACATGAATCTTAATCCTATGCTATTGGCGATTGTAGCT
Source organism: Ormosia emarginata (assembly GCA_029884605.1). NCBI lineage: Eukaryota > Viridiplantae > Streptophyta > Magnoliopsida > Fabales > Fabaceae > Ormosia > Ormosia emarginata. The sequence goes on from JAQQTP010000023.1 coordinate 2,996,499, forward strand.
GGGTGAAGAGGTTTTGGTTCAGCACGCCACTGAGTATATGAATTTCAGATGTAGAACTGCTTCCTGTTGAGGACTGGGTACAACAACTCTTGCAAAAGATTTCATATGAAGATGGAGAACTTTTTGCATCTCTAGCTTAGGGAGTTTGAATTGCAAGAAATAAATTATGTTTTGAAGGAAAATAGCTCCCCCAGATTTGGTATTCTCAAATGCTATCTCAGCTTTGTCAAACTTTAAAGAAGCTTTTCACTTTGTGAAGCTCCACTCAGTATGTCCTGTTCGTAGGCAAGCAGATAAAAGGTGGAGTTCTCCTAACGCACCTATAAGTTAAATATTGATGTAGCTGAAATTGGTGAAAATTTATGGGGAGTTGGGGCCATTGTTAGAGATGAGAAAGGTAACATTATGGCAGCAGCTTGTTAGAAAATTTGCCAGGATATGGATTTGAAAATTGCAGAAACCATGGAGATGAAATTGGGCTTTGAATTTGTGTTTCTTTCAACTAGAAGTTGAGTCAGATTACCTAGAATTGATCCAAGCTATCCAAAAAGGTTCACCACAAAGCACTTATTTTGATCTGCTAGTGTTTGATATTTTAGTAGCTTGCTCTTTATTTCAATGTTGTAGTTTCTCTCATGTTTATAGAGAGGGGAAACATGTAGCCCACAACTTAGCCATAGTTGGGTCCATGGTTTTAAATTGTGGTTTGTAACCACAATTGCGGCAACAATATTATGATTTTTATGGTTTCTGCAACTGCATTGTGACTACAATTGTGGCTGCATCAGTCGTATTTTACCACAATTCTCTGCAATTGCGGTAAATGCTGTTGGGAATCGCAGATACATCACGTAGCAAAAAATAGAATTCCCACTAAAGATCCATGTGAAAAGCCATAATCCGAGTTTTTAAAATTATTTACCTATTGAAGCCTGATCAAAACAAGTGGCGTGAATCACCAACACTGTAAGAACGATGATGTATCAGTGGTATCCACACGAACAGACTCATGAATGTCCAACGTCTGTAAAAAGGAGTCACGCCTCTCTTACACAATGCTCGCTGCAAAGAGAAGAGAAGAAACCTGTCACTCTCTTACTTACTATTTCTGTCAAGTGCGGCCAAGGTTTGTAATGCATATCTTGACAGCCCCTTAGCAGTGCTATTTATAATAGCTGCTACTTATGCAAGTGAGAGTAGCAACAAGGTAAGCTGTGCAACCTTAGACTCATCTATTATGAGTCCGGCCCATAATTGAATCTAAGTCCAACTTGGATCCTAATTATTTCAATTTAGTCTGCTCTATGTGTGCGACCCTATAGGTTATCATAACGTTGGTAGTAATATTAAAATCTTATTTTAATATTACAAGCAGTGAGCGGTATCTAAAATCACATCGCTGCCAACCAAGTAATGAGAATGTCAGTGATTTGACATAACCTTTCCGTGACTAATGTTTCCATGTAGTTTAGTCCCTTTGTCCAGATATCTAGATTGAACACAAGGTATAGAATGTGTCACCCTTGCATAGTTCAATCCTTCGTTTCCTGATACCCGAGTAGAATTAATAAAAACAAATGAGATTGATATCTCATATCGACTCATTTGAGCATAGCCATGCATTTTGCAGTCTCACTCAATCAGGGGCCCCGAAGATATCGCTACTGTTATGTAGGAGGGATAAATCTCATCTCTGTCACTCATATGCCTTCGTATGATTCGCGGTATGTCCAATAACTAACTTTATAATCATCTTGTTATAGATGACATTTGACAGCATTAAAACACACAACTCCTCATGTAGGAATTATAGTGATTTCAGGTCAAAGGACCATATACACAAATGTCACTATGAGAATTGCTTATGACACTCACGTAACGATCCATGTAGTGTTCTCATAGCGGGTCTGTCCAGTACATTATTACTCTAATATGTATCCATGTGAAGACTTGATATCTCGTATCCATGACCCATGAGATGTTGCCATTAGTCTACGAACATAGTAGTCTCCATGCATTATTGTTGTCCTAACTAACAATAATACTTGACTAGGGACATTTAAGAATAGTATTTTATCAATAGGATCTCACAATCAAGTCATCCACTTGACGTCCTACGGCATCAAAATTACTATTCTAAAGACTTTATTATGTTTATAAAAAAGAAAACAATAAATGAAATGTCTTAGTAGATGACGCCACTGAGTCCTGATCCTCCCTAGGGGTGTAATGCAGATAACCCCACAACTCACTAATCGGCACAACAAACTCCAAACGTACCAAGACATCAAGAGAGAAAATAGGATCCCCATCGCGAGTCCTACGTACAGACATAGTCACATCTTCTATATATCTAACACGTTCAGTATCCCAGTCTATATACGCCAAGCATCCGTACCACCATGGAACTGAACTCTGACAAAACCAACAAAACCTCTTCTCGCCGCCATCACAGAAAATCAACACAACAGAAGAGATGTGATCCTTCTTCGTCTTCCTTTCAGTCTTTATAAAAAATAAATATAAAATAGAATAACACAACAAAGAGGTGAGATCTCCTACATCAATACCAATATGACAAGATAGAAACAATAAAGAACAGTAATATCATTCATATACAGGAAACCACAATTACAGTTATGGGATATAATCAGATAATTTAGCAGATATAAAGTATCACATTGATATGTAAACAGACTATGCATATGCACAATGGACCAATTCCTATTCTATGAAGCTAAACACAATTTCGGAGAGAATGATCTTGAAAATATGTCTGTATCTCGTCAACCTCAAATCAAGTGCTATAATTTCTCAATTTGCGCATCATGGCTTATACAAGACAGTCTACACCAGATCGTGAATAAAATAGTGCTTGGTCGAAATCGTCGGTGTATTGGACAGTCACCATGGCCCAGTAGAGCTACCAACTATCCACTTGTCGGATACCCGCGCCTTGACACCTCCAAGTTCAACAAGCGAACCACATTACGCAATTTGCACCTGCACTAAGGTGTAATTCAACTCCTAGGCATACAACCTCAATGGACACCACCGGTATAATGCATGATCAATGACTCAATGCATACACACATATTAATATCATGATTCTCCATAAACATAAGCTACTCATAAGCCAAACCAGTCATTAACATCTCTGGGTCCCGTTTAAGAGCCCGACAACACATTGTTGTGATTTTCAATCGCAAGGCATCTTTATCGCGTAATTCAAAAGTCATCATTCTCAAATTACGTAAGACATCATCACTATTTTTCAATCATGTAAAACTTTTATTACACTTTTAAGCTTAATTTTTAAAAATTTCAAAGATTAATATAGAAATTAACTTCAGTTCCAATATTCTTCTAACTAGGTTCCTCTAGGTAATAATTCCCAATATTTTTCACAAAGAACACAAAAAGGAATCCACATTATATTAATTTAATAAATCCTTTGCCCTTGCCTTTGATAAAAACACCTTAAGTTTTCAATTTCCTTTTCAAGCTTATTTTTCCACTCAATGGCCGAAACTCCTCTCTTATTGAATAACCAAATTTTATTCTATCTCTCTTTCATTATTATAAATTCTTAATCCAATTCATTTTCACCTAAACACCTAAGTTCCAAATCGACATAAAAAGTTTGTCTTGGATACCCTATTTAAGGTTACTTGGCCGTGGCCCCTAAGGCCTTTGGACCTCAAAATTTTTATCATCATCAACAAGATTCCAAGTATATAACGTACTTCAATCATCAAACTTTCTACTCAACCAAAATCATACATAATATTAAACCATAAAATCACATAGGGCAAAAACCACAAAATCGCCAAGAGTTAATACAACCAAGTGAAATAGGACAGTTTAAGCAAACTTGAGTAGTAATAATGGGTTTATTAGTAGGAGTAGAAATAATCAAATCAAAAGGTAAGGAAGACACAAATAATCCTAATCGGTGCACACAGTCATAGGCAATAAAAGAATAGGTCGCCCTTGAGTCATACAGTGCAGCCAAAAGATTACCTCATATGGCATAATCTCCCTGAATCAGATCTTCAGATTAAGAGGCTTCCGCTCCACTCATAGCATAAACTCTTCCTCCTGTCTGAGGTCTTGTAGCACGTACATTGCTAACAAAAGGCTCCGTCTTGGGTTGATTGCAATCCCTTAAGATGTGTCCGGGTTTTCCACATCTGAAACAAAGGATCCCCTTGATTGTACAATCTTTCGTTAAGTGGTCCTTTCCACACTTGAAGCATTTTGACAAAGATGCCATGGTCCGACCAAACTTGTTGCTACTAGAGCCTCATCCATGTGATTGTTGCTGAGATTGATTTCCCCGGTGGCCTCGAATACGACTTTTGCTGAAAACAATTGCCACTGCCATTCCTTCCCCTTTAGAACTGAGAAGGTCCAAAGTTACAGTTTTTCGTGTCTCGTGATTGGTCCAACTCCTCAATCCTACAACACTTGTCCAAAAGAGCTGGGAACTCATCAATTCCCAAAGGCAATATACCACTCTCTTCAAGTTATGCCTCAATCCTTCTTCGAACTTACGACACTTCCACTCCTCATCAGACTGTAGTTGGAAATACCCTGAGAACTTTGACAAGCTTTTGAACTTAGCAGGATATTCACTGACTGTTATGCTCCCTTGTCTTAGACCTAGAAATTCCATTTCTTTCGCGTGCCTCGCACTGGTTGGAAAGTATTTCTCCAAGAACTTGTTCTTAAAGACTTCCCAAGTGATCGCTCTTCCCTCAGCTTTCATCAATCGTTGGGCTCCTTTCCACCAGTCTTCAGCATCTCCAACAAGCATAAAGGTAGCATGGGTTACCTTCTGAGCATTTATACTTCCCATTCCTCTAAATATCTTCTCTAGCTCTTTGATCCAAAGACTTGCTTTTTCCATATCAAATTTCCCTTTGAATTGTGGTGGATTGTTACGGTGAAATTCTGATAAATTCTGAGTTTCAACGGTCGCTTTTTGCTGTTGGGCAGCTCTCTGGTTCTGTTGCAGTATAACACATGCCATCCTCCACATAGCTTCAGCTGCTGCAGCTATACTCTCGTTGTATTGTTCAACATCCATACGTACACCTTTGTCATGAGCCATTGCATTCCTTTGAAGTCAGACTAAACAATACACAATGAAAGTCAGATGTAACCTTTCGAAAACCAAACATAGAGAATCACATATGTGGAAATAAGTTTGCCCTAATAATTTAATATATTAACTTTTGATGATGACAAATACAAGCAAAAAAGAATGATGCTTATACTACATATATGTACTTAATAGATTATATGAAGATATTGAATTATGAGTTTGGACTAACTATGTTTTAAGTGAGCAATACTTTGTAAGATAGTCCAAGTATCAAGAGTGAGCATTGCAACAAGAAAGCAAAGATTTCAATTATGTTCAACTCAAGGAGAATGTGCATGCCTATCTCATAAAGGTTTTGATAAACAATAAAGACATGTCAAAGACCAAGTCCAAAGGAAGATTAAATGGTATAGCTTATAGGACTTAGCGTCTTTTATGTAAGAAGCCTTCTGGATATCTCAAATATGTTTTCAAATCTTTACAAATGGTTTTTACATGCTAAAATGTCCAACAAACAAGTTTTGAAAAGCTAGTTATGGTGGTAGTTCAAAACTATGAAAAATAGTCAAGTTTGAGTTTTACAAAACTGACCTTTAGTTACTCTTTTGATCATAACTTTCAAAATACTTTGAGTTTTGTTTTAAAACTTGTTCCATTTGAAAAGAAACTCAAAGATCTTTCCAATGAGTGGTCATTTGCTTTAAACGGATGAGAAATGAAGTTATGACCATTTAAAGTCAGTTTTCAAAATTAGAGTGGTTTATTCGAATAAGGGATGTGTTATTCGAATAAAACACACCATAAAACGTTCCAAAACGTGTTTTTAAAGATTTATTCGAATAACCAAAGGGTTATTCGAATAAACACGACCCAGAACACACAACGACTATTTTTCAGAGGCTTTAATGTGATATTAAATGATACCCAACAACTATTTTCTCAAGAACACTATAAATACATGGTTTTGGGTCATCTTTTACATACACCCAACAATCCGAAACCATTTTTTCTTACTTTAATTTGTTATTCATATTTTTACATATTTCTTGTACTCTTTTTCACCAAAACTTTGAGATATCCTTAAAGAGATTTCTTAGTGCTTCAAGTTGTATTATTTGCTCTTTGTGAGAGTTTCTCTTCTTCTATATTCTACTCTTTTGAAGAAGGTGAGGTATCCCTCAAAGGTATTATAAAGAGGGTGAGGTATCCTTCAAATGTTTGTATAAGGGTGAGGTATCCCTGAAAGTTGAGGCTTTAGCACAAGGGTACAATTTCCCTGTGTGTGAAAAGTGTTCTAGTTTGTAACGGTAGCAAGCACTTGTTCAAGCTTGTATTGATAGTGAAAAATCTCGGGTGGTTTACTTGAGGACTAGACGTAGGCCACAAGAGGTTGGTGGCTGAAGCAGGATAATGCTGTGTTTACTTCTATCAACTCTATCTCCTTTACATTTCTGCTTTAATTATATATGCTTGAGTTGAATTTGATATTTAGTTTATTTCCTTGATTTTTCTATAACCCAAGTTGTATTTGTGTAATTTACAATAGTTGTTTCTTTGTTAAACTTATTCCGCTACACGTATTGATTGAAAATATCAAAATACATAATTTCTTAATGTTTTTTTAAAAATATGTAATCACCCAATTCGTCCCCCTCGTGGGTGATGGTTGCCATGGCCAACAAGTGATATCAGAGCTTCGTGCTCTGTTGAAAGCTTAACCGCTTAGAGTTAAAGATCCTTGTTTGTTGGCAACCATTGAAAGTTTTTCAAAATGGAAAGTTTTAAAATTGATAAATCACCCTTTTTTGATGGTGTGCATTTTGTTTATTGGAAAGCTAGAATAGAACTTTATATGCAATCTATTTATTTGGAGTTATGGGATGTTGTGCAAAATGGATTTACTTGCAAATCAAAACAAACTTGGAATAGTTATGACAAGAAATGTTTTTCCTTGAACATTAGAGCAATGCAAATGTTGAGAAGTAGTTTGAATGATGATTCTTATGCTAAAATTAAAAATTGTTCTAGTGCCAAAGAAATTTTGGACACCCTTGATGTTCTTTATATTGCTAACAATGATTTTGTGTATAAAGTTTTATATAGAGAGCAAGAAGAGCAAAAGCCATTGAAGGAAGCTTGTCATGAAAAATATCCTCAAAAAGATGTTGAAACTATTAAAGGGAGCCAAATGCCTCTTGGTAACGATGGTGCTCAATTTGAAGAAGAGGCAAAGCAAAACAAAATTGATGAGGAAGAAGATGATTCCCTTAAAGAGGCAAGTATGCTAGAAACTGAGACTACTTCGTATATGACTAAAAAGGACTTTGAGGTAAATAATGCTTATCTTGATTATGGTCTTTCCTATGATGAGTTATAATGTGCATATAATGAATTGTATGATGATTTATTAAATTTAGAAAAGAAAAACTTATTTTGTTTGGAAAACATTTCCTCCATTGAAAATGAAATTGAAACTTTAAAAAATTAATATGTTTTTCTTAATGGGGAAATGCCTTTGAAATGTAAAACCTCAACTTCTTGTGAGAAGTGCATTATTTTAGAAAATCAAGTTGAAGACTGATATTTTGAATTTGCCAAAACTAATGATTCTAACTGCTTACATTCCATGCTTGTTAATGAGAATAAATTAATGTTATTCCACATGAAAATTCAAGCAAGGCTTATGACAAAAATAGTTTAAAATGTAAAAACAACAAAATGCTTAAGTTTTCCAAAGATGATCTTCAAAGGACCAAACCATCATTAAATTCAATTGTTTGTAATTTTTGTGGTCATCTAGGATATATTTCTCATTTATGCAATTATAGAAGAAATTCTTATATGAGAAATAGTATGATATGAGTTCCTAAAGATTTTAAAGGCCTTAGTACTAACATTCAAGGACCCAAGATGAAGTGGATACCAAAATATCCTCCTAGTGTTTCAACTATGCAGAAAATTTCTCAAAAGGATAGACAAATTGGTCAAAGGAAAGATGAATCATCAAGGAAAATGCTTCTAAAGCCTAATGGTAGAAGTTTTGGTCAAAGACGGAAGATGACTTTAACCAAAGTTTCTCAAGTACAAAATGTGAAACTTGCAAAGTTCAAAACACCAAAAGAGAAGCAATAGGTAAGGAAAAGAGTTTCCTTGATTACCATGGCCAAGGTATCAAATGGTTTTACCTCTTATGCACATTCATTTAAAAAGACAATGAATATGAGGTATATTCCTTGTAGGCCCTAGGTAAAGGATAGAATCATACGTACTTGGTCAAAGTTAAATATTATATATAACACATGATTATGTTCATTCTTGTTACACCATTTACTCACTACCTTGCATATTTCTTGAAAATAGGGTATTCTATGAATGTGTATGTTTTCTATGTTTTAAATTGTCTATATATTATGAAAGTAAGTATGCTATTGGTAATTGATTATTAATTTGTTATGCTCAATTAAATAATATGGACAAATTAATCTTTATGAGAGCATAATGGATTAATTGCTAAAAACTAACACACAAGGACCCAAGAAAATTTGGGTACCAAAAGCCAAAAATTGAAGTGTGTTGTAGGTGTGCTTGAAGGCTAAGAGCTGACTTTGGCATCTTGAAGTGGCTACTCCAAGCAAAAAGACTAAAAATAATTCAAAGCTCTCTTCCTTGTCTCCATGAAGCTTGGACTTGCAATCTTTGGATAAGTAGATACTTGTGTTATGCTTTTCTAGCTTTATATCTTGAAAATGTTTCTAGATGTTAATACGCTAGATAAAGTATACTTCTTGTTTGAAATGGCATGCTTGATAATGATATTTCTATTCTTAAAATTTTGATCAATTATGACTTAAATGAGTGTTTGTGTTGGATGGTTTTACAGACTGTAGGGTAGGGATGTCATTTCTGATGAGTAGTATGTCATATACATACAACACTAAAAAGACAACTGTACTCCCACTAACCTTCTTATAGACACAAGATTCTTCTTCATTCTGGATGAAACCAAACTATTTTATTGTATCATCAAAATGAAGATTCCAGCTTCTGAAAGCTTGCTTCAATCCATAAATAGATCATTGCAACTTGCACACCTTTCCAGCATCCTCTGGAGTGAAAAAACCCTCAGGTTGTGTCATGTACACATCCTCGAGAAGATTTCCATTAAGGAAAGCAGTTTTGACATCCATTTGCTAGATTTCATAATCATGGTATGCTGCAATAGCAAGCAAGATCTAAATGGATTTAAGCATCGCAACTGGGGAAAAAGTCTCATCATAGTCTACACCACGAATTTGCTTGAAACCTTTAGCCACCAATCGCGCCTTAAAGGTATGCACATTACCATCCATGTCGGTTTTCTTCTTGAAAACGCACTTGCACCCAATGGGTTTTACCTCTTCAGGTGGGTTAACCAAGGTCCATACCTGGTTAGCATACATGGATTCCATTTCAGATCTCATGGCCTTAAGCCATTTCTTATATTATAGGCCAATAATGGCTTCCTGGTAAATCACAGGCTCATCTTGATCTATAAGTAATACGTCACCTTATTGGGTCATGAGAAATCCATATCTTTCTAGTTGATGACATATCCTGTTATACCTACGTAGGTCTTATGCTACTAGAGCAGGCTATTATTCCATAACACTTTGTGGATGCTGCTTTATTTCCACCATCGATTCATCGCTACACTGTGAGCCTTGAACTTCTTCAAGTTCTACTTTTCTCCCACTAATTCCTTTGGAGATAAACTCCTTTTCTAGGAATATAGCAGTCCGTGCGACAAACACTTTGCCTTTGCTAGGATTATAGAAATAGTATCCCTTGGTTTCCTTGGGATACCCCACAAAGAAGCATTTATCTGATTTGGGCCCAAGTTTATCAGAAACTTGACGTCTGACATAAGCTTCGCAACCCCAAATCTTCATGAAAGACATACTGGGCCGTCTCTCAATCCATATCTCATATGGTGTCTTTGGAAGCTTTTTAGATAGAACGCAGTTAAGTGTAAAAGCTGCTGTTAACAGAGCATGTGTAACATCCCAAATTACTATTACTAATGACGTATCTGATTTATGCATCAGTAATTAGAAATTTGGTACATTACTTATGAATATCCAATTTTTTTTCAAAATAAACAATTTAATAATGTAAAAACTATAAGCCTTTAGTGGAAGCATATTACACATATAATATAAAATGACTTATTACACAAAGAATAAATCGCTAAAACATAATATACCTACATCAACCTATTATACAAAATCTGATAAAAAAGACTAAATATTTCTTCATCCATAAGCTTTGTCTTGCTTATCACTCTAGGCCCCTCTTGGAATTATCATGGAAATAAGAGGTGCAGGGGGTGAGAATTATAAAATTCTCAGTAGTTTATAAAAATCATGTCATCATAATAATTCCAGTTGTTTCGAGGAAAAATTATTCCAAATTATTTGTGTAATCTAAAGGAAGGTGACTCAAGCCAAATCGGTTCATTCCTCTTTCCGAAACAGAGGTTCATTTAAATATGAAAATTATCAAGTAAGTCATAAAAATATCTAAAATTTTAAATCCTAAATCAGTAAATCAAAAATCATATTATCAGATCTCATATATTTTCATTCTTAAGAAATATCAAGAAAATCTCATATCTTAAATCATTAAGAATCAAATCGCATCTTATAATCAAAGTTATGTGCTCATAATATCATTCATCTACTTGGTAGTAACCTGCTTTCAGGTTAGTGCACTTCAACCCATTTATGATGATCAATTTGCCACACAAGACTACTTCAGGTAACTAGGCTCTGTCAATCTCAGTCTAGTAAAGAGAACATACAGAAATTCTCAATCTAGATGAAAGGATAGACCACAACTACCAGAATAGAGAGGACGCATAGAAATCCTCATACTAGTAGTCATCTGAAATAGGGAAGACACACAAAAATCTTCATACTATCCTGGATTTAAGATCACCCTAAGTAGTAAAGTATTCCTCTACCACTTGATGATTAGGGAAGGTTGGGTAAAGAAGGAGGTCTTCCTCAACCTCAATTACCATGGTATAGAGAGATTCTCAATTTCCCTTACCATTTTTTTTGAAACTTACCCTAATTCTAAGGTATATCCAAAATACACTCAGCCCAGTTCCAAAAAGGATACCCATAAAATCAAATCATATTTATTAAATCTCTTTGTTTATGGAATCATCAAATATGCAACATAATGCATAATCCAATCAATCTCATCATGGGTATTCAAAATCATCAATCAATTTCAAATTATCATACAACACATTGACATTTAATCATTTAATCTCAAATCTTTGTACAATGCATTGATATCTTATAAAATCAATTTCATCATTCAATCTCACTATGAGCAACAACTTTAAGAATATTATCCTCAAATTATCAATTAATCTCATAGAATATAATGTCATCTTGAAATCATCTCATAAATAAGCAAATTAATCACGATAATATCATTCAAACCATAAATCATTTCATTATATTTTGTTATACCAAGATAATGTGCATTGCATAGCATAACACTCAAAGCCTCTATGCCTTAAAAGTCATAGCCTCGTATTCAAGCTTCCCAAGACCAAAAACAAGCATTATTGAAAACATCTTAGTGTTAAAATTCATCAAAACTTTCAGCCAATACTATTAATAACCAACAAGTATTTTCCAAGTCTTAATTCACTTAAAATTAGCATAAAAATCAACAAATGAAGGTTCTATAAATTCAGTTTCAAAATAGCATATATTCAACCTCAAAATACCTCAATTTAATCAATTATTTTCTAGTCATCTTTGGGCAACATTCAGCCATTCATTTTTAACACCATTTAGCCAAAATTTCAAGTAAACAATGAATAAAATTCTAATTCAATTTGGGCAGCATTTTGCCTTAACAATTAACCCCCAATCAAGTTCTAAATCCAATTCCAACACATTTAAAACTCAAATTCTAATAGGGCAACAGTTTGCCTATGCTCTTATCATAATTTAAGTCACTATTACAATTAATAAAGATTTACAAACCACCCAAAATGCCATCAATCCAACAAATTCAATGGAATTCAAATCATTATTCAACCAACATTTCATTAAGAATCAAGAACTAATCATGGGGTTTCAACTCACAATCAAACACAAGTACATAGATCTTTCAATCTTAAGTTAAAATCCTAACTTTCTCATCAAAATTTTAGATCTGAAAGTAACCAAAAATGAAGAGGAAAGTGAGAAAAGCCCCCTACCTTGTCTTCCATAGCTCCATGCTCTTCCTCTTTCTGTTTCAGCTGACAAACCAGAGAAAGAAACAAGTGAGAATCAAAGAACAACAAAAAAAAAAAAAGATCCAAAATAGATCTGGTACTGCAAAGACGAACCAGCAGGAGTGACAGTGAGAATAAACCCGCGTGCAAGAGAGGAGGGACGATGGTGCAATAGTGAGAAGTTGAATGAACGGCACATTGAGGAACAATGACGGCATAACGAACGAACGATAAGAGAGAACGACAGGAATGAGCTCGAGAGAGAGACAGAAATGAGCGACGGAGAGAGTGAACTGACGACGAGAGAGCAGTCTCATGAGAGACGAGCTACTAAGGAAGAAAAGAGGAAGCAACGAGCTATAGGGAGAACAAGAGTGAACCAGCAGGATGGAGCGGATGAGTGAGAGTGATAAATCAGAAAACTTAATGAGAGAAAATGAATTGGTAAATATATTTTAGGAAAGAAAATAATAAAATATTCTGTTGGAGCATTTTACCTTTTAAAGACATTTTAATCCTCTATAATTAAATCTCCAATTCCTCTAGAATCATAAAGAATTTAAGATTTCTTTTTAATCTCAAATATCATCCTTCAACACATAATTATAAACACATTTATCAGTTACTAAATGTCACTAATCATTCCTGAAATAATTTAAACCATAGGAAATTGAACTAGGAAACTTTGAAATTAATCTTCATCTTTTATTTTACATCTGTTCTTCATCTTATAATTTTCTGAGCTATTTATCATATTCAGTGTTATAATTTTATGTTCAATTCACTCTAAACAATTATCCAATTTATCAGATAACTACTATCAGATTTATTGAGCTACTATAACACCGATTTGTGTCATCGAGTTAGGCAGAATGTTACAACATGTCCCGAGAAGGAGCCTAGAAGGTCTGCATGACTCATCATGGATCGGACCATGTCCAACAAGGTTCGGTTCCTCCTTTCAGAGACACCATTCCATTGTGGTGTTCCTGGAGGAGTGAGTTGAGATATTATCCCACACTCTTTCAGAATATCATCAAACTATTGACTCAAGTATTCACCACCTCGATCTGATTGAAGGAATTTAATACTCTTGTCAAGTTGGTTTTGTACTTCATTCTTAAACTCGTTGAACTTTTCAAAGGATTGTAATTTGTGCTTCATAAGGTACACAAATCCATATTTACTGAAATCATCAATAAATGTAATGAAGTACTAAAAATTACCTCTAACCAGTGTGTTTAGGGGTCCACTGTAACGTCCCGAAAATTAATAATTTCAGGATAAATGATCATTTTACAATATTTGGGATTTTCTAGAATTTTTCTGGAATTTTTCGGAAACGACGAATATTTTAATATATTTCTCGTTTTACGTGAAACTCGAGCAAAGTCAGGAAAACGACTGTAGTGCTTCAAAAATTGAAAAATTATATGACGAATAGTCGTTTTATAATATTTTCAATTTTTGGGAATTTTCTGAGAATTTTCCAGAACCGTCAAATATTTTAATATATTTCTCGTTTTGCGTCTTGTTGGCTTGAGTAACCGAGAAACACGATGTTTTCTCTGAGAACCTTGGACTATGGACATGTCGACGGGAGATCTTACTAAACCCGAGACTTGACACAGTTTACAAGGTTTCATAATTTTCGAGAAATTCTAACAGATAAAAATAAATCAATACAGCGAAAAAATTCATCTGTTCGATTAATTAAATACTGACTTCTGTCAACTGTAACTATTATCCATTAGATAATAGTGTGTAATAAAAATCCTATCACATTATCCTAATGTAATCTACTTTATGTCAAATCTATCTACTTTAATTCAAATTTAATGGTTAAATAATCAAAGCTTCCTTAAGAAGCTTTGACCCAAACATTGACCCATGCGCCTTAGCTTCTCTTAGAAGCCAATTTTCACTCTCTCTTCTCTCACCATGCACGGCTGGAAGCAGCCCCCATGCAAGGAAAATTATCACATTTCATTAATTCATTTTATCACTTTAATTCATTTAATTCCAAGACACTTTCTCTTTCATCATTTCTTCTTCTTGTTCCTTGAATTTTTCTCTCTTCCTTCTCTCTACCATGAGCTACGGCCAGCTGCTCTTCTTCTTCCCTAATCTTCACAAAAATTTCTTCTAATTACATTTCCTAAATCCTTTCACCATTCTAAACATCTTTTCTTCTTGGAGTTTCTTGAAAATCCTCCATTTTCATCATCTTCTTCAAGCTCCAACTTTGAGCATTTTGGGTAAGTTTCAAGACCACTCTCCCTCTCCTTCTATTTTCGTGATTATGGTTTCTTTAATGACCATCCATGGTTCATTTTTCAAGCCTTGATGTTGTTTTAACAAAGTTGAATTTTTAGGGTTTTTGGAGAGGTGCAATCCGAAAATTCAAGAAGCTTCCTTGGTGTTCTTCTTGTTTTCTACACATTGGTAAGAGGGAGACTACTCACTTCAATCACTTATGGTGGTGAGAAGACTTTGTGTGTGTGTTGATGGAGAAATCCATCCTTGTATGCTCTTTGTATGCTTGCTTGAATTATAAATTTTGTATGATTTAGTATTCTTGAATTTGATTGATACTTAATTATGCTATTGAATATGTTTGATGTATTAATTGTGCTTGATCATGTTGGGGTTGCTAAATGGAAAATTTGGAGTTTCCTACCTCAACATGGTGCCACGGTTTTGACTAGAAGTTAGGGATGAGAATTAATTTTGTATACAAGTGAAATAAGACTCATGTAATCAAAATTTGAATTGATAGTATTAACACTAATGAATAGAAGACTTTGAGAGTTTAATACCCAAGATGGGTGCCACGGTTTTGGTCTTGGTAAAAAAGACAAATGGATTGATTTTGATGATCTAAGTTTAAGTGAATTAAGAGTGTAACATATATTGTGATAATTGTGACCTTAGATTGATTTGTTGTATATAATGGTATGTTGGATTGGATTATGTGATTGGAAATGGAAGAAAAACATTTGGGAACCTCTCTTGGAGGGCTACGGTTTTTAGGGTGAAAATTGGATAAATTATGGTTAATGCGTAACAAGCATAAGACTAGAATTAATCAAGTGACAAAGTAGAATTTAATGGAAGAAAAGTTTGAGATTGAAGCCTAAATGATGGCTACGGTTTTGAGGCATAAAGATTAGGGTTCTTGGTGAACTAAATTGTTAAGTGAACACTTAAATGAATTAAGGGAATGACATGTAGTATGATGACTTGAGAGAATTTGGGATTGTAACTATTGTGAGGCCACGACCTCTAGGGCAAATTTTAGGTAAGTATGTGGTTTTGATAAGTTGGAAGCATAAGTGATTAGGTAATTAGAAACCTATGTAGTAAATGGACAACTAATAAATTGGAAGAATTTAGTGTAGTCAAGACTTCATAAATTTTAGAAGACTAAGAATGGGACCATTGTAAAACTTAAGGTGATTCTAAGTGAGTGAAGAACAAGAGAGTGTGAGGCTTAATAGCTTAATTAATTTACAAGTTATAGGAAATCGGATTGCCTTGGAATATTAAATTGATTTCAAGTATTGATTTTGAACATGAACCTTGAAAAGGGAAACAAATTCTAAGTTAGGATTCATAATGAACCTAAGGACGCATCAATTGACTTAATCCTTGTATTATGATGTTATGGGTCCATGTGAGTGACCATTTGTATATTGATGCTTATATTGGCCCATTGTGGCATATTATGAAATTGTATGAGATTGTGGATCATAAATGTGCATGCATAGTATCTTATGCATTGTGATTGTCCGTGTGGACTGTTGTAAGGCCAAGTTGCCTAGGAGATTGAACACACCTTAGTGCGGGTGCGAATAGACAAGTGTGGGTCATTGGTTGACCTTGGGGGCATCGGGGTGCGGGTTCCTCATCATATGGGAGGTTGGTGGCTCTCCTGCTCGTGGGGTAGACCGACGCAAACGCACCGACGATCCGGACCGAGACACTGTCCGATATCGTGATCTAGTGTAGAATGTCTGTGCAATGCCATGATTGTGCACGAGAAAATTTATTGATAGCAACGGCTCTCGGCAAGTAAGGAGTCACGAGTCACGTACATGTCTCCCGATCTTTCTCTCCATTGTTTGGGTTTAGCTCCATGGAGTAGGACTTTGGAAAAGCATGCATATGAACTATGATATATTCTGTCATTATTAATGTTTATTTCTGTAATGCTTGTGGTGATTTGATTATTATTCTTGTGATGATTGTCGATTATTGTGTTGATTCTTGGAAATACTATTGTGATCTGTCTGCTATTACGTTGTTGTTCTACTTTACTATAAATATCGTTGTTATTATTAATTCTTATTATTGCTTACAATTGCATTGCTTTTGTTATAAATTCCGCTTCTTGCCGTTGATAAATATATGAATGTATTGCTTTATGGGCGCTCTGCGCCGTGTCGTTTTCTTCTTCGCCATAATGGTAATGAAGGATGGGTGTCTCACCTCTTTCCTATATCCTTGTATGCCTGTTTTATACTTATATTGATAAAAGATCGTGAGGAAGATAAGGAGGGACCACACTTTGGTTGATTGAATTGGGCGTTTGGACAAGGTTTCTTCGGCTACGTACGAGTGCAGTTGCGTGGAGGCATTGATGCCTGACTTGTTGACTGGGACTCCGGGCGTCGTATGTGTATATGGGGTTGCGGCTTTGTCTGCTAGTAGTACCTATCCCTGGGTCACTACTTTTCCCCCTTTTTGTGCTTTATTTCCGCTGTATTCTATTTGACTCTGTAACCGTTATATTATATGTTATCAGTGATTTGTATTAAAGATGACTATAAAATATACATATGTATGGAAAATGACTTTTATTTCAGTGGTTGTATTATGGCTTGAATATATTTATATTTCATTTGAGGCTCATATTTTCTACCTATGAAAATTGTCAAAAAGAAAAAAGAAAATATATATATATATATATAGACTCTTAAGAATTTAAATTACTGTATCATGACTGCGACACACTTGGTTTTAGTAACTATGGTGTAATGACGATTATGCTCCGGTTGCTACATCAAGGGGTGTTACATCCACATACATCACTATGTACAAGGCCTAAAAGATCACTAGCCCTTTCACCTTGTCCAGTGAATGGGGCCTTTGTCATCTTCCCCAATAAACAAGATTCACATATCTCATATGATTCAAAATCAAACGAATCCAAGAATCCATCTTTATGGAGTTTGGAGATGCATTTCTCATTTGTGGTCCAAACGACAATGTCAGAGATAAGTTGAGCTCATATTGTTTGATTTAAATCTCTTTGTATTTATGTTATAGACGAGCATTTCGAGATCAAGGACATAAAGTCCATTACTCAATTGTGCACTACCATAAAAAATATCATTCAAATAAATGGAACAACATTTGTCCTTTATAATAAAAGTAAAGCCTTTCTTGTCCAAACAAGAAATAGAAATGATATTCCTGCTTATGGCAGGCACAAAATAGTAATTTCCTAACTCTATTACAAGCCAAGTGGGCAAAGATAAAAGCTAAGTCCCTACAGATAATGCAGCAACCTTTGCTCCATTTCTAACTCATAGGTCAACTTCATTCGTAGTCAACAGTCTACTATTCTTTAGATCCTACACATTTACACAAATATGAGATCTACATCTAGTATCTAATACCCATGATGTAGAAGTAGTTAAATTGACTTCTATAACAAAAATACCTAAAGTGGAAGTCTCACTTCGCTTCTTCTTCTCAAGCTTCTTCAAGTACTTGGCACAGTTCCTTTTTCAATGTCCGGTCTGACCACAGTAGAAGCATTTACCTTCCTTAGCCACTCCACCCACTGGTTTCAAGCCAGAAGTGCTGGGCTTGAACTTATCCTTGCCCTTGCCCTTCCACTTGTCCTTAGGCTTTTTCTGCTGTTTCTTGCCCTTATTCTTTTGGACCATCATTATGACCTTTCCTTTGCCTTTGTTTATGTTCTGCTCAGCAGTTCTCAACATGCTTAGCAGCTCTGGTAGTGATTTGTCAATTTCATTCATGTTGTAGTTCATGATAAATTAACTAAAACTTTCTGGCAATGATTGCAGGACTAAGTCAGTGGCTAACTCTTGGCCCAAAGGAAAACCAAATCTCTCTAGGTTTTCAATGTACCTAATCATCTTAAGTATATGAGCACCAACAGGACTTCCTTCTACCAGCTTGCACTGAAATAGTGCTTTAGAGACCTCGTATCTCTCATGTCTAGCCTGCTCTTGATAGAGCTTTTTGAGGTGTATGATCATATCATAGGCATCCATGTTCTCGTGTTACTTTTGGAGCTCAGAGTTCATGGTGGCTACTGTTGGGAATTTGCGGATCAAAAGTCTCGCAGCGGAATAACAGAATTCCTTCACAGGATCCATGCGAAAAATCCATAATCCGAGTTTTTAAATTTTTTACCTCTTGAAGCGTGATAGACACAAGCGAGGTGAATCACCAACACCGTAATAGCGACGATGTTTCTGCGGTATCCACACGAACAGAGTTGCAAAAGGAGTCACGCCTCTGTTTTCGTAGTGCTAGCTGCGAAGAGAGGAGAAGAAGACCTCACTATCTCTCACTCACTTTCTGTAGGTGCGGCTAGGGTTGTGATGTAACCTGGTAGCAGCCCCCTTAGCAGTACTATTTATAACAGTGGCTGCCTTAAGTGAGTGTGAGCAGTAGCAAGGTAAGTGGTGCAACCCTAAACCCATCTGTCATGAGTTAGGCCCACAATTGAATCCGAGTCCAACTTGGATTACGATTACTCCAATTTAGTACTGTTCTAAGTGTGTGACCACAGGTTCTCATGACGTTGGTAGTAATATTAAAATCTCATTTTAATATTACAAACGATGAGCGGTATCTAGCAACACATCTTTGCTACCCAAGTAATGAGAATGTCAGTGATTTGACATAACCTATCGTGACCAATGTTTTCGTGTAGTTTAGTCCCTTTGTCCAGATATCCAGATTGAACACAAGGCATAGAACGTGTCACCCTTGTTTAGTTCAATCTTCAGTTTCCTGATTCCCGAGTAGACATAGTAATAACAAATAAGATCAATATCTCATATTGACTCATTTGAGCATGGCCATGCATTTCGTAGTCTCACTCAATCAGGGGGCCCGAAGATATCACTCCTGTTATGTAGGAGAGACGAATCCCATCTAGGTCACTCACATCCCTCCACATGTATTGCGGCATGTCTAATAACCAACGTTATAATCATCTTGTTACAGATGACGTTTGATGGCATTAAAACACAACTCCTCATGTAGGAATCGTAGTGATTTCAGGTCAAAGGACCACATACACCATTATCACTATGAGAATCGCTTATGACACTCACGTAACGATCCACGTAGCGTTCTCATGGCGGGTCTGTCTAATATATCATTACTCTAATATGTATCCATGTGTAGACTTGATATCTCATATCCATGACCCGTGAGATGTGGTCATCAGTCTACGCACATACTAGCCTCAATGTATTATTGTTGTCCTAATTAACAATAATACTTGACTAGGGACATTTAAGAATAGTATTTTATCCAATAGGATCTCACGATCAAGTCATCCACTTGATGTCCTATGGTATCAAACTTACTATTCTAAGGACTTTATTATGTCTACCAAAAAGAACACAATAAATAAAATGCCTCATATAAAATAACATAATATAATGTATGTAAATACAAACAAAATGTATTGGCCACTAGGGCATACACCAATAGCTACCATTAGACATCCGACGTCCAAGGCATCATCTTGATGCTTCTTATAAGCATCTCTTTCAGTTCTAGGGGCATTAGTAGCAGGTGGCTTGGGAATAGACTATTCTAGAACATGCAACTTTTTCTCCTGCTTGAGGACAATTCTCAAGTTCCTGTACCAGTCTAGGAAATTTGTCTCTGACAACTTGTCCTTCTCAAGGACTGATCGCAATGATAAGTTACTTGAAGTGTTTGTTGCTATGGTAATCTATCAACAGAAATATGCAAAATATAAGTATTATGCCATAAACATATTTAACAAGGTCTTTAATTAAATATTCCTCCCACTATTTTATTCAAATCAATGACCCTCAATATTGACTCAGAAAATCCCTTCGTAAGATTTCCTAGTGGGCCAAGATCTATATTTCACCTAGCTTTGAGTCAACTTTGGCTGATCACCCAAAATTCGATTATTTAAGTAGGAAACTCTTTCTAATTACAACACATGCAACTCTTAGATAGTTGGGTGCATAACACTTATTCTAATCCATCCAATGGACTAAAGCCCAACTCCATGCCTCTAAGCCTTCAATCCTATTGAAATGGCCTAGTTAAGTCAGACCCAATGGTTGGCATTTGGATATTACCCTTATCCCATCATGTCTTACTAATATAGATAAAGGCATCCTGCTTTAGCAGACCTACACTTAATTGATACTAGTCTTGAAGAGTGCCACATATTAGAAGACATCATATAATGACTTAATATTTGCTTTTGAACGAATTTTTAATATTATTAGATCTCACCATTTATTAAGCTGTTTATCATACTATAAACATCATCCACACATCTCATACATATAAAGTATATAATTAATGTGACATGATTATAGCCCCTAAGAGAGAACCATTAACTAAAACGAGGGAGTGAACTAGCTTCACAAGCATCTCCCACCAGCGTCCTCATTTGATGTCGCCTTCATACCTTTACATCAATATTACATTATATAGAAACCTCTTTTACATTCGAGGGGAGTTAGGTGAGAAGAGAATGTACAATCAGAATGTAGAGAGAAAGACACGACACATATGTCGTATTTTAAAATAACCAAAATACAATAAAAGGAGGAGTAAGGCCATAACTATGCACCATGCACCACAAAGTACACATAAACACAAAGCAATAACACATTATTATTTTGTGAGTTATAAAAATGGATTTGAATATCACGCCACATAAAAGATGCTTTACGCAGAGGTAGCACGAGGTTCCCACTGAATCTCTTACACCTCCCTTGAGGGCTAGGGTATCAACACTAGAACCATAAACCCGAAAACACATGAACACTTCATGCTCTGCGAGGAACCCTTGTGCCGCTATTCAACATTTGAACTTTTTACGCCTCCTTAACTGCTTGAGATCAACAATTGATGCAACTGCCGCAAAACAGGAACAAGGTTTCCAAAACCCCTGCACCGCACCACTTGTGCAGAAACAAGGATTTCATAACCCTTGCTGCCGCAAACCAAGAACAAGGTTTCCTAAACCCTTGCGCCACGCATCAAGAATAAGGATTCCATAACCCTTGCTACCGCCAGCCAGAAATAAGGATTTCATGACCCTTTCTCCGTTCCGTTGTGCATAACATTGTACGTATCACATACATACCAGAAAGCTTCGCAAAATATACATCCAATACAAAATGGTTTTCACAAAACATATGAACAACTTCATGGTTTTTGAAAACAACATCACAGTTTTGCATACAACACATAAAACAGGGTTTCATTCATTTTCTGAAATAACATATTAAAGATCATATCTTTTACCAAAAATAGAATAGCAATCATGTTATCTCATACAAAATGAAAACAAAAAATTGAATCATGGTTTCGCAACTAGTCTCTAATACCATAGTTAGGAATCGTGGATACATCACGTAGCAAAAAATTGAATTCCCACCAAGGATCCATACAAAAAAGCCATAATCCGAGTTTTTAAAATTGTTTACCTCTTGAAGCGTGATCAAAACAAGTGGTGTGAATCACTAACATCGTAACAATGATGAAGTCTCTGCGGTATCCACACAAACAGACTCACGAATGTCCAACGTACGCAAAAAGGAGTCACGCCTCTCTCACACAATACTAGCTACGAAGAGAAGAAAAGAAACCTGTCACTCTCTCATTCACTGTTTCTGTCAAGTGCGGCCAGGGTTTGTAATGCATGCCTTGATAACCCCTTAGCAGTGTTATTTATAATAGCTGCTGCCTTATATAAGTGAGAGCAGCAGCAAGGTAAGCTGTGCAACCTTAGACTCATCTGTTACGAGTCCGACCCACAATTGAATCCAAGTCCAACTTGGATCCTAATTACTCCAATTTAGTATACTCTATATGTGCGACCCTGCAGGTTTTCATAACGTTGGTAGTAATATTAAAATCTTATTTTAATATTATAAGCCGTGAATGGTATCTAGCAACACATCGCTGCCACCCACGTAATGAGAATGTCAGTGATTTGACATAACCTTTCCGTGATCAATGTTTCCATGTAGTTTAGTCCCTTTGTCTAGATATCTAGATTGAACACAAGGCATAGAATGCGTCACCCTTGTATAGTTCAATCATTCATTTCCTGATACTTGAGTAGACTTAATAACAACAAATAAGATCGATATCTCATATCGACTCATTTGATCATGGTCATGCATTTTGCAGTCTCACTCAATCAAAGGGCCTAAAGATATCGCTCTTGTTATGTAGGAGGGGCAAATCCCATCTAGGCCACTCACATCCCTCCACATGATTCGCAGTATGTCCAATAATCGACTTTATAATCATTTTGTTACAGATGACGTTTGACGACATTAAAACACACAACTCCTCATGTAAGAATCATAGTAATTTCAGGTCAAAGGACCACATACACTATTGTCACTATGAGAATCGCTTATGACACTCAAGTAACAATCCATGTAGCGTTCTTATTGCGGGTCTATCCACTACATTATTACTCTAATATGTACCCATATGAAGACGTGATATCTCATATCCATGACCCATGAGATGTGCCCATCACTCTACGCACATACTAGTCTCAATGCATTATTGTTATCCTAATTAATAATAATACTTGACCAGGGACATTTATGAATAGTATTTTATCCAATAGGATCTCACGATCAAGTCATCCACTTGATGTCCTACGGTATCAAACTTACTATTCTAAGGACTTTATTATGTTTATAAAAAATAACACAATAAATGAAATGCCTCATATATTAAAAAATAGCATAATACAATGTATATAAATACAGACAAAATATATCGGCCTCTAGGCCATACACCAATAAACGCAACATAACCACAACTGTGACCATAATAGCAATTTAAAACCATGATTGGGTCTTTAAGGGATTTAGTTTGGGTGAGGATGCTCCTTCTGTTAATCATAATTTAGCTTATCTTGATGTACTGGCTTATCTAGGTTGATGAAATAAAATTTGGCCTTTCCATCGTTATCTATCTATATATATATATATATATATATATATATATATATATATATATATATATATAATGGTAATGAAGTTCTATATTATATCCATGATTAAGAAATATTTTGTGAATGACTATTACTTGTTATTGAGTAGTCATTTGTTCTTACTGAGTGACTATTCTGTTACCAAGTGACTTTAAAACTCAAGAGGGGGTAAATTGAGTTTAGAAAATTTTTTTGTAAACTTTTCAAAAAAACACTTGTATATCAATTTTCGTTGAAGATATTGATTGATTGAGATAAATAGATAGATGAGATCGAATACTTCACTCATGAATAAACAAGCCAATATGAAGAGAATTCAAGTAAGCATATAAAATTAAAGCATAAATGTAAAGAAGTTTGAGTAGAGAAGAGCAAATGTAATATTTATCTTGGTTCAGCCACTCCTTGTAACTGACGTCTAGTGCTCAAATAAATCACCCTAGATTTTCCATTGACACTTCAAATTTGAATAAGTGTTGGATACCTTTACAACTAAGAGCACTCAACACACCTTGAGATGCCTCACCCTTTGTGCTTGAGTCTAAAAAAAAAAGAGATACCTCACCTTTACAATTTTTGAGAGATACCTCACCCTCTTTACATAAAATCAAAGTGTATTTAAATGATAAACTCTCACAAAAATGGATATTACAAATTGAAGCTCAATGGGTATAAGGATGTTCACACTTTTTAGCTAAAAAATAGAGTATAAGGATTAAGGCTGAGAAAACTCATATTAAATAGGCAAGCAATGTATCAGAATGATTTTTTACTCTTCTTTAACGCCTAATGACTTATATTTATAGCCCAATGCATTAAAGATCCGTTAGGAGCATTAAATGCAAGCAACTAGCCGTTAATTTTTGTTTCTAGAAACCCAGTCTATTCAAATAGGGCAAGTCTCTATTTGAATAGATCCATTATAGCACAACAATCTTTGGTTTCTTGAACAACCTATTCAAATAGGCTCAAAGGCTATTCGAATAAAGCCTTTTAAAAACAAAAGGCGCGCAACCATTTTAAGTCATCTATTCAAATAGATGCCCTGTTCTATTCCAATAGAGCTTGATGGAATGGAAAACATGGCATTCTGACTTTTGCTATTCGAATAGGGAGACCCTCTATTCAAATAGACCTACTGAAAAATACTTTAATCAGCTTTGTAAACTTTGCCAAAATTTCCAAAAGATCCAACAAGCTTTTAGACACTTGAAAGCCATTTCTTAAGAAACCAAAACTCATTTTAAAACTTGGAAACCATGTGTGCTATTTAGGTTCTTGAAAAACATGTTTGGAACTTAAATGTGGACTTTTTTACCTTTACAAAATGATATAAGTCCTAATGCTTTTCTTGAAAGGTTTTGGAGTTGATCGTGCCATAATCTTCATGTTTGTTATCATCAAAACTATCTTCAATGGCCAATAGTCAATTACATTGTCCTCCTTTTTGATGATGACAAAAAATCATTGAGAAAAGAGTTAGTTTATCAAATTGGAATCTACAAAGTTGTTAGAGTAACTTACTCCCCCTCTTTTTGGTAACAGGTGATTTTAATTCAAAGATGCGCAACTCCCCCTTACTTTTAGAATCCCAAGATCAGTTTTAATCTGTCTTTTCTCAACATAAAAACTCAAGCCAGTTGATTTTGATCTTATCCTTCAAAGCGCATACCATGAAGATATCATCCTTACCCATATAGGTATAGTTGCCTCATCTTGGGGCAAGAATATAGGTATAGGCATAATGAAGTAGCCTATCTTGGCATGTCATCTTGCCAATAATGAAGGAACCTCCGGGCACTGGGAGACCCAGTTTAAGCATTCCCTCGATTGTGTCCTTTCTCTTGAATGCATCCCAGTAGTTGTAGCTATTTTCCACAAATTTCTTTCCTTCGAATTGAACCTTAAAGAGTTCCAACCACATTCTTGGGGTGATCACAATCTTGTGGCCCTTTACTTCAGACACCATCTTATCACCATCAAGTTGCAAATTGTAGTAGAACATCTTTACTAAGTCTAGGTAGATGCTTGTCCGGTAGGTGCAGAGCCTTAGGACCCCTTGGTGTTCCAGTCAGGTGCACGAACTAAAACCCTTCACGAACGAAGAAATCCAAGTCCATATACTTGGGTTGAACGAGGGTTCTTGGTAGGAAGTAGCACTTGAACCTCTATAGTTGCTTGTTGTTGGAAGATAACCTTCACAGGTCAAGAGGGTTGTCCATTGGTGGATTCTTTGTCCTTGCTCGCTTGGGGTTAGAAGAGGAGGCCATGGAAGTAGGTTTGAGGTTTATAGGAAGAGGGGTTCTATGCGTGAGACAAAAATTGGGAGAGGGGAAAGCTTTTTTTTTTTTTTTTGGTTATGGGTTGCATAGAGAGGAGAGAAAAGTGCAAAGGGAAGTGGATTAATTGAGGATTTGGGAATTTTTGAGAGCTAGGATTGTAGGGTACCAAAGCTGCGTGCAAAGCTTTAGGGAAGAAAAGAGAATGAGCTTTGAAAATGAAGGGGGAAACAACAGTACCCCTTCATATATCACGTGTCTATTCAAATAAACTTAAGTCTATTTGAATAGTTGTGAAGGAAAAACACAATCTTGGCATTTTGCCAAGCTCTAATCGAATAGGCACAAGGTCTATTCGAATATATTCATACAAAATCACATTCCATACGCTTTTGGAAAATACTATTCGAATAGAAAAACACTTTATTCAAATAGAAGCATAAAAAAAATGCCAGTAAACACATGTAGTAAGTCCAAAAGATCAAACTTGAGTTGAGGAAATTTACCCAAATATGGAGTACCCGCAAGACAAATTTTGAGATACCTCCAATGCTCAAGTTAGTAATGATTTTAATGAATAAATTAATGAAAATGTAGCATGTACAACCACTCACTTTTATACATGATTGGTCAATTATGTCTAATTCTATTCTTATATAAAAGAATTCATCTTTAGCCAAGGGTTTAGTGAATATATCTACTAGTTGTTTAGATGTTTCAACAAATTCAAGCATGCAATCTCCTTTTTGTACATGATCCCTTATGAAGTGGTGCCTTATTTCTATATGCTTTGTTCTAGAGTGTAAAATGGTATTTTTAGACAAATTCATTGCACTAGTGTTATCATATCTTATAGGGATATGATCAAGCTAGAGTCCATAGTCTAGAAGTTATTATGTCATCCAGAGGGTTTGAGCACAACAACTTCTAACTGTAACATACTCAGCTTCAACTATAGACAATGTTACATTATTTTACTTCTTGCTATACTAAGAAACTAGATAGCTTCCAAGCAAGTCACATATCCCACTAGTGCTCTTATTATCCATTTTGTGTCCTGCAAAATCAGAATTAGAATAACCAATCAGACTACATGAGGCACCCTTGGGATACCACAAACCCATTTGTGAAGTGCCAACTAGGTATTTCATGATTCTTTCACATAGGTGTGATTCTTTAGGATTAGCTTAATATCTTGCACACATGCACACATTAAACATAATATTAGGCCTACTAGTAGGAAGATAAAGAAGTGAACCAATCATACCTCTATACTTTGTGATTTCTATGGGTTGACCTTATTCATCCTTGTCTAAATAATAAGAAGTGTCTATTGGTGTAGCCATATGCTTAGTATTGTCCATTTTAAACTTTTTGAGCATCTCCTTACAATACTTGGTTTGGCTTATGAGAGTCTTATTCCTAGTTTACTTGATTTGGAGTTAAAGGAAGAAGTTGAGCTCACCCATCATTGACATCTCAAACTCACTTTGCATAGTATCGACAAACTCCTTACATAAAGACTCATTAGTAGCACCAAATATTATATCATCAACGTATACTTGCACAAGGAGAATGTCATGCTTTTTGTGTTTGATGAAGAGTGTTGTGTCAACCTTTCCTCTTGAGAAATATTTTTTCTAAAAGGAACTTGCTTAACCTTTCATACTAAGCTATAAGAGCTTGATTTAAGTCATACAAGACCTTTGTCAACTTAAAAACATGGTTGGATAATTCATAACTTTCAAAATCAGGAGGTTGTTCCATATACACCTCTTCTTGAATAAAAACATTTAAGAAAACACTTTTAACATCCATGTGATAAAGTTTAAAATTCAGGATGCATGCAAATACAAGTAGCATTCTAATGGCCTCTAATCTAGCTATGAGTGAATAAGTTTCTTCATAATCTATTCCTTCTTCTTGATTATAGCCCTTTGCAACCAGCCTAGCTTTATTCCTTATTATTAAGCCCATTTCATCAAGTTTGTTTCTAAAGGTCCATTTGGTAATAATTATAGGATTATCATTGGGCATTCGAACAAGTTCCCAAAATTGATTTCTTTCAAATTGATTTAGTTCCTCTTGCATGTCCAAGATCCAATGTTTATCATCAATGGCTTCATTTAGGTCTTTATGTTCAATTTGTGAAACAAAAGCCATATGGTTACATACATCTCTAAGAGAGTTTCTAGTAGTTATCCCTTTTGATACATCACATATCACCTTGTCAAGAGAATGATATCTTGAAGTCCTCAATTCCTTAGGAAGGTCCATGATTTATGAATCTTTTTGTCTTGGGGGATCAACTTGGCTTTCCTCTTGCTTCTTGGTTGCTTTCTCCTTGTCCTCCAAATATGTTATTGCTAAGATTTCTACAGCATCATCAACAAAATCCATTTTCGGTCCACTTGGGTTAGTTTCATTCAAAGCAACATGAATGGACTCTTCTATGGTCATAGTTCTTTTGTTGTAAACTCTAAAAGCTTTACTATGAGTAGAATAGCCAATAAATATACCTTCATCTGATTTAGCATTAAACTTCCCTAAGTTATCCTTTCTAGTGTTTAAAACAAAACATTTACATCCAAAAACATGAAAGTGTGAGATATTTGGATGCCTTTCTTTGTATAGCTCATTAGGGATTTTCTTTAAAATTGACCTTATTAGGGCCCTATTCATTATATAACAAGTGGTACTTACTGTATCCGCCCAAAAATACTTAGGAAGGTTAGTCTCATTGAGCATAGTTCTTACCATTTCTTATAAAGATCTATTTTTCTTTTCTACAACTCCATTTTGTTGTGGAGTTTTAGGAGCTAAAAAATTATACTCAATGTCATGTTCATCACAAAAGGTTTCAAACTCATGGTTTTTAAACTCACCACAATGATCACTTCTTATGGATGCAATGTTAAAACTCTTTTCATTTTAGATAACTTTGGCAAGTTTCTTAAAGGCTTGAAAACATCATTTTTATGAGATAAAAATAATATCCATGTAAACCTAGAGAAATCATCCACAATCACTAATGCATAGTAATTTCCACCAAAGCTCATTATTCTAGAGGATCCAAAAAGATTCATGTGTAAAAGTTGTAAAGGTCTAGAAGTTGAAACAATATTTTTAACTTTAAAAAAGACCTTTACTTATTTTTCCTTTTGAAATGCATCACATAATTTTTCTTTTTCAAATTTGAGCTTGGGTAGTCCAATTTGTAACGCCCTAATACTAATGCCATAGTATATTCACAATATACATTAGTAAACAGAGTTCGGTGCATCACTTCTAACTTAAAAACATCATTCTAGATACATAATAACCATACTTGTTATTATATAGAGCCATGAGGGAAAAAAAAGTCATATATATAAACTTTATACATTGTATTTATAATTAAGCTTCAAAAGGGCATAAGTACAATACATAAAATAAACTTATACAACCCAATGCAAATACTACAATATACAAACATTGGACAAAAGTAAGTAAAACTATTCTAGTTTATCCACTTCTTTTTCTTTCCCTTAAGAGAATCTTGACCTGGATTTATCATAGAAATAATAATTGGGGTGATAATTCACAATTCTTAGTAGTAATAACTGTTGGGAATTATGGATACATCACACAACAGAAAAACAAAAATTCCTACCCAAGGATCCATGCGAAAAAGACCATAATTCGAGTTTTTGAGTTTACCTCTTGATGCGAGATGAAAAACAAATGTTGTGAATCACCAACACCATAACAATGACGATGTCTTTGCGGTATCCACACGAACAGACTCATGAACATCCAACGTCTGCAAAAAGGAGTCCCACGTCTTTGACACAGTGCTAGTTGCGAAGAGAAGATAAACCTATCACTCTCTCACTCACTGTTTCTGTAGGTGCGGCTAGAATTCTATTATGCATACTTAGTAGCCCTTTTAATAGTACTATTTATAATAGTGACTGCCTTAAGTGAGAGTGAGCAGTAACAGGGTTAGTTGTGCAGCCTTCGAACTCATTTGTTATGAGCTAGGCCCACGATAGAATCCTAGTCCAACTTGGATTCTCATTGCTCCAATTTAGTTTGCTTTATGTGTGTGACCCTGCAGGTTCTTATGACATTGGCAGCAATTTTAAAATCTCATTTTAATATTACAAGCAGTGAGTGGTACCTAACAACACATCGCTGCTACCCAAGTAATGAGAATGTCAGTAATTTGACATAACCTTTCTGTGATTATTGTTACCGTGTAGTTTAGTCTCTTTGTCTAGATATCTAGATTGAACACAAGGCATGGAACGTGTCATCCTTGTATAGTTTAATCTTCTGTTTCCTGATACTCAAGTAGACGTAGTAATAACAAATGAGATCAATATCTCAATTGACTTATTTGAGCATGGCCATGCATTTCGTAGTCTCGCTTAATCAGCGGGCCCCAAGATATCACGCCTATTATGTAGGATGGACAAATCCCATCTAGGTCACTCACATCCCTCCACATGATTCACGGTATGTTCAATAACTAACTTTATAATCACCTTGTTACAGATGACATTTGATGACATTAAAACATATAACTCTTCATGTAAGAATCATAGTGATTTCAGGTCAAAGGACCACATACACCATTATCACTATGAGAATATCTTATGATACTCATGTAACAATCCACGTAGTGTTCTCATGGCGGGTCAGTCCAATACATCATTACTTTAATATGTATACATGTGAAGACTCAATATCTCATATTCATTACCCGTGAGATGTGGTCATCAGTCTACACACATACTAGTCTCAATGCATTATTATCGTCCTGATTAATAATAATACTTGACTAGGGACATTTAAGAATAGTTCTATTTCTATCCAATAGGATCTCACGATCAAGTCATCCACTTGATGTCCTATGGCATAAAACTTACTATTTAAAGGACTTTATTATATTTATCATAAATAACACACAATAAATGAAATGCCTCATATATTAAATAAATAGCACAATACAATGTAAGCTAGTATAGTCAAAATAAATTGACCTCTAGGGCATACACCAACAATAACACATAATATGGCATTATAAAAGGTGGAAGATGCCAAAAACTGTTCATTTCTCTTCCCAAAGTAGAAAATTCATTTATTGATATGATTTAATTCCTTTTAAATTAACCATCCATATCAATCCATCGTGATAACATCCGATCATGGCAACATCAAGTATATGAGTAACATAATAGCTAAACTCACTATCACTTGAGCAAATACACAACCTCTTTGCGTAAACTTCCATGCCATAATTCCACAGTCTTTATACATATTTTCAATGATAAAATAATTGCCCATACAATTGTAATGTATGTGTTGATAACTTTAGGATGTCTAATGCATTGGCTATGCAATGTTATATGTTAATGTCCACGAGTCTCATGTTCCTTGACAAAGTGTTTTTCTCACCTCTTTGCCTTTAGCAGGGTGCTTTTCTCATTCCTCTGCTTTTGACAATGTTTTTCTCATTCTTCTATCATGACAAGGTATTTTTCTCACTCCATTGTCTATTGATAATTTGTGCACATAAATCATCAATTCATATGGCTTAACTTCTATCATGTGAAGTAGCAACTCATAGTAACCATTTCATATAAGCTAAACTTTAACATATAAAGGAGCAAAACATGTTTGTAGCACACTTTATGAATAAGACAAGCATACAAGTCAAATTCATCCCATTATATTTTCATCTCACTTCTCAAGTGAACCTCGACACAATTTCATTATTCACAAGTGGATTAAACACATAAAACCATCACTATTCAAGTGAACTAAGGGTGCATTGTAGCCATTACTATATATTTCCATCATTACATCAATTCTTCAATGAACTAGGCACACATACAACTAATATTTCTCAAATATAGTGTTGTACCATGTCATTCTTTTTCAAAAATATGCTAGACAAGAATTAACATCATAAATCACATAGCATT
Organism: Ormosia emarginata; assembly: GCA_029884605.1. Lineage (NCBI taxonomy): Eukaryota > Viridiplantae > Streptophyta > Magnoliopsida > Fabales > Fabaceae > Ormosia > Ormosia emarginata. Next base: position 3,028,441 of record JAQQTP010000023.1, read on the forward strand.
AACAAGTGATACAATTGGGTTCATAAAGCAAAAAACTCTGTTTTCCCAAAACAGGGTATTGGTAATCAATTACCACAAGCTAAATCTCAAAACAGAAGCTTGGTAATCGATTACAACTCATAGTAATCGATTACCATTTAAAAATTTGCAAGTCAGAGGCTTGGTAATCGATTACCAGCTTGTGGTAATCGATTAGCACATAAAAATCTTGTTTTCCAGAACGATGGTAATCAATTATCACTTGCAAACTTCACTTCACAGAAGCTTGGTAATCAATTGCTGACTCTGGTAATCGATTATCTGCTGTAGAAAACCAGGAAACAAAGCTTTTCATGCAGAAATACCCAAAAAAAAAGTGAAACACTTAATAATAAAGAGCAACACTTTTCTTGTTATGTGTTCTCAAAACCAACCCTCAAGGATAGAATAACAAGAACCAAAATCATCAAACAACACAACATCAATCCATGATTATAAGTTTTTATGCTATTAATGAGCTCAACCATCACAAACTCATCAACACACAATTCTTAAACTTCACAACCACAAATCTCATACCAAACATATCATTACATGATAATGGTATCAAAAGAGAATAGAGTGAAGCAAGAAATCATACAACCCCCTACCTCAACTTTAGTTGGAAGATGTTAAGCCTTTCCTTTTTCTTTTCTTTCTTCTCTTCTTCCTTGCCTTTCTTTCGTTCTTCCCCTACTTCTTTCTCTTTTTTCTTCCTTTTTCTCTCTTCCCTTTTTGCTGCCAACATGAAAGAGTGGTTGAGAAAAGAGTGAAAATTCAATGAAACAAGAGAGAGGGTAGTGGAGAGCTGTAGAGATAAGGTTGAAAATTTTAGTGCTAACTGGAGAAGTTGTATCTTTTAGGGATGCTTTAATATTCCATTAACAAGTTTTTTGACCTTCATAGGTGTTATAGAAAATTCTATGACTCATCTTATTCCAAGATTCATCATTCTATACATCATTATCTGCCACTTAAGCTCTATTACTCTTTTTTAAGTTAAGCTAAACCTAAGGAATTAAGCTAATAGGCTAACAGGTACCTGCCTTAACCTATACTCATTTCCATAAAATTCTCCATTCTTTACTTAGTGTTTTAAAAAATTCTCCTAATTTTCCAAGCTTCCTACCTATTTAATCTGACCTTTAAACACTCACCCAGTGTTATTAAAAATACCAAACTAAGTTAGTTAATTCTCCAAAATTAATCACATCACATTCTATTTATTTGTGACTTAGAAGTAAATTCTCCATATTTATTTCCCTCATCTAAGTTGTTTATACTCAATTATGAGCTATTATAAGTTATTTTTCACATTCAGAGTTATAACAAAGTATCTAAACTAACTCAGAAAGTCACCAGAATTAACAGACTACTCATGCAAGTGTTATATTACCTCTATAACCATATTTAAGTCCAAATATTAGGGAGGATGTTACACAGTTACTAGCTCCTTTAAGACCAACTTATTTAAATGATCCATATGAATGTGTGCAATTATTCTATACCATAGCCATGAATCATCTTCTTTACTCATAAAACATTTAGCATCATTTGAGGATATATCATCAAGGCTAATCATATATATATTATTGACCCTATGACTAACAAACTTAACTTGTTTATCATTTTTCCTTCAATTGTGCAACAATTTGAATAAAATAAAACTTTATTGCCTTTGTCACATAATTGACTAATGCTAAGCAAGTTATGTTTGAGCTCTTCAACAAGTAAAAAATTACCAATAGAAGAGGAAGGAATTTTACCAACTTCGCCAACTCCAAAGATCTTCCCTTTGTTGTTATCTCTATAGGTTACATGTCCATGCTTCTTGGGGACAAGGAAGGAAGACTTGGAGTCATCTCCGGTCATGTGCTTGGAGTAACCACTATCAAGATACTAATTTGAACTCTTGGCCTTCAAGTACACCTTCAACACACATTTAGTCTTTAACCTTTGGTACCCAAATTTTCTTGGGTCCTTGTGTGTTAGCTTTGAGCAAGGTGCCCTTAGGGACCCAAACCATTCTAGTCCCAACTTTGTTGTTGATATTCTTCCTCACATTGCAAGTTGATGCACTACACCCTTTCTTGCCACAATAAAAGCATTTAATGAAAGGACTACTTGAAGTACTTGAGAGAACAAAAAATTCTTCTAAAGTTTTTGTTAGTTTTTGGGATTATACCCTAAACCGACCTTTTGAAAAACATATATTTGTTTCCTTAGCAATATGTTCAAGTTGTCTCTTCCAAATGTGAATTTTGAAAGAGTATTTTTCAAATTCTCAATTCTTTTTCAAGTGCTTTGCATGATGAGCAAGAAGAGGATGTAGATATATTTTCATGTGAAGAACTAGTCATGCATGAAGAGTTGGCATTAATTAATCATAGATTTTCATTCTCAATTTTAAGTTCCTCAACTTCTTTGTTTAAAATAGAGATTTTGTTTTCTAAATAAGAAATTGTTTTCTTGGATGAGGAAACATGTTTTACAAGCCTTATAGATTCATCATGCAACTCTTCAAATGCATCTTGCAATTAACTATAGGAAGGGAAAAAGTCAAGGTTAGAAGAAATTATGTCCATATCATCTTTGTCTACTTCTTCTCCTTCAGCCATGAGACATAGATGAACTTCTTCATTGTCTGAACTATCCATTGAATCCATGACATTATCATCCTATGTGTAACACCCTCGAAAACATGTTTGGCTTGTAAATGGTTACAAAGGTAGCTTAATACTTGCTTAACATGCCTGTTAAATTTTATGGCTTTCTGAGTAAATTTAGTCACTTTGCTATAATATTATGTGTGAAAATAGCTGTTATTAGCTCTGAAATTGGCTTAAACTGCTTGGTTAATGGAAATAAATTTGGATAATTTATTTTTAAGTCACAAATATATGGTTTATGGTGTAATTAAAATTTGAGGATAATTAGAGTTAGTTTGGTATTTTTAAGCATACTGAGAGTGTGTTTTAATGTCGGATTGACTAGTCGCAGATATGGAAAATAGGATAATGATGAAACAAGATTTTTTATGAATCATAGGATTTATTTTAAACTTGTTGGAAGTTAAGAAACTTGATTTGGTGAAATCTAAGTGTTCTTAGCAGATATAAGTTCCAACCAAAATATCTAATTGCCAAGTTTGACTTCCTTTAAAATGAGATATTTCTCTCATTCTCTACGTCACTTGGCAGCAAGAAAAGAAGAGAAAACAGAGAAAGAGAAGCATTAAATGAAAGAGGAAAAGAGGAAAAAGAAAAAGGAAGATCAAGAGGAAACCTTGAGTTTGTTTTTCTTGAATCCTAAAGGCAGGGGTGTTTGTTCATCAAACTTCATCTTTTTCTTTCAAACTCTTGATACATGGGGTATGCATGGGTTGTTAGAAATGGGTTTTTGAGAGTTTTCTCCATGGTTTGAGTTGGATGAACATGATCCAAGTGTTTTGATGCCTAGGCTGTGTTCATGGAACTCCTTTGAACTTGTTTTGGAAACACTTGTGTTGTGGAGTGTTGTTCTTGAGTTGAAAAGTGATTTTGGATGAGTTTTCACTTGAGAAAATTCTGTTTGCTACAGAAAAATGCAGTAGATAATTAGTTATGGTGGTAGCCTAACCAATTATCTAGGTTGGTTAAGTTGCTACTGAAGCAAATAACCAATTATGGGAAACACCATAACTGATTATTGGTTCGTGGTAGAGAGTTGTGTAACTCAATAACCAGTTAGCCAGGCATGCTAACTGATTAGTCAAGCATCCAGGAAACATTAGGAAAATTTCATAACTGATTACCAGAGTGTGATAACTGGTTATGGACTACTTGAAAACAAAATTTAAGGGTTCTATAGAGATTCAAATGATGGTTTTCCAAAGGCTTTCACTAGAGAGAGTGATTTAACCTAGGAATTAGCTCTTTGTGCATTAGTTATGAGTGAAAATAGCTTTGTATGCACTTGTTGAGCTTCGACTTTGAGTTATATGCTTCTTAATGAAATGTTTATGTGATGACTGTAAATAAATTGTTATGTTAATTATTGTTGTAATTAGGATCATTATTGTTCATACTTGAGATGATGAATGTAAATCAATTGATATGCTAGTTATTATTGTAATTGACATCATTGTTTTTCATCCTTATGGTTATGAATGTAAACCAATTGGTATGCTAGTTATTGTAGTAATTGACATCATTTTATGTCATACCTGTGTTTGATGGAGGATGAGGTCCTCACTTTTGGGTGATCATATATGATTGTAAGTGAAGAGGTAACATTCTTTCCCTATCATAGTGATGAGTTGAGGATGGTTCATTCCCTCACCACACAGAGAAATATCTAGAATTGGGTTTCAGTGCTTGTTAAAGACTTGTGGAACTGGGTTTGTTTGTTTTGTTCAAGATTCATGGCATATGTAATATCCCAAATTTAGTAACCATAGTATAATCGTCATTATACCACAGTCACTAAGTTCAGGCCTGCTACTAACAACGACGCATTTCCAAATATAATCATTAGGCATTTAGAGAAAATATGAGCCACGAATGAATATATTTAATACACAACTCCAAAACATCCTCCAATGGAAAATACATTCTATGAATATACATAATATAATTTTTTTTAAAAAATATATATTCATCCGTGGTTTAAATTTTCTCTAAATGCATAATGGTTATATTTGGAAATGTGTTATTGTTAGTAGCAGGCCTGAACTTAGTGACTATAGTATAATGACGATTATACTATGGTTACTAAATTTGGGATGTTACAGCATATCATGACATTACCATGGAACTGGGTTCCTGTGAATGGTATCATGACATAATTCATTACATTTTTAGGTTATTGCATAGACATGAACATAAGGCATAATTAGACATGTGCATGGTAATTGTACAGGCAGTTGCTAATCATTACATATTCATGACATTGCAATTGTATGGACAATTGTTTGCTTTTGAGATTGAGATGAAGATTTGTGAATTTATATGTGGAAATGAGTTTTCTATACAAACTTATAAAGATAAGATTCTATTTCAGGAAGAGAAAGGAAGTGGTTTTGGCTTTTGCCACCTTTTTAGAGATATTTGTGTTTTACTTGATATTTTTCTCCAAAATAGCTGGAATGATTGTGATGAAATATTTTATTATGAAATTACTAAGAATATGTTATTCTCCCCCAATGTGTTGTGTTTCCATAATAATTCTACGGAAGAAGTGTAACACCCCAAAATTTCCTATCTATTAGACAGTAATTTTGACAGTTAACAGAATTCTACTATTTAGTGATTTTTGTGTACTGTAAAATTATTTTGAGTATTCCATCAGCGCATTTGATCGTTTTGTGTGATTTACTCCGTGTCAAGAAAATTATAATTTTCAGGCTGGGAAAAATCTTTATGTATTTATTTCTCTTTATTGTTAATTATTTTTAACAATCTGAATTGATTTTCATATGTTTTCTAATATTTGTGATTTTTGTGGATGATTATAAATTTTTATATTTCTCTGATTGTTTTTGGGCTGTTTGTGGGCCCAGGTGGGTCCCACAAAGTGAAAATTTTTCTACTCATAGAAAAATTTGTACTGTTTAGACGGAGACAGGGGATCTTACTAAACCTGAAGCCGAAAATAGTTTTAAAAAATTTCTTGTACTGTGTTTTGTAATACCCTTAAGTACATGTTGACTGGTAAATGGTTACGAAAGGTAGCATTTAACTTGTTTAGCATGTCAGTCAAGTTTTGTGACAATCTGAGTTCATTTAGGCACTTAGTTGCAACATAAAAGTTGTAAAATGGCTTAAAATGACTCAGATAATAGCATAAGTTGCTAAGTTAAGAGAAATAAACATAGAGAGTTTATTTCTAGGTCACAAATAAGCCAAATAAGATGTGGTAAAAGTTTCAAGAGAATCAGAGTCAGTTTGGTATTTTTAGGCATACAGGTTGTGCTTTTAATGCCAGATTGATCCCTAGCAGATATAGAAAATAATGAGAAAAGAGAAACAACAACTTAGATGAATCTTATGATTTATTCTAAGGTTGTTGGAAGTGGAAACTCGAATTAGCATGATTCGGGTATCCATAGCAGATAGAAGTTTCAAGTATTAATCTTTCCCGTAATTCCCTGCACGTCCCTTCCCCCTTTATATTTGGTTCTCCTCGGCAGAGAAGAAGAGAAACCGAAAACCAGAGAAGAAAAGAGAGAAAGGGGAGAGGAGAGAAGGGAAGAAGAAGGGAAGAGGAAGATCAAGCTTCAAGATTCAAGGCTTCAGTCTTCAAGAGGTAGGGGTTTAGAGCTTTTATTCATCTCTATTCTCTATGTATGCATATAGATACATAATATGCTAATTTGAGTTTTAGAGATGTTAGAAGAGTTTGGCTTGCATAGAAGTGTTCCTTGGGTCATTTATGACTTGTCTATAACATCAACTTAAGAAAGAAGACCCTTGAATCACAAAGTGAGCCTTAAGTTAAAGAATGAAGAATTCTAGCCATAATCCAAATTAAGAGATTTAAGAGAGTAATTGATGTTCCTAAATGTTAAAGAATTGATTAGGGACTTAGAATTACTTAGAATTTGGATTGAGATGGCTTGGAATCAGCAGAAATGATCAATAGAGCAAAGCAAAACCGAAGGCTGCAGACTGCAGAACTGGGGTCTCACTGGCGATGGCGCCGCGGCGTGGAGATAGTCACGCGCGGCGCGAGAGTTTTCGCCGGGAATGCCGCGGCGTGGAGGAAGCATGCCGCGGCGTGAGGTTAAAAATTAGCCCAAGCAGTAGCCCTCGAGAGAAGGCGCCGCGGCGTGCAAATCTTGTCGCGACATGAGATCCTGAAGCTCCAAAATGATGTTTTTGGATGCTTTGAGGTGCCATAGTTAAGGGAATCATTAAGACATGTTTCCTAAGTGTGTTAAGGCACAAGATGGGATATTTTCAAGTGGAAAATATCTATCCATCAAGTATGAGAAAGCATAGGCTTTTAAGCATCCTAAAGGAAAGGTTTGCTTTAAGTAATGATATTGCACTTTAGGCAACTTAATGTTGCAACTGATATCACTTAAGATGTGATGAGATAGTGCAATAGAGATGAATAATAGTATTCACTCTAGTAGAGAATGATGAGAAAGGTATGAACCTTAGGAAATCCAAGAATAGTGGATTACCTTAGGAAGGTACCTAGAAGCTTAGGCAACAAAGAGTTGCAAGTAAGAGCCACTCTAGAGTTAGATTACATGAGTGGAGACAAGATTGTGTATTAGTTCCACGGAGGAACGTTTAGGTACTTAGTCTCAAGTTAAGTGAGACTTAGTACATTGTTAAATACACAAGAAGAGGAATTATGACTAAGAAGATGTCATAAGCGAGAAAGTAGAACAGAAATGTACAACAACTCAAGTATAAGTTAAGATGAGTTAGAAGTACAAGATAAAGAGAAGATACTTCCTTAGATGCAAGTAAAGCATGGAAGTTGAGTTTAGAATAAGTATGTTAGCACACAAGTGTAGTATACGCTACTACCGAAGTGTGATAGAAAAGGAAAGTTAGATGCATGAACTACTCTCTTTAGACAAAGTTGAGTTAATTATGCAAAGTTTTAGAGAAATGCTCTCAGTTCCTTAAGCAAGGTTAGATGAGGCATTAGTTAAGATAGACTCTTTCACTAGGATGAGTTGAGTCTATAGAAAAGAGTAAGATGGTGTTTATGTAAGAGATAAACATAACACTAAGCTCTTCACACACTAGAGAGTTAAGCTAGTGTGAAGATGAAGAGAAAGGACCTTAGGGCAACCAAGATTAGTGGTTCGCCAAAGGTAAGTACCTAACACCTCAAAGCAACGTAAGGTTGCATTAGAGATCACTTAAGAGAAAGGAGTGATGAGGTGAAGTTTAGGTACAAGTAAGAGACATAGTTTAGTAATGTTTACCCGAGAATGTAACGTTATATGACGTGAGGTCATTCAGCCAGGAGGTAAGGGATCAGAGAAGTTCCTAAGGGAACAAGTATTCCTAACCAAGTGCTAAGATTACATATAGTATGAGGTTACAGATTCTCCTCATCACAAGGAGTAAACATAAGAAGACTAGAATATGCTTAGCTCTTAGAGGAACTAAGTATATAAGTATGTACGAAAGTCTATGAATTAGTCAAGTAGGATTGATCTAGTGAGTATCCTTTGATGTTAATCATGAAGGCAAAAAGGAGATAGATGGGTGTCCGAAGGACTTTTGAGAAGGACATAACCCTGATGTCTCGATGTGCCAAGGCCTAAGGAGATAAGTGGGAAATCCAGAGACGCTCTTTGAGCAAGGATGAAGCCCGAATTTCTCAATGAGCCAGGATACGTGTAAGGTGAGGATGAGGTTTCCTCTATTTACCACTAGATGATATACTGACTAGTTCCTAGCAAATTCCTTCGCTCCAAATCAAAACTCGCATTTGCATTTCATTCACATGCACTTAGGATTCCTTAGGCATATTCATTACATATCATTAGCATTGCATTTACGGACGAGTTGTATGGGCATTGTCCGTCACTGTTGGTATGTACAGATGTATGGGCGCTCGTATATATTAACAGTGTGTTGACTCTTGATTGTTATCACACTATTAGAAAGTGTTTAAGTTATGAGAAAAGAGGAGGCAACTCCTAAGTTATGAGAAAAGAGGAGGCAACTCCTAAGTTACGAGAAAAGAGGAGGCAACTCCTAAGTTACGAGAATAGAGGAGGAAACTCCTAAGTTATGGAAATAGAGGGGGAAACTCCTAAGTTAGAATTATAGCATTTGTTATATATTTTGTTATATACAATGTTATAGAGAACTGGTATTGGAATTGCTTTTACTGAGAATGTTAATTCTCACCCCAGTTGCTATTCCATGTAAATCCAGATGCAGGTTCAGATGCAGGTTCAGATGCAGGTACCGATGCAGATTCAGGTACAGGCAAAGGCTCCGGTACAGAGATGCAAACCTTGCCAAGGATGAGAAGATAAAGCATGAAGACTAGAATAGTTTTTATTGCTTTAAGTAGACAGAACTTATGTAATAAGTTTATGTTTGTTCTGTAAGTTTTATTTTATATGTATTACAATAAGCCCTCAGGTGGCTAAGTTGTATATGTATATGTATGAGTTTATGTTTTTCCGCAATCTCTCAAGGCTTTCTATAATTACTCAGTTGTGATTATAGATATATGTTAGTATGTAGTATAGAAGTGACATCTCTAGTACTGGTTATCTTTATATATCTCTGTCTATCTAGGATATATCTGGATATCTGTATTAGGATGTTACATGTTTTGTACTGTATTTAATTATCGGGCGATAAATATACAAAAATATTTTCTTTCATGGGGTTTTAGCAGATAAAAATAGAAATTATACTGTTAAGTCAATATTAGTGGTTATGACAACTTTTGACGGACCAATAGGAAGCAAGTTTAATTTTTTAAGACTTTGATATCAACCGTCAATTTAATCAACGGTGTAGAATCGGTCTAATAAAATAGCTATGACGATTTATAACCGTTGGATTTAGATTTAAATCAAAGGTGCAGATTTGGTCTTACAAAGTGATTAAGACCATTTGTGACCATTGGATTTGGATTTAATCAACGGTGGAGATGGATTATTTATAACCATTGGATTTGGATTTAATCAATGGTGGACATTTGGTCTTCTAAAATGGCTATGACTAATTATGACCCTTGGATTGAAAGTAAGAAGGAGTAATCTTGACCCTTCATTTTTGGAGATACATCTAATGGCTAAGATTTCAAGGAGGAAAGATCTAATGGCTTAGATCAAGTCTTCTAATCAAAAGTCTACCTTAATCCTAACCATTGATTTAATCAATGGCATAGAATGCCCTAGATGATGGCTTGAAAAGATGATCACTTATTGAATGCATAATAGAGGGGGGGGGGACGGTTTTGAGGAGCTTAAGAGCTTAGCAAAGTTGAAGACCACATTATTGCTATCATAATTCATCTTTGTCTTCTCCAAAAAGCCAAGACTTCTTCACAAATTTTCTCTCCTTCCTCTTCATGGTGATTTCGGCCATGGCACCCAAGAATGCCTTCCATCACTCAAAAATTTTATCCAACCTAGTTTCTTGAATCCTTACCTTATTCTAAGAACATCTCTAGTTATGAGTTTTCACAAAATCATTCATCTTGAGCTTCAAATCCAAGCTTCAAGTTTCTATCATAAAGGGTAAAGTTCTTTTCTCTTCACCCAAACTTCAAGTTTTAATTTTCTAAGCCTTGCTTGAACCATGGTTTACCTATTTCTACACTTGTTATTGATTTTAACATTTGTTTATGATTTTTAGGGATTTTTCCATGGAGATCTACGAAATTGGTAGGAAGGAAAACTAAGTGTTTTCACTTCATTCTTTATCTTAACCAAGTCTAAGAAGCCTTTCTTTCACAAAAATCAAAAACTCCAACCTTGTTCTTCAAGAGGAACCATTCGACCATTCACCCAAAATCACCATCCAATCTCTTTTAATTTCATCCAACCATAGATCTTGAATCTACATGATATTCTAAGCAACTTTCATGTTGGAGACTTTCTCTAAATCATCCATCTTCAACCTTATTCTTCAAGCTAAAGATTGAAGCTTTATTGGTGAAGTTTGTTAATCTTCACTTTTCTTTTGATTTTCAAGGTTCTAACCATGATTCTAATCCATGGTTTTCTTATTCAAGTCCTATATATATATATATTAATTATGTGTGTTTTGTTTTGTATTTGAGAAGCCCTTGGTGGTGAAGGACTTGGAAAAAGAAGCAAAACAATGAGCTTTTGAGGATCTTCAAGAGGTAAGAGGGAGATTCATCTCACCAACCAAATATGGTGGTGAGAGATGGTTTCGTATTTGATGGATGGTGAATCCATGTGAGGATTCATATCTATGGTCATGTAATAATTTGTGGGTGTTTATGTGTTTTGATTATTTGCCTGTGCTTGGTATGATTTGCATGATTTATTTGCTTTGATTATGGCATGCTTATGATATATATGTTGAATATGTATTTTTATGCCATGATTTGACGATGGAAAGGAAATTGATTTTTTGGTTCCAAAGACCAAGAGGAATTTTGGCCAAGACACCTCAAAATAGGTGTTCACAAATTAATATTTTCATGAATGATAAAATTAGATGATTAGAAAAGCAAGGAAAATAAACAAAGGGTTTGTTTTTCAAGAAGTAGTGTTCACGGTTTTGAGAAGGATTTTTATTAATTTATTTTGTACAAAAAGTTTCTAAGCATTTTACTAAACATGAGTTTCAAATGAAAAGGGCAATGTTGATTTTAAGGATTTGCAAAGAAAGCGAAAATGGATTTGCAAAGAAAGTAAAAATGAACAAATGAACAAATGATTTGATTTCAAAGACCAAGTGCTCACGGTTTTTATAAAGAATTTTTAATGGTTTTGTTTGTGTAAAATCATATTGACTTAGAAGGAAAAATATTTGATGGTTTAAATAACCATGTACCACGGTTTTTGAAGGTTTGTAATGCCTTGATTTTGATGAAAAAAAGTAATTTTTCAAATGGAAATATAATTGATTTAGTATAAGGAATTTGGAAAGGGAATCAGAGTGTTTTATCACTTGAGAAAATGGGATTTTTGTATATGAATGGAAAAGAGAGGTTGAAAGTGTTTGAACCTCAATTTATTTTAAAGAGAATTGATTTTAGAATTGATTTGAGAAAAATAGAGAATATAATAGTGATTTGATATTTTCTAACGTGTAACTCATCCTTTGGGTTTTGGAGAGCGTTACTAATTTTTAAAGTTAGAAACATTGATTTAATTCAATGGAATTGTGAATTTGTGGAATATATTGTGAAAAGGATTTTCTTGAGTAAGAAAATGTGGAAAATAATATGAGTAGTCATATTCTTTTGAGAAAGGTTGAAATGGAATTTTTAAAGGTTGAGAAATATTTTTCGTAATGGAATTATGGTGAAAAATAATTTACGTAACTTAAAAATGTGATTTTTAAGCTACGCGATTTGAAATACGTTTAAATATTTCTACGCGATTTGAAAAATGTTTAAATATTTTACGCAATTGAAATATTGTTAAAAAATCACTATGTGATTGAAAAGTGATGAAATATTTTTACCGAAGTGTTGTGGAATTATGAAAACGTAACAAGAATGTTGCGCAATTGTGAAAAACACGACAAAAGTGTTTTGTGACTATAAAAACGTGATAACATGATTTTGTGATTAAATATACAGTATGATTACTGTTGGGTCAGTGTGTGGACCCTGATTATGAGATAATGAAATTAAAACTAAGAATGGGCCAATGTGTGGATCCTGAAAATGAAAGTATGAATTTTGCCTATGATTGGCATTGGTGCATTGAACATGCATTGGAAATAAGGAATTTTGCCTGTGATTGGCATTGGTGCATTGAACATGTATTGGAAAGATATGCATTGAGGTATATGATGATTTTGAATTGAACAAAAATTGATAGCTGATGCTATTGGGACCCTTGTGGTTGAAGAGAGAATGTGAATTGATAGTGAGGTTTGTGATGGATCTTGGGGTGCGTCAAGGCACGGCGGTCGACCAGTAGATATCTGTCTATGGGCTAAGGCTGGACCATATGCCACTTGGCGATGCAGTCCGTTGCAACGCATTGATGATATCAGACAAGAACATGATTCTTTTCGAAAGCTGGACAATTGCCTGTGGGCTAAGGCTGGGCATTGTCTGTGGGCTAATCTGGAAGATTGTCTTTGGGCTAAGGCTGACAATTAACAGAACATTCTTCTCGAAATTGTGAAAACCTCCATGGAGTAGGACATTGAGTCTACATGCATAACATATGCATCATAATTGAGTATTTGGTTATTATAATTGAACTGTTGAATACTTGGATAATAATTGAGGACATCATCGTGAATATTAAATGATATTTGAACTGATAAATGATTAGATGATGATAGTTGATTAATGTTGAGTGCATTATTGGAATTATGGTATGATATACCTGTATGGTATGCTATTAGTGTTATCTCTATACTACCATATTGGTATTGGCGTAGGTGATCTCACCTCTTTGTTATATTGTTTTGCTGCGTTTGTGTTGTAAAAATTATATAGTAGAAGGAACGAGTTGTCTTAGACATAACGGGTGGCAGATATTCTGAGATTGGTGACAACATTGAGGAGTGGTTATTCAGGATTCGACAGTGTTCAGTGTGAACGAGGAACAAATATATGGTACATCAAGATGGATACAAGAAGAAATAAGTATGTTGAGTTTTTACCGTTAGTGTTTTACCGTGCTATTGAGTAGGACCCGTTATGGGGTTTGCTACTGTTTTAATTGAGTCTGTTAGTTTTATATTTCTCTTTAAATTGTTAAATATTAATTGGTGTCAATATTGTATATTAATCAGTTTAATTATATTTTCAGTAATACTTATGGATTTCAGTAAGTTTATGTTTCTGTAATAAGAAATTTTAAAACTCACCTTTTATAACTCAAACCTTTTATGAACTTCTTTATAGATTATGAGTTTGGGAGTTGGAAATGTGATACCCTGAGGAGGGTGTTACATATGTTGGTATCAAAGCACGATTTGAGTCTTTTGGGTTTGTGGTTAGGTCTATTTTGCATGTGTTGTGTTCTCTGTGTGTTTGATTTCCGAAAGGAAACAAATGTTTATTTGAAATGGTTACATCTGGTTTCTATTGTATTTTGATTCGTCCGTCTTTGAAGAAAGGAAATGGCTCGTGGTAGACGTACGTGTGTGGAAGCGGAACATGATACTAACAATACAGTTGCAACTGTGGGAGCAATGTGGAGGATAACTGACGTGACAGTATAACAAGTACAGAGGATCGCTGAACAGCAGGACCTGAAAGTTGAGGTTCAGGATTTGATGGAAGAGAATCAGTTTTGAAATACAAGATTTCGTAATTTTGGAACCTGGTATTTCTTCTTAGGGATATTAGGAAAGGGATTGATTTCTACAGGAAACATAATTACAATCACCAGGAAATTAGCAGAAGCAGTGAATGTGTGGACGTAGTGCTTGTAATAGTAAACCCATTTGGACCGTGATGTGTTTACTATTTTGTAAGTGAAGTGGAAAGGGGCACTTAATGAAGGATTGTATGTTCAAGGAAATAATTTGTTTTAAGTGTGGAAAGTTTGGACACATTTCTAGAGATTGTGTTCCATTGAAAATAGAGTTTTCTGTTAGTAAAATCTCAGATAGTAGGGAAAGTTGTTACTCTGAATGGAACGGGAGTGTTCTAAGCTGAAGACCTAAACAAGGGAGACTATGCCGCAGAATGTGATTCTTTAACCTATTCTTTATAGCATATGATTGAGTAGATCAATTATATGTTGGTGTTATCTGTGTCTTCGTTATCTTCTGACCTGCTGAATTCTGTTTCTATTCTTTGCCTATTGAGCTACTCAAGTTATTCAAATTATTGTTATAGATCAAATTTTTGCATTAGTTTGATCTGTTTCATAAATAGATATGATCTTTGAAACGGATTGGTCATTTTTCAACCATATCCTATGAGATTATTTCAACAAAGTGTTAGTATTCCAGAAAACTCATTCTTGAAATCGGATTACATCAAATTCTTTGCTGGAATATGTCCGATAACACATCAGATAGTTTTGCTATCTTCCATAATGTTTTTCATGTACCGCAATTTGCAAGAAAGAATATTTTGCAAGAAAGGATATTCCTATTCAAATCCATGTCATAGTATCTAATACAATGTCATTGAAAGAGGACGCGATATGTGAGACACTTCCTGTTAAGAGTAAAGGCAGGAGAATGAAGCGATACAAGGACAACGAAATTTCAAGTGACGTTGTTCGGAGTGGCGAATGTTTTCGCAATATCCGTGGATTAGGTGAGTAGAATTTTTCGTCCTTATTTAGACATAATTGTCATTATTTCTTTGTTGACGACATTCTGATCTATTCTCGAAATTATGAGGAACATACTGAACATCTCAGTGTGATTTTTTCAAGTTCTAAAAGAGAAGTGGTTATATGCTAAGTTGTTAAGATGTGAATTATGAATGGATGAAGTTTAGTTTTGGCTTCCGTAAATCTAAGGAAGGAATTGCAATTGATTCGTTAAAGGTTGAAAATGTGTTTGATTACTTATTTGGTATTAGTTCTGTCTAATTCCAGTGAACCATTAGAGGTGAACAGTGACACATTAAATCGAAGTTTAAGATATGTGCTTATGCAGAATAGAAGAGTTGTAGGGTATGATTTTAGGAAATTGAAGGTACATGAGGAAAACTATTCTACACAAGAATGGAGGTTGGTAGCTGTTAAGTTTGCATTAGAAGTATGGAGATACTTTCTTTATGGAGTAAAATTTAACATCATCAGTAATTATAGGAATCTGAGATATCTGTTAGATCAGGAGAAATTGATCGTGAGACAAAGAATTTTCATTACTTAAAATCGTTTAGAATGATGTAAGTGGAGAAGCAAGATAAGAGTTGGAGGATAAGATAAAAGAACAATATCCATATTTATTATAAGGATGTGAAATCAAGTTTTAAATTTCGAGGACGAAATTTCTTTTTAGAGGGGGAGTATTTTAACACCCCAAAATTTCCTATCTACTCGACAGTAATTTTGACAGTTAACAGAATTCTACTGTTTAGTGATTTCTGTGTACTGTAAAATTATTTTGAGTATTCCATCAGCGCATTTGATCGTTTTGTGTGATTTACTCCGTGTCAGGAAAATTATAATTTTCGGGCCAGGAAAAATCTTTATGTATTTATTTCTCTTGATTGTTAATAATTTTTAACAATCTGACTTAATTTTCATACGTTTTCTAATATTTGTGATTTTTGTGGATGATTATAAATTTTTATATTTCTCTGATTGTTTTTGGGCTGTTTGTGGGCCCAAGTGGCTTTACATGGCTCCAGGTGGGTCCTGCAAAGTAAAAATTTTTCTACGAGATTATTTCAACAAAGTGTTAGTATTCTAGAAAACTCATTCTTGAAATTGGATTACATCAAATTCTTTGTTGGAATATGTCTGATAACACATCAGACAGTTTTGCTATCTTTCATAATGTTTTTCATGTACCGCAATTTGCAAGAAAGGATATTCCTATTCAAATCCATGTCATAGTATCTAATACAATGTCATTGAAAGAGGACGCGATGTGTGAGACACTTCCTGTTAAGAGTAAAGGCAGGAGAATGAAGCGATACAAGGACAACGAAATTTCAAGTGACGTTGTTCGGAGTGGCGAATGTTTTCGCAATATCCGTGGATTAGGTGAGTAGAATTTTTCGTCCTTATTTAGACATAATTGTCATTATTTCTTTGTTGACGACATTCTGATCTATTCTCGAAATTATGAGGAACATACTGAACATCTCAGTGTGATTTTTTCAAGTTCTAAAAGAGAAGTGGTTATATGCTAAGTTGTTAAGATGTGAATTATGAATGGATGAAGTTTAGTTTTGGGTTCCGTAAATCTAAGGAAGGAATTGCGATTGATTCGTTAAAGGTTGAAAATATGTTTGATTACTTATTTGGTATTAGTTCTGTCTAATTCCAGTGAACCATTAGAGGTGAACAGTGACGCATTACATCGGAGTTTAAGATATGTGCTTATGCAGAATAGAAGAGTTGTAGGGTATGATTTTAGGAAATTGAAGGTACATGAGGAAAACTATTCTACGCAAGAATGGAGGTTGGTAGCTGTTAAGTTTGCATTAGAAGTATAGAGATACTTTTTTTATGGAGTAAAATTTAACATCATCAGTAATTATAGGAATCTGAGATATCTGTTAGATCAGGAGAAATTGATCGCGAGACAAAGAATTTTCATTACTTAAAATCGTTTAGAATGATGTAAGTGGAGAAGCAAGATAAGAGTTGGAGGATAAGATAAAAGAACAATATCCATATTTATTATGAGGATGTGAAATCAAGTTTAAAATTTCGAGGACGAAATTTCTTTTTAGAGGGGGAGTATTGTAACACCCCAAAATTTCCTATCTGCTCGACAGTAATTTTAACAGTTAACAGAATTCTACTGTTTAGTGATTTCTGTGCACTGTAAAATTATTTTGAGTATTCCATCAGCGCATTTGATCGTTTTGTGTGATGTACTCCGTGTCAAGAAAATTATAATTTTCAGGCCGGAAAAAATCTTTATGTATTTATTTCTCTTGATTGTTAATTATTTTTAACAATCTGACTTAATTTTCATATGTTTTCTAATATTTTTGATTTTTGTGGATGATTATAAATTTTTATATTTCTCTGATTGTTTATTGGCTGTTTATGGCCCCAGGTGGCCTTACATGGCTTCAGGTGGGCCCCGCAAAGTGAAAATTTTTCTACACGTAGAAAAATTTGTACTGTTTAGACAGAGACAGGGGATCTTACTAAACTTGAATCCAGAAACAATTTTAGAAAATTTCTTGTACTGTGTTTTGTGTTGTATTTAATTATCGGGCGATAAAAATACAGTAAATATATTCTTTCGTGGGGTTTTAGCAGATAAAAATAGAAATTATACTGTTATGTCAACATTAGTGGTTATGACAACTTTTGACGGACCAATAGGAAGCAAGTTTAATTTTTTCAGACTTTGATATCAACCGTCGATTTAATCAACGGTGTAGAATCGGTCTAATAAAATGGCTATGACCATTTATAACCGTTGGTTTTAGATTTAAATCAAGGGTGCAGATTTGGTCTTACAAAGTGATTAAGACCATTTGTGACCATTGGATTTGGATTTAATCAACGGTGGAGATGGATCATTTATAACCATTGGATTTGGATTTGGATTTAATCAATGGTGGAGGTTTGGTCTTCTAAAATGGTTATGACTAATTATGACCTTTGGATTGAAAGTAAGAAGGAGTAATCTTGACCCTTCATTTTTGGAGATACATCTAATGGCTAGGATTTCAAGGAGGAAAGATCTAATGGCCTAGATTAAGTCTTCTAATCAAAAGTCTACCTTAATCATAACCATTGATTTAATCAATGACATAGAATGCTCTAGATGATGGCTTGAAAAGATGATCACTTATTGAATGCATAATAGAGAGGGGGGACGGTTTTGAGGAGCTTAAGAGCTTAGCAAAGTTGAAGGCGCCATTATTGCTATCATAATTCATCTTTGTCTTCTCCAAAAAGCCAAGACTTCATCACAAATTTTCTCTCCTTCCTCTTCATGGTGATTTCGGCCATGGCACCCAAGAATGCCTTCCATCACTCAAAAATTTTATCCAACCTAGTTTCTTGAATCCTTACCTTATTCTAAGAACATCTCTAGTTATGAGTTTTCACAAAATCATTCATCTTGAGCTTCAAATCCAAGCTTCAAGTTTCTATCATAAAGGGTAAAGTTCTTATCTCTTCACCCAAACTTCAAGTTTTAATTTTCTAAGCAATGCTTGAACCATGGTTTACCTATTTCTACACTTGTTATTGATTTTAACATTTGTTTATGATTTTTAGGGATTTTTCCATGGAGATCTACGAAATTGGTAGGAAGGAAAACTAAGTGTTTTCACTTCATTCTTTATCTTAACCAAGTCTAAGAAGCGTTCCATTCACAAAAATCAAAAACTCCAACCTTGTTCTTCAAGAGGAACCATTCGGCCATTCACCCAAAATCACCATCCAATCTCTTTTAATTTCATCCAACCATAGATCTTGAATCTACATGATATTCTAAGCAACTTTCATGTTGGAGACTTTCTCTAAATGATCCATCTTCAACCTTGTTCTTCAAGCTAAAGATTGAAGCTTTATTGGTGAAGTTTGTTAATCTTCACTTTTCTTTTGATTTTCAAGGTTCTAACCATGATTCTAATCCATGGTTTTCTTATTCAAGTCCTATATATATATTAATTATGTGTGCTTTGTTTTGTATATGAGAAGCCATTGGTGGTGAAGGACTTGGAAAAAGAAGCAAAACAAGGAGCTTTTGAGGATCTTCAAGAGGTAAGAAGGAGATTCATCTCACCAACCAAGTATGGTGGTGAGAGATGGTTTGGTATTTGATGGATGGTGAATCCATGAGAGGATTCATATCCATGGTCATGTAATAATTTGTGAGTGTTTATGTGCTTTGATTATTTGCTTGTGCTTGGTATGATTTGCATGATTTATTTGCTTTGATTATGGCATGCTTGTGATATATATGTTGAATATGTATTTGTATGCCATGATTTGATGATGGAAAGGAAATTGATTTTTTGGTTCCAAAGACCAAGAGGAATTTTGGCCAAGACACTTCAAAATAGGTGTTCACAAATTAATATTTTCGTGAATGATAAAAGTGGATGATTAGAAAAGCAAGGAAAATAAACAAAGGGTTTGTTTTTCAAGAAGTAGTGTTCACGGTTTTGAGATGGATTTTTATTGATTTATTTTGTGTAAAAAGTTTCTAAGCATTTTACCAAACATGAGTTTTAAATGAAAAGGGCAATGTTGATTTTAAGGATTTGCAAAGAAAGTGAAAATAGATTTGCAAAGAAAGTGAAAATGAAAAATGAACAAATGATTTGATTTGAAAGACCAAGTGCTCACGGTTTTTATAAAGAATTTTTAATGGTTTTGTTTGTGTAAAACCATATTGACTTAGAAGGAAAAATATTTTATGGTTTAAATAACCATGTACCACGGTTTTTAAAGGTTTGTAATGCCTTGATTTTGATGAAACAAAGTGATTTTTCAAATAGAAATATAATTGATTTAGAACAAGGAATTTGGAAAGGGAATCAGAGTGTTTTATCACTTGAGAAGATGGGATTTTTGTATATGAATGGAAAAGAGAGGTTGAAAGTGTTTGAACCTCAATTTATTTTGAAGAGAATTGATTTCAGAATTGATTTGAGAAAAATAGAGAATATAATAGTGATTTGATATTTTCTAACGTGTGACTCATCCTTTGGGTTTTGGAGAGCGTTAGTAATTTTTAAAGTTAGAAACATTGATTTAATTCAATGGAATTGTGAATTTGTGGAATATATTGTGAAAAGATTTTCTTGAGTAAGAAGATGTGGAAAATAATGTGAGTAGTCATATTATTTTGAGAAAGGTTGAAATGGAATTTTTGAAGGTTGAGAAATATTTTTCGTAATGGAATTATGGTGAAAAATAATTTACGTAACTTAAAAATGTGATTTTTAAGCTACGTGATTTGAAATATGTTTAAATATTTCTATGCGATTTGAAAAATGTTTAAATATTTTATGCGATTGAAATATTGTTAAAAAATTCACTATGTGATTGAAAAGTGATGAAATATTTTTACGTGATTGTGAAAATGGTGAAAAATCACTACGCGATTTAAAATACGTGTAAATATTTTTACACGATTGAGAAAACGTTGAAAAATCAATACGTGATTTGAAAATGCAACCGAAGTATTGTGGAATTATGAAAACGTAACAAGAATATTGCACAATTGTGAAAAACACGACAAAAGTGTTTTGTGACTATAAAAACGCGATAACTTGATTTTGTGATTAAATATACAATATGATTACTGTTAGGTCAGTGTGTGGACCCTGATTATGAGATAATGAAATTAAAATTGAGAATAGGCCAATGTGTGGATCCTGAATATGAAAGTATGAATTTTGCATATGATTGACATTGGTGCATTGAACATGCATTAGAAATGAGGAATTTTGCCTGTGATTGGCATTGGTGCATTGAACATGGATTGGAAAGATATGCATTAAGGTATATGATGATTTTGAACTGAACAAAAATTGATAGCTGATGCTATTGGGACCCTTGTGGTTGAAGAGAGAATGTGAATTGATAGTGAGGTCTGTGATAGATCTTGGGGTGCGTCAAGGCGCGGCGGTCGACCAGTCGATATCTGTCTGTGGGCTTAGGCTGGACCATATGCCACTTGGCGATGCAGTCCGTTGCAACGCATTGACGATACCCAACAAGAACATGATTCTTTTCGAAAGCTGGACAATTGCCTGTGGGCTAAGGCTGGGCATTGTCTGTGGGCTAATCTGGAAGATTGTCTTTGGGCTAAGGCTGACAATTAACAGAGCATTCTTCTCGAAATTGTGAAAACTTCCGTGGACTAGGACATTGAGTCTACATGCATAACATATTCATCATAATTGAGTATTTGGTTATTATAATTGAACTGTTGAATACTTGGATAATAATTGAGGACATTATCGTGAATATTGAATGATATTTGAACTAATAAATGATTGGATGATGATAGTTGATTAATGTTGAGTGCATTATTGGAATTATGGTATGATATACCTGTATGGTATGCTATTTGTGTTATATCTGTACTACCATATTGGTATTGGCGTAGGTGATCTCACCTCTTTGTTATATTGTTTTGCTGTGTTTGTGTTGTAAAAATTATATAGTAGAAGGAACGAGTTGTCTTAGACATAACGGGTAGTAGATATTCTGAGATTAGTGACAACTTTGAGGAGTGGTTATTCATGATTCGATAGTGTACAGTGTGAACGAGGAACAAATATATGGTACATCAAGATGGATACAAGAAGAAATAAGTATGTTGAGTTTTTACCGTTAGTGTTTTACTGTGCCATTGAGTAGGACTCGTTATAGGGTTTGCCACTGTTTTAATTGAGTCTGTTAGTTTTATATTTCTCTGTAAATTGTTAAATATTAATTGGTGTCAATATTGTATATTAATCAATTTAATTATATTTTCAGTAATACTTATGGATTTCAGTAAGTTTATGTTTCTGTAATAAGAAATTTTAAAACTCACCTTTTATAACTCAAACCTTTTATGAACTTCTTTACAGATTATGAGTTTGGGAGTCGGAAATGTGATACCCTGAGGAGGGTGTTACATATGTTGGTATCAAAGCATGATTTGAGTCTTTTGGGGTTTGTGGTTAGGTCTGTTTTGCATGTGTTGTGTTCTCTGTGTGTTTGATTTTCGAAAAGAAACAAATGTTTATTTGAAATGGTTACATCTGGTTTCCATTGTATTTTGATTCGTCCGTCTTTGAAGAAAGGAAATGGCTTGTGGTAGATGTATGTGTATGGAAATGGAACATGATACTAACAATACAGTTGCAACTATAGGAGCAATGTGGAGGATAACTGACGTGACAATATAACAAGAATAGAGGATCGCTGAACAGTAGGAACTGAAAGTTTAGGTTCAGGATCTGATGGAAGAGAATCAGTTTTGAAATACAAGATTTCGTAATTTTGGAACCTGATATTTCTTCTTAGGGATATTAGGAAAGGGATTGATTTCAATAGGAAACATAATTACAATCACCAGGAAATCAACAGAAGCAGTGAACGTGTGGAGGTAGTGCTTGTAATAGTAAACCCATTTGGACCGTGATGTGTTTACTGTTTTGTAAGTGAAGTGGAAAGGGGCACTTAATGAAGGATTGTATGTTCAAGAAAACAATTTGTTTAAAGTGCGAAAAGTTTGGACACATTTCCAGAGATTATGTTCCATTGAAAACAGAGTTTTCTGTTAGTAAAATCTCAGATAGTAGGGAAAGTTGTTACTCTGAATAGAACGGGAGTGTTCTAAGCTGAAGACCTAAACAAGGGAGACTATGCCGCAAAATGTGATTCTTTAACCTATTCTTTATAGCATATGATTGAGTAGATCAATTATATGTTAGTGTTATTTGTGTCTTCGTTATCTTCTGACCTGCTAAATTCTGTTTCTATTCTTAGCCTATTGAGCTACTCAAGTTATTCAAATTATTGTTATACATCAAATTTTTGTGTTAGTTTGATCTGTTTTAAAAATAGATATGATCTTTGAAACGGATTGGTTATTTTTCAACCATATCCTATGAGATTATTTTAACAAAGTGTTAGTATTCCAGAAAACTCATTCTTGAAATCGGATTACATCAAATTCTTTGCTGGAATATGTCCGATAACACATCAGATAGTTTTGCTATCTTCCATAATGTTTTTCATGTACCGCAATTTGCAAGAAAGAATATTTTGCAAGAAAGGATATTCCTATTCAAATCCATGTCATAGTATCTAATACAATGTCATTGAAAGAGGACGCGATATGTGAGACACTTCCTGTTAAGAGTAAAGGCAGGAGAATGAAGCGATACAAGGACAACGAAATTTCAAGTGACGTTGTTCGGAGTGGCGAATGTTTTCGCAATATCCGTGGATTAGGTGAGTAGAATTTTTCGTCCTTATTTAGACATAATTGTCATTATTTCTTTGTTGACGACATTCTGATCTATTCTCGAAATTATGAGGAACATACTGAACATCTCAGTGTGATTTTTTCAAGTTCTAAAAGAGAAGTGGTTATATGCTAAGTTGTTAAGATGTGAATTATGAATGGATGAAGTTTAGTTTTGGCTTCCGTAAATCTAAGGAAGGAATTGCAATTGATTCGTTAAAGGTTGAAAATGTGTTTGATTACTTATTTGGTATTAGTTCTGTCTAATTCCAGTGAACCATTAGAGGTGAACAGTGACACATTAAATCGAAGTTTAAGATATGTGCTTATGCAGAATAGAAGAGTTGTAGGGTATGATTTTAGGTCTTATTCAAGTCCTATATATATGTTAATTATGAGTGTTTTGTTTTGTATTTGAGAAGCCATTGGTGGTGAAGGACTTGGAAAAAGAAGCAAAACAAGGAGCTTTTGAGGATCTTCAAGAGGTAAGAGCTAGATTCATCTCACCAACCAAGTATGGTGGTGAGAGATAGTTTGGTATTTGATGGATGGTGAATCCATGTGAGGATTCATATCCATGGTCATGTAATAATTTGTGAGTGTTTATGTGCTTTGATTATTTGTCTGTGCTTGGTATGATTTGCATGATTTATTTGCTTTGATTATGGCATGCTTGTGATATATATATTGAATATGTATTTGTATGCCATGATTTGATGATGGAAAGGAAATTGATTTTTTGGTTCCAAAGATCAAGAGGAGTTTTGGCCAAGACACCTCAAAATAGGTGTTCACAAATTAATATTTTCGTGAATGATAAAATTGGATGATTAGAAAAGCAAGGAAAATAAACAAAGGGTCTGTTTTTCAAGTAGTAGTGTTCACGGTTTTGAGAAGGATTTTTATTGATTTATTTTGTGTAAAAAGTTTTTAAGCATTTTACTAAACATGAGTTTTAAATGAAAAGGGTAATGTTGATTTTAAGGATTTGTAAAGAAAGTGAAAATGGATTTGCAAAGAAAGTGAAAATGAAAAATGAACAAATGATTTGATTTGAAAGACCAAGTGCTCACGGTTTTTATAAAGAATTTTTAATGGTTTTGTTTGTGTAAAACCATATTGACTTAGAAGGAAAAATATTTGATGGTTTAAATAACCATGTACCACGGTTTTTGAAGGTTTGTAATGCCTTGATTTTGATGAAACAAAGTGATTTTTCAAATGGAAATATAATTGATTTAGTATAAGGAATTTGGAAAGGGAATCAGAGTATTTTATCACTTGAGAAGATGGGATTTTTGTATATGAATGGAAAAGAGAGGTTGAAAGTGTTTGAACCTCAATTTATTTTGAAGAGAATTGATTTCAGAATTGATTTGAGAAAAATAGAGAATATAATAGTGATTTGATATTTTCTAACGTGTGACTCATCCTTTGGGTTTTGGAGAGCGTTAGTAATTTTTAAAGTTAGAAACATTGATTTAATTCAATGGAATTGTGAATTTGTGGAATATATTGTGAAAAAGATTTTCTTGAGTAAGAAGATGTGGAAAATAATGTGAGTAGTCATATTATTTTGAGAAAGGTTGAAATGGAATTTTTGAAGGTTGAGAAATATTTTTCGTAATGGAATTATGGTGAAAAATAATTTACGTAACTTAAAAATGTGATTTTTAAGCTACGCGATTTGAAATATGTTTAAATATTTCTATGCGATTTGAAAATTGTTTAAATATTTTACGCGATTGAAATATTGTTAAAAAATCACTATGTGATTGAAAAGTGATGAAATAATTTTACGTGATTGTGAAAATGGTGAAAAATCACTACGCGATTTGAAATACGTGTAAATATTTTTACACGATTAAGAAAACGTTGAAAAATCAATACGTGATTTGAAAATGCAACCGAAATGTTGTGGAATTATGAAAACGTAACAAAAATGTTGCGCAATTGTGAAAAACACGACAAAAGTGTTTTGTGACTATAAAAACGCGATAACTTGATTTTGTGATTAAATATACAGTATGATTACTGTTGGGTCAGTGTGTGGACCCTGATTATGAGATAATGAAATTAAAACTGAGAATGAGCCAATGTGTGGATCCTGAATATAAAAGTATGAATTTTGCCTATGATTGGCATTGGTGCATTGAACATGCATTGGAAATGAGGAATTTTGCCTGTGATTGGCATTGGTGCATTGAACATGCATTAGAAAGATATGCA
Source organism: Ormosia emarginata (assembly GCA_029884605.1). Taxonomy (NCBI): domain Eukaryota; kingdom Viridiplantae; phylum Streptophyta; class Magnoliopsida; order Fabales; family Fabaceae; genus Ormosia; species Ormosia emarginata. Next base: position 3,053,925 of record JAQQTP010000023.1, read on the forward strand.
TTGAGGTATATGATGATTTTGAATTGAACAAAAATTGATAGCTGATGCTATTGGGACCCTTGTGGTTGAAGAGAGAATGTGAATTGATAGTGACGTCTGGGATGGATCTTGGGGTGTGTCAAGGTGTAGCGGTCGACCAGTGGATATCTGTCTGTGGGCTAAGGCTGAACCATATGCCACTTGGTGATGCAGTCTGTTGCAACGCATTGATGATACCCGACAAGAACATGATTCTTTTCAAAAGCTGGACAATTGCCAATGGGCTAAGGCTGGGTATTGTCTGTGGGCTAATCTGGAAGATTGTCTTTAGGCTAAGGCTAACAATTAACAGAGCATTCTTCTCGAAATTGTGAAAACCTCCATGGAGTAGGACATTGAGTCTACATGCATAACATATGCATCATAATTGAGTATTTGGTTATTATAATTGAACTGTTGAATACTTGGATAATAATTGAGGACATCATCGTAAATATTGAATGATATTTGAACTGATAAATGATTGGATGATGATAGTTGATTAATGTTGAGTGCATTATTGGAATTATGGTATGATATACCTGTATGGTATGCTATTTGTGTTATCTTTGTACTACCATGTTGGTATTGGCGTAGGTGATCTCGCCTCTTTGTTATATTGTTTTGCTGTGTTTGTGTTGTAAAAATTATATAGTAGAAGGAACGAGTTGTCTTAGACATAATAGGTGGTAGATATTCTGAGATTGGTGACAACATTGAGGAGTGGTTATTCAGGATTCGACAGTGTGCAGTGTGAACGAGGAACAAATATATGGTACATCAAGATGGATACAAGAAAAAATAAGTATGTTGAGTTTTTACTGTTAGTGTTTTACCGTACTATTGAGTAAGACCCGTTATGGGGTTTGCTACTGTTTTAATTGAGTCTGTTAGTTTTATATTTCTCTTTAAATTGTTAAATATTAATTGATGTCAATATTGTATATTAATCAGTTTAATTATATTTTCAGTAATACTTATGGATTTCAGCAAGTTTATATTTCTGTAATAAGAAATTTTAAAACTCACCTTTTATAACTCAAACCTTTTATGAACTTCTATACAAATTATGAGTTTGGGAGTCGGAAATATGATATCCTAAGGAGGGTGTTACAAGAAGACTTATGGTTACTGAGGTGTAGGCAAGAGCTTGGAAAACTTAACTTAGTATTGCTTTGCAGTTTCTTTTTGGAACATGTATATTTTGTGCCTTGAGAGACCTAGTTTACAAGCTTTGTTTATATTTTGTATTTATGAAAAATACAGACATTGTGAATTATTCATTCTCATTGTGGCTCATATTTTTTATTTATACTTAATTTTTGTAATAAAAATGTTTTTAGTAGATAGTAGCATGCTTAGATCTAATTACTTAGGTATAATCTCGATTATACAGTTGTTATTAAATTTGGTATGTTACATCATGCAATGTAGGCTCGCATTCCTTTCTTTTCCTTAGAAGGCCTCTTCTCAAACTTCTCTACCTTCTTTTAATAAATGGGACACTCCATCTTCATGTGCCATAATTTTCCACATTAGTAGCATGTTGTTGTGGATGAAGTTCCTTCCTCTTTATGATAAGTCTTCTTTGGAGGGAAATATGATCTTCTTTGAATTCTCTTCTTTGTTAGGAATTTTCCAAAGCTCTTCACAAGGAGGCTAAGATTCTCCTCATTTAGCTCAAGGTTCTCCATGCCATCTCGATTATCTTCATCATCATCATCAATCATGGAGGAAGTGACATTGAGATCAATTCCCTTCTTTTTCTTGTCAAGCTCCTCATTTTGGTTGAGTTTAATTAACTCTGATTAATGTTCTTGGAGGTTTCCAAAGAAAGTGACTAGTGTCATTGTTGAGAGGTTTCTTGACTCTGTAATAGCCATCACTTTAGGTATGCCTGCTCAAACACCTTAAAACTTTGTTAATAAGATCTTCATTAGGAAAAGTATTTTCCAATGAAGCAAGATGATTTACAATATGTGTGAACCTCTTGTTGGATTTATGGGAGTCTAGCAATCACCTTAGGACTCGCATGTACAAATGAACATATATCAAGAGAGCTTGACAGCCCAGCCTGCCGGTGCGCCATGTGTGCGCTGTGAAGCCCTTCATGCCCACCCACAACAAGTTATAGATGTGGGGCTATGCACTGCCAGTATAAGGAAATAAAGTTGTGCCCTAACTAACAACTATAGCTTTTAGCCTAGTGGTAAGCGCTTGATCCTAACAAGTGATATCAGAGCGAGGTCGCAGGTTCAAGTAGCCCGGGTATTGCTAGAGGGAGACCTCTTTTGCATTTCTTGAATGCTAAAACTTTAGTTCATTCTAAAGAGTTCATACTCATAAGTGAAAGTATTTATTCTTGATTTTTAAACTTCACTAGTACCCTCATGGGTTACTTGTAAAGTGTCCCATATTTCTTAGACAGTCTTGCAAATTGAAGTCTTAAAGAACTCATCATACCCCAAAGTTGTGGTAATGATGTTTTTGCCTCTCAAATTGTATTAGACCTTTTTCTTATTTTCGATTAATTAACTTCTTGGTGTATTGACTCTTACACCATTTCCAAAATGTGTGGGAACAAAATGACCATTTTCGACTGCATCTCATACATCTAGATCAATAACTTCAATAAAAATTTTCATTCATTCTTTCCAATATGCATAACCAACACATTTGAAAAAGGTGAAGAGAATTCAAGTAAATATATAAAATTAAAGCACAAATATAAATGAGTTTGAGTAGCGAAGAGCAAACATAATATTTATTCTAGTTCAGCCACTCATTGTGACCTACGTCCAGTCTTTAAGTAAATCACTCAAGATTTTTCACTAACACTTCAAGCTTGAACAAGTACTTGAAACCTTTACAATCAAGAGTACTTAACACACCTCTAGGACGCCTCACCCAATGTGTTTGAGTCTCAAAACAAGGGATACCTCACCCTTACAATTTTTGAGGGATACTTCACCTGCTTTACATAAAATCGAAGTGTATTTGAATGATAAACTCTCACAAGAGTGGATATTACAAATTAAAGCTCAATAGGTATAAGGATGTTCACATTTTTTAGCTCAAAAATAGAGTATAAGGATTAAGGCTGAGAAAACTCGCATTAATTGCTCAACAAGATGTTTTAGAATAATAGTTACGTGCATTTTGTTATGAGTTTATGTTTTCTGCATTTCATATTGTAACACCCTTCATAGGGCATCACATTTTTGACTAAAAACTTAAAACCTGAAAATCATTTCATAAAAGCTTTGAGTTCTAAAAGATGGATTTTAAAATTTCTTTTCGCAGAAACATAAACTTACCAAAAATATAAGTAATACAGAAAAATAGACTGAACTGATTAACACACATATTACTTATATCACATAATATTCAATAACATTTTAAAACATAAAATTTACAGACTCAAGAAAACAGTAGCAAACCCAATGACGGGTCCTATTTAATAGCACGGTAATAACACTAGCGAGAAAACTCAACATACTTGTTCTGTTTCTCCACTAAAACAGCTTACTGTTGAAACTTGAAAGATCAGTCCTCGACGCCATCACCAACCTCAGAACATTGCCTCCAATTGAGTCTAAGAACTCGTTTCACCTACTATACGAATTTAACAATACAAACACAATAAAGCAATACAGTAAAGAGGTGAGATCCCCTTTCACCAATATCAGTACGGTAGCAAAGAATGATACAAATGACAAAGTCATTCCATACACACAGATATCACAATTATAATCATGTTATCAATTTACAAATAATTTCAAGTAAACATATATTGTAATAAAATGAACAGCAATAATATTACCATAACAGATATAACAATTGATATAATAAACCATATAGTTACATCATGCATCATAACTCACATCAACATATCATACATAATATCTCAACATTGAATATAAATAACCACATTAAGATACAGATCACATATGCAAATATACACAGACTCATTCCTACTCCATGGAGCTAAAACACAGACATCAGAGAGAATGACCCGTAAAGATCTATCAGTACCTCAGGCTGCCCAACCAAACTATTTCACTGTCTAACGTCGTGTCTATAGCTTACAGTCCAACGTTGTGTAGTAGTACACAGTCCAACGTCGTGCACTACAAGCATTGTACTAAACAGTCTTTACAAGATCTTGATTAAGTATAGTGCGTGTCGAGATCACTAGTGTGTTGCTAGTTATCACGGCCCAGAGGAGCGACCAATTGTCCACATGTGGAATACTCCGCACATTAATGCCTCCAAGTCCACTCGATGAACCACACTACACTTATCACACTGACAACACGATGTAATTTACCTCGTCAATCAATCACCAATTCCAAACCAATTGACATGACTCCCAATGCATGAATAAGAACAATAATTATCAGAATACCCTTAGTCTCAAAACATTATATTTACACAAATGCCCTCAATGGCACTATAACCCATATTTACGCAAGTGCCCTCAATGGCAATAAATCTCAAATACAGTATGTCTCCACTTGACAGTACCATATCTTAACATGTCCGGGTCCACCACTTTGGCCCAACAGTAAAACTTACTGTTCCAATTAATCGCATAGAAATTTTATCACGTTTTCACAATTGCGTCACTTTTACAAATGTTTTTAAATCGCGTAAATATATTTTGCTATTTTTGAAATCGCGTAGTGTTTTTAAATCGTTTTCTCAATCACGTAAGAGTTTTAAATCGTTTTCTTAACCGTAAAGCTTAAAAATTTTTATTTTAAAATTACGTAAGCTATTTTTAATACTTTTAAACTACGTAGAATATTTTTCTTACGTTATAAATATATTATGAAATTCTTTCCTTTATTCATTCATTTTTAGTAAATTGTGACAAGATATTTTGTCTAGAAAATCTATAAAATATATTTTCTACATTTTCCTTTAAAAATCCCTTTGTTTAGTTTATAATTACAAAATACACTTTGAAAATTACTATTATACTTTAATATTCAAAGGTAAATATTTTTTTAAGAGTTTTGTTTATTTCTCTTTGATACCATATTTCTAATAAAAATTTGTTTACTTCTTTAAGTCTTAAAAATCCATTGCAAATATATTCTTTTAAGGTTAAACAACTAGTCTACACTCAGAAAACAAATTTTGGATTAATTACACATTAAAAAGGCATATTGGCCGAATTCATCATTTTCTTGTATAAATCTTGTTTAAATTATTTTCTATCCACTAAATTATTGTAAAATCCATTTAATTAAGTTCTCATTAAATTAATTATATAAGTCCACACTTTTAAAATAGTTTTGGATTAAAAACATCATGAGTAGGCATGTTGGCCAAAAATCATTCTATGCATTAAAATCATATTTAATTGTTTCTCATCATTTAATCTCTTATAAAAACTCTTAATCCAATTTATTATCATTAAAATCATTCTTTTTATATTCCTAAATTTATTAAATTGAGTTCCCCTTTAATTAAATTACATAATCTACTCTTAGGAAATAATTTAGATCAAAAGTGTCTTAAATTGGCATGTTGGCCAAAATTCACTATATTTAAATCATTTTTAAATTATCTTCTACTAACTAAGTCCTTGTGAAAATCATTACTAATTAAATTTATTAATCCTTGCTTTAGAAAATAATTGAGAACATTTTGGTTCTCTTTGGGATAGTGAAAACCGTGAGCTATATGTGTTCTTTGGAACACTCATGTAATCCTTCAACATTTTATTCATATCCTACCATAATAATCATGCATCTATGACCACATACCATATATTAAAGCAATCATAAACATATACCAAAAATATTAAAGCTATAGACATGCTTGCACACATAATCAAACACAATTAGGAAAGACAATAAACAACCAAGTGAATGAATCCTTATGAATTCTTCACCATAAACACATTCATTCCTCACCACCAACACATGGTTGATGAGGGTAATCTCCCTCTTACCTCTTGAAGAAACCTCCAAAGCTCCTTGCTTTGCTTCTTGTACAAGTCCTTCAACACCAAGAGTTTCTTAAAAATCAAAGTAAATACACATAAAATCAATATATATAAACTTGAATAAGAAAACCATGAATTAGAATCATGGTTAGAACCTTGAAAATCAAAAGAAAAGTGAAGATTCATGAACTTCACCAATAAAGCTTCAATCTTTAGCTTGAAGAACAAGGTTGAAGATGGATGATTTAGAGAAAGTCTTTAACTACAAAGATGCTTGGATTGATGTAAGGATTCAAGAAATAAGGTTACTTAAAATTATTGGAGAGTAGAGGTGGTGGCCGAAACTCACCAAGAAAGAGGATATGGATTTTTTAATTTTTGTGAGGGAAAGGCTTCTTAGACTTGGTTAAGGTAAAGAACGAAGTGAAAACACTTGGTTTTCCTTCCTATCAATTTCATGGAGCTCTATGGAAAAATCCCTAAAATCATAAACAAATGTTAAAATCAATAACAAGTGTAGGAATAGGTAAACCATGGTTCAAGCATGGCTTAGAAAATCAAAACTAAAAGATTGAGTGAAGAAATATGAACTTTACCCTTTTTGATAGAAACTTGAAGCTTGGATTTGAAGCTCAAGATGAATGATTTTGTGAAAACTCATAACTAAATATGTTCTTAGAATGGTATTTAGGTTTAGGAAATGTGTTTAGATGAAATTTTAGAAGCTTGGAGGCATGGCTTCTAAGTGTTGGCCGAATGGTGTTCTTGGAGAAGAGAATGAAGTTTTTGTGTTTTGTTTTGGAGAAGATGATGAATAGAAAGACAATTATGATACAAATGTGATAGAAATCAACCATTTTGGCCACCTTTAGGGTGCATGGCCGTTGAGCACTCTCCAAATGGAGGTGGCCACTTTGTTTGACTTCCAAGAAGCCATCCTAACCCTAGCTTGCATCAAGGGCTCACATGCAAAGCTTAATCACTTATTCTTGAATGTTCCTAACTAATGGTGGTTGTAGAATGTTAATTAAATTACTAATCTCATTTAGTTTAATTAATCTAAATAGTTAAGCTATGTACTAGAACATAGTAGAAATTTCCAAGAACTAGTGTTGAATATGGACCATTGGATCTCTTCCTCATTGTAATCCTAACCATTAGATATATCTTCAAAAATGGAGGGTCAAGATTTTCTCTACATACTTTCCATCCAATGGTGCAAATTAAGTCAAGCCCTCTTTGTTGACTAATTCCTATTGGCTTAAAATAATTCAAGCCATCAACGTTGACTGCTTTTCTAAACGTGGGTCCTACAAACCAAAAGTGGATCCCACAGACTCTTCTGGGTCCATGGTCGTTTTATTTGTACTGACTAATAAAATAATATTATAAAAATATAAAATTATTTTATTGTACAGATAAATTCTAAAAATTAAAAGATTGATACACGTATTATTCGGAATTGGGTTTAGTAAGATCCCCCAGCTCCGAATAATTAAAATAAAATTTCCCCGGTCCGAAAATTATTATTTTCTTGACTCGGAGTAAATCACACAAAACACTCAAATAAAGTTATGAAACAGTCAAATTAATTTTATAACACACAAAAAACAAAAAACAGCACAATTGGGGCAAAATCATAATTTAGCCAAAAGTTGGGGTGTTACACATATGGTTCTCTATAATGTTTCCAATGAACATTATGGATATATATATCAGGTTATTATGTATGTAGTGACACTGTAATGTTGTTTGTCGTTATAAATGATTCATTTATTGAGACTTTAGTGTTAGGATGTTACAAGGGACACCAGATTCCATGATTCTGCACTTATTTACCAAAGAGGAATAATATGTAATGTCTAAGGGTCTTATTGCCCTCTTAATGTCATCTCTCAAACCAGATTCAAACTTCACATATTTCCATTTCTTATCCAGGTTATATGTAACATCCTAATACTAAAACTAATGACTTATCCGAAATTATGCATTTGTAAGTATATTAGAGCACGTCACTTAGATTAATATCAACTTTTATGAAGATGTACATATATAATATATAAAAATATAAGCCTGAAGCGGAAGTACATAATATATATCTTTATAACTATATACTATACAAAGCTATACATCAAGGTACTATAGTTACATAGTTTGCCACTAAGGCACAAAATAGTGTAGAACCATGTAAAGATATTAAAACAAAAAGAAACAAAAAAAAATATCTGAGTTCAGGTCCTTCTTCCTCTCTATGGTCTACATGTGGTCATCCTGTAATCATTATGGAAATTCAAGTAAATTGGATGAGAATCTCACAATTCTTAGTAGTCATTACAAAAATCATGTCATTATAATAATTCTAGCTATTTCGGGGAAAAATAATTTCAATTCAATAAATTATATAAAGTAGAAAGGTGACAAAGCCAAAATAGATCATTTCTTTTCCCAAAACAGAGATTCATTTTATATCATTTATCAAAATCATTCGCATAATCAAATAAATCATTAGTTCTTATCATAATCGCAATGTCATATCTGTAACACCCCTAGATCTAATAACTACGGCACAATCATCATTACACCACAGACACTAAATCCAGGCGTGTCACAGTCTCAACAACAACCTTTTTAAAAATTTCCATTATACATAAATAGAAAATATGAGCCCGAGTGAAACATATTTAGTACCCAACCATTTAAAATACAACCACTAAAGGAAAAACATATTCCATATATATAAATATATTCATCCTTGACACAAAGCACTGGTAACACAAAATATAATACTTATATGTTTAGATAAAATATGGCGGTTACAAAACCATTAAAGGGGAAAGTAGTAACCCTGGGATAGGTACTACTAGCAGACAAAGCCACAACCCTTATATAGGTGACACTCGGTGTCCCAGTCGACACGTTAGACATCAATGCCCCCATGAAGTTGCACCCGTACGTAATTGAAGAAATCTTATCCAGACGCCATATCGAAAATAATGAATCAGCCCTATCCAATCAGTAAGGGTGTGGTCTCTCTTCTTTTTCCTCACGATCTTTTATCAAATATAAATATAAAACAAATACAGGGATACAGGAAAGAGGTGAGACACCTAACATTCAATACCAATATGGCAGTAAGAAAACAGAACGACACAGGACGCCCACATAACATCACAACACATATATCTATCAACAGTAATAATAAAATAAGCATTAAGAGATAAACAACAATAAGTAATAATAAAAATAAGCCATAAAAGATAAACAACAATAATATCTCAGACAGTAAATAGTTTAATAAATTAGATAATTATTACAACAGTAAAGAAGATAATTTGATAGTTGTAAGTACTCATGCCAGATGGAATATGAGATTGACAATGCATAATGCATGTGGTACCAAAATCCTACTCCATGGAGCTAAACATCAACATTCAGAGAGAATGATCAAGGAGTCATGCCAGTATCTCGTTAGCCTTAAAATAAAGTGCTTTATCAGAAAAATAATATTTTGCGCAACATGGCTTATACATGGCACCTCAACAATGATCACGATATAGGATAGCATCTCAGTCTGGATCATCGATGTGTTTACATCGGTCTATCCCACGGCCCCAATGGATCTACCACTGTCTATTATGAGACATTAGTACCCTGACGCCCCCAAGGTCAACAATCATGACCTACGCTTAGTCTACTCGCACCCGCATTAAAGTGTAATTCAATCTCCTAGGTATGCACTGCCTTTCCAACAAAGTCCAACGGACATTCACAAATGCATGAAGACTTAATGTACATCATGTACGTTCATCAATTATATGTTCCTCATAAAACAATGCAGATCATGCATATTCATCAATAATATGTTTCACATGAACATTTCATATCATGTATATTCATCAAAAATATACTTCTCATGAAACATACCACAATGGCATATAAAATTAATCCTCAATAACATCATAGCACAATTTGGTCAAGTAAGTGTCAACAGTATTTGGTCCCACTCATGGACCCAAAATGACATAGCATCAAGTTCTCAAAAGTGATAAAACATTCCTTATGGTTCATTATGGAATTTCACTTTAGCTTAACGATTCTTATACAATCTCTCTCTAGAGGAATTCTCTTAATAAATCAAGTTATTTACTTTAGTTTAATTACAACGTATCAGTTATTGGAGTCATAGTTATCTTCTCATAACATTTTGGCTAATTCTACCCTGAGCACCTGAGTGTCAGGTCTCTAGCGCCTGAGCGCTGGTTGAGCGCCTGAGCGCTGGTTGAGCGCCTGAGCGCTGGTTGAGCGCCTGAGCGCTCAACACACAGCACCTGAGCGCTCACTGAGCTACGTTTCTGGAAATCATTTTGGATGTTGGGCACTTGAGCGTCCAAGCTCCAGCGCTTGAGCGCTGATTGAGCGCCTGGGCGCTCGCTGCACAGCGCCTGAGCACTAGTGCACCAGCAAGGATTCTGCAGAATTCGTTTCAGCAGAACCTTGTCCCATCCATTTTCAAAGCTTCTCATTCCTTTTTCAAGCAATCCAAAACATGATTCATGGTCATCAGTGTACAAAATAACAATCAATAGATTCATAGTCATCAAAACACACAATGCAAATCCATACATTCATACAAATCAAACAACCACAAAATCATGAAAATAATACAATATAACAAAGAAACTAATCCCACATGGATTCCCTCATTAACAATTACTCAAAGGTTCTCTCACCACCAATAATGGTTGAAGTGAGTAAGTCTCCCTCTTACCTATTGAAGACAACGCAACAAAGCAAGCTCTTTTGTGTTCTTGATCTTTGTTTTCCACCTTCAATAAAACCCTAGGGTGAGCAAAGTTCAAAATGTTCACTCAAACCATGGAAAGATAAGTTCTTGGTCACATAGGTGACCAAGAAAAATGAAAATGAGAAGAAAAGAGAAGAAAATTGAGGACTTTACCTCAAAAGCTTCAAGCATTAGCTTCAATGGTGGAAAATGGAAGATGAAGAACTAATGGATGACCACCAAAGAGAAGAGCCTTGGAATGATAGAAGGAAGCTAGAAATGTGATTTGTTTAGCAAACAAATGGAGATGGTCTCCAATGTGTGGGTGTGCTGTGGAGGAGGAAGAAGAGAAGAAGAAAGTAATGCTTGAAGAAAATGAGAAAAGAGAAAAGAAAGAAAAGGTGTTTTTATGTTTAGAAATTTGGAAATGAGATGATAAAAGTGAGAAGCATTTCTTTGCTTCCCAAAATGAGCTTTTGTCGTGGGGAGAGTGGGGAGGGAAGAGAGAGAAAAATTGTGTTTCATTAGGGAAATTTCTAGGAAGCTTCCCTTAAAAATCTTTTGATTAAATTAATCTTTCTTTTGAAATAAAGTTAAAGGATGTGAAATAAAGTAAATTTTAGATAAGGTGATAAGGATTTTTTTACTACAAGCTATTATCCAATGGACAACTGCTACAGATAGCAAAGCCAGTATTAATTGTCCAATAGATAATAAAATGTATAGCATTTTTTTTATCAGATAAAAATCTCAAAAAACGTGACACCTCGTAAATCGTGTCTAGTCTCCGATTTAGTAAGATCCTCTATCGATGTTTTCACAGTTCAAGGTTCTCGGAAAAAATATCTCATTTTCTTGGCTTCGCTCAGTGTGCATGCAAATCGAGAAATAATATTAAAATATTCCACATTCTCAGAAAAATATACAAAAATCACAAATATTATAAAACAACTATTTATCATGAAATTATAAATTTTCGGGGTGTTACAACTCTCCCCTTGAAATAGAAATTTCGTCCTCGAAGTTTTCATTTCGTAGGATAAACATGGATGTTCTAACACCCATTTTTTGGAAAAATGACTATTTTGTCCTGATTGTACTGTTTTATGTTTTTCTGTATGTTATAAAATTTATTTGACTATTTTGTAATTTTATTTGACTGTTTTATGTGATTTACTCCGAGTCAAGAAAATAAAAATTTTCGAGCCGAGGAAATATTATTTTAATTATTCGGAGTTGGGGGATCTTACTAAACCCAATTCTGAGTGATATGGATATTAATCTTTTAATTTTTAGGATTTAACTGTGCAATAAAATAATTTTATATTATTATAATATTATTTTATTTAACAACACCTATTGTTTTAAAATAGTAAAAATCTGCTCCAAAATGACCATGGACCTGGAAAAGTCTGTGGGACCCGCATTTAGCGAACCAGTCAACGTTTTTGGCTAGACTAAATTCTAAGCCAATAGGAACAAGTCAATAATGTAGGCTTGAAAATTCTAGACCAATAGAAATCAAGTCCACAAAAATGGTTCGACTTGTTAAGATGAAACTAGAAAGCTTAACTAAGTTTAAAACCTAACTAAGTTAGTATAGAAAGCTTATATAGTAACTAAGTGAAGTAAACCTAGTTAGCTATCTAGTTGAGTCCTAGTTAGAGAATGATCTCAAAATATCAAGACAAACTTAGTTACTCCCTCCTTGGAGCCATTCGGCCAAGAGCGTTCAAGAAGCATCAAGAAGGCTTAGTCATTGGATGACTAAGTTTTTCTAAACCAATTGGAGACAAGCTTGGAGCCAAAGCCTTTGTTCTCCACCCTTGATCACATCTAAGGTGATTAAGTGGTCTTGGAAGGTCAAACAAAGAGGCTACCTCCCCTTGGAGCTCCACGGCCATAAGCTAGGTTTAGAGAGCATTTTACTTCATTCTTCATCTTTGCTATCTCTAAAAACCTCTCTTCTCTCTCTTCAAGAAACACCAAGTCCATAGCCTTTCTTCCTTGAGCTATTCGGTAACAACCATACACCACCATCCAACCTTCTAAAATTTTATCTAACCCACTTTCTCAAACCTAAACAACATTCTAAGAACATCTCTAGTTGAGAGTTCTTCCAAAATCCTTCATCTTAAGCTTGGAAAATTACTTTGTGGAGATTTTTCCTACAAGGTGAAGATTCTTATTTTTCACTTCTAACTTCATTTCTAAGGTTCTGAGCCATGATTGATCCATGGTTTATGTTTTTCTCCTATGGTTATAACTTTTAAAAAATTTATTTGAACATGTTAGGTTTTTTTGGAGGACCACACGAAATCAACTAGGAAGGGTTAGAAGGAGTTATCATCCTTAAAGGTAAGAGGGAGATTTGATCTCATCAATCATGTGTGGTGATGAGAAAATGGATTGTATGTGTGTGAAGAATCCATAAGGATTCATTTATGTGGTTGTTTAAAAGCTTTCATTATTTGTGATTGATTATATTTGCATGTGTGTTTATGGCTTTAAAATATATTGCATGTGTTTATAGATGTATGCTTATTAATGTAGGATATGAATAATATGTAAGGTTTGCATGAGTGTTCCAAAAAACACAACATGGAGCTCACGGCTTCACCATGAAAAAGAGAACCAAAATGTTCTCAACCATTTTCTAAAAGAAGAACTAAATGGATTTAGGTAAATCAATGAATTCGAAAACGATTTAGAAGATGTAAAATGATTTAAAGATCAAATGCCAAGATTTTGGGGAATTCGGCCAACATGCCTTTTTAATGTGTAATCAATCCAAAAATTTATTTTCTAAGTGTAGACTAGATGTTTAACCTAAAAAGAATACATTTACAATGGAATTTCAAGACTTAAAGAAGTAAACAAATTTTTATTAGAAATATGGTATAGAAGAGAAATAAACAAAACTCTTGAAAAATACTTACTTTTGAGTTTTAAAGTATAATGGTAATTTTCAAAGCGTATTTTGTAGTTATAAACTAAACAAATGAATTTTTAAAGGAAAACATAGAAAACATATTTATATATTTTCTAGAAAATATGCTAAAAATGGATGAATAAAGGAAAGAGTTTCATAAAATAATTATAATGTAAGGAAAATATTCTACGTAGTTTAAAAGTATTAAAAATAGCTTACGCAGTTTTAAAATAGAGATTTTAAAGCTCTATGGTTAAGTAAATGATTTAAAAATTTTACGCGATTGAGAAAACGATTTAAAAATACTACGCGATTTTAAAAATAGCAAAATATATTTACGCGATTTAAAAACATTTGTAAAAGTGATGCAATTGTGAAAACGTGATAAAATTTCTACGCGATTAATTGGAACAATGAGTTTTGTTGTCGGGCCATAGTGGTGGACCCGGACATGTTGAGATATGGTACTGTCAAGTGGAGACGTACTATATTTGAGATTATTGAGATTGAGGTCATTTGCGTAAATATGGGTTATAGTGCCATTGAGGGCATTTGTGTAAATATGGTGATATTTTGAGACTAGGGGTATTTTTGTAAATATTTGTTCTTATTCATGCATTGAGAGTCATGTCAATTGGGTTGGAATTGACGATTGATTGACGAGATGAATTACACCGTGTTGTCAGTGTGCGGAGTATTCCACATGTGGACAGTTGGTCGCTCCTCTAGGCCGTGGTAACTGGTAACACACTAATGATCTCGACATGCACTATATTTAATCAAGATCTTGTAAAGACTATTTAGTACAATACTTGTAGTGCACGACGTATTTTGGACTGTGTACTACGACACGGCGTTGGACTGTGGGCTATAGACACGATGTTGGACAGTGGAATAGTTTGGTTAGGCAGCCTGAGGTACTGATAGATCTTTACGGGTCATTCTCTCTGATGTCTGTGTATAGCTCCATGGAGTAGGAATGAGTCGTTATGCATTTGCATTTGTGGAATGTATCTTAATTTTTTATTTGTGATATTATGTATGATGTATTAAATTGTGTTATTGTTTATGATATTGTGGTATGCATATTGTATTGTCAGTTTCTTAATTGTCATACTGGTAATGATGTAGGTCATCTCACCTCTCGATATGTATTGTTTTTGTATTATTATATATGTTTATAAAGAGTTTGAGGAAGAGGAATAGCCTCTAGATTGTTTGTATCTTGGGAGGAGCAATAGCAGACGGGTGATCAGTTTGACGAGTGTGAGCCATCCGATCATCCATATCCTTTGGACTGATTTTGTGATCATGGCGTTGCCTGGATTCCTTGGCTTTATGAGATTGGAGTTTCATGGAGGCTTAGAGGCTTGGCGACTGCACGAGGATCGAGGATCGATGATTTACTTGGGACGTTTGACTGTGTCCCTACGTGCAGAGTTTGATGCTGAGCCAGTTTTTACTACTACTTTGTACCTACATTTGGAGATGCCTTTGGATCTGAGGCGTCGCTAGGGATGACTTTTTCGTGTACCCAGTGAGATCAATATAGTGTCAACAGCACGGACTCCTGTCGGTAGAGCTGTGAGACATCCTGGATTTCTATCACCCGAGGTTTCCTCTGAGAGTGATCCTTCGGAGGGCTAGAAATCTTTGATGTGCACTTGGGCATTTCTATGTTTTGTATTATATTAACTTTTTACTGCTTTATTTAAATATTTGTAGTTGTAAATTAGTTGTACGATTTAAGACAAAATCATATGTACATTATGGTGTGTAATAATAGTTTGTTTTATTTTCTGTTCCGTGTTATTTTATGTAACGATATAATGTATAAAAAGGAAAAAAAATTTACAACTCATATTAAGTATGTACTAAATGTTTTATAACTTGGGTGAGGTTTTATTTATTTTTATTTTATTACATCATAAATGTGACATCCCCATAAGGGTGTTATATTAGTTGGTATCAAAGCCCAAGTAGAGTCTTTTGGGGTTGTGGTTGAGTCTGTTTTTGCTTGTGTTCTGTGATTCTCTGAGATTTATTTCTGAAAGGATACATCTAACTTTGTTTTGTTATGATTGAAGAAAGAGATGTCTGGTAGAAGGGGAACGCGTGCGAACGTGAATCGTAATGTGGACCCAATGATTACAGCTGCTGAGGCTATGCAGCGAATGGCGAAGGTAATTACTCAACAAAATCAGAGAGTAGCTCAACAGCAAGATACGACTGTTAATGCTATAAATTTATCTGAGTTTAGGCTCAATAACCCGCCGCAGTTCAGAGGCGAGTTTGACCCTGAGAAGGTGAGTCTGTGGATACAAGACTTGGAAAGAGTGTTTGAAGGAATGGGATGCGCCGACAATAAAAAGGTGACATATGCAACCTTTATGTTAAGAGGAGATGGTGAAAATTGGTGGAGAGGAACCCGCCGATTATTACAAGCTGAAGAGACTGAAATCAAGTGGGAAGTGTTTAGTGAGGTATTTCTGGAAAAGTACTTTTCTGCCAGTTCCCGACATGCCAAGGAGATGGAATTTCTTGGTTTACGTCAAGGCAACATGACTGTTGGGGAGTATGCTGCTAAGTTTGAGAGCATGTCACAATTCTCAAGGTACTTTCAAATTCAGCAGGATGAGGCATAAAAATACCAAAAATTTGATGAAGGACTGAGGGTAGAATTGAAGCGAGGAGTGCTACCCATGAGGATGACTCAGTTTCCTGCTTTGATAGACACATGTCGACGACTTGAGGAGTTGGAGCTGTCAAGAGATCCCAGAAATCGTAACTTTAGACCGACTAGGTTCCAAAGAGGAGGTAACAGCAACAATAGCCGATTTCAGTGCAAGCCGTATTCGAGACCACCAGGAAATCAACCTCAATGTTCATCTATTGGAGGAAGTTCTAGTGGTAATAGAGCTGCTCAGAATGTGGCGTTTATGCCAAGATGCTTTAAGTGTGGAAAGAGTGGGCATATTTCTAAGGATTGTTCAATCAAGGGAACGATCTGTTTTAATTGCAGACAACCTAGACATGTTTCTAGGGATTGCACTGAACCGGAGAGGAAGCCTGCGGTGAGTAATGTTCGTACTACTCAGTCACAATCAGGAGGACGAGTATATACAATGACTGGAACTGAAGCTTCTCAATCGGAGGATCTTATTTAGGGGGAAGGTGCCATTGAAAGTAATCTTCTGACCGTGTTATATGATTCAGGTGCAACACATTCATTTATTGCATATGATTGTGTGGAACGATTGAAATTACCTGTGTCTTCTCTGAGTTTTCAGTTGATTGTTTCTACAACGACTACTAAACATGTTGTTACATCCAAGATATGTTTGAATTGTCCTATTACTATAAATAATTGTGTATTTTTGGTCAATTTAATTTGTGTTGGTGTATGCCCTAGTGGCCAATACATTTTATTTGTATTTACATACATTATATTATGTTATTTTATATGAGGCATTTCATTTATTGTGTTCTTTTTGGTAGACATAATAAAGTCCTTAGAATAGTAAGTTTGATACCATAGGACATCAAGTGGATGACTTGATTGTGAGATCCTATTGGATAAAATACTATTCTTAAATGTCCCTAGTCAAGTATTATTGTTAATTAGGACAACAATAATGCATTGAGACTAGTATGTGCGTAGACTGATAACCACATCTCACGGGTCATGGATATGAGATATCAAGTCTACACATGGATACATATTAGAGTAATGATGTATTGGACAGACCCGCCATGAGAACGCTACGTGGATCGTTACGTGAGTGTCATAAGCGATTCTCATAGTGATAATGGTGTATGTGGTCCTTTGACCTGAAATCACTACGATTCCTACATGAAGAGTTGTGTGTTTTAATGCCATCAAACGTCATCTGTAACAAGATGATTATAAAGTTGGTTATTAGACATACCGCGATACATGTGGAGGGATGTGAGTGACCTAGATGGGATTTGTCCCTCCTACATAACAGGAGTGATATCTTCGGGCCCCCTGATTGAGTGAGACTACGAAATGCATGGCCATGCTTAAATGAGTCAATATGAGATATTGATCTCATTTGTTATTACTATGTCTACTCGGGAATCAGGAAACTGAAGATTGAACTAAACAAGGGTGACACATTCCATGCCTTGTGTTCAATCTGGATATCTGGACAAAGGGACTAAACTACACGGAAACATTGGTCACGGATAGGTTATGTCAAATCACTGACATTCTCATTACTTGGGTACCAGTGATGTGTTGCTAGATACCGCTCACTGTTTGAAATATTAAAATGAGATTTTAATATTACTACCAACGTCATGAGAACCTGTAGGGTCGCACACTTAGAACAAGATTAAATTGGAGTAATTAGAATCCAAGTTGGACTCGGATTCAATTGTGGGCCTAACTCATGACAGATGGGTTTAGGGTTGCACCACTTACCTTGCTACTGCTCACACTCACTTAAGGCAGCCTTTGTTATAAATAATACTGCTAAAGGGGCTGCTACTAGGTTACATCACAACCCTAGCCACACCTATAGAAAGTGAGTGAGAGATAGTGAGGTCTTCTTCTCCTCTCTTCGCAGCTAGCACTACGAAACAGAGGCGTGACTCCTTTTTGCAAGTCTGTTCGTGTGGATACCGTAGAGACATCGTCACTATTACGGTGTTGGTGATTCACCTCGCTTGTGATTATCACGCTTCAAGAGGTAAATTTTTAAAAAAAACTTGGATTATGGACTTTTTCGCATGGATCCTGTGAGGGAATTCTATTATTCCGCTGCGAGACTTTTGATCCGCAATTCCCAACAGTGGTATCAGAGCCACTTGCAAAACCATGATTCGGTTTTCTGCTTTTCTTGTTGTATGTGATAACATGATTCGTTGCTTTCTTTTGATAAAAGATATGATCTTTATATGTTATTTCTGAAATCGAAATAATGATGTATGAAACCGTGTTCTGTTTTATTTGTTGTTTACGAAACATGTTGATGTTTCTGAAACCATGAAGATGTTCATATGTTTTTGTGAAAACTATTTTGAAAGCTTTCTATTTTGGCATTTTTCTGGTATATACATATGTGATATGTATGATTCTGCGAAAACTATTTTGAATGCTTTCTGTTTCTGCATATTTTCTGTATGAATACGATATACACAGCAGCGTGACACAAGGTTTTGGAAACCTTGTTTCCGTTTTGTGGCGGCTATGAAGCTTCCTCATGACATGAAGTGTTCATGTCTTCACGCATTCTGGAAACCTTGTTTCTGGATAGGTGATGACGGCTGTGAGGAACCCCCTGCAAAGACATGAAGCGTTCATGTGTTTGCGGGCCTTAGGGTTCAAGTGTTGTTGCCCTAGCGGGACCCCCGTCAGGGCGCTGCCCCGAACCCCGTTCCGTGGTGTGTGATATTCGAAAGTGCAATATTCAAATCTGTTTTTATAATTCACAAAATAATAATGTGTTATTGCTTTGTGTTTATGTATTCTTACAGATGCATGGTGCATGGTTATGGCCTTAGTCTTTATTTTATGCTATTTTGGTTATTTTAAATACGACCTGCGTGTCGTGCCTTTCTCATTACATTCTGATTGTACATTCTCTTCTCATCTAACTCCCCTCGAATGTAAAAGAGGTTTCTATAATGTAATCTTCATGTGGAGACAAGGAGACGACATCAAGTGAGGACGTTGGTGGGAGACGCTTGGTGAAGCTGGCATTAATTAATGCTACTCTCTTAGAGGCCATAACCATGTCACGTTTATTATATGCTTTATATGTATGAGATGCATGGATGATATTTATGGTATGTCAAACAAGTTTAATAAATGGTGAGATCTAATAATAAAATTCCCTCAAAGAAAATATTAAGTCATTATGTGATGCCTTCCAATGCGTGGCACTCATCAAGACTAATATCGATTAAGCGTAGGTCTGCCAAAGCAGGGTGCCTTTATCTATATTAGTAAGATGCGATGGGATAAGAGTAATATCCAAATGCCAACCATTGGGTCGACTTAACTAGGCCATTTCAATAGGATTGAAGGCTTAGAGGCATGAAGTTGGGCTTTAGTCCATTAGATGGATTAGAATAAGTGTTATTCACCCAACTATCCAAGAGTTGCATGTGATGTAATTGGAAAGAGTTTCCTACCTAAATAACTAAATTTTGGGCGATCAGCCAAAGCTGACTCAAAACTAGGTGAAATATGGATCTTGGCCCACTAGGAAATCTTTCAATGGGATTTTTCGAGTCAATGCTGAGGGTCGTTGATTTGAATAAAATAGTGGGAGGCGTATTTAATTAAAAGACCTTGTTAAATATGTTTATAGCGTAGTACTTATATTTTGCATATTTCTGTTGATAGATTACCATGGCAACTAACACATCAAGTAACTTATCATTGTGATCGGTCCTTGAGAAGGACAAGTTGTCTGGGACAAATTTCCTAGACTGGTACAAGAACTTGAGGATTGTCCTCAAGCAAGAGAAAAGTTGCATGTTTTAGAACAACCTATTCCTGAGCCACCTGCTGCTAATGCCCCTAGAGCTGAAAGAGATGCTTATAAGAAGCATCAAGATGATGCCTTGGACATTGGATGTCTAATGCTAGCCACCATGAACTCTAAGCTCCAAAAATAACACGAGAACATGGAAGCCTACGATATGATCATACACCTCAAAAAGCTTTATCAAGAGCAGGCTAGACATGAGAGATATGAGGTCTCCAAAGCACTCTTTCGGTGTAAGCTGGTAGAGAGAAGCCCTGTTGGTGCTCATGTACTCAAGATGATTGGGTACATTGAAAACCTTGAGAGACTCGGTTTTCCTATGGGCCAAGAGTTGGCCACTGACTTAGTCCCGCAATCATTCTTGGGAGAGTTTTAGTCAATTTGTCATGAACTACAACATGAATGAAATTGACAAATCACTACCAGAGTGCTAAGCATGTTGAGAAGCCGTTGAGCGAGAACATAAACAAAGGCAAAGGAAATGTCATAATGATGGTCCATAAGAATAAGGGCAAGAAACAAGTGAGAAAAAGCCCCGGGACAAGTGGAAGGGTAAGGGCAAGGAAAAGTCCAAGCCTAGCACTTCTAGCTTGAAACCAGTGGGTGGAGTGGCTAAGGAAGGTACATGCTTCCACCGCGGTCGACCAGGACATTGGAAGAGGAACGTGCCAAGTACCTAGAGGAGCTCAAGAAGAAGAAGGGAAGTGAGACTTCCACTTCGGGAATTTTTGTTATAGAAGTCAATTTATCTTACGCACCATGGGTATTAGATCTTGGATGTGGATCTCACATTTGTGTAAATGTGTAGGATCTAAAGAGCGATGAGACCATTGACTAAGGGCGAAGTTGACCTACGAGTGGGAAATGGAGCAAAGGTTGCTGCACTAGCAAGTAGGGACTTATTTATTAGCTTTGCCAACCTGGGCTTGTAATTGAATTGGATAATTGTTATTTTGTGCCTGCTATTAGCAGAATATCATTCTGTTTCTTGTTTGGACAAGAAGGGTTTTACTTTTATAATTAAGAACAAAAGTTGTTCTCTTTATTTGAATGATATTTTCTATGGTAGTGCACATTTGAGTAATGGACTTTATGTCCTTGATCTCGAAATGCCCATTTATAACGTAAATACAAAGAGGTTCAAGTCAAATGATATGAACCCGACTTATCTCGGCATTGTCGTTTGGGCCATATAAATGAGAAACGCATTTCCAAACTCCATAAAGATGGATTCTTGGACTCGTTTGATTACGAATCATATGAGACATGTGAATCTTGTTTATTGGGAAAGATGACTAACGCCCCATTCACTGGACAAGGTGAAAGGGCTACTGATCTTTTAGGCCTCATACATAGTGATGTATGTGGGCCACTAAACACACTAGCTAGAGGCGGTTTTCAGTATTTCATTACATTTACTGATGATTTCAGTAGATATGGATTTGTATATCTTATGAAGCACAAATCAGAATCCTTTGAAAAGTTCAAAGAGTTCAAGAATGAAGTACAAAACCAACTTGGAAAGAGTATTAAAATCCTTCGATCAGATCGAGGAGGTGAATACTTAAGCCAACAGTTTGATGATCATCTGAAAGAGTGTGGGATAATATCTCAACTCACTCCTCCTGGAACACCACAATGGAATGGTGTTTCTGAAAGGAGGAACCAGACCTTGTTGGACATGGTTCGATCTATGATGAGTCATGCAGACCTTCCAGGCTCCTTCTGGGGACATGCTGCATGCATGCAGCTTTCACACTTAACCGTGTTCCATCTAAGACGGTTCAATAGACACCATATGAGATGTGGACTGGGAGACGACCCAGTATGTCTTTTATAAAGATTTGGGGTTGCGAAGCTTATGTGAAACGTCAAGTTTCTGACAAGCTTGGCCCAAAATTAGATAAATGCTTCTTTGTGGGGTATCCCAAGGAAACCAAGGGATAGTATTTCTATAATCCTACCGAGGGCAAAGTGTTTGTCGCACGGACTACTGTATTCTTAGAAAAGGAGTTTATCTCCAAAGGAATCAGTGGGAGGAAAGTAGAACTTGAATAAATTCAATGTTCACAAAGTATCAGCGAACCAATGGTGGAAATAGAGCAGCCTCCACAAGTCGTTGTGGAACCACAATCTGCTCTAGTAGCACAAGACCCGTGTAGGTCTAACAGGATACGTCATCAACCAGAGAGATATGGATTTCTCATGACTCAGTAAGGTGACGTATTGCTCATGGATCAAGATGAGCCTGTGACTTACCAGGAAGCCATTATTGGCCCAGAATCTGAAAAATGGCTTGAGGCCATGAGATCTGAAATGGAATCCATGTATGCCAACCAGGTATGGACCTTGGTTGACCTACCTGAAGGGGTAAAACCCATTGAGTGCAAGTGAGTTTTTAAGAAGAAAATCGACATGGATGGTAATGTGCATACCTTTAAGGCGCGATTGGTGGCTAAAGGACTCAAGCAAATTCATAGTGTAGACTATGATGAGACTTTTTCCCCAGTTGCGATGCTTAAATCTGTTCGGATCTTGCTTGCTATTGCAGCATACCATGATTATGAAATCTAGCAAATGGATGTCAAAACTGCTTTCCTTAATGGAAATCTTCTCGAGGATGTGTACATGACACAACCTGAGGGTTTTGCCACTTCACAGGATGCTACAAAGGTATGCAAGTTGCAACGATCTATTTATGGATTGAAGCAAGCTTCCAGAAGCTGGAATCTTCGTTTTGATGATATAATCAAACAATTTGGTTTCATCAAAAATGAAGAAGAATCTTGTGTCTACAAGAAGGTTAGTGGGAGCACAGTTGTCTTTCTAGTATTGTATGTAGATGACATACTACTAATTAGAAATGACATCCCTACCCTACAGTCTGTAAAGACTTGGTTAGGGAAGTGCTTTTCTATGAAGGACTTAGGCGAAGCCACCTATGTATTAGGTATCAGGATCTATAGAGATAGGTCGCAGAGATTGCTTGGCCTAAGTCAGAGTACATACATAGACAAAGTGTTAAGACGATTTAATATGCATGAATCCAAGAAAGGACTCTTGCCTATGTCGCATGGTATAAGCCTATCTAAGGCTCAATCCCCTTCCACCCAGGATGAGAGGGATCGCATGAGTAAGATTCTATATGCATCTGCAATTGGATCTATCATGTATGCCATGTTATGTACTCGACCAGACATCTCGTATGCTTTGAGCATGACGAGCAGGTACCAGTCTGATCCTGGTGAAAGTCACTGGAGTGTTGTTAAGAACATCCTTAAGTACTTGAGAAGAACTAAGGATTCGTTTTTGGTATATGGAGCCGAGGAGGAACTAGTAGTAAAGGGTTACACTGATGCTAGCATCCAAACCGATAAGGACGACTCCAGATCGCAATCTGGTTTTGTTTATTGCCTGAATGGTGGGGCTGTGAGCTGGAAGAGTTCAAAGCAGGAGACAGTCACTGATTCTACCACAGAGGCTGAGTATATTGCTGCCTCCAACGCAGCAAAGGAGGCCGTTTGGATTAGAAAGTTCATTATTGAGCTTGGTGTAGTTCCTAGCGTTGTGGACCCAGTGGACCTCTATTGTGATAATAATGGAGCCATTGCACAAGCTAAGGAGCCCAGATCTCACCAGCGATCCAAACATATACTTAGGCGCTTCCATCTCATTCAAAAAATCATCGATAAAGGAGATGTGAAGATATGCAGAGTACCAACAGATAATAACATTGCTGATCCACTGATGAAGCCTCTTGCGCAGCAGAAGCATGAGGGTCACACTAGGTCTTTAAGCATTAGAAATATGCCTGATTGGCTCTAGTGCAAGTGGGAGATTGTTGGTGTATGCCCTAGTGGCCAATACATTTTGTTTGTATTTACATACATTATATTATGTTATTTTAAATGAGGCATTTCATTTATTGTGTTCTTTTTGGTAGACATAATAAAGTCCTTAGAATAGTAAGTTTGATACCATAGGATATCAAGTGGATGACTTGATCGTGAGATCCTATTGGATAAAATACTATTCTTAAATGTCCCTAGTCAATTATTATTGTTAATTAGGACAACAATAATGCATTGAGACTAGTATGTGCGTAGACTGATGACCACATCTCACGGGTCATGGATATGAGATATCAAGTCTACACATGGATACATATTAGAGTAATGATGTATTGGACAGACCCGCTATGAGAACGCTACGTGGATCGTTACGTGAGTGTCATAAGTGATTCTCATAGTGATAATGGTGTATGTGGTCCTTTGACCTGAAATCACTACGATTCCTACATGAGGAGTTGTGTGTTTTAATGCCATCAAACGTCATCTGTAACAAGATGATTATAAAGTTAGTTATTAGACATACCGCGATACATGTGGAGGGATGTGAGTGACCTAGATGGGATTTGTCCCTCCTACATAACAGGGGTGATATCTTCGAGCCCCCTGATTGAGTGAGACTACGAAATGCATGGCCATGCGTAAATGAGTCAATATGAGATATTGATCTCATTTGTTATTACTATGTCTACTCGGGAATCAGGAAACTGAAGATTGAACTAAACAAGGGTGACACATTCCATGCCTTGTGTTCAATCTGGATATCTGGACAAAGGGACTAAACTACACGGAAACATTGGTCACAGATAGGTTATGTCAAATCACTGACATTCTCATTACTTGGATAGCAGTGATGTGTTGCTAGATACCACTCACTGTTTGTAATATTAAAATGAGATTTTAATATTACTACCAACGTCATGAGAACCTGTAGGGTCGCACACTTAGAACAAGATTAAATTGGAGTAATTAGAATCCAAGTTGGACTCGGATTCAATTGTGGGCCTAACTCATGACAGATGGGTTTAGGGTTGCACCACTTACCTTGCTACTGCTCACACTCACTTAAGGCAGCCTTTGTTATAAATAATACTGCTAAAGGGGCTGCTACTAGGTTACATCACAACCCTAGCCGCACCTACAAAAAGTGAGTGAGAGATAGTGAGGTCTTCTTCTCCTCTCTTCGCAGCTAGCACTACGAAACAGAGGCGTGACTCCTTTTTGCAAGTCTGTTCGTGTGGATACCGTAGAGACATCGTCACTATTACGGTGTTAGTGATTCACCTCGCTTGTGATTATCACGCTTCAAGAGGTAAATTTTTAAAAAACTCAGATTATGGACTTTTTCGCATGGATCCTGTGAGGGAATTCTATTATTCTGCTGCGAGACTTTTGATCCGCAATTCCCAACAATTTGTTTGCCTCTTATTGAGATAGATGTAATATTAGGAATTGATTAGTTATCTTCTAACCATATCCTTATAGACTGTGCAAACAAAACCATAGTTTTTCCTAAGGAAGAAAGTTCTGGATTTTTTACTGCTGTTAAAGTCAAATCGTTGTTGAGAGATGGACCTCAGGGATATATGTTACTATCTTCTCTAGAAGTCAAGAGTGAGAAAGATATGAATGCTATTCTTGTCGTCAATGAATTTTCAGAGATTTTTCCTGATGATGTACCCGGTTTGCCACCGAAAAGGGAGATCGAGTTTTCTACCGATTTTGTGTCAGGAGCAGGTCCTATTTCAATACCACCATATCGGATGTCACCAGTGGAATTGGTAGAGTTGAAGAAGTAATTGGAGGAACTGTTAGAGAAACAGTTTGTGCGACCTAGTGTTTCACCATGGGGAGCACCAGTGCTTTTAGTCAAAAAGAAGGATGGAACTTCTCGTCTTTGTGTGGATTATCGACAGTTGAACAAGGTCACGATAAAGAATAAATATCCACTTCTAAGAATTGACGATTTGATGGACCAGTTGAAAGGAGCAGCTATTTTCTTTAAGATAGATCTGCGATCAGGTTATCACCAAATCCATGTCAAGGTGGATGATATGCCTAAGACAACTTTCTGAACTCGTTACGGGCATTATGAGTATCAAGTGATGCTGTTTGGAGTGACGAATGCTCCTGCAATATTCATGGACTATATGAATAGGATTTTTCATCCGTATCTAGACAGATTTGTCATTGTTTTTATTGATGACATTTTGATCTCTTCTCAAAGTCGAGAAGAGCATGCTGAACATCTCAGTATAGTTCTCCAGATTTTGAAAGAGAAGAAACTATATGAAAAGTTGGAAAAGTGTGAGTTTTGGCTGGAGGAGGTTCAATTTCTAGGTCACGTGATTTCCATGGAAGGTATTGCGGTAGACCCATCGAAGGTAGAGACTATTTTACAATGGGAAAGACCTAAAATAGTGACGGAGGTTCAGAGTTTTATTGGAATGGCTGGATATTATCGAAGGTTTATAGAAGGTTTTTTGAAGATAGCTGGACCACTTACGCAGCTCACAAGGAAGAGTCAAGCTTTTGACTGGACTGAGGAACGTGAAGCGAGTTTCCAAGAGTTGAAGAAAAGACTGACGACTGCACCAGTACTGATTTTGCCATATCCTAACAAATCTTTTGAGGTATATTGTGATGCTTCTTATCAAGGGTTAGGATGCGTGTTGATGCAGAATAGGAATGTAGTGGCTTATGCTTCAAGACAGTTGAAGGTACATGAGAGGAACTATCCAACGCATGATTTAGAGTTAGCCGCTGTCATTTTTGCATTGAAAGTATGGAGACATTTTCTGTATGGAGCTATGCTCAATGTCTTTAGTAATCACAAGAGCTTGAAATACTTGTTTGATTAGAAGGAATTGAACATGAAGCAAGGGCGATAGTTAGAGTTCTTGAAGGATTATGATTTTCAATTCCAATATCATCCAGGAAAGGCGAATGTGGTGGCGGACGCCTTAAGCAAAAAGGTGATCAGTGTCTCTACCATGATCATAAAGGAGGAGGAATTGATTAACTAATTCAGAGATCTATGGTTGTCAGTAGAGTTGGTACTTGGAAAGATTCATCTAGGTAAGGTTATAATCTTGAATGACTTGCTAGAAGTGATTCGAGACAAATAGGATGAGGATTCGTTTTTGCAAAACGAAAATGAATTTTTGAAGCAAGGTCATAAAGCGACGGTGGAGGAAGGATCTGATGGAATCTTAAGATTTGAGGGAAGAGTTTGTATACCTGATGATCCCGAGCTTAAGAAAGCAATTTTGGATAAAGCTCATACTAGTGATTTGAGTATACATCTGGGAATGACCAAGATGTATCAAGACTTGAAAAGGATGTTTTGGTGGCCAAGGATGAAGAGAGATGTGGTGGAACGTGTGGCGTCTTGTCTCGTTTGTCACAAGGCAAAGGTGGAACACTAAAGACCTGCCGGTATGTTACAGCCATTAGCTATTCCAGAATGGAAATGAGATAGTATCTCGATGGATTTTGTTACCGGATTGCCAAGGACGAGGAAAAGACATGATTCTATATGGGTTATAGTTGATAGGCTTATGAAATCAGCGCATTTCTTGCCAATCAATATTAAATATTCATTGGAAAGATTAAGCCAATGTACATCAGCGAAATTGTTAGACTGCATGGTGTACCTACGTGTATAGTTTCTGACAGAGATCCGAGGTTTACGTCAAGGTTCTGGCGAAGTTTGCAAGAGCCAATGGGAACTAAATTACGTCTGAGTTCTGCCTATCACCCGCAAACTGATGGTCAGACAAAGAGAACAATTCAGTCGTTGGAAGATTTGTTGCGTGCTTGTGTATTGGAACAACGAGGGAGTTGGGATGAATTTTTATCTTTGATAGAATTCACCTACAACAATAGTTTTCACTCAAGTATAGGGATGGCACCCTATGAAGCACTGTATGGACGATGAAGAGAGTATGACTATTGGACCAGATCTTGTGCAACAGACTATGGAAAATGTGAAGATGATACAAGAAAAGATGAAGATGACTCAAAGCCGACAAAAGAGCTTTGCTGATAAGCGAAGGCGACCTCTTGAATTTGAGGAAGGTGAGCATGTGTTCTTGCGAGTAACACCTACGACTGGTGTCGGAAGGGTTATCAAATCCAAGAAGCTTACTCCTAAGTTCATTGGACCCTATCAGATTATTTGCCGAATAGGTCCTGTAGCCTACCAGATAGCTTTACCACCTCTTCTATCTAACCTACATGATGTATTTCACGTGTCTCAGCTGAGGAAATATATCCCAGATCCAACGCATGTTATACAGCCAGATGAAGTACAACTGAAAGATAACTTGACGTATGAGACGCTTCCTGTTAGGATTGAGGACAGGAAAGTGAAACAGCTTCGTGGGAAGATGATCAAATTAGTGAAGGTGATATGGAATGATGTAACAGGTGATGCTACTTGGGAGTTGGAAGACAAAATGAGGGAGTAATACCCTCAGTTGTTTTGAGGTACGATAAATTTGGGGGACGAAATTTCTGTTAGTGGGGGAGAGTTGTAACACTCTAATTTTTGAAAAAAATAACTATTTTGGCCTTATTGTACTGTTTTATATTTTTCTGTATGTTATAAAATTTATTTGACTGTTTTGTGTGATTTACTCTGAGTCAAGAAAATAAAAATTTTCGGGTCAGGAAAATCTTATTTTAATTATTCGGAGCTGGGGGATCTTACTAAACTCAATTCCGAGTGATATGGATATTAATCTTTTAATTTTTAGGATTTAACTGTGCAATAAAATAATTTTATATTATTATAATATTATTTTATTTAACAGCACCTACTATCTTAAAAACAATAGAAATCTACTCCAAAATAACCACGGACTCGGAAAAGTCTGTAGGACCCGCATTTAGTGAACCGATCAATGTTTTTGGCTAGACTAAATTCTAAGCCAATAGGAACAAGTCAACAATGTAGGCTTGAAAATTCTAGACCAATAGAAACCAAGTCCACAAATATGGTTGGACTTGTTAAGATGAAACTAGAAAGCTTAACTAAGTTAGTTAAAACCTAACTAAGTTACTATAAAAAGCTTATATAGTAACTAAGTGAAGTAATCCTAGTTAGCTATCTAGTTGAGTCCTAGTTAGAGAATGATCTCAAAATATCAAGACAAACTTAGTTACTCCCTCCTTGGAGCCATTCGGCCAAGAGCTTTCAAGAAGCATCAAGAAGGCTTAGTCATTGGATGACTAGGTTTTTCTAAACCAATTGGAGACAAGCTTGGAGCCAAAGCCTTTGTTCTCCACCCATGATCACATCTAAGGTGATTAAGTGGTCTTGGAAGGTCAAACAAAGAGGCCACCTCCCCTTGGAGTTCCACGACCATAAGCTAGGTTTAGAGAGCATTTTACATCATTCTTCATCTTTGCTATCTCTAAAAACCTCTCTTCTCTCTCTTCAAGAAACACCAAGTCCATAGCCTTTCTTCCTTGAGCTATTCGGCAACAACCATACACCACCATCCAACCTTCTAAAATTTTATCTAACCCACTTTCTCAAACCTAAACAACATTCTAAGAATATCTCTAGTTGAGAGTTCTTCCAAAATCCTTCATCTTAAGCTTAGAAAATTACTTTGGAGATTTTTCCTATAAGGTGAAGATTCTTATTTTTCACTTCTAACTTCATTTCTAAGGTTCTAAGCCATGATTGATCCATGATTTATGTTTTTCTCCTATGGTTATAACTTTTAAAAAAATTATTTGAACATGTTAGGTTTCTTTGGAGGACCACACGAAATCAACTAGGAAGGGTTAGAAGGAGTTATCTTCCTTAAAGGTAAGAGGGAGATTTGATCTCATCAACCATGTGTGGTGATGAGAAAATGGATTGTATGTGTGTGAAGAATCCATAAGGATTCATTTATGTGGTTGTTTAAAAGCTTTCATTATTTGTGATTGATTATATTTGCATGTGTGTTTATAGCTTTAAAATATATTGCATGTGTTTATAGATGTATGCTTATTAATGTAGGATATGAATAATATGTAAAGTTTGCATGAGTGTTCCAAAGAACACAACATGGAGCTTACGGCTTCACCATGAAAAAGAGAACTAAAATGTTCTCAACCATTTTCTAAAAGAAGGACTAAATGGATTTAGATAAATCAATGAATTCTAAAATGATTTAGAAGATGTAAAATGATTTAAAGATCAAATGCCAAGATTTTGGGGAATTCGGCCAACATGCCTTTTTAATGGGTAATCAATCCAAAAATTTATTTTCTAAGTGTAGACTAGATGATTAACCTAAAAAGAATACATTTGCAATGGAATTTCAAGACCTAAAGAAGTAAACAAATTTTTATTAGAAATATGGTATAGAAGAGAAATAAACAAAACTCTTGAAAAATACTTACTTTTGAGTTTTAAAGTATAATGGTAATTTTCAAAGCATATTTTGTAGTTATAAACTAAACAAATGAATTTTTAAAGGAAAACGTAGAAAACATATTTATATATTTTCTAGAAAAAATGCTAAAAATGGACGAATAAAGGAAAGAGCTTCATAAAATAATTATAACGTAAAGAAAATATTCTACGTAGTTTAAAAGTATTAAAAATAGCTTACGCAGTTTTAAAATAGAGATTTTAAAGCTCTATGGTTAAGAAAATGATTTAAAAATCTTACGCGATTGAGAAAACGATTTAAAAATAATATGCGATTTTAAAAATAGCAAAATATATTTACGCGACTTAAAAACGTTTGTAAAAGTGATGCAATTGTGAAAACGCGACAAAATTTCTACGCGATTAATTGGAACAATGAGTTTTGCTGTCGGGCCATAGTGGTGGACCCGGACATGTTGAGATATGGTACTGTCAAGTGGAGACGTACTATATTTGAGATTATTGAGATTGAGGGCATTTGCGTAAATATGGGTTATAGTGCCATTGAGGGCATTTGTATAAATATGGTGATATTTTGAGACTAAGGGTATTTTTGTAAATATTTGTTCTTATTCATGCATTGAGAGTCATGTCAATTAGGTTGGAATTGCGATTGATTGACGAGATGAATTACACCGTGTTGTCAGTGTGATAAGCGTAGTGTGGTTCATCGAGTGGACTTGGAGCCATTAGTGTGTGGAGTATTCCACATGTGGACGGTTGGTCGCTCCTCTGAGCCGTGGTAACTGGCAGCACACTAATGATCTCGACACGCACTATATTTAATCAAGATCTTGTAAAGACTGTTTACTACAATGCCTGTAGTACACGACATATTTTGGACTGTGTACTACTACACGACGTTGCACTGTGGGCTATAGACACGATGTTGGACAGTGGAATAGTTTGGTTGGGCAGCTTGAGGTACTAATAGATCTTTACAGGTCATTCTCTCTGATGTCTGTGTATAGCTCCATGGAGTAGGAATGAGTCGTTATGCATTTGCATTTGTGGTATGTACCTTAATTTTATTATTTGTGATATTATGTATAATGTATTAAATTGTGTTATTGTTTATGATATTGTGGTATGCATGTTGTATTGTCGTTTTCTTAATTGTCATGCTGGTAATGATGTAGGTCGTCTCACCTCTCTATATGTATTGTTTTTATATTATTATTTATGTTTATAAAGAGTTTGAGGAAGAGGAGCAACCTCTAGATTTTTGTATCCTGAGAA
Source organism: Ormosia emarginata (assembly GCA_029884605.1). Classification (NCBI taxonomy): domain Eukaryota; kingdom Viridiplantae; phylum Streptophyta; class Magnoliopsida; order Fabales; family Fabaceae; genus Ormosia; species Ormosia emarginata. The sequence continues at coordinate 3,085,661 of JAQQTP010000023.1, forward strand.
GGAGCAACAGCAGACAGGTGATCAGTTTAATGAGTGTGAGTCGTCCGATCATCCATATCCTTTGGACTGATTTTGTGATCATGGCGTTGCCTGGATTCCTTGGCTTTGTGAGATTGGAGTTTCATGGAGGCTCGGAGGCCTGGCGACTGCGCGAGGATCGAGGATCGGTGATTTACTTGGGACATTTGGCTGTGTCCATACGTGGAGAGTTTGATGCTGAGCCAGTTTTTACTACTACTTTGTACCTACATCTGGAGATGCCTTTGGATCTGAGGCGTCACTGGGGAGGACTTTTTCATGTACCCAGTGAGATCAGTATAGTGTCAACAGCACGGACTCCTGTCCGTAGAGCTGTGACACATCCTGGATTTCTATCACCCGAGGTTTCCTCTGAGAGTGATCCTTCGGAGGGTTAGAAATCTTTGATATGCACTTGGGCATTTCTACGTTTTGTATTATACTAACTTTTTACTACTTTATTTAAATATTTGTAGTTATAAATTAGTTGTACGATTTAAGACAAAATCATATGTACATTATGGTGTGCAATAATAGTTTATTTTATTTTCTGTTTCGTGTTATTTTATGTAACGATATAATGTATAAAAAGGAAAAAAAATTTACAACTCATATTAAGTATGTACTAAATGTTTTATAACTTGGGTGAGGTTTTATTTATTTTTATTTTATTGCATCATAAATGTGACATCCCCACAAAGGTGTTACATATGTTGTTCCTTCATCTTATCTTTTGACTTCTATGTCGTGCCTCTAGTCGCGTCAATTCAAATCGCCCTTACCAATGCAATCTCTTTGCCTCTGTGTTGCTTTGTTCTCCTACCCTCGACCTTCACAGGAAGCATTTTATAGATTCAAACCCTCTTTTAACTGTTCTGTGTCCGGTTTGATGACATGGGTGGATCGGGGATATACCTTTGTAATTACAACGTATGGAAGATATTATGAAAATTAAAGAGAAAGGGTGGTGAAACTAGTTGGTAAGCTACCAGACAAATCTGAAAAAGAATTTGATATAGTCTGAAAAATTTAGGAGTGAGTTTGCTGGCAACTCAGACAAGATGACACATATTTAGCAATGTCTCTCTTCATTCCTTGCTACCTATACTTCTGTTTTAGATTTTAACATACTTTGGTCTTCCCAGTATGTATACTTCAACTTACTCGTGTGAGCTTTACTAAAAATTAACTCCTTAAGTTCTAAATCAACTGGTATACAGACCTTACCCGTGGACATCAGGATTCTATCGAGTTCTTTCCTCACAATCTGACGCCATGCCTTGTTTTAATAGTTCCTTCTCGTCTCGTTGGAATTGGTCACTCTTCTACTTTTCTCGAATCTCTCCCAATAGATCATTTGAAATAGTAACTATATCTAGACATACCTCATCCAGTGTTATTTCCAATGATAACTAATTGTCCCTGAATTACTCTATTAATTCCTTCTTCTTGACCATCACAATGAAGATATTATGCAACTTTCGGTTCAAAGTGTCTTTCATGATGTTTGCTTTTCCAGAATGATACTGAAGCTAGAAATCATACTTCTTCAAAAATTCTAGTCCCTTTCCCAGTCTCATGTTCCTTTTTGGTCAAGTAGATACTTCAGACTCTTGTGATTGCTAAAGGCGTTGAATGTTGCTTCTTATAGAAAGTGTCTCCATATCCTCAGAGCAAGTACAACTACGGCTAACTTCAAGTCATGAATGGGTAATTCTTCTCATGCACCCTTAACTACCTCGAGGTATAAGTCTCAACTTCCTAACTTTGCATTTCACACATCCTAGACCTCGATGTGGAGCATCACAAAATGCTTCAAACGGTTCCTTGGGATCAAGTAGAACCAAAACTAACGAGTAGTCAAATACCTCCTCAATCCTTTGAAAACTTTCTTCACATGTGCTGGTTCATAGAAAAGTTTGATTCTTTTCTTGGAAGCTGAGTAAGGTATCCTACTATCTTGGAGAATTCATCGATACTTCTTCGATAGAAACTAACTAACCTTGCAAGTTACTAGGGTATTCTGGTCTCCAGTCTTTCCCATTGTAAAACTACTTCAACTTTTGATGGACTCACAGCAATTCCCTTCCTTCGTAATTTCGTGACCCAAAGTTTAACCTTCTCAACTAGCATTTGTACTTTGATAATTTGGTATACACTTCTTTTCCTTTAAAGTCTGGAAAACTATATCGAGATATCCAACATGTCCCTCCATATCTTCGAGAATAGATCAGAATGTCATCAATAAAGACAACGACATATCTGTCTAGATAAGGATGAAAGATTTGATTCATGTAATCCTTGAATACGATAGGAGTATTTATCACTTCGAACGACATCACGAGATACCCATAATACCCATAACGCATTCGAAAAACTGTTTTGGGAACATCCTCAAATTCCACGAATTTAATGACGACCGGAACGTTTATCTATCTTGGAGAAAATAACGACTCCTTTCTCGCCGATTCGTTGAATCATTTATCTTCTTCCGAGAATTCTCATCCTCGATCGTAATCTTGTTCAATTGGCGACAGTCCTCATTTCACTGGGATATTCCATTCTTCTCCTTAACAGACAGCATTGTAACTCATCATGAGAAACTCATTGACTATAAGAGTAACATTTATATTCCCCTTGCTTTTGTCCTCCATAAAAGATAACATGTATCCTTGGATTCCTTTTCCTCACAAAGCTTCAACTTTGTTAGTCGTCACGAACTCGAAAGTCTTGGTTTCGGGAATCACTAAGGTTTTCATTGAGACGATCTAGCAAAATATTCCTTTTCCTTTCAGCTTGAGATCTTGAAGCACACGCATCATTAACAGAAGACTTCTTCTTTGATGAAGCACAATATTTAGAAATGTGTCTGGGCTCCCTCGTTAAGTGGTTCTTTCCACATTTCTTACATCTTAGTAAAGACGTCACAATCTGGTTGGAACTACGGTCACTAATATTTTCTCCACAAGTTGGACATTGCTATTGCTTCTCTGACAATCATGAATATTGTTTTTGCTTAGACTGATTAACCTTTCTATTAATCCTCCTTCGGGATCTAGGCAGTCCAAGGTCACTCCAAAATTGACTTTCCTCCAACAGATTTTGAACCTCAACTTCCAATTCTTGCTGCTATGCGGCCCTCTGATCTTGGTGAGTTGTCACGTCAGCCATCCTTTGCATTTCTTTTGCAGTCGTAGCCATACTTCCATTATCTCGACCTACGCTTACATGCATGTGTCCACCATGAGCCATTGCCCTTGTATATCTATCACGAGCCATTAACTTTCTTCGAAGATAGACAAAACATGACACAACAAAGCAAACATAATCTTTTCAAATAGCATTGTCACCTTTCGGAAACCAAACACAAAGAATCACGCCATCCAAACAAGATAAGCCCAATCCACGAATCCTAATAGTCTCCAACTCGAGCTCCTTCATTCTGCCTTCTATGGCGTAACCTCTTGCAAGTCTTCAACTCCCAAACAGCTTCTCAAACCAAACTTACACTAGTTATCCCCTTTTTCTAGAAGATCGGTTCTCCAAAACCTCTTGATCTCCTTACTAAAGAACTCCTATTCTCCTAATACGCCTAGGTGAAGTCATAGTTTCCTGTACACACAGAACATTACATTTTGAGTAGGTCAATCCTCAATATCATGCAACTATGTAACAGTAGCTACTAACATTCAGCCTATGGGTAGCCATGCATTCCTTTCCCATCATCTCAATCAAGAGACAAGGAAGTGCACAACATACAAAATTTTAATATGCCTAAACATAGCAAGTCCATATCCTGGTTCAACAGGATGAACTACTCTGATACCACCTTCTGTAACACCCTTAGATCTAATAACTATGGCATAATCGTCATTACACCACAGTCACTAAATCCAGGCATGTCACAGTCTCAACAACAATCTTGTTAAAAGTTCTCATTATACATAAATAGAAAATATGAGCCCCGAGTGAAGCATATTTAGTACCTAACAATTTACAATACAACCATTAAAGGAAAAACATATTCCATATATATAAATATATTCATCCTTGACACAAAGCACTGGTAACACGAAACATAAAACTTACATGTTCAAATAAAATATGGTGGTTACAAAAGCATTAAAGGGGAAAGTAGTAACCCTGGGATAGGTACTACTAGCAAACAAAGTCGCAACCCCTATATAGGTAACGCTCGGTGTCCCAGTCGACACGTCAGACATCAATGCTCCTATGAAGTTGCACCCGTACGTAACCGAAGAAATCTCGTCCAGACGCCATATCTAAAATAATGAATCAGCCCTATCCAATCAGTAAGGGTATGGTCTTTCTTCTTTTTCCTCATAAAACAATGCACATCATGCATATTCATCAATAATATGTTTCACATGAACATTTAATATCATGTATATTCATCAACAATATACTTCTCATGAAACATACCACAATGGCATATAAAATCAATCCTCAATAACATCATACCACAATTTGGTCAAGTAAGCGTCAATAGTATTTGGTCCTACTCATGGACCCAAAATGACATAGCATCAAGTTCTCAAAAGTGATAAAACACTCCTTATGGTTCATTATGGAATTTCACTTTAGCTTAACGATTCTTATACAATCTCTCTCTCTAGAGGAATTCTCTTAATAAATCAAGTTATTTACTTTAGTTTAATTACAATGTATCAGTTATTGGAGTCATAGTTATCTTCTCACAACATTTTGGCCAATTCTGCCCAGAGCACTTGAGCACCAGGTCTCCAACGCCTGAGCGCTCAACACACAGCGCTTGAGCGCTCACTGAGCTACGTTTCTAGAAATCATTCTGGACGTTGGGCGCTTGAGCATCCAAGCTCTAGCGCCTGAGTGCTGATTGAGGGCTTGGGCGCTCGCTGCACAGCGCCTGAGCGCTAATGCACCAGCAAGGATTCTGCAGAATTCGTTTCAGCAGAACCTTGGCCCATCTATTTTCAAAGCTTCTCATTCTTTTTTCAAGCAATCCAAAACATGATTCATGGTCATGGGTACAAAATAACAATCAATAGATTCATAGTCATCAAAATTCACAATGCAAATCTATGCATTCATACAAATCAAACAACCACAAAATCATGAAAACAATACAATATACCAAAGAAAGTAATCCCACATGGATTCCCTCATCAACAATTACTCAAAGGTTCTCTCACCACCAATAATGGTTGAAGTGAGTAAGTCTCCCTTTTACCTATTGAAGACAAAGCAAGAAAGCAAGCTCCTTTGTGTTCTTGATCTTCGTTTTCCACCTTCAATAAAACCCTAGGGTGAGCAACTTTCAAAATGTTCACTCAAACCATGGAAAGATGAGTTCTTGGGTCACATAGGTGATCAAGAAAAACGAAAATGAGAAGAAAAGAGAAGAAAGTTGAGGACTTTACCTCAAAAGCTTCAAGCTTTAGCTTCAATGATGAAAAATGGTAGAGGAAGAACTAATGGATGACCACCAAAGAGAAGAGCCTTGGAATGATAGAAGGAAACTAGAAATGTGATTTGTTTAGCAAACAAATGGAGATGGTCTCCAATGTGTGGGTGTGCCGTGGAGGAGGAAGAAGAGAAGAAGAGAGTAATGCTTGAAGAAAATAAGAAGAGAGAAAAGAAAGAAAAGGTGTTTTTGTGTTTAGAAATTGAGAAATGAGATGATAAAAGTGAGAAGCATTTCTTTGCTTCCCAAAATGAGCTTTTGTCATGGAGAGAGTGGGGAGGGAAGAGAGAGAAAAATTGTGTTTCGTTAGGAAAATTTCTATGAAGCTTCCCTTAAAAATCTTTTGATTAAATTAATCTTTCTTTTGTAATAAAGTTAAAGGATGTGACACAAAGTAGATTTTAGATAAGGTGATAAGGATTTTTTTACTATAAGCTATTATCTAATGGACAATTGCTACAGATAGCAAAGCCAGTATTAATTGTACAACAGATAATAAAATGTATAACAATTTTTTTTATTTATCAGATAAAAATCTTGAAAAACGTGAAACCTCGTAAACCATGTCCGACCTCGGGTTTAGTAAGATTCTCGGTCAACGTTTTCACAGTTTAAGGTTTTTGAGGAAAATATCTCATTTTTCCGACTCCACTCAGTGTGCACGTAAATCAAGAAATAATATTAAAATATTTCACGTTCTCAAAAAAATCTAAAAAAATTTATAAAAATCACAAATATTATAAAATGACTATTTATTATGAAATTATAAATTTTCGGGGTGTTACAATATCCAGAATTCAATCAAAGATAAGCTCATATAATAAGGCTAATCTCATATTCGTCATTCATTAATAATCATTATTCATCATTTATTAAAATGGTATGGAAGGAATGTCCATCCTCGTAATACTATTCACTTAGTAATAGTTTGCTTTCAGGTTGGTGCACTTCAACCTATTTGTAACAGTCTTATCTTGTTACACATAACTACTCCGAGTAACCCAAGTCATTTCTAGTGAAGGAATATCAATCCTCAACTACTTTGATAAGGAGGGTATCATCCTTCCTCACATTATTTTTAAATCTAGGATCACCTCAAGTAGAGAAGGAATGTCCATCCTTAACTACTTTTCATCTAAGGAAAACTCAGGTAAAGAGGGAGTGAATGTCCATCGTCAACCTCAATAACTCTAGAAGGGAGGGAATGCCCATCCTCTTATACCATTATCCGAGAATTACCCTAGGTACGAGGATAATTTCCTAGATTTTGGGTTACCCTAAAATCAAATATTATTTCTACGTTGTTCATCTCAACCAACAATCTCATCATGCATGCAATAGGATAATCCATTATATCATCTCACATCATAGTATAATATATTTCATAATTTAGCTTTCATAGGTTCAAAGTGCTCCTTGAGATCTCTTAATCATTTAACAATTTTAATTCTATGTTTAAACTGGATAATTGATTAGGACCCAGTTCTAATCCATTATCACTGGTTAAACACGTCAATTTTTATGTTGTATAGTCAATTACCATCATTGGTTAATTGATTATGAACTTCCCATGGCATTCTATTAAATACCAATAATCAATTACCACTCTTGGTTTGTCGATTATGAGCTTGCTATATCATTATGTCATAAGGGAATAATCAGTTAGGCCTTGGCTCTAACTAGTTATTGCCTAACGTGACATTCTGTCATGCTCCAATAATCGATTAGGCATTAGCCCTCATCTATTATTCTAGTCTCTGGATGTTCTGTTACATGCAAATAATCGGTTATGCCTTGGCCATAATAAGTTATCTAGAGAATTTTCAGCATAAAATAGAGTTTCAAGCCAAAATATCTAAAATCCATCACATATATACCAAAATAACCAAATACTTCATAAATATTGTACCAAATCAATCACAAAATGATATAGAAAATATGGGTTAGCCTCAAACCCATTTATTTATCCATTTTATATCAACCCATTAGAGTTTCAAATCTAAGAGAGATGAACTCAAACTCACAAGCATAACACAAGAATAACATTCCAAATCCATAAATTTTGTAAGTCATAGCTTATTATCATTCAATCAAGGGTTTCATTCAAAACTCTAAGAAATCAAGTTAAGGTTGGAAAAGTTTAAGAAAACAATCCCTTACCTAGCTTGAAGAAACTTTCTTATTCCCTTTCTTGTCTTTCTTTTCTTCTTCCTCTTGCCTCTTTCTTTCCTTTTGATTATTCTTGGCTTTGTTCTTTTTTCTTTCTTCTGATGGTAACGTGAGAACGAAAGAATGGAGAGAGTAAGAAAAGAAAGTGAAAAGAAACTCAATCAAAGAGATAAGGATGACAGAGTGAGGTAGTGGAGGAAGAAAAATAAGAGTTTAAAATGAAATCAAACTGGAAACATTATATCTGTTAAAAACACTTTAATCTTTTAGCACTGAATTTTCTAACCTTCATTGATATTGCAGAAAATTCTAGGATTTCATTTTATTCTCTATTCCATCATTCATCAATTTTCCTTATACACCGTATCAAATACTAAGCTTCATTATTCTTTCTTAGGTTAAATTAAACTTATGGAATTGAATTAAAAAACTTTCATATATCCATTCTAATCTATTTTCATTCTTAGATTGATCTTTATCTTCTATTTGACATTAACTCATATTCTCATAATCTTCTAAGCTACTTTTTTATTTAATTTGGCCCTAAAACACTCACTCAGTGTCATAAAAAAAATGCCAAATTAATTCTTTTACACCTCCAAAATTGACTATAGCTTATCCCAATTATTCATAGCTTAGAAATAAATCTTCCATATTTATTTCTATCTTTTCAGCTATTTTAAAAAAAATATAAGTTTATATGAGTTATTTCTCACATTCAGTGTTATAGATGTATGCTCAAATTAATCCAGATAGTTACCAGAACTAACAAGTAACCTATACCAATATTATTGAGCTTCTATAACCCTTATTAGGATTGTTAGGTTAGAGATAATGTTACATTATACCTAAAGTAGGAGAAAAACTTAGATAGTTTTTCAAACTTAGCTACATATTGCCCTACCGATATACCCCCTTGTTCCAATTTTAAAAACTCTATTTCTTTGTTATCTTGCAAATTCTTTGGGAAGTGCTTACCCAAAAAGATTGTCCTAAACACTTCCAATTTGAGTTCCTGCCACTTCCATCAACCTCCTAGCACTCTTCCACCAATGCTCCACCTCCCCCCTTAACATATAGGAGGCAAAAGAGATTCTCTGCTAATTCGTACACTCTATCACGTTAAAAATTTTCATCATTTCACTCAACCACTCCTCAACCTATATTGGATCGTATTTTTCTCGAAATGATGGAGGATTTGTCTTTCTAAACTCAAAGAGGTCATGGAAGTTATTTTTGACTGGGACCTCAAGTATCGACAATATTGGTGGTGCTGGTTGTTGAGGTGGAGTTGCTTTCATCCTCTCAAGCATCCTAGTAGTAATAGCAATCTGCTCCTTCATAGCATGATAGCTGCTGAGACTACCAAATTAGATGAGATTTGTTACCCGATTCACCAAAAACTTGTAGTATGTGGCGTAACTGGGTCAAGCCCTTAAATCATTGTAATTAATCAATTATATTAAGGAGTTAACAAGGGGGTTTTGTTTGCAAGAGTAATTAAAAGACAATAATTAAAATACTGTAAAATTTTGTGAACATAATAAGAAAAAACAACAAATCTAAGGGAATTAACAACTCTTAAGTTTAATCATTCCTTGACCACCATGGACTCATTCACATACTAACCAGATTCTTAGTATACTCTACTAGATAAGCATATAGTATTTGGTTAATCAACGTTAGATGAAGTTAGCATCCATCCAACCCTAAATCAACCTAAAACTCAACATTCAACCAAGTTAGGCAATTCATCAAACACCTTTGGTGCGTTGCCAAATCTCATGTGAAATCCTCATCCAAGCATGAATTATCTACTACGTAAGCACTTAGGATTTGGTCAATCAATGAAAAATGGATTAAGCATCCATTTAATCCTAAATCAACCACATTTCAGAATTCATGCTAGCTAGACAATACATCAAACACCCTTTGATGCATTATCTAGTTTCTGCAAACACATGATAGTTAAGAAACTATCATATGAACACCATAACTGAGTTAAGCACTCAGTCAAAATACAACAAAATTAAGAGAAGGAAAAGAGAAATTTGATTAACAACAAGAATATAAATATTCATCACAAGGTCTCAAAATTAAATATCAAAAGTCTTTCAATCCCTAGGATTGATTACAAAGCTTTAGCTCTCCATGAATGAAAAGAACAAACAACAAAATAAAAGTACATAAATTGTAAAAGAGCATAAATGTAAAAGAGAAGTAAGAAGAGAGGTGAGGAGATGGGAGAAGAGAGCACAAGAGAGAAGATGAAAACTGAAAAATGAGAAGTGTTTGCTCAACTAGAATAGGATCTGGCTCAAAATCCCACATAACAGACACCAAAGGTAAAAAATACAAGTGTGCTTCTAGCTTAGGACGTTTTCTCTTCTAATTATCTTTAATTGGACACCTAATTTTCAAGATTTGGACACCTAATGAAGAAGTTATGGTCAAAACACATTTAATAGCTCCTAAATCTCGTCATCTCCCTTTAGGCATTAAAAACCCTATCAAAACATCACCATTTTGATAAGTGGTATTCATGAAAGTTGAAAGGTTTTGGCTCAACTTTCCAATGGAGCTGGTTTCAACATAATATAACGCCTACAACCCAAGTTATGGCCCAATCTTTGCACATTGCTTAGGTTCCAACGATAGTAGCTTTGTTTTTAATTCCAAGCCCAATATGACCCATTAAACATCTCATTCAGATTTGGACCTCTCATCAAAGTTGTAGAACTTCCACTCATATTTCTTACAAAGGTAAAGTTCATAATGTTTTTATATCTATAACTCAAGTTATACCTAAAATAAAGAAATAGTGTAAAATTGCCACAATGCGGAAAAATACAATTAAGCTCAATTTGAACCCAAACTTATAAATCATGGCCAAAACCAATTAATTAAGCACATGAGAGGTCTAAAATGCTGAATATGATGGTTAACTAATATATAAAAATGGTGTTTATCAAATTCTCTCACACTTAACATTTTGCACTCCTGAGAAAAAGTAAAAATTCACCACTAGGGGACAAAGGAAAAACAACACAAACTTGAAAGTTAAAAACTCAAGAAAAAATCACTTTCCAATAATGTTCAAGAATGCAAATGGAGAGCAACCAAAAATTCAAGGAATTCAAACATTCATGAAGTAACATTTTTTTACATCTCAAACTAATAAGCATAGTAACTTCAATTGAAATGTATAGATCAAGAATGATATAACCTCAAAAGATTTACTCTCAATCTCTCAAGTGTTTAGAAGATAAGTGTTTCACTCAATTCAACCCATGAAAATATGTATCATAAGCTTGCTTATATTCTACTTCTCCACTACTCAAAACATATGCACACACAAATCAAGAGGACTTTATTCAAGTTTGTAATGGGGTCAAGGTAAAGGAGGGGAGTAATATGAATATGACAAGTTGAAGACCAAAGAGATTAAAAGAGCATTAGGGTTGAGTCCAAATAACTAGCATGATAGTTTATCCCAACTCTTTGTAATGCAAATTCCCTTTACATATTCTTTTTCCTTTTGCTTTATTGACTTTTCTTTACACTTTTTTTTTTAAATTAGTCATTCTTTCCTTTTTCACCAACATTTTACATACTAATTAGAACACCCCTACACTTGTTCAAGAACTGATCCAATAACAATGTCAACACTCTCTTATTCCCTAAGGTTAGATAAGAACATTGTTTTTCATTTAAGACATGTAATGAGCTAAAAACAGGGAATGGTAAATAAGTTCAAATGGGTTAATCAAGGGAAAATATGCAAGGTTGACTATTTGGCTAAAGTGGCTAATTCAAGAAGAATGCCTCAATCATATTTATATAAGCATGTGAAAATGTAGTCTCAAAAAGAATCAAAGTAAGTTCTAGAGTAACAAATTCCATGAGTGCAAATCACACAAGAAATAAGAGAATGATACAATTATTCAATCCATTCATTAAAAGGCTCAAAGTTTCACAAGGTATGTTTCTATCAAACTTAATCTGCCAATTCAAATTTAGTACCAAACTAGTTATTCTCAAGATGAGAGACAATTTATTCATTCATGTTACCTCAATTTATACATGCTCACAACTTTCACAAACTCAAAGTTTCATTGGAAAGCAATTAAAAACACACTTCGTTATGAATATTTTTTTTCCTTTAAAAACAAAAAAAATAGAATTTAGAATAGAATTTAAAACTGTAAAATAGTTTAAAACAAAAAAAATTAGAAACAAAATGTAAAACACAAATAGAAAATAGAAACAATAACAATAATAGAAAACAAAAAATATAAATAGCAGAAACAAGAATAGCAAAATTATAGATAGAAACAGAAATAGCAAAAACAACAAATATCAAAACATAAACAAGTAAAATAATATAACAAAACAGAAAAAAATAGTAGGATTAAAAATCACAACTGCAGAAAAAGAAATGTAAATTCTTATCCCATACTTAAATTTTACATTGTCCTCAAAGTAAAACTCAAAGATCATCAAACCATTAATAAATTTAGGACAAGTAAAATAAAAGAGAAATAGAAGAAACATCTTTAACAAGTGTAGATGGCCGCTTACAAATGAAGCTCCTCCACTATGTTCCCTTGAGCTCCCTCATAGAATGGCTTGAAGATATGTCCATTGACCTTGAATGTTTTGTAAGTTGCCTCACTTGTGATCTCCACCGCACTATAAGGAAAGACTTTAGTGACCATGAAGGGGCCTAGCCACCTAGAACAGAGCTTGCTAGGTATGTGCTTGAGGCAGGAATTGTAGAGGAGAACTTTTTGCCCTGCCACAAATTCCTTCCTTGCAATATTCTTGTCATGGAAAGTCGTGGTCTTCTCCTTGTAGATTTTGGAGCTCTCATAGACCTCTAAGCAGATTTCCTCTAACTCTTGTAATTGTAATTTCCTTTCCACTCCTGCATGGTTAAGGTCCATGTTACAACTCTTCACTGCCCAAAATGCTCTATGTGGTGACATGCCTTCCCAAAGACGATCTGGTAGGGCGACATCCCTAGTGGTGTCCTGTAGGGTGAGAGTATCCTCAAGTCGCTTGCTACAATTATAACATCTTCTTCAACATGTTAGACTTGTAAATAGTTACAGAGCTAGCTTAATACTTGTTTAACATGTCTATTTTATTTTGTGACGATCTGAGTTAGTTTAGGCTCTTTGTTGCAATCCAAAAAGTGAAAAGTAGCTTAAAATGACCCAAATATTAGCATAAATGGCTTAGCTAATGGAAATAGATGAAGATAGTTTATTTCTAAGTCACAAATATGTATTCTATGATGTGGTTAAAGTTTGAGAATAATCGGAGTCAGTTTGGTAGTTTTAGGCATACTGGTTGTTTATTTAAAGCTAGAATGACTAGTCACAGATAAGAAAAAATATGGTACTAGTAAAATGACTTTTTTAATGAATCTTAGTATTAATTTTAAAGTTGTTGGAACTTGAAAAACTTGATTTAGCTAAAGTTTAGTGTTTTTAGTAGATCGGGAAGTATCAGTATTATAACTTAAGGCCTTAAACACTCCACGGTTTAGGCCTTTTTGTGAACCTTTTGGTCTTGATATTTCAATTTGTTTTTGGCTTCCTTTTCACTCTATCTCATGGCTGAACTTGGCAACAAAAATAACAAGAGAGAAAGGAGAAAAAGAGGAAGAACAAGAGAGAAAGAAGAGGGGATCAAAGGGGAAATCCAAGGTTTTGGTTTGAGGTTCAATCTGTATCATCAAGGCAGCTTGAACGTAGAGTTTTTGAGCTTAAACTTCATCTTTTCTCACTTTTCCATATTAAGCTAGTTTGAGGTTTGATATGCCAATTTGAGTTCTTGAGGTATTTGAAGTGATTTTCTTCCTTGGATAAGTTTTAAAGAGTGTTTATGACTTGTTCATGCTACGAGCTTGGATTAGAAACTGAAAATTATCATTTTGGACCTAAAATGCTCTAAGTGTTGATTTTAGGGGTTTGGATGAGTGATTTAGTGTTTTGATCCATTTTTTATGAAATCAATTAGTGTTTCATGTCTCCCTCATGTTTGTGAATTTGTTTGGGACTTAAAATCATCAAGAAACAAATGTGATGTGATTAAATTTCGTTTTGTGCACTAATGGAACAATGCACAAATCTGCAGATTTGCCTCTAGTTGTTCAACGCTTAAGCACTAGTATTTGGGCCTAGAGAGTTTATGAGTGTTGCTAAGCGGCCTAACTAAGCTGTTAGCTAGTGATATATATATATATATATGATCTTTCTATCATTTGTGGCTCTTTATAATGACTATACAAGTTATTATGAGTTTTTATTATTATGCATTTTTAGAAGTGACATGCTTAATATGATTTATCTTGAAATATTCCATTTATTTTACGATAATTGTATTAAGGTGTTACACCAATCCTTCCTATTAGGCTTGAAAGTTTTCTAAAGGATTTACTTGATCTCTCTATTTGATATCTCAACTTGCTCATTTGTTTGGGGGTGGCAAGGTGTAGAAACCTTATGCATGACTTCATACTACTTCAACAAAACCTTCATATTCCGATTGCAGAAATGTGACCCTTGATCACTAATGATAGCCCTCAGAATGCCACATCTGTAGAAAATATTTGATCTAACAAAATCCATAACATCTTTTAAATCATCAGCTCGAGTGGTTTTTACCTCCACCCATTTTGACACATAATCAACAGTAAGCAAAATGTAAGCAAAACCAAATGAGACAAGAAAAGGACCCAAATATAACACCCCAATTTTTGGCTAAATTATAATTTTGTCCCAATTATACTGTTTTCTGTTTTCAGTGTGTTATAAAAATTAATTTGACTGTTTCGTAACTGTATTTGAGTGTTTTGTGTGATTTGCTCCGAGTCAAGAAAATAATAATTTTCAGGCCGGGGAAATCTTATTTTAATTATTCGGAGCTAGGGGATCTTACTAAACCCAATTCCGAATAATACGTGTATCAATCTTTTAATTTTTAGAATTTATCTGTACAATAAAATAATTTTATATTTTTATAATATTATTTTATTAGTCAGTATAAATAAAATGACCATAGACTCGAAAAAGTCTGTGGGACTCACTTTTGGTTTGTGGGACCCATAATTAGTATGCGGGACCCACATTTAGAAAAGCAGTCAACGTTGATGGCTTAAATTATTTTTAAGCCAATAGGAATTAGTCAATAAAGAGGGCTTGACTTAATTTGCACCATTGGATGAAGAGGTCTAGCTTTGAATATCAACGATTGATCTAATCAACGGTTGAGAAACAAACTTAATGAAGAAGCTTTGGATGATCACCATTGATTCAATCAAAGGTGTGAGAGTAAACTTGGTTAGGAAGGCTTTGGATATCCACTGTTGATTTAATGTACGGTGGAGATTAGTCTCACAAAATGGCTAGGACCATTTGTGACCATTGGATGAGAAGAATGTAGAGAAGATCTTGACCCTTTATCTTCAAAGATGAATCTAATGGCTAGAATTTCATAAAAATAAGATCTAATGGCTTAGATTTGATCATATCACTACCTAATATCAACCCTTGATATGATCAATGGCTCTTGAAATTTGGATAATAAGAATATTAGCTAATTAGTAAATGTAACTAATTATCTTAATTAAATTAGACTAAGTGTGCTTAGAAGCTTAATGGGATTAGTAGCTAATTAATCACCATTAAGGAGGAACATTCAAGAACAAATGACCATGCATGTGACTAGGCTTATGACAAGGCTTGGATTAGCCAATGGAAGGCAAGCTTGGTGACCAAGTTTTGATCTCAACCCTTGATGAAGTCTAAGGCTTGGATGGAGTCTTGGAAGGTCAAACAAAGTGGCCACCTCCACTCTAATGAGCTCCACGGCCAAGATAGAGTTAGGAGACCATTTTCACTTCATTTCCATCTTTGCTATCACACTTTCTCTCTTCTCTCTCTTCAAACACAAGAGCTCACCATTGTTGTTCTTCTTGGAGACCATTCGGCCTCACCACTTTGTACCATCTTCTAACCTTCAAAAATTTTATCCAACCTTATTTTCCAAACCTAAACACCATTCTAAGAACATCTCTAGTTGAGAGTTCTTCCAAAATCTATCATCTTGAGCTTGGAAAATCACTTTGGAGATTTTTCCTAGAAGGTGAAAATCCTTATTTTTCATTTCTAACTTCTTTTTCAAGGTTCTAAACCATGATTTATCCATGGTTTATATTTTTCTCCTATAGTTATAACTCTTTAAATTTTTGTTTAAGATCTTTAGGTTTTCTTGGAGGTGAACCCGAAATCCCTAGGAGAAGGAGTAGTAGATTTTGTCTTCCTTTAAGGTAAGAGGGAGATTACCCTCATCAACTATGTGTTGGTGGTAAGGAATGGATGTGTTTGTGGTGAAGAATCCATAAGGATTCATTCACTTGGTTGTTTATTATTTTTCCTAATTGTGTTTGATTTTGTGTGCAAGTATGTTTATAGCTTTAATATTTTTTGTATATGTTTTATGATTGCTTTAATATATGGTATGTGTTCATTGAGTCATAATTATTATTGTAAGATATGAATAATATGTGAAGGATTGCATGAGTGTTCCAAAGAACACAAAGGAGCTCACGGCTCCATCATCCATAAAAGGGACTAAAATGTTCTCAACCATTTTCTAAAAGAATGATTTAATTGGATTAATGGATTTTTTAATGATTTAGAGGATAGAAAATAGTTTTAAAATGATTTATAAGGACATATAGAATTTCGGCCAACATGCCATATACCTTTGATCCAAAAATTATTTTCTAACTATGGACTAGATGATCTAATAAAAATAATTTGGATTAAGAATTTTTATAAGAGATTATATGATGAGAATCAATCAAATATGATTTTTAATGCATAGAATGATTTTTGGGCCAACATGCCCACTTATGATGTTTTTAATCCAAAACTATTTTAAAAGTGTAGACTAGTTGTTTAAACTAAAAAGAATACATTTGCAATGAATTTTCAAGATTTAAAGAAGTAAACAAATTTTTAGAAATATGGCATCAAAGAAAAAAATAAACAAAATTCTTGGAAAATATTTACCTTTGAATTTTAAAGTATGATAGTAATTTTCAAAGTGCATTTTGTAATTATAAAACTAAACAAAGGGATTTTTAAAGGAAAAAGTAGAAAATATATTTTTATAGATTTTCTAAACAAAATATTGTCACAATTTATTAAAAATGAATGAATAAAGGATAGAATTTCACAATATGTTTATAACGTAAGGAAAATATTCTACGTAGTTCAAAAGTATTAAAAATAGCTTACGAGGTTTTAAAATAATGATTTTAAAGCTTTTCGATCAAGAAAACGATTTAAAAATCTTACGCAATTGAGAAAACGATTTAAAAACAGTACGCGATTTTAAAAACAGTAAAATATATTTACGCGATTTAAAAATGTCTGTAAAAACGATGAAATTGTGAAAACGCGATAAAATTTCTACGCGATTGACTAAAACAACGAGTTTTACTGTCGGGCCAAAGTAGTGGACCCGGACAGATTGAGAAATAGTACTGTCAAGTGAGATATACTATATTTGAGATTTGTTGAGATTTGAGGGCGTTTTCGTAATTATGGTTCATATATATGTATGCATTGAGCTGGTATGCATAGTCGATGACTGTGATGGCTTTTGTTGTTTAGGGATGAATGAGAGCTGAATATTGTGATCCAAGTGGGAGATCTACTGGGGACGTCAGGGCGCGATTATTCATAGTGACCTGTTTGTCACATTATATGCCTGGCCATGATATACCATTGCAACGCACTGGCGTATTGTCCCGACAAACAATATTTATGTCTCGCGTCTAGGTTAGACTGTCATTATGGGTTGCAGATCTTCTGGACCATTCATATTCGAAACTGTTTAGCTCCATGGAATAGGAATGTGGTGCATTGTGCATATGCATAGTTTGTGTACATATTGTTGTGGCATTATCGAGGTACATTTTATGGTGTCATAATCATTACATATGTATATTATTGATATCTGTTGTTGATATACCGTTGATGTTTATATTATTGTGATATATGTTTTCTGAATATAATGATAATTTGTTAACATGATTATATTTGTGATATTTGTGTGTATGGAATGACTTTGTCATTCGTATCATTCTTTGCTACCGTACTGGTATTGGTGAAAGGGGATCTCACCTCTTTGTTGTATTGTTTTTGTCGTTTTTGTATTGTCAAAATTTATATAGCAAGCGAAGTAAGCTCTTTAGACTTAACTGGAGGAAATGTTCTGAGTTCGGTGACGGCATCAAGGAGTGATCTTCTCAGTTTCAACGGTATGCAGTTTGGTGGAGAAAAGAGAACATGTATATTGAGTTTTTCTCGTTAGTGTTGTTACCGTGCTATTAAGTAGGACCCATCTTTGGGTTTTGCTACTATTTCCTTGAGTTTGTAAATTATGTTTTAAAATGTTGTTGAATATTATGTGGTATAATTAACATGTGTATTAAATTGGTTCAGTCTATTTTCTGTATTAACTATATTTTTGGTAAGTTTATATTATCAGCAACAAGAGATTTTAAAAATCCAAATTTTTGAACTCAAAGCCTTTTGTTAAATGATTTTCATTGTTTTGTTTTTTTTTAGTTGGAAATGTGATGCCCTATGGAGGGTGTTACACCAAAAATCAATACCCAAAACATCAAATATTTCACAAAACAACAAAGGCTGTTAGGGGTATTTCATTCCTACGGGAGCTATTTCCTATTCATTGGCATTGTTCACAAGATTTACAAAATACATATGCATCACGAAAAAGGGTTGGCCAATATAATCTAGATTCTAATACTTTCCTAGCAGTACGTTGAGGCCCAAAATTCTCACCACATGCAAATGCATGGCAAAAGCTAAGAACATAATAAAATTCATGATTAGGCACACATCTTCTAATCTTTTGGTCATTACAGAATTAGTGTTACCCTTGACTAGATTGACTAGGAAAAGTAGTTTTTTTTTTGTTTGGACTCAAGTTTGTGAGGATGGTTTCCAAGAACTAAAAGTGAGGTTGACTTCTACGCTGGTGTTGGTAATTTTGGATTCTTTGGAGAACTTTGAGGTGTACTTTGATACTTCAAAGATGGGTTTAGGTTGTGTTTTGATGCAACATAGGAGAGTTATTGCCTATGCAACAAGGCAGTTGAGGCCTCATAAGGAGAACTACCCTACTCATGATCTGGAGTTAGCTGCAGTAGTGTTCGCCCTAAAGGTTTGGAGACTTTGCTAGTATGGAGTTCAATTTGAAGTGTTGAGTGATCATAAGAGTTTGAAGTACTTATTTGATTAGAAGGAGTTGAACATGAGGCAACGAAGATAGATGGAGTTTTTGAAAGACTACAACTTTCAGTTAAAGTATCATCTGAGTAAAGCCAATGTGGTGGCTAATACATTAAGTAGGAAATTCCTACATATGTCCCAGATGATGATCTGAGAGAGTGAACTCCTTGAGAGATTTAGAGACATGAGTCTTTCAGTAACTATGTTACCACATAGTCTCAATATGAGTCGAGTGGACAAAATGAGTGACTTTAGGACTCAGATCTTGGAAGCTCAAAAGGAATATGAGACTCTTAGTGATCTAAGTGAGTAGATCTTTTTAGGGACTCTTAGAGAATTCGATATGGCTGATAATGAGATGTTTAAGTTTAGAGATAGACTTTGCATTCCCCGTGAATCTGAAATCAAGGAAAGGATCCTTGAAGAAGCTCATTATAGTCAGTAATCTATGCATCCTAAGGCCACTAAGATGTATCAAGACTTGAAAAAGTTATTTGGACATAGCTGAGTTTGTGTCTAGGTGCCTAACTTGTCATAAGGTCAAGATAGGACACTAGAAACCCTCTGGACCTCTTCAATCTTTGGTAATCACCAAGTGGAAATAGGATAACATCACCATGGATTTCATGATGGGCTTACCCAGGACTCAGTTAGGATTTGATGCAATATGGGTTGTAGTGGATAGACTAACCAAGTCTGCCCATTTCATACCTATTAGAGCTAACTACTCCACGGATAAACTTGCCCAGTTATACCTTCAGGAGATAGTTAGGATGCATGGTATACCCCCTTAGTATAGTTTCTGATAGAGACCCTAGATTTACATCTAGATTTTGGGGAGCCTTGCAGAAAGCTTTTGGGACAAAGCTTAGTTTAAGTACAGTATCCACAGACTGACGATCAGTCGAAAAGGACTATTTAGACCCTTGAGGAGCATGTGTGCTAGAGCAGAAATGGAGTTGGGATAAGTTCTTACCTTTAGTAGAGTTTGCCTATAACAACAGTTTTCATACTAGCATAGGTATGGCATCGTATGAAGCACTTTATGGTAGAAACTCACACGCTGCAAAGACCCATGTTGATTTGTGGGGACACTCATCAATCCTGCAGGCAGTCTCGGGACGTTACAAATGGTATCAGAGTGGGACCTCTCCCAGTATGGTGTGGTTCAGGGATGAACCATATGAAAGTTAGTGGGCATGTGACACATAGGGCCGACGAGGGAGAGAAGTGGTCGTCTGTGCAAAAAGATGAAGCACGGACAAGGAGCGGCTCCTGACAGACTTTTAGGCAAAGGGACGCATGAATGAACTGAATACACACCAAAATGAGAAGGATTCAGAGACTGTGCAGGCATGGGACTGCATAGTTGAGGATGACTTAAAGGAATTGATTAATACCACCCATATCAACAAGATGCATCTTCTTTTCGGGAGCCAAGAACATAAGTACTCCATAGTTAAGCGTGCTTGACTTGGAGCACTTGTGGCATAGGTGACCGCCTAGGAAGTTTCCTAGGATGCATGTGAGTGAGGACAAAGTACATTAAAAAGACCCGTGTTGATTTGTGGGGACATTCATCAATCCTGCAGGCAGTCCTAGGACATTACATAGGTCCTCTTTGTGTTAGTATGAGGTTGGAGAGAGAACCATTATAGATCCTAAGTTGGTACAGCAGACCACAGGTCAGATCAAAATGATCCGGGATAGGTTGGTTATGGCTCAGAGTAAACAGAAGAGCTATGCTGATAAATGGAGAAGACCTTTAGAGTTTAGTGATGGAGATCATATATTCTTAAGAGTCATCCCTACAATAAGGATTGGTAGAGCAATGAGAACACAGAAGTTGAACCCTTGTCTCATTGGTCCTTACAAGATCCTAAAGAGAATTGGACCCGTAGCCTGCCAAATTGCCCTTCCACCTAATTTGTCTAACCTTCATGATGTCTTCCATATGTCACAGCTTAGGAAGTACAATCCAGATCCTTCTCATGTCATAAGAATTGAATATGTATAGTTAAGAGAGGATTTGTCTTATACTATGCGGCCGATGAGAATCATGGATAGAGGAGTCAAAAAGCTTAGAGGTAAGCGGATTCCTATGGAGAAGGTGCTTTGGGATGGTGCTGGTTTTGAGGAGGCGACTTAGGAGTTGGAGTCCCACATGCAGCAGGATTACCCACAGTTGTTTATATGAGGTAAACAATTTTGGGGATAAAATTTTAAAAAGGAAGGGAGAAATGTAATATCCTCTAAAACATGTTAGACTTGTAAATAGTTACAGAGATAGTTTAATACTTGCTTAACATGCTTATTTAATTTTGTGAGAATCTGAGTTAGTTTAGGCACTTTGCTGCAAATCAAAAGGTGAAAAGTAGCTTAAAATGACCCAGATATTAGCTTAAATGGCTTAGCTGATAGAAGTATATGTGGATAATTTATTTCTAAGTCACAAATGTGTATTTTGTGATGTGGTTAAAGTTTGAGAATAATTAGAGTCAGTTTGGTATTTTTAGGCATACTGATTGTCTATTTAAGCCTGAATGATTAGTCACAGATATGAAAAATTATGATACTAGTGAAGCAAGTTTTTTAATGAATCTTAGTATTTATTTTAAAGTTGTTAGATCTTGAAAAACTTGATTTAGCTAAATTCTGAGTATTTTTAGCAGATTAAGAAATATCAGTGTGATACCCCTTGGCCACAAGCTATCCACAGTTACAGCCCTTAAATTGGACTTATTTTGGGTGACTTTGTTTCATCATTTCTCACCTTTCTCTTTTCTCTTCATGGCTGAAACAGAAACAACAACAAGGGTAGAGTTTTAAGTGGTGAAAAGAGAATCAAGAAGCACAAGAAGAAAGGGAAATCCAAGGTTTGAGATTGAGGATTAATCTCCATCATCAAGGCAGCTTGAAGGTAGGGGTTTTTGAACTCAAACTCTAATTCCTACTCATTTCTCATGTTAGGCTAATTTGAGGTTTAATATGCCTAATTGAGTTCTTGTGGTGTTTGAAGTGATTTTCTTACTGAGATAAGTTTCAAAGAGTGTTTATGACTTGTGCACGCTAAAGAGTTTGGATTAGAAACTGAAAATTCTCCATTTGGACCTAAAATGCTCTAAGTGTTGATTTTAGGTGTTTGGATGAGTGATTTGGTGTTTTGATCCATTTTTTATGAAATCAATTAGTGTTTTAGGTTTCCATCATGTTAATGAACTTGTTAGGAACTTGAAATCACCTATAAATTGGATTGGAATGGCCAAAATCCGAAACTTGTTCCAATGGAACAACACACGGCCTTGTGTTTTCTATAGAACTCTGCAGAAGTACACCTCACGCTACGGCATGAGTGAGTCCATGTCGCGGTGTGAGTTTTAGTTTGTGCCTCGTACTAAAACTCGAGAGCAGCACATCACGACGTGGCACAGGAGTGCCACGGCGTGAGCTCCAGGATCATCAAAAATGTGTTTTTGATATCTATGGAAGTTCCTAAGTGTTGGGATCATTCATATATGCTTTCCTAAGTGTGTTGAGGCACTATTGGGGATATTTCTGGAGAGAATTATCAGCTTGTATATATGGAAAGTTTGGGAATTTTAAATGTCTAAACTGTAGGAGATGCTTTAGGACAGAGTTGGAGGACTCAACACACCCAAAGTTAGGTGGTATGTCAAGGATTGGTGTGTTGTGACACCTTAGGCTTCCTCAGTATGATGGTATGCCTATCTATATACAAAGATTACTCCTTTAGAGTTAAAGTTGAGTTTGAGATGCATAATTAAAGCATGTTTCCTTGATTGTCCATGTTAAGCTTCGTGATTGGTTAGAGACATGGGTTTGTTCCTTTATATGTTAGAGTTGAACCAAGAGTGTAAGTTTTCTAGCTAGGTCAAGGTAAACCTTGTGAGGGGAGTTAGTAAATCCTTGGACATCCAAGTGTTATAGAATGCTATAGAGTAGTATCTAGAACCTTGAGCAATTGAGGTTGCCTTGAAATCACCTATGGAGTGATGTTATGAGGTGCTAGATATGAGAACACTAATGGCATGATTTTTACTACTTATGGGTTAAGTTGACGTAACGCCTTAAGTCTCTAGTCTTTGCTTTTCACTTGGTTGCTGTAGACCTTGTGATAAGTGCATATGTTTTGATAACAAACTTGTATATTTAGTTTTCAAATGTGTTATCTGTTATTTCTTATGTGTTGTAACCTTATATGGTGTGCATAACCATTTGGCCAGAGAATTGTAAGAAATGATCTTGAAGAGATAGGGGATCCAAAATTCTCGTAGAGGGCAATGCTATTATGGTCAGGGTTACTGGTGTATGGAGTTGGCATTAGTACTCTTACTTTTGTGAGGGGAACGAGTCCACACATCACCAGGTAGTGTCAGGACTTAATTGTCTATCCTACCCAGTATATACAAGGGAACGAAAGTTCCTGGGAAATAAGTAAGTAGCATGTGTTTTAAAAAACCAAAACCTACATTAGCATTGCACAATCATTATATTAGGACTTTGTTTGAGCATAACCATACATCATAACATAACGCATTGCATGGTTGACAATTGTATAGGCAATTGTCATTGCTTGATCGATTCATTGATTGGTGGCTTGTTCGATAGTATCTTAGGATTGTATGGGCGATTCTTTGTTGTTATTGATTTTTTGGATATTCTATTACTTATCATGTAATTACGTGCTCAGTTGATATATTTGTTTTAAATGATTAACTATTGGTCTTGGTATGTAAATACTGAGAAATTGTGATTTCTCACCCCTTTGTGTTCCATGTAAATCTAGGTGAAGACCCTCCAAAAGGAATGGGCAAGAAAAAGAAGAAGCAGAAGGCTTAGTTTAGTAGCTTTATTTCTTTTTGCATCAGCTTGTATTTATTTACTTTACTAGTTTGTTTGTAAAAGCTTATGTATATAGTATGGTGTGTTAGCCAGTGAGATATATATATATATATATATGATCTTTTTATCATTCGTGGCTCTCTATAATGACTATACAGGTTATTATGAGTTTTTATTTTTATGCATTATTAGAAGTGACATGCTTAATGCGATTTATCTTGAAATATTCCGTTTATTTTACGATAATTGTATTAGGGTGTTACAGAGGGTCTGCTACTATCTTACCATTTCTCAACATAATAACACTGACATTTCCCTTTCAGTTTGGAATTGTTTGACCAGGAAGTTGGTCAGAGCCACTCAATGAAGAAGCCAATTGTCTAATATGAGTTTACAAATTCTGAATAGTGGCTTTTGTTCTCTGTTGGAATTGGATGTTGTTGGTAGATATTTGCTTGACTAGGTCCTCCAATGTAGGCTTGGATTGAGCAAGACCTTGTTGTTGAACAGGTGGTTGCAATATCTGTTGTCTAGCAAGCTACCGGAACTACTGCCTACTTAGTCCAGAATTTTACTGAAAGTAGTGTGGCTTGACTTGCAGCTGGTATTACTACTCTGGTTTTGTTGCTACTACATTCCCATATCTGAAATTTGGATGATCTCTCTAGCCAAGATTGTAAGTGTTGGAGTAGGGATCACATTTGGGTTGCTAGTACTGCTGGTACTGAGATTTACTAGGGAAGATGCCTGCTACCGCAGCATAAGCCTATGGTGCATAATTTTCTTCTTGGAGTGTGGGGCACGCATCTGTGGGATGGGTTGGACAAGCACAAATTCCACACAATTTTACAGGCCCTTGCACAGGTATTTATCAGCCTATTGCCAATTGCCTCACCAAGGAAGTTAACTTATCATGTCTATTCTCCATCCTTTGCTGGTCAGCATGAGACACATGAACCTCATTCATTCCCTTGGTGGGAGTAATCATCCTAGTACCAAACTGCTGGGAGTTAGCAGCCATGTTTGCAATGAAATCTCTAGTAATAACTAGGGTTTTGTCAACTAATGCACATCCACTAGCAGCATCAATCTTACTTCTATCCATAGGGAATAATCCCTCATAGAAATATTGAATCAATAGTTGGTCACTGATCTGATGGTGTGGGCAACTTGCACACAATTTCTTGAACCTTGCTTAATACTCATGCAGAGTCTCTCCGAAATTTTGCCTTATCTTACATATATCTTTTCTAATGGTAACAACTCTGGATGCAAGGAAAAACTTCTCCAGGAATAGCCTCTTCATGTCATTCCAACTTGTCATAGAACTAGGTGGAAGCAATCATTGGCTACATCAGCAAGGGAGAAAGGGAAGGCTAACAGCTTGATGTGCTCCTCAGGAATGTCTTATGGTTTCATGGTGGAATATACCGCATGAAACTCCTTCAGATGCTTATAAGGATCTTCACCTGTAAGACCATAGAACTTTGGCAACAAGTGTATTATCCAAATTTAAATTCAAAATCAGCATTTAAATTGGGATACTAAATGAATAAAGGCTAATAATTGACATTAGGGGCTTCTAGTTCTTTAAGGGTTCTATTATGTACATTATCACCCATGTTTGCATTATTTCTATTTTAAGTCCCAGTTTCAGTCTCAGTATCTGTGTTATCAGCCATAGTTGCAGGATTACTTATAGTCCCAAGTTTAGTTTCAATTTCAATTTTAACTTCAGTATTACCTTCAATCTCGGAAACTATCCTCTCACTAAGCCTACGAGCCCTATCAAGTGCATACAAAGGTCCCTTAATGTTAGGATCAATGTTCAAAAAATGACTACTAGAAGGCCTAAACATACAACATGCAAAAGTAGGCAGAAACACAAACAACACAAGTTATGCACAATGGAAAATGCTACACTAATCGGTTACTAAAAATGACTATAGTTACCTTATCTACATATTTTTAAAAATTATGGGACTTGTACAGGGTGAAAACTACTCAAAAATAGAACCTAAAAATGTAATAAAATCTTCAAAAAAATGAAAAAGTTGTCTAAATGATGGAATTAGACCAAGATATAGGTGACCTTATAGCGCCTTGTGTAAAACTCGATTTTTCTTCAACTGACCAATTTTTAGCTCATTTTGAGCACAAAATTCTATACAAAAATTACTAAAATGTCATTCGATGAAGTTTTTTTTGGTGAAAACTACTAAAACAAGTAAAACATAGGTTAGTGAAGGGTTAGTAGTTCAATATACACCTAATATGATTGATTTGACTTACAATGATCTTTGGTAACGGTGCCAAAATTTGATAGCTATCGAGACTACCAAATTAGATGAGATTTATGAATCGATTCAGCAAAAACTTATAATATGTGGTGTAACCGGATTGAGCTCTTAGATCATTCTAATTAATCAATTATATAAAGGGGTTAACAGGGGGTTTGGTTTGCAAGAGTAATTAAAAGACAATAATTAAAATGTTGTAAACAGAATGAGGAAAAACAACCAATCTAATGGAATCAACAACTCTTGAGTTTAATCCATCCTTGACCACTATGGACTCATTCATATGCTAACTAGATTCTTAGTATGCTCTACTAGATAAGCATCTAGTATTTGGTTAATGAATGTTAGATGAAGTTAGCATCCATCCAACCCTAAATCAACCTAAAACTCAGCATTCAACCAAGTTAGGCAATTCATCAAACACCTTTGGTGCATTGCCTAATCTCATGTGAAATCCTCATCGTAGCATGAATTCTCTACTAGGTAAGCACCTAGGATTTGATCAATAAAAAAAATGGATTAATCATCCATTTTGTAACACCCTCATTTGGAAGTCACATTTTCGAACTAAACTTTAAAACTGAAAATGAGTTGTAAAAGATTTGATTATAAATAAGCACAGATTTAAAAATTCTTTCGCTGATAAATTAAACTTAACAAATTTTTTCAAAACTTTAATAATGTACATAATATATTTATATGAAATTCTAACAACATAAAAATAAATACATGAAAACTACTTTCTTAAAAGGACATATATATCTACCATATCCAAACTGAATCAAACCCAACACTAAAGACTTGAAGAGAAAGATCCTGCACCCCTCCTCCGGATCCACTTCGGAATCATCAACAGACAAATTCCCTAGTTGGGGCATGTCACTACGAACAGGAGTCCGAGCTGTCGACTCCAAAGAATCCTCACTATGGGCATAATTGATATCACTCCATAACTCCCCAACCGGCATATAGAACTCCAAAACAACATTGGCATGAACAAACAAGGTAGTAACCCGATGGTGGGTCCTACTTATATACAGCATCACATCCCTAGCATATTGAAAACACCATGTATCTATCTCGACGTGCCATGTGTCAATTCCTCCATGAAAATACACTCTGACGAACTATGAAGATCATCTCTCGACGCCATCACCGAACTCCGAAGATCCTCAAACCAAATCCAAGAAAACCCACTTTGTCTACTTCACAGACTTTAATAAATATAAACACAAAACAAAACAATACAGCAAAGAGGTGAGATCCCCTACATCACATCCAATATAGTAGTAAAGAAACGATGCGAATAACAATGTCATTCCATACAAATATATATCATAGATATCACAGGTATAATCATACTATCAATTAATAGATAACCACCACAAGCATATATCATAATGATGTAAATATTAACAATACTACAATATATATATATATATATATATATATATATATATATATATATATACACAACAAAATGTGTATTGACTATGCCACCACAATATGTATACTGACCATGCATATAGACACAATCATACTCCATGGACCTAACACAAATTAGTGAATGATACAAAAGACATTTTCATGTACCTCGTCAGCCTCAAATTCAAGTGCTATATATTTTCTCAGTCTTTGCACATCAAGGCTTTGTACAAAACAGTCTATGCCATATCTTGAAAGGAATAGTATATGTTGAGATCGTCGGTGTGTTGCATCGGCTTTCATGGCCTAGTGGTGCGACCGAATGACCACTTGTTACTTACCGCACCCCGATGTCCCCTAAGATCATTCATAGATCTACACTACGCAGTTCGCACCTGCACTTAAGTGTAATTCAACTCCTAGGCCTCCGGCCCTTAACAGCTACCGACTATTCAATGTTCAATGCATGATGAATGACTCAATGCATAAATACATAGTCATAATATGATTTTTCCACAACAACGATCCACCACCGGGCTAGACCATTTATTAATATTTCCAGGACCAGTACGTCGGCCCGACAGTAAACTTACTGTATTCTTAATTGCATAACACTTTTATTGCATTTTCACAATCGCGTAACAATCTAGTTACATTTTCAAATCGCATAAATATTTTTCAACATTTTCTCAATTGCGTAGAAATATTTAAACGTTTTCGTAATTGCGTAGTTTAAAAATCACCATTTTTGAATCGCATAAAGTTTTATCACCATTTTTCAATTGCGTAAATCATTTCTTAACTTTCTAAACTTGATTTTGAACCCTTCCAATTTCAATATAAAATTTGAACTTTAATTCCCATTTTTCTTACTAAAAACTCCTTTGAATAATATTCTCTAACATTTATTCCAAAATCTGTATTATTTTAATTTAATCTAACATTAAAGAAATTCTCTTTCCATTTCCTTCACTAAAAATCCTTTAAACAAAATACTTTAAGTTTCAAACTATCATTCTAACTTATTCTCTATCATCATAACCGAAAATCACTTTTATCTAATAATAAAAAGAACTTTGTTCCATTCTTCTTAAATAAGATACTTTAAATCTCAAATCGCCTTTAAAACCTCCTTTTCCATTTCTATTGCCAAAATCATTCTGTCCAATAAAAAATATACGTTTCCATATTCCTCTTAAAATCCTTGATTTAATTCCTTATCAAATTTCCTCTTAAGTAAAATACTTTAAATTTTTAAAACATCTTCCACACTTATTTCCATTTCTTTTGCTAACCACTCTTTTAAATAAAATACTTTAATTTTCACACCATTCTTCCAAATTCATTCTTTATGATCATTGTCAAAAATTCATTTCTCTCAAATAATAAAACCTCATTCATTTCCTTTCCAAATTTAAAAATCTTTAACTCATATTCTTATTACTTAATCAACTAAGTCCACAATTAATAAAATAATTTTGACTTGATTACCCCTATTTTGGCTAGATGGCCATGAGCCACGGGTGGTCATTGGAACCAAAATTTCTTTTCTTTTTCATATAGTTACATAACATGCAACATATCAAAGTTCTATTATAACAAGTTTATGCATATCATCAAAGCTATAACATCATATAACGCAAATAAGTACAAACTATTTAACTCATACAATCAAGTAAATAAACCTATAGCAAAATAAACAACCATAAAGATTTCATTCATACTATTTATCATCATATAATCATACATAACTAAATAAGCACAACTAGTCAAAATCACACAATCAAGTGAATAAATCCTCACATGGATTCTTCACTTTCAAACACAATTTTTCATTTCTCACCACCATGTTTGGTCGATGAGGTTAATCTCCCTCTTACCTTAGATAATTGCCCAAAACTCCTTGTATGCCTTCCTTGAATGAACTTCCACCACCAAGTTGTTCCTTAAAACAAAACAAACACACAAACGTTAAAATCTTAAGGCTTGAAACAATATGACCATTGATCAAGATGATGGTCTAAAACTTTGAAAATAAGATTAGAAGTGAAGAACAAGAACTTCACCTAAAACCTTTCAAACTTGAGTTTAGGGAAAGTGATTGAAGATGGATGATTTAGAAGAAAGTTTCAAAACAAAAGTGTCTTGGAATGATGTTTAGATATAAGATTTATGGTTGGATTGAATTAAAGAAGATTGGATGTGTATATGGTAGCTATGGCCGTGAGCTTCTTTGAGAGAAAAGATGTGAGAGTTTTTTATGTGTAGCTTCTTGGTTTATAACAAGATTATAAGGAATAGACTAAGTCATAAATTTAGCATCACAACAAGGTCTTGGTCGTGGCTTATGGGAAGAGAAAGTGAGAGAGATTTTTGTGTTTAGCTTTTGGCTTCTTGGATGAAATGAATGAAAAATGAACTAAGTTAGAAACTTACCCCCTCCTAATGAGTTTGGTCGTGGAGTCATTTGGGTGAGTCATTCAAAATTTTGAGTCACACCATGAGTCATGCAATGAGTCACATGACTAGTCACACAAGGTAGGTGAGTCATATAGTGAATCATGTTATGAGTCACAAAGATGAATGATTCAATTAATGAGTCACATAGTGAGTCATTTAGGTGAATCACTAGGTAAGTCACAAGAAAACTCTAGAAAAGATGACTAGGTTCAAGAGATATAGTTGGCTTGAATTAAACAAAATTGAATAGCATTTGGAGAGTGCTTAACCGAACATGCCATGGAGAGAAAAGAAGGAGTTTTAGTCTCTTTGTTGCATGAAAGAAAAGATGTTAGTATAGCTTAAGGAATTTAGTAACTAATTGTTAGTCATCAACACTTGTTCTACAAGCTTCTAAACCATGACACCTAGGTTTGCAAGGTGTCTAACCTCTTGAAAAAGATGATGAGATTAACTTAAGATATTTTTCTTAACCAAGATATTTTCTTACTTAAGATAATTACCCAAGATATTTAACTAAGATATTTAACCAAGATATTTTCTAGCATGTCCTAGAACCTCCTAGAACCACCTTGAAACCCCTTAAACCCTCCTTCGCTCTGAGCTTCCATGCTAGAGGGAGTGTCCAACTTCTCTTCTCTAAGCCTCCAAACTTAGCTAGCAAGCTAACCTCCCATTGGTTCAAGGTTGATGAGTCAAGACTTCTCCATTAAGCTTGCTTTCCATTAGTTTAGCATGGTGAGTCATGATCACAAAACTTGGCCTTCCTTCTCATTGGTTCTTCAAGATGAGTCATGGCCACTATATTGGAATTTTCAACAAACTTGTTATGCAAGCTTGTTTCCTATAGGTGCAACACAAAAAGCTTGTCATGATTGATCATGATGAGCTCTAAGATATTTAAGCTTATGGATAACCATCCATCAAAATATTTTCTAGTAGTTATTACCCAATGAATAATAGTTAATGCGTTTTATCGTCCAATGGATAATAAAACATACCTAACTTTTATTTTTCAGATAAAATCTTAGAAAAATAAAATTTTGAAAATGATTCCCAATTCCGGGTTTAGTTAGCTCCTCTGACCCCGTATTGATAGTCCAAAATTTTCTGACCCCAAAAAAAATTTATTTTTCCAGTCTGGTCTCAAACACATAGAAAGCTCAAAACTAATAACAAAATAATTAAAATAAATCAAATAATTCAAAAAAAATCATAAAACTCATAAAAACTACAAATTTCTAAAGAACGCGAAACTTCGGGTTATTACGCATTTAACCCTAAATCAACCTCATTCTAGAATTCATGCTAGCTAGACAATACATCAAACACATTTGATGCATTATCTACTTTTTGCAAATACATGATAGTTAAGCAACTATCACTTAAACACCAAAACTAAGTTAAACACTTAGTCAAGATGCAGTAGAATCAAGAGAAAGAAAAGATAAATTTGATTAATAACAAGAATATAAACACAAGGTCTCAAAATTAAACATCAAGAGTGTTTCAATCCCCATGATTAATTACAAAGCTTTAGCTCTCCATGAATGGAGAGAACAAATAGAAAAGTAAAAGTACAAAAAATGTAATAGAGCATAAATGTAAAAGAGAAGAAAGAAGCAAGGAGAGAAGAGGAGAGAGGAGAGCACAAGAAAGAAGATGAAAATTGAAAAATGAGAAGTGTCTGCTCAACTAGCCTCAGATCTGGATCAAAATCCTACATAACAGACACTAAAGGTGAAAATACAAGTTTACCCCTAGCTTAGGATGTTTCCTCTTCCAATTCGCTTTAATTGGACACCTAATTTGTAAGATTTGGACACCTAATGAAGTTATGGCCAAAACACGTTTAACAGCTCCAAGATCTCGTCATCTCCCTTTGGACATTAATAAACCTATCAAAATGTCACCTTTAAGATAAGTAGTCTCATGAAAGTTGAAAGGTGTTGGCTCAATTTTCCAATGGAACCAATTTCAGCCCAATATGTCTCCTACAACCCAAGTTATGGGTCAATCTTTGCACACTACTCAGGTTTCAGCGACAAAATCTCTGTTCTGACTTCTAGGCCCAATATGACCCACTAGACATCTGATTCAACTTTGGAGCTCTGCATCAAAGTTGTAGAGCTTCCTCTCAGCTTTATTACAAGTTCATATTTTTTTATATCTATAACTCAAGTTATACCTGAAATACAAAAATAATGTAAAATTGCCACAGTGCTAAAAAATGTAACGTCCAATTTGAATCCAAACTTATAAATGGTGGCCAAAACCAATCAATTAAGAACATGAGAAGTCTAAAATGCTGAATATGAGGATTAAATAATATATAAAAATGGTGTTTATCATAGCAACTGCCATTGCCATAAACACTCCAGCCATATCAGTTGAACCTTCACTAGAAGAATTCTTGTTCCCCTAGTTCCCTTGGAAAAACCATAGTATCATGTACACACAAAATAATACATATTGAGTTTATCAGTCTCAATATCATGTAACAATGTGGCAGTAACTAATAACATTTATATCTAAGGTTGTCATGCAATTCTATCCATATATCTCACAATGAGATAAGGAAATGCACAACACATAACAAGAATTACTAGACATGCCTAAGCATAGTCAGTCCATACCCTGACTCAACATAATGAACTACTCTGATACCATAATGTAATGCCCTAATACTAATACCTTAGTATATCAAGAATATACAAGAGTAAATAGTATTACCACGTCACTTCTAACTCAAAAAGATCATTTTATTTCCATAATAAGCATACAAGTTGTTATAAAGAGCCAAAAGGGAAAGTTAAGTCTCACATATATAAACATTTTATATTGTATGTACAAAATAAGCCTCAAAAGGGCATAAGTACAATACATAAAAACTTATATAACCCAATGCAAATATTACAATATACAAGCTATAACATCTTGGAAAAACATATTAGACTTTTATATGTGTACAAAGGTAGCATATAACTTGTTTGATATGTCAGTGAAGATTTGTGACAAATAGAATTAGTTTAGGTACTTTGCTGCAACACAGAGTGTGGAAAGTGGCCTAAAATGACTCAAAAAATAGCATAAACTTCTATTTGAAGGGAAACAAGTTTAGATAATTTGTTTCTAGGTCACAAATAAGTTAAGTAAGGTGTAGTTAAAGTTTCAAGAGAATCAGAGTCAGTTTGGTATTTTTAGGCATACTGGTTGTACATTTTAATACCAAATGACTTGCAGCAGATATAGAAAATGATGAGAATTGTGAAACAATAATTTAGATGAATCGTATGATTCATTCTAAAGTTGTTGGAAGCTGGAAAACTTGAATTAGCATAATTCAAGTGTCCTTAGCAAATATAAGTTTCAGCACAAAAACTTAAGTTAATCTTTTCCCTTAATTTCCTCCATGTCCCACCCCCTATTTCTATCTTCTCTCTCGGTAGAATAAAGAAAAATAGAGAAAGAAAGGGAGGAGAAATGAAGGGGGAGAAAGGAGAAAAGGGAAGAAGGGAAGAAGGAGAGGAAGAAGATCAAGGATCAAGCTTGAAGATCAAGAATCTTCAAGAGGTAGGGGATTTCTGTTCATCTATTCCTTAGATTCATCTTGAATGAACATAGGTTTTGTGAATGAAAATAGGGGTTTGAGTAGTCAAATCCATGTTTTTGGCTTGGTTCTTGTTTTAAAGGACTTAGTTATTATGTTTTTAGCTTAATGAGAATAAGACAGATGGATTTATCCTTAGATTGGAGTTAGTTGGTTCTTGAGTTTGAACCTAGGTCATGAACAACCAAGAAGGTGATTTTTCGTGTTTGATCCAAATTAAGAGAATTAATAGGTTATAATAGTGTTGCAACACGTTGAGAGGATGTTGATGAGGCTAGAAATCACCTAGGAACCAATTTTTGATGATTGGAAGCTAAGGAAAGTTGAATAGAACAGTGCACGATTTCTGCAGAATTCTACAAAATCTGAGTTCTGCATGTCACGCCGCGGCGTGGCCCTAGGCGTGAGCATGCCGCGGTGTGGGGCAGTTTTCTGTCTAGAAGTTTCACCCGAGAGTTGGGTGCCGCGGCATGAAAAGGTTTGTGTCGCGGCGTGAGACCCTAAAGCTCCAAAATGTTATTTTTGGATGTTTTGAGATCCCTAATGGATGGAACCCTTTGGTTATGCCTAGTGGAGAGTGTTGAGGCACTAGAGAAGGTATTTCTCATATAGAAAAACCTAGAGGCATACAAGAAAAAAATAAGAGTAAAGTTGTGCATCTATTAGACATGGATTGCCAGAGATCAAGAGTTTAGCTTCTTAAGCAACTTAAAGTTGCACATATGTCACAAGAGAGGTGATAAGAGATTTAAGAAGCAAGTTGGCAATAATAGAGTGCCATAGTGCGTAAGTGGCAAGAGTTAAGGGCCAAGGTGGCGAGATGGCAATAGTAGAGTGCCATAATGCCTAAGTGGCAAGAGTTAAGGGCAAATGTGCCGAGTTGGCAAAAGTTAAGTGCCATAGACCCTAGCTGGCAAGGGTGAATGCCATAGTGCATGAAGAGCTCTCAAGAGTGAAAGAGAGTTAGTAATGCAAAAACAACAGTGTACTAAGTCTAGTTGGCATTGATTCAATGTCGTAGTGCATGAAATGCTCCCACAGAGAAGAGGTGGAGTTAGTAATGCAAGATGGACTTAGTACGAGAGCATGTGGAGGTTATGTTAGAGTTAGGGCATAACTCCACATTACACACACTTCATATTTCACATATGCTTGCTATTCCTAGAGAGCAGATGGTGGGGGCATCCACTCAGTTTATGGTAGGTTATAGGAGATGATATGATATGATTTCAAACTCCCTCCCTACTTGGTAGGTTATAGGAGGTTACTTGTTATCGTATCAGATTCTCTCCCTACCTAGGGTGTAGGAGGTGAGGTGTTGTGGTGACAGACTTCGTTCCTAAAAGTAGGTTATAAGGGGTCACACGTTACCATGACAGAATTCCTCTGCGCCTAGGAGAATAGTTAAGTATTCATGACATTGCACCAACACTATCATACACTTTTCTTTGAACATAAACATACATTATTCCATCATTGCATATTTAATATTTGTTTAGTTTGAATATATCTATGTGATTGTTGTGTAACTGTTACTATGTGCTATTGGTGACAGCTATATGGGTGGTTGTCTGGCTGATGATTTCAAATGATTGTATGGGCGGTTGTTTGATATCATCGTGATTTCGGTTATCAGAGCAGAAATATAGTTTGCTAAAGAACATTACATAAAGAGAGAGTTGTAATTGTTTCTTATGCAGAAAGTATTAGTTCAGTTGGGTTTATTCATTGTAAATGTTTAAACTACTGGTTTTGGTACACTTATACTAAGAAATATGATTTCTCACCCCGTTTGTTGCCATGTAAATCCAGGTGAAGTTTCATCCAAGGGCAAGAAGAAGAAGTATGAAGACAAAGATAGTTTTCATGTTTTCTAGTTTAAAAGCTTGTATTTTATTTATGCGCTTTTAGTTTGTACAAGAAGTTATGTATACAATGGCATCATGATAAGTCCAGCTACATCGGGGGAAAACAAGTTATTCAATAACATAAAGAAATGTGGCATAAGCCAAAAACTGTTCCTTTCTGTTCCCAAGGTAGATAATTCAATTATTTGCAAATATGGTTCAATCATCACATAATTAACCATTTACAATAAATAAACCTACTAACAATATACTATGATTGCAACAAATAAATGAGTCATTACCCAATGCCACTAGAACATTGACATACTCTCTTTATGCAATATTCACAAAGTCAATCTATAATCTATAGTTAATCTCATTCCAATGATAAAACAATTGCCCATACAATTGTTATTTAAATACAAATGCTTGTGCATGCTTATGCCTAAGATATGCCCTAAGGTAATGTTTATGAAATGTGTTATGATAATGTTTGTACAATGTCAAGAAACTTGCCTATTCTTAGAAACTCGGTTCCTTGTATTTTTTAGGGTAGGAAAGGCATAAGAGCCCTCTACACTACTTGGTAGGAAGTGTGTAACACCCCAATTTTTGGAAAAATATTCCGAATGTCCTGTTTGCTGTTTTTCAAACTTTTGTGTAAACGACTGTTGTGTCCCTATTTTACTGTTTCTTGTTTTTCTATGAAAATATATATATATATATATATATATATATATATATATATATATATATATATATATATATATATATATTACGATCTATGATTTTCTTTGGTCGTTTTGAATATTTTGCTTGAGACCGTAAAATAAAAATTTTCTCAAAACTATTTGTTTTAAATTTTTCGTGTGAAATCTTGAGATATTTTACTGTCTATAATTTTATTTGAGTGTTTTGGATGATTTGCTTCGTCGTGGGAAAAAATAGAAAAAATGACCATTACGTCCCGAATGTACTGTTTTTAATTTTTCTATATGATACAGTGTTTAATATTATTGTCTATGATTTTATTTGGACTTTTTGTGTGATTTGCTTCGGGACAGGAAAATAATATTTTTTCGGGCCGGGGAAATCTTATTTTAATTATTCAGAACTGGGGGATCTTACTAAACCCGATTCTAAATGATACTGTTGTTAATCTTTTAATTTTTAGGATTTAACTGCCAAATAAAATAATTTTATAATATTATAATGTTATTTTATTAGTCAGTACCAATAAGCGGTAATGGACCTGGAAATGTTTTGCGGGACCCACGTTTAGTTAAAACAGTTAACTTAGTAGCTTAATTGAACATCATTAGTAGTAGAACTTTCAAGAACATGGTGACTAAGCTTAATGACTAGGCTAATTAGTGACTAAGCATGATGTGACAATGCTAGAATCAACCAATGAGAGTTAAGCTTGCTAACCAAGTTTTGATCTTGACCATTGAGCAATCCTAAGGCTAGGATGGAGCCAAGCCAATGGACACCTTTCATGCTTGAAGTCTACGGCCATTCAAGGTTGGAAGACCAAAAATCATTTCACTCTTCATGCATTTTTTCTCTTCTCTCTCTTCCAAGAACACCAACCTCCATTGTTGTCTTTCCTTCAAGCTATTCGGCCAAACCATAAACTACACCATCCAATTACTCAAAATTTTATCCAACCAAGTTTTCTAAACCTAAACACAATCCTAAGAACATCTCTAGTTGAGAGTTCTTGCAAAATCCTTCATTTGAAGCTTGGAAACCTACTTGGAAAATTTTACCTAGAAGGTGAAATTTCTTGTTTTCCAATTCTAAACTCTTTTTCAATGTTCTAAGCCATGATTTATCCATGGTTTAAGCTCTCTTTAATGTTAGTAACTTGTAGAATTTTTTTTAAGCTTGCTAGGTTTTGAAGGAGGAAAATCGAAACCCTAGGAAAGGAGTGAAAGAATATTTTGTCTTCATTTAAGGTAAGAGGAAGACTTAATCTTATCATCCTTGGGTGGTGGTAAAAAGATGGAGATTTGTTTGTGGTTGTAGAATCCATAAGGATTCATTTGTGTGTTTGTTAATAGCTTTCCTATTTGTTATTTGTATTAATTTGCATGTCTACAAGCTTTGATAATATTGTATGTGTTAGAAATGCATGATAATTTATAGGATGTGAACAACATGCCAAGGATTGCATGAGTGTTCCAAAGAACACACCAATGAGGCTCACGGCCATTAACCAAAATGGAGAACCAAAATGTTCTCATATTTTTATTAAGTGTGATTTAATTAACCTAGGAAAATTAATGAGATATAAAATTATTTAGATCAAAGAAAATGAATTTAGAGATCAAATAGTACAAGTATATATTTCGGCCAACATGTCAAACCAAGTATCCATGATTTCTAAAATCAATTCCAAACTAGTTTCAATCAAAGAGATGTAACATATGTTAAAAAGAAATTTTCTACAATGAGTTTTGAAGAAACAAATTGACTAGAATTAAGTTTAAGTAATTAAAACTAATGATTTTATTATTAGGAATGAAATACAGTAACTTTTGTAAATTCCTAACATATGGCTCATCTTATATTTTGAAGCATGTTAGTAGTTTTCAAAAGGATTAATTTACACAGTTAAAAATTTAGTAAATAGAATTTTTACGAAAAAAAATTAGGAAACCATTATTATAATTTTTTAAACAAAATACTGTCAATTTTTATTAAAAATGGACAAATAAGATAAGAAAAATGCCCAAACGACAGTATACGATATGAAAAATATTCTACGTAATTTAAATGTATTAAATATTATTTCTGTTTATTCAAACAGTAATTTTAAGGAATTCGGACAAGAAAATGATTTAAAAACCTTACGCGATTGAGAAAACGCATTAAAAATCCTACGCGATTTGCAAAACAGCAAAATATATTTACGCGATTTAAAAACGTTTGTAAAAGCAACGGGATTTTGAAAACGCGATAAAATTTCTACGCGATTGAGGAAAACAGTAAGTTTTTACTGTCGGGCCAAAGTGGTGGACCCGGACAGATTGTGAAACAGTATTGCCAGGTGGGTGCGTGCTGTCTTTTTATACGATTTTCCAGTGAGGGTATTTTTGTAATTTTGTTGCAGTATTGCCAGGTGAGTGCGTACTGTATACATTTGGAATTTTCTCATATATTGAGTATGCCAATTTTGGCGATTTGATTGACGAGGTGAACAACATCGTGTTGTCGATGTGATAGGCGTAGTGTGGTTCAAATTGAATGAACTTGGAGGCTTTAGTGTGCAGAATTCCATATATGGACAGTTGGTCGCTCCTTTGGGCCGTGGTGATTGGTAACACACTAATGGACTCGACAAGCACTATACTTAATCAAGATCTTGTGAAGTCTATTAGTACAAGCCTGTAGTGACACGACGTATGACAGTGTACTACACCACTATATCTTTTTTTCAGTGGGCTATAGACGCAACGTGTGACAGCGGAATAGTTATTGGGCGGTCGATGGTGCTAATAGATTTTTGCGGGTCGTTCTCTCTGATGTCTGTGTTCTTCTTTAGCTCCATGGAGTAGGGTTGAGTCACATTTCATATATTTTTATCTCATATATTTTTATTTCATATATTTTTATCTCATATATTTTAATGTTATTTATCTATATCATTATTTATCTGTACCATTATTTATCTATGTTATTTTGTCTATCGTATTACTATGTGTTATATTTCACCTATATGATCTTGTATTTTATTTATTGCTATCTTAAAGCTGCTATATAGTATAAAATGTTATATATATTGTATTGTCGTTTTCTTACTTTACCATGTTTGTGGTGATATAGATTGTCTTACCTCTTTGTTGTATGTGTTATTTGTTTATTTTAATTCATGTGGTAAAAGAGTTTGAGGAAGAGGAACAGCCTCTTAAGTGTATGTACCCTGAGGAAGAGGAAGATCAGCTAGCCGAAGATCAGTTCTACGATCAAGAACCATCTGATCATCCATATCCATTGGATTGATTGCTTGGGTATGGCGGTGCCAGGATTTCTGGGTTTTGTACGACTCGAGTTTCATGGTGGATCGATAGCTTGGCATCTGCGTGAAGACAGAGACTCGGTGACTTACGTGGGACGGTTGACTGTGTCCCTACGTAATGAGTTTGATGGAGATCTAGTCATGACGACTACGGTGTTTCTGCATTTGGAGTTGTCGTTATCTCTTAGGCGTTATTGGGGTGGTATGTTCACTGCGCCTAGTGAGATTAGCAGCGTGTCGACTGCACGGTCTCGTTTCTGCCGAGAGTCGAGGCATCCTGGATATTTATCTTCTGATGATCTTCTTGAGAGCGATCCATCAGAGGGTTAAATGTTTATGATGTGTACTTGGGCGCGTC
The DNA here is from genome assembly GCA_029884605.1 of Ormosia emarginata. Taxonomy (NCBI): domain Eukaryota; kingdom Viridiplantae; phylum Streptophyta; class Magnoliopsida; order Fabales; family Fabaceae; genus Ormosia; species Ormosia emarginata. The sequence continues at coordinate 3,125,538 of JAQQTP010000023.1, forward strand.
TGCGTTTGTATATATTGACTGTTATTGCTTTTGTTACTATTTCTGTCTAAATATTTTAGTTGTAAATTATTTGTATAACTTATGACTAAAACTCTATGTATATTATGTGTGATGTTATTCTGTTGGTTTTATGTTTTCCGTGTTATTTTATTTAATAATATTCTGTTTAACAGGAAAAATTTTACAAGCCGTATTATTATGTAACAAATGTTTTACAACTTAGGTAGATTTTATTTCTCTTTCTTTTGTTTTCTTTATATATGTGACATCCTCAAAAGGGGTGTTACATTAGTTGGTATCAGAGCCCAAGTTAGAGTATTTAGGGGTTGTGGTTGGGTCTGTTTTTTGTTTGTGCTGTGTGATTCTCTGTGATTTACTTCCGAAAGGATGTATCTGACTTTATTTTGTGATGTTTGAAGAAAGAAGATGTCTGGTAGAGGACGAGGACGTGCGAACGTAAATCGAGAAGTGGATCCAGTGATTGCGGCTGCTGAAGCTATGCAGCGGATGGCTGAAGTAATTACGCAGCAAAATTTGAGAGCAGCTCAACAGCAAGATGCTACTGCTGATGCCCTAAATTTATCTGAATTTAGGCGCCACAATCCGCCACAGTTTAGAGGTGAGGTTGACCCTAAGAAAGCAAGTCAATGGATACAAGACTTGGAGAGAATTTTTGAAGGAATGAGATGCTCTGATGAGAAGAAGGTGACATATGCAGCTTTTATGTTGAGTGGAGATGGTGAACATTGGTGGAGAGGAACCCGCCGATTATTGTTAGCTGAGGGAGTAGAAATTACATGGAAGGTAAGAGGATCTTTTGAGGACTTGGAAAAAGAAACAAAACAAGGAGCTTTTGAGGATCTTCAAGAGGTAAGAGGGAGATCCATCTCACCAACCAAGTATGGTGGTGAGAGATGGTCTTATATTTGATGGATGGTGAATCCATGTGAGGATTCATATCCATGGTCATGTAATTTATTTGTGGGTGTTTATGTGCTTTGATTATTTGCCTATGCTTGATATGCTTTGCATGATTTTATGGCTTTGATGATATGCTTATAATATGCATGATAAGTATATGGCATGCTAGTGGAATTTATGATGGAATATGTATATGTATGCCATGATGTGAATATGGAAAGAAAATAAATTTTTGGCTCCAATGGCCAAGGAAGAGTGGTCACGGTTTTGACACTCATGATTTGGGTTTATGTTAAAAAATTTTAAGAACAAGGGAAATTAATTTTTGGGTCCCTAGAATATTGAGAATTTCAGCCAAGACACCTCAACATAGGTGTTTACAAATTAATATTTTCATGGAAGAATAAAATTGGATTGATTAGAAAAGCATGGAAAATAAACAAAAGGTTTGTTTTCAAAGAGTACATGAACACAGTTTTTGGAAGGATTTTTATTGATTTATTTTGTGCAAAAAGATCCTAAATGTTTTTTTAAACATGAGTTTTAGACGAAATGGGCAATGTTGTTTCTAAGTGTTTATTAAACATGATTTCGAAAAAGAGACGGGCAAACGTTGATTTTAAGGATTTACAAAGAAAGTGAAAAAGAATTTGCAAAGAAAGTGAAAAAGGATTTGTAAAGAAAGCAAAAATGAATTTGAACAAATGGATTTGGTTTTTATGACCATCGGTATTTTGGTTTTGAAAACAAAGATTTTAATGGTTTTGTTTGTGTGAAAACAGAAATGATAAATAATTGAGTTAGAAGGAAAAATGTTTGATGGCTTCAATGGCCAAATACCCTACGGTTTTGAAAAATTGGTTATGCCTAAATTTTTATGGAACAAAATGATATTTTATAAAACGAAGTGTTTTGTCACTCAAAAAATTTGACAGTTTTCAATGAACACGTTCATGGTTTTTGCAAAGGATTTTTAATGGTTTTGTTTGTGTAAAACCATATTGACTTAGAAGGAAAAATGTTTTGATGATTTCAATAGTCATGTCTATGTTTTTGAGGACTTGTATTTTCTTGATTTTTTTGAAAACAAAGTGGAAATATAATTGATTTGGTATAAAGAATTTGGAAAGGGAATTAGAGCATTTTATCACTTGAGAAATCAAGTTTTTGTAAACGAAAATATTTTCGAACTTCAATTTATTTTGAAGAAGGTTGTGTTTGGAAATGATTTGAAAAAATGGAGAATATAATGGTGTTTTGAAAATTTACTAACGTATAACTGATTTTCGAGTTTTGAAATACGTTAGAAAATGTTAAGTTTTGAAACGTTGATTTATATCAATAGAAAAGTGATTTTTTGTGGATTATATTTTGGAAAAGAATTTCTTGAGTAAAGAAATATGGAAAAAGATTTTTTTGAGTAAGAAAATGTGAAAAATGAAATACAAAGTCATATTATTTTGAGAAAGGTTGAAAATGAATTTTTGAAGGTTAAGAAATATTTTCTGTAATGAAATGGTGATGAAAAATGTTTTACGTATCTTAAAAACGTGATTTTTAAGCTACGCAATTTGAAAAATGTGTTGAAAATAATATTAATTTATTTAAGTCCAAAATAATGTTTGGAATATTGAGGAATATTTTACGTGATTGTAAAATATTGAAAAATATTTTACGTATCTTAAAAACGATTTAAAATACAGTAAAATATTTCTATGCGATTTGAACTATTGTTGAAAAATCACTACGTGATTGAAAAGTGATAGAATATTTTTACGTGATTGTGAAAATGACGGAAAATCGTTATGTGATTTGGAAAGTGTTTTAAATATTTTGAGAATGATGGAAAATGATTTACACGACTTAAAAGAATGATTTTTAAAATACGAGATTTTGAAACAGTGAAAAAATACTATGTGATTTGAAAAATGTATATTTTTACGTGATTGAGAATAACGTTGAAAAATTAGTACGTGATTTAAAAGTGCAACAGAAGAGTTGCGATATTTTGAAAATGTAACAGAAACGTTACTGTATTATGAAAATGTAACAGAAGTGTTACGGTATTATAAAAATATAACTAAAATGTTTTGGAATTGTGAAAATGTAACGGAAATGTTGTGCAATTTTGTGAAAACATGACGAAAGTGTTTTATAACGATGAAAATGTGATAACATGATTTTCGCTGTTGAAAATACAGTATGAATACTATTGAACTAGTGTCCATACACTGTTTGTGAAAATGACAAGTTTTGCCTGTGATTGGCATTTGGTGCATTTTACATGCATTAGAAAAATATGCGTTGAGGCATATGATTACATTGAACAAATGAAATTGAAAAGAATTTGGCCCTTATGGTTGGACTTGCACTGATATATTCGTGTATTGTATAAAGTATAGCTAATAAGCTATTTTGGCCCTTGTGGTTGAAGAGGGAATGAGAGTTGATAGTGAGGTCTATGATGGATCTTGGGGGCGTCAAGGCGCGGTGGTCGACCAGTGGATATCTGTCTGTGGGCTAAGGCTGGACCATATGCCACTTGGCGATGCAATCCGTTGAAACGCATTGACGATACCTGACAAGAACACAATTCTTTTCAACGACTGGGAGATTGTCTGTGGGCTTAGGCTAGGCAATTAACCAGAGCATTCTTCTTGAAATTGTGAAAACCTCCATGGAGTTGTTTTTGAAAAACTGAGTCTATGTGCATATGCATGAATCTGAGCATTTATATCTGTATGATATATTAATTGAGGAATATTGGCTATGACAACTGTTTTGAATACTTGGATTGATATATGATTGGATGATGATAGTTGATTAATATTGAATATATTATTGGAAGTCTGGTATGATATCCCTATATAATATTGCTATTTGTGTTATCTCTGTACTGCCATGTTGGTATTAGTGTAGGTGATCTCACCTCTTTGTTATGTTGTCTTGCTGTGTCTGTATTGTTAAAATTAAACAGTAGAAGGAATGAGTTGTCTTAGACATACCGGGAGATAGATATTTTGAGTTCGGAGACAACATCAGAGAATGACTATTCCAGAGTCGATAGCGTGCAGTGTTGACAAGGGACAGATGTCTGATGCATCAAGAGGAATACAAAAAGAAATAAGTATGTTAAGTTTTCTCGTTAGTGTTGTACCATGCTATTAAGTATGACCCGTCATAGGGTTTGCTACTGTTAAAAAAAAAGAGTCTGTTAGTTTTATATTTCTCTTTAAATTGTTAAATATTGATTGGTGTCAGTATTGTATATTAATCAGTAAAGAAAAAATTTTGAAACCCACCTTTTATAACTCAAACCTTTTATGAACTTCTTTTCAGATTTTGAGTCGGGAGTCAGACATATGATACCCTAGGGAGGGTGTTACACTAAGCGCCTAATTTTTGAATGATTAATCGCTCAACACTTTGACATTCTGGTCTTGGGTGATTAAGCGCCCACTTTCTAGACGATTAAGTGCCTAGTACCAGACTTCTCATACTCAACTCGTTTAAGTTTCTAACCAATCCTTGACCCCCAAAACATAGGTCCTAAGTGGATTTCACCCTCATAAATGGTCTATAAACAAGTTAAAAATGTAACACTCTCCTTAGGGAGTCACATTTTTGGATAACAAAAGAAAACTAAAAACTATTTCGTAAAGATCTGATTATTAAAACACACAGAATTTAAATATTCTTTTCTTATATGATTTAAACTTAATAAAACTTTGCAAACTAATAATTATACATAATATATTTATATGAAATTCTAACAACATAAAAGTAACGATACAGGAAATTTACTTTTCAAAAGAGTAATTACTACTACCATATCCAATACAAACTAGACCCAAGTCTGAGCACTTGTAGACCAGGGTCCTGCACTTGATCCCTCTCCGGATCCACCTCCGAACCAACATCAGACAAATCCCCCAATCGGGGTATGTCTCTACGAACTGGAGTCTGTGTTGTCGACTCCCCAGAATCCTCATTATGGACATTCCTCCATAACTACCTCACTGGCATATAAAACTCCAAACTTACATTTTCATAATAAGACAAAGTAACCACCCCATGATAAGTTCTACTCATAAGTAAAGACACATTCCCATTATACTGGACACGCCCTATGTTCATCTCTATGTTCCATGCATCCGATCCTCCTTGGAATTTTACTCTGACAAAACTATGAAGATCATTCATTAACGCCATTACCGATCTCTGAAGATCTCCTCAAACCAAACTTGTGAAAAATCCACTTTATCTACTTCCCAAACTTTAACAAATATAAACACAGAACAAAACAGACAATACAGCAAAAAGGTGAGACTTCCTACATCAAGTCCAATATAGTAGTAAAAGAACGATGTGAATAACAAAGTTATTCCATACATATATATCACAGAAATCATAGATATAATCATGTTATCAATTAACAGATAACTATCACAAGCATATATTATAAAGATATAAATATCGACAACACTTCAACGACATATGTACATGTATTATACTAACTTACACATTAATAGTAGTACTATAATATATCTATCAACAATATACATATATATATACATATCAATAAAATGCGTATGGACCATGTCACCACAATGGTGTATACTAACTATGCACAACAAGGCAATATTGATCATGCCATATCCACAATGGACAAACCCCTACTCCATGGATCTAAACCAACATCAGAAGAGTGATTTAGTAGTACATGTCTGTATCTCATTAGCCTCAATTTAAAGTGCTTAACAAAATAATATTTTCAATGTGCACAAAATGGCTTGTCCCAGACACTCTCTACCAGATCCTGAATAGACATAGTGTCTCGATCCGGATCGTCGGTGCATTTGCATCAGTCTGTTCCACGGCACAGTAGAGCTACCAACTGACCATTATGGAAAACTTGTACCACGACGCCCCCAAGGTCAACAAGTGGCCTACACTATGCAATTCGCACCCGCACTAAGGTGTAATATTCAACTTTGTGTCACAACAACACAGTCTTCATGACTTTCAATCAATGCTTAATGATTCAATGCATAAACACATATCCATAATATATTACCAAAAACATGCCTCTACTTGACTGTTCCCAATGATATTAAAACAACCGCCTATACAATTGTCTAATATCATTAGATCAATGATATTATATAGTCACCCATATAATAGCACTGATACACCCGAGTCTAGTAAGTTAGCCTTACAGCAATTGCTGTCATTCTCAATCACGTAAAACTTTTATCGCATTTTCATAATCATGTAAAAAAAATATTTAAACGTTTTCTAAATCGCGTAGTACAAAATCATTGTTTTTGAAACGCATAAGATTTTTTTTACCGTTTTTCACTCGCGTAAATCATTTCTTAACATTCTAAACTAAATTTTAAAATCTTCTAGGTCTAATTTCAAATTTGAACCTTAACTCCACTTTTCTTACTAAAATTTCTCAAAGATCATATCCTCTAATACTTATTCCAAAAGTCTGTATTTATTTTAATTTAATCCATATTAACAAGATCATTCTTCCATTGCCTCCTCAAGAATAATCCACCCATCTAAATTACTTTTAACCTCAATCTACTTTTTAAATTCCTTTACTATTTCTATTGCCGAAAATCATTCTTCCCCTAATAATAAAATCTATACATTTCTATATTCATCTAAATAAAATACTTCAAACGGGACGCCAATTTCCAATCTTGTTCATTACGATCATTTTACTAGAAATCTATTTCCTTCCAAATAATAAATTCTTATTCCTTTCTCTTCTCAACTTAATCAAATTACTTGTCACCTAATCCTTCAAGAAATATTTTCCAACATAGTTCACAAAATTTCGTTAATTAAATTCTTCCTTTCAGAAACCATTATCCATCTCATCTTTACTAAAACACTATTAAAATTCAAAACATCTCTTAAACTCATTTCTTTTCTTATAATCAAAATCAATCCTTTTCCAACAATAAAACGTTGTTCATTCACGTCTTTAACTTATAAAACCTTATTCCATCTCCTTGTTTCAAAACAAATTATATCCATACTTAATAAAATATTCTTAACTTAATTACCCCTAATATTGACTAAGTGGCTGTGAGCCACCAAAAGGTCTTTAGACCCAAAAGTTCTTTCCTTTTCCTTATAATTCATAATATGTAATATACATAAACCATTAAATTGTACCATTCACATGTCCATGTATATTATCCAAGCTATAAAGTCATATAAACAACTAAATACAACTATTAACTCATACAATCAATTAATTAAACCTATATAACTAATAAGCAATTATAGAGATTTCATGCATCATATAATCACACATAACTAAATAATCACAATCAAATCAAAACCATATAATCAAGTGAATGAATCCTCAAATGGATTCTTCACTTACAAACATATAGTCCATTCCTCACTACCATAATTAGTTGATGAGGTTGATCTCCCTCTTACCTTAGGCGATTCCTACAAACTCCTTGTATGCCTTCCTTGAATGAACCTCTACCACCACCAAATTGTTCCTTAATACAAAACAAACACACAAATATTATCATCTAAGGCTAGAGATAAGTTGACCATTGATCAAGTTATGGCCTTGGAACTTTAGAAATAAGATTAAAAATGAATATCAAGAACTCCACCTAAAACCCTCAAACTTTGAGCTTAGAAAAGTGCTTGAAGATATCGATTTAGAAGAAAGTCTCAACATAAAAGTTTCTTGAACTAATGTCTACATGTAAGATCTATGGTTGGTTTAAATTAAAAATGAGTGGATGTGAGAAAATGGCACTTGGCTGTGAGGTACCAAAAGAGAAGGATGAAGGAATTTTTTTGTCTTTGGCTTCTTAGTTTAGGACAAGGTCATAAGGAATAGTCAAAGTCATAAACTTGGCCTTCACTAATGAAGCTTGGCCATGGAGTCTTTGGAGAAAAAGGATGAGAGCTTTTCATAAAGTTGAGAGGATTTGGTATGTAGTTTTTGGTTACTTTCATAGAAATGATTAAAAGATGAACAAGTTAGTAACCTTGGCCTTTAAATATGACCTTGACCGTGGGACATAGAGAGAAAATGAGAGATATTTTATTTGTATAGTTTTCTAGAAAAGATGATAGGTTTAGCTTAAGATGTTCTATAACTTAGATATTTGTTTGGTCAAGATATTTAACCAAGCAAGATATTATTGATCACTTGGTCACATAAAAGTAATGATAACAGAATAACTTTAGAAATTAAGTAACTAATGGTTAGTTATTTGTTTCACAAACTTGAATAAGATGATTAGTGTAACTTGAACTAGTTACTAATCAAGTTTTCATCCAACCAAAGTCCTTGAACAACCTAGAACCTCCACGAAGCATCATGAAGCTCCTTGGTCTCTCCATGGCTGTGAGCTTCCCTTGCAAATGGAGTGTCCAATTTCTCTTCTACTTCATCCAAGCTTAGCCACCAAGAGACTCCTTCCTATTGGTCATTCTTTGTGCTAGCCACTATTGTTGACTTTTTCAACAATCAAGCAAGCAAGCTTCTCCCATTGGTGTTCATATAAAGCTTGTCATGATTAGCTTCCAAGATATTTTTTGGTATACTTTAACTAATGAATAATAATTACTGCTTATAAAGTCAATGTCTATTGTCTAATGGATAATAGAATGTACCTAGATTTTCTCTTGTTCTGCAAGCTTCTAGATCATGACACATAGGGTCGCAAGGTGTCTCTGCTTCACCACTAGGCTTCCTTCCTATTGGTTCTTTATGGTGAGTCACTAGGTGAGTCATAGCCACAATTGTTGACTAACTCCTCATTGGTCCACACATAAAGCAAGTACTCAAGTACTCGATAACTAGGTGCATGACTAGGCTCATGACTCGCTACTTTCTAGAATCATCCAATGAGATATTTTTAAGAAAGATATTTATCGGTAGCTATTGTCTAATGGACAGAAGCTACAACGTATTACCCAGTGATTATTATCCAATGGATAATAGCTTTACCCAATGGATAATAAAATAAAGTAAAATTACTGTAAAAGAAAATTTCAAAAACTGTTTCCGGATTCAGGTTTAGTAAGCTTCCTCGGCCCCGTATTAATAGTCCAAAATTTTTTCGGCCCCGAAAAATTTTATCTTTTCGACCCGACCTAAACACACAGAAGGCTCAAAAATAACAACATAAAAATTAAAATAAATCAAACAACTCACAAAATCATAAAATTCACAAAAACTATATATTACTGAAGAACAAGGAAAAATTAGGGTGTTACAAAAACCCTTGTGCACAATCTCAAATCACTAACATAGTGAAATATGAATCAAGTACAACTCCTCCAAACCCATTTTCCAAACTTCAAGTTTATGGAATTATAAGGATGCAAACAAGTTAAATAACCTTAATCATGCATGACTTAACTCTTAAACATTCCTTTGAAGCAAGAACAACACAAAGAGATCTTGCATCCCTCTCAAAACCCATTTTCTACCAAATCATGCATACAACAAGTATTAAGAAATTGTAGAAGGGTAAAGAACTAAATAAAAACAAACTTCCCTACCTCTAGTCTCTAAAAGATGATGCTTGAACTTGGTTTTCTTACTCTTCCTTCTTTTTTTCTCTTCTTTCCTTCTTTTTTTTTTCTTCCTTTCTGCTAGTTGAAATTGTATGAAAGAGAGCAAAGTGAGGGAAGAAAAGTCAAAGATAAAGATGAGAAAGAAAAGGGGCGGGGGAGAGATAAGGATGGACTAGATATTTAGCTGGAAACATTATATCTCTTAGGAATACTTCGATCTTACAAAATCAAGTTTCCTAACCTCCATAGGTATTATAGAAAATCTTAGGATTCATCTCAATCCTAGTTTCATAATTCTGTAATTTTTCGTACACCTAAAACTGTCACTTAAGTCCTATTAGTCTTTCTCAAGTTAAATTAAACCTAAGGAAAAAAAACTAATAGGCTTACATGTATCTGTCTTAACCTGTACTCTTTACTAGAAAATCTTCATTCCCATTTTCCAAACTTCAAGTTTATGGAATTATAAGGATGCACACAAGTTAAACAACCTTAATCATGCATGACTTAACTCTTAAACATTCCATTGAAGCAAGAACAACACAAAGAGATCTTGCATCCCTCTCAAAACCTATTTTTTTCCAAATCGTGCATACAACAAGTATCAAGAAATTGTAGAAGGGTAAAGAACTAAACAAGAACAAACACCCCTACCTCTAGTCTCTAAAAGATGATGCTTGAACTTGGTTTTCTTACTCTTCCTTCTTTTTTTCTCTTCTTTCCTTCTTTTTTTTTTCTTCCTTTCTGCTAGTTGAAACTGTATGAAAGAGAGCAAAGTGAGGGAAGAAAAGTCAAAGATAAAGATGAGAAAGAAAAGGGGCGGGGGAGAGATAAGGATGGACTAGATATTTAGCTGGAAACATTATATCTCTTAGGAATACTTCGATCTTACAAAATCAAGTTTCCTAACCTCCATAGGTATTATAGAAAATCTTAGGATTCATCTCAATCCTAGTTTCATAATTCTGTAATTTTTCGTACACCTAAAACTGTCACTTAAGTCCTATTAGTCTTTCTCAAGTTAAATTAAACCTAAGGAAAAAAAACTAATAGGCTTACATGTATCTGTCTTAACCTGTACTCTTTACTAGAAAATCTTCATTCCCATTTTCCAAACTTCAAGTTTATGGAATTATAAGGATGCACACAAGTTAAACAACCTTAATCATGCATGACTTAACTCTTAAACATTCCATTGAAGCAAGAACAACACAAAGAGATCTTGCATCCCTCTCAAAACCTATTTTTTTCCAAATCGTGCATACAACAAGTATCAAGAAATTGTAGAAGGGTAAAGAACTAAACAAGAACAAACACCCCTACCTCTAGTCTCTAAAAGATGATGCTTGAACTTGGTCATCTTGCTTTTCCTTGGTTCTTCCTCCTCTTCCTTCTTCCTTTTCTTCTTCTGTTCTCTTTTTTCCTTCTTTTTTTTTCTCTTCCTTTCTGCTGGTTAAAAGTGTGTGAAAGAGACCAAAGTGAGGGAAGAAAAGTCAAAGATAAAGATGAGAAAGAAAAAGGGCGATGAAGAGATAACATTGGACCAGATATTTAGCTAGAAACATTATATCTCTTAGAAATACTTTGATCTTACAAAATCAAGTTTCCTAACTTCTATATGTATTATAGAAAATCTTAGGATTCTTCTTAATCCTAGTTTCATCATTCCATAATTTTTTATACACCTAAAACGGTCACTGAAGTCTTATTACTCTTCCTCAAGTTAAATTAAACTTAAGGAAATAAACTAATAGGCTTACAAGTATCTTCCTTAACCTATACTCATTACCAAAAAAATTTCCATTCTCCACTTGACATCTTCACAAAATCTCATAATTTTCTAAGATATTTATCTATATAATATAGCCGTTAAATACTCACTCAGTGTTATTAAAAATACCAGACTAGAGCAGACTAAACTGGAGAAATGAGAATCCAAGTTGGAATGGGATTCCATCGTGGGCCTAACTCATAATAGACAAGTTGAAAGGTTGCACAACTAACCCTACTGTTTTTTGTTATCAAGTGGCCTTAATACTCAAGAAGGAGGTGAATTGAGTTTGTAAAATAATTTCGCAATTCTTTCGCAATACACTTAATTATCAATTCTCGTTGAAGCTATTGTTTATCAAAGTTGAATGGATAGAGAATATAGAGAGCTTTCACTTATACATAAATCAATCAAGTAAGATAGTATACAAGATATTCAATAAAATAGTGCACAAAGTAAGGGAGATGAGTTTTGGAAGACAAACACAAAGCTTTATCTTGGTTCAACCACTAATCCACTTGTGGCTTACGTCTAGTCCTTAAGTAAACACCCAAGATTTTCACTATATCTTCAAGCTTCAAACAGGTACTTGATAACCTTTGCAAGATGGAGCACTCAACACACCTTGGGATACTTCACCCTTGTGCTTGAGCCTCTACTTTCAAGGGATACATCACCCTTACAACTTTGAGGGATACAACACCCTCTCTTTTATAGATAATACAAAGTATAGATGATAAGAAACTCTCTCAAGGGTGGATAATACAAATTGAAGAACAATGATATTAAGGATTCACACTTTTAAAGCTCAAAATAGGGTATTGATTGGAAAGATGAAAAAACTCATATTTAATGCTCAAGATGATTTTCAGAGTGCTTTCCAATTTGTAATCAATGCACAAACACTTTAATTTATAGCCCAAAGCATTTAAGAGTTGTTGGTGGTGGTTGGGAAGCATTAAATGCAAAATATAGCCATTGGAAATCTATTTCTGGTTGCCAGATAACTAGTTATGACTATTTCATAATCGGTTATGGCCTAACCAGTGACTTTATAAAACAAGCCAATATCCGATTATGAAAAAGGCATAACTAGTTATGGTCTTTTATAAATAGAAGCCTATATTTCTGTTTTTCCAAATAACCGGTTATGCAAAAGCAATAACTAGTTATGGCCTTTTAAAAATAGAAGCTGAAGCTTCTGACATTGGTGAATAACTGGTTAAGAAAATCTCACCGGTTATAGCACCCTGTTTTTGAGCAAGACAGGTTTGAAAAACCATAACTTCTTTGATATTTATTTGTTTAAAACAAAAGACTACTCATTTGAAAGGTTGTTAAGTGTACTTTACAATGAAATAAGTTTCAGTTTAAGACTCAAAAAGGTTTGAAAGAAAAGGACAAATGGGTGACTTAGGATTAGTTTTCCAAAGCATAAACTTGACAAATTTTCATCCAAATGAACTACCACCAAAACTAATTATTTAAAAACCATTTGTTTGTCAAGAAACACAAAAGAAGAATTAAACTTTGTTTGAGCTTTGTGTGTTTCCTATTTACCTTTACACGTAAGACTTAAGTCCTATAAGCTAATTTTTGACAAAACTTGGAACTTGATCTTCGCGTTACAATCCTTGTTGTTTGTTAATTATCAAAATCATTGCTTTAGTCAATGCCAATCATATTCTCCCCCTTTTCGATGATGACAAACAATCATTTGAGAAAAGTGTTAGTTCGAGTAAATTAGAATTCACAAAAGGTATTTGAGACTTACTCCCCCTCTATTTTTCAAGAGGTGATTAGTTCAGAGTTTGCACAGCTCCCCTTTAATTTAAGAATCCCATAATCATTGAGTTTATACCTTTTATTTTACCTTTTCTCAAGGACTTATGAACCAAAATCTTCTCTTCCTTTTGTCATGATAAAAAAGATATACAATACTATTTAGCAAAAGAGAAGTCATATTGCATTAATACCATGTTCACATAAAATGCAAAGACTCTAAGATAATATTAAACAATAGTATCATCAAAACAGAGCATGTATTGCCATATCATATTCAAAAGTGATCATGTTTATAATATACCAATCATATAAAAAATAACAGAGAGATTAACCAACCATGTTCAGAATATTGATTAACAATTGTTAGAGCAAAAAAGAGTTATATTTCAAAAAAAAAGTAACTAATTAAAAAACTGGATCCATGCTCAAGCCTCGTGATCTTCTGGTTGTTGAAAGTGTCGCTCAAGTTTTTCCAAGCGAGCATCCAAAGAGTTTAGGCGATCATATATAATTTCATTGTGTGCTCCTGATAGACTCTCAAATCCGTAATTTGAGCTTGGATACTAACTTGTATATCTGCAAGAGCAGCTAGGATGCAGTCTTCATTGTTGGCAGGGGCATCCTCCATAGGAACATCAGCACCTCCAGCTGGTACTGCTGCCTTATGTCCTCTTCCATAAACCCATTCATCATTGACCTTCTTGATTTACATCTGGTTGAAGGTAGCTTGGCCAAATTTGTTGTGACCAGTAAGATCAATGACACCATCTTCATTAAGGCTGAGATTGTATTGGTCCAAGATTTTAGAAATAATCAACGCATATGGAAGATCCATCATCAGCTTATCCTTGGCCTTCATCATGTAGTGCATGATGAAAAAAGGGTCAATTTATATGCAACCTCTATTTCATTGCCCACATCAAGAAAACTTCTTCTTCGTCAACTAGGGCATAATTACTAGCCCTTGGAACCAGAATGTGTACTACCACAAAATAGAGAAGACGATCTTATGGTTTCAGATTTCTAGTGGTGAAGCTTTTTCTAGTTGAAACAAGGATGCCTAGCTGAAGCATACTTTCAATGGATATTCTCTTATAAAATGTTTCTTAAGTCTTATGACTCTTCTCTGTAAACTTTTCTCTAGAGTAATTTAGACCAAATAAAGTAGTCCATTGACTAGGTTGGACTATTATCCTATGCATCTTAACATCAGAAAATAAATTGCCTCCAATGATGCTCAGATTGCAAAAATAAATCTTAGTAGTTTCTAGATAATAGTACTCACTGTGAGCAAAGACGAACATTTTCAACTCGTGAAACTCCTAGAGTTTTGTGAGGAATGTGCATTCTTGGCTGACAAAGAAGTTCCAGTTCACATACTTAGGTTGAATTATGTTGCAGGCTTGGAATTCTAAACAATACTTCTGCATTTGCTTCTTGTGGGAGAAGAACTTTCGATGGTCCAAGCTAAGAGGGATGTCAATGTCACTCTCTGGGGCAGGAGCTTCATTGGGTATAGAGGGGTTCTTGGTGCATGCCTTCTTGGGGTGAGATGAGTTGCTGGCTGTAGTGAAAGTGAAGGAGTTTAGGGCATGGTTTAAAGGAAGGTGGAAGGTGAGAAATTTGTGAAAACTTGAGGAAGTGGTGGTTTTTGAACAGTGGGATTAGTGAGAAATGGGAAATAAATGGTGTTTAGGTAATCTATTTTGGTGAAATTACAGGTGGGTGAGGAGTTGGAGAGTTTGGGTATAGTAGGAGATGAGAGGAAGAAGATGAAGGAAGGTGAAGAGGATGAAAGGACGCGTGAATGGAGGGAAGAGGTTGTTGTTTGGTATTTAAACTTGGCTTCAATAATCGGTTATACAATTCCCATAACCAGTTATTTTTGTGTGTTACAAACTAGGTGGCCTCTATTATAAGAGAATAACTCATTATCTATTTCTCATAACCTATTATTTTCTTGTGCTTGAAAATAGATTGCCTCTGTTATGTGGTAATAACTGGTTATGCTCATTTCATAACTTATTTGTGCCTTCTAAAGAGCCCCAAATAACCCTATATCCTTTGTTTCCTTGAATAACCGGTTATGTAGTAACCATAATCGGTTATTGTGTTGTCTAGGAAACTACTTGTTTGTCCCTTTATTAGGTCGCAAGTGCACGGATTGTACAAGTAATGCAGTTATAGAGTAAGAGATCGTTCCCTCGAGGATAATTGGCTTCCAATGTTAAGTATCAACCAATAACTTAGCTAAATCCTATTCAAGAACATACAAAATAGGGAAAAAGTGCAATAAAGCTAATCTACAGGCAAAAAAGCGATAAATGAAAGTAAATGTAACACCCACTGTAGGGTGTCACATTTATGTTACTTAATTACTAAATTACCCCAAGTTATAAAATGTGATGTTGTGATAAAAATACGAGTTGTAAATTTTTTTCTTTCTTCTTTGATAACTATAAAATAAACTTAGTGAAAAATAAAATATTATACATCATCACACATAATTTATATCATCATACATTACAAACGTACTGTCAGGATTATTTATATATAGACCAAGTTCTCAAAGTATTTAAACATACTTAAATAATTAAACGACTTGTCCAAGTCTAACTAAACAGCAGAACCCTCAGTCGGGTCCTCCTCAGACTCCTCAGCAGGTAGGAATCTGATTTGACGCGAAGCCCTACGGACAGGTGTCCGAGTGGACGACACAATACTAATTTCTGTTGGGACATAATATCAAGTATCCCAATGTTGCCTGATGGACAGTGAAAATTCAACATGTACATATATAGTTACAGAAAAGAATGGATTTCTACGGAACTCTCTGCTTATCATGACCGTCAGGTTTCCTTCATAAATTAGTCCCCTCTTATTGGGACTAGTCCTCCACGCTCCAACTCCACCATGGAACTGCAATCTCACATAACCGAAGAAACCAGGTCTTGATGTCATCTTATCAAAACTCCGCTTCCTCCACTGGGGCCTGCTCTTCTTCACCTTCTTGTTCTACGTCTTGCTCAACGTCTTTACAAATATAAATACAATATCAAATAATATACAAAGAGCTGAGATCACCTATGCCAATACCAACATGGTAACACAGAGATAATACATACAGTATACCATATAGATATATCATACAATAATTATAATTATGCCGTCATCATAGTGTATAAAGTAACAATAATTACAGTAATACCATCACATGATTATCATCATCATCATCTAATTATTCCTCAACAAAACAATTATCATAGCCAATATTCCTCAATTAATATATCATACAGGTATAAATACTCAGTTTCATGCATGCGCACATAGACTCAATTTCCTACTCCATGGAGCTAATACTCAGTTCGGAGAAGTTGATCCGAAAGATCTGTCGGTACCAAAATGCCTTAGACCATGTGCCATAATTCTCATTTGTATTTGCACATCTAGCATATACACGACTGTCTTTACGAGATCTTGATTAAGAATAGTGTCTCGGTCATGATCATCAGTGTGTTGCATCGGTCTAACTTACGGGTAGAAGAGCTACCAACCACCCATATAAGCAACCCGCACCCCGATGCTCCCAAGGTCAACAAGTGACTTACACTACACATATCGCACCCACTCAAGAGGTGTACGTCTCTCCTAGGCAAATAGCCTCATACAGTCCCTGGAACCTTTCCAATGCATGTTCAATGCATCAATGCCAATCACAGGCAAAATTCATATACAGTGTTCATACACCAATTCATGCATAAAAAATGCACCAATGCCAATCACAGGCAAAATTTATCATTTTCTCATACAATGTTTATCCACTGGTTCAACAGTAATTTTACTGTATATTTAATCGCGAAAATCATATTATCACATTTTCATAGTTGCGCACCACTTTTGTCGCGTTTTCATAATTTTGTAACATTTTTTTTGTTACGTTTTCAAATCTCATATATATATTTTTCAACGTTTTCATCAATCACGTAAAAATATTCCACCATTTTTAAATCACATCGTGATTTTTCAACAATATCTCTATCACGTAAAAATATTTAAACGTTTTTCAAATTGCGTA
Source organism: Ormosia emarginata (assembly GCA_029884605.1). Classification (NCBI taxonomy): domain Eukaryota; kingdom Viridiplantae; phylum Streptophyta; class Magnoliopsida; order Fabales; family Fabaceae; genus Ormosia; species Ormosia emarginata. Next base: position 3,142,670 of record JAQQTP010000023.1, read on the forward strand.
AAAATATTTTAACATTTTTCAAATCGCGTGGAAATATTTAAACGTTTTTTTCCAATCGCGTAGCTTAAAAATCACGTTTTTAAGTTACTTAAATCATTTTTCACCGTTTTTCAACTTCGTAAAATATTTCTCAATGCTCAAAAATTCTATTTCAATCTTTTTCAAAATAATATGACCTCTCACATTATTTTCCATATTTTCCTACTCAAGAAAATCATTTTCGCAATTTATTCCATAAATTCACCATTTCATGGAATTAAATCAATGTTTCTAATTTAAAATTTATTAACGCTCTCCAAAACCCAAGAAATGAGTTGCAAGTTAGAAAAATTTTAAAATCGCCATTATATTCTTCATTTTTCTCAAATCAACTTCAAAATCAATCTTTTTCAAAATAAATAGAGGTTCAAACACTTTCAACCTCTCTTTGCTATACGAAAATTTCATTTCTCAAGTGATAATATTCTGATTCCCTTTCCAAATTCCTTGTATTAAAACAAGTTATATTTCCGTTCTGAAAATCTCTTTGTTCATAAAAATCAAGACATTACAAGTCTTCAAAACCGTGGACATGACCATTGAAACCATCAAAATATATTTTTTTCCTTCTAAATTGATATGGTTTTACACAAACAAAACCATTAAAAATTCTCACAAAAACTGTGAGCACTTGTTTCTTGAAAACAAACCATTTGTTTATTTTCCTAGTTGTTCTAAACATCCATTTTTACCATTCATGAAAATATTAATTTGTGAACACCTATTTTGAGGTGTTGAGGCCAAAATCCTCATGGTCTTTGGAACCAAAATTTGTTTTCCTTTCTAACAATTTTTATAGCATACAACACATATAATCAACATATATTTCACAAGCATGCCATAATTAAAGCAATAAATCATGCAAATCATACCAAGCATAGGCAAATAATCAAAGCACATAAACACACACAAATAATTACATGACCATGGATATGAAACCTCACATGGATTCACCATCCATCAAATAAATAAACCATCTCTCACTACTATGCTTGGTTGGTGAGGTGGATCTCCCTCTTACCTCTTGAAGAACCACAAAAAGCTCCTTGCTTTGTACTTTGATCAAGATCTTCACCAACAAAAGTTTCTTAAACACAAAACAAACACAAAGAAATTAGTATATTAAGTTTGAACTAGGGGAACCATGAATCAAACATGGTTTAGAACATGAAAAGGAAGAGAAGAAATGAAGTTTCCTTACACTTCACTTCAAATCCCTAAAACTTGCTCTTTGGAAAAAGTCCTTCAAGATGGAAGATTTAGAACTTGGTGTAAACTACAAAGGTTCTTGTATTGATGTAAGGATTCAAGAAGTATGGTTGTATAAAATTTTTGAGTGATGGAAGGTGGTGTGGGAGTGCTTGGCCGTGAGCTTAGAGAAGGAGAGAAATGGAGAGAAATTTTGATAACTTTGTTTCTTGAAAATGTTCAACAAAGACCAAGGTGATCAATAATGCCTAAAGGTGATCAATTATGGTCTTTCAATATTACTTTAGCTTCTAATGCAGCACCAAAACCATCCCCCCCCCTCCATGCACTCTTCAAAATGCAACAAATCTCCTAGCCACCATTTTAGGCAATCTTAACCATTGATTAGATCAATGGTTAGGCTTAATATAGGTTTTAGGTTTAGGCTTTAGATAGAAGACTTAATTTAGGCCATTGGATCTTTCCTCCTTGAAATCCTAGCCATTAGATGTGTCTCCAAAATGAAGGGTCAAGATTACTCCTTCAAACTTTACATCCAAGGGCTATAAATGGTCCTAGCCACTTTATAAGACTAAATCTCAACCGTTGATTAAATCAAGATCAAGTCTCCACCGTTGATTAAATCAAGATCAAGTCTCCACCGTTGATTACATCAATGGTGGATATCCAAGCCACTAATGTTGACTGCACAGTATAATATTTATTTTTGTATCTGCTATTACCCTTCGAATAATATTTTTACTATATTTTTTATCACCAGATAATTAAATACAGCGCAAAACACAGTAAAAGAAAATTTTTAAAACTGTTTTCGAATTCATGTTTAGTAAGATCCTTCATCTCCGTCTCAACAGTACGAATTTTCCTGGCTATAGAAATTTTTTTACCTTTTTGGACCCATGTGGGGCTCATATACAACCTCCCTAGGCCCACAGACGGCCCACGGATAACACTAAAATCAACAAAGTAATATAAAAATTTCATAATCATACACAAAATCACAAAAATTAGAAAACTCATGAATATCAAATCAGATTATGTAAAATAATTAAGACTTTTCAGTAATAATTAAATTACGTAAGATTTTCCCAAGCCCAAAATTATTATTTTCTTAACACGGAGTAAATCACACAAAACGATCAAATGTACTGACAGAATATTCAAAATAATTTTACAGCACACAGAAATCACTAAATAGTAGAATTCTATTAACTGTCAAAATTACTGTCTTATATTTAGGAAGTTTGGGGTGTTACAATACTCCCCCTTTAAAAAGAAGTTTTGTCCTCGAAACTTGATAAACTTGACTTCACATCCTTAGAATAAATACGGATATTGTTTCTTTATCTTTTCTTCTAGCTCCCATGTAGCTTCACCATTTACATCATTCCAAACGATTTTAACCAATGAAATTTCCTTACCTCGAAGTTGCTTTGTTCTTCGATCCTCAATCTTGACTATAAAAGTTTCATAGGTTAAGTTCTCCTTCAGCTGTACTGTGTCTGGCTCAATAACATGGGTAGGATCAGGAATATATTTTCGTAATTGTGATACGTGAAATACATTGTGAAGATTTGATAACAATGGTGGTAATGCAATCTGATAAGCTACCGGACCTACCCGACGGAGTATCTAATACGACCCGATAAACTTTGGAGTGAGCTTCTTGGACTTAAGCACTGGTCCAACTCTAGTCATAGGTGTCACTCACAGAAATACATGCTCACCTTCTTCAAACTCAAGCGATTTTCTTCTTTTATCAACATAACTCTTTTGCCAAGTTTGAGTCATTCTCATCTTATCTTGTATCATCTTCACTTTCTCAGTTGTTTGTTGAACAATCTCTGGTCCTAACACAACACTTTCACCGTCCTGATACCAACACAATGGTGTTCTACATTGCTTCCCATACAATACCTCATAGGGTGTCATCCCTATGCTCGAATGAAAACTGTTGTTGTATGTGAACTCTATCAATGTTAAGAACTCATTCCAACCTCCAGTTTCTTCTAGAACACATGCTCTAAACAAGTCTTCTAACAACTGAATCGTCCTTTCTGACTGACCATCAGTCTGTGGATGGTAAGCAGAACTCAAACGTAATTTTGTTCCCATCGCTTCTTGCAAACTATTCCAAAATCTCGACGTAAACCTTGGATCTCGATCCGAAATAATACTGGATGGTACACCATGAAGTATAACAATTTCACTGATGTACACTTGGGCCAACTTCTCCATTGAGTACTTAATATTAATCGGCAAAAAGTGCGCCAACTTAGTAAGCCAATCAACAATTACCCAAATAGAATCATGACCTTTCCGAGTCCTTGGTAGTCCTGTCACAAAATTCATTGCTATGTTATCCCATTTCCAATCAGGAATAGGCAAAGGTTGTAACATTCCCGAAGGTCTTTGATGTTCCACCATAGCCTTTTGACAAACCAAACAGGATAATACATACTCAGCGACATCTTTCTTCATTCCTTGCCACCAATATAATTGTTTTAAATCCTGGTACATCTTTGTGGCTCCTGGATACATACTCAACTTACTCCTGTGAGCTTCATCCAAAATCAATCTCCTAAGATTTGGATCATTAGGCACACAAACTCTTCCTTTAAACTTCAAAATTCCATTAGCACCTTTGCTAAATTCTAACATCGTTCCTTAGCTCTTTGCTTTTTTTGCTTCTTGCAAGTACTGGTCACTGTTCTGTCCATCTCGTATTCTATCCATCAAATCATTTGAAATGGTGATCATGTTTAAACGCATTCTGTTTGGCGTCAGTTTCATAGACAAACGCATATCTCAAAATTCTTCTATCAGTTCCTTCTCCTTGATCATCATAATAGAAGCACTAAGCATTTTCCTACTCAATGCATCCGCTACAACATTCGCCTTTTCGGGATGATATTGTAACTGAATGTCATAATCCTTCAGAAACTCTAACCAACGCCTTTGTCTCATGTTCAACTCTTTCTGGTCAAACAGATACTTCAGACTTTTATGATCACTAAAAACAGTGAACGTTGCTCCATAGAGAAAATGTCTCCACACTTTCAACGCAAACACCACAGCTGCCAACTCCAAGTCATGAGTCGGATAATTCCTCTCATGATTTTTCAACTGCCTTGAAGCATAAGCCACCACTTTACGAGTCTGCATAAGTACACAACCTAATCCTTGATACGAAGCATCACAATATACATCAAAAGGTTCGTTCGGATCAGGTAGAATCAATACCGGTGAAGTAGTCAATCGTCTTTTTAACTCTTGAAAACTTTCTTCGCATGCATCAGTCCACACAAACAATTGATTCTTCCGTGTAAGTTGGGTAAGAGGTCCTGCTATCTTCGAAAACCCCTTTATGAACCGTCTATAGTAACCAGCTAATCTGACAAAACTACGAATTTCTGTTACAGTCTTCGGTCTTTCCCATTCCAAAACTGTCTCCACTTTTGAAGCATCAACTTCAATTCCTTCCTCCGATATAACATGTCCCAAAAATTGAACTTCGCTTAACCAAAATTCATATTTGGACAACTTGGCATACAACTTATTCTCCTTCAAAATCTAGAGAACCACTCTGAGATGTTCAGCATGTTCCTCCTGACTTCGAGAATAAATCAAAATGTCATCTATAAAGACAACAACAAACTTATCCAAGTACGAACGAAAAATTCTGTTCATAAAGTCCATGAATATGGCAGGTGCATTCGTCACACCAAACGGCATCACTAGATATTCATAATGCCCATAACAAGTCTGAAATACAGTTTTGGGAATATCTTCCACTTTCACACGAATCTGGTGATACCCAGATCGTAAATCAATCTTGGAAAATATTGCGGCTCCTCGCAATTGATCCATCAGATCATCTATCCTTGGAAGTGGATATTTATTCTTAATCGTAATCTTGTTCAACTGTCGATAATCTACACATAGACGAGATGTTTCGTCCTTCTTTTTAACCAATAATACCGGAGCTCCCTAAGGTGACACACTAGGTCTCACAAAGTGCTTCTTTAATAAATCCTCCAGCTGTTTCTTAAGCTCTACCAATTCTACCGGTGACATCCGATAGGGCGCAATAGAAATAGGTCCAGCTCCAGGTACTAAATCAATAGTAAAGTCAATTTCTCTTTCTGGCGGTAGTCCAGGTATATCTTTAGGAAATACCTCAGGAAATTCATTAACCACAAAAATATCCTTCAAGACATCTTCACATTGAACCTCCAAAGAAGACAACAATAGATACCCATGATCTCTTTCTTTCAAACAAGCTTCTACTTGAGTTGCCGTTAGGAATCTAGGATCTTTAGCCTCAGGAAATACTAACGTCTTATTCGAACAATTAATTAAGATATGGTTAGAAGATAACCAATCCATTCCTAAGATTACATTAATCTTGGAAAGAGGCAAACAAATCAAATCCACATGAAAGATTCTATCCGTAACACATACAGGACAATTCAAACATACTTTTGTAGTTATCACTGGCTTATCAGTAGAAGTAGCAACACTCAAATCATATGGCAATGTAGTCACAGTCAATCCCAAATGCTCCACACAATCACATGCAATAAAAGAATGTGTTGCTCCTGAATCATAGAGTACGGTTAAAGGATTACCTTCAATAGCACACTCCTCCATGATTAAGTCCTCAGATTTCGCAGCTTCTTCCCCGTTCATAGTATACACTCAACCACCCACCTGTGGCCTTGCAGTACGAACATTTCCCACAAAAGGTTCCTTCTTAATCTGATCACAATCCCTGGATAAATGTCCAGGTTTCCCACATCTAAAACAAACAATTCCTTTATGCTGACAATCCTTGGTCAGATGATTCTTCCCACACTTGTAACAGCTATACATAGGAGTCCCATCTTGACTTGCCTTATTGCCACCAGAACTTCCTCCCACAAATTGCTGCCAGTTTTGATTTCCTACTGGTTTGACATACAGCTTCTGTTGAAAACGATTTCCTCCACTATTCTTTCCTCTTTGGAACCTAGCAGGTCCAAAGTTCTTATTTCTTGCCACTCGCTGTTGATCAATCTCCTCAACCTTACGGCACTTGTCCAACAATTCTAGAAACTGCTCAATTCCCAGGGTTACTACAGCTCGCTTAATGTCAAGCTTCAATCCTTCCTCAAATTTCCTACACTTCCAATCCTCATCTGGATGCATTTGGAAATACGTCGAAAACTTATATAAGCTCTCGAACTTTGTCGCATATTCACTAACAGACATCAGTCCTTGCCTCAGACTAATAAATTCCATCTCCTTAGCATGACGCACATTTGCTGGAAAATACTTCGCCAAAAACTTCTGTCTAAAGAGCTGCCATGTCACAACTCTTCCTTCAGCTTCTAACAATCTTCGGGCTCCTGCCCACCAGTTTTCACCATCTCCGACTAACATAAAAGTCACAAAAGTCAGCTTGCGTTCATCAGTACATCCCATACCTTCAAATATTTTCTCTAACTCCTTAATCCACATGTCAGCTTTGTCTGGTTCAAATTCTCCTCGAAACTTCGGTGGATTGTTCTTATAGAATTCAGACAAACTGTGAGCATCCTTAGTTGCCCATTGATTGTGTTGTGCAACAACATCAGCCATCCGTTGCATCGCTGCTACAGCTGCAGCTATGTTCTGGTTGTCATTACTAGCATTTTCCACTCCAGTTCTAGTATTGACACGTCCTCGTCCTCTTCCAGTCATTACTTTCTCTACTCAAACTAGACAGCACAAAGAAAGCAAGGTCAATCTTCAAACAATATTGTTTCTTTTCAGAAAATAAAAACAGAGAATCACACAATACAAACAAAATAGACCTAACCACAAACCCATAAGACTCTAACTTGGGCTCTGATACCAACTAATGTAACACCCACCGTAGGGTGCCACATTTATGTTACTTAATTACCAAATTACCCCGAAGTTATAAAATGTGATGTTGTGATAAAAATACGAGTTGTAAATTTTTTTCTTTCTTCTTTGATAATTATAAAATAAACTTAGCGAAAAATAAAATATTATACATCATCACACATAATTTACATCATCATACATTACAAACGTACTGTCAAGATAATTTATATATAGACCAAGTTCTCAAAGTATTTAAACATACTTAAATAATTAAACGACTTGCCCAAGTCTAACTAAACAGCAGAACCCTCAGTCGGGTCCTCCTCAGACTCCTCAGCAGGTAGGAATCTGATTTGACGTGAAGCCCTACGGACAGGTGTCCGAGCGGATGACACAATACTAATTTCCATTAGGACATAATATTTAGTATCCCAATGCTGCCTGGTGGACAGCAAAAATTCAACATGTACATATATAGTTACGAAAAAGAACGGATTTCTACGAAACTCTCTGCTTATCATGACTGTCAGGTTTCCTTCATAAATTAGTCCCCTCTCATTGGGACTAGTCCTCCACGCTCCAACTCCACCATGGAACTGCAATCTCACGTAACCGAAGAAACCAGGTCTTGATGTCATCTTATCAAAACTCCGCTTCTTCCACAGGGGCCTGCTCTTCTTCACCCTCTTGTTCTACGCCTTGCTCAACATCTTTACAAATATAAATACAGTACGAAATAATATACAAAGAGGTGAGATCACCTATGCCAATACCAACATGGTAACACAGAGATAATACATACAGCATACCATACAGATATATCATACCATAATTATAATTATGCCGTCATCATAGTATATAAAGTAACAATAATTACAGTAATACCATCACATGATTATCATCATCATCATCTAATTATTCCTCAACAAAACAATTGTCATAGCCAATATTCCTCAATTAATATATCATACAGATATAAATGCTCAGTTTCATGCATGCACACATAGACTCAATTTCCTACTCCATGGAGCTAATACTCAGTTCGGAGAAGTTGATCCGAAAGATCTGTCGGTACCAAAATGCCTCAGACCACGTGCTGTAATTCTCATTTGTATTTGCACATCTAGCATATACACGACAGTCTTTACGAGATCTTGATTAAGAATAATATCTCGGTCAGGATCATCAGTGTGTTGCATCGGTCTAACTTACGGGAAGAAGAGCTAGTAACCACCCATGTAAGCAACCCGCACCCCAATGCCCCCAAGGTCAACAAGTGACTTACACTACGCATATCGCACCCACTCAAGAGGTGTACGTCTCTCCTAGGCAAATAGCCTCATACAGTCCCTCAGACCTTTCCAATGCATGTTCAATGCACCAATGCCAATCATAGGCAAAATTCATATATAGTGTTCATACACCAGTTTATGCATATAAAATGCACTAATGCCAATCACAGGCAAAATTTATCATTTTTTCATACAGTGTTTATCCATTGGTTCAACAGTAATTTTATTGTATATTTAATCGCGAAAATCATATTATCGCGTTTTCATAGTCGCGCACCACTTTTGTCGCATTTTCATAATTTTGTAACATTTTTTTTGTTACGTTTTCAAATCTCATATATATATTTTTTAACGTTTTCATCAATTACGTAAAAATACTCTACCATTTTTAAATCACATCATGATTTTTCAACAATATCTCAATCACGTAAAAATATTTAAACGCTTTCCAAATTGCGTAGAAATATTTCAACATTTTTCAAATTGCATGGAAATATTCAAACCTTTTTTTCTAATCGCATAGCTTAAAAATCACGTTTTTAAGTTACGTAAATCATTTTTCACCGTTTTTCAACTTCGTAAAATATTTCTCAACGTTCAAAAATTCTATTTCAATCTTTTTCAAAATAATATGATCTCTTACATTATTTTCCATATTTTCCTAATCAAGAAAATCATTTTCACAATTTATTCCATAAATTCACCATTTCATGGAATTAAATCAATATTTCTAATTTAAAATTTACTAACGCTCTCCAAAACCCAAGAAATGAGTTACACGTTAGAAAAATTTTAAAATCACCATTATATTCTCAATTTTTCTCAAATCAACTTCAAAATGAATCTTTTTCAAAATAAATTGAGGTTCAAACACTTTCAACCTCTCTTTGCTATACGAAAATTTCATTTCTCAAGTGATAATACTCTGATTCCCTTTCTAAATTCCTTGTATTAAAACAAGTTATATTTCCATTTTGAAAATCTCTTTGTTCATAAAAATCAAGACATTACAAGTCTTCAAAACTGTGGACATGACCATTGAAACCATCAAAATATTTTTTTTTCCCTTCTAAATTGATATGGTTCTAAACATCCATTTTTACCATTCATGAAAATATTAGTTTGTGAACACCTATTTTGAGGTGTTGAGGCCAAAATCCTCATGGTCTTTAGAACCAAAATTTGTTTTCCTTTCCAACAATTTTTATGGCATACAACACATATAATCAGCATATATTTCACAAGCATGCCATAATCAAAGCAATAAATCATGCAAATCATACCAAGCATAGGCAAATAATCAAAGCACATAAACACACACAAATAATTACATGACCATGGATATGAATCCTCACATGGATTCACCATCCATCAAATAAATAAACCATCTCTCACCATCATGCTTGGTTGGTGAGATGGATCTCCCTCTTACCTCTTGAAGAACCACAAAAAGCTCCTTGCTTTGTACTTTGATCAAGATCTTCACCAACAAAAGTTTCTTAAACACAAAACAAACACAAAGAAATTAATATATTAAGTTTGAACTAGGGGAACCATGGATCAAACATGGTTTAGAACATGAAAAAGAAGAGAAGAAATGAAGTTTCCTTACACTTCACTTCAAAACCCTAAAACTATCTCTTTGGAAAAAGTCCTTCAAGATGGAAGATTTAGAACTTGGTGTAAACTATAACACCCCAATTTTTAGAAAATGTACCGAATGTACTGTTTGCTGTTTTTCAAGCTTTCGGGTGAATGACCGTTGTGTTCCTATTTTACTGTTTCTCGATTTCTGCATGAAATACAAATACGTTTATACAGGCTCAAATTTTATTTGGTCTTTTTACGTAATTTGTTTCGAGACGGTAAAATAAAAGTTTTTCCGAGCTACTGTTTTAATTTTTCTGGAAGATATACAAACAATTAATACTGTCTGTAATTTTATTTGAACGTTTTGGACAATTAGCTACGTTGTGGGAAAAAAAAGAAAATGACCATTACGTCCCGAACGTGCTGTTTGTCTTGTTTTTTTGCTGTTTTTAATTGTTTTCTACTTGATTTAGTGTCCAATATTACTGTCTTTGATTTTATATGGACTTTTTGTGTGATTTGCTATGGGGCAGGAAAATAATATTTTTCCGGACCGGTAAAATCTTTTTTTAATTATTCAGAGGCGGGGGATCTTACTAAACCCAATTCTGAATGAGCCTAAAATTAATCTTTTAATTTTTAAGATTTAACTGTCAAATAAAATAATTTTATGTTATTATAATATTATTTTATTAGTCAGTATAACTTAGTGACAGTGGACCCGAAAATATTTTGCGGGACCCACGTTTAGCTAATACAGTTAACTTAGTAGCTTAATTAATCATCATTAGTGAAGGAACTCTCTAGAACATGGTGACTCAGCTAATGACTAGGCTTAAGAGTTAATGAAGCTTAATGACTAAGCATGGTGACTATGCTTGAACCAACCAATAGGAAACAAGCTTGCTAACCAAGTTTTAATCTTAACCTTTGAAGCATCCAAGGGCTTGGATGAAGCCAAGCCATGGACACCTTGCAAGCCATGAAGTCTACGGCCAAGTGAGGGTTAGGAGACCATTCTTCACTTTTTTTGCATGCAAAATTCTCTCTTCTCTCTCATCCAAAAACCCTAGCCACCATTGTTGCTTTCTTTCTTCACCATTCGGCCAAGCTTCATACTCTACCATCCAACTACCTAAAATTCTATCCAACCAAGTTTTCTAAACCTAAACACAATCCTAAGAACATCTCTAGTTGAGAGTTCTTTCAAATTCCTTCATTTGAAGCTTGAAAACCTACTTGGAAGTTTGTACCAAGGAGGTGAAATTTCTTGTTTTTCTTTTCTAAATCCTTTTTCAAAGTTCTAAGCCATGATTTATCCATGGTTTAGGTTCTCTTTAATGGTTAGTAACTTGTAATTTTGTTTAAGTTTGCTAGGTATTTTGAAGGAGAAAACCGTGACCTAGGAGGAGTGAAAGAAAACCATTTGTCTTCATTTAAGGTAAGAGGAAGACAAATCTTATCACCTATGGGTGGTGGTAAGAAGATGGAGTTTGATTTTGTGATTGTAGAATCCATAAGGATTCATGTTTGTGTTTGTTAGTAGCTTATTTGATGTGGTTGTGTAATTGTTAGTAGCTTTCCTATTTGTGGTTTGTAATAGTTTGCATGTCTACAAGCTTTAATTTGCATGTCTACAAGCTTTGATAATATTGCATGTGTTAGAATTGCATGATAAAGTATAGAATTACATGATAATGTATAGGATGTGAATAACATGTCAAGGAAATGCATGTGTGTTCCAAAGAACACTACACCAAGGCTCACGGCCTTTAACCAATGGGGAACCAAAATGTTCTCTTAATTTTCTTAAAAGGTAATTTAATTAACGAGAATTAAGAAGGTTTCAAGTTGATTAGATCAAAGAAAATGAATTTAAAAATCAAATGGTAAGACTTAGTATTTTCGGCCAACATGCCTAAAATGAATGTGTTGTTTTCAAAAACCATTTTCTAAAACAATGGTTAAATGAATTTAGACAATACAATAAGTTTGACATATATTTAGAAGATGAGAAATAATTTAGAAATCATTTTCAAAGTATTTAGGAAATTGCCAACATGCCAAACCAAGTATCCATGGTTTCTAAAATTAAATCCAAACTTTTTCTAAGTATAAGGATGCAATATGTGTTAAAAAGAATTTTTCTAAAATGAGTTTTAAAGAAAAGAATCAATTAGAAATAAGTCGAGAACTTAGAACTAATGATTTTATTATTAGAAATGAAATACTGAGAACTTTCGAAAATTTCTAACATATAGCTCATGTTGTATTTTGAAGCATGTTAGTAGTTTTCAAAAGGATTAATTTTATGATTTAAAAACTTAATAAACGAGAATTTTACGGTAAAATTAGGAAACCATTAATATAATTTTCTAAACAAAAATCATGTCAATTTTTAGTAAAAATGGACAAATAAGATAGAAAAGATGTCCAAAAGATAGTATACGGTATGGAAAATATTATACGTAGCTTAAAAGTATTATTTATTATATTTAATTTATTTAAACAAGTAAATTTTAAGGAATTCGGTCAAGAAAATGATTTAAAAATCTTACGCGATTGAGAAAACGTATTAAAAATCCTACGCGATTTTGAAAACGTAAAAATATATTTACGCGATTTCAAAACGTTTATAAAAGCGACGAGATTGTGAAAACGCGATAAAATTTCTACCCGATTGACTTACGTATTTATTTTTCATTGTCGGGAAAATGTGAACCCGCAGCTTTTGAGGATTTTATTATGTCAGGAAAATGTGAACCCGTACAGGCTTTCTATTTTTCTGCCATTGAGGGCATATTATTATCTTGAGGGCATTTTCGTAATTTCATATTTTTGGAATTATGTATTGTGTTTATGCCAAAAATTTTGGTGGATAAGTTGATGAGACGAATCACATCGTGTTGTCGATGCGATAAACGTAGTGTGGTTCATTGTTTTAATGGACTTGGAGACGTTAGTGTCCATCTTCAACCCCTCATATGTGAGGTTGGTAGCTCCGTTGGGCCGTGGTAAACCGAGCAAGCACACCGATGGACTCGACACGCACTATATTTAATCGAGATTTGTAAAGTCTAGTAGTACATTTGCTGTAGTGCCACAACGTGAGACCGTGAACTACACCACGCCTGGATGATGGATTCTGTGTCGTGGGGCTATAGGCGCAACGTGTGACAATTGCTTGATAGTTGGTTGGCAGCCTTGGTGGTACTAATAGATTTTTACGAGTCATTCTCTCGATATCTTTGTATTTTTTTTTTTAGCTCCATGGAGTAGGGTGTGTCTTATATTCATTTATTGGGATCTATTTATTTATTTTGTCTTATCTATTTATTTTTGTCTTATCTTATCTTTTTATTATATTGATATTGATTTATTTGTTTCTTGTATTTGTTTTATCTATTGTTGTATTGTATCATTTGTTTCTTGTTTTATTTTATCGTGATGGTATATTGTTGGGATATTTAAATCTTTTTGAAATCTTTACACCACTCTGTTACTTATTGATGTTATAGCTTTTCATATTGCATGAACTGTATATCTGTTGTTTGTCGTCTTCTTATTGGTCATGTTTGTGGTGATTTTAGATTGTCTTACCTCTTTATTGTATGTGTTTTCTGTATATACCTGTTTATATGGTAAAGAGTTCGAGGAAGAGGAACAACCTCTTGAGGTTCGTACTTTGAGGAGGAGGAAGATCGGCTAGCCGACGACCAGTTTGACGATCAAGAACCATCTGATCATCCATACCCATTGGATTGATTAGTTTTGGTATGGCGGTGCCTGGATTTTTGGGGTTCGTGACTCTCGAGTTTCACGGTGGATCGCTATCTTGGCACATAAGAGGAGATAGAGACTCTGTGTCGTATGCGGGACGGATGACGGTGACCCTACGCCATAGATTTGATGACGAGCCAGTGATGACGACGACGGTGTTTCTGCATTTAGAGTTACCCTTATCCATTAGGCGTCATTGGGGTGGGATATCCACTGAGCCTAGTGAGATGACACTCGTATCGAATGCATGCGATCTCATTATCGAGAGTCGAGACATCAGGGATATTTGTCTCCTGATGATCATTTTCATGTTGAGAGTGATCCTTCAGAGGAGTAAATATGCTTGATGTTTTTTTTTTTGGGCGCGTCTGCTGCGTATGGATGTATATATTGACTCTTTTCTTGTTTTTGATCAATTTCATGTTTAAATATTTGTAATTGTAGTTGTAAATTATTTGTATAACTTATAACTTGGAACATATGTATATTATGAGTAGTGTTGTTCTATTTATTTTATGTTTTCATAATAATTTATTTTTAATAATTTGTTTATCGGGAATTACTTACGACCCATATTATTATGTAATGAATGTTTTATAACTTGGGTAGATTTTATTTATTTATTTTTATTTTTTCTTTATATGTGTGGCATCCCCAAAGGGTTGTTACATTAGTTGAGTATCGAGCCCAAGTTAGAGTCTTTTGGGGTTGTGGTTGGGTCTGTTTTTGTTTGTCTTTGTGTGATAATCTCTGTGCTTGGACTCCGAAAGGAGACAATGTTGTTTGAAATGGTTACTTTGGTTTCCATTGTGTTATGATTCATCCGTCTTTGAAAAAAAAAAAAAGAAGACGTTGACTCGTGGTAAACGTGCACATGAGGAGAAGAACGTGATGGCGGAGGTTTGCACTGCAACTACAAAAAAAGCAATGCCAAGAACAACTAAAGGAACAATGTTCCTGAATTATAAAGTAGCGAGCGGAGCGTGGTGTCCAAAAGAGGAAAAACTATAAAGCCGGGTGATTTTGGTAAAACTCGTATTCGTGATTATTGGGAAGACAACAACAACAACAATCTCATGGAGGAAGTACGAGTGGTAGCAGGTTTGGTCAGGCTGTGACATCTGTACCAAAGTGTTGGAAGTATAGGAAGACCATCTAACGAGGGACGATACAATTAAAGGAGTCACATGTTTCAAGTATAGGATGCCAAATATTTGCTTGAAAAGTGTATTCTATCAAAAGACGACGTCATCTGTTAAAAATGAACGTGCTTCGACATCTAAAGTAGAATGGAGTATCGATTCTTCAAGTGGAGCAAAAGCACGTCAAATTGAAAACCTGATTAAAGAAGGTTGTGTCACAAAAGGTGATCCTTTAACTATCTTGTATAATTCCAAGGGTAACCTATTTCTTTATGGCATATAATTGTGTAGGTCAATTAGAGTTATTTATGTCATCTTTATCTTTTGACCTGGTTGTTTTTACTTCATTGCTAAAATATGTGGTTGAGGACTTGAGTTGCTTAAACCATCCTAAGTTTGTTAAATAATTGAATCTTTTCTATTGATTCAATTTGATACTCCTTTCTCAAAACATACATGATTTAAAAATATGGATTGGGTATTTTTCCAACCATCCATACTTTGTTAGACTTATCGATTGAATTATTCAAATTTAAAAAGTTCACTTCTAAATTCATCGTATTGCCATATCAATTTCTCTCTTGGATAGGTTCGGTGATATGGATGATTCTATCATCTCTTATTTCGTGCCTTCATGATGCCTTTCATGTATTGCAATTGTGAAATGTACTTTTAGTCTAACTCATTCTTTTATGACTAATTGACTATTTGAGTTGATTAGAGTTATCAATGTCTTTGTTACCTTTTGACTTATCTATTTCTGCTTTTATTTCCAAATCCATTATTTCTATCCAATTTCTTAAATAATCTTTTCTATTAATCTAAATTGTCTACCTCTTTTCACGAGATAGATGTGATCTTATAAATGGATTAGTTATTTTTAATCATATCCTATAGATTGTTCCAGTAAAACTTTGGTGTCTCAGAAAACTTATTCTTAAAATCAGACAATGTCAAATTTTTTGTTGGACATGTCTGGTAACAATTCCAATGGTTTTTCTACCTTTTCTTTCTAACCTTTATAATGTCCTTTTATATATTATAATTGCAAGAAAGGATATTCTCAGTCAAAATTATGTCATAAGTATCCGATATAGTATTGTTGGAAAAGAAAACTTGAATTGTGAGGCACTTCTGTTAAAAGCAAGAGCAGAAGAGTGAAGCGGTACATAAAGGAGAGAAATTTCAAGTGCTTTGTTCGAGTGGCGAATGTTTCTGTAATATTCACAGGTTATGTGGATAGAGTCTTGATTGGCTTATCAGAAAGTGAAAGTGGAACATCAAAGACCGGTATAGTTTGGAATGTTACAACCGTTATCTATTCCAAGAATGGAAATGGGATAGTATATCGATGGATTTCGTTACTAGTTTGCCAAAGACGAGGAAAGGTCATGATTCAATATGGGTTATAGACGATAGGCTTACGAAATCGGCTCATTTCTTACCAATTAATATTAAGTATTCATTGGAAAGATTAACCGGGGATTGTACATCGATAGAAATTGTCGATTACATGGTGTACTTACATGTATAGTTTCCAGAGATCAGGAGGTTTACGTCAAGGTTTTGGCAGAGTTTGCAA
The DNA here is from genome assembly GCA_029884605.1 of Ormosia emarginata. NCBI lineage: Eukaryota > Viridiplantae > Streptophyta > Magnoliopsida > Fabales > Fabaceae > Ormosia > Ormosia emarginata. The sequence goes on from JAQQTP010000023.1 coordinate 3,159,178, forward strand.
GAAGCTATGGGAACGAAGTTGCGGCCGAGTTCGGCGTATCACCCGAAACGGATGGTCGAGTGAGAAAGAACTATACTTATGTCTTTGGAAGATCTATTGCGTGCTTGTGTTTTGGAACAACGAGGAAGTTGGGATGAATTTTTATCTTTGATAGAATTCACCTACAACAATAGTTTTCACTCAAGCATCGGAATGGCACCTTATGAGGCATTGTATGGAAGACGATGTCGGACTCCGTTGTGTTGGTATCAAGATGGGGAAAGCATGACTGTTGGACCAGATCTTGTACAACAGACTACGGAAAAGGTAAAGATGATACAAGAGAAGATGAAGACGACACAAAGCATACAGAAAAGTTATGCGGATAAACGAAGACGACCTCTTGAATTTGAGGAGGGTGAGCATGTGTTTCTAAGAGTTACTCCTACGACTGGTGTCGGAAGAGTTATTAAGTCTAAGAAACTTACTCCTAAGTTCATTGGACCGTATCAGATTATCCGACGCATAGGTCATGTAGCGTATCAGATCGCTATGCCGCCGTTTCTGTTGAATCTGCATGACGTATTTCATGTGTCTCAGTTACGGAAGTATATACCAGATCCGACGCATGTTATACAGCCAGATGAAGTGCAGCTGAAGGAGAATTTGACTTATGAAACCTTACCTGTCAGAATTGAGGACAGAAAGGTAAAGCAGCTTCGAGGGAAAATGATCGAGCTAGTGAAGGTCATATGGAATGATGTGACGGGTGAAGCTACCTGGGAGCTGGAAGATAAAATGAAGGATCAGTATCCTCATTTGTTTTGAGGAATAGCGAATTTCGAGGACAAAATTTTTATTTGTTGGGGAGAGTTGTAACACCCCAATTTTTAGAAAATGTAAGAATGTCTTGTTTTTGTTTTTCAAGCTTTCGGGTGAATGACCGTTGTGTTCCTATTTTTCTTGTTTCTCGATTTTGCATGAAATACAAATACGTTTATACAGGCTCAAATTTTATTTGGTCTTTTTACGTAATTTGTTTCGAGACGGTAAAATAAAAGTTTTTCCGAACTATTGTTTTAATTTTTCGGAAGATATACAGACAATTAATACTTGTCTGTAATTTTATTTGAACGTTTTGGACAATTAGCTACGTTGTGGGAAAAAAAAAGAAAATGACTGTTACGTCCCGAACGTGCTGTTTGTTCTGTTTTTGCTGTTTTTAATTGTTTTCTACTTGATTTAGTGTCCAATATTACTGTCTTTGATTTTATATGGACTTTTTGTGTGATTTGCTATGGGGCAGGAAAATAATATTTTTCCGGACCGGTAAAATCTTTTTTTAATTATTCAGAGGCGGGGGGATCTTACTAAACCCAATTCTGAATGAGCCTAAAATTAATCTTTTAATTTTTAAGATTTAATCACAAATAAAATAATTTTATGTTATTATAATATTATTTTATTAGTCAAGATAACTTAACTTAGTAATGATGGACCCGAAAATATTTTGCGGGACCCACGTTTAGCTAATACTGATTAACTTAGTAGCTTAATTAATCATCATTAGTGAAGGAACTCTCTAGAACATGGTGACTCGACTAATGACTAGGCTTAAGAGTTAATGAAGCTTAATGACTAAGCATGGTGACTATGCTTGAACCAACCAATAGGAAACAAGCTTGCTAACCAAGTTTTAATCTTAACCTTTGAAGCATCCAAGGGCTTGGATGAAGCCAAGCCATGGACACCTTGCAAGCCATGAAGTCTACGGCCAAGTGAGGTTAGGAGACCATTCTTCACTTTTCTTGCATGCAAAATTCTCTCTTCTCTCTCATCCAAAAATCCTAGCCACCATTGTTGCTTTCTTTCTTCACCATTCGCCAAGCTTCATACTCTACCATCCAACCACCTAAAATTCTATCCAACCAAGTTTTCTAAACCTAAACACAATCCTAAGAACATCTCTAGTTGAGAGTTCTTTCAAATTCCTTCATTTGAAGCTTGAAAACCTACTTGGAAGTTTGTACCAAGGAGGTGAAATTTCTTGTTTTTCTTTTCTAAATCCTTTTTCAAAGTTCTAAGCCATGATTTATCCATGGTTTAGGTTCTCTTTAATGGTTAGTAACTTGTAATTTTGTTTAAGTTTGCTAGGTATTTTGAAGGAGAAAACCGTGACCTAGGAGGAGTGAAAGAAAACCATTTGTCTTCATTTAAGGTAAGAGGAAGACAAATCTTATCACCTATGGGTGGTGGTAAGAAGATGGAGTTTGATTTTGTGATTGTAGAATCCATAAGGATTCATGTTTGTGTTTGTTAGTAGCTTATTTGATGTGGTTGTGTAATTGTTAGTAGCTTTCCTATTTGTGGTTTGTAATAGTTTGCATGTCTACAAGCTTTAATTTGCATGTCTACAAGCTTTGATAATATTGCATGTGTTAGAATTGCATGATAAAGTATAGAATTACATGATAATGTATAGGATGTGAATAACATGTCAAGGAAATGCATGTGTGTTCCAAAGAACACTACACCAAGGCTCACGGCCTTTAACCAATGGGGAACCAAAATGTTCTCTTAATTTTCTTAAAAGGTAATTTAATTAACCTAGGAGAATTAAGAAGGTTTCAAGTTGATTAGATCAAAGAAAATGAATTTAAAAATCAAATGGTAAGACTTAGTATTTTCGGCCAACATGCCTAAAATGAATGTGTTGTTTTCAAAAACCATTTTCTAAAACAATGGTTAAATGAATTTAGACAATACAATAAGTTTGACATATATTTAGAAGATGAGAAATAATTTAGAAATCATTTTCAAAGTATTTAGGAAATTCGGCCAACATGCCAAACCAAGTATCCATGGTTTCTAAAATTAAATCCAAACTTTTTCTAAGTATAAGGATGCAATATGTGTTAAAAAGAATTTTTCTAAAATGAGTTTTAAAGAAAAGAATCAATTAGAAATAAGTCTGAGAACTTAGAACTAATGATTTTATTATTAGAAATGAAATACAAGTAACTTTCGAAAATTTCTAACATATAGCTCATGTTGTATTTTTGAAGCATGTTAGTAGTTTTCAAAAGGATTAATTTTATGATTTAAAAACTTAATAAAAGTAATTTTTACGGTAAAATTAGGAAACCATTAATATAATTTTCTAAACCAAAATATTGTCAATTTTTAGTAAAAATGGACAAATAAGATAGAAAAGATGTCCAAAAGACAGTATACGGTATGGAAAATATTATACGTAGCTTAAAAGTATTATTTATTATTTCTGTTTATTTAAACAGTAAATTTTAAGGAATTCGGTCAAGAAAATGATTTAAAAATCTTACGCGATTGAGAAAACGTATTAAAAATCCTACGCGATTTTGAAAACAGAAAAATATATTTACGCGATTTCAAAACGTTTATAAAAAACGACGAGATTGTGAAAACGCGATAAAATTTCTACCCGATTGACCGTTCTTATGTATTTATTTTATCATTGTCGGGAAAATGTGAACCGTACGCATGTGCTTTTGAGGATTTTTATTTGTCGGGAAAATGTGAACCGTCATGTGCTTTCTATTTTTTACGCCATTGAGGGCATATTATTATCTTGAGGGCATTTTCGTAATTTCATATTTTTGGAATTATGTATTGTGTTTATGCCAAAAATTTTGGTGGATAAGTTGATGAGACGAATCACATCGTGTTGTCGATGCGATAAACGTAGTGTGGTTCATTGTTCTAATGGACTTGGAGACGTTAGTGTACGGTGATCCCATATGTGGACGAGTTGGTAGCTCGTTGGGCCGTGGTAAACCGATAGCACACCGATGGACTCGACACGCACTATATTTAATCGAGATTTGTAAAGTCTAGTAGTACATTTGCCCGTAGTGCCACAACGTGAGAGTGAACTACACCACGCCTGGATGATGGATTCCTGTGTCGTGGGGCTATAGACGCAACGTGTGACAGCGCAATAGTTGGTTGGGCAGCCGTGGTACTAATAGATTTTTACGAGTCATTCTCTCTGATATCTTTGTGTTTTTTTTAGCTCCATGGAGTAGGGTGTGTCTTATATTCATTTATTGGGATCTATTTATTTATTTTGTCTTATCTATTTATTTTTGTCTTATCTGTTTATTATATTGATATTGATTTATTTGTTTACTGTATTTGTTTTATCTATTGTTGTATTGTATCATTTGTTTCTTGTTTTATTTTATATGTGATGGTATATTGTTGGGATATTTAAATCTTTTTGAAATCTTTACACCACTCTGTTACTTATTGATGTTATAGCTTTTCATATTGCATGAACTGTATATCTGTTGTTTGTCGTCTTCTTATTGGTCATGTTTGTGGTGATTTTAGATTGTCTTACCTCTTTATTGTATGTGTTTTCTGTATATACCTGTTTATATGGTAAAGAGTTCGAGGAAGAGGAACAACCTCTTGAGGTTCTGTACCCCAAGGAGGAGGAAGATCAGCTAGCCGACGACCAGTTTGACGATCAAGAACCATCTGATCATCCATACCCATTGGATTGATTAGTTTTGGTATGGCGGTGCCTGGATTTTTGGGGTTCGTGACTCTCGAGTTTCACGGTGGATCGCTATCTTGGCACATAAGAGGAGATAGAGACTCTGTGTCGTATGCGGGACGGATGACGGTGACCCTACGCCATAGATTTGATGACGAGCCAGTGATGACGACGACGGTGTTTCTGCATTTAGAGTTACCCTTATCCATTAGGCGTCATTGGGGTGGGATATCCACTGAGCCTAGTGAGATGACACTCGTATCGACTGCGCGATCTCATTATCGCCGAGAGTCGAGACATCGGGATATTTGTCTCCCGATGATCATTTTCATGTTGAGAGTGATCCTTCGGAGGAGTAAATATGCTTGATTTTTTTTTGGGCGCGTCGCGTATGGATGTATATATTGACTCTTTTCTTGTTTTTATTTCTTGTTTCGTTTAAATATTTGTAATTGTAGTTGTAAATTATTTGTATAACTTATAACTTGGAACATATGTATATTATGAAAAGTGTTGTTCTATTTACTTTATGTTTTCCGCAATAATTTATTTTTAATAATTTGTTTATCGGGAATTATTTTCTACGACCCATATTATTATGTAATGAATGTTTTATAACTTGGGTAGATTTTATTTATTTATTTTATTTTTCTTTATATGTGTGGCATCCCCAAAGGGTTGTTACATTAGTTGGTATCAGAGCCCAAGTTAGAGTCTTTTGGGGTTGTGGTTGGGTCTGTTTTTGTTTGTGCTGTGTGATTCTCTGTGCTTGGACTCCGAAAGGAGACAATGTTGTTTGAAATGGTTACTTTGGTTTCCATTGTGTTATGATTCATCCGTCTTTGAAAAAAAAAAAAAAGAAGACGTTGACTCGTGGTAAACGTGCACATGAGGAGGCAGAACGTGATGGCGGCAGGTTTGCCTGCAACTACAAAAGCAATGCCAAGAACAGCTAAAGGAACAATACAACGAACAGAGTAGCGTAGCGGAAGCGTGGTGTCCAAAAGAGGAAAAACTATAAAGCCAGGTGATTTTGGTAAAACTCGTATTCGTGATTATTGGGAAGACAACAACAACAACAATCTCATGGAGGAAGTACGAGTGGTAGCAGGTTTGGTCAGGCTGTGACATCTGTACCAAAGTGTTGGAAGTATAGGAAGACCATCTAACGAGGGACGATACAATTAAAGGAGTCACATGTTTCAAGTATAGGATGCCAAATATTTCTTTGAAAAGTGTATTCTATCAAAAGACGACGTCATCTGTTAAAAATGAACGTGCTTCGACATCTAAAGTAGAATGGAGTATCGATTCTTCAAGTGGAGCAAAAGCACGTCAAATTGAAAACCTGATTAAAGAAGGTTGTGTCACAAAAGGTGATCCTTTAACTATACTGTATAATTCCAAGGGTAACCTATTTCTTTATGGCATATAATTGTGTAGGTCAATTAGAGTTATTTATGTCATCTTTATCTTTTGACCTGGTTGTTTTTACTTCTATTGCTAAAATATGTGGTTGAGGACTTGAGTTGCTTAAACCATCCTAAGTTTGTTAAATAATTGAATCTTTTCTATTGATTCAATTTGTATACTCCTTTCTCAAAACATACATGATTTAAAAATATGGATTGGGTATTTTTCCAACCATCCATACTTTGTTAGACTTATCAGTTGAATTATTCAAATTTAAAAAGTTCACTTCTAAATTCATCGTACCATATCAATTTCTCTACTTGGATAGGTTCGGTGATATGGATGATTCTATCATCTCTTATTTCTGTGCCTTCATGATGCCTTTCATGTATTGCAATTGCGAAATGTACTTTTAGTCTAACTCATTCTTTTATGACTAATTGACTATTTGAGTTGATTAGAGTTATCAATGTCTTTGTTACCTTTTGACTTATCTATTTCTGCTTTTATTTCCAAATCCATTATTTCTATCCAATTTCTTAAATAATCTTTTCTATTAATCTAAATTGTCTACCTCTTTCACGAGATAGATGTGATCTTATAAATGGATTAGTTATTTTTAATCATATCCTATAGATTGTTCCAGTAAAACTTTGGTGTCTCAGAAAACTTATTCTTAAAATCAGACAATGTCAAATTTTTTGTTGGACATGTCTGGTAACAATTCCAATGGTTTTTCTACCTTTTCTTTCTAACCTTTATAATGTCCTTTTATATATTATAATTGCAAGAAAGGATATTCTCAGTCAAAATTATGTCATAAGTATCAGATACAGTATTGTTGGAAAAGAAAACTTGAATTGTGAGGCACTTCCTGTTAAAAGCAAGAGCAGAAGAGTGAAGCGGTACAAAGGTGTGAGAGAAATTTCAAGTGGTGTTGTTGAGTGGCGAATGTTTCGTAATGTTCACGGGTTATGTGGATAGAGTCTTGTTTGGTTTGTCGAGAAAGTGAAAGTGGAACATCGTTTTTAGCTGGAATGTTACAACCGTTATCTATTCCAGAATGGAAATGGGATAGTATATCGATGGATTTCGTTACTAGTTTGCCAAAGACGAGGAAAGGTCATGATTCAATATGGGTTATAGACGATAGGCTTACGAAATCGGCTCATTTCTTACCAATTAATATTAAGTATTCATTGGAAAGATTAACCCAGTTGTACATCAGTAAAATTGTCAGATTACATGGTGTACTTACATGTATAGTTTCTGACAGAGATCCGAGGTTTACGTCAAGGTTTTGGCAGAGTTTGCAAGAAGCTATGGGAACGAAGTTGCGACTGAGTTCGGCGTATCACCCGCAAACAGATGGTCAGACAGAAAGAACTATACAGTCTTTGGAAGATCTGTTGCGTGCTTGTGTTTTGGAACAACGAGGAAGTTGGGATGAATTTTTATCTTTGATAGAATTCACCTACAACAATAGTTTTCACTCAAGCATCGGAATGGCACCTTATGAGGCATTGTATGGAAGACGATGTCGGACTCCGTTGTGTTGGTATCAAGATGGGGAAAGCATGACTGTTGGACCGGATCTTGTACAACAGACTACGGAAAAGGTAAAGATGATACAAGAGAAGATGAAGACGACACAAAGCATACAGAAAAGTTATGCGGATAAACGAAGACGACCTCTTGAATTTGAGGAGGGTGAGCATGTGTTTCTAAGAGTTACTCCTACGACTGGTGTCGGAAGAGTTATTAAGTCTAAGAAACTTACTCCTAAGTTCATTGGACCGTATCAGATTATCCGACGCATAGGTCATGTAGCGTATCAGATCGCTATGCCGCCGTTTCTGTTGAATCTGCATGACGTATTTCATGTGTCTCAGTTACGGAAGTATATACCAGATCCGACGCATGTTATACGGCCCGGATGAAGTGCAATAAATTGAAGGAGAATTTGACTTATGAAACCTTACCCGTCGAATTGAGGACGAGAAAGGTAAAGCGACTTCGAGGGAAAATGATCGAGCTAGTGAAGGTCATATGGAATGATGTGACGGGTGAAGCTACTTGGGAGTTGGAAGATAAAATGAAGGATCAAGTATCCTCATTTGTTTTGAGGAATAGCGAATTTCGAGGACAAAATTTTTATTTGTTGGGGAGAGTTGTAACACCCCAATTTTTAGAAAATGTACCGAATGTCTTGTTTCTTTCGTTTTTCAAGCTTTGGGTGAATGACCGTTGTGTTCCTATTTTATTGTTTCTCGATTTTACGCATGAAATACAAATACGTTTATAGTGCTCAAATTTTATTTGGTCTTTTTACGTAATTTGTTTCGAGACGTAAAATAAAAGTTTTTCCGAGCACTCTTGTTTTAATTTTTTCTGGAAGATATACAGACAATTAATACCGTCCGTAATTTTATTTGAACGTTTTGGACAATTAGCTACGTTGTGGGAAAAAAAAGAAAATGACCATTACGTCCGAACGTCTTTGTTTGTCTTGATTTTTTTGTTTTTAATTGTTTTCTACTTGATTTAGTGTCCAATATTACTGTCTTTGATTTTATATGGACTTTTTGTGTGATTTGCTATGGGTAGGAAAATAATATTTTTCCGGACCGGTAAAATCTTTTTTAATTATTCGAGGCGGGGATCTTACTAAACCCGATTGAATGAGCCTAAAATTAATCTTTTAATTTTTAAGATTTAGCTGTCAAATAAAATAATTTTATGTTATTATAATATTATTTTATTAGTCAGTATAACTTAGTGACAGTGGACCCGAAAATATTTTGCGGGACCCACGTTTAGCTAATACAGTTAACTTAGTAGCTTAATTAATCATCATTAGTGAAGGAACTCTCTAGAACATGGTGACTCAGCTAATGACTAGGCTTAAGAGTTAATGAAGCTTAATGACTAAGCATGGTGACTATGCTTGAACCAACCAATAGGAAACAAGCTTGCTAACCAAGTTTTAATCTTAACCTTTGAAGCATCCAAGGGCTTGGATGAAGCCAAGCCATGGACACCTTGCAAGCCATGAAGTCTACGGCCAAGTGAGGGTTAGGAGACCATTCTTCACTTTTCTTGCATGCAAAATTCTCTCTTCTCTCTCATCCAAAAACCCTAGCCACCATTGTTGCTTTCTTTCTTCACCATTCGGCCAAGCTTCATACTCTACCATCCAACCACCTAAAATTCTATCCAACCAAGTTTTCTAAACCTAAACACAATCCTAAGAACATCTCTAGTTGAGAGTTCTTTCAAATTCCTTCATTTGAAGCTTGAAAACCTACTTGGAAGTTTGTACCAAGGAGGTGAAATTTCTTGTTTTTCTTTTCTAAATCCTTTTTCAAAGTTCTAAGCCATGATTTATCCATGGTTTAGGTTCTCTTTTAATGGTTAGTAACTTGTAATTTTGTTTAAGTTTGCTAGGTATTTTGAAGGAGAAAACCGTGACCTAGGAGGAGTGAAAGAAAACCATTTGTCTTCATTTAAGGTAAGAGGAAGACAAATCTTATCACCTATGGGTGGTGGTAAGAAGATGGAGTTTGATTTTGTGATTGTAGAATCCATAAGGATTCATGTTTGTGTTTGTTAGTAGCTTATTTGATGTGGTTGTGTAATTGTTAGTAGCTTTCCTATTTGTGGTTTGTAATAGTTTGCATGTCTACAAGCTTTAATTTGCATGTCTACAAGCTTTGATAATATTGCATGTGTTAGAATTGCATGATAAAGTATATAATTACATGATAATGTATAGGATGTGAATAACATGTCAAGGAAATGCATGTGTGTTCCAAAGAACACTACACCAAGGCTCACGGCCTTTAACCAATGGGGAACCAAAATGTTCTCTTAATTTTCTTAAAAGGTAATTTAATTAACCTAGGAGAATTAAGAAGGTTTCAAGTTGATTAGATCAAAGAAAATGAATTTAAAAATCAAATGGTAAGACTTAGTATTTTCGGCCAACATGCCTAAAATGAATGTGTTGTTTTCAAAAACCATTTTCTAAAACAATGGTTAAATGAATTTAGACAATACAATAAGTTTGACATATATTTAGAAGATGAGAAATAATTTAGAAATCATTTTCAAAGTATTTAGGAAATTCGGCCAACATGCCAAACCAAGTATCCATGGTTTCTAAAATTAAATCCAAACTTTTTCTAAGTATAAGGATGCAATATGTGTTAAAAAGAATTTTTCTAAAATGAGTTTTAAAGAAAAGAATCAATTAGAAATAAGTCTGAGAACTTAGAACTAATGATTTTATTATTAGAAATGAAATACAGTAACTTTCGAAAATTTCTAACATATAGCTCATGTTGTATTTTGAAGCATGTTAGTAGTTTTCAAAAGGATTAATTTTATGATTTAAAAACTTAATAAACAGAATTTTTACGGTAAAATTAGGAAACCATTAATATAATTTTCTAAACAAAATACTGTCAATTTTTAGTAAAAATGGACAAATAAGATAGAAAAGATGTCCAAAAGATAGTATACGGTATGGAAAATATTATACGTAGCTTAAAAGTATTATTTATTATTTCTGTTTATTTAAACAGTAAATTTTAAGGAATTCGGTCAAGAAAATGATTTAAAAATCTTACGCGATTGAGAAAACGTATTAAAAATCCTACGCGATTTTGAAAACAGAAAAATATATTTACGCGATTTCAAAACGTTTATAAAAACGACGAGATTGTGAAAACGCGATAAAATTTCTACCCGATTGACCGTTACTGTATTTATTTTTCGCTGTCGGGAAAATGTGAACCCGCATGAGGCTTTTGAGGATTTTTTATTTGTCAGGAAAATGTGAACCCGTACAGGCTTTCTATTTTTCTGCCATTGAGGGCATATTATTATCTTGAGGGCATTTTCGTAATTTCATATTTTTGGAATTATGTATTGTGTTTATGCCAAAAATTTTGGTGGATTAGTTGATGAGACGAATCACATCGTGTTGTCGATGCGATAAACGTAGTGTGGTTCATTGTTCTAATGGACTTGGAGACGTTAGTGTACGGTACCCCATATGTGGACAGTTGGTAGCTCCGTTGGGCCGTGGTAAACCGATAGCACACTGATGGACTCGACACGCACTATATTTAATCGAGATTTGTAAAGTCTAGTAGTACATTTGCCTGTAGTGCCACAACGTGAGACCGTGAACTACACCACGCCTGGATGATGGATTCCTGTGTCGTGGGGCTATAGACGCAACGTGTGACAGCGCAATAGTTGGTTGGGCAGCCGTGGTACTAATAGATTTTTACGAGTCATTCTCTCTGATATCTTTGTGTTTTTTTTTTAGCTCCATGGAGTAGGGTGTGTCTTATATTCATTTATTGGGATCTATTTATTTATTTTGTCTTATCTATTTATTTTTGTCTTATCTGTTTATTATATTGATATTGATTTATTTGTTTACTGTATTTGTTTTATCTATTGTTGTATTGTATCATTTGTTTCTTGTTTTATTTTATCTGTGATGGTATATTGTTGGGATATTTAAATCTTTTTGAAATCTTTACACCACTCTGTTACTTATTGATGTTATAGCTTTTCATATTGCATGAACTGTATATCTGTTGTTTGTCGTCTTCTTATTGGTCATGTTTGTGGTGATTTTAGATTGTCTTACCTCTTTATTGTATGTGTTTTCTGTATATACCTGTTTATATGGTAAAGAGTTCGAGGAAGAGGAACAACCTCTTGAGGTTCTGTACCCCGAGGAGGAGGAAGATCAGCTAGCCGACGACCAGTTTGACGATCAAGAACCATCTGATCATCCATATCCATTGGATTGATTAGTTTTGGTATGGCGGTGCCTGGATTTTTGGGGTTCGTGACTCTCGAGTTTCACGGTGGATCGCTATCTTGGCACATAAGAGGAGATAGAGACTCTGTGTCGTATGCGGGACGGATGACGGTGACCCTACGCCATAGATTTGATGACGAGCCAGTGATGACGACGACGGTGTTTCTGCATTTAGAGTTACCCTTATCCATTAGGCGTCATTGGGGTGGGATATCCACTGAGCCTAGTGAGATGACACTCGTATCGACTGCGCGATCTCATTATCGCCGAGAGTCGAGACATCCGGGATATTTGTCTCCTGATGATCATTTTCATGTTGAGAGTGATCCTTCAGAGGAGTAAATATGCTTGATGTTTTTTTTTTGGGCGCGTCTGCGTATGGATGTATATATTGACTCTTTTACTGTTTTTATTTACTGTTTCTGTTTAAATATTTGTAATTGTAGTTGTAAATTATTTGTATAACTTATAACTTGGAACATATGTATATTATGAGTAGTGTTGTTCTATTTATTTTATGTTTTCCGCAATAATTTATTTTTAATAATTTGTTTATCAGGAATTACTTTACGACCCATATTATTATGTAATGAATGTTTTATAACTTGGGTAGATTTTATTTATTTATTTTATTTTTTCTTTATATGTGTGGCATCCCCAAAGGGTTGTTACATTAGTTGGTATCAGAGCCCAAGTTAGAGTCTTTTGGGGTTGTGGTTGGGTCTGTTTTTGTTTGTGCTGTGTGATTCTCTGTGCTTGGACTCCGAAAGGAGACAATGTTGTTTGAAATGGTTACTTTGGTTTCCATTGTGTTATGATTCATCCGTCTTTGAAAAAAAAAAAAAGAAGACGTTGACTCGTGGTAAACGTGCACATGAGGAGGCAGAACGTGATGGCGGCAGGTTTGCCTGCAACTACAAAAGCAATGCCAAGAACAGCTAAAGGAACAATACAACCTGAACAGAGTAGCGTAGCGGAAGCGTGGTGTCCAAAAGAGGAAAAACTATAAAGCCAGGTGATTTTGGTAAAACTCGTATTCGTGATTATTGGGAAGACAACAACAACAACAATCTCATGGAGGAAGTACGAGTGGTAGCAGGTTTGGTCAGGCTGTGACATCTGTACCAAAGTGTTGGAAGTATAGGAAGACCATCTAACGAGGGACGATACAATTAAAGGAGTCACATGTTTCAAGTATAGGATGCCAAATATTTGCTGAAAAGTGTATTCTATCAAAAGACGACGTCATCTGTTAAAAATGAACGTGCTTCGACATCTAAAGTAGAATGGAGTATCGATTCTTCAAGTGGAGCAAAAGCACGTCAAATTGAAAACCTGATTAAAGAAGGTTGTGTCACAAAAGGTGATCCTTTAACTATACTGTATAATTCCAAGGGTAACCTATTTCTTTATGGCATATAATTGTGTAGGTCAATTAGAGTTATTTATGTCATCTTTATCTTTTGACCTGGTTGTTTTTACTTCTATTGCTAAAATATGTGGTTGAGGACTTGAGTTGCTTAAACCATCCTAAGTTTGTTAAATAATTGAATCTTTTCTATTGATTCAATTTGTATACTCCTTTCTCAAAACATACATGATTTAAAAATATGGATTGGGTATTTTTCCAACCATCCATACTTTGTTAGACTTATCAGTTGAATTATTCAAATTTAAAAAGTTCACTTCTAAATTCATCGTACCATATCAATTTCTCTACTGGATAGGTTCGGTGATATGGATGATTCTATCATCTCTTATTTCTGTGCCTTCATGATGCCTTTCATGTATTGCAATTGCGAAATGTACTTTTAGTCTAACTCATTCTTTTATGACTAATTGACTATTTGAGTTGATTAGAGTTATCAATGTCTTTGTTACCTTTTGACTTATCTATTTCTGCTTTTATTTCCAAATCCATTATTTCTATCCAATTTCTTAAATAATCTTTTCTATTAATCTAAATTGTCTACCTCTTTCACGAGATAGATGTGATCTTATAAATGGATTAGTTATTTTTAATCATATCCTATAGATTGTTCCAGTAAAACTTTGGTGTCTCAGAAAACTTATTCTTAAAATCAGACAATGTCAAATTTTTTGTTGGACATGTCTGGTAACAATTCCAATGGTTTTTCTACCTTTTCTTTCTAACCTTTATAATGTCCTTTTATATATTATAATTGCAAGAAAGGATATTCTCAGTCAAAATTATGTCATAAGTATCCGATATAGTATTGTTGGAAAAGAAAACTTGAATTGTGAGGCACTTCCTGTTAAAAGCAAGAGCAGAAGAGTGAAGCGGTACAAAGGCAGAGAAATTTCAAGTGGTGCTGTTCAGAGTGGCGAATGTTTCTGTAATGTTCACAGGTTATGTGGATAGAGTCTTGTTTGGTTTGTCAGAAAGTGAAAGTGGAACATCAAAGACCAGCTGGAATGTTACAACCGTTATCTATTCCAGAATGGAAATGGGATAGTATATCGATGGATTTCGTTACTAGTTTGCCAAAGACGAGGAAAGGTCATGATTCAATATGGGTTATAGACGATAGGCTTACGAAATCGGCTCATTTCTTACCAATTAATATTAAGTATTCATTGGAAAGATTAACCCAGTTGTACATCAGTAAAATTGTCAGATTACATGGTGTACTTACATGTATAGTTTCTGACAGAGATCCGAGGTTTACGTCAAGGTTTTGGCAGAGTTTGCAAGAAGCTATGGGAACGAAGTTGCGACTGAGTTCGGCGTATCACCCGCAAACAGATGGTCAGACAGAAAGAACTATACAGTCTTTGGAAGATCTGTTGCGTGCTTGTGTTTTGGAACAACGAGGAAGTTGGGATGAATTTTTATCTTTGATAGAATTCACCTACAACAATAGTTTTCACTCAAGCATCGGAATGGCACCTTATGAGGCATTGTATGGAAGACGATGTCGGACTCCGTTGTGTTGGTATCAAGATGGGGAAAGCATGACTGTTGGACCAGATCTTGTACAACAGACTACGGAAAAGGTAAAGATGATACAAGAGAAGATGAAGACGACACAAAGCATACAGAAAAGTTATGCGGATAAACGAAGACGACCTCTTGAATTTGAGGAGGGTGAGCATGTGTTTCTAAGAGTTACTCCTACGACTGGTGTCGGAAGAGTTATTAAGTCTAAGAAACTTACTCCTAAGTTCATTGGACCGTATCAGATTATCCGACGCATAGGTCATGTAGCGTATCAGATCGCTATGCCGCCGTTTCTGTTGAATCGCATGACGTATTTCATGTGTCTCAGTTACGGAAGTATATACCAGATCCAGATCCGACGCATGTTATACAGCCCGGATGAAGTGCGGTGAAGGAGAATTTGACTTATGAAACCTTACCGTCGAATTGAGGACGTAAAGGTAAAGCGACTTCGAGGGAAAATGATCGAGCTAGTGAAGGTCATATGGAATGATGTGACGGTGAAGCTACCTGGGAGCTGGAAGATAAAATGAAGGATCAAGTATCCTCATTTGTTTTGAGGAATAGCGAATTTCGAGGACGAAATTTTTATTTGTTGGGAGAGAGTTGTAACACCCCAATTTTTAGAAAATGTACCGAATATATTGTTTCTGTTTTTCAAGCTTTCGGGTGAATGACCGTTGTGTTCCTATTTTACTGTTTCTCGATTTCTGCATGAAATACAAATACGTTTATACAGGCTCAAATTTTATTTGGTCTTTTTACGTAATTTGTTTCGAGACGGTAAAATAAAAGTTTTTCCGAGCTACTGTTTTAATTTTTCTGGAAGATATACAGACAATTAATACTGTCTGTAATTTTATTTGAACGTTTTGGACAATTAGCTACGTTGTGGGAAAAAAAAAGAAAATGATCATTACGTCCCAAACGTCTTTGTTTGTCTTTTTTCTTTGTTTTTAATTGTTTTCTACTTGATTTAGTGTCCAATATTCTGTCTTTGATTTTATATGGACTTTTTGTGTGATTTGCTATGGGCGGGAAAATAATATTTTTCCGGACCGGTAAAATCTTTTTTTAATTATTCAGAGGCGGGGATCTTACTAAACCCAATTTGAATGAGCCTAAAATTAATCTTTTAATTTTTAAGATTTAATCACAAATAAAATAATTTTATGTTATTATAATATTATTTTATTAGTCAATATAACTTAGTGACAAAGTGGACCCGAAAATATTTTGCGGGACCCACGTTTAGCTAATACAGTTAACTTAGTAGCTTAATTAATCATCATTAGTGAAGGAACTCTCTAGAACATGGTGACTCAGCTAATGACTAGGCTTAAGAGTTAATGAAGCTTAATGACTAAGCATGGTGACTATGCTTGAACCAACCAATAGGAAACAAGCTTGCTAACCAAGTTTTAATCTTAACCTTTGAAGCATCCAAAGGGCTTGGATGAAGCCAAGCCATGGACACCTTGCAAGCCATGAAGTCTACGGCCAAGTGAGGGTTAGGAGACCATTCTTCACTTTTCTTGCATGCAAAATTCTCTCTTCTCTCTCATCCAAAAACCCTAGCCACCATTGTTGCTTTCTTTCTTCACCATTCGGCCAAGCTTCATACTCTACCATCCAACCACCTAAAATTCTATCCAACCAAGTTTTCTAAACCTAAACACAATCCTAAGAACATCTCTAGTTGAGAGTTCTTTCAAATTCCTTCATTTGAAGCTTGAAAACCTACTTGGAAGTTTGTACCAAGGAGGTGAAATTTCTTGTTTTTCTTTTCTAAATCCTTTTTCAAAGTTCTAAGCCATGATTTATCCATGGTTTAGGTTCTCTTTTAATGGTTAGTAACTTGTAATTTTGTTTAAGTTTGCTAGGTATTTTGAAGGAGAAAACCGTGACCTAGGAGGAGTGAAAGAAAACCATTTGTCTTCATTTAAGGTAAGAGGAAGACAAATCTTATCACCTATGGGTGGTGGTAAGAAGATGGAGTTTGATTTTGTGATTGTAGAATCCATAAGGATTCATGTTTGTGTTTGTTAGTAGCTTATTTGATGTGGTTGTGTAATTGTTAGTAGCTTTCCTATTTGTGGTTTGTAATAGTTTGCATGTCTACAAGCTTTAATTTGCATGTCTACAAGCTTTGATAATATTGCATGTGTTAGAATTGCATGATAAAGTATATAATTACATGATAATGTATAGGATGTGAATAACATGTCAAGGAAATGCATGTGTGTTCCAAAGAACACTACACCAAGGCTCACGGCCTTTAACCAATGGGGAACCAAAATGTTCTCTTAATTTTCTTAAAAGGTAATTTAATTAACCTAGGAGAATTAAGAAGGTTTCAAGTTGATTAGATCAAAGAAAATGAATTTAAAAATCAAATGGTAAGACTTAGTATTTTCGGCCAACATGCCTAAAATGAATGTGTTGTTTTCAAAAACCATTTTCTAAAACAATGGTTAAATGAATTTAGACAATACAATAAGTTTGACATATATTTAGAAGATGAGAAATAATTTAGAAATCATTTTCAAAGTATTTAGGAAATTCGGCCAACATGCCAAACCAAGTATCCATGGTTTCTAAAATTAAATCCAAACTTTTTCTAAGTATAAGGATGCAATATGTGTTAAAAAGAATTTTTCTAAAATGAGTTTTAAAGAAAAGAATCAATTAGAAATAAGTTTGAGAACTTAGAACTAATGATTTTATTATTAGAAATGAAATACAGTAACTTTCGAAAATTTCTAACATATAGCTCATGCTGTATTTTGAAGCATGTTAGTAGTTTTCAAAAGGATTAATTATATGGTTTAAAAACTTAATAAACAAAATTTTTACGGTAAACTTAGGAAACCATTAATATAATTTTCTAAACAAAATACTGTCAATTTTTAGTAAAAACGGACAAATAAGATAGAAAAGATGTCCAAAAGACAGTATACGGTATGGAAAATATTATACGTAGCTTAAAAGTATTATTTATTATTTCTGTTTATTTAAACAGTAAATTTTAAGGAATTCGGTCAAGAAAATGATTTAAAAATCTTACGCGATTGAGAAAACGTATTAAAAATCCTACGCGATTTTGAAAACAGAAAAATATATTTACGCGATTTCAAAACGTTTATAAAAACGACGAGATTGTGAAAACGCGATAAAATTTCTACGCGATTGACCGTTACTGTATTTATTTTTCGCTATCGGGAAAATGTGAACCCGTACAGGCTTTTGAGGATTTTTCGCTGTCAGGAAAATGTGAACTCGTACAGGCTTTCTATTTTTCTGCCATTGAGGGCATATTATTATCTTGAGGGCATTTTCGTAATTTTATATTTTTGGAATTATGTATTGTGTTTATGCCAAAATTTTTGGTGGATTAGTTGATGAGACGAATCACATCGTGTTGTCGATGCGATAAACGTAGTGTGGTTCATTGTTCTAATGGACTTGGAGACGTTAGTGTACGGTACCCCATATGTGGACAGTTGGTAGCTCTGCTGGGCCGTGGTAAACCGATGCACACTAATGGACTCGACACGCACTATATTTAATCGAGATTTGTAAAGTCTAGTAGTACATTTGCCTGTAGTGCCACGACGTGAGACCGTGAACTACACCACGCCTGGATGATGGATTCCGTGTCGTGGGGCTATAGACGCAACGTGTGACAAAGACAATAGTTGGTTGGGCAGCCGTGGTACTAATAGATTTTTACGAGTCATTCTCTCTGATATCTTTGTTTTTTTTAGCTCCATGGAGTAGGGTGTGTCTTATATTCATTTATTGGGATCTATTTATTTATTTTGTCTTATCTATTTATTTTTGTCTTATCTGTTTATTATATTGATATTGATTTATTTGTTTTCTTGTATTTGTTTTATCTATTGTTGTATTGTATCATTTGTTTCTTGTTTTATTTTATCTGTGATGGTATATTGTTGGGATATTTAAATCTTTTTGAAATCTTTACACTACTTTGTTACTTATTGATGTTATAGCTTTTCATATTGCATGAACTGTATATCTGTTATTTGTCGTCTTCTTATTGGCCATGTTTGTGGTGATTTTAGATTGTCTTACCTCTTTATTGTATGTATTTTCTGTATATACTTGTTTATATGATAAAGAGTTCGAGGAAGAGGAACAACCTCTTGAGGTTCTGTACCCCAAGGAGGAGGAAGATCAGCTAGCCGACGACCAGTTTGACGATCAAGAACCATCTGATCATCCATACCCATTGGATTGATTAGTTTTAGTATGGCGGTTCCTGGATTTTTGGGGTTCGTGACTCTCGAGTTTCACGGTGGATCGCTATCTTGGCACATGAGAGGAGATAGAGACTCTGTGACGTATGCGGGACGGATGACGGTGACCCTACGCCATAGATTTGATGACGAGCCAGTGATGACGACGACGGTGTTTCTGCATTTAGAGTTACCCTTATCCATTAGGCGTCATTGGGGTGGGATATCCACTGAGCCTAGTGAGATGACACTCGTATCGACTGCGCGATCTCATTATCGCCGAGAGTCGAGACATCCGGGATATTTGTCTCCTGATGATCATTTTCATGTTGAGAGTGATCCTTCAGAGGAGTAAATATGCATGATGTTTTTTTTGGGCGCGTCTGCGTATGGATGTATATATTGACTCTTTTACTGTTTTTATTTACTGTTTCTGTTTAAATATTTGTAATTGTAGTTGTAAATTATTTGTATAACTTATAACTTGGAACATATGTATATTATGAGTAGTGTTGTTCTATTTATTTTATGTTTTCCGCAATAATTTATTTTTAATAATCTGTTTATCAGGAATTACTTTACGACCCATATTATTATGTAATGAATGTTTTATAACTTGGGTAAATTTTATTTATTTATTTTATTTTTTCTTTATATGTGTGGCATCCTCAAAGGGGTGTTACATAAACTACAAAGGTTCTTGTATTAATGTAAGGATTCAATAAGTATGGTTGTATAAAATTTTTGAGTGATGGAAGGTGGTGTGGGAGTGCTTGGCCGTGAGCTTAGAGAAGGACAGAAATGGAGAGAAATTTTGATAACTTTGTTTCTTGAAAATGTTCAACAAAGACCAAGGTCATCAATAATGCCTAATGGTGATCAATTATGGTCTTCCAATATTACTTTAGCTTCTAATGCAGCACCAAAACCGTCCCCTCCCCTTCCATGCACTCTTCAAAATGCAACAAATCTCCTAGCCACCATTTTAGGCAATCTTAACCATTGATTAGATCAATGGTTAGGATTAATATAGGTTTTAGGTTTAGGCTTTAGATAGAAGACTTAATTTAGGCCATTGGATTTTTCCTCCTTGAAATCCTAGCCATTAGATGTGTCTCCAAAATGAAGGGTCAAGATTACTCCTTCAAACTTTACATCCAAGGGCTATAAATGGTCCTAGCCACTTTATAGGACTAAATCTCAACCGTTGATTAAATTAAGATCAAGTCTCCACCGTTGATTACATCAATGGTGGATATCCAAGCCACTGATGTTGACTACGCAGTACAATATTTATTTTTGTATCTGCTATTACCCTTCGAATAATATATTTACTGTATTTTTATCACCCAATAATTAAATACAATGCAAAACACAGTAAAAACAAAATTTTAAAATTGTTTTCGGATTCAGGTTTAGTAAGCTCTCCCATCTCCATCTCAACAGTACGAATGTTCTTGGCTACATAAATTTTTTTACCTTTTTGGACCCATGCAGGGCCCACATACAACCTCCTTGGGCCCACAGACCGCCCACGGATAACACTAAAATCAACAGAGTAATATAAAAATTTCATAATCACAAAAATTAGAAAACTCATGAATATCAAATTAGATTACGTAAAATAATTAAGACTTTTTAGTAATAATTAAATTACGTAAGATTTTCCCCGGCCCGAAAATTATTATTTTCTTGACACGGAGTAAATCACACAAAACGATCAAATGTACTGACAGAATATTCAAAATAATTTTACAGCACACAGAAATCACTAAACAGTAGAATTCTGTTAACTGTCAAAATTATTGTCTTATATTTAGGAAGTTTTGGGTGTTACAGTAAACATAATGGTTTAGAGATTTAGGGAATCCTCTTTCACCTCGTACTTCAATTAATGATATGCAATCCTCACAACCAACATGAATGCATTAGTTAAGTTAGCTTGAGAATCTGATTTAGTTAAAAGCTTATGTCTAGGTCAATCAACTATGCTTTATTTGCCTAATTCACTATGTTTCTATGAGAACTAGTGCAAACTCCATTCATTAAGATCTATTCTCAAACACCCGCTATGCATAGCTAAGAGGTATATTTCTATCCCATTAGCGAATCAACTTATCCAAGCCAATTGAATGAAATCGAACATGCATCAACCATACATATGATCTAAAATCTAAATTCCTTTGTCTAGGTTCATCAGATTTCAACAAATCACTTAAAAGCTGATCAAACAATCAAGAGCATTAAGATTCATACGATTGAACAAAACCAAACATCAATATATACTCAAAGTAATGCAAAGTCATCAATATTCATAGAAGAATTCGAAGTTATCCTAAATACAGGTTAGCTACATCATGAAACACGAAAATCTATCACAAAAATCATGTTCATGGAAGATGGAAGAGAGAAAAGAGAATGGAGAAGGAAGGAAGCTCATGAATATGATCTTTGATGCTTGAATCTCCTTCCATGAAGAAGATGGCCTCCAACCTTGGCTTCCTTAGCCTCATCAACCTCTAAAACGTGAATTCCAGCCACAACTTCTCTAAAACCTAAAAAGCTTCCCTTATAAAATTTGTTAAAACCATATTTATAGGCCCAAAAAACAAAGTCACGTCGCGATGTTAAAAATGTGGCGTCACGACATGCTTACAATTAGGTCACTAGCGCCACGATGTCTCTTACTTCTGTCGCAGCGCTCTACTCTCGGGTCTCTCTTCCTGATGTAGGGGATGCACCATGCCGCGACGTTGAGTGTTGAGTTGCACACTTAGTTTATACAAAAGATACATGGTATAAGTATTTAGATGCACCAACAATTTTAGCAAAAGAAAGCAGAAGCTTTACATGCCCAAAAAGATATATACAGACAGCCACCAAGGCTACAAAAAGTATCATGCCCCCAACAACTACTGAGAAGGAGCCTCAGATGGGTCCTCCTCAGGTTCCTCCTCAGAAGAGGAAATCCTTATAGGAGCAACGGACTCACGAGCAGGGGTTCATGCAAAAGACAGGAACGAATCCTCATGTGGGGTATACTCACGATCACCCCACACCTAATGTATCGGCATGTAGAACTCCAATGATACAGCAACATCAAAAGAGAAAATAGGTGGATCATAGTGACCCCAAGCTATATAGTCATATCTCCCACGTAGATGAAATGTTCGGTGTTCAAGTCGACGTGCCAATAGTCAACGCCTCCGTGGAACCTCAGTCTGGTATACCCAAGAAAGCCTCGCTGGGATGCCATCACAAAACAAAAGGCTAGGTTGACTAAAAACCAGGAAACTCGAGCTCTTCCTTGCCTTGGTCTTTAAAGCAGCACATATATAAACAGAATAACAAAGCAAAGAGGTGATACATCCAACATCATTACTAATTATGGTAGTAAGAAACAGAAACCACGCATGACGCCATACAGCACAACAAAAAATAATAAGCACTATCAAGATTCTGAAAATAAACAGTTTAATAATCCATACAGTCATAATATCAATAAAAGAAACAGTTCCATAATCATTCATATATATATGCCAAGTAAATATGTTGATCAACTATGCACATGCACCAAGTACCAAAATCCTACTCCATGGAGCTAAACACAACATTGGAGAGAATGATCAAGGAGACATGTCTGTATCTCGTCAACCTCAAATCAAGTGCTTTAATATCAACAAATTGCGTAAAAGAAACAGTTCCATAATCATTCATATATATATATATATGCCAGGTAAATATGTTGATCGACTATGCACATGCACCAAGTACCAAAATCCTACTCCATGGAGCTAAACACAACATCGGAGAGAATGATCAAGGAGACATGTCTGTATCTCGTCAACCTCAAATCAAGTGCTTTAATATCAACAAATTGCGTAACATAGCTTATACAAGACATTCTTCATATATATATATATATATATATATATATATATATATGCCAAGTAAATATGTTGATTAACTATGCACATGCACCAAGTACCAAAATCTTACTCCATGGAGCTAAACACAACATCGAAGAGAATGATCAAGGAGACATGTCGATATCTCATCAACCTCAAATCAAGTGCTTCAATATCAACAAATTGCGCAACATGGCTTATACAAGACATTCTTCACAAGATCGCGATATAGGATAGTGTCTCGGTCTGGATCGTCGATGCATTTGCATTGATCTGTCTCATAACGCAGAGGAGCTACCAACTGCCCATTGTGAGATACCTACACCCCGACGCCCCCAAGGTCAACAAGTGACCTACACTAGTCTATTCGCACCTGCACTAAGGTGTGATTCATCTCCTAGGCATAAAATCTTACAAACACAGTCCCCCTGACTTTCAATGCATGGCCAATGATTCAATGTATGAACAATAAACAATCACTTGATACAAAATAGCCACCACTAGGCTCTCAACAGGATATTAAATCCATCACATGATACAAAATAGCCACTACTAGGCTCAACCTTCCAAAGTCTTTCACAAGTCCATACTACTTTAATTTGCGAAACCTCTTTTTCTATTACCTTTAGAAAACTTTCTTGATTTTAATCTCTACTTTATAAATCACTAAGCCACTAAATTCATTAAGCTCTTAAATATTGTTTCAAAACCTATTTTTAACCTCTTGGCCGAAAATCACTCTAGGTTATAGGATAAAATTTCATTCTTTTCTTTTTCCATTTTATGAATTTCTAATTAAGTATCTAATCACCTAATTACCTAAGTTTTGACTTAATGCAAAAAAATTTCCATTGGGTGCCCTACAAGGTCGTGGGCTCTAGGGGATAGGAAAATCCAAATTTTTCCATCACCTCACTAATCACTCATCATTTAATTGCTTAAGTTCCCAATTAGTACACAAATTCCACATGGACCCATCATTTGGCCTCTTGGCAGTGAGCCTCCAAGCAAAAAGGGTAAGAATCCTTTACCTTCCATACATACTTCCAAGCATTCAAAATATTCGACATCCATCAAGTTATGCATTAACGCCCCTTTTTGGGAGGGAACGTCACATTGTCAAATAAAAGAAAATGTGAAAAAGTAAAGTTTTAACAATTCAAGACCCAGTCCATTATTTTAAGTTTAACTTTTCGATACTTAAGTACGTGAGCAAAATAGTGGTATATATATATATTTTTTATAATCATTTTGACAATGCGGAATATAAATGACAGTGAAGAATAAAATAGTAGACAAAATTCACATCTGAATAACATGCATATAGATATATATATAATGTGCTGACATCATTTGTACACACAGATACAAGCCTAAGATATCCAAAAAGCAAAACTATACCTGCCCCAAAGGATTATACAAATATACCCCAGAGATATCAAAATATACAGCCCACCAAAAATAATACATGCCCCTAAAATAAAACATTAGTAGCCATCAGTAGCTACCAGTAAAATCAGTCTTTCAGATGAGGAGGGACCGTATCTGGGTCCTCAGCAGGATCCTCCTCTTCAGAGGAAACCTCCATGGGAACCACGGAACCACGGGCAGGAGCTCGAGCAGTAGAATCAAAAGAGTCCTCCCAAGGGGTGTAGTAACGATCACCCCACATCTCTCAGATGGGTAGTTAGAACTCTAGCCGCAGGCTGACATGGCAGGTGAGGATAGGCGCCTCATGACGTCTCCAGGCTAGGGCAATCGATATATCTCCCAAGTAGACGCAGCGATCAGAATTCAAGTTGATATATCAGCACTCTAGCCCTCCGAGGAAGGTCAGACGCACATCACCTAGAAATCTGGGCATGCGTGCCGCCATCGTCTCAGTAGAAGCTAATCTTGTTCGGGCCAGAAGCCAGGAAAATCAGGATCTTCCACCTTCTTACCGTCGTCTTCGATCAATACAGTGTACACACAGGTAGCAAATAATGGAAACACAGGAAGAGGTAAGACATCCTACCATCATTATCAATTATAGCAGCTAGAAACAAAACGGCGCAATGCGCCCAAGTAGCAATTCAAGGACAGTATATCCAAATAATAAACAGTAAATCCAACAGTAATCAGATAAGCAGTTCCAGGCAGACATTCATTACAGTAATGATCACACAAGTCATAGTTAGGGAAAATAATGATTTATAATGACAGAATATATCATGATACACATGCATGCTTTCCCAAATTCTTACTCCACGGAGCTAGACTCAAAACAGTCGGAGAGAAAGATCAGGAGACGTGTCTGTAACTCGGCTGCCGCTGCCAAAGTGCTATTCATCAATAATTTTCACGTGCACAGCAGGCATTGTACAGACAGTCCGCGCTCGATCACGATATAGGATAGTGTCAAGTCCGGATCGTCGATGCGTTTGCATCGGTTTGCCCCACGGGCAGAGGAGCTACCAACTGTCCATTGTGAAGGACCCACACCCCGACACCCCCAAGGTCATAACAAGACCCACACTAGTCTACTCGCACCCGCACAAAGGTGTGTTCAATCTCCTCGGCAACTTGGCCTTACAACAGTCCACAGGACATTCATAATGCATAAAACTCTATGCATGAATATGCATGATTCACAATTTCATACCATTCCATAATATGCCACAATTGGCCAAGATAATCATCAATATGCAAACGGTCACTCACATGGACCCATAGCATTATAACATAAAGATCAAATCAAACGGTACGTTCTTAGGTCCATTATGAATCCTAACTTAAAATTGTTTCTCTTTTCAAGGTTCATGTCCAATCCAATGCTTACAATTAGTTAAATCTTCCAAGGTAATTTAATTTCTAATAACTTGTAAATTATTTTGAGCTCTTAGGCCTCACACTCTCTTGTTCTTCACTCACTTGAATTTTCCTAAGTCTTATGACAATTTCATTCTTAGTCCATTAAAATTTACATAATCTTTAATTATGTTAAATTCTTCTGATTTATTTATTATCCAACTCATTACATAGGTTTCTAATTACCTTATTACTCATGCTTCCAAGTTACCAAAGTCACAACATTAAGCCCCAAAAAGGCCTTAGAGGCTGTGGCCTCACAAGGGTTTCATTTCGAAATCTTTTCAAGTCATCACATTACATGCCATTCTCTTAATTCATTCAATTGTTCACTTGTTAAATTAGCTCACCAAGAACCCTAATTTCTTGGCCTAAAAACCGTAGCCTCCCTAGGAATTTCCATTCCAAATTTTTCCTTCCATTGATTTCATCTTGTCACCCAATTAATTCAAGTCATGTACTCACTAAAATTTGTTCCCAAATTAATCATTTTCCAGCCCAAAAACCGTGGCCACCCTATGAGTTTTAATCTCAAATTTTTCTTCCATTAAATTTCATTTTATCTATTGATTGATTTAAGTCTTATGCTTGTTACAATTTAATCACAAATTTACCTAAATTCTAGCCTAAAACCATGGCCCTCCAAGAAGGGTCTTCAAATATTTTTCTTCCATTTTCAATCACAAAATCCAATCCAATATACCATTAAATACAACAAACTAATCCAATAGCATAAACCAAGTAAAATCAACACACAAGCATACTAATTACAAAATCAAAGAATAACCCTCATTAGGGTTTTTCCACAAATGACAAAATCAAGGTTCCTAGATGCTAAGAGAGGTTGAGGAGGAGTGTCTTCCTCTTACCCAAATGAAGAGAACAAAAGAAACACCAAGGAATCTTCTTGTAGATTTTCGGATTTGAGCTCCACCAAGCCCTAGAAATTTTCAACTTTGTTAAATCAACACCAATGCTTGAAAATAAGCCATGGATGGTCACCAAAGAGAACATGACCACAAAAATGAAGAGAAAGGAAGAGAGGTCTTGAAACTTACCCAAAAAGCTCAAGACTTGAAGCTTGGAGAAAGTGTTGAAGATGATGGATTTTCAAGAAACTCCAAGAAGAAAAAGTGTTTAGAATGATGAGAGGATTTAGAAAATGTGGTTAGTTTAATTTTTTGTGATGGATGGGGTATGGTGAGGGCTGCTGGCCAAAGCTTTCATGTAGAGAGAAGGAAGAGAAAATGCTAAATGGAGAAGAAGAAGAAAGGATGAGAGAGAAAGTGTTTTGGTAAAAATGAATTTGTGTAATGTGTAAAATGAATTAATGAAACCAAACTTTCCCCTTGCATGGGCTGCATTCCAGCCGTGAAGAGAGAGAAGAGAGAGGGGGAGGTTTGGCTTCTCTTGGAAGCCAAGGGCATTTGAGTCATTGTTTGGTCAAAGCTTCTCAAAGAAGCTTTGATTATTTAATATTAAATTTGAATTAATGTGGATTGATTAGACATAAAGTGGATTTCATTTAGATAATGTGATAGAATTTTTATTACATGCTATTATTCAATGGATAATAGTTACAGTTGACAGAAGTCAGTATTTAATTAATTTGACAGATGAATTTTTCGCAGTATTGGTTTGTTTTATCTGTTAATATTTCTCGAAAATTGTGAAACCTTATAAACTGTGTTCAGTCTCGGGTTTAGTAAGATCCCCCGTCGACATGTCCATAGTCCAAGGTTCGCGGAGGAAACATTGCGTTTCTCCGATTCTGCTCAGTGCACACGCAAAACGAGAAATATACTAAAATATTCAACATTTTCAAAAAATTTTCAAAAATTTCAAATATTATAAAACGACTATTCGTTATATAATTTTCTAATTTTTGAAGCGTTACAGTCGTTTTTCTGACTCTGCTCAAGTTTTGCGCAAAACGAGGAATATATTAAAATATTCATCGT
Organism: Ormosia emarginata; assembly: GCA_029884605.1. Classification (NCBI taxonomy): domain Eukaryota; kingdom Viridiplantae; phylum Streptophyta; class Magnoliopsida; order Fabales; family Fabaceae; genus Ormosia; species Ormosia emarginata. The sequence goes on from JAQQTP010000023.1 coordinate 3,186,898, forward strand.
CTCCAAAAAATTTCAGAAATATTCACATAAATCAAAAATATTAGAAAATGACTATTGGTGGTGAAATAATTAATTTCCGAAGCGTTACACTGGCCTCAGCAATTCTCAGCTCAGTGTACACGCAAAACGAGAAATATATTAAAATATTCGTCATTTCCGAAAAATTCCAGAAAAATTCCTAAAAATCAAGAATAATATAAAATGATCATTTATAATTAAGCAGGCACTTTTCAGGATGTTACACATTAGCAAGTAGTAAAGTCATACAAGACAAAATAACCACAAAATCATCAAGAATTACTAAAAATTATACAACAAAGTGAATAACCCTCTCATGGATTCCTCACCACCATGATAAGTTGAAAAGGATGATCTCCCTTTTACCTAAAGGGACAACAAGAAAAGCAAGCTCCTTTGTGCCTCTTGAAATTCGTCTAACTCCTCCACCAAAACCCTAGGATGATCAAACTCACATAATCAACAACCAAAGCTTGAAAAGAGGAGTCCTTGATCACCAAGGTGACCAAGAATCACGAAAATGGAGGAAGGAAAATAGAAAATCAAGAACCTTACCTCAAAGTTTCAAGTTTTAGGGCTTGGTAGAAAGAAGATGAAGATGGAAGAATCAAGTGATGACTTCAACACAAGAAAACTTCTATGTGACAAGAGGATTCAAGAATCAAGATTGGTTGAAGCAAACAAAGGTGAATGGCCAAAAGAGTGAGCTTGGCCGTGGAGGTGGAGAGAAAATAGAGAGGAGAGAAAATGTGAGAGAAAAGGAAAAGTTGACAGAAAGAAAAAGTTGAGAGAGAAAGAGATAGAAATTTTTTTTGAATGAAAAGTGAAAATGCTTTAAGTGAAAAGATGACAATTCCCTTGTCATCTTTCCCCCCAAAACCGTGGGATCATAAGGAGGAGAGAGGGGAAGTAAAGCTTCCTCTAGAAGCTTGGTGCAAAGCTTCCTTGAGAAGCTTTGTCCACTTTTTGAAAAAGTCAAGGGTGATGTCACTTTGATAATGTCATCTTGGTGATGTTATTAAAGTGCTCTCTAGAAAAGATGACTAACACTCTACTAAAACTATTATCCAGTGGACAAAAGTTACAGTTAACAAAACTAATATTTTTTATCCAATGGATAATAAAACATACTGTGATTTTATTTATCAGATAAAATCTCGAAAAACAAAAACTTCGTAAATTGTGTTCGCCCTTGGGTTTGGTAAGATCCTTTGTCACCATTTCCATAGTCCAAAGTTTTCCAGCTTCGGGAAAAATATTTTATTTTCCCGGCTCTGCTCAGCGTGCATGTAAATCGAGAAATATATTAAAATCACTGAAATAATTCACAAAAATCACAAATATTATAAAATGAATATAAATCATGAAACAAACAATTTTGGGAGTGTTACAACATGCACACACTAAACATAATGTTTAGGTTCAACTTGAGAGACAAAAGTCAAATGATTACATGCATCTCTAAGAGAGTTTTGAGTGATTATCCCTTTTGATACATCACCTATCACCTTGTCAAGAGGGTGATATCTTGATGTCCTCAATTCCTTGGGTAGATCCATGATTTTTTATTCCTCTTGCCTTAGCGGATCAAAAGGTCTCTTTTCTTGCTTCTCGGGCTCTTTTTCTTGATTCTCCAAATGTGTTTTTTGCCAAGATTTCTACAACATCATCAACAAATTTCTTTCTCGACGTTAGTTTCATAAAAAACATGTATTGATTCTTCAATAGTCATAGAGTTCTCTTATAATAAATTCAAAAAGATTTACTATTTAGTGAGTAACCAATAAATATTCCCTTATTGGATTTAGCATCAATCTTGCCTAGGTTATCATTTCCATTATTTAAAACAAAGCATTTGAAACCAAAGACATGAAAGTGGGAAATGTTTGGTTTACTTCCTTTGTATAGTTCATAGGGGGTTTTCTTTAAAATAAGCCTTATTAGAGCCCTATTCATAACATAGTAAGTGGTACTTTCCGCATCCATCCGAAAATACTTAGGAAGACTTGTTTCATTGAGCATAGTTCTTGCCAACTCTTCTAAAGATCAATTTTTCTTTTCAACCACTCCATTTTGTTGTGGAGTTCTAGGAGCAAAAAAATTATGCTTAATGCTATTTTCATTGCAAAATATTTTAAAATCATGATTTTTAAATTCTCCACTATGATTACTTCTTATGGATGCAATGCTACAATTCTTCTTATTTTGAATAACCCTTGCAAGTTTTCTAAATGCATAAAAGACATCATTCTTATGAGTAAGGAAAAGAGTCCATGTAAATCTAGAGTAATCATCCACAATCACAAAAGCATAGTAGTTACCCCTAAAGCTCATAGTTTTTGATGGTCCAAAAAGATCCATGTGTAAAAATTGTAAAGGTCAAGTAGAAGAAACAACATTTTTAGCTTTGAAAGAAACATTTACTTGTTTACCTTTTTGACATGCATTACAAAGTTTATTTTTCTCAAATTTAAGCTTTGGAAGACTAATCACTAAATCTTTATAAACAAGTTTGTTTAGCTGATCCATATGAATGTGTGCAATTTTCTTATGCCATAGCCATGAATCACTTTTTTTACTCATAAGACATCTTGCATTTTCAGAGATAATATCATCAAGGTTAATCATATATATGTTATTAATTCTATGACCAACAAACTTAACTTACTTATCATCCTTACCCTCAATTATGCAACAATTAGAATCAAATATAACTCTATTACCTTTATCACATAATTAACTAATGCTTAGCAAGTTGTGTTTGAGTTATTCGACATACAAGACATTATCAATTGAAGTGGAGGAATTCTTACCAACTTTTCTAACTCCGAGGATTCTTCCTTTATTGTTGTCCCCATATATGATATGCCCATGCTTATTTAGTGCAAGAGAGGAGAACTTGGAGCCATCACCTATCATGTGCTTGGAACAACCACTATCAAGATACCAACTTGAGCTTTTAGTCTTCAAGCACACCTACAACACAAATTCAAGTTTTAACCTTTGATACCCAAATTCTCTTGGGTCCTTGTGTGTTAGATTTAGGCAAGGTGCCCTTAGGACCCTAACCATTTTATTTTCAACCTTGGTGTTTATGTTCTTTCTAACATTGCATGTATGCACTATGCCCTTTCCTCTCACAATGAAAACATTTGATAAAGGGGCTACTTGATGTACTTGAGGAAACAAAAATTTTTGTAAGACTTTTGTTGGTGATTGGGATTATACCCCAAACTAACTTTTTGAAAAATACATCTTTATTTCCCTAATAACACATTCAAATTGTCTCTTCCAAAGGTAAATTTTGCAAAAGTATTTTTCAAATCCTCAACCTCCTTTTCAAATGATTTACATGATGAGCAAGGTAATTGAATGGATGCATTGTCATGTGAGGAACAAGTTATGCATGATGAGTTAGCATCAATAAGTCCTAGAGTCTTGTTCTCAATTTTGAGTTCATTAATCTCCTTGTTTAAAATGGAAACTTTATTTATCAATAAAGAGATTATTTTATTGGAAGATAAAATCATTTTTGTGAGCCTCAAGGATTCATCATATAATTCTTGAAAAACATCTTGTAATTCACTATAGGAGGATGAAGAGTCTAGGTTAGAAGAAGTTACCTCGGTGTCACTCTTCTCTCCTTCTTCTCCTTGAGCCATGAGATATAGATGAGCTTCCTCATTTTCTGAGCTATCGGTGGAATCCATATCATTGTCCTCCCATGCTATGTAAGCCCTTCTTCATTTCCTTTCTTTAGAAGGTCTCTTCTCAAATTTCTTTATCTTCTTTAGTTACACGGGACATTCCATTTTCATGTGTCCTAGTTTTCCGCATTCATAACATGTTGGAGTTAACAAGGTTCATTCCACTTTATGAAAGGTCTTCTTAGGAGGGAAATGTGGTCTTCTTTGAATTCTTTTCTTCTTAAGAAATATTTCAAACTTCCTCATAAGAAGACTAAGATTTTATTCATTCAGCTCAAGGTTTCTTACTCCATCATCATCATCTTAATCATCATCTTCAATTGTGGAGGAGGTGACTTTGAGTGCAATCCCTTTTTTTTTTCTTGGCATGCTCTTCATTTGATTGAGCCTATTTAGCTTCAATTCATGCTCTTAGAGCTTCCCAAATAGAGTGGCTAGATACATTGTTGATAAATCCAATGATTCTGCAATAGCCGTTACTTTGGGTTGCCAATTCCTGTTAAACATCTCAAAACTTTGTTAATAAGATTTTCGTTAGAAAAGGTCTTTCCCAATGAAATAAGATGATTTACAATGTGTGAATCTCTTTTTCATTTCTTGAATACTTTCTCCTTAATTCATTCTAAACAATTTGTACTTATGAGTGAAAGTGTTTATTCTTAAATGTTTTACTTCACTTGTACCCTCATGGGTTACTTGTAAGATATCTCACATTTCTTTGGCTGTTTTACAATTTAACACCCTAAAGAATTCATCATACCGTAAGGATGTGGTAATGATGTTCTTGGCTCTTAAGTTGTATTGAACTTTCTTTTTGTCATTATCGGTTCATTCACTTCTTGGTGTATTAGTTCTTACACCATCAATAGTGCGTGTGGGAACAAAAGCATCATTTTTAACGGCATCCCACACATCCAAATCAATAGGTTCAATAAAAAATTTCATTCTTTCTTTCCAATAAGCATAACCATCCACATTGAAATAAGATGGGGTCTATTTATATAAGAACTTTCGGGGAAAAAAACCATTTGAAGTCATTACTTCTCTTGAAGCTGTTAAGCTTTTTACACAAGAGTCTATCTCTGATACCACTTGTTACCAAGTGGCATCAATACTCAAGAGGGGGTGAATTGAGTATATAAAATAAGTTCGCAAATCTTTTGCAAAATACTTGATTATCAATTTTCGTTGAAGCTATTGTTTATCAAAGTTGAATGGATAGAGAAGATAGAGAGCTTTCACTTATACATAAATCAATCAAGTAAGATAGTATACAAGATATTCAATAAAACAATGCACAAAGTATGGGAGATGAGTTTAGGAAGACAAACACAAAGCTTTATCCTGGTTCAGCCACTAATCCACTTGTGACTTACGTCCAGTCCTCAAGTAAACACCTGAGATTTCTACTATATCTTCAAGCTTTAAACAGGTACTTGATAATCTTTATAAGATAGAGCACTTAACACACATTGGGATACCTCACCTTTGTACTTGAGCCTCTACTTTCAAAGAATACGTCACCCTTACAACTTTGAGGGATACGTCACTCTCTCTTTTATAGATAATACAAAGTATAGATGATAAGAAAATCTCTCAAGAATGGATAATACAAATTGAAGAACAATGATATCAAGGATTCACACTTTTGAAGCTCAAAACATGGTATTGATTGGAAAGATGATAAAACTCGTATTTAATGTTCAAGATGATTTTCAGAATGTTTTCCAACTTGTAATTAATGTACAAACACTTTAATTTATAGCTCAAAGCATTTAAGAGTTGTTGGTGGTGGTTGGAAAGCATTAAATGCAAAATAGAGCTATTGAAAATCTGTTTCTAGTTCCAGATAACTGGTTATGACTATTTCATAATCGGTTATGGCCTAACCGGTGGCTTTATAAAACAAGCCAATAACCGGTTATGAAAAAGGCAAAACCAGTTATGGTCTTTTATAAATAGAAGCCTACGCTTTTGTCTCTCCAAATAACTGGTTATGCAAAAGCTATAATCGGTTATGACATTTTAAAAACAAAAGTTGAAACTTCTGACTTTCATGAATAACCAGTTATAGAAATCTCATAACCAGTTATGGCACCCTATTTTTGAGCAAGACAAGTTTGAAAGACCATAACTTCTTTGATACTTATTTGTTTAAAACAAAATATCACTCATTTGAAAGGTTGTTAAGTCTACTTTACAATAAAATAAGTTTCAGTTTAAGACTCAAAAAGGTTTGAAAGAAAAGGACAAATGAGTGACTTAGGATTAGTTTTCCAAAGCATAAACTTGACAAATTTTCATCCAAATGAACTACCACCAAGACCAGTTATTTAAAAACCATTTGTTTGGGCATTTTATCAATCAAGAATCACAAAAGAAGATTTAAACTTTGATTGAGCTTTGTGTGTTTCTTATTTACCTTTACACGCAAGACCTTAGTCTTATAAGCTAATCTTTGACGAAACTTGAAACTTGATCTTCGCATTACTAATCCTTGTTGTTTGTTAATCATCAAAACCATTACTTTAGTCAATGTCAATCATAACTTTCACTCACTTAAGGCAGTCACTATTATAAATAGCACTGCTAAGGGGGGCTTCAAAATGAGGCAGAACAGAACCCTAGCTGCACCTAGAGAAATAGTGAGTGAGAGAATGACATGTTTCTTTTCTCTTCGCAGCTAGCATTATGTCAGAGACGTGAGACTCCAAGATAGCAGACATTAGACATTCGTGAGTCTATTCGTGTGGATATCGCAGAGACATCCTCCTTGTTACGGTGTTGGTGATTCACTTTGATCGTCTTCTTTTGACTTCAAGAGGTAAACTCGAAAAAAAACACGTATCATGGTCTCTTTTTTGCATGGATCCTTGGTGGAAACCTTTTTTCGCCACATTTTTGTTTCCGCAATTCCCAATAGATGAACTCTCTCAAGTTCTTCAAGAACTCTCTCAGAATGCACCTTGAACTTTCTCAAGTTAGAATTTGATACTTTTAGCCCTCTTTAATCATCTAGAAAGCTTCCTTATAATTGGTTTAGTCCTGAAAAAGTTATTACTAACATGAAAACTCCACAAATATCATGTTAGCACAATCAAGATACATAAGTATAAATGTTCATAATTTTTAATGAAGTTGTTATCATCAAAACATAACTTACAAACTTAGCCATAAAAGGACTTTGGAGCTTACAAGGTTAGTAGACAAAGTTCCTCCAAAATTGTTGCAATGATAGTAGCAGTCTTTATTGTTGCCTCAACTTAAGGTGAAGATAAGGATGACAGAGAGGATGAGCTTTTGCGACAGAAAGATGGTGATCAAGACAAAGAGTCGTCACTTGGGTAGTCTTGGGACTAGTTTTGGGAATTGAAGGCACTTGACATGGTTATGACTGGAAGTAAGCAAGGAGAAGAAGAGCTCTTTGTGAAGACTAGGTTTTGGAAGGAGGAAATACGATTAAGAAGATGGTCAATTAAGCCTCACAAGCCTAGAATTTATAAAGACTAATTGATCACAAGCTTAAAATTTGAAATGTCACCTTTTCTCTTGAGTTTTTTTATCCATTAGCAATTGGTTGAATTCAAATCCAACCAACAACTAATGTAAGGGCATTGTTGGCAACCCAAAATTGGCAAATTAGGCCGATAGGTCATAGCAGGTTAGTAGATAACAAAAATGGCAAGTTCGGCCCATTATAGTGAGCAGCCCAAAACACTTGAAGCTCCAAAAACAGTGTGTTTTGGATAGTGGAGTTGAGTTGACCAAGTCATTGATAAAGGCTATTGAGCTTTGGTAACACATCCCTTAAAAAATGATGTAATGGGAGAGATGGTTGCTTACAATGTTCAAACATAGAGATATGGTATCTTTGATAGTTTCTTTTACTGAAACTGGCTGAAGAATTGTCATGGAGATGCCCCACAATCAAGTAACGCTTAGAAATGACTAAGTTGAAGAAGATTATGCTCCTATAATTAAGGAAACTAGACTTAGAGGCTTGGAAGTGCAGTAAAGCAGTAGTTTCCAAAGCTTCAACTCTATAAATAGGCCTCTAAGGCATTGAGAAGGGGGACATTGAATCATAACACTAAAAATCATCTATATTTAGTCATTTTGTCTTTAAGTTTCTATCATTTTATAACTTTCCTTTTACTTTTCAAGCCATTTATTGTTTTCCTTTATATTTCCAGCAAGTTTATAATATTTCTTTACTATTTTCAGGTTTATCTTATATAATTTACTTTGCTTTGTATTTTGGGACATCATTTATTTCTTTGTATTTTAGCTTCATTTCTTATACTTTGTTGGATTCAAGTTATTTAATGCAATTCAATTGCTTTACATTGTGCAAGTTATTTGTTTTTGAATCCTAAACTGAGAGTTTTCTTTACTTACCTAAGGAATCTACCTCAAAAGGTAAGTTCTCTCTTTTAAAAGTATCCTTAGACAAAGTAAAATCTATATTGAAACAACAATGAGAGTGTGAAATTTACTTTAGCTTTACATACAGAAGCTAACTTAATTTTTTTCACACTAATAACTTGAGCCACACCTTGTGAATTTTTTTAATAATTAAGAGAGAAAATCTATTACTGTATACTGATTTTGAGGTTGATTTGGTTTATTCTTTCAATTAAGAAAGAGAAAACAAACAAAGGCATGATTGAAGCTTGCTTGTTTAATATATTTATTTGCTTTTTCAGGAGAAAGAGGGAAACAGCTAACGCTAGGTAGGAATCTTGCAATGTAATTATGCTATTATTGATTTACTGTAGTAGTACGAGTCTGGAACATAGTTCATAAATAACTAAGAATAAGGGGGGTCTCGGTTGTGAAGTCGAAAAAGGGCAAAATAATAATAATAGAGGGTATGTGGGAGGATGTTAGGAATTGGACCCATTTAGTTTGGGTTTACCGGTACTGAGTGAGAGTCAGTATAACAATGATAACGATACTAAATGTTTGTCAATCAATTCATGCATTGCAAGATTGCATGTGCCGACGAAATTTGATTCGTACGGCATACAACCAGACATAGACACAACGAACCTTCCACCTATGGCAACACACATTCCCCACCATTTACACTATCACTCTTTCACACGCAAAGAAACGAGAAACTTGCTGCGGAATCTCCTTGCGTTTTTACATTAAAAAATTTTCGGGTTTCACACAAGATTAACACAGAAAACTCACAAAGTTTAAAGTTAATCATTAATAATGTAAAAAGATTTAAAACTGTGAAAAAAATGTTTTACATAAAAAATAAATTAAATTTAAACTCATTTCTCCTTAATTGTGTATTAAACATATATATAAAAGTATTTCGAGAAAATGTTCCTTAGAAACTATTTTCATACTAAACACAAAAATTGCATAAATTTTTCTTCAAAAATATTATGCGCTATAATAAATCCTAAATATACAATTCTTGAAAAAAATGTAATTATATAACATAAAATTATTGAATTACACATGAATTTAATAATATTGTTTTACATGAATTAAGAAACAAGAAAAATGTTACGATTGAAATTAATAATCCTTTATGTTTTTAATCGCAAAAGAATTTGATAACAAAAAATATTTTAAAAATCAGTTTTAGATAAATACTGTTTTTTCTAAAAAAATGTTTTATATTGTTGGAGGAAAAAATAAATTTTACATGTGAAAAATGTGGACAAGACGTGGCTAACACGTGGCAAAAGGATGGCAATACTAATGTTGTTGATTGGTAGATGATACTAATGTTATCGACACAAATGCTGTAAGGATACCATGACAATACTGAAATTGCCTTGACTCGAGAAATTGCACAAGAGCTATATGTAAAGACTTATATAGAGACAATTAAGGGTGAAAATAAGTTAGGTCATATTATATTTTATCTTAAATAAATTTAATTATATGGTTTAAATTAGACTTATGAGTTTAAAATAAGTTAATTTTTAATGTTTGATCTAATTTTTTTAAAAATTTATTTAAAAATTTATTTTATAAAAAATTTTAAAATAAACTAACAGATCTATCTTTAAATAAATCAATAAATTTTTAAATAGCTTAACAAATTTATCTTTAAATAAACAAACAGATATTTACATACATTAACAAATCTAAATTTAAATAAACTAACAAGTTTTTATATATACTAACATACTTAAAAAAATAAGCCCTCATAAACAATCTTTTTCATACACAGAAAAGAGAATAGTGTAACACCCCAACTTTTGGGTGAATGATCGTTGTGTCCCGATTTTACTGTTTCTTATTTTTCTGCATCAAATACAAGTATATTTTACAGGCTCTAATTTTATTTGGTCGTTTTGCGTAATTTCTTGAGACAAGTAAAATAAAAATTTTGTCGAAATTACTGTTTTAAATTTTTCTGTGTGCTATGCAGCTATATTTTACTGTCTGTAATTTTATTTGAGCGTTTTGAGTGATTTTCTCGGTGGTGGGAAAAATAGAAAAAATGACCATTACGTCCCGAATGTATTGTTTTAAATTTTTCTGTATGATACAGTGTTTTATATTACTGTCTGTGATTTTATTTGGGTGTTTTATGTGATTTGCTTCGAGTCAGGAAATTTAAAATTTTCTGGACCGGGGAAATTTTATTATTATCTGGAGCCGGGGGAGCTTACTAAACCCGAAACCGAAGACAGTTTTTGAAGTTTTATTTTCCTGCGATTTTATCTGACAAATAAAATCGGGGTATGTTTTATTATCTGCTGGATGATATTTTTCTTGAAAAATATCTAGTGGATGATGACTCATCGCAATAGGCCAATAGAAATTCGACACGTGGCGTGACACCTTAGCACCATGACTCAGCAGATTCCGGAAGGTTCCAGAAGCGGTGACTCGCCCTGTGACTCACCGTAGTGAGTTACCTGTTCCGAAGCTTCTATGATGACTCACCACGTCGACTCAAGATCGTGACTCATCATTGATGACTCGGTGATGACTCAAGATCGTGACTCACCATTGATGATGCACGGTGATGACTCGGTCAAGGTGACTCAAGATCCGACTCGCCACGCCGACTCACCGCTCTAGAAAATATCTACGCTGACTCGCCATGTTGACTCACCCGTTCTAGACAGTTCCACGATGACTCATCATACTGACTCATTGTAGTGAGTCACATGTTCTAGAAATTTCTCTTTGATGACTCGCTTTATGACTCATCAAGGGCAATCAGTAGAAAAAAAATGATCAATAATAATTGCTACTCTGTTAGTGTAAGATAAAAATTTATGTATATTTTATTATCCATTAGACAATAAACACTGACTTTATAAACAGTAATTATTGTTCATTGGTTAAAGCATACTATAAAATATATAGTGTTCACCAATAGAAATTGGTCAACAAAAATAGCAACTAATAGGAATCAAGTTAGTAAATATTCAACCAATAGAAATTGGTCAAGAATAATGGCTTGACTCTTTAAGGACCAACAGGAAGCAAGTTTTTAAACAAATATTGGACTTATTGAAGTTGTTGATGCTACGATGAAGGAGAAGAAAAAATTTCTCTAAATGATCAATTCACTTTGTGAATTCACGTAGAAAGACTTTGTGAAATGCATGTAGAAAGCCAAATTGAATAAAAGGAAGACTAGTCAATATTGATGGCTTTTCTTTGTTGCTTTCTACGGCAAAGCAAGCTTTTGATGAAGCAAATATTACCATTCAATTCTTGCTATCTATCATTAAATTAACCAAGTAAGACCAAGTCAATTTTTGTGGCTTCTTTCCATGTGCTTCTACGGCAAATGCATGCTTTAGGAAGGTAATATTCAACAATTCATTTCATTCTTATTCCTATGCATTTACGACCATGCATTTGGAGGGAGCAAAACCAAACATAATTCTCACCTTCTCTCAAAGTGATTCACGACCATGCATAGCAAATAGGAGACTTATTTCATTTAATCAAAGTCTTCATCTTTTCTCCAAAGCTATCAAACAAGCAAATCTCTCAAATATTTCTTCTCTTTTTCTTCTCCAACCTCACGGCCTCCTCACCCTTTTCCATGATAATTATATATAACATGTAAATAATATACAAGGATTTGCATGAGTGTTCCAAAGAACACAAATCCAAGCTCACGGCCTCAATGCAAAAAGGAGAACCAAAATGTTCTCATCAATTTTTTAAAAGTGGAATTTAATTAACCTAGGAAAATTGACAAGTTACCAATTTGTTTAGAGTAAGAAAAATGAATTTATGGATCAATGGATGAAATTATGTATTTCGGCCAACATGCCAAAGCCAAGCAATTATGACTTCTAAAATTATTTCCAAACCATTTTCTAAAACAATGATTTAATGAATTTAGGTAATATAATAAATTTGACATGGATTTAGAAGATGAAAAATAATTTAGAGATCAAATGCAAAGACTTTGTTAAATTTGGCCAACATGCCACATACTTTTGATCCAAATTGATTTTCTAACTATTGACTAGATAATTTAATAAAAATAAACTAGATCAAGAGTTTTATAAGAAATTAAATGTATGAAAATAATTAGGAATGAAATAAAAAGCATTGAATGATTTTCGGCCAAAATGCCAAATTTAAATGTGTTTTGATTTATAGAATTGGTTTCAACTAAGGTTAAGTAATAAATGCCAAAAGGATTTTATTACAATGAGTTTTGAGGAAATAAATTGATTAAGTTTAAGAAGTTTAAACAAATGATTTTTTACTATTTGAAGAAAATACAGTAACTTTTGTAAATTACTAACATATGGCTCATATTATATTTTGAAGCATGTTAGTGGTTTTCAAAAAGTTAAATTATACGGTTAAAAATTAAGTAAACAGAATTTTTTTTACAGAAAAATTAGGAAACCATTATTATAAGTTTTCTAAAACATAATACTGTTAATTTTTATTAAAAAATGGACAAATAAGATAGAAAAGATGTTCAAAAGACAGTATACGGTATGAAAAATATTCTACGTAGTTTAAACGTATTAAATATTATTTCTGTTTGTTTTAAACAGTGATTTTAAGGAATTCAGATAAGAAAATGATTTAAAAATCTTACGCGATTGAGAAAACGTATTAAAAACTCTACGCGATTTTAAAAATAGAAAAATAAATTTACGCGATTTAAAAACGTTTGTAAAAATGACGAGATTGTGAAAATGCGATAAAATTTCTACGCGATTGACCGAACTGTATATTTTATACTATTGAGAGTATTCTGTATATTTTTCTGCTGTCGGGCTATGAGGTGAACCCGTACAGGCTTTGGAACAGTATTTGTCTGGTGGGACTTACTGTATATTTTTGCCATTGAGGGCAAGCCATGAGGGCATATATTTTTTTTATATACCTTTGAGGGTATTTTGGTAATTTCTTATTTTTGGATAATTTCTTATTTTTGGATCATGCATTTAGTTAATGCCAATTTTTGGTGGATTGATTGACGAGGTGAATCACATCGTATTGTCGGTGCGATAAGCGTAGTGTGGTTCGATTTTGAATGAACTTGGAGACGTTAGTGTGCATAATTCCATATGTAGACAGTTGGTGGCTCTTCTGGGCCGTGGTAATTGGCAACACACTAATGGATTCGACACATACTATACTTAATTGAGATCTTGTAAAGTCTAATAGTACATTGCCTATAGTGACGCAACGTTAGACAACGTGCTACACCACGCCATGTGACTGTGGGCTATAGACGCAACGTGAGACCGAGAATAGTTTTGTTGGGCAGTCGTGGTACTAATAGATTTTGTGGATCATTCTCTCTCTGATGTCTGTATGTTTTTAGCTCCATGGAGTAGGATTGTGTCATATTGCACATGTATCTGTGTTGTTATTTATTATGTTATTTATTATATTTTTATCTATGATATTTTTATTTGTGTTGTTATTTATTATATTTTTATCGTGATATTTTTATCGTGTTGTTATTTATTATATTTTTATACGTGATGTTATATGTTGTTATTGTTTTTAATTTTTATATTATATCATTATCTATCTTGTTATGGCATTTTATATTGTATGAATTGTTATATCTATCTTGGTAATGTTATTCTTTGTTCATTTTATTATGATATATGCTTATTTGATTTATTTATAAATTGATAACATGATTGTACTTGTGATATCTGTGTGTATGGAATGACTTTGTCATTCGTATAATTCTTTGCTACCGTACTTGTATTGGTGAAAGGGGATCTCACCTCTTTACTGTATTGCTTGTTGTGTTTTTATTGTTAAATTCGTATAGTAGACGAAGGAAGTTTCTTAGACCTACTGGAGGCTATGTTCTGAAGATGGTGACGGCGTCAAGGTGTAATCTTCCAAGTTTCAACAAGATGCAGTTGATGAAGAAATGGAACATGTAGGTTGGGGTTTTCGTTAGTGTTGTTACTCGTGTTATTAGTAGTAACCGTCAGTGGGTTTGCTACTATTTCTCTGAGTCTGTAAATATTATGTTTTAAATTGTTGTTGAATATTTTTGTGGAATATATAATATGTGGATTAATTAATTCAATCTAATTTCTGTTTTACTTATAATTTTTGGTAAGTTTATATTTTCGCGAAAAGAAATTTTCAAATTCATCCTTTAGAATTCAAAGCTATTATAAAATGATTTCAGTTGGTTTTATGTTTTATTTAAAATGTGACGCCCTACAGAGGGTGTTACAAATAGTATGTTGGTCGAGATAAATAACAACTTCATCTGTGTACTACTTGACTAATACAACCCAAATTTGGTGAACCAAACCAATACATTTTCTTCTGTTGGAGCCATGTGACAATAGTAAAGCTCATGTAAAATCACCTACGGAGTGCTGATGGATGGATGGGTTGGGTCAGCCATTATAACTCATTAGCAAAAGGGACTTACTAGACTACCTCATTTTCGTTTGATTCAAGTTTCAAATTCAATAGTGCAGTAGTGAACATCATTAGTATTATTGAGTGTTTGAAGCAATTTGTGCTAGCTAATAAATCGTTCCACGAACCAAGTTTACCTTTAGGCCCCAACCAATAGCGACTTGACAACTCGTGATCACATTCAAACATTGAACTTTGTTTGTGGCATTTGTGGCAGGCATGTAAGCCTACAAATCTTATCCGAGCCTAGTTTGATTAATACTTGTCCCTGGAGAAAAGTCCTTCGAGATAGTTTTAAAGCTTCAACATCTGATACTCTGATAGGAGCTTGACCGAACCCAGACCAAACTAGATTATATGTCCTAGAGTATATTTTTAAATCTCACGTCAATCAAAAACTAAAGTAAGAAAGTTATAAGTATCTATAAAAGTAAGAAATGAGTGTTAAATTATAACATAATTATATTATGTTATTTTTATTCTAATTTACTAACTTAAGTTTTAGTTATTAACTTTTATTAAAATTTAATTAAAAATATATTAATATATTATATTATATATAGTTAAATAGATCGAGTTGGTTTGTCAGGCCTAAAAGGCCTATTAGGTAGCCTGAGACCTATTTTTTTAATTAAATTGACTTTTAAAAAAATTTTGACCTAACTTGTTTAGTAAACAAGGTAGACTAGGTCAGGTCTCAAACAGGTCAAGTCATAGGCCCCTAACGGACAACCTGACTTACTTCCACTCTTAGAGACAATCTCGTAGTACTTGGATAGTATTAAAGCTACTGCAAAAAAATAGTGCTGAGGTTATAAAGGGTCATATAAGCAATACATAGGCTGTTAAAGAATAGACTGAGTGGTAATACTAATGTTACCAATGGATTGACAATATTGGAGGTGTTGATAAGGTAATCATCGAACCATTCTTAAAAGTTGCATAACGATAATATTGATATTGTCGAAGGAAGTTCCAAAAAATAATATATATTGAAATTAGTTCTTAAAATTGCATAATAACAATACTAATGTTGTTAGCATGAATCCCAAAAAAGACTTAGTCTCACAAGTTAATGAGTATTAGTGTGACGCCAGAGAAGCTATTGACTAGCACATGATAATATTATAGAAGAAATGCAATTATATGTGCACATGTAGCATGCTACCATGTCTATACTCTAAAGTAGTTGTCTCCACCATTCACCACTCAAGTGAACATGAACTGAAAAAGTGGAACATGCATCAGAAGTGGAAGACGTTCATAGACTTGTAGAAGTACCTAGTAACCGTTGAGGACAAATGGTGAAATCACAATGGATATAGCATACATGCGTCGCAATCTAGCATAGTAAGCGGTTATTGCATTTGCCTATAAATAAGAGGTCGTAGTTACTCTACAAAAAGTCTTAAACACTCCACATTCCTCAATGTGGCAAGAAAACAAGTTATCAAAAATCACCCTTTCATTTGCTTAGATCTTATAGAATTTTCCTAGCCTTAGATCAATAGATTCTAGTTTTAACCATGAACAAAATTTAGTTTCAACCTTTGGCTCAAATCTTTACCTCAAACCCCATTTAATCTCTGTTTATGTGTCTATTAACTCAATTAAATGAGATTAAAAATAACAAATAGAGAGAGATTAAATAGGATTATAACCAAAAGTTAGAGTCAAATTTTATTCTTTAGCCATAGATTGTAATGCTGATTGAGCATGTATGCGAACTAATTTGTATAGGCTAATTCAAGTTCCTTTTTCTCCTTGCTCTGCAATTTTATATCATTTATGTTTTTTCTTGATATTCGATAAATTGTTGATCATTGAATATACATGTACATATTTTGTCAAATATCATGGTGTTGACAATACTAAAGTTGTCGCTTAACATGTAATGCATTAAACTTGTTTAAAAGGAAAGAGTTGATTCCGCTCTCTATTCCAGTTAAGAGACCAAAATTCAGAAATGGATTAGCCACATATTGCATTCATAGGCCACGTGTCTAGTTGTTAAGAGCTAAGAAACTATTACACTGGAAGCATATAAATAATTTACGATGTGGCAAATACTTGAATTTGGTAAGAGAATGAAGAAACCTAGACGAATTGTTGGGGCATTCGATACCCAATAGTTTTTAAGAAAGTTAATTAGGTGTCAATTGATTATAACATCTTTGATTAAATTTTTTTTTACAAACAAAAATTACCTCTAGTTGTATTAAGATTTTTTCCGAACTGCATGATGTTGACATTAAGTTTTAACTAAGTTGCTTTTCCCTTCACTTTAATTTACCATCCTTTCTCTTACGCCCAATTGTCGATTTCTTTTGTTAAAAGTAATTTGAAAACATTCATTGTTTGATTTTATTTTGGAAAGTGACTTCGTTTTATCTAAAAGGAAACCACTTTTTCTCTTTCTTTTGACTATATACTATTTTTCTCTTTTAATGGATGAAGCAATTGATCAATTTGATTTTAATTTATTAAAGACTTACAATATTTCACGTCATCAATGAATGATTTGAAGATATATAATGTTTTTGTACCAAAAAAAAAAAAACAGACGATATATAATGTTTAAAAACTGTTTATAATTGTTGCTAAAATAAAGTAATATTTCTTATATATTAATTAATGTTAAAATTTTCAATATCACAATAGATGAAACTTAAATTCATTTTTCTTTAACCGCTATACTAAACACATAGAAAAGTATATTTTAAAAAGCATTTTCATCCAGTCTGAAAAAAAATACATTTTCATAGTAATCAAAAATAAATTCAGAAAAACGTTCTTTTAAAAGAATTCTGTAACACAAAATAATAATAATAATAATAATAATAATAATAATAATAATAATAATAATAATAATAAATATGAAATTCTTAAACAATGCAATTAATATGTTAAATTATCAAAGTATATGTGAGTTTAAAATCATGTTTATTTTACATGAATTTACAAATAAATCTAATAATATAGAAATTATCAAGAAAAACAAGTTTCTAAGTATTGTTTAGTTTGAAAGGATTTTATTTTTTACAAATATTTACTTAAATTCACAAAATAACTTTTTATTAGCATAGTATAAGCAGATAAAATTGTCAAAATGATATTTATTTTTTACACCTATGGCAGGTATAGACTGCAGAGTGAAATTTTGGAAAGGGTTCATAAGTTCAATTATCATGTAATTCCAAAAAAAAAAACCCAAAAAGCAATATATATGTGTTTGCGAAAATAACTTTGCCTGGTTGATTAGTTGAGTTGCTTCAACTAACTTGCAAACCTCGATTCTCAATCAAACCAAGTGATTAATGCCGAGAAAGGGATTCTGTTCATCGACTGTGCATTTTTAGGATCATTATATGAAGCTTCTAACTGGAAAATAGTCTAAACGATATAACATCTTAATACTAATATTAATGACGTATTCATAATTATGCATTAGTAACTAGAATTAAGCATGTTATGTATAACTAACTTATTAAATTTAAAATTATATTTTAATAATATACAAAAAATATGAGCTTTTTTTTGTTGAATCTATTCATATAGTGCATATATTACTAAGAATAGAAGTTTATACAAGGATACGATTTATATTATAGTACTCAGTAATTACATAATCTATTACAAAACTCGAAATATACATCTCAAAAATATGTGGAAATATATTATACAAGGAAGTTTATTCTTCCCTTGCCTGCTTACCACACTAAACAGGAACTTAGTAATCGATTACCATATACTGGTAATCGATTACCACCTGCCCAACACAACAAGAATTTTACAAATTAGCTACGAAAAAATCCGTAGCTAATCCATAGCTAAATTTATTAGTTACAGAATAGCTACAGATTGGTCCGTAGTCAAAATTTGGTAGCTGACTGCGGGATTAAAGGATGCAAACCCAAGTGCAGGTTGTCTCAAGTAGTAAATTTCTTGAGAGTCCGAGGTCGATCAACAGGGAATTGATGAAGAAAAATTAATTGAGGTAAGAAGAGGATTTGTCACAACACCAAAAGTAATAAAACAAGTTCACAAATGAATTTAAGGATTTGCTTGGGTTAGGAGATCCACTCTTAGTAATAAATTAAAGGTAAGATTATTTCTCTTTATAACTTAATTGAAATCCACACACAACGGAGGTTCCAATTGAAAAATATAACATTCAAAGCTCAATTATATATGTAATCATATTATGATTCCTTTAATTATCTACTAACAATTGTAAATAAGTTCAAGCATTCACTGTGCCAATCCTATTGTCTACAATAAATCAAGATCTCCATTATACAAAGAAGGTTTCTAAATTGATTGGAAACAAAATATAACACATATAATGTCCAATTGATAATATATCATTTAAGCACAAAAAATAGAATAATCTAATCTTATTTCATTACCAAGAGCTTCACTCTTTCACCCAAGTAAGATGAAGATTTAGTTACTCATAGATAAGAAGAGAGAAAGAGAGAAGAAGAGAAAGATGAACATAGCTTCAATTTAGAACAAGAAAAAATTACAACAAAGGAAAACAATAAACAAGCATAACCACAACTTGTAAAAACTAAGCCTAACACCAAGTGTCTAACTCTCTCCCTCCATATCCAGCCCATGGTGCCTTTTATAGAGGAGTAGGGATACAAAATAATAAGGAGAATGATTAAGAGTAGGTGGATGAGTGGGTGGAGTGGTTGGATGAATGGTTGAGTGGTTGGATGATTGGATGAGTAGTTGGATTATTGAGATTCTTTGTCTCTGAAATAATTCATTGCTTAAGTCATTGATTCCGTCATTTTCGAGCCAAGTGCTTCATGAAAGTTCTAGGAAATTGTCTAAGCTTTCCAATGGCTCTGGAATCACCCAAAAATTCGTCCTACAGCCCAAGATATGACCCAATTACTACAGACTGTTCAGGCCCAGTTTCAGCACCTCTATTTTGACTTTCAGATCCAATATCACCATCAAGGAGCCCGAATCAAGCTTTGTGTTCAACATGAAAATTTTAGATCTGGGTCTTAGCTTTCAAATGTCCAAATTTCAGCCCAAGATAATTCTTGCAGCCCGAGTTATGCTATGATTACTGTACACTGTTCAGGTTTCAGATACAAAACTCGTGTTCTGTCTTCCAAGCCCAATTAGCTTTACTATATGTCTGATTGAGACTTTGAGCTCTCATCAAAGTTGTAGAGCTCTCTCTTATCTTTCCTACAAGGTACAATGCATAATTATCAGACATTTAGAACTCAAGATATTGCCGACATACAGAAACATCGTAAGACCAAATAGTGCTGAAAAAAAATCAATTAAGTCCAATTTGAGTCCAAACTTACAAAACATAACTAGGCTTAATCAATTAAGTACATGGAGAGTATAAATGACTAAAAATGAGGGTTTATTAATGTATAAAATATGTGATCATCAAATTCTCCCACACTTAGCTTTTTGCACTCTTGGGCAAAACACGTAAGACCAAAGTTAGGAGACAAAGAAAAATGACACAGACTCAAAAGCTAAAAACTCTAAAAGACTCGATGAAGCAAGAAGAGTAACAAGAAATTCAAGGAATCAAAGCATTAATGAGGTAACATTTCTTCACATCTCAAACCAACAAGTAAGGAAACTTCAGTTGAAAAGAATGAATCAAGAATGATAGATCCTCACAGAATTCACTCTCAATCTCTCAAGTGTTTAAAAGGTAAGTATTTCACTCTATTCAACCCATGAACAATTGCACTACCATAAGCTTGCTTATCTTCTACTTCTCCGCTACTCAAAACACATGCATACAAAAATCAAGAGGATTTTATTCAAGGTTGTAATGGGGTCATGGTAAAGGAGAGGAGATAATATGGATATGAAAAGATAAATACCAAAGAGAATAAAAGAGCATTATGGTACAGTTAGAGTGGAGAAAATGTTTGAGAACATTCATCATAAAGGTCAATCACCAATATTTGACAAATATTTTGTTGAAGATCAATCCCAAATTGGTGAATTGAATTCATTATTAGACTTGAACATTCTCTTTTTTTTTGTTGTTTTCAAGCATCCACCTTTATTCTGACTCTGATAATCCTTTGATTGCAACAGTTGTCAATTATTTTTTTTTATGATCATTTTGCACACACACCCCCACACTTGTTCAAGAACAAGGTCAATGCTCTCTTATTCCCTAAGGTTGAGTAAAAACATGTTTTTTTTTCCTTTTTTTTTTGAAGGTACGAAATGAGCTAAAAACAAGGCATGGTCAAATAAGTTCAAAGGG
Organism: Ormosia emarginata; assembly: GCA_029884605.1. Taxonomy (NCBI): domain Eukaryota; kingdom Viridiplantae; phylum Streptophyta; class Magnoliopsida; order Fabales; family Fabaceae; genus Ormosia; species Ormosia emarginata. The sequence continues at coordinate 3,207,778 of JAQQTP010000023.1, forward strand.
GTTACACAATTGAAAATATACAAGGATGGCTATTTGATCAAGGTAGCTATTTCAAAATGCCTCAATCATATTAATGTATGCATGTGAAAATATAGCCTAAAAAAGAATCAAAGCAAGTTCTAGAGTAACAATTCCATGAGTGAAAATCACACAAGAAAGAAGAGAATGGTACAGATATTCAATCCATTCATCAATAGGTTCAAAATCTCACAAGGCATATTTCTATCATTCTCAATCCACCAATTCAACATCCATAACCAAGCATGTGAAATTTAAGAAAGAAGATAATTTATTCAATCATGCTATGATCCCTGAATTTCAATTGCTTCAAAGGATGTGAGAGTGCATTCACTTGAATTTTACAAAGGAAATCAAAAGACAAAAACTTTGTTACTTCCACAAATTAATACTAATTAATTACTACCTAAAAAAACTCCTTACTCAGCCACCAATTAAGATGCATCTCAAGAGTAAAAATTGTTTTCAAAATTTACTCTTTACTCTGCCATCACTAATTGGTTTAGTAAGTCCTTGACAATCATATCATACTTCCCAAAAAAGAAAAGAAAAAATTGGTAGTCAACTATCCTTCCCCCCCAACTAGATCACAACATTGTCCTCAATGTTAAAATATAGATGAGTAAAGGATAAAAGATATTACCTGTTGGAAAAATCTAACACAAATTTAAACAAAAACAAAGTATGATAAATAAAATCAAAAGTAAAGAAAAGCTATAAACGAAATGTCAAATTTGGCTCCTTTTTCATCTTGTTTCCATCTCTACCTCATGCGGACCAATCTATTTGAGCTATTACTGGATCAGGATCAAAGATCAAAGGTAAAGGAATTTTTTTTTTTGTGACTTCAAGAAAACCATCAGGGTAAAGAAGTCTAGAAACCCCTGAAGGACCCTGCTCAAAGAATTGTTTGTCCAAAACCAAAATACAGTAAAATCATACAAAGATAAAAGAAATATAATAGCAAATGATGACATACCTGTATGTACAGCTTTCATGGTGTATCTTTATACTGCGCGTCATGAGTGCAGTAGTGGCATATATTTATACTGCGTGTCACCAGTGCAGTAGACAATCACGAATTTTTTTAAGGACCAGCGTGCAAAGGTCCACCCGAGTCAATGACGGGTCAGTCAAAGGCTGGGGCTCCACAACTAATTAAAGCCATGGTACTCCTTCCGGATCACCTTTGTTCAAACATTTTTTTTTCTTTTTTTTTTCTTTCTTTTTCTCCTTTTTTTTTGAAAGATGACATGAAGAAGAAGAAGATGATATGTACAGATTGTTATGGATATGACTCACATCTGCCTCTGGTTTAACGTCCAGTAACGACTTAAACACCTTCTATGAGTCAAGGATAAGTTTCCCATCCAATTTTCTTATAAATTGGCAAACAGGGTCTTTTAGAGTCAGATTCCCAAGACTGTAGCATTTTTCTTCATCCTTGAAGAGATTCCACAAATTAAAAATTTCACGTTGCATCAATCCATAAGAACGCGTCTCAAGAATTAATAAGATATTATCTAATGACTCATTACTCAGTCCATTCTTAATGAATAATCTATTTGCAGAAACCATCCCCAAAGAATGACATTGCTTGTTACAATTCCATCGTCCGCATTTGTAACAAACTTGTAACCTTTTTGCTCTTCTCCTTTTAGAATATGAACTTCTTCCAAGACCTGGCATGTATGAGTCAAATGAAATTGAAGACTCACCTGCTAGTTGGACCTTTGCTTCAATTATCCAGCGTACATCTTCTGGCATACCTTTGTGCATTAACAGTCTCAATCTTTCACATCGAACTTTGTATATTTTTTTCAAAATATTTTGAGGAAGAGAAGGAAAATGTTTTCTCAAGTTTGAAAGCATGACATCCATTTTAAAGGAGAAAAAGGATTCAGTTATTTTGGAAAACTGAAAAACAAACCGACTTGAGAGTCACGGAGTACCGTATCCGCCACTTAACCGGCAACACAAAGAACTCATTAACTTGGTATTTTCAGAAATGGTTTGAGCCTTTGTCCATTGACTTTAAACACATTACCATTCCTAGGATTCGCAATATCTACGGCCCTATGAGGATACACGTGTTTGACAACAAAAGGACCACTCCATCTAGATCTCAATTTTCTAGGGAATAGGTGCAGGCGAGAATCATAAAGCAAAACTTTTTGATCAATTTCAAAAGATTTTCTCAAAATTGTCTTGACTGTGAATTTTATTGGATTTGTCTTTTGATAATTTTCACAACTTTTGTAAAAAGTATAGTTGTCCTTAAATAAAGTGGGCTAATAAAATCCGCACTGCAAGATTTTTGCAGCTATTTTCTTTGAAGAAAAGTGACCTCCACATGTTTCTGAGTGACAAAATTTAATGACTCTACCTACCTCACTATCGGGCATACATCTCTGAAAGATTTGGTCAGGACAATATTTGAACAAGTATGGGTCATCCCAATAAAATTTTTTACCTCTGTCAAAAATTTCCTTCTATCTTGGTGCGTCCATTGAGGCGACATCTTTCCTTCTTGTTCTTCAGTAAGAGATGAGGAAATTACCACAGGAAAGCTTTGTTTTTCTTCCAAAAATGTGTACTTCAACCCAACAGGTAATGGCTTTAGTTCCGGTGTGGGTACTTCTTCATGGTCATTATCATTCATGAGTTTTAGCTCTTCGAATTTTGGCTTTCTTCCTTTGTATTCTATTTCCTCTGTACAATCAAGCAAATTAAATGAATTAATTAAATAAACTTCTAATGGGTCAGAAGAACTCCCTTTTTGAAGATGATCATCTATAATGACTTCAATTCCTTCAACTTCCTCATTTTCCTCAAGGACTTCCTGTGGTTGCTTGCACATGTTAAAAACATTGAGATCCAGTGTCATGTTTCCAAATGTTAGCTTCACCATTCCATTTCTGCAATTTATCAAAGCATTTGATGTTGCTAAAAATGGACGGCCTAAGATAATAGGAATTGACTTGCAACTATCAACCATAGGTTCAGTATCCAAGACAATAAAATCCATAGGATATATGAATTTATCAACTTGAATCAACACATCTTCCACTATTCCTCTTGGAATTTTAATTGATCTATCGGCAAGTAGAAGAGTTACAGAAGTTGATTTTAACTCACCTAAGTTAAGTTGTTGATAAACTGAATATGGAAGCAAATTGACACTAGCACCAAGATCAAGTAAAGCTTTTTCAATTTTATGTTCTCCAATAATGCATGAAACTGTAAGACAACCAGGATCTTTATATTTCAACGCATTATTATTCTGAAGAATGGAGCTTACCTATTCAGTCAAAAATGCTTTCTTTTTCACATTTAGTTTCCTTTTAACTGTGCACAAGTCCTTCAAATATTTGGCATAAGAAGGAATTTGTTTGATAGCATCTAACAGAGGAATATTGATCTTCACTTGTTTCAAAATTTCAAAAATTCCAGTGTTATGGTCCAATTTCTTTGGATTATTCAATGCTTGGGGGAATGGGGGTGAAGGCGAGAGTTTGGTTGCCTTTTGGTCAACTTCTTCATTTTCTTGGGGAATTGGTTCAATTTCTTTCTCACAAGGTTCGGGGATTTATTTTTCAACAACCTTTCCACTCCTAAGAGTTATCACTGACTTGACTTGGTCCATTTGTTGGTTTTCTGAACTCCTCTCATTTAGACTGTACTGACCTTTGGGATTTGGTTGAGGTTGAGAAGGAAATTTTCCTTTCTCATGAATGGTGAGAGCAGAAGCAAGTTTGGCAAGAGTTTCTTTTATGTCAATCATGGTTTGATTGTTTTGTTTATTAATGGCCTTTTGCTTTTCTATGAATGCATGCAGTGTTTCTTCAAGGTTTTTCCTATATGGTGGGACATAAGGTGCATATCCTTGAGAATTTTGAGAGTCTTGTTGTGCCTGAGGAGGTGGTGGTTGCACGAATTGTGACTGAGTATTATTCCTCCAGCTGAAGTTCGGGTGATTTCTCCATCCCGGATTGTATGTATCTGAAAAAGAAGAAGTAAATGGCTTTTTAAAATTATTCATTGCATTTACTTGCTCATGTACAACTTCTTTAAAAATAGGAATGTTAGGACATTCGTGTGTCGAGTGTCCTAAATCATCACAAATGCCACAAATTTCTTCACTTTGCACAGATTTGATTTCTTTTGCTTTTCTTAATTCCATGGCTTCAACCTTTCTAGCCAAACTGGCAAACCTAACATTTAGATCTTCCTTTTGGCTAAGGTGATATTTTCCTTTATTAGCACTTGCAAGATTAGATCTAATTGAATTTTCAGAAGTGTTAGTACTATGCCAAGATTGAGAATTTTCAGCCAACTTGTTCAAATAGTCTAAAGCTTCATCAGGTTCTTTATCAAGAAACTCACCATTGCACATTGTTTCCACAAATTGATTAGTTTCAGGTGTTAAACCTTTGTAAAAGAAGCTTATAGTACGCCATTTTTCAAAACCATGATGTGGGAAAGAATTTAACAAATCTTTAAATCGTTCCCAACATTGAAAATATGCTTCATTTGAATTTTGGGAAAAATTTTGGATTTGTCTTTTCATAGCATTGGTTTTATGTGTTGGAAAAAATTTCTTTAAGAACTCACCTCGCATTTCTTGCCATGTGCCAATTGATCTTGGATTCAAAGTGTTAAGCTAAGATTTTGCTTTATCTTTTAACTCAATTGAAAGCTAAGATCATTTCTCTTTTTAACTCAATTGAAATCCACACACAACGGAAGTTCCAATCGGAAAATATAATATTCAAAGTTCAATTATATATGTAATCATATTATGATTCCTTTAATTATCTACCAACATTTGTAAATGAGTTCAAGCATTCACTGTATCAATCCTATTGTCTACAATAAATCAAGATCTCCATTATACAAAGAAGGTTTCTAAATTGATTAAAAACAAAATATAACACATATAATGTCCAATTGATAATATATCATTTAAGCACAAAAAATAGAATAATCTAACCTTATTTCATTACCAAGAGCTTCACTCTTTCACCCAAGCAAGATGAAGATTTAGTTACTCACAGATAAGAAGAGAGAAAGAGAGAAGAAGAGAAAGATGAATATAGCTTCAATTTAGAACAAGAAAAAATTACAACAAAGGAAAACAATAAACAAGCATACCACAACTTATAAAAACTAAGCCTAACACCAAGTGTCTAACTCTCTCCCTCCACATCCAGCCCATGGTGCCTTTTATAGAGGAGCAGGGATACAAAATGACAAGGAGAATGATTAAGAGTAGGTGGATGAGTGGGTGGAGTGGTTGGATGAGTGGTTGAGTGGTTGGATGATTGGATGAGTAGTTGGATTATTGAGATTCTTTGTCTCCAAAATAATTCATTGCTTAAGTCATTGATTCCGTCATTTTTGAGTCAAGTGGTCTTCATGAAAGTTCTAGGAAATTGTCTAAGCTTTCCAATGGCTCTAGAATCACCCAAAAATTCGTCCTACAGCCCAAGATATGACCCAATTACTACAGACTGTTCAGGCCCAGTTTCAGCACCTCTGTTTTGAATTTCAGACCCAATATCACCATCAAGGAGCCTGAATCAAGTTTTGTGTTCAACATGAAAGTTTTAGATCTGGGTCTTAACTTTCAAATATCCAAATTTCAGCCCAAGATAATTCTTGCAGCCTGAGTTATGCTCTGATTACTGTACACTATTCAGGTTTCAGACACAAAACTCGTGTTCTGTCTTCCAAGCCCAATTAGCTTCCCTATATGTCTGATTGAGACTTTGAGCTCTTCATCAAAGTTGTAGAGCTCTCTCTTATCTTTCCTACAAGGTAAAATTCATAATTATCAGACATTTAAAACTCAAGATATGGCCGAAATACAGAAACAGCGTAAGACCAAAATAGTGCTGAAAAAAATCAATTAAGTCCAATTTGAGTCCAAACTTACAAAACATAACTAGACTTAATCAATTAAGTACATGGAGAATGTAAATGACTAAAAATGAGGGTTTATTAATGTATAAAATATGTGATCATCAATAGCTAATTAGCGACCAAAAAATTTCGTAGCTAATCCGTAGTTAATTTTTAATTTTTCGTAGCTAATCTGTAGTTAATTTTCGTTTAGAACTTCTTTCATTTCCATAGGGAATTAGCTATGAAAAATTTCATAGCAATTCCATAGCTAATTTCGTAGCAATTCTGTTGCTATTTCCTAGCTATTATGTTACTAAATCTGTAGCAATTCCGTAGCTAATTCGTAGCAATTATCCCTAGCAATTCTGTAACTACTTCCTAGCTATTATAGTACTAAATCCATAGCCATTTCGTAGCTAATCTGTAGTAATTATCCGTAGCAATTCCGTAGCAATTATCTATAGCAATTCCGTAGCTATTCCCTAGCTAACCAAAATTAATTTTATAATAACAATTGATATATTTTAAAACTATACCTATATAAATATTTCAATCCAAACAGAAAATCCTAATAAATAAGTTGTATAAAGCAACAAAATATTATAATTGCATTAGTAAGTTCAAAACATGTTCTACAAAGAAAGGATAGCTAATCAATAAGTTTAAGTTAATATAAATAGTTCTAAACAAATTAGCCCTATCATCAATAAACATAACTAATCAATCCAAGTTAGCCTCATGATCATCAACTTCATGATCATCCACAACTGCATCACTTTGTGATGGTGTCTGCGACACACCACTTCCTGCTTGGGAGCCAACAATCTCACGGAGGATGGACACCAGTTTGATGAGGGGCAGATTCCTCTAGCATGGAAGTTTTGACTTTTTCTTTATTCATTGAAAAGAATGATCCATTACAATTCGGTTTCTAGAGTTCTTGCAGTAGCATCCTTTTGATGATGGTTTTAACAGGATCAAAATAGGTCCACCTCTGCATCAAAGTTGTTAACATTCACAAGTCACAACCATTAATCAATGCAATATATCTATCAGAACCACACATAGGTGAGACTAAAGAATAAAGATTACTTTAGAAAATAAACTTCGATAATTGAGCACAGACATGCCTCTGGTAAGGAAGAATCTTTATTTTATTTTTGTATGTTAGTAATACAGATGAAACACATACCTCTAGTCAATATAGTTAGGACACCTGACTTTCATCAGTTGTGCTATGTTTGAGATGTTTTGAAAGAAATGGATTGTTCCTTAAAAAATACAACCATTCTGCTCTAACCATAAAACCATAAGATTGCAAACATTGCACTTTTACCATCTCCTTATTCCTACCAAAACCTCTAAAAGTAATCAATAAGAACTGCGGGAAATGAAAGAACAAATGAGCATGATTTTCCAAGCTAGAATGACACATATAAGAAACATATCAGGGGAAACGACTTTAGATAGTCTAAGAAACATCAAAATGCATTAGTTTCTAATTCTGTTATTAATTTTGAAAATGTATATAGACATATTAAATAATTTATATAATATACTTATATCTGAGATAACTGAGATTTCCATATCACCATATACCCATATTGTAACAGGTAGCAGTACTAGCGCTAAATAGATGCTGGTCTTTTTTTTTTTTGGTACATAGATGCTGGTTGACCCATGAAGAACTAATTTCACTTCACTTATAAATTTGTAGATAGATGGCCTATTTCAATTAAAAATGTATGCACATAAAATCAATAGTATCATAAAATGTCTTATTGTAATCTCATTTATCATTAAAGGGATTATTAGAAAAAGGAAACTAACTACCTCCTATTATATTATAATTGAGAATTAATATATACAAGAGTTTGAATAAAAGATATGAAAGTTCAATTAATTGTGTTTCTAACTAAGAAGGCACTTCAACATTGGTGTGATAGAAATTTCATCTTTGAAATTGAGTTCTTCTGTTGATGAAGTTATGCAGTAGAGAACATAAATATATACTCTTTTCTTGTATAACTGAAACTAATCAATGAAGAGAAAAAATGATGACAATTAGAAGTTAGAAGACAAGTGCGGAAGCTGGAGTTGGTCAATGTTAAACCATTCTGTCTTATACAAAAACCATTTATGGGAGTGCCTAATACATCCATTTTTTTTCATGTTCTAAATTTATGCAAGAAATTTCTCATCATGTAGCATCTTTAGTCACACTTAAAATTTCAGGTGGGCACAAACCATTTTGGGCAGATGGTGCCCTTGTAGAGAAAATTTTGCAAAAATGGAAGAAAGCTTCCAATGAGCTCTCTGTAAACATAGTCGAAAGTGAGGAGAAATTTTGCAAATGAAAAAATGATTTTTCTATTAAACCATGGCTTATACCTAACAGCTCAAATAGAAGACAAAAAGTCCACTATCCATTGAATAAAACTCAGTCCCACAAACCCTTCTTTCTAGCAAAGAAATGGACATTTGCAGAACACAACCACTCCTGCATTACTACTCTACAAGTTTCACCTTCCATAAAGTCAATATCTTGCCATACCCTATGCTATGCATCACTCCTTTGCCCTCCACACAATCCCAAATTACACAAACCCAACACACAAAGCATATTATGCACCTCTACGACAAAATACAAATATGTACAAGTAAAATTTTCTCTTTTTTTTTTAAAAAAAAGCAAAACTTTTCAGTGACGAATCTTGAAGATGAAAGGACATACACATCAGGAAAACCAGATTCAAAATTTGAAACAGTTCCTTCTACTTAGATCCATATCAGAGCAAAAAACAGTTGAAACCAAAGTAGAGAAAGTGTAAATAAACATCCACACAAACAGGTTATATCCAATGTGCAATGGCTAACAAGAGTGTCAATAAGTGCTTAAATTATATCAACAGTAACTGTAATTTGAGAAGAAAAACCACAAGTCCTTCAAATAAAAAATGGAAGGTTCCTACAGATAAAATTTCTCAACGATGGCACCCTATTGAAATGTACATATGAAGGTCTAATATCTATATGTGCAAAATAAAAGGAAAAGAAAAGGACCTAACACTCAAAGGCATTCACACATGCAACAAACAACCATAAAGTAGAAGATAGATCAATGAAAAGAATGGAAAGCCTAGCTAGAAGGCAATTCAAACAAACAAGGGAAACATTCTACAAAGACCAATTAAAGCGAAGACAAAAAGATAAGCTAGTTACATCTTACCAAATTATATAGAAACAATAAAAAGGCTTCACATTGAAGATAAAGACCAGGTGAACTGTAACAGGTCCACTTTCACTATATAAGCTTACTAACTATGAGATAACATACTTGCCACAACGATGTACCATTAGGATTTGACTATCCACTCTAACATGTATTAACTCAGTTAAAGTCTTCAACTGACTTTTTACTATGGTCGACTCAAACATAAACAACATAAATAGAGTGAACAAACTGTAATACCAATATTCATCCAAAAACTAGAGACCCACATAGTAAAACTAATCATAATAGAAGCAAGAACCAGTCAAGAGTGAGCATGAAGATTAAGGACATAAAGGAGAGAGAAAATGAGCAATAAAGAAAGAATACCTAAAATACAAAAAAAGGCTCCATGCAGTGCTCTTTCATCAATTTCTGAAATGTTGGCTAAGGATAATCAAATCTAGAAGATTAACAAGCATAACATTAGAGAGAAAAACTAAAACAACATAATGCTTAGAGATCAACGAGAAGACACGTCTCTTTTACAAAGAGGGAATGAATCAATAATCTCCAAAAGTATCAACATAGGGAACTGCATCTGGGGTATGTCTAATTCTTAAATATTGATGTATAAGCATACAATTCTAACTATAAACACATATCTATAACTTTACAACAAAAAATTATGTTCTGAAGGGTAGTAGATGCATATGAAATTTATAATAAAGGACAAAGAAAAAGGGAACCCACACATTCCGCCCCCATTTCTCAGTAGCAGCAAGAACTTTAGCTTCAGAGCCATGACTACTACTCTTGAAATAATATCCAAATGTTTCCTTGGTATGGTAAGAAAGTTTACAAAAACTCCCCTTCTTATTTGAATAGACGAAACATTGCGAAGCGATAGAGTGGGAATGAGGGAGAAGGTGGACGAAATAGAGAGGAAGGTGGTGCGGTCGTGGGATGTAGGGAAGGCGATAGAGGAGATCGCCGTGAGGGCGTCAGAGGTCGAGATTGAGATGGCGAGACTCCAACATGATTCGATATCAGAGATGAGCACAGCCGAGGAAGCAAGGATGAAGACCGATGAATTGAGGAAGGTCTTAGAAGAGAGAGAATCTAGGGTTAAGTTCCTAGAGAGAGAAGTGAAGGGGTTGAAGGAGGTGAGAGTGATAATCACATATTTTATTCATTAAGAAACCCTTATGTTTAGTTATTTACACTCTTCATGTACTTAATTGACTGAATTTGATTATGTTTTGTAAGTTTGAACTCGAATCGGACTTAATTGATTTTTTCAGCATTATTCGGGTCTTACACTATTTCTGTATTTTAGCCATATCTTGAGTTCTAAATGTCTGATAATTATGAATTTTATCTTGTAGGAAAGATAAGAAAGAGCTCTACAACTTTGATGAAGAGCTCAAAGTCAATTTCAGACATCTAGTGGAGCTAATTGGGCATGGAAATCAGAATACGGGATTTGTGACTGGAACCCGAACAGTGTGTAGTAACCAGAACATAATTCGAGTTTGGGCATATAAAATGGGCTGAAAATTTGTAATCTGAAAGTTAAGACCCATATGTACAACTTTCATGCTAAGCACAAAACTTGATTCGGGCTCCTTGATGGAGATATTGGGTCTGAAAGTCAAAACAAAGGTGCTGAAACTGGTCCTGAACAGTCTGTAGTAATTGAGTCATATCTTGGGCTGTAGGACGAATTTTTGGGTGTTTCCAGAGCCATTGGAAAGCTTAGACAATTTCCTAGAACTTTCATGAAGACCACTTGGCTCAGAAATGACGAAATCAATGAGTTCAGCAATAAAGAATTTCGGAGACAAGGTAGCTCACCTACTCACCCACCTACTCACCCACCTACTCACCCACCTACTCATCCACCTACTCATCCACCTACTAATCCCATCTACCCATCTACTACTACTCTGAATCCTCTATAAAAGGAAGCATGTGGAGAGCTCTAGGAACACACACACACTTGGTGTTAGAGATAGCTTTTCATAGTTCTTGTATATTTTTCCTTCATTGTAATGGAGAGCTAAGTCACTTCTAGTCAATTCGGGACTCTTGAAGAGATTGTGGCTTGGATTCTTGAGACCTTGGTTATGTAATGTATTTGATTTATATTTGAATTCCTCTTCTCTTCTTCTTCTGTTCTCTTAATCTTGAATGCATGAATGGTGATTATGTTTATGTTTGATCAGATTTGATCTTGTTTTAAGATTAAGTATTGTGATGAAACTTAGAGCTGATTAATCTGAATTCATCACATAATTGAAGATTGAGATTTGTGATGAAACTTAGAACTGATTGATCTAAACTAATCACGTAATTGAAGAGGTTAGGTTACTGATTTGTGCCTAGGTTAATTGAATTCGGTGCTTAAATTGACATATATTTACATGAATGGTGCGATTGCAGATTTGTGTTTATCACTTGTCAATTGAATTCTGGACGATTGTCTAGTATGAATTCTGGATCTGATGCAGAGATCTCGGTTAGATCCAAGTTAACCATTCAAATGTGCTTCAAATGTTTGTTGAAAGGTCTATGATTGAATCCACCCAATCTCGGATAGATTTCTGAATTGACTGTTCTTTTAATTGTTATTTTTCTTTAGATCTTGTCATTGTAATCCTTGAACAATCAAAACCCCCCTTTCTAACTTAACTTAATTTGATAAAATTGCATTTACGATCCTTGAGGAGACGATCCGGTGTTGTTCACTATACTGCAAACTTAGTTAATAACTTCGGTTATAATTTTGACTGAGTTCGGCGCTCGTCAAAATTTTGGCTCCGTTGCCGGGGATTAGTAAGTGTGATATAATCTTTTTAAATCATCATACTAACTCTTTCTTTTTCTTTTTCTTTCATTGTTATTTTGTTGCATTCTGTTGCATTTTAAGGATACAATGGACCATGCATAATGGAGTCAAAACTTGAGGAGTTGACTTCTTTGGTAAGACATATAGTAGTGAGACAACAATCACCTGTGCAGGAAGCTACACTTGTGTGTAACATTTGTTTTTATTCATCTCACCCCACATATGCATGCCCTACACTTCAGTATCGTAGTTCTGTTTTTCCAGATCAATTTGTTGCAACAGCTGGTTATTTTCCTGATGAACCACAGTTCCAGCAGCAGCAACAAAGTTATGATCCCTTCTTCAACACATACAACCCTGGCTAGAGAGACTATTCGAATTTGGGATATGGCAATGCGGCATCACAACAGCAGCAATCATTACAATATGAGCAGTCATTCCAACAGATAACAAGTCCAGCAGCCATAAAACTTGAGCCATCATGGAAGGACTTGATGAACCAGATGGCCACCAACAATAATCAGTTCCAACAGATAACAAGTCCAACAACCACAAAACTTGAGCCTTCATTAGAGGACTTGATGAAAACCCAAATTGAGTTCCAACAGAATTTCACTGCTACTATTCAGGATTTAACAACCCAAATTGAGCAGTTGACAACCACTGTTAATGAACTGAGAAGTCAAGAGTCAGACCAACTCTCTTCCCAAACAATTCCCAACTCCCAGCATTCTAATTGTCATATTGATTTACTTGCAGATTTAGTTGAGGAAACTCATGATGAGATGTGTGCTGAATTTCCTAATTTTATTGATTTTAATGATTCTATCAATTGCAACTCATGTACTGATTGTGACAGTGATATAAAATGTGTTATGTGTGCTGAGATTTCTAAATATTTGAAAGCTGATGATTCTGTTTACGCAGCATCTAATGATATTGAAGGGACTATCAACAATGCAATTGCAGAATCTGAAACACATAGGGAGGTGGAGTTGAAGGCCATTGAGGAATTTTCAAAGAAGGAGGAAAGAAAGCATATGACAGTAACTACTGAAGTGGATTTTGTTTTTGGGTCATGGTCCAATATAATCAATGAAAGCAGAATTGCCAAATTACATGTGTTGCATGCCATTGGTGAAGTCAAGGAAATTAAGAAAGACCAATAGGACTCCAATGGGAGCCCTCATGCTTCAAGCTTAACTTGGTCATTACACTTCAACCAATGGGACCCTAGTGAAAGCTATCATGTTGTGTCAACCATAACTTGGTCATCACGTTTCAACCAATGGGATCCTGGTGGAGTCTTTTCACCAACCTCACTTAATAAGACCAATGGACACCATCTCAAGCCGAAAAATGTGGAAGTGAAAGTGATGGGCTTTTACCATCCACATTATAAAGATCACTAAGAAGTGTCCCAATGTCGAGCTAACGACGTTAAACAAGCGCTTATTGGGAGGCAACCCAACTAGATTTGTTTTCAAGACCTTTGGGGATGGTTTTCGCAATCTGAGCAGATAAAAACATACTTCACTTTGAATGGCTGAGTAAGGAATCAGTAAGTTATACCTTATTGACTCTTGAGACGCATTCTTGTGGCTTGGTACATCATGAACTTCTTAATTGTGGAATCTCTTCAGAGATGAACAGAAGTGTTACAGTCTTGGGAATCTGACTCTAAAAGACCCACATTTCCTCTTTAATTTTATATTATTCCAGTCATGTTATTTTGGTTTTACATTTTACTCATTTGTTTTGTGAGTTTTCGGGTTCTCGCAGACTTTGATTCTTACGCATCTTTTCTGCTTGCCATTATCTCGCCCCTCATCAGGTTGTGTTGCTCTTTTCTTTCCGTTTTATTTATCACTTTCACATTGAGGACAATGTTTATATTAAGTGTAGGGGAGAGATTTTAGCATGTTTCTTTTTTGTTAAAAAAAAATAAAAAAAGGGGTTCATTGCATGATTAAATAACTTTTCTCCCTTCTTGAACTGATATGCTTGGTGATGGATGATTGAATTGATGAATTGAGTTTGATGGATGCATACCTTGTGAGATTTTGAGCCTAATGGATGGATTCAACATTTATGCCATTCTCTTCTTTCTTGTGTGATTTTCACTCATGTTAATGACCACTCTAGAACTTGCTTTGATTCTTTTTGAGGCTACATTTCACTTGCATGCATGAACATGATTGAGGCCCTCTTTCTTAATTAACTAGTTTAACCAAATAGCCAACCTTGTTTCCAATATGATATCAAGCACTCTTTTGACTTCTTGAAAATTCTCTGATTCCTGCCAACCTTGTATATTTTCCTTTGCTTAACCCCTTTGAGCTTATTTGACCATTCCTTGTTTCTATCTCATTATGTGCCTTAAATAAAAAATCATGTTCCTACTTTACCTTAGGGAATAAAAGAACATTAGCTTGGTTAATGGATGAGTTTTTGAACAAGTGTGGGGGTGTGTGTACAAAATGGTTGTTGAAAAAGGAAAGAGTGCAAAAAAAAATAAAAAATAAAAATAATAAAAAAAGAAAAAAAAAGGAAAAAAAAAAGAAAAGGATTGGGAAATGAATATGTAAAGGGATATACATTAGAGTTGGGATGAACTTTTATGCTTGTTATTTGAACTCAGCTCTCATTTGCTTTTATTCTCTTTGGTATTTATCCTCTCATATCCATTTTATCCTCTTCTGTTTCCTTGACCTCACTACAACCTTGAATAAAGTCCTCATGATTTGTGTGTGCATGTGTTTTGAGTAGTGGAGAAGTAGAAGATAAGCAAGCTTATGGTAGTGCAATTTTCATGGGTTGAATTGAGTGAAATACCTACCTTTTAAACACTTGAGAGATTAAGAGGGAATCTTGTGAGGATCTATCATTCTTAATTCATTCTTTTCAACGGAAGTTTCCTTGCTTGTTGGTTTGAGATGTAAAGAAATGTTACCTCATTTATGCTTTGATCCTTTGAATTTCTTGTTGCTCTTCTTGCTTCCTTGAGTCCTTTAAAGTTTTTAGCTTTTAAGTTTGTGTCGTTTGTCTTTGTCTTCTAACTTTAGTTTTATATGTTTTGCCCAGGAGTGCAAAAAGCTAAGTGTGGGGGAATTTGATAATCACATATTTTATTCATTAAGAAACCCTTATGTTTAGTTATTTACACTCTTCATGTACTTAATTGACTGAATTTGATTATGTTTTGTAAGTTTGAATTCGAATCGGACTTAATTGATTTTTTCAGCATTATTCGGGTCTTACACTATTTCTGTATTTTAGCCATATCTTGAGTTCTAAATGTCTGATAATTATGAATTTTATCTTGTAGGAAAGATAAGAAAGAGCTCTACAACTTTGATGAAGAGCTCAAAGTCAATTTCAGACATCTAGTGGAGCTAATTGGGCATGGAAATCAGAATACGGGATTTGTGACTGGAACCCGAACAGTGTGTAGTAACCAGAACATAATTCGAGTTTGGGCATATAAAATGGGCTGAAAATTTGTAATCTGAAAGTTAAGACCCATATGTACAACTTTCATGCCAAGCACAAAACTTGATTCGGGCTCCTTGATGGAGATATTGGGTCTGAAAGTCAAAACAGAGGTGCTGAAACTGGTCCTGAACAGTCTGTAGTAATTGAGTCATATCTTGGGCTGTAGGACGAATTTTTGGGTGTTTCCAGAGCCATTGGAAAGCTTAGACAATTTTCTAGAACTTTCATGAAGACCACTTGGCTCAGAAATGACGAAATCAATGAGTTCAGTAATAAAGAATTTCGGAGACAAGGTAGCTCACCTACTCACCCACCTACTCACCCACCTACTAATCCCATCTACCCATCTACTACTACTCCAAATCCTCTATAAAAGGAAGCATGTGGAGAGCTCTAGGAACAAACACACACTTGGTGTTAGAGATAGCTTTTCATAGTTCTTGTATATTTTTCCTTCATTGTAATGGAGAGCTAAGTCACTTCTAGTCAATTCGGGACTCTTGAAGAGATTGTGGCTTGGATTCTTGAGACCTTGGTTATGTAATGTATTTGATTTATATTTGAATTCCTCTTCTCTTCTTCTTCTGTTCTCTTAATCTTGAATGCATGAATGGTGATTCTGTTTATGTTTGATCTGATTTGATCTTGGTTTAAGATTAAGTATTGTGATGAAATTTAGAACTGATTGATCTGAATTAATCACATAACTGAAGATTGAGATTTGTGATGAAACTTAGAACTGATTGATCTAAACTAATCACGTAATTGAAGAGGTTAGGTTACTGATTTGTGCCTAGGTTAATTGAATTTGGTGCTTAAATTGACATATATTTACATGAATGGTGCGATTGCAGATTTGTGTTTATCACTTGTCAATTGAATTCTGGACGATTGTCTAGTATGAATTCTGGATCTGATGCAGAGATCTCGGTTAGATCCAAGTTAACCATTCAAATGTGCTTCAAATGTTTGTTGAAAGGTCTATGATTGAATCCACCCAATCTCGGATATATTTCTGAATTGACTGTTCTTTTAATTGTTATTTTTCTTCAGATCTTGTCATTGTAATCCTTGAACATTCAAAACCCCCCTTTCTAACTTAACTTAATTTGATAAAATTGCATTTACGATCCTTGAGGAGACGATCCGGTGTTGTTCACTATACTGCAAACTTAGTTAATAACTTCGGTTATAATTTTGACTGAGTTCAGCGCTCGTCAGAGAGCTCAGAGTGAGATAAAGGTGAGGGATTTGGAGAGGAAGCTTAGGGTTCTGGAAATGAAGGAAATTGAGGAGAGGAGCCAAGGATTAAGGTGGAGGAGGAGTTGAGGGATAAAATTGATAAGAGGGAGAGTGAGAGGGAGAGCGCAAGAGCGAGGGTGGGAGAGTCTGAGGGAATTTTTTGTTAAGTGGGAAGTGAAAATTTAGAATTTTTTAATTTAAGAAGGGAATTTTATTTTGTAGCTAATCCATAACTAATTAGCTATGGATTAGCTACCAAAATTTTTGTAGCTAATTTTTCGTAGCTAATTCGTAGCTAATCTGTAGCTATTTGTTTGTTAAATTTTTAGTTTCATGCATTTGAAAATTAGCTACGAATTAGCTACCAAAATTTTTCCATAGCTAAACTTTCGTAGCTAATCCGTAACTAATCTGTAGCTATTTGTTTCATAAAATCTTTAGTTTCATGCATTTGAAAATTAGCTACGGATTATCTACCAAAATTTTCTGTTGCTAAATTTTCATAGTTAATCCATAGCTAATCTGTAGCTATTTGTTTCATAAAATCTTTTGTTTCATGCATTCGAAAATTAGCTATAGAAATTTAATCCGTAGCTAAATTAGCTACGGATTAGCTACAAAAATTTTTCGTAGCTAAATTTGGTAGCTAATTTATTAAATTCTTGTAGTGCAAGAGCTTAGAACATGTTTTAAAAGCTTGGTAATCAATTACCATATGTTGGTAATCGATTACCACAAGTTTGAAACTAGCAACGACTAGTTTCAGAGCATTTAATGCTTGAGTAAATGCCCCCTAACAGATCTTTTTCATTGAGTACTATAAATTCAAGTCTTGGACCCTTATTGTAGATAGCTAACACTCTGAAAAATATCTCCTAAGTATTTAATCTGTGAATCATCAATTGTGCTTGTTTTTGAGAAATTAAATGAGATATCTTGAGAGCTTCATTAGAACTTCAATTTGTATAGATGCTCACTGAATGAACTATATTTGTTTCAATCTATTTGTAATCACTTGAGAGGGTGGAGGATCCCTTGAGAAACTAAGAGGCTTCTACACAAGAGGTGGATGATCCTTGAAGTGTAAGAAGAGCTCAACTATTGTAAAAGGTTTATCAAGCACCTTGTGAAGCTTGATTATAGTGGAAACTCCTGGGTGGATGATCCTAGGGACTGGACGTAGATCATAAGGGTGATTGAACCTGTATAAATGTTAGTGTGTAATCTTCTCAACTCTTATCTCTTTACATTTAAGCTTATTTATTACTTTTGCATACTTGGTGTTTGTTCTACCTTTCATTCATACTATTTAAGCTTTGTATTGTCATAAATCTATTCAATTCAAAGAAAATAACTTCAAAGAAAATAAAAAAGGGCTTGTTTGCCAAAAGTTTTAAAATACTCAATTCACCCCCTTCTTGAGTCTTGAAGCCACTTAGTAATAAGTGGTATCAGAGCTAGACTCTTGTTTAAAGAGCTTAACAACTTCAAGAGGAGTGATGACTTCTTTTCAAAATATTTTACCAGAAGTTGCCTCAATTAAAAGGTCCCCAACTTTTAATGGCACCAATTATACTTACTAGAAAGAGAGAATGAAAATTTTCATTAAAGCTATTGATCTTGATGTATAGGATGCCATTGAAAATGGTCCATTTGTTCCTATGAAATTTGTTGATCGTAGACAAGTTGATAAGCTAAGAGTTGAATGGACTAATGATGATAAAAAGAGAGTGCAATATAATGCTAGGGCCAAGAACATCATCACTGGTGCCCTTGGGTATAATGAGTACTTTCACATTTCTAACTGCAAAACAACATAAGAAATGTAGAATGCTCTTCAAGTCACCCATGAGGGAGCTAGTGAGGTGAAGAGGGCTAGAATAAACACTCTCACATATAAGTATGAATTATTTAGAATGAATCAAGGTGAGAACATACAAGATATACAAAAGAGGTTTACTCACATAGTTAATCATCTTGCCTCATTGGGAAAATTTTTCAAATGAAGATTTGATTAACAAAGTTTTGAGATGTTTAAGCAGAGAGTGGTAGGCCAAGGTGACCGTAATTGCTGAATCAAGGAACCTTGTCATAATGACTCTTCCAACATTCTTTGGGAAGCTACAAGAAACATGAAATAGAATTATCAAGGCTTCACCTAAATGAAGATGTTGATAGAAAGAAGAAGGTTCTAGCAGTCAAGGCCTTCTCATCCCACATTGATGAAGATGATGACAAAGATGAGGTAGAGGACTTAGAGATGAATGAAGAGACCTTCAACCTCTTGGTTAGAAGATTTGGAGGGTTTCTAAAGAAGAAAGTAAATGGGAGAAGACTACCCTTCTCTCCAAAGAAGAACTATATAAAGGGTGAAAGCTCCACTCCAATTCCTCTTACTTGCTTTGGATGTGGAAAACCTGGCCATGTGAGGATAGATTGCCCTCTAGGCTAAAAGAAGCGAGAAAAGTTTAAAAGAAGGACCAACAAAGAGAGCAAAAGGTAGAAGAGCATATGTTGCTTGGGAGGACAATGACAAGGACTCCTTGGATGAATCAGAAGATGAAGTAGCCAACCTTTGCGTCATGGCTAAGGATGATCTTAAGGTAGATTATCAAACCCTTGAATCCCAACACTCTTATGATGAACTGCAAGAAGCCTTTGAGGAATTGCATGAAGAGTCTTTGAGGCTTGCAAAAATGGTTTATTTGTCAAAGAAAATAATTTCCTCTCTTGAGAGTCAAATCTCTATTTTGAACAAAGCAGTAGAGGAATTAAAATTAGAAAATGAAACTCTTGGGCTAATTGATACAAATTCCTCATGCACTACTTGCTCTTCACATAAGGATGCTCCCTCTTCATCTTCTTCTTATCATTCATGCTTATCTTTAGAAAAAAAAAGTTGAAGATTTGAAAAACACTCTTTGCTAAATTTACTTTTGGTAAAGAAAACTTGAATATCATACTTGGAAAACAAAGATGTGTGTTTGATAAAGCTAGATTATGTTACAGTCCTAAGAAACAACAAAATTTTTATAAGAACTTCTTTGTTTCTTCAAGTACGTCAAGTAGTCCATTTATTACATGCTTTCATTGCAGAAGAAAAGGATATAGTACATCAATATGTAGAATTAGGAAGAAATCACATGTTGGACAAAATAAGACATGGGTTCCAAAGGGTTTGAAAACCAAGATTTTGAAATGTTTTGCAATGAAAATGACATTGAGTATAATTTTTTTTGCTTCTAGAACTCCACAACAAAATGTAGTTGAAAGGAAAAATAGATCCTTAGAGGCGTTAGCAAGAAATATGATAAATGAAAAAAACTTTCCTAAGTATTTTTGGGCGGATGTAGTAAGTACCGCTTGTTATGTTATGAATAGCGCTTTAATATGGCCAATTTTAAAGAAAACCCCTTTATGAACTATACAAAGGAAGGAAACCAAACATTTTCCACTTTCATGTCTTTGGTTGCAAATGCTTTGTTTTAAACAATGGAAAAAATAATCTAGGCAAGTTTGATGCTAAATCTGATGAGAGAATATTTCTTAGTTATTCTCTTAGCAGTAAATCCTTTAGAATTTATAATAAGAGAATTATGGCTATTAAGGAATCAATACATGTTGCATATAATGAAACTAACCCTACTGGGTTAGGAAATGATGATATTGATGATGTTGTAGAAACTTTGTCCAACACTCACTTGAGAAGCAAAGAAGAAAAGTAAAAGAGAGAAAGCCAAAGAGAGAAAGCACCACCACAACAAGAGGAGCAACAATCAAATGGCCTTTCAAGAGAGTGAAGAACTTTAAGGCACCATCCTCTTGACAAGGTTATAGGTTATGTATCGAAAGGGGTAACTACTAGAAACTCTCTTAGAGATGCATGTAATCACATGACTTTTGTTTCTCAAGTTGAACCTAAAGACATAGATGAGGCCATTAGTGATGAACATTGGATCTTGGCTATGCAAGAAGAACTAAACCAATTTGAAAGAAATCAAGTTTAGGAATTAGTTCTAAGGCCCAATGATCATCCCATAATTGGCACCAAATGAGTCTTTAGAAAGAAACTTGATGAAACTGACCTAATAATAAGAAATAAAGGTAGGTTGGTTGTAAAAGGTTATAATCAAGAAGAAGGAATAGATTATGAAGAAACCTATGTACCCGTAGCTAGATTAGAGGCCATTAGAATGCTACTTGTATATGCATAGATCATGGATTTCAAATTATTTCAAATAGATGTTAAAAGTGTCTTTTTAAATGGTATTATCCAAGAAGAGGTTTTTGATGAACAACCTCCTAGTTTTGAAGACTATGAACTACCCAACCATGTTTTTAAGTTGAAAAAGGCCTTGTATGGCTTAAAACAAGCTCCTAGAGCTTAATATGAAAGGTTGAGTAAGTTCTTTTTGGAAAAAGGTTTTACAAGAGGAAATGTTGACACTATCCTCTTCATCAAAAAAAATGCATGACATTCTTCTCGTGCAAATATATGTTGATGACATAATTTTTTGTGCTACTAATGAGTCTCTTTGTAAGGAGTTTGCTAATGCTATAAAAAGTGAGTTTGAAATGTCAATGATAGATGAGCTCAATTTCTTCCTTGGACTCTAAATCAAACAAACTAGGGATGAGACTTTCATAAGTTGATTCAAGTATTGCAAGGAGCTGCTCAAAAAGTTTGAAATGGAAAATACCAAGCATATGGCTACTCCAATAGGCACTTCATGTTATTTAGACAAGGATGAAGGAGGTAAACCCATAGAAATCACTAAGTATAGATGTATGATTGGTTCTCTCTTTTATCTCACTACAAGTAGGCCTAATATTATGTTTAGTGTGTGCATGTGTGCAAAATATCAAGCTAATCCTAGAGAAGCACACTTAAGCGCAGTAAAAAGAATTATGAAATACCTAGTAGGCACTTCACAGATGAGTTGTGGTATCTCAAGGGTGCCTCATGCAATCTAATCGGTTATTCCAATTATGATTTTGCTGGATACAAATTGGATAGGAAGAGTACTAGTGGGACTTGCCACTTGCTTGGAAGCTCTTTAGTTTCTTGGCATAGCAATAAACAAAATAGTATAACATTATCTACTGCTAAAGCTGAATATGTTGCAGCTGGAAGTCGTTGTGCTCAAATCCTTTGGATGAAGCAATAACTTCTAGACTATGGACTTCAACTTGATTATATCCCTATAACATGTGATAACACTAGTGTAATAAATTTGTCTAAGAGTCCCATCTTGTACTCAAGGACTAAGCACATTGAAATTAGACACCATTTCATAAGAGATCATGTGCAAAAAGGAGATTACATGCTAGAATTTGTTGAAACAAGTAAACAACTTGTAGATATATTTACCAAATCTTTGGAAAAAAAAGCATTCTTTTACATTAAAATAGGACTTGACATTGTAGATCAGTCATGCATTTAATTTTGATAAATACTCTTACTACAAAATTCTTTGCTTAATTCTTGCTTTGGTTATCATTTGAATACAATACTGACTTGAGCGTTAGAGGTTCCCCTAAGTTTATTTTTTAGGTGCTCCCATCATGACTAAGTCCTCCAATTGCTCAAGAAATCATCTGCCTAAATGATAAAGTCTGATATTTGAAAAAAGAAGTAAATCACTTGAAATTTGTTGATCTATGGAAAAGATGGTGAAATTGCAAGAAAAATGGTTTTTGGATCAAAACAAGTCTCCACAAGAAGGAAATTTGGTATGCTAGGCTTTTGGAATTAGTTTGATGAAATTGGGAATTGACCTTCTGCTGTTTGAAGTAAGAAAATTGGTTTTGGAAGGCTGGTAATCGATTACCAAGGCTCTACCAAGCGTAGAATTGCAAGACAGAATAATGGTAATCGATTACCAAGTGTCGGTAATCAATTACCAAGTTTCCAGATTAATGGTAATCGATTACCACCCCCTTGTAATCGATTACCATAGGGTTATAGGTGGTCCAGGAATGTGAGGGAAGCTATTTTTCATGCAGCTTTCACATTTTCTCTCTCTAGCCTACAACACCCTACTCTCCAAAACTCTCAATTTCTCTAATTTCTCTTCACCAAATCCCAACTTTCCACCACCAAATCCTCCAAAAACACTTTCTCTACAAAACCCCTAACCAATTACACATAAAAAAAACACCCAAAATCACCCATAAATTCACCCGAACCGTGTGTCCCCTTCTCTTTCTAGAACCCACACCCTAACTCTCAAATTTCTCTCAAATCTCCATCTTTTTCTACCTTTTCCTAACATCAAACACTCCTAAACACATTCCCTTCCACCATCCTTCCATTTCTTTCACCACATTCCTTAAAATGGTAGAATCATCGAGTAGGACCAAGAGGTCACGAATAGGGGTGGCTGCTGGAAAGGCTCCCCAAGCTCCACCAGCTATCATTTCAAGCTTGGACCTCTCCTCTCACTTCAGAACCTCTCAGCAAGCAGAAATTTTTTCGCAAAAACTTTCACCTGAGGAAGATTATACAACCCAGGTACCTAACCTCTGGCCTAAAGAGCCATTACAATGCTTTAGGTTGTTGGAACACCTCAAGTTGATTGATTTTCTGAGTATTAGCCAGATCATATACCTAGAATTAGTTAGGATTTTATATGTAAAATTGAAATATGAAAATGCTTTTCAAGTCACTAAAGTGAAGAAGGTCAAAATTATTATTACTCATGATTTATGGCATAGGTTTAATAGTCTGAAGTTTAATGGGGTTAACTGTACTGGGTCTGCTGAAATATAGGGTGAAGATTATGATTATACAACTGCTTTGAATTCCCTACTGAGAACTGGTTACAGGGATTACAAGAGAATTATGGCCACTGGGTTGACCATGTAAAATAGAGTATTGCATTGCATCTTAGTGAAGGCTCTGATAGCCAGGGGAGACAATTACTCCTAAGTTCAGATGGATGATGTGCTCAACTTATGGGCACTAACCACTGGGAGACCCATTAACTGGGGATATTATGTAATTCAGTACATGTTGAAAGCTAAGAAGGAGAATTATCCATTGCCCTACACCATGCTAATTACAAAGATTTTGGAGTTTTTCTATGTTCTTTTGACTGGGGAAGTCAAGGATACCAGCTGTGATGGCCTAGAATCCATCGATGAGTACACTCTATAGAAGCTAAAATTGAAGAAAATAGATAATTGGTGGTATTACTTTCATCATAGGGTAGATGGAAACATACCCCGAGGTGATGAGGAAGATGCCGAAGAAGAAGAAGTGCCACCAGCTTCAGCTCCAGACCAGCTTACCATAAAACTTTTGCTTCCTAAGATGAGGAGTCTCTGGACCTTTGTTGAGACCCAGATAGACCACCTAGAGGAGAAAGTATCTCACATGGATCAGGAGGTCACTGCTATACGAGCTATGAAGAAGCATGGTAAGATGTGTGTGGTTAGAAGGGTTGTTGCACCTCCTCCACCTAGAGATTATGTGGTTGAGGAGCATGCTGCTGGTGATGATGCTATTGAGGGGCATGGTGATGATGCAGAGGTTGATCGTGAGGAGATAGAATGAAGAAATGGCATAATCATGATGTATTTTTTGTCTTATTTTGTCTAACCCCTTAGCATCTTGACATTACTTTTGGCTTATAACTTTGATATTTTTATGACCTAATTAATCTTATGACTCTTAATACTTTTGAGCTAATGAGCTGTTAGTTAATCTGTTTTGATGACTAGTTATATGAGCTGATAATGGTATTAATGTGAATGATGCTAGTTAGTATAAATACTGAATGTTGTTCTGCATGCTGTTGGTATTATTCAATGCTTTTCTCGGTATATCTTTTTGATAATGCCAAAAGGTGGAGAGTATGGATTGCATGAGTAAGAGGGAGTTTTGCATAAAATATTTTCTGTCATTGAACCTTACTTAACTTTTCCCAGCTTGAACCTCATGCATGGATTAAGGGGGAGAGTTGCACTTTAATCTATGATAAATTATATAAATGTTGCTCTTTACTTGTTATGGTTTCTCATCATAAAAAAGGGAGAGAATATGAATGCTTATGTCATGAAGATCATGAAGGTTTTGATGATAACAAAGCCAAGCCAAAGACCAAATCCAAAGGAAGCTAAAATGGTATAGTTTATAGGACTTAGGGTCTCTATGTGAGAAGCTCTCTAAAATATCTCAAAATGTTTTACAAAGAGTTTTCTTGAAAATTATTTTAGTTGGTGAGTTGTTTTACAAACAAATGATGTTTTAATCTTGGATCTTGAAAATCTATTCAAATCTTTTAAAAATCGAAGTGTTCTAAGTTAGAAATGTTTACCAAGCTTAATTGGGCTCAAAAATAGGTTCTAGGATGATTGTAATCACATCCAATGACTTAGTAATCAATTAACAACTTTTTTGAAAGCTGGTAATCGATTAGCAAGACCTGGTAATCCATTACAGACATGCAGGCACCTATTTTTCAAAAGTCAGAGGCTTGGTAATCGATTACTAAGCTATGGTAATTGATTACCACACTAAACAGAAGCTTGGTAATCGATTACCATATGCTGGTAATTGTAACACCTCAAATTTTGTTTTTCTAAATATATATGAGTTTTATAATTTTTATGACTTTTGTGAATTTTTGTGGATTTTTCTGATTTTTTTAATATTATTTTGGGCTATATGTGGGCCTGGGGCGGGCCCGAAAAAATAAAAATTGTTAATTCGGGGCCAGGGGAGCTTACTAAACCTAAAACCGGAAGCAATTTTTAAAATTTTCTTTTACAATAATTTTGTTATATTTTGTTATCTATTGGACAATGTTATTATCCATTAGGTAAAGCTATTATCCATTGGATAATAGACACTAATTTTATAAGCAGTAACTATTATCTATTAGTTAATATCTACTGAAAAATATCTTGATAGATAATTATCTATAAGCCTAAATATCTTAGATGCTAATGATGATAAATTATGACAACTTTAGATCAACCAATGAGATCTAGTCTTACTTAGTGGCTTTGACTCACTTTTGACAACCAATAGAAACCAAGAAGCTAGCCACCCAACCAATGAGAAGCAAGCTTACAGGAGAAGTTAACCACCTAACCAATTGGAGGGAAGCTTGGAGGCTAAGCTTGGATGAACATTGACTCTCCTTTCTCTTAAGGTGGCTTATGTTACCCAAGTGGCTTCAGTACTCAAGAGGGGGGTGAATTGAGTAATTAAAGATTTTTCGCAAAAGCCTTAAACAAATAAACTATACTGAATTTAATTATTAAAAGTCGTGAATAAGATGAAGATAAGAAGAACAATTAATAATTAAATTGCAAGAATAAATAAAGTGCATAAAGATAAAAGATTAAGGGTAGAAAAGCAGGCACGATATTTATCCTGGTTCGACCACCAACCACTTGTGGCCTACGTCCAGTCCCCGAAACACAGTTCGAGATTTTTCACTATTCAATACAAGCTTAAAACCAGGTGCTTGCAACCTTTACACAACAGGGATACCTCACCCTATTTACTAGAGGGATACCTCACCCCCTTTGAAGGATACCTCACCTTCTTTACAACAAGGGATACCTCACCCTTTTACTAGAGGGATACCTCACCCTCACAAAATCACTAAGGGATACCTCACCCTTTTTACAGAAGCAGAGAATAGATGAAAAATGAACTCTCACTTAGAGCAGATATTACAAATTGAAGTGCTAATAAGCTCTCTAAAGGATATCTCAAGGTTTTGGCGAAAAGAGCACATAAAATATAAAAAGAATCACGTTTTAACACTAGCAAATAATTCAAATGGTTGGGGCTTTTTCAGAAGAGACCCAAGGTCTCTATTTATTGAGCAATGAAGAAAAATACCCGTTGGAGCAATTAAAAGCAAGTAATTATTGAAATTATGGCCGTTGCTGCCATTTTCGAAAGCTTCGTGAAATTCAATTCTGGAATACAGTATTCGAATGCCTTATGAGGTATTCGAATGCCTCATTTTGAAAAGCTCCGTGAAAACCAGTTCTGAAGAGGGTTATTCGAATACCTTAATAGGTTATTCGAATACCACTGATTTAAAATGATTTTGAGAAACAGTTCAGACACAGGTTATTCGAATACCAAGTGTGGTTATTCGAATACCACTTTGAAAAATAGAAAACGTACAAACTTTAAAACATGGTTATTCGAATACCATATGATGTATTCGAATACCTATAATAAAACAGGTTTTCTGCAAAAGCAAGTTATTCGAATACTTAATGTGTTATTCGAATACCTTATGGGGTATTCGAATACCTCTGATATAAAATCAGTTTTAAATGCTTTTAAATGTCAGAAAATGATTGTTTAAGTTTGGAAAAACAATTTTGAAAACATTTCTTTGCAACGCCAAATAATGAGATATCCAAAAAGCTCTTTACAAAGATCCTAAGTCCTAAAGCTATTCTTTGAAGATCTTGGACTTAGTCTCCTCATCATCTTCATGTTTGTCTTCACGTTTGTTATCATCAAAACTATTGTTCATAATAGCTAGCCAATTACATTCTCCCCCTTTTTGATGATGACAAACTAACATTTGAGAAAAGCATTAGTTCATATAAATTGGAATTCACAAAGTTTGTTTAGAGATACTTACTCCCCCTCTTTTTCATAAGAGGTGATTTACATCAGAGATATGCACAGCAGCCTCATTTTGAAAAGCTCCGTGAAAACCAGTTCTGAAGAGGGTTATTCGAATACCTTAATAGGTTATTCGAATACCACTGATTTAAAATGATTTTGAGAAACAGTTCAGACACAGGTTATTCGAATACCAAGTGTGGTTATTCGAATACCATATGATGTATTCGAATACCTATAATAAAACAGGTTTTCTGCAAAAGCAAGTTATTCGAATACTTAATGTGCTATTCGAATACCTTATGGGGTATTCGAATACCTCTGATATAAAATCAGTTTTAAATGCTTTTAAATGTCCAGAAAATGATTGTTTAAGTTTGGAAAAACAATTTTGAAAACATTTCTTTGCAACGCCAAATAATGAGATATCCAAAAAGCTCTTTACAAAGATCCTAAGTCCTAAAGCTATTCTTTGAAGATCTTGGACTTAGTCTCCTCATCATCTTCATGTTTGTCTTCACGTTTGTTATCATCAAAACTATTGTTCATAATAGCTAGCCAATTATAGCTTACGGTTATGCATAGCAAGGAGGGAGACAAGTTTAACTTCATCTTTCTATTTCACTCAAACACAAGAAAAACTATCAAGAATTCTCTCTCACTTTTTCTCTGCCAAACTCACGACCAAACGCCATACACCAACATCCAACCACTCTTAATTCAATCTAACTTCATTTCTTGAATCCCAACATCATTCTAAGACACTTTGGTGTTGAGGCCAACCTCTAAATCATCCATCTTCTATTTCTTTCTTTAAGCTCTAATCTAGAGTTTTTAAGGTGAAGTTCTCTAATTCTTGCGGTTCTTTTCATTTCCAAGATTCTAAGACCATACTTTGATCCATGGTCATCTTTGATAAACCTTGGATGTTAATATTTTTTATTTTCTTTATTTTAAGTTCAACTTAGTGGAGAAAGTCTACTTCAAGAAGGACAACAAGCAGCTTTGGAGGATCATCCAAGGTATGAGGGAGATTTAACCTCATCAACCAAGTACGGTGGTGAGGAACGAATTTGTGCTTGTTAAGTGAAGAATCCATGTGAGGGTTATTCACTTGTTCGTATAAATTTAGTGATTTGTGTTTATTTTCTTTATATGGTTTTATAGCTTTGATATATGCATGAACATGTTAGAATAGATTTATGAAGATTGATGTATATTATACGATGTGAATCATGTTGGAAAGGAAATGATTTTTGGTCCCGACTATAAGGCTCTCGGTCTCCATACCCCAACATGGGTGTTCCAAGTCAAAATTATTTTATGAATAATGAAGTTAGATGATTAGGAAGTAAGGAAATGATTTTTGGTCCCAAAGACCTTTGAGGCTCACAACCATTATACCTATTTTTAGGGTAATCCAAGCAAAAATGTTTTATTAATCATGGAATTAGAGGATTAGGTGATAATGAATTTGATTAAAGATTTACAAAGAAAATGGAAAAGGAAATGGACAAGGGTTTTTACAATTAGATACTAAGTGGATTTCGGCCATGATGAGGAAAAATAGTTTTGGAAGTTGAAAGGAAATTTTAAGGTATTTTATTTAAGTGAATTTTTAGTAAAATAAATGGAAAAGATTTTATTAAATTAAAATAAAAACAAATTTTGGAAAAACGTCAGAAGATATTACTTAGAGGTGTTTTATTAAGAAAAATAGGAATTTGAAGTCCAAATTATGTTTTAAATTTAGAAAGTTTTAAAATTGAATTTAGAATGTCAAGAAATAGTTTATACAGTAAAAAATAATAGAAAAACCTTATGCATTTCAAAAATGTGAATTTTTGAGTTACGCGATTTAGAAAACGTTTAAATATTTTTACGCGATTGAGAAAACATTGAAAAATATTTATGCGACTTAAAAATGTGACAAAAGTGTTGCGCGATTGTAAAAACGCGGCAAAAGTGCTATGCGATTGAGAAACAGTAGGATTATTGTCAGCCCAACGCATTGGACCCGGAAATATAAAATTGTGACTTTAGCCTATAATTGGCTTGTTTTATGCATTGAATCATTGATCAGGCATTGTGAAAGTCTGGTGGACTATGTTAAGGCCAGTGGCCTAAGAATTGAATTACACCTTAGTGCGGGTGCGATAGGCATAATGTAGGTCACTTGTTGATCTTGGGGACATCGGGGTGCTGGTTTTCCACAATGGGCAGTTTGGTAACCCCACTGTGCCATGCATCAGACTGATGCAACGCACCGACAATCTGGACCGAGACATTATTCTTAATCACGATCTGGCATAGACTATCTTGTATAATGCCTGATGTACATGTTGATAAAATTATACCACTTGGTCTGAGATGACCGAGATACAAATAAATCTTCTAAATTATTCTCTCCGATTTGTGTTTAGCTCCATGGAGTAGGAAACTAGTTCATTATGCATGTGCATAGTCTGTCTACATATCATTGTGATATTTCATATCTATTAAAATTAATTGATACTTGATACCATGACTGTATTTATTGTTTGTTATATCTGTATGACATTACTGTCATTTCTATTTCTGCGCTGCCATATTGGTATTGATGTAGGTGATCTCACCTCTTTATATGTTATTTCTGTGTTAAATTTATGTTTGGTAAAGACGGTGAGGAAGGTGAAGAAGAGCAGCATCCATTTTGTTTGTGTTGATTTTTGAATGGCATCGGGATGAGAGCTTATCGGTTATGTTACGGTGCACTTTCACGGAGGTACAAATGCATGGCACATTAGCTTGGATACGAAGCGCATGGTGTATCAAGGAGAGGTTATTATGTTTGTTAGTAAGACCCGACATAGGGTTGCTACTTTTACTTTTAGCTCCAATATGCAAGTAGAATTTAACATGCCTGTTAGAGAAATCTGGGGTGATTTCCATTATACCCCGAGAGGATTTTGTGGTATCTTCTGCCCGGACTCCTACGCGTAGGGACATATCCCGACTGGGGACTTTGTCTGAAGAGGAGGAGGATCCATCTGAGGGTCTTACTCTATAGGTATAGTAGACTTGGGCTAGTCTATAGTTATTGTAGTAGTTGTATGTATTTCTTTTGAAAACTTCAGTTGTATGTATTAAAGTTTGTCACTAACTTGTATTATGTTCACAAGCTATATTATTCAGTGATATTGTCTGGTATTTTGATATTCTAGTAAGTTTATATTATTAGTGAAAAGAAATTTTACAACTCGTATTATTATATTAATAATAAATGATTTATAACTTAGGTATAGTTTAATACTAATTAGTCAGAAATGTGATACCCTACGGTGGGTGTTACAGTAAGCTATTACCACCTGCCCAGGGAGCCTAGAACATATTTTAAAAGTTTGGTAATCGATTACCATATGTTGGTAATTGGTTACCACAAGTCTGAAACTAGTAACGACTAGTTTTAAATCATTTAATGCTTGAGTAAATGCTCCCCAATGGATCTTTTGTTGGTGTATGCCCTAGAGGTTAATACATTCTGTCTGTATTTACATACATTATATTATGCTATTTTTAATATATAAGGCATTTCATTTATTGTGTTTTTTTTAATAAACATAATAAAGTCCTTAGAATAGTAAGTTTGATACCACAGGACATCAAGTGGATGACTTGATTATGAGATCCTATTGGATAAAATACTATTCTTAAATGTCCCTAGTCAAGTATTATTGTTAATTGGGACAACAATAATGCATTGAGACTAGTATGCATAGACTGATGACCACATCTCACGGGTCATGGATATGAGATATCAAGTCTTCACATGGATACATATTAGAGTAATGATGTATTAGACAGACCCGCCATGAGAACGTTACGTGGATCGTTACGTGAGTGTCATAAGCGATTCTCATAGTGATAATGGTGTATGTGGTCCTTTGACCTGAAATCACTGCAATTCCTACATGAGGAGTTGTGTATTTTAATGCCATCAAACATCATCTGTAACAAGATGATTATAAAGTTAGTTATTAGACATAGTTATTAGACATACTGCGATTCATGTGGAGGGATGTGAGTGACCTAGATGAGATTTGTCCCTGTTACATAACAGGAGTGATATCTCCAGGGCTCCTGATTGAGTGAGACTACGAAATGCATGGCCATGCTCAAATGAGCCAATATAAGATATTGATCTCATTTGTTATTACTATGTCTACTCGAGAATCAGGAAACTGAAGATTGAACTAAACAAGGGTGACACGTTCCATGCCTTATGTTCAATCTAGATATCTGGACAAAGGGACTAAACTACACAGAAACATTAGTCACGGGTATGTTATGTCAAATCACTGACATTCTCATTACTTAGGTAGTAGCGATGTGTTGCTAGATACTGCTCACTGTTTGTAATATTAAAATAAGATTT
This sequence comes from Ormosia emarginata, assembly GCA_029884605.1. NCBI lineage: Eukaryota > Viridiplantae > Streptophyta > Magnoliopsida > Fabales > Fabaceae > Ormosia > Ormosia emarginata. The sequence goes on from JAQQTP010000023.1 coordinate 3,239,528, forward strand.
TAATATTACTACCAACATCATAAGAACCTGCAAGGTCGCACACTTAGAGCAGACTAAATTGGAGCAATAAGATCCAAGTTGGACTTAGATTCAATTGTGGGCCTAACTCATAATAGATGAGTTTAGGGTTGCATAGCTTACCTTGCTACTGCTCACACTCACTTAAGGCAGTCACTATTATAAATAGTACTGCTAAAGGGGCTACTATGTACGCAATACCACAACCCTAGCCACACCTACAGAAAGTGAATAAGAGACAGTGAAAAATTTTCTTCTCTTTGCAGCTAACATTGCAAAACAGAGGCGTGACTCCTTTTTTGAAAGTCTGTTTGTGTGGATACCACAGAGACATCATCGCTATTATGGTGTTGGTGATTCACCTCGCTTGTGTTTATCACGCTTCAAGAGGTAAACCTTTAAAAAACTCGGATTATGGCCTTTTCGCATAGATCTTGTGAGGGAATTTTTATTATTCCGCTGCATGACTTTTGATCCACAATTCCCAACAGTCATTGAGGACTATAAATTCAAGTCTTGGGACATTTATTGCAATAGCTAACAATCTGAAAAACATCTCCTAAGTATTTAATCTGTGAATCATCAATTGTGCTCTATTTTTGAGAAATTAATTAAGATATCCTGAGAGCTTCATTAGAACTTCAATTTGTATATCTGCTCATTGAGCGAGGTATATTTATTTCAATCTATTTGTAATCACTTGACAGGGTGGAGGATCCCTTAAGAAACTAAGAGACTTCTACATAAGAGGTGGATGATTCCTGAAGTATAGGAAGAGCTCAACTATTGTAAAAGGTTTTTCAAGCACCTTATGAAGGTTGATTATAGTGGAAACTCCTTAGTGGATGATCCTAGGGGCGGAACGTAGATCACAAGGTTGATTGAACTACTATAAATCTCAGTGTGTAATCTTCTCAACCCTTATCTCTTTACATTCAAGCTTATTTATTACTTTTGCACACTTGGTGCTTATTTTACCTTTCATTCATACTATTTAAGTTTGTGTATTTTCATAAATTCGTTCAATTCAAAGAAAATAGCTTCAAAGAAAATAAAAAGGGGCTTATTTGGGAAAAGTTTTAAGATACTCAATTCACCCCCCTTTTGAGTCTTGAAGCCACTTGGTAACACCTTCTACCATTAATAGAGTTTTCTTATAACAACAGTTACCATTTCAATATAGGAATGACACCATTCGAAGCTCTGTATGGTAGAAAGTGTAAATCACATTTGTGTTGGTTATTGATGAACCTACAAAAACTCATGTTTTTACGGTTCAAAATCTTAGTTTTCACCCTCTTCCAATTCCTTTTTATTGAGCTTTGTTCTCCATTTTTTTTATCATGTTTTCATTATTCTAAACTTTGTTCTTATTACGTGTTTTTATTATTAGGTGATTACACATAGTAGAAGATTGGATGCTTGAACAAGGAAGAAAAAGCTGAAATATGGTGTTGGGCGCTTCCACCGATTAAGTGCCCATGCACAGAGTGCATTATGCTGCATGCTTAAGCACTCATTCTTGACCAATTAAGTGCCCAAGCATAGTGATGTCTACACTACGCGCCTAAGTGCCCAAAAACTGAGTGCTTAAGCACTCAGTACATTTAATGACATGTTTTGTTGTCTATAAATAGGAAAAGTAAGGTTTATGGGCAGAGATCCAGCAGAAATTCAAAGAGAGAAGTGGAGGCAGAAATCCTAATTTGGCGTGGGAGCATCCAAGCTTGAAGATTATGAATTTTCTTCAACCTTTCCACCTATCTTCCATGGAGTTTGTTGGAATTTCTTTTTTATTTTCTTCTTTCTCCATATGTAGCTAAACTTCTCTAGTTAGGGTGATGATGAATCTTGTTCTTGGATGATGTAAACTTGTTTTTGTGTTAATCTAAGTTTCTATTTCATGATTTACGTATTTATCTCTTCTCTTAATGCTTTCTTTGATTTGGCTAATTGGGGAATGATTTTAGGGTTTATGTATGATTTTGAAAAATTGTACATGAACCTAGAACTTGTGATAAACACCTCAATTTTTGTAATCGGCTAGGAATAAACATTGTAGGTTGTGTGGTTTTGCTCTTTATTCCCTCATTTTTTATAAAGTCTTCTCTATTTGGGGTTATACTAAGAATTGGTTAACTCAAAGTAGTGTTAAGAGGAATAATATACCAAGGGATTGTATATTGATTAATTTTGAGAATTTGATCATGAATCATGGAATAGAACTTAGTTAAACTATTCTTTGAATTTGCATCAAAAGAGTTCAAGTAAAATCTAAACCGTAACACTTTGAAATCTTTATCTTTCTTCCCTTGTCTAATTGTTTAAATTTACTTTTGTTAATTTTAAATATTTTCTTGTTAGTGTTTTCTTCTATTTACTTTGTTATCACTTCTCATATTTTGATAGTTTAAATAGTGTTGATTTAACGAATTTAGTAATTGACATGATAATCTCTGTGAGACGATACTCTTACTCATCATTTTCTTACTTTTGTGATATGGTACACTTTCCAATAGTACAATAGTTAGAAATGAGGGAAAAAAGTTTATTAGGATTGGACATAGTACAACAAACTACAGAAAAGATCAAATTTATCAAGGAAAAATTACTTGCTGCTTAGAGTAGACAAAAAAGTTATGCTGATCAAAGAAGAAGACCTCTGGAACTTGAAGAAGGGGAACATGTTTTCCTCAGTGTCACTTCTACTATTGGGATTGGTAGAACCCTTAAATCTAAAAAGTTGAATTCCAGATTCATTGGTCCATTCCAAATCCTTAAAAAAAGTAGGACCTATTTCCTATCAAATTGCACTTCCCCCAAATCTTTCAAATTTTCATGATGTCTTTCATGTATCCCAACTCATAAAATACTATTTTGACCCTTAACACATCACAGAACATGAAACAATGCAAGAGATGATTTAACTTATGGAACAAGATATGTACGAATCATGGATAGATCTGTCAAATACTTGAGAGGAAAATAAATTCCTTTAGTTAAAGTAATCTGGGAAAGACTGTCACCAGAAGAGACATCATGAGAATTAGAAGATGACATCAAAAACTCCTATCTAGAGTTATGTCAATTAGGTTAGTGAAATTCTGGGGACAATTTCTAAAAGGAGGAGAGAAATGTAACATCCTGTTTTTCATAAAATATTTTTGCAAAGAAAAAAATTTTAATTTCTTTAACTTGAATATTCTATTTAGTTTTATTTTACAATAGTTATTACTAATAGAAGGAGATTAAATAAAGTTTGCAAAAATTTAATTCATAGAGATTAACTTTCTAGATAAAAGATATTTATAAGAAGATATTTATGAATTAATTATTATTTTTCTAAATATCTAGGTGTAATAATTACTAAAGATAAATATTTTTAATGTAATTATTACTTAAGGAAATATCACCTTTGTAATCATTATTTTTCATTTTTTTTAAAAAAGAGAGGTACAACGTGCACCAATAGAAATAAAAAGAAGTTATTCAAGATGGCTATAAATAGGAGTAAAGAAACACTTCAAAAACGTAGAAAAAGATAGAGTGTAATATTTCGAAAAATCATGTTAGGCTTGTAATTAGTTACAAAGGTAATATATTACTTGTTTAGCATGTCAATCAAGTTTTGTGACAAACTGAGTTAGTTTAGGCACTTTGTTGTAACCCCGAGTGTAAAAAAGTTGCCTAAAATGACTTAGAAAATAGTATAAACTACTATTTGAAGGGAAACATGTTTAGATAATTTGTTTCTAGGTCAAAAATGAGTTAAGTAAGGTGTAGTTAAAGTTTCAGAGTAATCGGAGTTAATTTGGTATTTTTAAGCATACTGGTTGTGCATTTTAATACTGAATTTACCCCCAACAGATATGACAAAATAGAGAAAAAGTACAACATGATTTTTAATGAATCTTAGGATTCATTTGGAGTCTATTAGAAGTTAGAAACCTTGATTTGGAGGAATCTAAGTATTCATAGTAAATCGGGAGTTTTAGTACAGGATAGTTAATATACTATAAGAAGCAAATTGAGGCTTTGCCTCTTATATTTTCCAACGACAGAGAGCAAAAGGAGAAGAAAAAAAGGGAGAAAAGAAGGAAAAAGAAGGAAATCAAAGGGGAAAGATCAAGACAAGGATCAAGGCTTCAAGATCTTCATCTAGCAAGAGGTAGGGGTTCTTGAGCTCTAACTTCATTTTCTTTCTCATCTTTCCATGTTAGGCCTTTTCGGGTTTAATGTGTCATTTTGAGTTCTAGAGATGTTATAGGTGTTTTTCTTAGTTGGATGAGTTATAAATGAGGTTTATGACTTGTTCATGTAAGGAATTTGAATTAGAAACAAAAGCTATTCATGTTTAGATCCTAAGTACCCAAAGAGGGGTTTAGGTTAAAGTAAAAGGGTTTTTGATCCATAATCCAAATTAAGAGGTTTAAGTTGGTGTTTGATGTTTTCTATGTGTTAAAGAACTGATTAGGGACTCAGAATCACCGAGAGATTGGATAGAAATGGCCAAAATCTAAAAGAAAAATTAACATGAACAGTACCACGATTTTGAGGAATTCTGCAGAATCTGATTTCTGCTAAGAACGCTGCGGCATTGGGATGGCACGCCGCAGTGAGAGGGTTATTTTTCTTAGCGCGCCGCAGCGTAGGCAGTGGCATGCCGCGGCGTGAGACCAAAATTACCCTAGAAGTTGCACCCGAGAGTTGGGTGCTGCGGCGTGAGACCTTGAAGCTCCAAAATGTTTTTTTTTGGATGTTTTGAGATCCCTAGTGGATGGAATCAATGCTTAGTAGAATGTGTTGAGGAACTAGAGAGGGTATTTCTTTGAGAGAAAAACCTAGTGGCATACAAGGAAAGATAAGAGTAAAGTTGTGCATCTATTAGACATGGATTACCATAGATCAAGAGTTTAGTTTCTTAAGCAACTTAAGGTTGCACAGATGTCACATGAGAGGTGATAAGAGATTTAAGAAGCAAGATGGCAATAATAGAGTGTCATAGGCATAATTGGCAAGAGTTAAGGGCCAAGGTGCCGAGATGGCAATAGTAGAGTGCCATAGACCCTAGCTGGCAAGGGTGAATGCCATAGTGCATGAAGAGCTCCCAAAGAGTGAAAGAGAGTTAGTAATGCAAAGATAGCAGTGTACTAAGTCTAGTTGGCATTGATTCAATGTCGTAGTGTATGAAATGCTCCCACAGAGGTGGAGCTAGTAAAGCAAGATGGGCTTAGTATGAGATCATGTGGTGGTTATGTTAGAGTTAGGACATAACTCCGCATTTACACACACATCACACTTCACATATGCTTGTTATCCCTAAAGAGCAGGTAGTGGAGGCATCCACTCAGTGGTGTAGGAGGTCATGTGTTATGATAACAGACTTTGTTCCTAAAAGTAGGCTATAAGGGGTCATATGTTGTCATGGCAGAATTCCTTTGTGCCTAGGGTGTAAGAGGTCATGTGTTGTGATAACAGACTTCGTTCTTAAACAATAGGCTATAAGGGGTCATATGTTGTCATGATAGAATTCCTCTGCGCCTAGAGGTGTAGGAGGTCGGATGTTGTGATGACAGACTTCCTTCCTAAAAGTAGGCTATAAGGGGTCACACGTTACCATGGCAGAATTCCTCTGCGCCTAGGGGGAATAGCTGAGTATTCATGACATTGCACCTAAACTAACATACACTTTTCTTTGAGCATAAACATACATCATTCCATCATTGCATTATTTAATATTTTATTTGGTTTGAATATATTTGTGTGATTGTTGTGTATGTGTTACTCTGTGCTATCAGTGACAGCTGTATGGGCGGTTGTCTGGCTGATGATTTCAAATGATTGTATGGGCGGTTGTTTGATATCATTGTGGTTTCGGTTATCAGAACAGAAGTATAGTTTGCTAAAGAACGTTACATAAAGAGAGAGTTATAATTGTTTCTTATGCATGAAGTATTAGTTCAGTTAGGTTTATTCATTGTGAATGTTTAAACTATTGGTTTTGGTACACTTATACTGAGAAATGTGATTTCTCACCCCGTTTGTTACCATGTAAATCCAGGTGGAAGTTCATCCAAAGGCAAGAAGAAGAAGTATGAAGACAAAGATAGTTTTTATGCTCTCTAGTTTAAAACTTGTATTTATTTATAGGTTTTTAATTTGTTCATGAAGTTATGTATACAATGAGCCATTTTGTGGCGATGTTATATGTATAACTTTTTAGTTTTTTGCAAGACTCTCCATTATTATTTCCTTAAATGATATGGATTAGTACAGTGCTGAGTTAGAATTAGCATAACTAATACTGCTTATCCAAGTATATTTTGATATACTAGGTTACTGGTATTAAGGTGTTACATAGAGAGCAAAGAAAGAGTGAAATGATGCTTTAATAGAGGGAGAGAAAGAGGAAAAAAGGAGAGAAAAATAAAGAGAAAGAGAAAAGGAAAGAGGAAAAAAAAAAAGAAGAAGAGAGGGGTGGTAGGAGAGGGAGAAAGAGAAGAAAAGAAGAAGAAAGAGGGAGTGAAAAGAGAGGAAAAAGAAGAAAGTCTCTATGAGGTAGGAACTGAACCTTCTTTTAAAAAAATAAAACTATGGTATCAAGTATATGCTTTATTATTTTAGTGTTTTGTACACATTGTTTGCTTAGCTTTGAAATTCTTATAGTACTTGATAAAATTTAGAGTTATTATAATTTGAATATTGACTCTATCGTGGGACTATTATTATAATCTATAAAAACTAAATTATTATTCAAAACTACTAAATAAATATTCTTAATTACATTGAGATATTTTTACCTTGGCTTGGGAATAATTTTATGACATTTACTTTGACCTTTGCAATAAAAGGATTTTTGTGCAATGAATGAACTATCAAGACTAAGACAAACTATGGACCATAATGAAAATCTGACAAAATATGGACTATGATGATGACCTGACAAATGATGGATTGTGATGTCAATTTTTAAAAGAATTATTAAATAATTTTAAATCAAAGTTAGTCCCTTGAAAAATTGACATTTAAATTTAATGATTCTAAGTTTTGTAAATGTTATTTAATTGTCATGATTTATTTATAGACTTGTATATGTTGAATTTATCTATGATATATGACAAGCGCCGAACTCGCCAAAATTGTAACCAGGTTATGCCTATAGCTTGTAGCATAGGAAACAACACCAGATCGTCTCCCAAGGATTTTAAAATGCAATTTGATTAAATCAAGTGAAAAAGGGAGGGTTGGCAAAATTACAAATGCACAACAAAAATAGAATTCAAATTGAAAGATAAAACATAATTAACAAAGTAACCAATCCAAGAAAATTGTCTAAACTTGATTTTAATCCATCCTTGATTACTATAGGTCCATTCAATTATCAATCAAGTCTTTGGTCTTAGATCACTTCAAGACGCCTCTCAATGATCACAGGTCGTCAACTAGAAATGCTTCCAGAATTTAATTAATTGAGGTTAGACAAATTAAGCATCTATCATAAACCCAAATTAACTTGAAAACCAAGATCCAACCAAGTTAAACATTTCATCAAACACCTTCAATGCCTTGTTTAATCTATGAGTTCATCTCTTTGTACATAATAATTAAGCAATTAACATATTAAAATTCCAATTAAGTAACTAGAATTAACAAAGAGAACAAGAAGGAGAGAAACTTGATTAATAGATGAAAGTTAACAATAGAAACGAAATCTAAAAATTAACAATCAAGCATGTTCAATCCCTTGGATTGATTTAAAGGCTCTACCCCTCCATGAGAAAGGGAGAACTCAGAAAAATAAAAAGGGAAGAAGAAAACGAAAATTAGAGAGAATGGAGAGGAATAGAGTTGTAGAGAGAAGGAAGAAAAGTGTCAAAATGAGGGGCGTCTCAGTTTCTGACTTCTAACCTCCTAAACTACTCCCTATTTTAGCTCCACTGATAATCATATATTTTATATATTAATAAACCCTCATTTTCAGTCATTTACACTCTTCATGTTCTTAATTGATTAAGCCTGGTTATGTTTTGTAAGATTGGACTCAAATTGGACTTAATTGATTTTTTCAGTATTATTTGGGTCTTACACTATTTCTGTATTTTGATCATATCTTGAGTTCTAGATGTTTAACAATTATGAATTTTATCTTGTAAGAAAGCTAAGAGAAAGCTCTACAACTTTCATGAGAGCTGAGAGAAAGCTCTACAACTTTCATGAGAGCTCCAGGTAAAATATGGACATCTAGAAGAGCTAAATGAGCTTGGAAGACAGAACACGAGTTTTGTGTCTGGAACCTGAACAGTGTATAGTAATCAGAGCATAACTCAAGTTGTAAGAATTATCTTGGGCTGAACATTTGAAAGTTAAGACGCAGATCTACAACTTTCATGGAGAATACAAGAGCTTATTCGGACAGCTTAGAGGTGATATTAGGTCTGAAATTTAAAACAAAAGTGCTGAAACTGGGCCTGAACAGTCTGTAATAATTGGACCATATCTCGGGCTGTAAGAATGACCTTGGGCTGACATTTGGACATCTGAAAGTTAAGATCCAGATCTACAACTTTCATGAAGATGACTTTTCTATTTGATGACGGAATCCATGAGTTAAGCAATGAATGATTTCGGAGACAAAAAATCTGAATAATTTTTCACTCTTATCCTCACCATTTGGCATTTTCCACTCATTCATCCACTCATCCACCTACTCTTAATCAGTCTCCTTGTCATTTTGTATCTCTAATCCTCTATAAAAGGCACCATTGGCTGACCATTTAGGGCACTTGGTGTTAGGCTTAGTTTTTACAAGTTATGATTATGCTTGTTTCTTGTTTTACTTTGTTATAATTTTCTCTTATTCTAAAGTGAAGCTATGTTCATTTTTCTCTTCTTCTCTCTTTCTTTCTTCTTATCCATAAGTAACTAAATCTTCATCTTGCTTGGGTGAAAGAGTGAAGCTCTTGGTAATGAAATAAGGTTAGATTATTCTATTCCTTGTGCTTAAATGATATATTATCAATTAGACATTATATATGTTGTATTTTGTTTCCAATCAATTTAGAAACCTTCTTTGTATAATGGAGATCTTGATTTATAGACAATAGGATTGGCACAGTGAATGCTTAAACTCATTTACAAATGTTGGTAGATAATTAAAGGAATCATAATATGATTGCATATATAATTGAACTTTGAATGTTATATTTTCCGATTGGAACCTCCGTTGTGTGTAGATTTCAATTGAGTTATAAAGAAAAATAATCTTACCTTTAATTTATTACTAAGAGTGGATCTCCTAACCCAAGCAAGTTCTTAAATTCATTTGTGAACTTCTTTTATTACTTTTGGTATTGTGACAAATCCTTTTCTTACCTCAATTAATTTTTCTTCATCAATTCCCTGTGGATCGACCTCAGACTCCTGAGAAATTTGTTACTTGAGACAACCTGCACTTAGGTTTGCATCCTTTAAATCCCGTAGTCATCCACATAATTAAAAACCCACTAATTACAGAACTAGGTCCATTATGAATAATTAGGCCCAAACCTCACGCAATTTGGAGGTCTATAACTAAAGTTATCACCAAAACAACATCAAAGTGTCTCTGAACTCGTATTCTAACTTTCAAGCCCAATTAGGTCCACTAGACATCCGATTGAGACTTCGAGCTCTCATCAAAGTTGTAGAGCTTCCTCTTAGCTTTCCTACAAGGTAAAATTTATGATTATCAGATATCTAGAACTCAAATTATGGCCAAAATACATAAACAACGTCAAAGCTCATTAATGCTGAAAATAATTCAATTAGGCCCAATTTGAGCCCAAACTCACAAAATATGACCAAGCTCAATCAATTAAGAATATGAAGAGTGTAAATGACTAAACATGAGGGTTTATTAATGTATAAAATATATGATTATCAAATTCTTCCACAGTTAGCTTTTTGCACTTTTGGGCAAAACACAAAAGACCAAAATAAGGGCATAAGGAATAAACAAAAAAAAACTCAAATTCTAATGACATTTAAGATTGTAAAAGTTTACAAGCAAGAAGAGCAACCAAAGTTTCAAGGGATCAAAACATTCATAGGGTAACATTTCTTCACTGTTCAAACCAACAAGCAAGGTAGCTTCAAATTGAAAAGCATGAATCAAGAATGATAGATCCTCACAAGATGCACTCTCAATCCCTCAAGTGTGTACAAGGTAAGTATTTCACTCAATTCAACCCATGAAAATTGCACTACCATAAGCTTGCTTGTCTTCTCCTTCTCCATTACCAAACACATACACATAAAAATCAAGAGGACTTTATTCAAGGTTGTAATGGGGTCAAGGTAAGGGAAGGAAACTATACGGATTGAGAGTGCATCTTGTGAGGACCCAAAACTATACCCTATTCTACTATGAAATGACATTTCTCAAAATTCAGGACAAGGTTAGTTTCAATGTAGCGATGCAGTACTCTAGATAAACTATCCAAACAAGAATCAAAAGAAGAACCATATACAATGAAATCATCTATAAACACTTCTATGCAATCCTCTGGAAAGTCAGAGAAAATATTTACCATGCACCGCTAAAAGGTACTAGGGGCATTGCAGAGGCCAAAAGGTATCCTCCTGTAAGCAAAGGTGCCGAAAGGGCAGGTGAATGTGGTCTTCTCCTAATGTTCAAGTACAATGTGAATATGAAAGTAGCCAGTGTATCCATCCAGGAAGCAATAATGGGATTTCCCAGCCAATTGATCTAGCATCTGATCAATGAAAGACAAGGGGTAATGGTCTTTCCGAGTGGCCTAGTTTAGTCTGTAACACCCCAAATTTCCTATCTATTAGACAGTAATTTTGACAGTTCACAATTACCTAGTTTCTTGAATCCTTACCTTATTCTAAGAACATCTCTAGTTATGAGTTTTCACAAAATCATTCATCTTGAGCTTCAAATCCAAGCTTCAAGTTTCTATCATAAAGGGTAAAGTTCTTATCTCTTCACCCAAACTTCAAGTTTTAATTTTCTAAGCCATGCTTGAACCATGGTTTACCTATTTCTACACTTGTTATTGATTGTAACATTTGTTTATGATTTTTAGGGATTTTTTCATGGAGATCTACGAAATTGGTAGGAAGGAAAACTAAGTATTTTCACTTCATTCTTTATCTTAACCAAGTCTAAGAAGCCTTTCTTTCACAAAAAATCAAAAACTCTAACCTTGTTCTTCAAGAGGAACCATTTGGCCATTCACCCAAAATCACCATCCAATCTCTTTTAATTTCATCCAACCATAGATCTTGAATCTACATGATACTCTAAGCAACTTTCATGTTGAAGACTTTCTCTAAATCATCCATCTTCAACCTTGTTCTTCAAGTTAAAGATTGAAGCTTTATTAGTGAATTTTATTCATCTTCACTTTTCTTTTGATTTTCAAGGTTCTAACCATGATTCTAATCCATGGTTTTCTTATTCAAGTCCTATATATATATTAATTATGTGTGTTTTGTTTTGTATTTGAGAAGCCCTTGGTGGTGAAGGACTTAGAAAAAGAAGCAAAACAAAGAGCTTTTGAGGTTCTTCAAGAGGTAAGAGGGAGATTCATCTCACCAACCAAGTATGGTGGTGAGAGATGGTTTGTGTATTTGATGGATGATGAATCCATGTGAGGATTCATATCCATGGTCATGTAATAATTTGTGGGTGTTTATGTGCTTTGATTATTTGCCTATGCTTGGCATGATTTGCATGATTTATTTGCTTTGATTATGGCATGCTTGTGATGTATATGTTGAATATGTATTTGTATGTCATGATTTGATGATGGAAAGGAAAGTGATTTTTGGTTCCAAAGACCAAGAGGAATTTTGGCCAAGACACCTCAAAATAGGTGTTCATAATTTAATATTTTCATGAAGGATAAAATTGGATGATTAGAGAAGCATGAAAAATAAATAAAGGGTTTGTTTTTCAAGAAGTAGTGTTCACGGTTTTGAGAAGGATTTTTATTGATTTATTTTGTGTAAAAAGTTTCTAAGCATTTTACTAAACATGAGTTTTAAATGAAAAAGGTAAAGTTGATTTTAAGGATTTGCAAAGAAAGTAAAAATGAAAAATGAACAAATGATTTGATTTCAAAGACCAAGTGCTCACGGTTTTTATGAAGAATTTTTAATGGTTTCGTTTGTGTAAAACCATATTGACTTAGAAGGAAAAATATTTGATGGCAATTGGAATCAAGTACCATGGTTTTGAAGGCTTGTGAATGCCTTAATTTTATGAAACAAAGTGGTTTTCCAAGTGGAAATACAATTGGATTTAGTACAAGGAATTTAGAAAGTGAATCAGAGTGTTTTATCACTTGAGAAAATGGAATTTTTCGTCTAAGAATGGAAAAGAGAGGTTGAAAGTGTTTGAACTTTAATTTATTCTAAAGAGAGTTGATTTTGGAATTGATTTGAGAAAAATGGAGAATATAATGGTGATTTAAAATTTACTAACGTGGAACTCAACCTTTGGGTTTTGGAGTGCATTAGGAAATTTTAAATGAGAAACATTGATTTAATTCCATAAAATGATGAATTTGTGGAATAAATTGTGAAAAAGATTTTCTTGAGTAAGAAAATGTGGAAAATAATGTGAGTAGTCATATTATTTTGAGAAAGATTGAAATTGAATTTTTGAAGGTTGAGAAATATTTTTCGTAATGGAATTATGGTGAAAAATGATATATGTAACTTAAAAATGTGATTTTTAAGCTACGCGATTTGAAATACGTTTAAATATTTCTATGCGATTTGAAAAACGTTTAAATATTTTACGCGATTGAAATATTGTTGAAAAATCACTACGTGATTGAAAAGTGATGAAATATTTTTACGTGATTGTGAAAATGGTGGAAAATCGCTATGCGATTTGAGAAACGTGTAAATATTTTTACGCGATCGAGAAAATGTTAAAAAATCAATACGTGATTTGAAAATGCAACAGAAGTGTTGTGGAATTGTGAAAACGTATCAGAAATGTTGCGCAATTGTGAAAAACACGACAAAAGGGTTTTGTGACTATGAAAACGTGATAACATGATTTTCGCTATTGAAAATACAGTATGAATGCTGTTGAATCAGTGTATGGATACTGTATGAGAAAATGATGAGTTTTGCCTGTGATTGGCATTTGGTGCATTTTATATGCATTGGAAAGATATGCTTGTAATTGGCATTTGGTGCATTATACATGCATTGGAAAAATATGCATTGAGGCATAGGATTAAATTGAACAAATGAATTTGAGAAGATTGGCCCTTGTGGTTGGACTTGCACTGATATAATCGTGCATTGTATAAAATATAGCTGATAGCTATTATGGCCCTTGTGGTTGAAGAGGGAATGAGAATTGAAAAGTGAGGTCTATGATGGATCTTGGGGGCGTCGAGGCGCAACGATCGACCAATGGACAGTTGGCAAGTACCATGTGCCACTTGGCGATGCAGTCCGTTGCAACGCATTGACGATAATCGACAAGAACACGATTTTTTTCGAAGACTGGAGATTGTTTGTGGGCTAAGGCTGGGCAATTAACCAGAGCATTCTTCTCAAAATTGTGAAAACCTCCATGGAGTTGTTTTTGAAAAATTGAGTCTTTGTGCACATGCATATTGGTATGAAAATTGAACTGTTGAATAATACTGGATGATGATGATGATAAATAATGTTGATGGCATTATTGTTATTATCATGTGATTTGAATTGATGAATACTTGGATATTGTTGAGGACATCATCGTGAATATTGAAAGATATTTGAACTGATAAATGATTGGATGATGATAGTTGATTAATGTTGAGTGCATTATTAGAATTACGATATGATATATCTGTGTGGTATGCTGTTTGTATTATCTCTGTGCTACCATGTTGGTATTGGCGTAGGTGATCTCACCTCTTTGTTATATTGTTTGGTTGGGCTTATGTTGTAAAAATTATATAATAGATGGAACGAGTTATCTTAGACATGACGGGTGGTAAATACTCTGAGATTGGTGACAACATTGAGGAGTAGCCATTCAGGATTCGATAGTGTGCAGTGTGAACAAGGAACAGATGTCTAATGCATCAAGATGGATACAAGAAGGAATAAGTATGTTAAGTTTTACCGTTAGTGTTGTACCGTGCAATTAAGTAAGACCCGTGATGAGGTTTGCTACTATTAAAAAAAGAGAGTCTGTTAGTTTTATATTTCTCTTTAAATTGTTAAATATTAATTGGTGTCAATATTGTATATTAATCGGTTTAAATATATTTTCAGTAATACTTATAGATTTCAGTAAGTTTATGTTTCTGTAATAAGAAATTTTAAAACTCACCTTTTATAACTCAAACCTTTTATGAACTTCTTTACAGATTATGAGTTGGGAGTCGAAAATGTGATACCCTGAGGAAGGTGTTATATTAGTTGGTATCAGAGCACAGTTTGAGTCTTTTGGGGTTTGTGGTTAAGTCTGTTTTGCTTGTGTTGTGTTCTCTATGTTTTGTTTTCTGAAAGGAAACAAGGTTGTTTGAAATGGATACCAGATTCATTTTATTTTGTTTCATCCGTCTTTGAAGAAAGGAAATGGCTCGTGGTAGACGTACGCATGTAGAAGCGGAACATGATACTAACAATACGGTTGTAATGATGGGAGCAATGTGGAGGATAACTGACGTGACAGTATAACAGCAACAGAGGATCGCTAAATAGTAGGAACTGAAAGTTGAGGTTCAGGATCTGATGGTAAAGAATCAGTTTTGAAATACAAGATTTCGTAATTTTGGAATTGAGTATTCTAAAGGAGGGATATTAGAAAAGTAATTGATTTCAACGGAAAACATATTTACGATTATTGGAAATTAGCAAGAGCAGTAAACGTGTGGAGGTAGTGCTTAGCAGTAAACTTGGTCGGACCATGATGTCTTTACTGTTATATAAGAAATATGGAAAGGGGCACTTAACGAAGGATTATATGTTCAAGAAAATAATTTGTTTTAAGTGTGGGAAGTTTGGACACATTTTCAGAGATTGTGTTCCATTGAAAATGAAGTTTTCTGTTAGTAAAAATCTCAGGTAGTAGGGAGAGTCGATACGTCGAATGGAACGGGAGTGTTCTGAGCTGAAGACATAAACAAGGGAGACTATATTGTAGAAGGTAAGTCTTTACCTATTCTTTATAGCATATGATTGAGTAGATCAATTATATGTTGGTGTTATCTGTGTCTTCGTGATCTTCTGACTTGTTTACTTCTGTTTCTATTACTAGCCTATCGTGCTATTCATGTTATTCAAATTATTGTTATGGATCAAATTTTTGTGTTAGTTTGATCTGTTTATTTCTTTCATAAATAGATTTGATCTTTGAAAACGGATTGGTTATTTTCCAACCATATCCGATGAGATTGTCTCAATAAAGTGTTAATAATCCAGAAAATTCATTCCTGAAAATTAGGCAATATCAATTCTTGTTGGATATGTCTGGTAACATATCAAATAGTTTGCTATTTTTCATAATGTCTTTCATGTATTGCAATTGCAAGAAGAAAGAATATTTTGCAAGAAAGGATATTCCTATTTAAATCAATGTCATAGTATCTAATATAGTGTTATTGAAAGAGGACGCGATGTGTGAGACACTTCCTGTTAAGAGTAAAGGCTGGAGAATGAAGCGATACAAGGACAAGGAAGTTTCAAGTGACGTTGTTCGGAGTGGCGAATGTTTTCGTAATATCCATGGATTAGGTGAGTAGAATTTTTCGTCCTTATTTAGATAGAATTGTCATTATTTCTTTGTTGACGACATTCTGATCTATTCTCGAAATTATAAGGAACATACTGAACATCTCAGTGTGATTTTCCAAGTTCTAGAAGAGAAGTGGTTATATGCTAAGTTGTTGAGATGTGAATTCTAGATGGATGAAGTTTAGTTTTGGGTTCCGTAATTCTAAGGAAGGAATTGCGATTAATGTAACACCCCAATTTTTGATAAATTACAGTAACGACTAAACTATACTGTTTTGTATTTTTTTGTGTGTTGTAAATTTGTTTTAGTTGTTATGTGAATGTTTTGGATCTTTGTGTATGAATTACTCCGAGTCAGGAAAATAATAATTTTCCCAGGCCGGATGAATTTTTGAACTGTTTAGTAGGACCGGGGGAGCTTACTAAACCCGAAACCAGAAATAGTATTCGAAAATCTTCATTGTTTGACAATTTATCTAGATACGTGTTATTATTGAACCACAGTAAAAAAAAATTTAATTTTTATCGCAGTAAATTTTAGACAGCAAAAATTAGTTTTACCGCAGTAATTTTTGTCAATTTGAAATTAACTACAAGTTAAAATCTATGTAGAGAAATAGACGTAGGTAAAATCATAAATCTATTTATCTTAGGCAAAATCATAAATCTATCCACCTTAGGTTAAAGTTATAAACCTATTTACATTAGGTTAAAGTTGTAAATTTATTTACCGTCGGTTAAAGTTATAAAAATTTATTTACCCTAGGTTAAAGTCATAAATCTATTTACCTTAGGTTAAGGTTATAAATCTACTTACCATAAGTGAAATCATAAACCTAATTACCTAGCCCTAGTAATTAAGTTTTCTATTTACCTAGATTCTATAATCATGTTAGTGGACCTAGTATGTTTAATGTAGAAACCAAAGAGGTAAAACACTTTGACCCACGTACAACTCATACATTTCATTATAACATGGAATGGGATTCTTTTGTTGGTGAATTCCACCAAGGTCACATGGCCATGTCCATCAAGAAGGTGAATGATTCTTCAAATAATGCATAATAATGCATTCTATCATTTATGATCACTTGGAGTTTAGTTATCCTTCAACTACCTTGTCTCCCACTCAAATATTCAATGAATTTCCATCCATTCACTCCATGTAACTCCAAGACAATGCACATGATTTTTAGGCTATCATTTTGATTCCATCACACTTAATCATACACTTTAGTGAGCTAGCATGCACCACCTTGTCTCCTTGAGTGCTCCACCAAGCAATTATCACAAATCATTCCACCCACTCCTCCAATGCACCACATGGCTATATATAGTGTAGGAGACCTCTCCACTTAATTTTCCATCACTCCTATCTATTCTCTCCATTCTCTTTCTTCAAGAACACAAGAACTCAAAGAAGAACTTCATCTTTTCTCCATTTCTTGAGCCATTCGGCCACCACTCCCAAATCACACTTTCACTCTTCAAAAATTTTATCCAACCTCATTTCCTAAAGCTAAACACCATTCCAAACATCTTTCATGTTGTGAGTTTCTTCGAAATCAACCATCTTGAGCTTGGAAATCAAGGTTGAAATTTCTATCCTATTAGGTAAAATTCTTGTTTCCTATTTCTAAATTTGTTTTTAAATTTCTAAGCCATGTTTGATCCATGGTTATTCTTTCTCAAGCTTAGTTTTGTATTTTGTAAATTGTTTAAGCTTGATAGGTATTTTCTTGAAGCCACACAAAATTCTCCAAAGAAGCTTTCAAGAGGGATAGTCTTCAAGAGGTAAGAGAGAGATTTAATCTCATCAACTATTTTGGTAGTATGAAAATGGATTGTGCGTGGTGAAGAATCCATGAGGATTCATTTACTTGAATGTTTATGGTTTTACTTTATTGTATGATTGATTTTGATGTATGTATTTTCAAATGCTTGATTTGTTGAAGACATAGTAAATTTCGGTCACATGCCATTCAATATACTTTTAATCTAAAATTATTTTTCAAGTATAGATTTTCGAAGATTAAGTAACAAATAATTGGATTAAATATTTTTACAATGGAAAATGAGATAGGTAATGATTATATATTTGGTTATGGAAAATAAATTAATTTTGGACTAACAAGTCAAGAATTGATGTTTAGATTAAAAGATATATATATTTTCTTAAAGGTGGTTTTAAAAGATTTATTTAATGAGAACTCAATTTAGTAATTTTTATTATGATAATTGAGAATACGTTTTAAAATTTATTTAGCGCTCTAAGTATTTTATTAAAAAGGATTTTTAATTTCGGAAAGTTTTCAAAAATTAATTTAGAACGTCAAGAAATATTTTATACGGTGAAAAATAGTAGAAATACTTTATGCATATTTAAAATAATGATGTTTAAATTACGCGATTGAGAAAATGATTTAAAAATATTACACGAATGAGAAAATGATTTTAAAAACGTAGGAAAATAACTATGAGATTTGGAAACATTGAAAAATATTTACGTGGTAAAAAATGTGGGAAAATACCTACGCAATTTGAAAACGTTGGAAAATAATCATGAGATTGTGAAAATACGGTAAAATATTTATGCGATTAAAAATAACAGCAGGATGCTGTCGAGTTGGACCCGGTTATATTGAAGGATGGTACTGCCGAGTTATGGCACTTGACCATGTGATTTGATGATATTATGATATATGTGAATTTTTGAGTCTTGCACCATGTATTGAGGAATATGTTGTTTTTGGTGTCATTGACGAGTTATACCTAAGAGGATGAATTACACCCCTGTTTGGGTGCGATAGGCATAGTGTTGTTCATTTATTGAACTTGGAGGCATTGGTGTGCGGAAATTCCACATGTGGACAGTTGGTAGCTCCTCTGGGCCGTGGTACCGAGCATGACACACTAGTGATCTTGACAAAGCACTATTCTTAATCACGATCTTGTTGGGGACGGTCTTGTAGAATGCCTGTAGTACACGATGAATTTGACTGTGTACTGTGCGAGCCACGACGAATTTGACTGTGTAGCACATGGCCCGCGGCAGCCGAGTTGACAGACAGGTTCTTCCGGGATCATTCCCTCTGATTGGTTGTGTTTAGCTCCATGGAGTAGGTTTGTGTCGTGTACATGTGCATTATGAGTCTGCATATTATATTATTCTGATATATTCTATGAAATGTTATATATGTTGTAATAACATGTTTTAATGACATATCTGGTTGTATTTATCGTTTTCTATACTGCCTGATGGTAATGATAACAGATTGTTTCACCTCTTTATATGTATTTCTGTGTTATTATTATTATGTACGGTAAAGACGGTGAAGAGGATCAACCTCTTAATTTTCCGTGAGAGATGCAGCAATCTGAGGACTAGCACGAAGGAGGCGAGCTGTTGGATTATCCTTACTGGTTGGCTTGATTGTTTTGTGTTGGTTATGTCTGTACTGTATTTTTTTTGGATTTTCTTAGTCTGTTGGACTTGGGCAAGTCTGTTATCTACTTTTGTGTGTCAAACGGTTATGAGTTGATTTTTAATTATTTTTCTTAAACAAAACCATATGGATATTATGGTATGTATGTAATAATGTATTTTATTTCATGTTCTGTTTTTATTTATTTAGTAATGTTTTCCGCAAGAAGAAATGGTCATAGGACGAAGGTTGAAACAATAATGGAAGATAATTGGATTTGTATAGGATGATTATTGATCTTCTTAGAATACATAACTAAAATTTTACAACTCGTGTTGTACTTATTATTAAACGATTTATAACTTGGGAAGGTTTTTATTTCAATTTGTCGTAAATGTGACACCCTACATCGGGGTGTTACAATTAGTTAGTATCAGAGCCCATGTTAAGAGTCTTTTGGGGTTTGTGGTTAGGTCTGTTTTGCTTGTGTTGTGTGATTCTCTGTGATTTGTTCTGAATGGACACATCTAACTTTTTTTGATTTGACTTGTTGAAGAACGACATGTCTCGTGGAAGAGGAACACACATGAATACGGGACGTGACACCGACGCGATGACTACAGCTGTCGAAGCTATCCAAAGAATAGCCGAGGTGATAGCACAACAGAACCGACAAGCAGCCAATCGCCAAGAAATAAATATTGATGCTCATAACTTGTCTGAGTTTCGACGCAATCACCCGCTGCAGTTTCGGGGCGAGTTTGATCCGGAGAAGGCTAGTCTATGGATTCAAGAGCTAGAGAAGATATTTGAAGGGATAGGATGTTCTGATGATCAAAAGGTGACTTACGCCACATTCATGCTGATGGGTGATGGCGAGAATTGGTGAAAAGGAACTAGGAAGCTACTGTAAGCCGAGGGAAGAGCGATCACGTGGGAAGTATTCTGTGAAGTATTTCTGGAAAAATATTTTTCGGAAAGTGTGCGACATGCCAAAGAAATGGAATTTCTTGGCTTACGTCAAGGTAGCATGTCAATGAATGAATATGCTGCAAAATTTGAGAGCTTGTCTAAGTTCTCGAGGTACTTCCAGATCCAACTTAATGAGGTTTGGAAATGTCGCAAGTTCGAGGAAGGATTACGAGTGGAATTGAAACGAGGTGTGCTGCCGATGCGAATAAATCAATTCCCAGCATTGATGGATACTTGTCGACGACTCGAGGAGCTAGAGCCGTCAAAGGATATGAGGAACCGGAACTTTGGACCGACTAGATTCCAAAAAGGGGGAAACAACAACAACAACCGATTTCAGCGGAACCCGTATGCGAGACCGCCAGGGAACCAACCCAAAAATCAATCTTTTGAGGGAAGTTCTAGTGGCAACAAAGCGGGGCAAGCGGTGGCGTTTACCCCAAAATGTTTCAAGTGTAACAAGAGTGGTCATATGTCCAGAGATTGTTCAATCAAGGGACTTATTTGCTTCCGATGTGGAAAGCCTGGGCATTCTTATAGGGAATGCGACTAGCCAAAGAAGGAGCCATCACTGAGTAACGTTCGTGCTGCTCAACCACAAGCTGGAGGGCGAGTATATACGATGAGTGGAGTTGAAGCCTCCTGGTCTGAAGATCTTATCAAGGGAGAAGGTGTCATAGCAGGTAATCTTTTAACTGTACTATATGATTCGGGTGCAACTCACTCATTTATTGCATATGACTGTGTGGATCGGTTGGGCTTATCTGTGTCTTCTTTGAGTTTTCAATTGATTGTTTCTACACCAACTGCCAAGCCCGTTGTTACTTCTAAAGTATGTTTGAATTGTCATGTTGGCATTCATGGTCGAGTCTTTTCTATTGATTTAATTTGTTTACCCCTTGTTGACATAGATATAATCTTAGAAATAGATTGGTTATCTTCTAACCATATCCTATTAGACTGTTCCAATAAGACCTTAATTTTTCCTAAGAATGAGAATTCTGGATTTTTAACTGCTGCTAAAGTCGAATCATTATTGAGGGATGGAGCTCAAGGATACACGTTGCTGTCTTCTTTAGAAGTCAAGAGCGAAAAGGATGTGAATACTATTTCTGTCGTCAACGAGTTTCCTGAAGTTTTTCCTGATGATGTACCTGGTTTACCACCGGAAAGAGAGATAGAATTTTCTATCGATCTTGTACCAGGAGCAGGTCCTATTTCGATTGCGCCGTATCAGATGCCGCCTTCAGAATTAGTAGAGTTGAAGAAGCAATTGGAGGAACTGTTGGAAAAGCGGTTTATACGACCGAGTGTGTCGCCATGGGGAGCTCCGGTGCTGTTAGTGAAAAAGAAAGATGGGACTTCTCATCTTTGTGTTGATTATCGCCAGCTGAACAAGGTTACGATAAAGAACAAATATCCATTTCCAAGAATTGATGATTTAATGGATCAACTGAAGGGAGCAGCAATTTTCTCCAAAATAGGTTTGCGATCAGGTTACCATCAAATTCGTGTCAAGGTAGAGGATATACCTAAAACAGCTTTCCGAACTCGCTATGGGCATTATGAATATCAAGTGATGCCGTTCGGTGTGACGAATGCTCCTGCAATATTCATGGATTACATGAATAGGATCTTTTGTCTATACCTAGACATATTTGTCGTTGTCTTTATCGATGACATTCTGATCTACTCTCAAAGTCCTGAAGAGCACGCTGAACATCTTAGCATAGTTCTTCAGATCCTGAAAGAAAAGAAGTTGTTTGCAAAGTTGTCAAAGTTCGAATTTTGGTTAGAAGAAGTGCAATTTTTGGGTCACGTGATTTCTAAGGATGGAATTGCGGTGGATCCATCAAAGGTGGAAATAATTCTGCAATGGGAAAGGCCCAAGATAGTGACTGAGATTCGGAGCTTTGTTGGATTAGCTGGTTATTATCGACGGTTTATTACAGATTTCTCCAAGATAGCAGGACCTCTTACACAACTCACGAGGAAGAATCAAGCTTTTGTTTGGATAGATAAATGCGAAGAGAGTTTCCAAGAGTTGAAGAAAAGATTGACGACTGCACCAGTGTTGACTTTACCAGATCCAAGCAAGTCTTTTGAGGTGTATTGCAACGCATCTTACCGGGGATTAGGATGTGTACTGATGCATAATAGAAATGTGGTAGCTTATGCTTCAAGACAACTGAAGGTACATGAAAGGAATTACCCAACGCATGATTTGGAGTTAGCCGCAGTGGTTTTTGCATTAAAGATATGGAGGCATTTTCTTTATGGGGCTACATTCGATGTATTCAGTGACCACAAGAGTTTAAAATACCTGTTCAATCAAAAGGAATTGAACATGAGGCAGAGACGATGGTTAGAGTTCTTAAAAGATTATGATTTTCAACTTCAATACCATCCAGGAAAAGCAAATGTTGTGGCAGATGCCTTAAGTAGGAAGGTGATCAGTGTCTCAGCTATGATGATAAAGGAAGAAGAGTTGATAACACAGTTTAGGGATATGGGACTATCTGTGGAATTAGCATCAGGAAGGATTCGTTTGAGTAAGGTTACTGTTTTGAATGACTTGTTGGAGGAAATCCGAAAGAAACAAGATGATGATCCATTTTTACAGAACGAGAAGGAATTCTTAAAGCAAGGTCATCCAGCAACTATTGAAGAAGGATCTGACGGAATCTTAAGGTTCAAGGGTAGGATTTGTATACCTAATGATCCTGACCTGAAGCAAGCGATTCTTGATGAAGCACATACTAGTAGATTGAGTATGCATCCAGGAATGACTAAGATGTATCAAGATTTAAAACGGATGTTTTGGTGGCCAAGGATGAAGAGAGATGTTGCAGATCGAGTTACGTCTTGTCTAGTCTGTCAAAAGGCAAATGTTGAACATCAAAGACCTGCCGGTATGTTACAACATTTGACTATTCCAGAATGGAAATGGGATAATATATCAATGGATTTTGTTACTGGTTTGCCAAGAACAAAGAAGAGTCATGATGCTATATGGGTTATAGTTGATAGGCTTACGAAGTCTGCACACTTCTTGTCAATCAATATCAAGTATTCAATAGAACGATTAACCCAAGTGTACATTAGTGACATTGTTAGACTTCATGGTGTACTCTCTTGTATAGTTTCTGATAGAGACCCAAGGTTTACCTCGAGGTTTTGGCAAAGCTTGCAAGGAGCTATGGGAACAAAATTACGTCTGAGTTCTGCTTACCATCCGCAGACAGATGGTCAGACTGAAATGACTATCCAGTCATTGGAGGATCTTCTAAGAGCCTGTGTGTTAGAACAGAAGGGGAGTTGGGATGAATTCTTGTCTCTAATAGAATTCACCTACAACAACAGTTTCCACTCAAGCATAGGGATGGCACCCTACGAGGCACTGTATGGGCGACGATGCCGAACACCTTTGTGTTAGTATCAAGATGGAGAAAGCATGTCCATTGGACCTGATCTTGTGCAACAAACAATGGAAAAAGTGAAGATGATTCAGGAAAAGATGAGGATGACTCAGAGCCGTCAGAAAAGCTATGCAGATAAGAGAAGAAGACCTCTTGAATTTGAGGAAGGTGAACACGTATTCTTGCGAGTGACACCCACGACTGGTGTTGGAAGAGTTATCAAATCCAGAAAACTCACTCCTAAATTCATTGGACCTTACCAAATTATTCGTCGGATAGGTCCAGTAGCCTACCAAATAGCTTTACCACCTTTTCTTTCCAACCTTCATAGTGTATTCTATATGTCTCAGTTGAGAAAATATATTCCCGATCCAACTCATGTCATACAGCCCGATGAAGTATAGCTAAAAGAAAATTTGACTTATGAGACACTTCCTGTTAAGATTGAGGACAGGAGAATGAAGCAACTTCGGGGAAAAGAGATTATATTGGTGAAGGTTATCTGGAATGCAGCAACAGGTGATGCGACTTGAGAAGTTGAAGATAAAATGAAGGAGCAATACCCACATCTTTTCTAAGGTACGGTAAATTTCGGGGACGAAATTTCTGTTAGTGGGGGAGAGTTGTAACACCCCAATTTTTGATAAATTATAGTAACGACTAAACTGTACTGTTTTGTATTTTTTTTGTGTTGTAAATTTATTTTAACTGTTATGTGAATGTTTTGGATCTTTGTGTATGAAATACTCCGAGTCAAGAAAATAATAATTTTCCCAGGCCGGATGAATTTTTGAACTGTTCAGTAGGGCCGGGGGATCTTACTAAACCCAAAACTAGAAACAGTATTCAAAAATCTTCGTTGTTTGACAATTTATCTAGATACGCGTTATTATTGAACCACAGTAACAAAAAATTTAATTTTTACCATAGTAAATTTTAGACAGTAAAAATTAGTTTTATCGCAGTAATTTTTGTCAATTTGAAATAAACTACAAGTTAAAATCTATGTAGAGAAATAGACGTAGGTAAAATCATAAATCTATTTACCTTAGGCAAAATCATAAATCTATCCACCTTAGGTTAAAGTTATAAACCTATTTACATTAGGTTAAAGTTGTAAATTTATTTACTGTCGGTTAAAGTTATAAAAATTTATTTACCCTAGGTTAAAGTCATAAATCTATTTACCTTAGGTTAAGGTTATAAATCTACTTACCATAAGTGAAATCATAAACCTAATTACTTAGCCCTAGTAATTAAGTTTTCTATTTACCTAGATTCTATAATCATGTTAGTGGACCTAGTATGTTTAATGTAGAAACCAAAGAGGTAAAACACTTTGACCCACGTACAACTCATGCATTTCATTATAACATGGAATGGGATTCTTTTGTTGGTGAATTCCACCAAGGCCACATGGCCATGTCCATCAAGAAGGTGAATGATTCTTCAAATAATGCATAATAATGCATTCTATCATTTATGATCACTTGGAGTTTAGTTATCCTTCAACTACCTTGTCTCCCACTCAAATATTCAATGAATTTCCATCCATTCACTCCATGTAACTCCAAGACAATGCACATGATTTTTAGGCTATCATTTTGATTCCATCACACTTAATCATACACTTTAGTGAGCTAGCATGCACCACCTTGTCTCCTTGAGTGCTCCACCAAGCAATTATCACAAATCATTCCACCCACTCCTCCAATGTACCACATGGCTATATATAGTGTAGGAGACCTCTCCACTTAATTTTCCATCACTCCTATCTATTCTCTCCATTCTCTTTCTTCAAGAACACAAGAACTCAAAGAAGAACTTCATCTTTTCTCCATTTCTTGAGCCATTCGGCCACCACTCCCAAATCACACTTTCACTCTTCAATAATTTTATCCAACCTTACTTCCTAAAGCTAAACACCATTCCAAACATCTTTCATGTTGTGAGTTTCTTCGAAATCAACCATCTTGAGCTTGGAAATCAAGGTTGAAATTTCTATCCTATTAGGTAAAATTCTTGTTTCCTATTTCTAAATTTGTTTTTAAATTTCTAAGCCATGTTTGATCCATGGTTATTCTTTCTCAAGCTTAGTTTTGTATTTTGTAAATTGTTTAAGCTTGATAGGTATTTTCTTGAAGCCACACAAAATTCTCCAAGGAAGCTTTCAAGAAGGATAGTCTTCAAGAGGTAAGAGGGAGATTTAATCTCATCAACTATTTTGGTAGTATGAAAATGGATTGTGTGTGGTGAAGAATCCATGAGGATTCATTTACTTGAATGTTTATGGTTTTACTTTATTGTATGATTAATTTTGATGTATGTATTTTCAAATGCTTGATTTGTTGAAGACATAGTAAATTTCGGTCACATGTCTTTCAATATACTTTTAATCTAAAATTATTTTTCAAGTATAGATTTTCGAGGATTAAGTAACAAATAATTGGATTAAATATTTTTACAAAGGAAAATGAGATAGGTAATGATTATATATTTGGTTATGGAAAATAAATTAATTTTGGACTAACAAGTCAAGAATTGGTGTTTAGATTAAAAGATATATATATTTTCTTAAAGGTGGTTTTAAAAGATTTATTTAATGAGAACTCAATTTAGTAATTTTTATTATGATAATTGAGAATACGCTTTAAAATTTATTTAGCGCTCTAAGTATTTTATTAGAAAGGATTTTTAATTTTGAAAAGTTTTCAAAAATTAATTTAGAACGTCAAGAAATATTTTATACGGTGAAAAATAGTAGAAATACTTTATGCATATTTAAAATAATGATGTTTAAATTACGCGATTGAGAAAATGATTTAAAAATATTACGTGCTTGAGAAAATGATTTAAAAATATTACACGAATGAGAAAATGATTTTAAAAACGTAGGAAAATAACTATGAGATTTGGAAACGTTGAAAAATATTTACGTGATAAAAAAATGTGGGAAAATACTTACGCAATTTGAAAACGTTGAAAAATAATCATGAGATTGTGAAAATGCAGTAAAATATTTACGCGATTGAAAATAACAGCAGTATGCTGTCAGGTTGGACCCGGTTATATTGAAGGATGGTACTGCCGAGTTATGGCACTTGACCATGTGATTTGATGATATTATGATATATGTGAATTTTTGAGTCTTGCACCATGTATTGAGGAATATGTTGTTTTTGGTGTCATTGACGAGTTATACCTAAGAGGATGAATTACACCCCTGTTTGGGTGCGATAGGCGTAGTGTTGTTCATTTATTGAACTTGGAGGCATTGGTGTGCGGAAATTCCACATGTGGACAGTTGGTAGCTCCTCTGGGCCGTGGTACCGAGCATGACACACTAGTGATCTTGACAAAGCACTATTCCTAATCACGATCTTGTTGGGGACGGTCTTGTAGAATTCTGTAGTACACGATGAATTTGATCAGTGTCTGCGTGCGAGCCACGATGAATTTGATTTGTGTAGCACGTACGTGGCCATGGCAGGCCGAGTTGACAGACAGGTTCTTAGGGATCATTCCCCTCGATTGGTTGTGTTTAGCTCCATGGAGTAGGTTTGTGTCGTGTACATGTGCATTATGAGTCTGCATATTATATTATTCTGATATATTCTATGAAATGTTATATATGTTGTAATAACATGTTTTGATGACATATCTGGTTGTATTTATCATTTTCTATGCTGCCTGATGGTAATGATGACAGATTGTCTCACCTCTTTGTATGTATTTCTATGTTATTATTATTATGTACGGTAAAGACGGTGAAGAGGATCAACCTCTTAATTTTTCGTGAGAGAAGCAGCAATCCGAGGACCAGCACGAAGGAGGCGAGTCGTTGGATTATCCTTACTGGTTGGCTTGATTGTTTTGTGTTGGTTATGTCTGTACTGTATTTTTTTTGGGTTTTCTTAGTCTGTTGGACTTGGACAAGTCTGTTATCTACTTTTGTGTGTCAAACGGTTATGAGTTAATTTTTAATTATTTTTCTTAAACAAAACCATATGGATATTATGGTATGTATGTAATAATGTATTTTATTTCATGTTCTGTTTTTATTTATTTAGTAATGTTTTCCGCAAGAAGAAATGGCCATAGGACGAAGGTTGAAACAATAATGGAAGATAATTGGATTTGTATAGGATGATTATTGATCTTCTTAGAATACATAACTAAAATTTTACAACTCGTGTTGTACTTATTATTAAACGATTTATAACTTGGGAAGGTTTTTATTTCAATTTGTCGTAAATGTGACGCCCTACATCGGGGTGTTACAATTGATCCGTTAAAAGTTAAAAATGTGTTTGATTACTTATCTAGTATTAGTTCTATCTAATTCCAGTGAACCATTAGAGGTAAACAGTGACGCATTACATCGAAGTTTAAGATATGTGCTTATGCAGAATAGAAGAGTTGTATCGTATGTTTTAAGGAAATTGATGTTACATGAGAAAAGCTATCCTACGCATGAATAGGGGTTAGTAGCCACTGAGTTTATATTAGAAGTATGGAGATACTTTCTTTATGGAGTAACATTCAATATCTTCAGTAATCATAAGAGTTTAAGATATCAATTTGATGAGGAGAAATTGATCGCGAGACAAAGAATTTTTATTGGTTAAAATCATTTAGAATGATGTAAGTGGAGATGCAATATAAGAGTTAGAGGATAAGATAAAAGAACAATATCCATATTTATTCTGAGGATGTGAAATCAAGTTTATTAAATTTCGAGGACGAAATTTCTTTTTAGAGGGGGAGTATTGTGACACCCAAAATTTCCTATCTATTAGACAATACTTTTGACAGTTAACAGAATTCTACTGTTTAGTAATTTTCGCTATTGAAAATGCACTATGAATACTGCTGAACCAGTGTATGGATACTATATGAGAAAATGATAAGTTTTGCCTGTGATTGGAATTTGGTGCATTTTATATGCATTGGAAAGATATGCCTGTGATTGGCATTTGGTGCATTATACATGCATTGGAAAAATATGCGTTGAGGCATATGATTAAATGGAATAAATGAATTAGAAAAGATTGGCCCTTGTGGTTGGACTTGCACTGATATAATCGTGCATTGTATAAAATATAGCTGATAGCTATTATGGCCCTTGTGGTTGAAGAGGGAATGAGAATTGAAAAGTGAGGTCTATGATGGATCTTGGGGGCGTCGAGGCGCAGCGATCGACCAGTGGACAGTTGGCAAGTACCATGTGCCACTTGGCGATGCAGTCCGTTGCAACGCATTGACGATAACCGACAAGAACACGATTCTTTTCGAAGACTGGAGATTGTTTGTGGGCTAAGGCTGGGCAATTAACTAGAGCATTCTTCTCAAAATTGTGAAAACCTCCATGGAGTTGTTTTTGAAAAATTAAGTCTTTGTGCACATGCATATTGGTATGAAAATTGAACTGTTGAATAATACTGGATGATGATGATGATAAATAATGTTGATGGCATTATTGCTATTATCATGTGATTTGAATTGATGAATACTTGGATATTGTTGAGGACATCATCGTGAATATTGAATGATATTTGAATTGATAAATGATTGGATGATGATAGGTGATTAATGTTGAGTGCATTATTAGAATTACGATATGATATATCTGTGTGGTATGTTGTTTGTATTATCTCTGTGCTACCATGTTGGTATTGGCATAGGTAATCTCACCTCTTTGTTATATTGTTTGGTTGGGCTTATGTTGTAAAAATTATATAATAGATGGAACGAGTTATCTTAGACTTGACGGGTGGTAAATACTTTGAGATTGGTGACAACATTGAGGAGTAGCCATTCAGGATTCGATAGTGTGCAGTGTGAACAAGGAACAAATGTCTAATGCATCAAGATGGATACAAGAAGGAATAAGTATGTTAAGTTTTACCGTTAGTGTTGTATCGTGCAATTAAGTAAGACTCGTGATGAGGTTTGCTACTGTTAAAAAAAGAGAGTCTGTTAGTTTTATATTTCTCTTTAAATTGTTAAATATTAATTGGTATCAATATTGTATATTGATCGGTTTAAATATATTTTTAGTAATACTTATAGATTTCAGTAAGTTTATGTTTTTGTAATAAGAAATTTTATAACTCACCTTTTATAACTCAAACCTTTTATGAACTTCTTTACAGATTATGAGTTGGGAGTCGGAAATGTGATACCCTGAGGAGGGTATTACATAGCCTCCTATAATTAATGCAGACTTTCCAACTGTTCTGCATTCTAGTAGGGATCAACTAATTCTTCTGGTTGGCCACAATCGTCACTCCAGACTTTTTGGGGACAACCTGCACAGGACTCACCCAAGTGCTATCATATATGGGGTAAATAATACTAGCTTGCAGTAGCTTGGTGACCTCTTTCTTTACCACATCCAGAATCAGAGGGTTCAGTCTCCTCTGGGGTTGGCGTACTGATTTAGCTCCATCCTCAAGTAAAATTTTGGGCATACATGTGGAAGGGCTAATGCTAGGAATATTAGCCAGTGTCCATCCGATGGCCCTCTTATTTTCTCTTAAAACTTGCAGCAATCTCACCTCTTGTTCAGCAAGGAGGTTTCAGGCTACAATTACCGGAAGCTGCTCATCATCCACAAAATATGCATACTTCAGATGCTTAGGCAAAGGCTTAAGCTCAAGAGTAGGTGGTTTTTGGATTAAAGGTATTAATCTGGTTGTAGAAACTTCACAAATAGCAGGATCATGTCTCATAGGATAAGGTAATGTATAACATGCAGATTTATCATTCATATCAGCAAAAATCTCAGAACATGCAGATTTATTATTTTCAGAACATGTAGATTTACCACAATAAAAAACAACAAATTTATCTTTTTTAGAACAGCCAGAATTACCAATTTCAGAACAACTAGAATTACTAGAGAAAGTAGAATCAGAGACAACAACAGTAACAGAAGCAGAATCAGATTTATCAGGGTCAGAAACAACAGAAACGTATTTATCAGAAACAAAAGCAGTAGAAACAGCACATGCAAAATCAAGAAATTTAGCAAAATCAAGAACATCAAATGCAGATTTATCAACAGAAATAGATTTATTAGCATTAGCAAAATCAGAAACACCAAATTTATTAGAAATAACAAATTGATCAGAATCAGAAATAGAAACAACAGAATCACACACAGAAACAAAATTAACAAAGTCAGAAGTAGAAATAATAGCATAATTATCAAGAACAGCAGAATTAGCATCATGTGTAGCAAAAATAGAAAATCCAGGAACTGAAGCTTGATCAGCAACAGAAGCATATGTAGAATCAGAAACATTTGCAAAAAAAGCAAAATTAGCAACTGCACATGATTTAACAGAATCATAAAAATCATTAGCAGAAACAATAGCAAAAAAATCAACAGTAACAATATATGCAAAAAATAAAAAACAAGATCAGAAACAGGAAATTCAGAAACAACAAATGCAGATTTATTAGTAAAATCAGGAACAGAAACAGAAACACCAACTAGAATTCCCACAATCTCAGGAAATTTACCTAGCATATCAAAATGCACATCATCAACTAGCATATCAAAATGCACATCATCAACCAGCATATCAAGGACATCTAAATGAAAAACAGAATGCTCTTCTAATGGATGTTTCTGGCATCAAAGATATTGAATTGAACTATGTTATCATCAAATTCCATGGAAAGGGTTCCAGCATGCACATCAATCTTATTCTTAGCAGTTTTCAAGAAAGGTCTACCTAAAATTAATGGCGGCTGACTAGATGCAAATTCATCTTCCATGTTCAGAATATAAAAATTTGCTGGAAATATTAACTCATTTACCCTTACCAAAACATCCTCAAGCACTCCTGTAGGATGAGTTGTGCTCTTATTTGCTAGTTGAATGATGATTCCGGTGGGCTTCAACTCTCCATTGTGCATGGATTCAAAAACTAATTTGGGTATGACATTAATGGAGGCACCCAGATCCAACATTGCATGAGTGAATTGCTGGCTGCCTATGATGCAAGGAATGGTGAATGTTCCAGGATCCTTGCATTTATGTGGCATACTTTGCTGAATCATTGCAAAAACATTTCTGCCCATACTAATCTTCTCTGTACCCTTTAGTCTTCTCTTGTGAATACACAACTCCTTGAGGAATTTGGCATACTTTGGAATCTGCTTGATTGAATCCAGGGGGGATATTAATTTCCACCTTCCTAAATGTCTCCAGGACTTCTTTTTCCATTTATGCTTGCACTGCTTGCTTGGACTATGTGACTCTATTTGGGAAGGGTAGTGGAATGGTCAAATCTGGTTTTTCTGCATAATTCTTCTGTGCCACGAATTTCTACACTAAGCTATTTACTTTCTGTGAGGTTTGTTGTTTCTGGTCTATTTCAAGTTGCTGCTCAGGATGCTAAATTAGTTGCTCAGGTTTCTGCTCAAGTTGATGCTCAGGTTGCTGTTGAGGTTACATCTCAGGTTGCTTAACTGGTTATTGCTCTACTTCTCTACCACTTCTCAAGGTAATAGCACTTACATTCATTGCCTTTTGGGTTATTGATTGTTTGTGAAGGCAATTGGCTTGATCCTTGACTTTTCAGTTCATTGACAGTGGTTGCCAATTATCCAATCAAAGTTTACAGGTTCTGAATAGTGGCATTGACATTCTGCTGGAACTGAATGTCGGTTGAGGCTATCTGTTTCATCAAATCTTCCAAGGATGGCTTGGCTGGAGTGGCTGCTGGACTAGGTAGCTGAGGGATTATTGCAAGGGTAGTAGCACAAGTTGTCATTATCTGAATGCAGGTGGTTGGTACTTGTTGCTAGGGCCTGCAACTTGGTATCTAAATTATTGTTGCTGCTGCTATTGATGGGGCTGTTGTTGCTGACCAGAATTCCCATATCTTAGGTTGGGATGGTCTCTCTAGCCAGGGTTATAAGTACTCGAAAATGGATCATATTTGGGCTGTTGGGGCTGTTGATATTGGGGTCTACCAGGAAAAATGCCTGCTGCAGCAACAGGGTAGGCTTGGTTAGCAGAATTCTCTTCCTAAAGTGTTGGACAAGCATCTGTAAGATGAGAAGGGCAAAAGCAAATTCCACACACAGTTGCAGCTATTTGCATAGGTGGTTGCTGTTGGGACACTGCTAATTGCCTCACCAAAGAAGTTAATTCATCAAATCTATGCTCCGCTCTCTGTTGGTCTACATGAGACACTTGAACGTCATTGACTCCTCTGGTTGTGGTGATCATTCGAGTTCCAAATTGTTGAGTGTTGTCTATCATGTTTGTTATCAAATCTCTTGCTGCAGCAGGGGTCTTATCTACTAAGGTTCATCCACTGGAAGTATCAATCATGCTTCTCTCCATTGGCATCAGTCCCTCATAAAAGTATTAGATCAACAACTGATCACTGATTTGGTGGTGTGGACAACTTGAACACAACCTTTTGAATCTCTCCTAATACTCATGTAAGGTTTCACCAGAAATATGCCTGATGCCACAAATGTCCTTCCAGCAAGTCTCTTCATATCATTCTAGCAAGTCACAGAGCCTAGTGAAAGATAATAAAGTCAGTCATTGGCTGCATCAGCAAGGGAGAAGGGTAATGCCCTCCACTTGATGTGTTCTTCATAGATGCCTTAAGGTCGCATGGTGGAGCACACAACATGGAACTCCTTCAAATGCTTATAGGGATCCTCACCTACAAGTCTATGAAACTTAGACAACAAATGGATTAGTCCAGACTTAAGCTCAAAGTTAGCATCAATCTCAAGATAGTGAATGCATAATGGTTGATAAGTAACATCAGGGGCAGCAAGCTCTTTAAGAGTCCTATTATGCACATTATCAGTCATAGTTGCAAAATCACTTAAACTCTTAGATTCAATGACAGATTCAATATCAAAATGAAATGAAGAATCAATTGACTAAGCCTACGAGCTCTTATCAATGCATGCAAAGTCCTATCAATCTCAGGATCAAGATCAAACAAATTCACAAAATCAGACCTAGTCATGCACCAATCAGGACTAAAGAGGTGTCAGAAAGCCAAAAACTCAAAAGCATGCAAATCTACACTACAAAAAAGACTAGAAAAAATAAAAAACATATCAAATGATTTTTAAAAAATATGGGACCACCACAAGATGAAAACTACAATTTTTTTAAAAAATATTGATGCAAAGAAAATACTTCAAGAAATGAAAAAGTGGTCTAAATGAAAGAATTTGATCAAACTAGGGTGGACCTCATAGCAAAGCTGTGAGCCTTGTGGAAAAGGTCATTTTCCTTCAACCACCAATTTTCAGCTCAATCTGAGCATGTTTGTCCATACAAAAATTACAAAAATGCCATTATTTTAACTAAATTTGCTCAAAAACCCTACCAAATGATGGAATTTGGCCAAATTTTTGAAAAAAGATCCCTGTAGGATTACTTTGCTTAGAATGGTGGTTTATCTTTGGAGACCAAGTTTCAATTCAACTTCATTTCACCTCATGATTTCTAGTAGTGCCTTTTTGGCTGCACCAGGGAAATGAAAACCAAGTGAAGGGGAAAAGTGAAAACCAATTGAAGTTGAAAAGTGCTAGCTGGGTGACACTTACAAGAGCAACTTGCAATGCAACTATCAATAAGGATTGCAAAAGGATGGTGAACAGCAGCACAAAACCAATGGAACAGTAACTAGTGCAGCAAAATACAATGCAGCAGGTAATTGGACCAAATGTGTTAATGTTGCAACAGAATTATCAATTATGTGATGTTGTGCAATGCAATTGTAACAAAATCATGCAATGCACACAAATAGAATGCAATACAATGCAGCAAGAAACCAATGGAACAGTAACCAGAATTATGCTAAAGAATGCAGCAGAATGCAGCAGAATGCAGAATGCAACAGTTGTGTGCAATTAACAAGAGTTAGTAATGGACCTAAGGAAAAGTAACTAGTGCAACAAGATGCAGTGTAATTAAAAGGCTATTATGCAATGAATTCATGCAGAATGATGCAAAATGCAGCAGAAAGCAATAAAACAGTAACTGAGCAAAATGCAACAAAATGCACCTATCAATGCAACATAAATCCAATGCAACAGGACAGTAGCAAAATTGTGCACTCAGTGCAATCAATAGCAGAAATCAGAATGCAACAAAATTGTGCAGCAAAACACAACAGATTGTATCAGAATGCAGTACTAATACAACTAGTAGTACAGTAGCAATCAACAGTGGTCAAGAGTTGAGGATTGTTAACTGTTAACTATTAGTAAGAACAAAAGTCAGTAATAGCACTCAATATGATCATATTACAGATCACAATCCTCGGTAATGGCGCCAAAATTTTGATGAGTGTCGAACTCACCAAAATTGTAACTGAGTTATACCTATGGCTTGTAGCATAGGAAACAACACCGGATCGTCTCCCAAGGATTTTAAAATGCAATTTGATCAAATCAAGTGAAAGGGGGGAGTTGGCAGAATTACAAATGCACAATAAAAATAGAATTAAAATTGAAAGATAAAACATAATTAACAAAGCAACCAATCCAAGAAAATTGTCCAAACCTGATTTTAATCCATCCTTGATTACTATAGGTCCATTCAATTATCAATCAAGTCCTTGGTCTTAGATCACTTCAAGATGCCTCTCAATGATCACAGATCTTCAACTAGAAATGCTTTTAGAATTTAATTAATTGGGGTTAGACAAATTAAGCATCTATCTTAAACACAAATTAACTTGAAAACCAAGATCCAACCAAATTAAATATTTCATCAAACAACTTCAATGCCTTATTTAATTTCTAAGTTCATCTCTTTGCATATAATAATTAAGCAATTAACATATTAAAATTCCAATTAAGTAACCAGAATTAACAAAAAAAAGAATAATG
This sequence comes from Ormosia emarginata, assembly GCA_029884605.1. NCBI lineage: Eukaryota > Viridiplantae > Streptophyta > Magnoliopsida > Fabales > Fabaceae > Ormosia > Ormosia emarginata. The sequence goes on from JAQQTP010000023.1 coordinate 3,275,019, forward strand.
AGTGAAACTTGATTAATAGATGAATGTTAACAATAGAAACGAAATCTTAAGATTAACAATCAAGCATGTTCAATCCCTTGGATTGATTTAAAGGCTTTACCCCACCATGAGAAGGGGAGAACTCAAAAAAATAAAAAGGGAAGAAGAAAACGAAAATCAGAGAGAATGGAGAGGAAGAGATTTCTAGAGAGAAGGAAGAAAAATGTCAAAATGAGGGGTGTAACGCCCCTTTTTGGGAGGGAACGTCACATTGTCAAATAAAATGTGGAAATTAAATAAACAAACGATTAAGACCCGGTTCATTTTAATTAATTAATGTTTAACCATGTGAGCAAACTTGGCAATATTTTTTTTTATACGATAATGCGGAATGTGAAAAAAAGGAACGAATAAAACAATACACAGAAGTTGCATCTGAATAGCATGCATATATATATATATATAGAATTTAATACAACTGTTTTATAATTACAAGCCTGGCCATCATCAAAAGCAAAACTATACCCACCCCAAGGGAAACATGCATATACAAAATATACAGCCCAACCAAAAAGAAAATTCATCAGGCCCCCAAAAATAAAACACTGGCAGCCATCAGTAGCCACCAATGATCATCGACCCCTCAGATAAAAAGGGACCGATTCAGGATCCTCAGGAGGACCCTCATCAGGATCTTCCTCATCCAAAGACTCATCCATAGGAACCACAGAGGCGCGGGACGGAGCCCGAGCGGTGGAATCAAACGAATCCTCCTGCGGGGTGTAATAACGAGCACCCCACATCTCCCTGATAGGCAGGTAAAACTCCAGGCGCAAGCTGAGGTAGCAAGTGAGGACAGGAGCCTCATGACATCTCCAGGCAAGTGCTATCGACACGTCTCCCAAATACACGCAGCGGTCGGAGTTCAGGTTGATGTGCCAGCACTCCGGCCCTCCAAGGAAGGTCAGACGCACATCTCCCAAGAACCCACGCATACGTGCAGACATCGTCGCAGTAAAAGTCAATCTTGTGCAGGCCAGAAGCCGGGGAAGGCAGGATCTTCTGTCTCTTCACCGTCGTCTTTGATCAGTACAGGGTGCACATGAACAGCAAATAATAGAAACACAGGGAAAGAGGTAAGACATCCTACCATCAATACCAATACAGCAACCAAGAACCGAACGGCGCATAACGCCCACGTAGCATGTAAAGGCAATAAATAAGCTTTTAAACAGATAACCAGTCAGGCAATCATTAATAAAGGTAATGAATAATTCATAATATCCAGGCAGTTAAATTTAGACAGTTAAATATCGTGTAAACAATAATTTTCAGATGACAGAATATTCCACGATGCATGGACACAACATTCAATTTCCTACTCCATGGAGCTAGACTCAAATAGTCGGAGAGAAAGATCAGGAGACATGTACGTGACTCACCGCCGAGGCCGGTGCTATCAATAAATTTTCTCGTGCACAATCATGGCATTGCACTGACATTCTACACTAGATCACGATATAGGACAGTGTCCAAGTCCGGATCGTCGGTGCATTTGCATCGGTTTGCCCCACGGGCAAGGGAGCTACCAACTACCCATTGTGGAGGACCCGCACCCCGACGCCCCCAAGGTCATAACAAGACCCACACTTGTCTACTCGCACCCGCACTAAGGTGTGTTCAATCTCCTAGGCAACTTGGCCTTACAACAGTCCACAAGGACATTCACAATGCATAGGACTCTATGCATGAACATGTATGATCCACAATTTCATACAATAGCATAATATACCACGTTTGATCAAGAGAGTGCAATAAGCAAATTTGCATCCAAAAAGAACCCAATATCAACATAATATCAATTTATGATTCAAGGAACATATTTTAGGTCCATTATGGATTTCTAAAATCTCCAAGTCTTATGAAAATTATCTCATTGGTTCATTAAGGTTTATGAAATCCTTAATCTCTTGTATTCTTTGATTACTTGTAATACGAGTAATGGGTTATGGAATCTTAACCCAAATTTTCACCTAGAGGTCGTGGCCTTTGATAATCACATATTTTATTCATTAAGAAACCCTTATGTTTAGTTATTTACACTCTTCATGTACTTAATTGACTGAATTTGATTATGTTTTGTAAGTTTGAACTCGAATCGGACTTAATTGATTTTTTCAGCATTATTCGGGTCTTACTTGTTTTACGTATTTTAGCCATATCTTGAGTTCTAAATGTCTGATAATTATGAATTTTACCTTGTAGGAAAGATAAGAGAGAGCTCTACAACTTTGATGAGAGCTCAAAGTCAATTTCAGACATCTAGTGGAGCTAATTGGGCATAGAAATCAGAATACGGGATTTGTGACTGGAACCCGAACAGTGTGTAGTAACCAGAACATAATTCGAGTTTGGGTTTATAGAATGGGCTGAAAATTTGTAATCTGAAAGTTAAGACCCATATGTACAACTTTCATGACAAACACAAAACTTGATTCGGGCTCCTTGATGGAGATATTGGGTCTGAAAGTCAAAACAGAGGTGCTGAAACTGGTCCTGAACAGTCTGTAGTAATTGGGTCATATCTTGGGCTGTAGGACGAATTTTTGGGTGCTTCCAGAGCCATTGGAAAGCTTAGACAATTTCCTAGAACTTTCATGAAGACCACTTGGCTCAGAAATGACGAAATCAATGAGTTCAGCAATGAATACTTTCGGAGACAAGGAAGCTCACCTACCAAGTTCACCTACCAATCTCACCTACCAAGCACACCTACCAATCTCACCTACCAAGCTCACCTACTAATTCCACCTACTAATCTCATCTACCCATCTACTACTACTCTGAATCCTCTATAAAAGGAAGCATGTGGAGAGCTCTAAACACAACACACACTTGGTGTTAAAGATAGTTTTCTCATAGTTCTTGTATATTTTTCCTTCATTGTAATGGAGAGCTAAGTCACTTCTAGTCAATTCGGGACTCTTGAAGAGATTGTGGCTTGGATTCTTGAGACCTTGGTTATGTAATGTATTTGATTTATATTTGAATTTCTCTTCTCTTCTTCTTCTGTTCTCTTGATCTTGAATGCTTGAATGGTGATTCTGTTTATGTTTGATCTGATTTGATCTTGGTTTAAGATTAAGTATTGTGATGAAATTTAGAACTGATTGATCTGAACTAATCACGTAATTGAAGAGGTTAGGTTACTGATTGGTACCTAGGTTAATTGAATTCGGTGCTTAAATTGATATATATCTACATGAATGGTGCGATTGCAGATTTATGTTTATTACTTGTCAATTGAATTAAGACGATTGTCTAGTATGAATTCTGGATCTGATGCTGAGATCTCGGTTAGATCCAAGTTAACCATTCAAATGTGCTTCAAATGTTTGTTGAAAGGTCTATGATTGAATCCACCCAATCTCGGATAGATTTCTAAATTGACTGTTCTTCTAATTGTTATTTCTCTTTAAATCTTGTCACTGTGATCCTTGAACCATCAAAACCCCCCTTTTTCTAACTTTCACTTGATTTGATCAAATTGCATCTACGATCCTTGAGGAGAAGATCCGGTGTTGTTCACTATACTACAAGTTTAGGTAATAACTTCGGTTATAATTTTGACTGAGTTCGGCGCTCGTCAAAATTTTGGCGCCGTTGCCGGGGAACTCGTAGGTGTAATCTTTTCATTTTGAGTAACCTTACTAATTTTTGTTCTTTCTCACCTATTCTAACAGTTATTTTTCATTTACTAACATTGTTCATACCATACTAACGTTTTTATCTTAGCTTTTGAATTTTTTTGATTTAGGAAAGACGGAAAACAGGTGATTACGGGTAACTATTGCAATTTTCGAATGAAACATGCCCAGAATGAGTGAAACTTGGTCGGTTGAAGGAAAGCAGCTTGATAAACAAGACTCACATAAATTGTGAGGTCACCCCTGGTTTTTCGAAATTCTATCATTTAGACCACTTTTTCAATTTTTTATTATTTTTTATTGCATTTTCTAGTTTCATTTTTATGTAGATTTTGTTCTGTGTTGATTCTATAATTTTTAAAAATATTTAGACATATTAACTAGATTTATTTTTGTATATTTTGAGTGTTGTTTAGTGCATTTTGCTTAGTTGCAGTTTTTGTGTTTTTGTGCTTTAGTTGATACATGACTAGGTCCAATCCTGATATCTTGCTTGATCTTGATCCTGAGATTGATAGGACCTTGCATAGATTAATTAGATCTCGTGTGATAAATTCTAGAGTTAATTCTGAACCTAATTTTGGGAGTGAACCTGATAACTTAAGTAATCCTGAAATCATGGCTGATAACATGCATAATAGAACCCTTAAGGAACTTGCTGCTCCTGATGTATCTTACCAATCTTTGTGCATTCAATATCCTGATCTTGATGCAGATTTTGAGTTGAAATCTGGTTTGATACACTTGTTACCAAAGTTTCATGGTCTTGCGGGTGAAGATCCTCATAAGCACCTGAAAGAGTTCCATGTTGTGTGTTCAACCATGAAGCCACAAGGCATCTCTGAGGAACACATCAAGTTAAGGGCATTTCCCTTCTCACTTGTCGATGCAGCCAAAGATTGGTTGTTTTATCTTTCACCAGGTTCAGTCAGAAGTTGGAATGACATGAAGAGGTTGTTCCTGGAGAGATTCTTCCCTGCCTCGAGAGCTGCTGCAATTAGGAAGGATATATGTGGCATCAGACAGATGTCTGGTGAGACTTTGCATGAATACTGGGAGAGATTCAAGAAGTTGTGTTCGAGCTGCTGATAATCACATATTTTATTCATTAAGAAACCCTTATGTTTAGTCATTTACACTCTCCATATTCTTAATTGATTGAGTTTGGTATGATTTTGTGAGTTTGAGCTCTAATTGGTCCTAATTGAATATTTCCAGCATTATTGAGATTTGACACTGTTTCTGTATTTTGGCCATAACTTGAGTTCCTAATATCTGATGAACATGAATTTTACCTTGTAGGAAAGCTAAGAGGAAGCTCTACAACTTTGATGAAGAGCTCGAATTCTGATTCAGATGTCTAAGGGACCTAAGTTGACATGGAAGTCAGAATACGGGTTCTGTCAGTAGAATCCGAACAGTGTGCACTCAAAAAATCATATCTCAAGATGTAATAATGGAGATGGGCTGAAATTTTGACAGTGGATATTCAAGATCCAAATAAACAACTTTCATGAAGAACACATTTTGAGAAAAAGAAGTCTAGTAGGTCATTTTGAGCTTGCAAGTCGGAACAGAGGTGCTGAAGTTGGGTTTGAGCAACCTACGGTATTTGGGACATATCTTGGGCTTAAGGAAGCCAAATTGGACGAACCAGCTATCCATTTTATAGCCAAGACAAGGATCTACAACTTTCATGAAGAACACTTTTCGTGGTTCTGAAGTATAGTGGGTCGTTTTTGGCTTCCAAGTCAGACACGAAATTTTCGTCCTCAACCATCCACTCATCCATCCACTAATCCACTCATCCATCCACTAATCCACTCATCCACTCATCCACTAACTCACCCACTCATCCACTCATACACTAATCCAACCACTTAACCACTCCATCCACTCATCCACTAATCCATCCACTCACCCATTCATGTCCATAATTTCCCACTCACCAAAAGTCCTTTGGCATTTTTCACTAATTCAACCACTCAACCATTCCACTCACTCATCCACTAAACCAATCCACTAAACCAACCCACTAATCCATCCACTCAAACACTCCACTCACTCATCCACTCATCCACCCACTTCCCTTTGTCATTTTGTTACCTTAGACTTCTATAAAAGGCACCATTTATCATGAACAACATGTAAATTCTCCTTCATTTCTCTCTAAGTTTCTTCTTGTTTCTTCATAGTTTCTCATAGTTTGTATATTTTGATGCTCCCCTTCATGGTAATGGAGGGCTAAGCTACTTTGGGTCAATTTAGAACTCTTGAAGAGATTGTGGTTTGGATTCTTGAGACCTTGGTTATGCATTGTATTTGATTTGTAATGAATTCCTCTTTCTTCTTCTTTTTCTTCTTCTTGATCTTGAATGCATGAATGGTGATTCTATTTATGTTGATCTGATTGATCTTGGTTTAAGATTGAGATTTGTGATGAAACTTAGAACTGATTGATCTAAACTAATCACATAAATGAAGATTGAGATTTGTGATGAAACTTAGAACTGATTGATCTAAATTAATCACGAGAATTGAAGAGGTTAGGTTAATCGATTTGTGCCTAAGTTAATTGAATTCGGTACTTGAAATTAACATAGATTTTCATGAATGGTGCGATTGCGGATTTGTGTTTATCACTTGTTAATTGAATTCTAGACGATCGTCTAGTATGAATTCTGGATTTGATGCGAGAGATCTCGGTTAGATCCAAATTAACAATTCAATTGCGCTTCAAGTGTTCTATGAAGGGTCTATGATTGAATCCACCCAATCTTGGATAGGTTTCTAAATTGATTGCTTCTTTAATTGTTATTTCTTCCTTTAATTTTGTTAAGTACGATCTTAAACTGTCAAACCCCCTTTGCTAACTTTCACTTGATTTGATTAAATTGCATTTACGATCCTTGAGGAGACGATCCGGTGTTGTCACCGTGCTACAAGCTTAGGTAATAACTTCGGTTATAATTTTGATTGAGTTCGGCGCTCGTCAAAATTTTGGCGCCGTTGCCGGGGATTAGTAAGTGTAATCTTTTCATTTTAAGTGTTTTTACTAACCTTTTTTTTTTTTATTAACTTTTCTAACAATGGACCATGCATAATGGAGTCAAAACTTGAGGAATTGACTTCTTTGGTAAGACATATAGTAGTGAGACAACAATTACAATGCGAGCAGAAGCTACACTTGTATGTAACATTTGTTTTTGTTCATCTCACCCCACATATGCATGCCCTACACTTCAAGTATAGTAGTTCTATTTTTCCAGATCAATTTGTTGCAACACGGTGGTTATTTTTCCGATGAACCACAGTTCAAAGAAGAAGAAGAATGAGTTATGACCCCTTCTTCAACACATACAACCCTAGTGGGAATACTATCCGGATCTGGGATATGGCAATACGGCATCACTACAAAGAACAATCATTTCAATATGAGCAGCCATTCCAAAGCAGATAACAAGTCCATCAACCACAAAACTTGAGCCTTCATGGGAGGACTTGATGAAAACCCAAATTGAGTTCCAGAGAGTTTCACTGCCACTATTCAGATTTAACAACCCAAATTGAGCAGATGACAACCACTATTAATGAACTGAGAAGTCAAGAGTCAGACCAGCTCTCTTCCCAAACAATTCCCAACTCCCTACATTCTAATTGTCATATTGATTTACTGCAGATTTAGTTGAGGAAACTCATGATGAGTTGTGTGTTGAATTTCTGATTTAATTGGTTTTGATGATTCTATCAATTGCAACTCATGTATTGATTTTGACGGTGATATAAAATGTGTTGTTATGTGTCTTTGAGATTTCTGCATATTTGAAAGTCGATGATTGTTTTACGCAGCATCTAATGATATTGAAGGGTCTATCAACAATGCGGTTGCGACCGAAACACATAGGGAGGTGGAGTTGAAGGCCATTGAGGAATTTTCAAAGAAGGAGGAAAGTCAGCAGATGCTAGTAACTCTGAAGTGGATTTTGTTTTTAGGCCATGGTCCAAGCATTATCAATGAAAGCAGGATTGCAAAATTACACGTGTTGCATGCCATTGGTGAAGTCAAGGATATTAAGAAAGACCAATGGGACTCCAATGGGAGCCCTCATACTTCAAGCTTAACTTGGTCATTTCACTTCAACCAATGGGACCCTAGTGAAAGCTATCATGTTGTGTCAACCGTAACTTGGTCATCACGTTTCAACCAATGGGATCTGGTGGAGTCTTTTCACCAACCTCAATTAATAAGACCAATGGACACCATCTCAAGTGGAAAATGTGGAAGTGAAAGTGATGGGCTTTTACCATCCACATTATAAAGATCACTAAGAAGTGTGTCCCAACGTCGAGCTAACGACGTTAAACAAGCGCTTATTGGGAGGCAACCCAACTAGATTTGTTTTCAAGATCTTTGGGAATGGTTTTCGTAAACCGAGAAGATGCACATATACTTCATTACCAATGGCGAGTTCATTGCTGGCTTTGATTCTTACGCATCTTTTCTCGCTTGCCATTATCTCGCCCATCATCGGGTTGTGTTGCTCTTTTCTTTCCGTTTTATTTATCACTTTCACATTGAGGACAATGTCTATATTAAGTGTGGGGAGAGATATTAGCATGTTTCTTTTTGTTAAAAAAAAAAAAAAAGGCTTCATTGCATGATTGAATAACTTTTCTCCCTTCTTGAACCTGATATGCTTGGAGATGGATGATTGAACTGATGAATTGAGTTTGATGGATGCATACCTTGTGAGATTTTGAGCCTAATGGATGGATTCAACATTTGTGCCATTCTCCTCTTTCTTGTGTGATTTTCACTCATGTTAATGACCACTCTAGAACTTGCTTTGATTCTTTTTGAGGCTACATTTCACTTGCATGCATAAACATGATTGAGGCCCTCTTTCTTAATTAGCTAGTTTAACCAAATAGCCAACCTTGTTTTCAATATGATATCAAGCACTCTTTTGACTTCTTGAAAATTCTCTGATTCTTGCCAACCTTGTATATTTTCCTTTGCTTAACCCCTTTGAGCTTATTTGACCATTCCTTGTTTCTAGCTCATTATGTGCCTTAAATGAGAAATCGTGTTCTTACTTTACCTTAGGGAATAAAAGAACATTAGCTTGGTTAATGGATGAGTTTTTGAACAAGTGTGGGGTGTGTGTACAAAATGGTTGTTGAAAAAGAAAAGAGTGCCCAAAAAAAAAAAAAAAAGTATGTATATAGTTATGTTCATATATATAAAAAAAAAAGAAAAAAAAGAAAAAAAAAAAAGAGAAAAAAAAAACCAAGTGTTTTAAAAAAAAAAAAGGATTGGGAAATGAATATGTAAAGGGATATACACTAGAGTTGGGATGAACTTTTATGCTTGTTATTTGAACTCAGCTCTCATTTGCTTTTATTCTCTTTAGTATTTATCTTCTCATATCCATTTTATCCTCTCCTGTTACCTTGACCTCACTACAACCTTGAATAAAGTCCTCATGATTTGTGTGTGCATGTGTTTTGAGTAGTGGAGAAGTAGAAGATAAGCAAGCTTATGGTAGTGCAAGTTTCATGGGTTGAATTGAGTGAAATACCTACCCTTTAAACACTTGAGAGATTGAGAGGGAATCTTGTGAAGATCTATCATTCTCGATTCATGTTGAAGATACCTTGCTTGTTGGTTTGAGATGTGGAGAATTGTTAACTCATGAATGTTTTGATCCCTTGAACCTTTGGTTGTTCTTCTTGATTGTAAAATTTTGGTCTTGAGTTTTGCCCAGGAGTGCAAAAAGCTAAGTGTGGGGGAATTTGATAATCACATATTTTATTCATTAAGAAACCCTTATGTTTAGTCATTTACACTCTCCATATTCTTAATTGATTGTGTTTGGTATGATTTTGTGAGTTTGAGCTCAAATTGGTCCTAATTGAATATTTCCAGCATTATTGAGATTTGACACTGTTTCTGTATTTTCGCCATACCTTGAGTTCCTAATATCTGATGAACATGAATTTTACCTTGTAGGAAAGCTAAGAGGAAGCTCTACAACTTTGATGAAGAGCTCGAAGTCTGATTCAGATGTCTAAGGGACCTAAGTTGACATGGAAGTCAGAATACGGGTTCTGTCAGTAGAATCCGAACAGTGTGCACTCAAAAAATCATATCTCAAGATGTAATAATGGCGATGGGCTGAAATTTTGACAGTGGATATTCAAGATCCAAATAAACAACTTTCATGAAGAACACATTTTGAGAAAAAGAAGTCTAGTAGGTCATTTTGAGCTTGCAAGTCGGAACAGAGGTGCTGAAGTTGGGTTTGAGCAACCTACGGTATTTGGGACATATCTTGGGCTTAAGGAAGCCAAATTGGACGAACCAGCTATCCATTTTATAGCCAAGACAAGGATCTACAACTTTCATGAAGAACACTTTTCGTGGTTCTGAAGTATAGTGGGTCGTTTTTGGCTTCCAAGTCAGACACGAAATTTTCGTCCTCAACCATCCACTCATCCATCCACTAATCCACTCATCCACTCATCCACTCATCCACTAACTCACCCACTCATCCACTCATACACTAATCCAACCACTTAACCACTCCAACCACTCATCCACTAATCCATCCACTAATCCATCCACTCACCCATTCATGTCCATAATTTCCCACTCACCAAAAGTCCTTTGGCATTTTTCACTAATTCAACCACTCAACCATTCCACTCACTCATCCACTAAACCAACCCACTAATCCATCCACTCAAACACTCCACTCACTCATCCACTCATCCACCCACTTCCCTTTGTCATTTTGTTACCTTAGACTTCTATAAAAGGCACATTTATCATGAGCAACATGTAAATTCTCCTTCATTTCTCTCTAAGTTTCTTCTTTTTTTTCTTCATAGTTTCTCATAGTTTTGTATATTTTGATGCTCCCCTTCATGGTAATGGAGGGCTAAGCTACTTTGGGTCAATTTAGAACTCTTGAAGAGATTGTGGTTTGGATTCTTGAGACCTTGGTTATGCATTGTATTTGATTTGTAATTGAATTCCTCTTTCTTCTTCTTTTTCTTCTTCTTGATCTTGAATGCATGAATGGTGATTCTATTTATGTTGATCTGATTGATCTTGGTTTAAGATTGAGATTTGTGATGAAACTTAGAACTGATTGATCTAAACTAATCACATAAATGAAGATTGAGATTTGTGATGAAACTTAGAACTGATTGATCTAAATTAATCACGAGAATTGAAGAGGTTAGGTTCTTGATTTGTGCCTAAGTTAATTGAATTCGGTACTTGAAATTAACATAGATTTTCATGAATGGTGCGATTGTGGATTTGTGTTTATCACTTGTTAATTGAATTCTAGACGATCGTCTAGTATGAATTCTGGATTTGATGCAGAGATCTCGGTTAGATCCAAATTAACAATTCAATTGCGCTTCAAGTGTTCTATGAAGGGTCTATGATTGAATCCACCCAATCTTGGATAGGTTTCTAAATTGACTGCTCTTTAATTGTTATTTCTTCCTTTAATTTTGTTAAGTACGATCTTAAACTGTCAAACCTCCCTTTGCTAACTTTCACTTGATTTGATTAAATTACATTTACGATCCTTGAGGAGACAATCTGGTGTTGTCACTGTGCTACAAGCTTAGGTAATAACTTCGATTATAATTTTGACTGAGTTCGGCGCTCGTCAGCTGCCCTCATCACCAAATTAGTGACCAACTCTTGATTCAATACTTTTATGAGGGCTTGCTGCCAAATGATAGAAGCATGATCGATGCTGCCTCTGGAGGAGCCTTAGTAGACAAAACTCCTACCGCCGCAAGAGATCTGATAGCAAACATGGCAGCCAATACCCAACAGTTTGGCTCGCGGATCATCACCGCAACCAGAGGAGTTAATGAAATTCAAGCATCTCATATGGACCAACAAAGAATGGAACACAGACTAGATGAATTGACTTCTTTGGTAAGACAGATAGCAGTGGGTCAACAACCACCCATGCAGATGACTGCATCAGTGTGTGGAATTTGCTCTAATTCATCTCATCCTACTGATTCATGCCCTACACTTCAGGAAGATGGTTCCGCTTTTCCAGATCAATGTGTTGCTGCAGCTGGTGTTTTTCCTGGTAGACCCCAATATCAGCAACAACAGCAACAATCTAGATATGATCCATTTTCTAGTACTTATAATCCTGGTTGGCGAGACCATCCCAATTTGAGATATGGGAATTCTAGCCAGCAACAACAGCCCCACCAGCAGCAACAACAATTTAGATACCAAGCTGCAGGTCCAAGCAACAAATACCAACAAATACCCCCTGCATTCAGACAACGAAGAATTGCTCAAATAGATCATCCAATCCACTCCACCGGTGAGCCATCATTGGAAGAGACGATGAAACAAATGGCCACAAATAACATTCGGTTCAGCAGAACGTCGGTGCCAACATTCAGAATTTACAAACTCAAATTGGGCAGCTGGCAACCACTGTGAGCGAGCTAAAGAGTCAAGGTTCTAGCCAATTGCCTTCACAAACATCAATAATCCAAGAGGCAACGTAAGTGCAATTACCTTGAGAAGTGGCAAAGAAGTTGATGTTCCAACCTTACAAAGAATCGAAATTGACCAAAAACGGCAGGAAATGGATAATTCAGTCCAGAAATCTGTGCCACTGAAGAAAATTGCAGAGAATTCAGATGTTACCATTCCATTACCTTTTCCAAATAGGATCACACAATCCAAGAGAACAATGCAAGCAGAAATGGAAAAAGAAGTCATGGAGACATTCAGGAAAGTGGAAATCAATATTCCCTTCCTAGATGCAATCAAGAAAATTCCAAAATATGCTAAATTTCTCAAGGAGTTGTGCACTCATAAGAGAAGGTTGAAAGGGGATGAGAAGATCAGCATGGGTAGAAATGTTTCTGCAATGATTTTGCCAAGCATGCCACAGAAATGCAAAGATCCTGGAACTTTCACAATTTCTTGCACAAGTGGAAACTCTAGATTTGAGCATGCAATGCTAGATTTGGGTGCTTCGATCAATGTCATGCCCATGTCAGTGTATAAGTGTTTAAACATTGGTACTTTGCAACCCACTGGTATCGTGATTCAGTTGGCAAATAGAGCCACTGCTCATCCTGCAGGTGTGCTGGAAGATGTGTTAGTTCGGGTGAATGAGTTGATTTTTCCAGCAGATTTCTACATTCTGGACATGGAAGATGAGTCTCCAACAAACCATGCTCCATTGATTCTAGGCAGACCATTCCTCAAGACCGCCAAGACCAAGATAGACGTGCATGCTGGCACCCTTTCTATGGAGTTTGGCGACAATTTGGTACAATTTAACATTTTTGATGCCATGAGACACCCCCTAGAGGAGCATTCTGTTTTCCATGTTGATATGATTGAGATCTTTGGTTGATGATGTCTATCTTGATTTATATCTTGAATTCCCACGATATTGTTGACTATCTTGGTTCTGTTTCTTGTGATACATGTGCCACTTGTGATGTTGAACCATGTCTTTACGCATGTCTTGAGATTTATTCTGTTATGAGTAATGATACAAATTCTTGATGATGCAACAATTGAGAATGAGAGTCAAGTACCATCTTTGAAATTAATGTTCTTTGAGATAGTTGTTTTAGATCACTTGTTACCTTCCATTGTGCAACCTCCATCTTTGGAGTTGAAGACTTTACCAGACCATCTTAAATATGCATATTTGGGAGATGGTGAGACACTTCCAGTGATCATTGCTAAAAACCTACAACCTGATCAAGAAGAAAAATTACTGCAGATTTTGAGGCGAATAGGCAAGCCATCGGATGGACTCTTGTAGATATTCCTGGTATTAGTCCATCCACATGCATGCATAAGATTTTATTGGAAGAAGGGATCAAACCAGTTAGATGTGCCCCAAAGGAGACTAAATCCCCTGATTCTAGATGTGGTGAAAAAGGAAGTTACAAAGCTGCTTCAAGCTGGCATTATTTATCCCATATCTGACAGTCAATGGGTGAGCCCCGTGCAAGTGGTTCCCAAGAAATCTGGGGTCACAGTGGTTGCGAATCAGAACAATGAGCTTGTGCCCACACGAGTTCAAAACAGTTGGCGAGTTTGCATTGATTATAGGCGGCTCAACCAGGCTACCAGAAAGGATCATTTCCCGCTGCCCTTCATTGATCAGATGTTGGAGCGGTTAGCTGGCAAGTCACATTATTGTTTCCTGGATGGATATTCGGGCTATTTTCAGATTCATATAGCCCCAGAAGACCAAGAGAAGACTACTTTCACTTGTCCATTTGGCACATTTGCATACAGGAGGATGCCCTTTGGTCTATGCAATGCTCCAGGCACCTTTCAGAGGTGTATGGTAAGTATCTTTTCTGATTTTTTAGAAAATTGCATGGACGTATTCATGGATGATTTTACTGTCTATGGATCTTCCTTTGATGCATGTTTAGATAGTCTGGCTCAGGTCTTGCATAGATGCATTAAGACTAACCTCGTTCTAAATTTTGAGAAATGTCATTTCATGGTAGAACAAGGTATAGTCTTAGGGCATGTGATATCTCGTGAGGGTATTGAGGTAGATCCTGCAAAAATAGATGTTATTTCATGCCTATCTTACCCCACATGCGTGCGGGAGATTCGTTCTTTCCTTGGTCATGCAGGTTTCTATCGGCGGTTCATAAAGGATTTCAAAGCAAAATTGCACTTCCGCTATCCAACTTATCGCAAAAAGATGTGGAGTTTCACTTTGACAAGAAGTGCCGGGATGCCTTCAATCAATTGAAGCAGGCATTGACCAAGTACACTATCATCCAACCGCCGGATTGGACACTTCCATTGAGCCGATGTGTGATGCCTCTAATTATGCATTGGGAGCTGTTCTTGCACAAAGGGTCGGTAAAGTATCTCATGTCATTTCCTATGCTTCGAGAACTTTAGATCCTGCACAAATCAACTACACCACAACTGAAAAGGAACTTTTAGCAATTGTTTTTGCTTTAGATAAATTTCGATCATATTTGCTTGGTTCCAGAGTGGTTGTGTTTTCAGATCATGCAGCATTGAAGTTTCTCCTGAAGAAGCCCAATGCCAAGCCCCAGTTGATTAAGTGGATGTTGCTCCTCCAGGAGTTTGATATTGAGATCCGTGACAAGAGTGGAGCGGAGAATTTGGTGGCTAGTCACTTGAGTCGAATTGAAACGGAGGCAGATGTTTTTCCCATCCATGATGTTTTCCCTGATGAGCAGCTTTTCAAGCTGCAAGGCAACATCCCTTGGTTTGCTGATTTGATTAATTTCTTGGTTGCTAACGCAATACCTGCACATTTCACTAAGGCTAAGATTGATAAATTGAAAAGTGAGTCAAAGTATTATGTGTGGGATGATCCTTACTTATGGAGATTTTGCAGTGACCAAGTAATTAGGAGGTGTGTGCCAGATGATGAATTCCATTCCATTCTTAACTTTTGTCATAAACTTGCATGTGGCGGCCACTTCGGTCCTCAACGGACTGCTAGGAAAGTTTTAGACTCTGGATTATATTGGC
The DNA here is from genome assembly GCA_029884605.1 of Ormosia emarginata. Lineage (NCBI taxonomy): Eukaryota > Viridiplantae > Streptophyta > Magnoliopsida > Fabales > Fabaceae > Ormosia > Ormosia emarginata. The sequence continues at coordinate 3,290,274 of JAQQTP010000023.1, forward strand.
CCACTCTATTTCATGATGCATATATGTTTTGCAAATCTTGTGATCAATGCCAGAGAACAGGAAATACTTCTCGTAGGAATGAAATGCCCCAGAAACCCTTATTATTCTGTGAGATTTTTGATGTTTGGGGTATTGACTTTATGGGTCCTTTTCCTGTATCATTTGGTTTTGTTTACATTCTGCTTGCTATGGATTACGTATCTAAATGGGTGGAGGCTAAGGCCACTCGGACTGATGATTCTAAAGTTGTTGTGGATTTTATTAGATCACAGATTTTCTGTAGGTTTGGAGTCCCGAGAGCCATCATTAGTGATCAAGGTTCACATTTTTGCAATCGAAGCATGGAGACTTTGATGAAGAAGTATGGAGTCCAACACAAGGTTTCTACACCCTACCACCCCCAAACCAATGGGCAAGCCGAGGTCTCCAACAGAGAAATTAAGCAGATACTCCAGAAGACAGTTCAACCTAACAGAAAGGACTGGAGCAAGAGGCTTGAGGATGCTTTATGGGCTTACCGGACTGCTTTTAAGACACCAATCGGGATGTCTCCGTATCGGATTATTTTTGGAAAGGCCTGCCACCTGCCGGTGGAAATTGAACATCGAGCATTCTGGGCGGTGAAAAGGTGCAACTTGGACCTAGATCAAGCGGTATGGAGAGGAAGCTGCTGCAAAGACAATTGGAGGAGATCCGCTTGGAGGCTTATGAAAGTTCCAAACTTTATAAGGAGAAGACCAAAGCCTTCCATGATAAGTTGATTCTGAGGAAAACATTTGAGATTGGTCAAAAAGTTCTCCTCTATAACTCCCGCCTCCGACTCATGCCTGGCAAATTAAGGTCTAGATGGGATGGACCATTTATTGTTACTAATGTTTTTCCTTCTGGTGCTGTTCAGATTAAAAGTGAGGTCACTGCCAAAGCTTTCATCGTAAATGGACACCGCCTCAAACAATATCATGAACTTCCAGAGAATGCAGAAGTGGAGGTGATGAACCTTCTCCATCCGCATTATGAATAAAAAAAAAGAAAAAAAAATAGTTGTGTGCCCGACAATGAGGTAGGTAGTGTCACTCAGAAGCATGTGGAGGTCATTTTTTTCTTCAGCGACAACAACTGCGAAAATCTTGCAGTATGGATTTTATTGGCCTACTTTATTAAAGGTCTGTTACACCTTTTGCAAAAGCTGCGGAAATTGGTCAAAAGTTCGCTTTGAGATTATCGTCTCGCACCTACTCTGGGGACGTAGATATTGAGGGATCCTAGGAATGGTACTGCGCTTAAGTTAATGGACAAAGACTCAACCATTCCTGGAAAACCAAGTTCTTGAGTTCTTTGTGTTGCCGGTTAAGTGGCGGATACGGTACTCCGTGACTCTTGAGTCGGTTTATTCTTCAGTTTCCCAAAATAACTAAACCCTTCTTCTCCTTCAAAATGGATGTCATTCTTTCAAACCTGAGAAAACATTTTCCTTCTCTTCCTCAAAATGCTCTGAGAAAAATCTACAAAGTTCAATGTGAGAGATTGAGAATGTTAATGCACAAGGGTATGCCAGAAGATATACGCTGGATAATTGAAGCAAAGGTCCGATTAGCAGGTGAGTCCTCAATTTCATTTGACTCATATATGCCCGGTCTTGGAAGAAGTTCATATTCTAAAAGGAGAAGAGCAAAAAGGTTACAAGTTTGTCACAAATGTGGACGATGGAACTGTAACAAGCGATGTCGTACTAAGGGGATAGTTTCCACAAATAGAGAAGATAAAATTTTCTTCATTAAGAATGGACTGAGTAAGGAGTCATTAGATGATATCTTATTGACTCTTGAGACGCATTCTTGTGGATTGGTGCATCGTGAAATTCTTAAATTGTGGAATCTCTTCAAGGATGAAGAACAGCGCTACAGTCTTGGGAATCTGACTCTAAAAGACCCTGTTTGCCAATTTATAAGAAAATTGGATGGGAAGCTTATCCTCGACTCATAGAAGACGTTTAAGCCGTTTCTGGACGTTAACCCAGAGGCAGATGTGAGCCATATCCATAAACAATCTGTACATATCATCCTCTTCTTCTTCATGTCATTTTTCAAAAAAACAAAACAAAAAAAAAAAACAAAAAAAAAAAACAAAAAAAAAAAAAAAAAAAAATGTATACTTCTTAGGGTTGGCTTTGGTAACACAAACCGTGAATGGGGAAATGCATGCATCCTGATCCAGCCTTCTTAATTGAAAAACAAAGAAGGTAGATTGTATCCCACATGTGAGGCAGCCAGTCGTATTATGGCCACTTGTCCCTTTTGGGAGCCCTATGTTCTTATTTGGTCTTGAATGGGTCGAATCTTGGTCAACAATGCTTTGGCACAAAGCCGAAAGAGCAAACTACCTCCATCCCAATCTTAAGTAAGTATACACTCATCTTTCATCAAGTTTTTCTAACAATTTCAAAAAAAAAAAAAAAAAAAGGACGTGATGTCTCACTTGCACTCATGCACTCATGTTAAAGTATAAAGATACGCCATGGAGACTGTACATACAGGTATGTCATCATTTTCTATTTCTTTTATCTTTGTATCATTTTGTTGTATTTTGATTTTTGTACAGCCGATCCTTTGAGCAGGGTCCTTCAGGGGTTTCTAGACTTCTTTACCTTGATGGTTTTCTTGAAGTCGAAAAAAAAAAAAAAAAGATTCAGTGTCTCTTAATTTCAACCTTTTTCGACAATGGCCAACCTACCCTTATAGGTGCAATTATTTCCCTTTCCATTCTTTTTCTTATTTAAACACTCCATTTTCTCCATTTTCCTTCACACTCAGAAACACTCAAAGGGAGGAAGAGTATAGAATGGGGCCTTCTATTCGTAACCTCAAAAATGTCTGTGTTTTTTGTGGGTCGCGTTATGGGAAGGGACTAGAGTTTGTAAACGTAACTAGCACTCTTGGTCGATCACTTGCTGCGAGGAATATTCATCTTGTATATGGGGGAGGTTGTCGTGGGTTAATGGGGGCTGTATCACTTGCTGCCTTTATAAGAGACAGTCAGGTTTTAGGTGTCATTCCTGAAACTTTAGCTCAACAGAACATCAATGGAAAGACAATTGGGGAGGAACTTAAAGTATCATCAATGCATGAACGCATGAAGATAATGCTTGAAAACTCTGATGCATTCATTGCCTTACCAGGTGGTTTTGGTACTTTGGAAGAAATTTTTCAAATTGTCTCTTGGGCCGAACTGAACATCCACCATAAACCCATTGGTTTGTTGAATGTTAATAATTTCTTTGATCTTTTGTTATTTTTTCTTGACAAAGCTGTGGAACAGAAATTTATCACTCCTTCGGCAAGACAACTTCTTATCTCTGCCTCCACTATTGATGAGCTCATTGATAAATTAGAAGCTTTTGAGTATGTACCTGATCAGGTATTAGCTCAGATAGATTGGTCAACAGGAAGCAGCGAAGGAAGTAACAAGAAACAAGAGCCCGATCTGAAACTTTCTCTTTAATGGGTTTGATTTAAAAAAAAAAAATTGTTGTTGTTTTGTTTAGTATGATATGATTGTCATGGACTTATTAAACCAATTAGTGATGGCAGAGTAAGGAGTAATTTTACTCTTGAGACGCATCTTAATTGGTGGCAGAGTAAGGAGTTTTTTTAGGTAGTAATTAATTAGTATTGAATTGTGGAAGTACTAACGTTTTCTTGTTTGATTTCTTTTCGGGTCGATGCAGTAATCGACAAGTGTGTTTCTTTTCTGCTTAGCGTTGATTCACTTCTTATCAGGTTGTGTTGCTCTTTTCTATCTCTTTCTTTCACATTGAGGACAATGTTATATTAAGTGTGGGAGAGAGATTTTAGCATGTTTCTGTTTCTTTTCGTTTGTTAAAAAAAAATTTCAAAAAAAAAATTTCAAAAAAAAAATAAATAAATAAAAATAAAAAAAAGAGGTTCATTGCATGATTGAATAATTTTTCTCCCTTCTTGATCTGATATGCTTGGTGATGAATGATTGAACTGATGAATTGAGTTTGATGGATGCATACCTTGTGAGATTTTGAGCCTAATGGATGGATTCAACATTTATGTCATTCTCTTCTTTCTTGTGTGATTTTCACTCATGATAATGACCACTCTAGAACTTGCTTTGATTCTTTTTGAGGCTACATTTCACTTGCATGCATGAACATGATTGAGGCCCTCTTTCTTAGCTAGTTTAACCAAATAGCCAACCTTGTTTTCAATATGATATCAAGCACTCTTTTCACCTCTAGCCTTCCCAAGGTTTCAAATAAATCATGTTCACATCATTAGGTCCATTTACTTGTTATTTTAATCCAAGTTATTTGATTCTTATAATTACCTTCCAAATTTAGCTTATCTCCTAAGTCTTAACCACAATCCATCATAAAAATTATTGCTGCAAGTTTCCTACTATTTAATCTACGTTTGGTTACTTGATTAATTCAAGTCTTGACATCTCAAATTTGTTATCTTTTCCCCTCATTCAAGCCCTCAAAACCGTGGCACTCAATAGGGTCCTAGGTTACAAATTTTCTTCTCACTAGTTTAGTCTTCCTTTACTTAATTTGCCTAGCATTATTCTTGACACAATGTCAACCAAAATTCTGCTCTTAAAACAGCCCAAAACCGTGGCACTCACCAAGGTCCAACAACCAGAATTTTGTCCACTTGGATCAACCTTAACTACTTGATTTAATTAGCCTTGCATTGGTCAAAATTTAAGCATCATTTCCCTTCATTTTCCAGCCCAAAACAACCCCAAAACCGTGACACATTCAGGGGTCCAGTAACCAGAATTTTCAGCAAGCAATCATGGATTTCAATCACAAAATTACATGAATAATTAACCACTCAATCAACTACTCAAAGCTAAATTAAGATAACATTCAAGAAATCAATTTCAAGCAATTTCAAGAACAACCACCATATGGTTTTTCTTCCAAAAATCAAACACAAGATTCCTTGTTGCTAAAGAGGTTGAGGAGGATTAATCTTCCTCTTACCAAGATGAAGAACCAAGAAAATTCCAAGAAGCACTCTTGATTTTCGGATTTGAAGCTCAAAAACCCTAGAAAATGTGGTCCAAGTTAGAACAATGTAATGATGTGAAAAAGAAGAAGAAAATGACCATTAAATCAAGAGGAAACCAGAAACGAAAATGGGAGTGAAGGTCTGAAATTTTTCAGCCATGGAAGCTCACCTTCAAAGCTTGAAAAATGGTTGAAGATGGAAGCTTTCTTGAAAACTCCAAGCACAAAAGATGATGAGAAGGAGTAGGAGATTAAGAAAACATGGTTGATGTAAATTTTTATGAAGGTTGGGGTTCTTGAGGAGTGGCTGGACGTATGGTGTCTTGGAAGAGGAAGAAAGAAATGTTTGAAGAAAGGAAGAAGAAGAAGAAACGTAAAAAGGAAGAAAGAAATGATGCTTTTGGGTGTTAATGCATTTAGATGTAATATTAGGATAGTAAAATCAATTCTTTCCCTTGAGTGGGCTGCTGGCAGACGTGAGAGAGAGGAGAGTGGGTGAGAAAAATTGGCTTCCTTTGGAAGCTAACACATGTGGTCAAAGCTTGGGGTCAAAGCTTCTTAAGGAAGCTTGAATATTTAACTATTAAATTTGAATTGAAGTGATTTGATTAGATATAAGGTAGATTACATTAGGATAAAGTGATAGTATTTTTATTACACACTATTATCCAATGGATAATAGTTATAGTTGACAGAAGTCAGTATTTAATTAATCTGACAGATGAATTTTTCGCTGTATTGATTTAAATGTATTTGTTAAGATTTCTCAAAAATTGTGAAACCTCGTAAACTGTGTCAAGTCTCGGGTTTAGTAAGATCCCCTGTCGACATGTCCATAGTCCAAGGTTCTCAGAGAAAACATCGCGTTTCTCTGATTCTGCTCAGCGCGAACGCAAAATGAAGAATATATTAAAATATTCGATGTTTCCGGAAAATTCCCAGAAAATTCTCAAAAATTGCAAATATTATAAAACGACTATTCGTCATATAATTTTCCAATTTCTGGAGCACTACAGTCGTTTTCACGACTCTGCTCGAGTTTCACGCAAAACGAGAAATATATTAAAATATTCATCATTTCCGAAAAATTCCAGAAAAATTCTCATAAATCACAGTTATTAGAAAATGACTATTCATGGTGAAATAATCAATTTCCGGAGTGTTACACTGGTCTCAGCAGTTCTCAGCCCAGTGTGCACGCAAAACGAGGAATATATTAAAATATTCGTCGTTTTCGAAAAATTCCAGAAAAATTCCTAAAAATCAAGAATATTATAAAACGATGATTTATGATCAAATATGTATTTTTCGGGATGTTACAACACTCCCCTACTAAAAGGAATTTCGTCCTCGAAATTTACATACCTTAAAATAATTCTGGATGTTGCTCCTTCATCTTGTCTTCCAATTCTCAAGTCGCATCACCAGTTGCTTCATTCCAAATCACCTTTACCAATGGGATCTCCTTGCCTCGTAGTTGCTTTATCTGTCGATCCTCGATTCTCGCAGGAGACGTTTCATAGGTCAGGTTCTCTTTTAACTGTACTGTGTCTGGTGCTATGACATGACTTAGATCAGGTAAATATTTACGAAGTTGTGACACATGGAATACATTATGTATGTTTGAAAGAATAGGGGGTAAGGCTATCTGGTAAGCTACTGGACCTATCCGGCGAAGAATTTGGTAAGGCCCAAGAAATTTTGGAGTGAGTTTTCTAGATTTCAAGGCCCGGCCGACCCCAGTCATGGGTGTGACTTTCAGGAACACATGCTCACCTTCGTCAAACTCAAGAGGCTTTCTTCTCTTATCCGCATAGCTCTTCTGTCGGCTCTGAGCAGTTCTCATTTTCTCTTGAATCATCTTAACCTTCTCAGTCGTCTGCTGGATAACGTCTGGTCCAATCGTAAGACGCTCGCCGTCTTGGTACCAACATAATGGTGTTCGACACCGTCTTCTATACAGAGCTTCATAGGGTGCCATCCCTATACTCGAATGATAACTGTTTATTGTAGGTGAACTCCACCAGTGGTAGAACTTCATCCCAACTTCCAGTCTGTTCCATAGAACAAGCTCTAAGTAGGTCCCCTAGAGATTGGATCATTCTTTCCGATTGACCATCGGTTTGCGGATGATACGCCGAACTCAGGCGCAATCTCATCCCCAACGAAACTTGTAAACTTTGCCAAAACTTTAAGGTAAACCTCGGATCTCTATCCGAGACTATACTCGTAGGCACACCATGTAATCTGACAATTTCCCCAATATACAGTCGGGTCAGCTTTTCCAAACTGTACCTTATGTTAATCGGGAGGAAATGAGCCGATTTTGTAAGTCGATCAACTATTACCCAAGTCGAGTCATGTCCCATCCTCGTCCTTGGCAATCGCACAACAAAGTCCATTGCGATGCTGTCCCACTTCCATTCAGGAATAGACAATGGTTGCAACAACCCTGCAGGTCGTTGATGTTCCACTTTGGCTTTTTGACAGACTAGACAAGTCGATACACATCTAGTGACATCACTTTTTAGTCCATGCCGCCAGAACAACTTCTTCAAGTCTTGGTACATCTTTGTTATACCAGGGTGCATACTTAGCTTGCTAGTGTGGGCATGATCCACAATATATCGTCTAAGCTCTTGGTCACGAGGAATACAAACTCTACCTCGGAATCTCAGAATTCCATCTGTTCCTTCTTCGAACTCTGTTTTCTCGCCTTGTTTCATTTGTTCTCTTATTCCTTGCAAGAATTCATCGATCTTTTGTTTTTCTCGTATGTCTTCCATCAACTCGCTTGAGATGGTAACCATATTCATGCAAATTCTTCCGGGTTCCAACTTAACAAATGACCATACATCTCTAAATTGTTCGATGAGATCTCTTTCCTTAATCATCAAGGCGGAAACACTGATAGTCTTTCTACTTAAGGCGTCACCACAACGTTCGCCTTGCCGGTGGTACAACAACCGGAAATCATAATCCTTTAAAAACTCCAGCCATCTCCTTGTCTCATATTCGGCTCTTTCGATCGTACGGATACTTCAAGCTCTTGTGGTCACCGAAGATGTTGAATGTCGCTCCATAAAGGAAATGTCTCCATATCTTGAGCAAAAACCACGGTAATTTGCCAACTCCAAATCATGAGTCGGGTAATTCTTTTCATGCACTCGCAACTGTCGCGAAGCGTAGGCTACCACCTTTCGGTGTTTCATAAGAACAGATCCCAATCCTTGGTACGAAGCGTCACAATACACCTCGAACGGTTCATTCGGATCAGGTAACACTAATACAGGTGAGGTAGTCAGTCGTTTCTTCAACTCTTGAAAACTCTGCTCACAACCATCAGTCCATTCGAAAGCTTGATTCTTCTTTGTCAATTGAGTGAGCGGTCCGGCAATCTTGGAAAACCCTTCTATGAACCTCCGGTAATATCCAGCTAAACCAACGAAACTACGGACTTCCGTCACTGACTTCGGTTGTTCCTACTGCAGTACTGCTTCTACTTTGGATGGATCCACAACAATTCCTTCTTTTGAGATCACATGACCCAAAAACTTCACCTCATCCAGCCAAAACTCGCACTTCGACAGCTTGGCATACAGTTCCTTTTCCTTCAAGATCTGAAGAACTACGCTGAGGTGCTCAGCATGATCCTCCTGATTCTGGGAATATATCAGGATGTCATCAATGAAGACGACAACAAACTTATCCAAGTACGGACGAAAGATGCGGTTCATATAGTCCATGAAAATAGCAGGCGCATTCGTCACACCAAACGGCATCACAAGATACTCGTAATGGCCGTATCGCGTACTGGCAGTCTTGGGTATATCCTCCGTCTTCACTCTTATCTGATGATACCCAGATCTCAGGTCGATCTTCGAGAATACCGCTGCCCCCTTCAGTTGGTCCATCAAGTCGTCGATTCTCGGGAGAGGATATTTGTTCTTGATTGTCAACTTGTTCAATTGCCTGTAGTCCACGCACAATCTCGAGGTACCGTCCTTCTTTCGAACTAGTAACACAGGTGCTCCCCACGGGGACACACTTGGTCTAACGAACTGCTTCTCCAAAAGCTCTTCTAGCTGCTTCTTAAGTTCGGCTAATTCAGTCGGTGACATTCGGTACGGTGCTATAGACACGGGACCAGCTCCCGGTACTAGATCAATAGCAAACTCAATCTCACGTGCTGGTGGTAAACCAGGTACTTCTTCAGGGAAGATCTCAGGAAATTCCTTCACTACCGGAATAGTATTCAAATCAACCTCACTCTCAACTTTCAAAGAAGATAATAGCATGTACCCCTGAGCTCCTTCTTTCAAGAAAGCTCGTGCTTGGTTGGCCGTCAAGTATCTAGAATTCTCGTCCACAGGAAAGACTATGGTCTTACTAGAACAATCTAACAAAACATGGTTGGAAGATAACCAGTCCATCCCTAGGATTATATCTAACTGTGAAAGAGGTAAACAGATCAAATCGACAGGAAAGATTCGACCTTCAACAATCAAAGGACACTTCAAACAGACTTTGGTAGTAACTACCGGTTTATCAGTGGGGGTTGAAACAGTCAATTCAAAAGGTAGTTCAGACACAGGTAAACCAAGTCGTAGCACACAGTCATATGATATGAAAGAATGGGTTGCCCCAGAGTCATACAATACTTTTAAAAGATTACCTTCTATGGCGCCTTCTCCTTGAATCAAGTCTTCGGATTCAGAAGCTTCAGCTCCACTCATAGTATAAACTCGACCTCCGGCTTGCGGTTTCTTGGCTCGGGTTGCATTGACTGAAGGTTCAGCCTTTGCTTGGTTACAATCTCTGGACATATGGCCCGGTTTGCCACATCTGAAGCAAATGATCCCTTTTATCGTGCAGTCTCTTGTGAGATGATCCTTCCCACACTTCAGGCATTTGGACGGGTAGGTCGTATTCTGACCAGTTCGGTTCCTAGAAGAACCTCCACCAGAACTTCCACCGATTTGTTGTTAACCCCTTGTTGGTCGGTTATAGGGTTTCTTCTGAAAGCGGTTTGAACCACTGCCTCCACCTCTTTGGGACCGTACAGGCCCAAAGTTCCTGTTTCTCGCGTCTCTAGCCTGCTTCAAGGCTTCAACTTCACAGCAAGTGTCTAACAGTTCCGAGAATACTTTCATTTTCAAGGTAATCACAGCTTTCTTTACCTCGTACCTCAGTCCTTCAGTGAATTTCCAACATTTCCAAGCTTCATCAGTTTGATGCTGGTAATGTGTTGAAAATTTCTCCAAGTTTTTAAACTTGGCTGCGTATTCGCTGACAGTCATGTTCCCCTGTCTCAGGTTGAGGAACTCCATCTCCTTTGCGTGTCTCGCATTCGCAGGAAAGTATTTGCCCAAGAATTTCTCCTTGAACAATTCCCAAGTGACCTCTGCTCCTTCGGCTTCTAATGCCCTTTGAGCTCCATTCCACCAGTCTTCGGCATTTCTGACAAGCATAAAAGTCGCATAATTTACCTTCTTGTCTTCCGCACAATTCATGCCACGAAAGACTTTTTCCAGCTCCTTGATCCATAGATTGGCCTTGTCGGGATCAAACTCCCCCTTGAATTGCGGAGGGTTATGACGACGAAACTCGCTAGTTTTTTGCGCGTCAACAGTCGCCTCAAGCTGTTGAGCAGCTCTTTCTTGTTGTTGAGTAGCGCGTTCATTTTGTTGGGCGATGACTTCAACCATTCTCTGCATCGCTTCAATAGCAGCTGCCATGTCTCCACCTCTTGCCATCTTGCTTTTCTCTCAAATTGGATTACTGAAAACATAAGAAAGGTCAGAGGAATCCACTCAAGACACCCATTACAGAGATTCACACAGCACAAACAAGACAGACTCACACTTAAGACCCAAAGAAAACATAAACCGAGGCTCTGATACCAACTTAATGTAACGCCCCTTTTTGGGAGGGAACGTCACATTGTCAAATAAAATGCGGAAATTAAATAAACAAACGATTAAGACCCGGTTCATTTTGATTAATTAATGTTTAACCATGTGAGCAAACTTGGCAATATTTTTTTTTTATTTTATACGATAATGCGGAATGTGAATAAAAGGAACGAATAAAACAATACACAGAAGTTGCATCTGAATAGCATGCTATATATATATATATATATATATATATATAGAATTTAATACAACTGTTTTATAAATACAAGCCTGGCCATCATCAAAAAGCAAAACTATACCCACCCCAAGGGAAACATGCATATACAAAATATACAGCCCAACCAAAAAGAAAATTCATCAGGCCCCCAAAAATAAAACACTGGCAGCCATCAGTAGCCACCAATGATCATCGACCCCTCAGATAAAAAGGGACCGATTCAGGATCCTCAGGAGGACCCTCATCAGGATCTTCCTCATCCGAGGACTCATCCATAGGAACCACAGAGGCGCGGGACGGAGCCCGAGCGGTGGAATCAAACGAATCCTCCTGCGGGGTGTAATAACGGGCACCCCACATCTCCCTGATAGGCAGGTAAAACTCCAGGCGCAAGCTGAGGTAGCAAGTGAGGACAGGAGCCTCATGACGTCTCCAGGCAAGTGCTATCGACACGTCTACCAAATACACGCAGCGGTCGGAGTTCAGGTTGATGTGCCAGCACTCCGGCCCTCCAAGGAAGGTCAGACGCACATCTCCCAAGAACCCACGCATACGTGCAGACATCGTCGCAGTAAAAGTCAATCTTGTGCAGGCCAGAAGCCGGGGAAGGCAGGATCTTCTGTCTCTTCACCGTCGTCTTTGATCAGTACAGGGTGCACATGAACAGCAAATAATAAAAACACAGGGAAAGAGGTAAGACATCCTACCATCAATACCAATACAGCAACCAAGAACCGAACGGCGCATAACGCCCACGTAGCATGTAAAGGCAATAAATAAGCTTTTAAACAGATAACCAGTCAGGCAATCATTAATAAAGGTAATGAATAATTCATAATATCCAGGCAGTTAAATTTAGACAGTTAAATATCGTGTAAACAATAATTTTCAGATGACAGAATATTCCACGATGCATGGACACAACATTCAATTTCCTACTCCATGGAGCTAGACTCAAACAGTCGGAGAGAAAGATCAGGAGACATGTCTGTGACTCGGCTGCCGAGGCCAGTGCTATCAATAAATTTTCTCGTGCACAATCATGGCATTGCACAGACATTCTACACTAGATCACGATATAGGACAGTGTCAAGTCCGGATCGTCGGTGCGTTTGCATCGGTTTGCCCCACGGGCAAGGGAGCTACCAACTACCCATTGTGGAGGACCCGCACCCCGACACCCCCAAGGTCATAACAAGACCCACACTTGTCTACTTGCACCCGCACTAAGGTGTGTTCAATCTCCTAGGCAACTTGGCCTTACAACAGTCCACAAGGACATTCACAATGCATAGGACTCTATGCATGAACATGTATGATCCACAATTTCATACAATAGCATAATATACCACGTTTGATCAAGAGAGTGCAATAAGCAAATTTGCAACCAAAAAGAACCCAATATCAACATAATATCAATTTATGATTCAAGGAACATATTTTAGGTCCATTATGGATTTCTAAAATCTCCAAGTCTTATGAAAATTATCTCATTGGTTCATTAAGGTTTATGAAATCCTTAATCTCTTGTATTCTTTGATTACTTGTAATACGAGTAATGAGTTATGGAATCTTAACCCAAATTTTCACCTAGAGGTCGTGGCCTTCCCAAGGTTTCAAATAAATCATGTTCACATCATTAGGTCCATTTACTTGTTATTTTAATCCAAGTTATTTGATTCTTATAATTACCTTCCAAATTTAGCTTATCTCCTAAGTCTTAACCACAATCCATCATAAAAATTATTGTTGCAAGTTTCCTACTATTTAATCTACGTTTGGTTACTTGATTAATTCAAGTCTTGACATCTCAAATTTGTTATCTTTTCCCCTCATTCAAGCCCTCAAAACCGTGGCACTCAATAGGGTCCTAGGTTACAAATTTTCTTCTCACTAGTTTAGTCTTCCTTTACTTAATTTGCCTAGCATTATTCTTGACACAATGTCAACCAAAATTCTGCTCTTAAAACAGCCCAAAACCGTGGCACTCACCAAGGTCCAACAACCAGAATTTTGTCCACTTGGATCAACCTTAACTACTTGATTTAATTAGCCTTGCATTGGTCAAAATTTAAGCATCATTTCCATTCATTTTCCAGCCCAAAAACAGCCCCAAAACCGTGACATATTCAGGGGTCCAGCAACCAGAATTTTCAGCAAGCAATCATGGATTTCAATCACAAAATTACATGAATAATTAACCACTCAATCAACTACTCAAAGCTAAATTAAGATAACATTCAAGAAATCAATTTCAAGCAATTTCAAGAACAACCACCATGTGGTTTTTCTTCCAACAATCAAACACAAGATTCCTAGTTGCTAAAGAGGTTGAGGAGGATTAATCTTCCTCTTACCAAGATGAAGAACCAAGAAAATTCCAAGAAGCACTCTTGATTTTCGGATTTGAAGCTCAAAAACCCTAGAAAATGTGGTCCAAGTTAGAACAATGTAATGATGTGAAAAAGAAGAAGAAAATGACCATTAAATCAAGAGGAAACCAGAAACGAAAATGGGAGTGAAGGTCTGAAATTTTTCAGCCATGGAAGCTCACCTTCAAAGCTTGAAAAATGGTTGAAGATGGAAGCTTTCTTGAAAACTCCAAGCACAAAAGATGATGAGAAGGAGTAGGAGATTAAGAAAACATGGTTGATGTAAATTTTTATGAAGGTTGGGGTTCTTGAGGAGTGGCTGGACGTATGGTGTCTTGGAAGAGGAAGAAAGAAATGTTTGAAGAAAGGAAGAAGAAGAAGAAACGTAAAAAGGAAGAAAGAAATGATGCTTTTGGGTGTTAATGCATTTAGATGTAATATTAGGATAGTAAAATCAATTCTTTCCCTTGAGTGGGCTTTGTCAGACGTGAGAGAGAGGAGAGTGGGTGAGAAAAATTGGCTTCCTTTGGAAGCTAACACATGTGGTCAAAGCTTGGGGTCAAAGCTTCTTAAGGAAGCTTGAATATTTAACTATTAAATTTGAATTGAAGTGATTTGATTAGACATAAGGTAGATTACATTAGGATAAAGTGATAGTATTTTTATTACACACTATTATCCAATGGATAATAGTTACTGTTGACAGAAGTCAGTATTTAATTAATCTGACAGATGAATTTTTCGCTGTATTGATTTAAATGTATTTGTTAAGATTTCTCAAAAATTGTAAAACCTCGTAAACTGTGTCAAGTCTCGGGTTTAGTAAGATCCCCCGTCGACATGTCCATAGTCCAAGGTTCTCAGAGAAAACATCGCGTTTCTCTGATTCTGCTCAGCGCGCACGTAAAACGAGGAATATATTAAAATATTCGACGTTTCCGGAAAATTCTCAGAAAATTCTCAAAAATTGCAAATATTATAAAACGACTATTCGTCATATAATTTTCCAATTTCTGGAGCACTACAGTCATTTTCACGACTCTGCTCGAGTTTCACGCAAAACGAAGAATATATTAAAATATTCATCGTTTCCGAAAAATTCCAGAAAAATTCTCATCAATCACAATTATTAGAAAATGACTATTCATGGTGAAATAATCAATTTCCGGAGTGTTACACTGGTCTCAGCAGTTCTCAGCCCAGTGTGCATGCAAAACGAGGAATATATTAAAATATTCGTCGTTTCCGAAAAATTCCTAAAAATCAAGAATATTATAAAACGATGATTTATGATCAAATATGTATTTTTCGGGATGTTACAAGGGGTGCCTCGGTTTCTGACTTCTAACCTCCTAAACTACTCCCTATTTTGGCTTCACATAATTAAAAACCATTAATTACAGAACTAGGTCCATTATGAACAATTGAGCCCACACCCCAAGCAATTTGGAGGTCTATAACTCAAGTTATGACCAAAATAACATCAAAGGGTCTCTAAACTCGTATTCTGACTTTCAAGCCCAATTAGGTCCACTAGACATCCGATTGAGGCTTCAAGCTCTTCATCAAAGTTGTAGAGCTTATTCTTAGCTTTCCTACAAGGTAAAATGCATGATTATCAAATATCTAGAACTCAAATTATGACCGAAATACAGAAACAATGTCAAAACTCATTAATGCTGAAAATAATTCAATTAGGCCCAATTTAAGTCCAAACTCACAAAATATGACCAAGCTCAATCAATTAAGAATATGGAGAGTGTAAATGACTAAACATGAGGGTTTATTAATGTATAAAATATGTGATTATCAATATATTGGTAGTTTGTATTGCTTATGTTTGTGTGTAATGACAAGCAAGTGATTTCGGGAAAAGTTTACACCTAACCATTGAGAAGGCAGAGGGATGGATTTCCTTTTATGTTATTTTCCTAGGTTAGTGTGGGTATGTCTAACTTTGTTATCATTATGTTAAAGTAACACCAAAGATAAGGTGGATTCCCTATAGAAGTAAAGGCCTTCGAATGTGATGAGGAACTTGCTTGTTGATACTTGTTTATAATGTTGTATTGCATGATTTATTTAGCACACGTTTAGTTATGCTGCTAGAATTATTTTATTCTTGCTATGTGATTTTTTGTGTACTTTACACAGCTGAAACTCACCATATGTTTTCAAATATTTTATAATTATTCATTTCCTACAGAGAATTTTCAATTCTCACTTTGATCATGGTGATTTTAGACTAACACAGGATGCATAATGGTTATCATCATCAACTATGCATGGAATCTAGTTCCAGAAGAAGGGATACACTACTAGAAAAATCATATTTAGAGATGGACAAAATCCATCTCTAAAACGTTAAAATTTTGTCTCTAAATATTTATAGATGGAATTAGAGACGAAAATTGATCCATCGGTAAAAGTGGTGTTTCTGATTGTTAGAGACGATTTTTTTTCGTCTCTAAATTTTAAAGTTCCGTCGCTATCCCCTCTAAATTTTAAAGTTTCATCGTTATCTAGTTACCAAGACTCGTCTTTAATTTTTTAGTTAGAGACAAAAAAATTTCATCTCAATTTTCGTCTCTAAATTAGAGACATATTTTTTCGACTTTAAATCCGTCTCTAATATTTTAAAAAATATAAAAAAAATTACCATCTAGTTGGGATTTGTCACAACTAGATGCCTTCATTTTATAAAAAAAAAATTCTATTTTCCTATGCACATAATTATCTAAAACCAAAATTTACCAAAAATTACAATAAATCTTCAATCATTATTATTATCTAAGTAACTATAAAAGAAATCAAATAGTTTAAAGCATATGAAGTCGTTACAATATCTTATGCACACAATTAATTTCTATTATATTTTGCAAGTAGTTCAGGTACATATACATAATTCTTAAATCAAATGACACTAAGTATATAGGACAATGACAAAGAATCTGACCTTGTAAATGTCAAACCAGTAACATGAGACTTATAAATTTGTTCTTTAACAAACTACATAACTATCATATGATAAGCAAGCATAGAGATGGCAATCTAAAAAACATACTGACATTAGGAGGGGGGATCAACTGACCTAAAATGATAGAATGGCATACTCCCCCACCTTCAAATCATTATCTTCCATTCATGGAAGAACCACAAGAAATACATGTCTATGTTACCAAGTGGCCTCAAGACTCAAGAGGGGGGTGAATTGAGTTTATAAAAACTTTTCGCAAATCTTTTGAAAAACTCTTGATTACCAATTTTCGTTGAAGCTATTAATTGATAGAAATGAATGAATGGATAAGATAAAAAGATATTGCCCACTAATGAACCAACCAAGAGAGAAATAATTAAGTAAGCAAATAAACCAATGCAAATGTAAAGAGAAGAGTTTAGAGAATCAAACACAATGGTTTATCCTGGTTCAGCCACCAATCCACTTGTGACCTATGTTTAGTCCTCAAGCAATCACTCAAAATTTTCCACTATATCTTTAAGTTTCAATAGGTACTTGATAGCCTTTACAAACTTGAGCACTCAACACCTTGGGATACCTCATCCTTTGTACTTGAGCCTCTTCAAACAAAGGGATGCCTCACCCTTTACAATTTGGAGGGATACCTCACCTTCTTTTACAAAGCAGTCAAGGTTGATAGAACGAATCTCTCACAAGAGTAAATGATACAAATTGAAGCTCTAGAATGCTCTTTAAGAATATCTCAAGTGATTATACAAAAAAACAAAATAAGAAGGGTTTTTGTGATTGATTCTCGGATTTGAATGATAGATTCAAGTTTTAAGTTGATGGTTAGCAATTAATGAAGCCCCAACTCAAGTATTTATAAGAGATTTGACCAATGAAGCTATTGGGGACATTAAAGCATAGCATTTAATGCACCTAATATAGCCGTTGGGCACTGTCAGACCATTGGTAATGGATTACATGATTGTTTGACTGTGTTCTTGGCTTTCTAAGCAGGATATAATCAATTATTAGCCTTGTGTAATCAATTACACAGCCTCTTCCAGACATGTAATCAATTACAGCCTGAATGTAATCAATTACAAGGCTTTTGCCATGCTTGTAATAGATTACATGGTCAATGTAATCGATTACAAGGCCTCTGTTTAGCTTGTAATCGATTACAACATATGTGTAATCGATTGCTTGCCCTTAAAACACATTTTTCAACTCTAATTAAGTATCCATGCCATTTTTTACTTTGAGAAACTTTGATTAATCAATATTGACATGTGTTTAACACAATCCAAGGCTTAAATCAATATTTCTTTAAAATATGAACTTTGAATTTCAAGTTGATTTTAAAGGATCTTTGAAAAACCATTTAAGATACCTTGAGAACATTTAACATTGATGTTCTAAGACCTATGTCTAATAAACTTCTTGATTTCTTTCTTTGATCTTGATCTTCTCTTAAACTTGATCTTCATCTTGACTTTGTTATCATCAAAAACCATTTGACATGCTTCAAGACATAAGCATTCATAGTCTAAAACTCACATAGAAAATTTAGTATACTAACAAAGCAAATCTATACAGATGGACTAGAAATCATCACTTGGCCCTTAACCCAAATACCAGATAAGATTGAATGCATGATCTAACTTGCCCCATGGCACTTTTCACTTATCAAGGCTAATGAAGAAGCTAATCAGTTCTTTTATGGCGCTCAACCTATTAAAATCAGAACCTTGCAAATCAATCCAAGCTAAACGGGAAAATTGAACTGTTACCAAGTGGCCTCAAACTCAAGAGGGGGGGTGAATTGAGTTTATAAAATATTTTCGCAAATCTTTCTCAAAACACTTGTAAACTAATTTTCATTGAAGCTATTGTTTAATTGAAGTGAATAGATAACTGAAATCGAATAAATCACTCATAAATAAATAAGCCAAGATAGAAAGTATTCAAGCAAAGCTAGATATCAAACTCAACTCAAGCATATATAATTAAAGCATAAAGTAAAGAGATAGGGTTGAGAGAATCAAACATAAGGATTTATCATGATTCAACCATCTTTTGTGACCTACGTCCAGTCCTTAAGCGAACCACTCGAGATTTTCCACTAAATTTCAAGCTTGAACAGGTGCTTGAAAACCTTTACAGATTAGAGCACCCAACAACACATTGGGATACCTCATCCTTGTGCTTTGAGCCTCAGAACAGGGATACCTCACCCTTTACAACCTTTGAGGGATACATCACCCTCTTTACACCTTTGAAGGATACCTCACATTCTTTTCAACAAGGGATACCTCACTTTTTTTCACTAGAGGAATGCCTCACCCTCTTTATAGAATAAACAAAGTGTTTGAATGATAGAAACTCTCTTAAAGAGTAGATAATATAAATTGAAGCTTATGGGTATTAAAGGATCACACACTTATAGTTCAAAAACAGAGGCTTGGAGAAAGAGATAGTGAAACACGAATATAATGCTCAAGGATCATTTTCAGATTGTTCTCCAACTTTTCTTTGATGCCCAAACACTTTCATTTATAGCCCAAAGCTCTTTAGAGCCCTTGGTGGTTGTTGGGGGCATCAAATGCTCCAATAGAGCCGTTGGAACAAGCTTTCAAATTTCTTAGATAACCGGTTATGGATGTCCATCAATTGGTTATTTGATTCAGCCTAACCGATTAGGAGAAATCATGTAACCAATTATGAGATATAAAAAGGAATTCTGCATAACAATTTCATTCACTAACCAGTTAGGAGAAATCATATAACCAGTTATGAGCAAATTAAAAAAAATCCTTCGTAACTTATTTCATTTACTAACCGGTTAGTAGAAATGGCCTAACCAGTTAGGTAATTTAGAAATTATAAGAGATGCCTCTATTATACCTCAATAACCAATTAGGTCAAAGTACCTAACTGGTTAGAGGTCCATTTTAAAACATAAGAAATGCTTCTGTTTGATCAACTCACCAATTAGGAAATTGTCCTAATCGGTTAGGAGCATTAGAAAAACAAAAGTTTGGCTCCAGACAAAGTCACTAACCAGTTACATAATTTGCCTAATTAGTTAGGCCTTTTAAAAACACATTGGTGCATTTCTGTTTTGGCACCTAACCAGTTATGTGAACAGTGATAACCTGCTATTGGTTTATCTAGAAGGCAAGATTTCCAAAGAGATTTTCAACCAAAGGTTCTCAAAACATTTTCAAACTTTCTAAAAACATTTTGCTTAAACTTAAACACATTTTCACAAGTATAAATCATGATTTTGCAAACCTTTTTAAGAAAGCCAATGAATGAGCTTAGTGTGAATCCTAAAATACCTTTCCACAAGAACTAAGACCTATATGCTAAACTTGAAGCTCCTTGGTACTTGATCTTTTGCATTTCCATTCCTTTCTTGTTTGTTATCATCAAAACCATTGCTTTAGTCAATGCCAATCACACGAACTGCTAAGATTCAATCTATACTAATGAACTTCTACCCAAAGGTACACACTGTCACCCAATTCAGCAAAAAATTACACTAAATTCAAAATGGGTATCCTTGCTTCAATAAAACCTTAATCAAACATAATTCACACACTTACCCATAGATACATTATAAAATTGGTTCATATAAGGATGTATGTATCATAGGAAAACCAAAACAAACAATAATGATAATAAAAAGATGAAATTGGAGAAAAGGGAAAGGCTGGAACTTGAATTACCCTAAGAGATTGACATATAAGTTGATGCTCAACTCGATGAAAAGCTTATACATCTAATCAATATCAACAACATTCCCATATGAGTAAAGGATGGTGGATAGGTATACCCTATACACCTAGAATGGGTGGATGGGTATACTTAGAGTGTAGAACTGAAACACGATAATTGTACAGAACTAAAAAATTGGTTTCTAAACAAGAATGGGAACACAAAAACAATGACAAACTTTAAAGGTGGAGTTCATTAAGGTTATAGCATGACATCAGAAGTCTATCGTAGCATATTATTGAACCTATAATTCTATTCAATTATTATAAAGTAAAGTCAAAGATAACATGAATTATTATAAAGTAAACCCTAAAATAACATTGTTGGCAATGTGGGTAAAATCATTACAACTATAGTCGCTGCAACATTTAACAAGAATTCATGAGATAGCATGAACAACATGGTAAACTTATAGATTAATTACAGTCCAAATCAAGAAATAGAAAATAAAGGATAGAATTATTACACAAAAATGTTGCAATCAAGTTACAAATCTAATTTGTTCAACTAAGCTCAAACCAAAAGCTCCATGTTTATATGTGAATCTCCAAAATAACATAGCCATGAGAAAAATTGTTGAAAAATAACTAGGAAGATATCAGTAACCCATGAAAGGAAGGCTGGTTGTATAGATGAGTGCGTGTGTGTGCAAATAGTCTTACTAAAGCCATAAGTGTTAAATTAGATCATAGAATCACTTTCTTTAGTGTGTTAAACCTATGCTCAAGACAATTGTGCAAACAATACCTGAATTTTAACTAGAACCGATCACTGATTAATAAAAGCTTAATTCTCAAATTTTTACAGTAGAAAAACTACATGCTTTAGGTCTTTAACTAAGCAAACAACACACATTCAAGATTAACCAACATACAAATAAGGGTTTCAGTCCTTGAAAAAAAATAACTTACAAGTAACACAATGTTCACATGACATTCAAAATACTAACAAAGAAATTTATCAAAGCAAATCCAATAAATAATTCCTAAACATTGCACTATCCTAAGGGTCAAAACATCTTATCATTCTTAGTATACACAAACCAAGTACATAACTCGAAAGAAGAAGAAACATAGCTAAAGAACTAAAATAGAGATCTTATGGTGCAGACCATGTTATTTTCACTTGGTAGCTCAATTATTACTCCTTCATTTGTAGCTCAAACAAAACACATACTACTGCCATGGTATCACAACAATGAGTTTAAGGAAAAAAAATTCATCATGCATCATTACCTCTAAGCTTCAATTTACTTCTTTCAATTAAGAGTTTCCACAAACAAATTATAGTCACACACTAACTCACATTTTACATGTCTCAGATTCAAAAGGACATTGATCCATTACAAGCAGCACAAACAAGCTCATGACATAATCATGATGCTAGGTAAGGAATTAAATAGATCTTTACCAACTGAACACCATAATAATAAGCCTAAGAGAAGAAACTACGCAACACAACATACAGATTTAGTTAATCTCACTCAATTAGGAGTATTATTAAGTAGATTTTAAGCATCAAAATGAGCAAGATTACAACACCAACAACATCTCCATTACATATTTTAAGAATTTCAACTTCCACAAAAAATGTGCAACAATATAATCATTAAAACCAAATTATCTATATTATATGAAAATAAAAATGAAATGGTTACCTAAAGAGTTGTCTATGATGGGTGTCACCAATTCAAAACCCTTGAAGCTACACCCCAAATTCTTCCTTGAGTCAAAGTCGAGCCTTTCTCCCCTTTTTTCTTCAAAAAATTTTGATTTCCTCCCTTTGATTTTTCTCAATTAGTTCTGAAAGTCCCTTTCTTTTCTCCCCTCTTCTCCTCTCTTTGGTCACTCTTTTGTCTCTTTTATGTGCAAAACCTTCTTTTTTTTCTCTATTTAACTCCAAATCTCATTGTTTTTCTCATTCGTTGAACCTAGGAACACCGCTCTTCCTTCTTTTTATCTGTGATCTCTTTCCCTTCTTATCGATGCCTGGGGTTAAAGGTAGCACTCTGTTCGCCCTTTTGCTTACTGCAAGTGCACAGGTCGTTCAAGTAATACAATGAAGAATAAGATTCGTTCCCACTAGGATGTTGGATTTCTAATACTAAGTATCAACCAATAGCTTAAGTATTTCTATGCAAGAACATATAAAATTAGATAAAAGTGCATTAAAACTTATCTAAAGACTGAAAAGCAATAAATGAAAATTAAAGATAATGGTTAGAGATCAGGGAATCTTTCTTCACCTCCTACTTCAATTAATAATATGCAACCCCTCTAAGCAACATTAATGAATGTGTTAAGTTATCTTGAGAATCTAATTCAATTAAAAGCCTATGTCTAGGTCAATCAATCGTGCTTCATTTACCTAATTCACTATGTTTCCATGAGAACTATCGCAAACTCTACTCATTAAGATATATTCTTAAACACCTGTTATGCATGGCTAAGAGGTATATGTCTATCCCATTAGCGAATCATCTCACCCAAGCCAATTGAATGAAATAGAACATGCATCAACCATACATATGATCTCAAATCCAACTTCCTATGTATAGGTTTATCATATTTCAACAAATCATTTAAAAGTTGGCCAAACTATCAAGAGCATTAAGATCTATATAATTGAACAAAACCAAACATCAATATAAACTCAAAAAAGTACTAAATCATCAATATCCATACAAGGATTCAAAGTAATCCCTAAATACAGCTTAGCTACTCATTGAACACGAAAACATACATCAAAAACCATGTTCATGACATAGAGAAGAGAAGAAAACAAAGGGAGAAGGAAGAAAGCTCATGGATATGATATTTGGTGCTTGAATCTCTTTCCATGAAGAAGATGACCTCCAACCTTAGTTCTCCCGGCCTCCTCTCAACCTAGAAGTGGAATTCTAGCTGTAACTTTTTAATCTAAAAACTAGCCTCTTTTACAGAAATCCAATAAAACAATATATATAGGCCCTGAAATATGGTTCACGTTGCGATATTAACAAGCCTATGCTGTGGCGCATGTATAAATTACGTCACCACACCGCAACATTAACATGCCTATACCGCGGCGTGCAATTTTCGTACCTCTCCGTCTGAAGCAGGGAATGCGCCACGCCACGACATTGACATGCCTGCGCCGCGACGTGAGATATTGATCTTCACACTTGGCTTCCTCTTGGCTTTTTGCATGTAAAGTTGGTCTAAATCTTCCACCAATCTGCTTGTTTGCAGCTCTTCCTACAATAGAGAAATCACCAAGTTAATAACAGTTGCAAATGTACTCAATCACTTAAAGAATATACACAATTTGCTCAGAATCATATTGGAAGAGATCCAAATTGAATTCGACAATTATCAAGCCTAAAATCTTCCAAATATGCTTACTAACTAGGACTAAGGTTATCAACAAAGCACATAGATAGGGCACAAATAACTACATTTCCTAGAATTGTCACACCCCCAAACTTAGGTTTTTGGTAGTCATCGAGCAAAACAAAGTAGGATCAAGTAAACCTGCTTAACAACACATGCTGCAATGGACATTCAACAAATATTATAATTTTAATTTTTCAATTAACCCCAACTAGTGTAAAATGATTGCATCAGTCCTCAAAGAATGCTAATGTCTCACAATCAACTCTACACATACACAATCCTAAACATGTTAACAATCAAGGCATCCTTTCATGCAAATCACATTTTCCACAAACATGCAAGATAAACTTCTTATATTCAAGTCATGCACATCTGGATAAGTTTATAAGCATACTTGTATATGAATCATATAATCCACAAAATTGAATCTAAACTCTCTCTCCACTAATATAAATCACACATAACTGAGGATCAAAAGGGTCTTTAATAGCTTGTAATGTCAGACCATTGGTAGTGGGCGTAAGAATAGAAATTGAAAGAATACATACAAACATTGAGAAACATAAACATGCTATTTCAAGACTTGAGACCATGTGAAACTATTAGGGTATTCAACAATGAAAGAATAAAACTCACCAAAACCATGCAATGCTTTTCGTATTTAACTTTTCTTCTTTCTTTTATTTTCTTTACTTGTCTATTTTCTCTCTTTTTTTTTATTCTTATATAAAGCAATCTTTTTCTTTTTATTTTACTACATCTGGTTCCTTCAGGCTCATTTGGTATTGAAGATATTAATTCCCTTAATCACTGAACTTACTTCAAGAAATAATATATTATGTACTCATTAAACAATGATGGTAGGAAGAAAATGCAATGTCTTCACATGCATTAGAATGGTTAACATGGTAACGAATACAATGTTAATGAAAAACATATAAGGCCAATATTTAATAAGCTTCAAAAGGGGACCTAAAGATATAATCGTGTCAGGTTAAGCTTGAAAGGCTCAATCAGTCCAAACAATGCCCTAATCATTTCTTCAATCATGCACAATCTAGGATTTTGCCTCAAGAGAGTTTAAAAACAACTTCCAGGATAATCGAAACTCTACATGTACATCCATAAACAGTCTCTAGACATGCACTCTTATCATTTTCAAAGTTACACATGCATCTAAGTGGGATGTAAATTATACATAAAAAGAACGACTAGATTGTTTCACATGCTTCATGATCGCATATGGTTTTGCTAGAAATGGGCAAACTGCAACCATTTATAGCATCAGACAACTAAGCTACACTAGCAATTGGCACATTATAATACATCTTAACAAATTTTGCCTTTTTGTTTTATATTCAAAACATGTATTACTTAGGCACATGGACATTAAAACATCGAAGCTATATAATCACTATACTTTAATAATAAAACACAATATATAATCATAAAATTATAAACATTATCCATTAATCATAATTTTAACATTATAACATGCTTTTTAACAGTAAAAACATACAATCCCGAACATGCTATAATGCCCCCCAAACTTATGGGAAACAGTGTCCCCATTGTATACAAAATATGAAATGAATAAAACGAAAGAGAACGCCCAGAATGCTATGTGGGCTAGAAGTCATCCTCCTCATCGTGAACATCCTCCTCCGCTAGCATGGGCTCTGCATCGCCCTCTCCCTGGGGATCCTGCTATAGGGGAGGATCAGCCACCGCCTCAGGTGGGAACTCTGGGACTGGGAAGTCATCCATAGGGAATCCTATTCTCTCTGTCATCCACTGCTAGGTAGCAATGGTGTGCTGGTAGTGGTAGGTCTGCAAGGCCATCAATCAGGCCATCTGAGCCTCCATCTGGGCTCTCCAGTCTGCGTCTAGTAAAGGGGCTACCTTGGGCTCTCCTCTAGCCTGTCTCGGTTTAGGTGGTGCGGGTGCTGGAGCTGCTAGATCTACTGGGGCTACTGGATTTACTGGGGCTGCTGGATTTGCTGAGGCAGTTGGATTTGCTAGGGCAGCTAGATTTGCTAGGGCAGCTGGATTTGCAAGGGCTACTCCCAACCTCTTAATGAAATAATCATTAAGAGGTTGTTTTACGCCAGTCTTCTCCTCATGAGGCCCCGTCTGTACAGACTGCCTCCTACAAAGTATGTGAATAAGCGAGGGGAAGAAGAGGCTCCTTCCCTCCTTCGCAGATCTCATAATTTGCTCCTGAATAATACGAGTGATGTTGATGAAGCAGTGCTCTAGGATAACATATATCAGAATCACCCTATCGCGGGTCACCTCAGATAAGTTGTTTGATGGAAGGATCCTCGTGGAGATAAAATGATACCAAGCCTTGGCCTCTGGGGTAAGTCAAGACCTAACAAAGAATCGCAAGCAGTCAGTCTGCACACTAAGAGTCCATTGCACCGGCTGAGACTGCTGGGTGCAAATCCTAGCAGTGATGACATTAACGTTAATGCCCTCCCCAGGCTCCCAACTAAGGAAGGTGGTGTACTCACAGATCTCCGGGGGAGGGGGTAAGCTCAACACTGCTCTAATTACTGCCATGGAGTAAGAGATAGGGCGCCCACGTACTCTCACAAAAGTGGTTCTCGGGGCTGCAAAAGTGACATTCACGTAAAACTTGCAAACTACTGGAAGTACCACCGCCTTGGGATGTTTAGTGTAACACCCTAATCTCATTCACTATAGTATACCCTACGTATACTAAGTAAATAGAATTAGTATGTCACTTTCTTACTTAAACGTAATTCATAACTTGTTCAATATCTATTTAATGAATAAATATATAGAGCCTTTATGGAAGTAAGAGAGTAAGACATTTTACACCTCAGAAAATTTGCTCTTTACTAGCAATCTATCTTATATATTTGAGATTACAACTTATACAAATTACATAACCAAAATCATTACATATACAACTTAACTAAATCTTCATCGCCTTATCTTGCACTTGCTCTGGTCCTTCTCTAGATTTATCAAGGAAAACATAAAAAGAGCTGGCGTGGGAATTAATAATTCTCAGTAGTAAAATTTAAATCTTGACATCATGATAAATCCAACTGCTTTGGATAAAACACAAACGGTACTTAATCATTTGGAAAGGTAGCATTAGCCAACAACTCATTCCTTTCCATTTCCAAAGCAGACAATTCATTTAATAAAGAAAACAGTTCAATCATTATATAAAAACTCAATATGAATCAACTTATATTTACTGTAACAGTTATGTTTAGCTCAATCAATCATGCTTCAATTACTTAATTCACTATGTTTCCATGAGAACTAGAGCAAACTTCACTCATTAAGATTTATTCTCAAATACCTGTTATGCATGGCTAAGAGGTATATGTCTATCCCATTAGCGAATCATCTCACCCAAGCCAATTGAATGAAATAGAACATGCATCAACCATATATATAATCTCAAATCCAACTTCTTATGTATAGGTTTATCATATTTCAACAAATCACTTAAAAGTTGACCAAACTATCAAGAGCATTAAGATCTACATGATTGAACAAAACCAAACATCAATATAAACTCAAAGATATACTAAATCATCAATATCCATACAGGGATTTAAAGTAATCCCTAAATACAGCTTAGCTACTCATTGAACACGAAAACATACATCAAAAACCATGTTCATGACATAGAGAAGAGAAGAAAACAAAGGGAGAAGGAAGGAAGCTCATGGATATGATATTTGGTACTTAAATCTCTTTCCATGAAGAAGATGGCCTCCAACCTTGGTTCTCCTGGCCTCTTCTCAACCTAGAAATGGAATTCTAGCTACAATTTTTTACCTAAAAACTAGCCTCTTTTATAGAAATCTAATAAAACTAGCCGCAACTTTTTCTTGATTAATTTTCTGTCTTTTTTTTTCTTTTTTTTCTTTCATTTTCTTTTCTTTTCATTAATTAATTTTTATTTTCTTTATTATTATTATTATTATTATTATTATTTGGGATTTGTATTTGGGTTATAAGTCAACTGGGTTATGGTTTGGTTGAGTTATGGGTTAACTAGATTATAGAAATGGATTTGGGACTCATAAAAGGAACAAGGGTATGAGTCAGGTAAAATTAACATTGTTTGGGTCTTGACATTAGGTCAACATTGTTCTCGGACTATAGCACAAAATTAGATTTTTTTCTTTTTTTTTCTTTATTTTTGTTCTTGTTTTTCACTTGGAATTTATTATTATCATATTGGCAAAAATGAGACTGAAATTAAAAAAAATGAAATATGACCCAACAAAACTAAATGTTCTCGTAACCACAACCCTCAAACCAAAATCACAACTTAACTAAACTAGGAAAATGCACCAACAAAATGGCAATGGCACTTTGTTAACTAAGGTTTTTTAAATGGCCAAACCAAATTTGAAATTTTGCAATATACACCATCCATCCAAATTCATAAATAAAACTATAACTTTGTTAACTGAAGTTTGTTAAATTTTGCAATATGCACCCTCTATCCAAGTTTTGGAAAATGTACTAGGTTTGTTAAATGACCAAAGCTTATATTTTGTCATGCTATATGCTTCAACTTACTATCCTTCTCCATCAATGTCTTCCACTCAAAAGGAACTTATTACTAAAAATGATGAAAAAATTAAAAGAGATGAACAAGAACTTTAATTGAAGAGAAATGCTAGCAACATACTATTTTGAACACTCATTTTAACCTTTGTTTTACTATTAGTCTAAAAGCAAGTGTTGCTAGTATCTCTCCTCTAATAATTCTTTCAAGTGTATGAGGTGAGCTAATAGTAAAGCAAGTGTAGAAAGAAGTGTCTAAAAGAGTGTGTTGCTAGCATTCCTCTTAATTGAATATTGGTAAAGCTAAGATAGTGGAGATTCACACGAAATGCAAGTTCTCCTCGTGGTTTCACAAAAATAAATCTTATAATTACCTTTTAAACATCACACAAGTTATAATTTTTGAAAGGCGACGCTGGCAAGAGGTGGGCGGTGTCGCCGATGAGAGATGGTTGAAGGTGCAGGTCACGTGAAGGTGGTTGTGGGTAAAGGATGTGTCAGGGAAGAGTTTCTACTTTTCTTAAGAGTGAAAGAACAAATGAAAAGAGGGATTAAGGGCTCCCACACACACCATTTTTATTTTTTTTTTACTTTAAATACTTCTGTAGATTTAGAGATGGATAATAGCTTGTCTCTAAACTTTTTAACATTAAAATTTTATCTTAAGAATTTTGTTAATGTTTTATAAAAAAATTATCAATTAGAGACGGAAACATTCTGTCTCTATATTTAAAAAATAATAATAATTTATTTTATTAATTTTTTTTAATTTCTAAAATTATATAAATTATTTAGAGATGAAACATTTTCGTCTCTAAATATATTGACTTTTTAAAATGCTAAATTGACCAAATAGAGATATAATTAGAGGCGAAAAAATTTGAGACAGGTAAATCCCGTCTCTAAATTTTCTCTCTAAATATATTTGCCTTTTTAAAATGCTAAATTGATAGAATAGAGACGCAATTAGAGACAAAAAAATCAGATATTGATAAATTCTATTTCTAAATTTCTTCTCTAAATATATCTGTCTTTTTAAACACTAAATTGAACGAATATAGACGTAATTAGAGATGAAAAAATCTGAGACGAGTAAATTTTGTCTCTAAACAGATTTGATTTTTTAAAATGCTAAATTAACCAAATAGAGACGAAATTAGAGACAGAAAAATCTGAGATGGATAAATTCCATCTCTAAATTTCATATCTAAGTTATAAATTTTATTTTTTCTCTCTAAATCATCAAATTGGTCTCTTTTTTCATCTCTACTAAAGATAGAATTGTTTCTGTCTCTAAATTTTGTTTCTGAATTAGATTTTTCTAGTAGTGATATATATATATATATATATATATATATATATATATATATATATATATATATATATATATATGAGTCATTAGAAATATGTGTATTATTGGCTAAATAATAACTCGTAAACTAAATAATGACTTTGTTGCATGATTTTTTTTCTCTATATAGAGCTTATGTTTCTAATTTAGTTTCTCTACTTACTATTGTTTCTTTTCTTTTTCGATTTCGATTTCTATCCTTGTCTTTCAATTACGTTTGATAAGTTGTTTTGACTTTGTTAAGTACTTACTATTGTTTCTCTCTTATTTCGATTTTCGATCTTATCTACTTTTTGATTTCGATCTTTTATTGGTTTTATTGAAAAACTCTTATCTATCTCTACCTTGTATTTCGAAATTACTGAACTCTATTAGCAAAAATTGAAATTTTTATGGAGTAAACTCACTAGTTCTATTCTTATGGCTATGATTAGAGAAATTAAGAGTAACATCCTCGTTTAGAAATTTTGTTGTCAAATAATAATTTTGTAAGGGGGTTACAGGTTACTTTATGTTACCAAGTGGCTTTAAACTCAAGAGTGGGCTAAATTGAGTTTGTAAAAGATTTTTGCAAAATTTTCAAAAAACATTTCTTTATCAATTTTTGTTGAAGCTATTAATTGTTAGAGATAAATAGATAGATGAGACTGAACACTTTTCACACTAATAAACTAGCCAAGATGTAAAATATTCAAGAAAGCATACAATAACCAGCACAAATGTAAAAAAGATAGAGTATGAGAAGCAAACTCAAGATTTATTCTGGTCCTCCATGTCATGTGACCTACGTCTACTCCTCAAGTGATTCACTCGAGATTTATCCATTAAACTTTAAGCTTCAATAGGTGCTTGCAACCTTTACAACCAACAACACTCACAACACTTTTGAAATACCTCATCCTTTGTGCTTGAGTCTCACTACAAGGGATACCTCATCATCTTACAAATCAAATTAATAAAGAATGAAAACTCTCATAAGAATGGATTATACAAATTGAAGCTCTATAAGTAGATGAATGATAATACTTTTTAGCTCAAAACAGAGTAATAATACTAAAGGTTGGTAAAGTTCGTAATAAATGCTCAACAAGCTCTTTCAGATTGATTTCCTCCTTCCTTTAAGTCCCTAATGACTTGTATTTATAGCCTAAGTCATTAAAGAGCCATTGGGAAGTGGTTGGTGGCTTTAATGCGACTTACTAGCCGTTTATTATTGCATTTAGAAACCCAAATAATCGATTATTAGAACCCCATAATCGATTGTCATCGTGATAGCACAAAGAAATGAGTTTCTGGAACTCAATAATTGATTATCCATTTGACATAATCAATTATTGGCTTTTAAACAAAGAGGCGCGCAATGCCTTTTAAAACTCAATAATTGATTATTGCAGGAAAATAATCGATTATTTCTTGAAAGATTGAAAACCATGACATTCTGACTTTTGCTAACCCGTTATGGAAACCTCATAATCGATTATTGCTTTTAAAATTCCAAAATAAGACATCTGTTGAACCAAGATAATTGATTGTGACAAGCCAATAATCAATTATTTGGCTTTAAACAGCTTTGGAAAAACTTAGCCATCTTAATTCAAATGCATCCAATTATTCTAACAAACTTTCAAGTACTTAAAAATCATTTCTTATGATTTTAAAAACATTTTAACAACTTTAAAACACTTTGATTCATTGAGTGTTATCTTTGGGCTTTTGAAAAACGAATTTAGAGCTCAAGTGTAAACATTTTTTTATCTTTACATAAGATTTAAATCTTATAACTAGTCTGGAAGGTTCTTGGACTTAATCTTTCAATCATATTCTTGTTTGTAATCATCCAAACTATCCAATTGCCAATTACACTTTAGTCGAGCCAATATTTTTAGGTGTTAACAATATGTCATTCAATTCCATTTTTTTATAAATCGTCATAGCATATGTAAAAATAATTAGAAAGGAATTTACATAATATTTGGTTTTATATGATCAATTTTATTTGTCTTTTCTAAAATTACGTAAACAGTTATTTTAAAAATGTATTTACACATAAAAGTTATGCCTATGTTATACTCTGCTGCAAATCTTTATATAGTCGGTCCTAAAATTAGATAAAAGAGGAGAGTTGTGCTAGACGGTACATCAACGTAAAATTTGGTTGAATCTTTATGATATAGATAAATGATGTGATTGCATCATTTGATCTCGTAACCAATCTCATCCATTGAGAAAAAGGATTTGATTGTTATTTTTGCTATTATTTACACATAAAAATAATCATTCATTTCAACACATTACTGAAAATTGCTTATATGTTAAGTGCTTTTTGTATGACATATTTATGTGAATTTTAATAATCAAACGAATGCTTATAGATATATGAAGCAATTTGTCCTATAAACTGTTTTTTCGGAATTCATAAATTGAAATCAACTTAATTTAAGGTTTGTAAAATAACTATTATTTTTATTTTTTTAATTACAATGCTGCACGGATGCTTAAATTTATTACCTCTTATAAATCAACCAAATTAATTTCTCACCACTGGCTTAATTTCTCTAATTTTAATTACTCAAAGAATCTTTGTTATTAAGTCACTTAAACAACGCTTTAATGGGATATGGTGTAGGTAATAATTACCTAAAACCTAATTAGTTTTAATGAGGGCGCGATTATAATTTGATTTTAAGAAAATTATATCATCCTTCAGTCATTTATGTGATTAATCAATTAATGTTGTTTTTTATTCTTATTTGATCCTTCTGTCATTTGTGTGATTAATCAATTAACGTTGCTTTTTATTCTTATTTGATTTTGTAAGATATTTTTTTAAAGCGACGTGACATGTAATTGATATAGGGACTCCGAAATGAATTCGTTGATTTAACTAGTTTCCCTCCCTTAGCCACATACTTAAAGGTGGCTGAAAATTGAAGCAATAAGCAAGCACCACTCTATTTAAGAATGCAAGACAAATTCCAAAAGTGAAAGTGTTAATTGACCTTTATTAGTACAATTAACTAGATAGGATCTGTGAAACGATGGTACCGCTTGTCACCTTGTGTTCGTATATAAAAGCATACAACTACTTTGACATTTCACGTTTGAGTGTATTTAGAATGTAAAAAATTAAAAATAATTTGATTTATAAATTAAATTAAATTTAATTTTGTATTTAAAATATTAAAAAATAAAAAATAATTTTATTTTTAAGATTTTATAGATTTATTTTTTAATTTTAAAAATTTTATCAAATTTAATAAAAATTTTTAATATTTAATTTGATTTAATTTAAAATGAATAGATTATTTTATCTTTAATAATTACTTTAATTACTTTTCGTAAGAATAAAAATATAAAATAATAAAATTAAATTAAATCAATTTTTATTTTAATGAGTTTCAAACACACAATTTAATTTTTAAATTAATTCAAATTTTATTTTTTAATAAATTTCAAACACAAAATTTAATTAATTTAAAATATTACCATGGAATATGATAGTTCTGCAATTATTGGGTAATATTTATCATTATTTTAAACACGGTATCAATTTATTTTTGAATAAGAGTCTTTTAAAGTTGATTTGTATTTAAAATAAATAAATAAAATATATTTATTTTTAATTTAATAAATTATATTAAAATCTTAATTTATTAAATAATCTAAAAATAAATAAACTCTTATTTATTTATTTTAAAATAAATTCACTTTAAAAAAAAATATTTTTATCTATATCTTCTTTTCCAAGAAAACTAGGCTACAGTATAGCTTCCATCTTTTTGTACACGCAAAATGAAGGATGAAAGTTAGATTCTCCACTCAAATCCTTATTGAAGCACAGGACATTAAGACCAAGAAAAAAGGGATCGAAAAATTAATATATACTTAAATAAAGAGGAAAGTGTAAAATCTTTTACACAATTATCTAATTCTATGTTATAATACTTCGTTATAAAAATTACTTTAATTATGTAATAATTATATAAAAAAGTTAAACATTTTTCAACAATATAATAATACATTATTTGATAATAATATACAAAGAAATTACATTGAAATTCAATCAGATTTAAACTGAAATTATAGGTTAATTGTAAGTTGCTGTGCTTGATTTGAAAACTAATAATGCATATATGCATGTGACCCTGAAGAGTACTATCTTTAAGGACTAAGCTTAGTTGCTGACACATTAATTTCTAATAAATGAAAACTTTTAACTTGATTTTTAAGAATATCAAATGTTGATTAAATTAGTTTTTAAGAAGGATTAATTTGATAGATATTTAAATTTTTTAGAGACTAGATTGAGAGTTTTCATTTCTCATAAACTAATGTGACAGCTGCTAAATTTTTTAAAGACCAATTTGAGGATTTACTCATTTACCGTGTCTCTGCCGCACAAAACTTGCCAGCCAGCCATCCACTAGCCTCTATTGTAACTTCGATACTGCTCAAAACAGTGTCTCTGCTCAACTGAAACTTAGGTGTGATGGTGAAGAGATGGTGTTATTTGGATTGTGAATTAAAATTGAGATTAAAAACGGTTGTCAAGTTCCACAAAAATTATAAAAATCTTGTAACCATTTGTAGTTAGTAAGGATCGATCCACAGAGAACTAACTCAATTAACACTATTATCTGAATCATAATTTAAACTCTAAATGACAATAAACAGTAAAAAAAGGTTTTGTTAATTCAAACTAAAATAGAAACCAAAAATAAAACAATAGCAAAGCAAATACGATTTGAATTTCCAATTTGAGGATATTGGTTAAGAGATAGAATGCACTACTAGGTTTATATGATCATGCAAACCCACATAACCTTTATCTCAATATGATCAATTATGTTTTTACGCAATTGTGATATTAATCTCTGTTTTCCTTAAGTAATGGTTAATTTAGCAACCACTCAAACTAACCCTAACCACTAGTTAGCTATAAAGTAACCACTCTTATATCTATCCAATGATCGCATTAAGAAATAGAAAACCAATCACGCTAAGATTCAATCACACACCAGGATTAAATTGCTTAGATCATATGTTCCACTAGTCCTACCACTGCTACCGCGCATAGCAATCCTAGTTTTACCATTTTCAAAATTGGCCAGAATATAAAAACCTTTATATTGAATTGAGATCAGAAATATATGAATAAAAACACAATTGTATTGAAATAAAGGAATATGCAGAATTCACATAACCAAAACTAGAGTTTCATCCTCCCTTAACCAAATAGGAGTTTAGCCACATATGGCGAATTCAAAATCAAAATCAAAACGAAATAGAAATATAGTCAAGAATGAAAGAACGAAAGAAAATTGAAGATCAAACTGATTTCCAGCAATTAAGGTTGATCGATCTCCGATTGCTCGAACTTGAGTCTCCAATCTTCGATCAAATCTCCCTTTTTCTTGTTCTTTGAATCATCTTCTATTCTCTGACGGCTTCTAGTTCAGAACTCTGTTATAAGTCCTAGCCAATTCTATTTATAACTTTGGATCCCTAATTTTGCATCAAAATTTGAAATTCAGTTTCTGATTCGCAGACACGGGTTATGTCATTTGACATGGCCTACCCCGTGTCTGATGTAATATTCCGGGATTGCCTATAGGATTGATGAGTGTCTCCACAAAGCAACACGAGTCTTTTCAGTGTGCTTTGTCCTCATTCACATGCATCATAGGAAACTTCCCAGGAGGTCACCTATCCCACAATTGCTCCAGGTCAAGCACGCTTAACCATGGAGTTCTTATGTTCTAGGCTCCCGAAAAGAAGTTGCAACTTGTTGATATGACTACGCCTAATCAATTCCTTTAAGCCATCCTCAACTATGCAGTCTCATACATGCACAGTCTCTGAATCTCTCTCATTCCGGTGCGTATTTAGTTCATTCATGGGACCCTTCGCCTAGAAGCCTGCCAGGAGCCGCTTATTGATGCTTTTCTCTTTGCACCGGCGACCACTCCCTGCCCTTGTCGGCCCTGGGACACCACATGCCTACCAACTTCCGCTTGGTTCATCCCCAAACCACACCGTACTGGGAGAGGTCCCATCTCTGATACCATTTTTAACATCCCGGGATTGCCTGCAGGATTGACGAGTGTCTCCATAAACCAACACGAGTATTTTCAGCGGTCTTTGTCCTTACTCACATGCATCCTAGGAAACTTCTCAAGAGGTCAGCCATCCCACAATTGCTCCAGGTCAAGCACGCTTAACCATGGAGTTCTTATGTTCTAAGCTCCCGAAAAGAAGTTGCAACTTGTTGATATGGCTATGCCTAATCAATTCCTTTAAGCCATCCTCAACTATGCAGTCCCATACATGCACAGTCTTTGAATCTCTCTCATTCCGGTGCATATTCAGTTCATTCATGGGACCCTTCGCCTAGAAGCCTTCTAAGAGCCGCTTATTGATGTTTTTCTCTTTGCACCGACGACCACTCCTCACCATTGTCGACCCCGGGAAGCAGTCCCGGGATGTTACAAATGGTATCAGAGTTAGGACCTCTCCCAATATGATGTGGTTCGGGGATGAACCAAGTGGAAGTTGGTGGACATGTGGCATCCCAGGGCCGACGAGGGCAGGGAGTGGTCGCTGGTGCTAAAGTGAAAGCATCAATAAGCGGCTCCTGGTAAGCTTCTAGGCGAAGGGTCCCATGAATGAACTGAATACGCACCAGAATGAGAGAGATTCAGAGACTGTGCAAGTATGGGACTGCATAGTTGAGGATGGCTTAAAGGAATTGATTAGGCGTAATCATATCAACAAGTTACAACTTCTTTTCGGGAGCCTAGAACATAAGAATTCCATGGTTAAGTGTGCTTAACCTGGAGCAACTGCGGGATGGAAGACCTCCTGAGAAGTTTCCTATGATGCGTGTGAGTGAGGACAAAGCACGCTGAAAATACTCGTGTTGGTTTGTGGAGACATTCATCAATCTTGCAAGTAGTCCCAGGATGTTACATCTGACTCTGCCCTCACAAACTCAGGTACTTTAGAACTCAGAGAACTACACGGTACACCCCGTGCCAGATGACATGGGCCGTGTTGTTGAATTGGCTAAGCACTAAACTCATCTTAAGATACTAGAGAGATACACGGCCAACCCCGTGTCAGATGATGACACGGGTCGTGTTGTTAGTCAAAGCTCAAAATTGGATTCCCTTATCATGTCAGAGACGTACACGGCCTACCCTGTGTCAGATGACATGAGCCGTGTTGGGCAAACTCATGGATAGACACCTTCTTGTGGTACTAGAGGAGTACACGGGATACCCCGTGTCTGATGACACGACCCGTGTTGTTGACTCTTTTCAACTTTAACTTGGATTCTCAACAAACACTCTTCTTTCCTTGCTTCAAGAGGCGGTATTGATCTTTATGAATCCTTGGCTCTTTCTTCAAATGGATAGCAAGCCTAGTTTGAGGGTAATGGACTCCAACACTCAAGGATTTCCTGAAAAGTGCAATTCAATTATGAGTGTTTTTGAACACATTTAAGCAAAGTTTCACAATAAGGTTCCAATTAAGCTAAATATCAGAAACTTAGTTAAATGTTATCAATTGAGCACATATAGAGTCCAATTAGATCAAATATAAGGCATTCAAAATACTAAAATTATCAACAGATCAAATACCCCCACACTTAGCCTTTTGCACTCCTGAGCAAAAACATAGAATCAAGCACATGTTTTCTAATAGGTAATGAAAGTGTTAAGCAATGGGCAAAGACCTATACACATTAATCCTTTTAAGGAATCTAAGCAATCAGGAATTTCCTTTCTTAGCAATCCAAACCAGCTAGCAAAATTAATCAAATCTCAGGGTCAAATCAGCATGATAAATCCTCACTGATATACTCTCTTTCACTCAAGTATTTTGGGTTTGTATTTACTCTCAACCAACTCATGAAAACATGCCCTATCCTAGGCTTGACAAGCCTCTACTTCTCTACCACTTAAGCCACATGCACACAAAGATCAAAAGGTCTTTGATTAGGTTGTAATGGGGGTCAAGGTCAATGTAGGATATATCAAGGATGAGCAGGGTTAGACCATAGGAAATAGAAGAGCAAAGAGAATATAAAATTCAAACATATTTGTAATATCACCCCAGTACTTTTCAATCTCACAAAATTTCTTTTTGGCATCTTCACCTTTTTCTTGCCTTTCTCCATTCAACAAACAACTTTTTTTTTTCATTTATGAATAAAAACACACCTTGCATCACATTATTAAATACCCCCACACTTGTTCAAATCCAATTCCTAAACAATTACCAAACTCTTCTACTTCCTAAGGTAGGGTATCAATGGTTTTTCACTTTAAAGCTTGAATTGAGCTATGATAAAAAGAAAGGAAGGCAATTAGGCTCAAAAGGGGTAAACAATAGATAAAATTGCAAGGACAACTATTTGGCCAGTAGCTATAAGAAAGAAATGCCTTTATCATGTCAAAATTGTGCAGTAGTCATTTGCAGCTTAAAAGAGAGTCAAATCAAGTTCTGAAGAACATATAACCATGAGTGGAATTACACAACAAGGAACTGAAATGACTTAAATTGAGTCATTCATACCAAGGCCCAAAATCTCACTAGGTCTCAATTTATCACTTTTGAACTAACCCTTTCAATTTTTCAAAAATCTCATTTGACCGATTTAGAAGTAAGAAAATCAGTTCCTTGAAGCTTAAAGACCTATGAAGATAAAGCAGAAACCCAAAATCCAAATCACTTGCTCACTGCTTAAATCTCTTTAAAACTAATTTGGAAAAAAACATGCATCATCAACATTAAGTCAATTAAGATAAGTACCCCCCCACACTTGAACCGGACATTGTTTGCAATGGCAAAATAGATATAAATTAACACAATGATACCAATGGGGCAAAAGTAATGATATTAAGAAATCCAAGTCATCATCATTATTAACCAACAGTCAACAAGCAAGTCCAATATAGATTCAAAATATTCAGTGAAAAGCAAAGCAGAGTCCCAATACAACAACGAATATACATCAAGATGAGGGAAGGGGATAAGATAATCTCTGAAGCAAGGCATGCGGTTTGCCATCAATGATATTCAGTCTCTGAGCAGAAGAGTCTCCTAATGCCTAGAGGCTCTGTAAGCGGTCATTGAAACTCTGAAAGCGAGCGGTCTGATCCATCTCCAGGCAATCAAGACGGGCCAGAAGATCATCATAGGAAGCAGGTCAAGGTTGAGTGGAGGGACTGGCATCATTAGCAAAAGAAGTAGCATACTCCAGGGGTGGTAGCTCTGCATCATCCTCCTGGGGCTCAGGTATCGGGGCTTGCCTGGGTAAAACCTTGCCATCAGCTCCAAGTAAGTGTAATGCACCATTCTGATGGACACACATGTTCATAGCCACCAGAATGGGGCCATCAATAGCAGTGGAACCTCGAATAAGGGCCTCATCCAGTAAATCTAAATAATCATAATGGGTGGCAATGACAGAAACATAGCCCCCAAGTAGAATGCGGCCAGCTCGAGTGGCCCCAAGATGCTGAAATTGGTGACACAACCAATACCCCCCATTTACTAGCTCCCCATTAAGCATGTAGTGTAAGAAAAATAATTCAGGTCGACTCATGGTCCCTTGGCTCTCCCCCCTACCACAAATGGTTTTGGCTAACCATTTTTAAATGTACCTATGGGCAGGTTAACGAAGTCTGGAGGCTTTAGAGATTTTTGGATCATAACTACCAGACCCAGCAATAGTTAAACGAGACTAAACACGCTCAGGATTAAAATCACGGGGCATGCAATTTTACCCCATAGGAAATCCAAATATAGCACTAAACTGGTGAATGTCTAGGGTGTGAGGACTGCCCAACAACTTAAATTTGATCTCACTAGACCACTCGGTTTGGTTACTCAGAGGATACAACTTATACTCAAAGGTAGAGATAAACTCCCTAGTCAGCTCAACATATGTGGGTTTGTTCAATTTTGCAAATTCTACCCAACCTATCTTACCCAATAATATAAAAACCTCATCATATAACCCTATGACTCTTAAAGTGTCCTCATGTAGGAACCTAGTGGCAACAATTTCCTTCTAATCAATAGGATTAATAGTTCCTTGAAGCTTAAAGACCTATCAAGATAAAGCAGAAACCCAAAATCCAAATCACTTGCTCACTGCTTAAATATCTTTAAAACTAATTTGGAAAAAAACATGCATCATCAATATTAAGTCAATTAAGATAAGTACCCCCCCCCCACACTTGAACCAGACATTGTCCGCAATGGCAAAACAGATATAAATTAACACAATGATACCAATGGGGCAAAAGTAATGATATTAAGA
This sequence comes from Ormosia emarginata, assembly GCA_029884605.1. NCBI lineage: Eukaryota > Viridiplantae > Streptophyta > Magnoliopsida > Fabales > Fabaceae > Ormosia > Ormosia emarginata. Next base: position 3,330,200 of record JAQQTP010000023.1, read on the forward strand.
AATCCAAGTCATCATCATTATTAACCAACAATCAGCAAGCAAGTCCAATATAGATTCAAAATATCCAGTGAAAAGCAAAACAGAGTCCCAATACAACAACGAATATACATTAAGATGAGGGAGGGGGATAAGATAATCTCTGAAGCAAGGCATCCGGTTTGCCATCAATGATATCCAGTCTCTGAGTAGAAGAGTTTCCTAACGCCTAAAGCCTCTATAAGCGGTCGTCGAAACTCTGAATGTGAGCGGTCTGATCCATCTCCAGGCAATCAAGACGGGCCAGAAGATCATCAGAGGAAGTAGCTCGAGGCTGAGTGGAGGGACCGACATCATTAGCAAAAGGAGTAGCATACTCCAGGGGTGGTAGCGCTGCATCATCCTCTTGGGGCTCAAGTATCGGGGCTTGCCTGGGTAAATCCTCGCCATCAGCTCCAAGTAAGTGTAGTGCACCATTCTAATGGACACACATCTGCATAGCCACCAGAATAGGGCCATCAATAGCAGTGGAACCTCGGACAAGGGCCTCCTCCAGTAAATCTAAATAATCATAATGGGCGGCAATGACAGAAACATAGCCCCCAAGCAGAATGCGGCCAACTCGAGTAGCCCCAAGATGCTGAAATTTGTGACACAACCAATACCCCATTTACTAGTTCCCCATTAAGCATGTAGTGTAAGAAAAATAATTCAGGTCGACTCATGGTCCCCTGGCTCTCCCCCTACCACAAATGGTTTTGGCTAACCATTTTTAAATGTACCTATGGGCAGGTGAACGAAGTCTGGAGGCTTTAGAGATTTTTGGATCATAACTACCAGACCCAGCAATAGTTAAACGAGACTAAACACGCTCAGAATTAAAATCACGGGGCATGTAATTTTACCCCATAGGAAATCCAAATATAGCACTAAACTGGTGAATGTCTAAGGTGTGAGGACTGCCCAACAACTTAAATTTGATCTCAATAGGCCACTCGGTTTGGTTACTCAGAGGATATAACTTATACTCAAAGGTAGAGATAAACTCCCTAGTCAGCTCAACATATGTGGGTTTGTTCAATTTTGCAAATTCTACCCAGTAATGTAAAAACCTCATCATATAACCCTATGACTCTTAAAGTGTCCTCATGTAGGAACCTAGTGGTAACAATTTCCTTCCTATCAATAGGATTAACAGGTACCTGAGGTGGAGAAGGAGCACGTAGGGGAAGGGGAGGGGAACCTCCTTCCTGGCCTACGTCTTGGTGCGTTTCCTCAGAGGCATTGTGTGGGGTTAGAGTGATGGAGGATGGAAAGAATGAAATTGAGAGAGATTATGGGGAGGTGGTTGATGAGAAACTTCGTGCAAGTATACACGCTGCTCAAGTAATAGAGTGAAAAGTACGAGTCGAACCCACGAAGACTAGAACTAATTTTCCAACTGAGTGAAAAGAATGAAAAATTATAGTAACCTAACTTGAAACAAAAAAACAAGCAAGAAATAAAATGGATCAAGTATCAAATTCCCACAATGGTAAAAACCTTGGATTGTATCCCTTCTTGATATTTCACTTGGATTAAATCATACCCATTAGCCTAATTAATGTTACTTGAAGAATTAATCTAAAACTCTAGTGTAAACATACCCTTCTCCTGATGGTGATATGTTCTTTCCCTCTTAATCAACACATAATATCCCTATTAGAATCAATTAACAAAGAAGCATTATATCGAACAAGTTCTATGCAAGATTACACATGGTCCTAAATATATCCCTATGTCTTAGAACAAAACCCCCAAATTCAACCCTAGGGTTGGAAGTTCATGTGTCACCCATTCTAGTTCTAGGTTCAATTTCCCTTTCCCAAGTTCAAATCAAACCCAAATATCTACCAATTGGTGGCCAATCAATCAATAGCATGAAGCATAAGAATGGATAAAAACTTCTTATAACATTGAAATGGGCAAACAAACATTCAATAATCCAAGCTACATATAAATAGGAGTTACAATCCTAGAATAAAATTTAGCTCATGTTCAACATTTGGGGACAATCAATCAAACCAAATAATACATTCATTAAGCCAAAATAAAGAGAATGAGAAAACCCCAAAAGAAACCAAAGAGAAATGATAAAGAAGATGAAGAACAAGCTAGCTCCAATGGTGAAAAGCAAGCAAATCTCAAAGAACTTCCTTGTTGCCTCCACTCCAAATCAAGTTTCCCTTGATTTCTTGAGGTCCTCCACAGCTGCCCAAGCTCAAAAAATGTCAAGGTAGTGTTAGAGAATGAATTCCATCCAAAATAGATGCCCTAGCTTATTAAAAACCCTCTTTGTGGAGCCAAAATGGCGTAGCCAAATTTTAGCAGGATGTCGCGGCCTCTTTCCAGGATGCCTCGGTCTCCTGGTGCGCAGAACACAAAATCACAGCATGATGTTGCGGCCTTGGAAGAGGATTTCGTGGCCTCCTACCAGGATTCTTCCAAAACTGATATACTATGCCGAGGCATAGTTTTGGAGGCCGAGGCATAGTATATGGCTTTCATTTAACACTTTTTTCTTCATCAAAATGCAACCAATACTTGACTTCTTGGGTTCTTATCTTGCTCCCTTAATTCAATGATCTTTCTTGAGCTTTCACACTCTTCTTTTTCTCCACTTCTCTTCTTCAAAGCTTTATCTCCATTCTTCAAACTCTTTATGAATCATAGGATTCAACCACCTATCAAACATGAAATATCAAGTGAGTACTAATTCCAAAATCATTTCATTAAAGCTTGTCAATATTAATCAAAAAAGTGCTCAATAAGTTCGCAATTCCACTATAGCTCCAACAATCAAGTTCAAGCTCAAGATATCAAGAATATACAAGGAAACTAACACAAATTAACTCAATTAGTGATCATTTAACTCTACTTTTGTAGAGTTATCACACCCCTAAACTGAGAATTTTGCTAGTCCTCAAGCAAAATGTAACACCCTCCTTAGGACATCACATTTCCGACTTCCGACTCATAATCTGAAAATCAATTCGTAAAAGGTTTGAGTTATGAAAATATGGGTTTCAAAATCTCTTCTTTACTGAAACGTAAATTTACTGAAAATATTAGATAATATTGAAAATCACATTTCAACTATTCATTATGCAATATTGACACTATTTAATATTTCATAATTTAAAGAGAAATATAAAATTAACAGACTCTTTTTTTTTAACAGTAGCAAACCCTATAACGGATCCTACTTAATAGCACGATACAACACTAACGAGAAACTTTAACATACTTATTCCTTTTTTTGTCCATCTTGATGCATCAGACATCTGTTCCTTTGTCAACACTGCACACCTTCGAGTCCTAAATGTCCACTCCTTATTGTTGTCACCAATCTCAGAGTATCCATCGCCCGTTATGTCTAAGACAACTCGATCCTTCTACTATTTGATTTTAACAATACAGACACAACAAGACAACATAATAAAGAGGTGAGATCACCTACACCAGTACCAACATGGCAGCACAGAGATAACACAAAACAGCAATATCATACAGATAGATCATACCACAATTATGATCATGCCATCAACATTAATCAACTATCATCATCTAAACATTTATTAATTCAATTATCATAAACAACAATTATGATAATGCCCTCAGCATTATCATCATCATCATCCAAGTATTCAAAACAATTGTCATAGTCAATATTCCTCAATTAATATATCACACAGATATAAATGTTCAGATTATGCATGTACACAAGACTCGATTTCCTACTCCATGGAACTAAACTCAGGTCGGAGAAATGATCGAAAAGATCTGTCGGTACCACATGCCTCAGACCACATGCTATAATCCTCATTTTGATTTTGTACATCTAGCATATACACGTCAGTCTTTATCAGATCTTGAATAAGAATAGTATCTCGATCAGGATCATCGGTGTGTTGCATCAGTCTAACCTACGGGAAGAAGCGTGACCAACCACCCGTGTAAGCAACCCGCACCCCGATGCCCCCAAGGTCAACAAGTGACTTACACTACGCATATCGCACCCACTCAAGAGGTGTGTTTCTCCTAGGCAATCAACCATATCCAGTCCTCATCGGACCATTCCAATGCATGTATAATGCACCAAATACTAATCACAGGTATAATACCAATCACAGGTATATCTCATAATTTCTCAGATATAGTTTATACAATGTACGAATATGTCAGTGCAAGTCCAACCACAAGGGCCATTCTTTTCAAATTAGTTTGTTCAATTAAATCATATGCCTCAATGCATATTTTTTTTCCAATGCATCTAAAATGCACCACGTGCCAATAACAGGGAAAACTCGTTGTTTTCACAAACAGTGTCCATACATTGGTTTTACAGTAATCATACTATATTTTTCAATAACAAAATCATGTTATCATGTTTTCAATTACAGTATTTTCACAATCGTGTAACATTTCTGTTACGTTTTCAAAATACCGCAACTCTTCTATTGCACTTTTAAACTATGTACAAATTTTTCAACATTTTTCTCAATCGTGTAAAATCATACGTTTCTCAAATCGCATAGTATTTTTTCACTATTTCAAAATCGCGTAACTTAAAAATCATTCTTTTAAGTCGCGTAAATCATTTTCCATCATTCTCAAAATATTTAAAACACTTTCCAAATCACATAACGATTTTCTGTCATTTTCACAATCACATAAAAATATTTTATCACTTTTAAATCACATATTGATTTTGCAATAGTAGTTCAAATTACGTAAAATATTTAAACGTAATTCAAATCGCGTAAAAATATTTTACTGTATTTCAAATCGTTTTTAAGATACGTAAAATATTTTTCAACATTTTACAATCATGTAAAACATTCCTCAATATTTCAAACATTATTTTGGACTTAAATAAATCAATATCATTTTTCAACACATTTTTCAAATTGCGTAAAAATATTTTACTGCATTTCAAATCGTTTTTAAGCTACGCAAATAATTTTTCACCACAATTTCATTACAGAAAATATTTCTTAACCTTCAAAAATTCCTTTTCAACTTTTCTCAAAATAATATAACTTTATACTTCATTTAATATATTTTCTTACTCAAGAAAATCTTTTTCCATAGTTCTTTACTCAAGAAATTCTTTTCGGAATATAATTCACAAAATCACTTTTCCATAACTTACTCCAAAACTTGAAAATAAGTTATACATTAGTAAATTCTCAAATCAACATTATATTCTGCATTTTTCTCAAATCAATTTTAAAATCAATTCTCTTCAAAATAAATTGAAGTTAAAACATTTTCAACCTCTCTTTGTCTTTCGTTTACAAAATTTTCTCAAGTGATAAAACACTCTGATTCCCTTTCCAAAATCCTTGTATTAAACCAAACTGTATTTCTACTTTGAAAATTACTTTATTTTATAAAACCAAGGCATTACAAACCTTCTAAAACGTGGACATGACTATTGAAACTATCAAATATTTTTCCTTCTAAATTGATATGGTTTTACACAAACAAAACCATTAAAATTTTGTTTTCAAAACCGTGTGATTCATGGTCATAAAAACCAAACCCATTTGTTCAAATTCATTTTCACTTTCTTTGCAAATTCTTTTTCACTTTCTTTGCAAATCCTTAAAATCAACGTTTGCCCGTTTCATTCAAAACTCATGTTTAGAAAAACACTTAGGATCTTTTTACACAAAATAAATCAATAAAAATCCTTCAAAACCATATTCTTGTTCTCTTGAAAAACATATCCTTTGTTTATTTTCCATACTCTTCAAATCAATCCAATTTTTAATCTTTCATGAAAATCTTAAGTTATAAACACCTATGTTGAGGTGTCTTGACCGAAAATCCCATAGCCTTTACAACCAAGAAAATTCATTTTTCTCCACTTCATAATTTTCATTAAACAAATCAATTTCCTTGTTCTTGAAAAATTTCAACATGAATCTCTAATTATAGGCATCAAAACCGTAGCCCTCTCCTTGGCCATTGAAGCCAAAAATTGGTTTCCTTTCCATCATCAAATCATGGCATACACATACATACACATCATATATATATATATATATCAAAAGCATGCCATATTATCATCATGCATAGTATAAGCATACCATTAAAATCATAAATTCATGCAAAGCATATTAAGCATAGGCAATTAATCAAAGCTCATAAACACCCACAAATTAATTACATGACCATGGATATGAATCTTCACATGGATTCAACATCCATCAAATATATAACCATCTCTCACCACCATGCTTGGTTGGTGAGATGGATCTCCCTCTTACCTCTTGAAGATCCTCAAAAACTTCTTGTTTTGCTTCTTTTTCCAAGTTCTTCACCACCAAGGGCTTCTCAAATACAAAACAAAATACATAGAAATTAGTATACTAAGCTTGATTAAGAGAAACCATGGATCAAACATGGTTTAGATCATGAAAAAGAAGAGAAGAAATGAAGTTTCCTTACACTTCACCATAAATACCCCATAACTTTGATCTTGAAGAAAGTCCATGAAGATGAATGATTGGGAGGAAATCTTCAACATAAAAGTTGTTTAGAATAAGGTAAGGATTCAAGAAATAAGGTTGGTTGAAATTAAAGAGTGATGGAAAATGCTTCTAAGGTGCTTGGCCGAAACTTGCTTGGAGGAGAGGTGGAGAGAAAAGTTTGATGAGTTTTTGCTTTTGGAAGAGACAAAGATGATCAAGAATGATCAATAATGATCAATAATGTCCAAGATAGCTAATAATGGTCTTCAAAGCTTCCAAATTCAGACCAAACCGTCCCCCCTTCCATTATGCATTCATAAAGTTGTCATCTTTTCATGCCATTATTTAAAGCTTTTCTAGCCATTGATTAGTTCAATGGTTAGGATTAATGTAGGCTTTAGATTTAGCTTTAGGTAGAAGACTTAATATAGGCCATTGGATCTTTCCTCCTTTAAATTCTAGCCCTTAGATGTGTCTCCAAAAATGAAGGGTCAAGATTACTCCTTCTTACTTTTAATCCAAGGGTTATAATTAGTCTATGTCACTTTTTAAGACTAAATCTTTGCCATTGATTAAATCTTCATCCAATGGTCATAAATGGTCCTTGTTACTTTACAAGACCAAATCTCCACCCTTGATCAAATCTATATCCAATGGTTATAAATGGTCATAGCCATTATATAAAACTAAATCTCTACCCTTGATTTAATCTCCATCTAACGGTTATAAATAATCCTATTTACTTTTAAGATCAAATCTCCACCGTTGATTAAATCAAGATCAAGTCTCCATCGTTAATTAAATCAATGGTGGATATCCAAACCACCAATGTTGACTTAAGCAATACAATTTCTATTTTTATCTGCTAAAACCCCACGAAAGATTATATTTACTGTATTTTTATCGTCTGATAAATAAATACAGTACAAACACAGTACAAGAAAATTTCTAAAACTATTTCCGGATTCAGGTTTAGTAAGATCCCCTGTCTCTGTCTAAACAGTACAAATTTTTCTATGCGTAGAAAAATTTTTACTTTGCGGGACCCACCTGGGCCCACGTAAGGTCACCTGGGCCCACATAGGACCACTTGGGCCCACATACAGTCAAAAAAATTCATAATCATCTACAAAAATCATAAATATTAGAAAACGTATGAAAATCAAGTCAGATTATTAAAAATAATTAATAGTCAAGAGAAATAAATATTTAAAGATTTTCTCCGGCCCAAAAATTATTATTTTTCTGACACGGAGTAAATCACTCAAAACGATCAAATACGCTGACGGAATAAACAAAATAATTTTACAGTGCATAGAAATTACTAAACAATAAAATTCTATTAACTGTCAAAATTATTGTTTAAGAGATAGGAAATTCAGGGTGTTACACAAAACAATAAAAATCTCAACACTTTCACTTGAGCATGACATAATAAAAACAATCTTGCAAATAGTGAAAAACAATTGCCAACTAAACCTTCAAAATATTGTCTCCACATTTGACATCTCAATCATCCCAAGCATCATACTCAAGCATTTTCACTCATCAAACAACATTGATGGTTAAATTGAGTTTCTTATATGTGTGTGTGTGGTCCAATCACCAAGCTTCACTAATTAATCGGATAAGATTATGCAAATGAGATCCTAGAATGATGAAACTTAGAAAATCATATTTCCACCCTCTCTCCACTAATGTAGGATGAACATGGCATGTAGATCAAAAGGTTTTATTGAGCTTGTAATGATAAGCCAAGGTGGGGGCTATGAACAAAGGATAAGATAAACCAAAAACCTTGGATAATGATAAAATGCACCTCTAATTTCCTCAATGGATGATAATATAAGGGCTACACAATGTGTATTCCATGCTTCTTAATCCTTTCAACAACTTTGTTCAAACTTTTCAAATGATTTTCCTTTCATAATCAATTTATTTTTCTTTTCATGCCATTTTTTTTAAACCACTACAAATGCATGTACATTTCAATTCATTGCTTCACACACTTTTTCTTGTAGAGACACATATCAACTTGTCCCTTAATCACACAAGTATTTAGAGATACAATCAACTACTATCCAAAGCACAAGGTGTGATATTAAATGCATGGCTCAAAGGTTTTGGTAGTCATGGGTTCATAGAACAAAATCACAAAGCTTAAACATCATTAGGCTCAAACAAGGTGCTATGAATACATTTTTGTCAAGGTTAGGCTTGAAAGGCTCAAACGATCCAAACATTGCCTAAATCATCTCTACACACCAAGTCTAACCTAGGATTTCACCTTGAGGGAACTTGATAATCAATCCTAAATCCCAAAACCTAAGAAACTCACATTACATAATCCTTCTCTAAATGATCAAGCACAAGTTAAGCAAAAGGACCATGTGCAAAAAGATAAGTTACTCAACTTAACCATTCAACATACTCAACAAAATCAACACATTTCAAACCACACTTAGGATTCAAAAGAGTCAAGCATGTCAATATTTCAATCTTATCATGGGGTTGGCAAACCATTCAAACACAACATTGCAAGATCATTCTAAGGCTTTTCCATACAAAATCACACTTTCCGTCAAACACCCAAAACACCCCCAAACTTAAAAGTTCACATTGTCCCAAATGTGACACAACTACAAGCAGTAACAATAAGAAGGCACAATACTACTACTAGACAATAAAAAACAAGTACAAGTAATAAAAATAAAAGAAAAGAAAGCTCCCTCAAGTGGTGATGAAGTGCTAGTCAGAGCGCATGGGATCTTCCATATGCTAATCCCTATCGGGCTCGGGCAGAGGCATAGAAGGATAGTGCTCCATATCCATGTTCAGTTGAATAGTTATTGCTTGCATCATCTCAGATAACACATTTGCTTGAGTCTCTTGGCGAGCAAAATGGCGACCTTGGTGGTGCTTCATCCTTTCTTGGCGCTACACCATATGCTCTTGACACTCCTCCAAATGTGTCAATCATTGAGCTACTGTCAACGCTGTCTGAGGTGGTGGATGTGGAGGAGGAGGCTGAGATGAACTAGTATCTTCTGTGGAAAGGGTCTTCATGAGGCGGAGGCACAAGTCATTGTCCATTGGGCTCCTGAGGTATACTCTTTCTTTATCTCTTCCCCATGTAACTCCGACTTACTCACACAACGAAGTAATAAGGGTAGGGAACCAAATACTGTGATGGGGTGAAGTAGCCATTTGGAATATGGCATGATGAATAACTTTACCCGCATCCATGGTGTATCCATTTAAAATAGTGTGGATCATGATAGCTCTCTCCCTTGTTACATGATTCCTATGTGTGGTGGGGGCTAACCTTGTAGCAACAAGTAGAGCCACACCGTAGCATATGGCAACAAGGAATTCTTTAGAATGTTGTAAATCTTATCATTATTCTCAGTCCATTCAGTGCCAGGAAGAGCAATGAGTGACAACATCTCAATCAAATCAATTTCTCCATCTTTAAATGTGCTATAATCATCATTTGGAATGCAAGGCAAAGCATACGCAATATTCATAGCTTTACTAGAGAATGAAACCTTTTTACCTCGGACAAAGACGTTGCCATTCTCATGCTCTGGAGCATTTGCATTGAACTCTCACACTACCGGCATGATAGCTAGGTAGGGGTGCAAGTAAAACTGCACCCACTTTCGTGACATGATGGCCGTGTGCAGTTGGAGGTTCCTCTCTGGAGTTACTTGAAGCTTCCTCTCTAGAATTATGGCCTTGTGCTTGGCATTGTTGTTGAACCTCATCCAAGCATCACTTGAGACAAACTTAGTCTCATCATAAGCATTGGTGCTACTTGAGGCACCCTTAGTGGCCATTGACTTCTTCTTTGGAGCCATGCACAATCAAACACAAACACCCAAACTTCTTGCCCACTTAGAATCAAATGGGACTATGGTGAATGTAGGAGAATTTTTTTTTTTAGAATGGAGGGGTGGTTGTTGTGGTGGGTGAAGGTTGGTGTAATGGGGAAGGAAGGAAGGGGGCTAGTTACAGTGGTGCCACTTTTGGGTGGATAGAAAAAATCACAAAAAAGAATTTTAGAGGTGGTGGAAGCCGTAAAAATGGAAGAAAATGGCTGGAAAATTAGAGCTCCTTGTAAAAAAAATAGAGAATGAAGATGGGGAGAGAGGAGATGGTGTGAAATATGAGTGAAATGAGGATAAAGAAGAAGAAAAAGAACTTGTTGGAGTGCTTGGATAGAGGCAAGGGTGATAATGGGAGGGATGATGGACAACAATGGAGGAAGACTTGAAAGTTAAAAATGGGTATGGCTATGGAAGGTGAAGTTGCGGCTGGGAGAAGAAGGAAAAAGGGGCCTAAGCCCTAATATTTCAACAATCAGAATTTGTTGTTTTTTTTTTCGCACAGGTATGCTGCGGCTTTGGAGAAGTGTGCCGCGACCTTGTGCTTCGTGAAGGGCCCTCCCTGGTCTAGTATGCCGCGACATTGGAAGCCTAGTGTCACGGCGTCCCGCTTCTTGAAGATCCTCCCTGTCAGACTATGTCGCGGCATTGGAAGCCTGGTGCCGCGGCGTCCAGCTTCGTAAAGATCCTCCCTGTCAAACTATGCCACGGCCTCCTGATGCATGAACCTCCCTCCTGGTATGGTGTGCCATGGCCTTAGAAGGGGATGCCGCGGCACACTGGGTGCAACCTCACCAAACCTTGAATTTCTCCAAGTTCTTTCACCCTAAGTCCCTCTTGATGAAGTCTATCATCAATTGATACATAGAGCACTTGGAATTTGGCTTGTATGTTGCTCAAAACCACATGAAGGGACACCTACAACTTCAACAAGAAAAATCTTGGACTCTAAAACACAAAAATTATCCATCAACAAGTACCAAACTCAAATCAATAGTGAAAAGGATTAAGAACTTGGGTTGCCTCCCAAGTAGCACTTGATTTATAGTCGTCAACTTGACTTTGATGCCCTTTTTAATTGAGGTTGATACAGGTTATTGAGGATGTGCTTCGATTAAAGTCACTTCCCCAATATTTCTTTAATCTCTGGCCATTAACCAAGAATACTCTCCCTTCCTTCAAATCCTTACTTCAACTGCAGCACTTGCTAACACCTTTGTTATCAAGAATGGTCCGGACCACCTTGATTTGAGTTTCCCAGGAAAGAGCTTCAACTGAGAATTGGATAAGAGCACATATTGGCCTAGTTCAAAATTCCACTCTAAGATCTTCTTGTCATGCCACTCCTTTATCTTTTCTTTATAAATCTTGGCATTTTCATAGGCTTCTCTTCTGAATTCATCCAAAGCGTCAAGCTCAAGTAGTCTTTGCTCCCCTGCAGCCTCCATATCAAAATTGAGCTTCTTGATTGCCCAATAAGCTTTATGTTCAAGTTCCACAAGAAGATGACAAGCTTTTCCTAACACCAACTTATATGGAGAAGTACCAATAGACGTTTTGAAAGCGGTCCTGTAAGCCCAGAGAGCATCATCCAATCTCTTGGATAATCTTTCCTGCTTGGACACACTGTCTTTTCTAAAATCCGCTTGATCTCCCGGTTAGACACCTCAGCCTATCCATTCGTTTGGGGATGGTAGGCAGTAACAATTCTATGCTTGATGTCATATTTAGCAAGAAGAGCTTCCATGTACTTATTGTAAAAGTGTGATCCTTCATCGCTTATGATTGCCCTTGGAGTTCCAAAACGTGTGAAGATATTCTTCTTCAAGAAATTCATCAATACTTTGGAATCATTGGAAGGCAATGCAACCACTTCAACCCACTTAGACATATAGTCTATAGCAACCAAGATGTATTGATTTCCATAAGATGGAATAAATGGACCCATGAAATCGATCCCCTACACATCAAATAATTCAACCTCAAGAATAGTTCGCAATGGCATCTCATGTCTCTTAGAAATGTTGCCCACTCTTTGACAGTTATCACAACTCATCACAAATCTATGAGCATCTTTAAATAGAGAAGGCCAATAAAAGCCACATTGAAGTACCTTGGCAGCTATTCTATCACTTGTATGGTGTCCTCTATAGGGAGAAGAGTGACAATGATAAAGAATATCAAAATTTCTTCCTCAGGAACACACCTTCTCAACATTTGATCCGCACACTTCTTGAACAGATGAGGCTCATCCCAATAGTAAAAGTGCACTTCATGTAAGAACCTCTTCCTTTGTTGTGAAGATAGATCCAGAGGGAATACACCACTTACTAGATAATTCACAAAGTCTGCATACCGTAGAGATTTCACCTCCTTAACCACCAAGAGTTGCTCATCGGGAAAAGTCTCATTAATCAACACATCATCAGAAACAACATGCTCAAGCCTAGATAAATGATCAGCAACTTGATTCTTTATCCATTTTCTATCTCAAATTTCCAAGTCAAATTCTTATAATAAAAGGATCTACCTAACCAGTCTTGGTTTGGAGTATTTCTTACTAATCAAATATCTAATAGCTGAGTGATCAGTGTAGACAATTACTTTTGCTCCAACTAGGTATGGCCGAAACTTGTCAAAAGCAAACACCACAGCAAGTAACTCTTTCTCCGTAGTGGTGTAATTGATTTGAGCATCCATGAGGGTCTTACTTGCATAATAAATAGAGTGAAAAATCTTCCCCTTCCTTTGGCCCAAGACGGCTCCAACAACATAATCATTTGCATCACACATGAGCTCAAAAGGAAGAGCCCAATCCGGTGCAATGAAGACAGGGGCAGTAATCGATCTCATTTTCAACTCCTTAAAGGCTTTAAGACACTCATCATCAAATCAAAAAGGTGTGTCCTTCTCCAGTAAATTGTATAGAGGTTTGGAGATTTTAGAGAAATCCTTGATGAAGCATCGATAGAAGCCTGCATGACCAAGAAAACTCCTAATTGCCTTAACTGAAGAAGGGGGAGGCAGCTTGTCAATCACTTCAATCTTGGCTTTGTCTACCTCAATACCTCTACTTGACACCTTGTGGCCAAGAACAATACCCTCTTGTACCATGAAATGACACTTTTCCCAATTAAGTACTAAATGGGTTTCTTCACATCTTTTCAACACCTTGGCCAAGTTCAACAAGCATTCATCAAAAGAATCACCAAAAATGGAAAAATCATCCATGAAAATTTCCAAGAACTTCTCCACTATATCAAAGAATATAGCCATCATACACCATTGAAAGGTGGCAGGAGCATTACACAAACCAAAAGGCATCCTCTGAAAAGCAAATGTACCATATGGGCAAGATAAGGTAGTCTTCTCTTGATCTTCTGGAGCTATAGCAATTTGGTTGTAGCCCGAATAACTATCCAAGAAACAATAAAACTCCTTCCCTTCCAATTTGTCAAGCATTTGATCAATGAACGGAAGTGGAAAATGATCCTTCCTTGTGGCCTTGTTTAGCTTTCGGTAGTCCATACATACTCTCCATCCCGTGATTGCTCTTGTTGGAATCAATTCATTGTTGTCATTTACAACCACGATCCTACCGCCCTTCTTAGGCACACATTGGACCGGACTTACCCAAGAACTATCTGAAATGGGGTAAATGATGCTGGCATCTAACCACTTGATGATCTCTTTCTTCACCACATCTTTCATGATAGGGTTTAGCCGGCGTTGATGCTCAATTGTAGGTTTACATCCATCCTCCATCAAGATTTTATGCATACAAAATGATGGACTAATCCCTTTTAAATCTACAATTGACCAACCCAAAGCTCTTTTATGTGCTCTCAAGATTATAAGAAGTTTCTCAACTTGTAAATTAGATAATGAAGAAGAAACTACAACGGGTAAAGTAGAGTTCTTGCCAATGAACAAATATCTCAAATGTGAAGGCAATGGCTTGAGCTCCAATACCGGAGGTTATTCAATAGAAGGTTTTGGAACTTCCCTTGAACTAGATGCTAGATCAAGAGTCTCAAATTGATGGCCAAATCTAGATAACTTGGGAAAAGAATCTAACCACTTCACAATTTCAAGCACTTCTTCACAACTCTCTATAGAAGCCAACACACATAATGAAGCATCCAAGGGATCAACTTGAGAAGTGACAAAAGCATCTTCAACAACAGTATCAAGCAATCTGATAGACATACATTCTTCATTATCCGCAGGGTGTTGAATTGCCTTGTAAATATTAAAAGTTACCTCTTGATCTTGGACCCTCATAGTCAGCTCTCCTTTTTGCACATCTATTAAAGTCCTTCCGGTTACGAGAAAAGGTCTCCCAAGGATGATTGGCACCTCACGGTCCTCCACCATATCCAACACAATGAAATCTGAGGGAAATATGAATTTATCGACTTTTACAAGCATGTCCTCTATAATTCCGCTAGGAAAAGCATATGATCTATCCGCCAATTGGAGAGTGACCGATGTAGGCTTAGCTTCTCCCAATCCCAACTTTTGAAAAATAGACAATGACATCAAATTAATACTTGCACCCAAGTCACATAATGCTTTACCAAAGAAATGGCTCCCAATGGTGCATGGGATGGTAACATCCCATAATTTCCTATCTCTTAAACAATAATTTTGACAGTTAACAGAATTTTACTGTTTAGTAATTTCTGTGCACTGTAAAATTATTTTGTTTATTCCGTCAGCGTATTTGATCGTTTTGAGTGATTTACTCCGTGTCAGGAAAATAAAAAATTTCAGGTCGGGGAAAACTTTACATAATTTAATTTTTACCATTAGGTAATTATTTTACATAATCTGATTTGATATTTGTGAATTTTCTAATTTTTGTGATTTTATGTGTGATTATGAAATTTTTTTTACTATCTGTGGGCCCAGGGGGTGTATGTGGGCCTAGTGATGTGTGTGAAACAACATCATATTTTGTTCATGTGTTTGCATGCATTTTTATACATTCTAGGCATTTTAGTTTCCCTTTTTGTTTGTTTTTCCCTTTAGTTCGGATAACTGCGGTGTTTTTGGTGTTGTTGTGCAGGATTGGTGCTTAATTGGCCTTTAAATGGATGGAAAGCTTGCACAATTGAAGTTGGAGCTTAAAGGGTAGCAAATTGGGACAAAAAGCTCATTCCAAAGAGTTCCACGGCCGCCGTGGTCTGAACCACGGCCATGGATCGAGCACTGCGTGAAAAAGCAAAAAAGGAGTTTCCCGGAACCAACCACGGCCTGGCCGTGGTGGCCACCACGGCCGTGGTTGAGAGACAGCATAAAAATCATGAACCCAGAGCCAACCACGGCCAGGCCGTGGTGGCCACCACGGCCGTGGTTCGGGGTGCGTGTCAGATGTTTAAGTCCGTTTTTCTCTTTTCTTATGGGCTTGAACCAGTTTTAACCCATGGGGTATATATAGATGTTCTGAAGAGAACATTAGGGTTCGAATTTGGTTAGAAGGAGGCACATTGGAGGCTCTTGATCATCATCTTCCTCTCTTCTCTCTTGGATTACGGGTTTGGTTGTTCTTGGAACATGAATTCTAGTTTCTTCTTCTCCATGTCTGAGTAGTTCCCTTTTGTTTCTAGGATTGGGCAATGCCCTTTGATACATTGATGATGATTAATTGATATTGTTTACCCCTTTTATTAATCTTGAATGTTGTTGATTCAATCCTTATTGCGATTATTCATGTGAATTTGCTGGCCACTTAATTGCATCTCATAGATATCTAGGGACGTACTGAAAGGTGAACCTAGGTGTTGGAACTATAAGAATTGAACTTAAGGTTTAAATCACGAGAGTAGGTTTAGCCTTTCGAGGATTAATAAATTACCAAAAAACGTAATGGGTTCAATTTAAATTCAATTACCACGAGAGTAGGAATTGGTTTAATTGGGCACGGTTCTTGTATCTTGAAAGGGAACATTAACTAATTTAGGGTAATTCACCTTCAATTGAATTTCAAGTGTTAATAAGAGGATTGTCAATTAGGAGTCTTGTATCATTGTGGTTAACCCCAATCCTGGAAGCTTTCCTAAATCTGAAATCTTTTCTCAACAATTTGCTATTTTTATTCTCAATTTTGCGTCTTAACTTTATTTATTTAATTGTTTGGTTTCTACGTTCTTGTTCAACAATTATATTCTCTTTTGTTTAATTTAATTGAATTAATTAGTTAATTGGTATTCATAAACATAGTCCCTGTGGATTCGATATTTTATTACTTGACGACGAAACCGTACACTTGCGGATTTCACCCCAATCACCTAGGTGGCCATACGTGGGCCCAGGTGGGTCCCGCAAAGCAAAAAATTTTTTACACATAGAAAAATTTGTCTTTGAGTTGAGATGGATCTTAATTTAATTATCTGGAAAGCTTTTAAAAATTTTATTGTCTTGTGTTTTGTCTACGTATTTAATTTATCAGGCGATAAAAAATGCGATTAAATATATTCTTTCGTGGGGTTTTAGCAGATAAAAATATAAATTAAATTGCTTAAGTCAACCTTGGTGGTTTGGATATCCACCATTGATTTAATTAACGATGGAGACTTGATCTTGATTTAATCAAGCGGTGGAGATTTGATCTTAAAAGTGAATAAGATCATTTATAACCATTAGATGGAGATTAAATCAAGGGTAGAGATTTGGTCATATAAAGTGACTATGACCATTTGTAACCATTGGATATAGAATTAATTAAGGGTGGAGATTTGGTCTTGCAAAGTAACAAAGACCATTTATGACCATTGGATGAAGATTTAATTAATGGTGAAGATTGAGTCTTAAAAAGTAGCAAAGACTAATTATGACCCTTGGATTAAAAGTTTGAAGGAGCAATCTTAACCCTTAATTTTTGGAGACACATCTAATGGCTAAAATTTCAAGGAGAAAAATCTAATGGCCTAGATTAAGTCTTCTAAATCAAAAGTCTACCTAAATCCTAACCATTGAATTAATCAATGGCTAGAAATGCCCTAGATGGTGGCTAATAATGATGACAAATAATTAAATGCACAAGGAGAAGCATGCATGGAAGGGGATGGTTTGGTTGGATTGTTTAGGAGACAAAGAAATAAAACTTTATGATCATTATTACATGTCATGGTCAATGGTGTATCATTATTGATCATTATTGATCAATTTGCACTCAAGGAGAATGCATTGGAGGGGGGCTACAGTTTTGGTGGCTTAAGTGAGTAGCAAAGTTGAAGACCACCATTATTACTCATTCTTGGTCTTTCTTTGTCAATTTCAAGAAGCTAAACTTAGCAAATTTTCTCTCCATTTCTCTTCTCCTCTAGGTTTCGGCCATGACCCTCCAATCTACCTTCCATCACTCTTTAATTTCAACTAACCATATTTCTTGAATCCTTACCTTATTCTAAGCAACTTTCATGTTGGAGATTTCCTCCAAATCATCCATCTTCATGGACTCTTCAAGATCAAAGTTATTGGGTTTTTGAGGTGAAGTGTAAGGAAACTTCATTTCTTCTTTCTTTTTCATGATCTAAACCATGTTTGATCCACGGTTCCTCTTAATCAAGCTTAGTATACTAATTTCTATGTATTTTATTTTGTATTTGAGAAGCCCTTAGTGGTGAAGGACTTGGAAAACGAAGCAAAACAAGGAGCTTTTGAGGATCTTCAAGAGGAAAGAGGAATCCATCTCACCAACCAAGCATGGTGGTGAGAGATGGTCTTATATTTGAGCAAGTGTTGAATCCATGTGAGGATTCATATCCATGGTCATGTAATAATTTATATGTGTTTATGAGCTTTGATTTATTGCCTATGCTTAATATGCTTTACACGAGTTTATGATTTTGATGGTATGCTTATACTATGCATGATTATAATATGGCATGCTTTTTGATATATATATACATATATGATGTGTATGTATGTGTATGCCATGATTTGATGATAAAAGAAAATTAATTTTTGGCTCCAATAGCCAAGGAAGAGCTACGGTTTTGATGCCCTTGATTAAGGTTCATGTTAAATTTTTTCAAGAAAAGGGAATTAATTTTTGATCCCTAGAACATGGTGAATTTTTCGGTTAAGACACCTCAAGATAGGTGTTCACAAAATTAAAATTTTCTTGAATGATGAAAATGGATGTTTAGAAAAAGCAAGGAAAATAAATAAAGAGTTTATTTTTCAAAGAGTAATGAACACGATTTTAGAAGGATTTTTATTAATTTATTTTGTGTAAAAAGTTTTAAGTGTTTTACTAAACATGAGATTTAAATGAAAATAGAATGATGATTTTAAGGATTTGCAAAGAAAGTGAAAATGGATTTGCAAAGAAAGTGAAAAATGGGAATGAACAAATGTTTTGATTTTCAAAGACTATGAGTCTTACGTTTTTGTAAAAGATTTTTAATGGTTTTGTTTGTGTAAAACCATATCAATTTAAAAGGAAAAATATTTGATGGATTAGATAAGTCATGTCCACGTTTTTTTAAAGGCTTGTAATGTCTTGATTTTTACGAACAATGTGATTTTCAAAGTGAAAATGTAACTTGATTTAAAACAAGGAATTTGGAAAGGGAATCGAAAGTGTTTTTATCACTTGAGAAAATTTTGTAAACGAAAGACAAAGAGAGGTTGAAAATGTTTTAACTTCAATTTATTTTGAAAAGAATTGATTTTAAAATTGATTTGAGAAAAATGGAAAATATAATGGTGATTTGATAATTTACTAAAGTATAACTTATTTTCAAGTTTTGTAGTACGTTAAAAAATTTAAGATTTTGAAACATTGATTTACATCAATGGAAAAGTGATTTTGTGAATTATATTCAAAAGAATTTCTTGAGTAAAGAATTGTGGAAAAATATTTTTGTGAGTAAGAAAATATATTAAATGAAGTATAAAGTTATATTATTTTGAGAAAGGTTGAAAAGGAATTTTTGAAGGTTAAGAAATATTTTTGAAATAAAATTGTGATAAAAAATTATTTGCGTAAGCTTAAAAGCGATTTGAAATACTGAGTAAAATATTTTACTGTTGATTTGGAGTATGTTAAAATATTTCTACACAATTTGAAAAATGTATGTTGAAAATGATATTGATTTATTTAAGTCCAAAATAATGTTTGGAATATTTGAGGAATATTTTATTGATTGTAAAATGTTGAAAAATATTTTACGTATCTTAAAAATGATTTGAAATATAGTAAAATATTTCTACGTGATTGGGAATGCATTAAAATATTTCTACGCGATTTGAATTACGTTTAAATATATTACGTAATTTGTGCTTGTTGAAAATTCAATATGTGATTTAAAAGTAATAGAATATTTTTTACGTGATTGTGAAAATCTGAGAAAATCGTTGTGTGATTTGGAAAGTGTTTTAAATATTTTAAAAATGAAAGAAAATGATTTACGCGACTTAAAAGGATGATTTTTAAGTTACACGATTTTGAAATAGTAGAAAAATATTATGGGATTTGAGAAACGTATATTTTTACGCGATTGAGAAAAAGCGTTGAAAAATTAGTACGTGATTTAAAAGTGCGCAAATGTAATGAGAAGAGTTGTGGCATTTTGAAAATGTAGCGAAGTGTTACGATATTTTGAAAACGTAACAAAAACGTTTTGGAATTGTGAAAACGTAACAAGAAATGTTATGATTTTGTGAAAACATGACTAAAGTGTTTTATAACTATGAAAATGTGATAACATGATTTTGCTGTTGAAAATACAGTATAATTTGGTAAAATTTATTTGCATTGGAAAGAGATGCCTGTGATTGGATTTGGTGCATTATACATGCATTGAAAAAAATTATGCATTGAGGTATATGATTACATTGAACAAATGAAATTAAAAAGATTTGGCCCTTTGGGGTTGGACTTGCACTGATATATTCGTGCATTGTATAAAGTATAGCTAATAAGCTATTTTGGCCCTTGTGGTTGAAGAAGGAATGAGAATTGATAGTGAGATCTATGATGGATCTTGGGGTGTGTCAAGGCGCGGTAGTCGACCAGTGGACAGCTAGTGAGTACCCTGTGCCACTTGGCGATGTAGTCCGTTGCAACGCATTGACGATACCCAACAAGAAAACGATTCTTTTCTACGACTAGGAGATTGTCTGTGGGCTTAGGCTGGGCAATTCACCAGAGCATTCTCCTCGAAATTGTGAAAACCTCCATGGAGTTGTTTTTGAAAAATTGAGTTTTTGTGCACATGCATAATCGACATTTATATTTGTGATATATTAATTGAGGAATATTGGTATGACAATTGTTTTGAATACTTGGATGATGATGATGATAATTAGACAATGTTGAGGGCATTATCGTAATTGTTGTTTATGATAATTGAATTGATAAATGATTGGATGATGATAGTTGATTTTGGATGGCATGATATATTTGTATGATATGTTGTTTGTGTTATCTACTGTCTACCATGTTGGTATTGGCGTAGGTGATCTCACCTCTTTTTATTGATTCCTTTGTATCTGTACTTATTAAAATCAAATAATAGAAGGATCGAGTTGTCTTAGACATAAATGATGAATACTCGAGATGGGTGACAACAATAAGGAGTGGACATTCGGGACTCGAAGGTGTGCGGTGTTGACAAAAACGGATGTAGAGCGGATGTCGATGCAACAAGATGGATACACAATGAGAATAAGTATGTTAAGTTTTAACGTAGTGTTTATCGTGCTATTAAGTAGGACCGTCATGGGGTTTGCTCTTGTTAAAAAAAAAAGAGTCATTAGTTTTATATTTCTCTTTAAATTTGAAATATTAATTAGTGTCAATATTGTATATGAATCATGTTTCAATATATATTTTTCATTATTACATATAAATTTCAGTAAGTTTATATTTCAACAAGAAAGAAATTTTGAAACCGATATTTTCATAACTCAAACCTTTTACGAATTGATTTTCAGATTATGAGTCGGGAGTCGGAAATGTGATGCCTAAGGAGGGTGTTACATTAGTTGGTATCGAGCACGGTTTGAGTCTTTTGGGATTTGTGGTTAGGTCTGTTTTGCTTGTGTTGTGTTCTTGTTATTGATTTCGAAAGGAAACAATGTTGTTTATAATGGATATCGGATCCATTGTATTTCGAAAAACGCCTGAGAGAAAAAAAAAAAAAAGGAAATGGCTCGTGATAATTGTACTTGTGTGGAAGTGGAACATGTTACTAGTAATGCGGTTGCGACTAAAGAAAGGGAGCAATGTGGAAAGGCGTGCACGAATGGAGGATGCCTTGAAAAGAAATGAAAGTTGAGGTTCTGATGTAGGATCTAATGGAAGAGTTTCTTGTCTTGGAATATATGATTGTAATTTTGGAACCCGATATTTTTAAGGATATTTGGAATGTAATTGATTTCAAAGAAGATGTATTCAACCATTGAGGAAACCAAAGGTAGTAAGCGATGTGAAAGAAGGTACTTAATGATTCTTACATTCAAGAAAACAAACGTTTATTTGAAATGATTACATCTAGTTTCCATTTTATTTTGATTCGTCCATCTTTGAAGAAAAGAATGACTCGTGATAGACGTACGCGTATGGAAGCAAGACATAATGGTGGTGATATGACGCAACTTTGGAAGTGTGGTTGGTGAAGTAATTATACTGACAAAACTCGAAGATTGTTCCATGAAGAAGAATTGATTTCTTAAGCTAAGATTTTGTTAGAGTTAAATCAATCTCGGGATGAGATTTTAACGTTGGACTATATTGGTTACGAAAAAGGAAATCGTAAGGTGCGATTGCCAACATTTGGATGAAAACGTTTTGCAATCTCCAAGAAGTCAACAACAACAACAAGCTTGTGAAAAAGTACTAGTAATGGTTTAGTTTTGTTGTGACAAGCACCGAAATGTAAGAAGTGTGGAAAGGGGCACTTGAAAGAAACATCATCAAGGAAATAATTTGTTTTAAGTGCATTGAAGTTTGGAACACAATCTTTGAAAATAGAGTTCCAATGAAAATAGAGTTTTTCGTTAGTAACATCTCGGGTAGTAGGAAGTGTTCGGAGCGGAAGATTTAAACAATAGAGATTGTGTCATTGGAACTAATCCTATAAACCATATTTTGAATATTTCTGTGAATAACCTATTCCTTTGGCATATGATTGAGTAGATCAATTATATGTTAGAGTTAAGTAATCCCTGATTTGTTTATTTCTGTTTCTATTCTTAGCCAATCGAGCTACTCAAGTTATTCAAATTGTTGTTATGGATCAAATCTTTGTGTTAAGTTTGATGGTCGCTTCAAAATTTTTTTATGTAGGTTGATCTGTTTCCAAAGATGTGATCTTTCAAAACTCAAAACTTTGTATTAGTTTAATCTATTTTATAACCAGACGTGATTTTTGAAAATGGATCGGTTATTTTCTAACCATATCCTATGAGATTGTCTTAATACGGGTTAGTATTTCGGGGAAAAAAAACTCATTCCCTGGAAAAGAGAGGCAAAATCAAATTCTTGTTGAATATGTTTGGTAACATATTAGATGAGTTTCGCTACCTTTTCTTCCTAAACCTCTATAATTTCTTTCATATATTACATTTGCAAGAAGGAATATTTTGCAAGAAAGGATATTCTAGATGTTTTAAAATCCATGTAGGGTTAGTTTGGTATAAAATGCGGTTTGGAGGCTAGTGAGACATTTCCTCTCTTCTCTCTTGGAGAATAAAGTGATATTTGATAAGAAAATTTTAAGTAATACATTACATTAGTTAGTTATCGAGAAAAACTATTCTTGCATTGAAGGTAGTTCCCTTTTGTTTATAGAGATTATTCATTGAAGATTTGTTACATGATTGATTAATTGATATGTTCGATAACATATTAATCTTGCTTTGTTCTTTTCATGATGTTTTCTTTCATCTATTCAATGAAGGAATATCTTGCAAGAAGAAATTTAATGTATATCAGGGTCGAGTATCAAAGTGAACCTAGGTGTTGGAAGCGTAAGGATTGAACTTCAAAAAAAGTTTGACAAGGTTTAGCCTTTGGGAAAAGTTAAATTGCAAAAAAATCGTTCAAAAAATTCAATTACCACGAGATAGGAATTGGTTTAATCGGGGAAGTGAACAAGAGATAAAGTATCTTGAAATGGGAACATTAACTAATTTAGAGGTGAATTCACCTTCAATTGAATTTCAAGTGTTAATAAGAGGAATTGTCATTATTTATTAGGAGTCTTGTATCATGTGCTATTAATTTCGATCCTGGAAGCTTTCCTAAATCTGAAATCTTTTCTCAACAATTTGCTATTTTTATTCTCAATTTTGCGTCTTAACTTTATTTATTTAATTGTTTGGTTTCTACGTGATCTTGTTCAACAATTATATTCTCTTTTGTTTAATTTAATTGAATTAATTAGTTAATTGGTATTCATAAACATAGTATTTGTGGATTCGATATTTTATTACTTGTGATTATGAAATTTTTTTACTATCTGTGGGCGGATTTCACCCCAATCACCTAGGTGGCCATACGTGGGCCCAGGTGGGTCCCGCAAAGCAAAAAATTTTTTACACATAGAAAAATTTGTACTGTTGAGATGGAGACAGTGGATCTTACTAAACCTGAATCTGGAAACAGTTTTAAAAATTTTATTGTACTGTGTTTTGTACTGTATTTAATTTATCGGGCGATAAAAAAATGCAGTAAATATATTCTTTCGTGGGGTTTTAGCAGATAAAAATATAAATTAAATTGCTTAAGTCAACCTTGGTGGTTTGGATATCCACCATTGATTTAATTAACGATGGAGACTTGATCTTGATTTAATCAACGGTGGAGATTTGATCTTAAAAGTGAATAAGATCATTTATAACCATTAGATGGAGATTAAATCAAGGGTAGAGATTTGGTCATATAAAGTGACTATGACCATTTGTAACCATTGGATATAGAATTAATTAAGGGTGGAGATTTGGTCTTGCAAAGTAACAAAGACCATTTATGACCATTGGATGAAGATTTAATTAATGGTGAAGATTGAGTCTTAAAAAGTAGCAAAGACTAATTATGACCCTTGGATTAAAAGTTTGAAGGAGCAATCTTAACCCTTAATTTTTGGAGACACATCTAATGGCTAAAATTTCAAGGAGAAAAATCTAATGGCCTAGATTAAGTCTTCTAAATCAAAAGTCTACCTAAATCCTAACCATTGAATTAATCAATGGCTAGAAATGCCCTAGATGGTGGCTAATAATGATGACAAATAATTAAATGCACAAGGAGAAGCATGCATGGAAGGGGATGGTTTTGGATTGTTTAGGAGACAAAGAAATAAAACTTTATGATCATTATTACATGTCATGGTCAATGGTGTATCATTATTGATCATTATTGATCAATTTGCACTCAAGGAGAATGCATTGGAGGGGGGCTACAGTTTTGGTGGCTTAAGTGAGTAGCAAAGTTGAAGACCACCATTATTACTCATTCTTGGTCTTTCTTTGTCAATTTCAAGAAGCTAAACTTAGCAAATTTTCTCTCCATTTCTCTTCTCCTCTAGGTTTCGGCCATGACCCTCCAATCTACCTTCCATCACTCTTTAATTTCAACTAACCATATTTCTTGAATCCTTACCTTATTCTAAGCAACTTTCATGTTGGAGATTTCCTCCAAATCATCCATCTTCATGGACTCTTCAAGATCAAAGTTATTGGGTTTTTGAGGTGAAGTGTAAGGAAACTTCATTTCTTCTTTCTTTTTCATGATCTAAACCATGTTTGATCCACGGTTCCTCTTAATCAAGCTTAGTATACTAATTTCTATGTATTTTATTTTGTATTTGAGAAGCCCTTAGTGGTGAAGGACTTGGAAAACGAAGCAAAACAAGGAGCTTTTGAGGATCTTCAAGAGGTAAGAGGGAGATCCATCTCACCAACCAAGCATGGTGGTGAGAGATGGTCTTATATTTGATGGGTGTTGAATCCATGTGAGGATTCATATCCATGGTCATGTAATAATTTATATGTGTTTATGAGCTTTGATTTATTGCCTATGCTTAATATGCTTTGCACGAGTTTATGATTTTGATGGTATGCTTATACTATGCATGATTATAATATGGCATGCTTTTGATATATATATACATATATGATGTGTATGTATGTGTATGCCATGATTTGATGATAAAAGAAAATTAATTTTTGGCTCCAATAGCCAAGGAAGAGCTACGGTTTTGATGCCCTTGATTAAGGTTCATGTTAAATTTTTTCAAGAACAAGGGAATTAATTTTTGATCCCTAGAACATGGTGAATTTCGGTTAAGACACCTCAAGATAGGTGTTCACAAAATTAAAATTTTCTTGAATGATGAAAATGGATGTTTAGAAAAAGCAAGGAAAATAAATAAAGAGTTTATTTTTCAAAGAGTACATGAACACGATTTTAGAAGGATTTTTATTAATTTATTTTGTGTAAAAAGTTTCTAAGTGTTTTACTAAACATGAGATTTAAATGAAAATAGCAATGATGATTTTAAGGATTTGCAAAGAAAGTGAAAATGGATTTGCAAAGAAAGTGAAAAATGGGAATGAACAAATGTTTTGATTTTCAAAGACTATGAGTCTTACGTTTTTGTAAAAGATTTTTAATGGTTTTGTTTGTGTAAAACCATATCAATTTAAAAGGAAAAATATTTGATGGATTCAATAGTCATGTCCACGTTTTTTTTAAAGGCTTGTAATGTCTTGATTTTTACGAACAATGTGATTTTCAAAGTGAAAATGTAACTTGATTTAAAACAAGGAATTTGGAAAGGGAATCAGAGTGTTTTTATCACTTGAGAAAATTTTGTAAACGAAAGACAAAGAGAGGTTGAAAATGTTTTAACTTCAATTTATTTTGAAAAGAATTGATTTTAAAATTGATTTGAGAAAAATGGAAAATATAATGGTGATTTGATAATTTACTAACGTATAACTTATTTTCAAGTTTTGTAGTACGTTAAAAAAATTTAAGATTTTGAAACATTGATTTACATCAATGGAAAAGTGATTTTGTGAATTATATTCCGAAAAGAATTTCTTGAGTAAAGAATTGTGGAAAAATATTTTCGTGAGTAAGAAAATATATTAAATGAAGTATAAAGTTATATTATTTTGAGAAAGGTTGAAAAGGAATTTTTGAAGGTTAAGAAATATTTTCTGAAATAAAATTGTGATAAAAAATTATTTGCGTAGCTTAAAAACGATTTGAAATACAGTAAAATATTTCTACACAATTTGGAGTATGTTAAAATATTTCTACACAATTTAAAAAATGTGTTGAAAATGATATTGATTTATTTAAGTCCAAAATAATGTTTGGAATATTTGAGGAATATTTTACGTGATTGTAAAATGTTGAAAAATATTTTACGTATCTTAAAAATGATTTGAAATATAGTAAAATATTTCTACGTGATTGGGAATGCATTAAAATATTTCTACGCGATTTGAATTACGTTTAAATATATTACGTAATTTAAACTACTGTTGAAAATTCAATATGTGATTTAAAAGTAATAGAATATTTTTTACGTGATTGTGAAAATGACAGAAAATCGTTGTGTGATTTGGAAAGTGTTTTAAATATTTTAAAAATGAAAGAAAATGATTTACGCGACTTAAAAGGATGATTTTTAAGTTACACGATTTTGAAATAGTAGAAAAATATTATGGGATTTGAGAAACGTATATTTTTACGCGATTGAGAAAAACGTTGAAAAATTAGTACGTGATTTAAAAGTGCAACAGAAGAGTTGTGGCATTTTGAAAACGTAATGTAAGTTTGTTACGATATTTTGAAAACGTAACAAAAACGTTTTGGAATTGTGAAAACGTAACGGAAATGTTGCGCAATTTTGTGAAAACACGACGAAAGTGTTTTATAACTATGAAAATGTGATAACATGATTTTGCCATTGAAAATACAAAGTATAATTTGGTAAAATTTATTTTGCATTGGAAAGAGATGCCTGTGATTGGATTTGGTGCATTATACATGCATTGAAAAAAATTATGCATTGAGGTATATGATTACATTGAACAAATGAAATTAAAAAGATTTGGCCCTTTGGGGTTGGACTTGCAGACCGATATATTCGCAGCATTGTATAAAGTATAGCTAATAAGCTATTTTGGCCCTTGTGGTTGAAGAAGGAATGAGAATTGATAGTGAGATCTATGATGGATCTTGGGGTGTGTCAAGGCGCGGTAGTCGACCAGTGGACAGCTAGTGAGTACCCTGTGCCACTTGGCGATGTAGTCCGTTGCAACGCATTGACGATACCCAACAAGAAAACGATTCTTTTCTACGACTAGGAGATTGTCTGTGGGCTTAGGCTGGGCAATTCACCAGAGCATTCTCCTCGAAATTGTGAAAACCTCCATGGAGTTGTTTTTGAAAAATTGAGTTTTTGTGCACATGCATAATCTGACATTTATATCTGTGTGATATATTAATTGAGGAATATTGGCTATGACAATTGTTTTGAATACTTGGATGATGATGATGATAATTAGACAATGTTGAGGGCATTATCGTAATTGTTGTTTATGATAATTGAACTGATAAATGATTGGATGATGATAGTTGATTAATGTTGATGGCATGATATATTTGTATGATATGTTGTTTGTGTTATCTCTGTGCTACCATGTTGGTATTGGCGTAGGTGATCTCACCTCTTTGTTATGTTGTTTTGCTGTGTCTGTACTATTAAAATCAAATAATAGAAGGATCGAGTTGTCTTAGACATAACGGGCAATGAATACTCTGAGATGGGTGACAACAATAAGGAGTGGACATTCAGGACTCGAAGGTGTGCAGTGTTGACAAAGAACAGATGTAGAACAGATGTCTGATGCAACAAGATGGATACACAACAGAATAAGTATGTTAAGTTTTAACGTAGTGTTGTACCGTGCTATTAAGTAGGACCCGTCATGGGGTTTGCTACTGTTAAAAAAAAAGAGTCTGTTAGTTTTATATTTCTCTTTAAATTGTGAAATATTAATTAGTGTCAATATTGTATATGAATCTGTTTCAATATATATTTTTCATTATTACATATAAATTTCAGTAAGTTTATATTTCAACAAGAAAGAAATTTTGAAACCGATATTTTCATAACTCAAACCTTTTACGAATTGATTTTCAGATTATGAGTCGGGAGTCGGAAATGTGATGCCCTAAGGAGGGTGTTACATTAGTTGGTATCAGAGCACGGTTTGAGTCTTTTGGGATTTGTGGTTAGGTCTGTTTTGCTTGTGTTGTGTTCTTTGTGTTATTGATTTCTGAAAGGAAACAATGTTGTTTATAATGGATATCAGATCCATTGTATTTCGATCCGCACGCCTCGAGAGAAAAAAAAAAGGAAATGGCTCGTGATAATTGTACTTGTGTGGAAGTGGAACATGTTACTAGTAATGCAGTTGCAGCTACGGCAGCAACGGGAGCAATGTGGAAAGGCGACTGCACGAACAGAGGATCACTGAACAGCGAAAAGAAATGAAAGTTGAGGTTCAGGATCTAATGGAAGAGAATCAGTCTTGGAATATATGATTCCGTAATTTTGGAACCCGATATTTTTAAGGATATTTGGAATGTAATTGATTTCAACAGAAGATGTATTTACAACCATTGAGGAAACCAAAGGTAGTAACTGATGTGAAAGAAGGTACTTAATGAAGGAATGTACATCAAGAAAACAAACGTTTATTTGAAATGATTACATCTAGTTTCCATTTTATTTTGATTCGTCCATCTTTGAAGAAAAGAAATGACTCGTGATAGACGTACGCGTATGGAAGCAAGACATAATGGTGGTGATATGACTGCAACTTTGGAAGTAATACAAACAGTGGCTGAAGTAATTATACAAAGACAAAACTCGAAGATTGTTCGCGAAAGAAGAATTGATTTCTTAAGCTAAGATTTTGTTAGAGTTAAATCAATCTCAGGATGAGAGACCCTGTAACGTTGGACTATATTGGTTACGAAAAAAGGGAAATCGTAAGGTCAAGCGATTCCAACAGAAAACGTACTTGCAATCTCCAAGAAGTCAACAACAACAACAAGCTTGTGAAAAAAGTACTAGTAATGACAGGTTTAGTTTGACTGTGACATCTGCACCGAAATGTAAGAAGTGTGGAAAGGGGCACTTAACGAAAGATTGCACATCCAAGGAAATAATTTGTTTTAAGTGCGGGAAGTTTGGAACACAATCTTTGAAAATAGAGTTCCAATGAAAATAGAGTTTTCTGTTAGTAACATCTCAGGTAGTAGGAAGTGTTCAGAGCGGAAGATTTAAACAATAGAGATTGTGTCATTGGAACTAATCCTATAAACCATACTGAATATTTCTGTGAATAACCTATTCCTTATGGCATATGATTGAGTAGATCAATTATATGTTAGAGTTATTCGTAATCCTCTGATTTGTTTATTTCTGTTTCTATTCTTAGCCAATCGAGCTACTCAAGTTATTCAAATTGTTGTTATGGATCAAATCTTTGTGTTAGTTTGATCTGTCGTTCAAAATTTTTTTTATGTAGGTTGATCTGTTTCCTAAACAGATGTGATCTTTCAAAACTCAAAACTTTGTATTAGTTTAATCTATTTTATAAACAGACGTGATTTTTGAAAATGGATTGGTTATTTTCTAACCATATCCTATGAGATTGTCTTAATACAGTGTTAGTATTTCAGGGAAAAAAAAACTCATTCCTGAAAATCAGGCAAAATCAAATTCTTGTTGAATATGTTTGGTAACATATTAGATCATTTCGCTACCTTTTCTTCCTAAACCTCTATAATGTTCTTTCATATATTACATTTGCAAGAAGGAATATTTTGCAAGAAAGGATATTCCTATTTAAAATCCATGTCATAGTATCTGGTATAAAATGCAGTTGAAAGGAGAATTCGGCTAGTGAGACATTTCCTGGTGAGAGCTAAAGCTGGAGAATAAAGTGATATGAGGATAAGAAAATTTTAAGTAATACATTACATTAGTTAGAAGTTATCTGAGAAAAACTATTCTAGGCATGAATGAAGGTTGGTAGCCACTGTATTGGTATCAGAGAATTCATTCTTGAAGATCAAGTTACATCCAATTCTTTGCTGGATATGTTCGATAACATATTCAATTCGTTTTGTTCTTTTCCATGATGTTTTCTTTCATCTACTGCAATTGAAGGAATATCTTGCAAGAGAGAATATTCCTATGTATATCCAGGTCAGAGTATCAAAGTGGCGCAGTGGAAGCGTGGTGGATTCTTCAAAAGTTGAGGAAGTCTGTCTATGGGAAAAGTTAAGACGGCAATGGAAAATCGTAGAAAAAAATTTTATTGAGATATTTGTTTGATCAGGGGAAGTGAACAAGAGATAAAGAACTTTCAATGGTTTAGAATCGTTTCGAGTAATGTAAGAGGTGAAACTACGAGGGAATTGGAAGAAAAGATAAAGGAATAATGTCATTATTTATTCCGAGGGTGTCAAATCATGGCTATTAAATTTCGAGGACGAAATTTCTATAAAGAGGGGGAGTATTGTAACATCCCAAAATTTCCTATCTCTTAAACAATAATTTTGACAGTTAACAGAATTTTACTGTTTAGTAATTTTTGTGCACTGTAAAATTATTTTGTTTATTCCGTCAGCGTATTTGATCGTTTTGAGTGATTTACTCCGTGTCAGGAAAATAAAAATTTTTGGGCCGGGGAAAACTTTACGTAATTTAATTTTTACCGTTAGGTAATTATTTTACATAATCTGATTTGATATTTGTGAATTTTCTAATTTTTGTGATTTTATGTGTGATTATGAAATTTTTTTTACTATCTGTGGGCCCAGGGGGTGTATGTGGGCCTAGGTGGCCATACGTGGGCCCAGGTTGGTCCCGCAAAGCAAAATTTTTTCTACACATAGAAAAATTTGTACTGTTGAGACGGAGACAAAGGATCTTACTAAACCTGAATCTGGAAACAATTTTAAAAATTTTATTGTACTGTGTTTTGTACTGTATTTAATTTATCGGGCGATAAAAAAATGCAGTAAATATATTCTTTCGTGGGGTTTTAGCAGATAAAAATATAAATTAAATTGCTTAAGTCAACCTTGGTGGTTTGGATATCCACCATTGATTTAATTAACGATGGAGACTTGATCTTGATTTAATCAACGGTGGAGATTTGATCTTAAAAGTGAATAAGATCATTTATAACCATTAGATGGAGATTAAATCAAGGGTAGAGATTTGGTCATATAAAGTGACTATGACCATTTGTAACCATTGGATATAGAATTAATTAAGGGTGGAGATTTGGTCTTGTAAAGTAACAAAGACCATTTATGACCATTGGATGAAGATTTAATTAATGGTGAAGATTTAGTCTTAAAAAATAGCAAAGACTAATTATGACCCTTGGATTAAAAGTTTGAAGGAGCAATCTTAACCCTTAATTTTTGGAGACACATCTAATGGCTAAAATTTCAAGGAGAAAAATCTAATGGCCTAGATTAAGTTTTCTAAATCAAAAGTCTACCTAAATCCTAACCATTGAATTAATCCATGGCTAGAAATGCTCTAGATGATGGCTAATAATGATGAAAAATAATTAAATGCACAAGGAGAAGCATGCATGGAAGGGGATGATTTTGGATTGTTTAGGAGACAAAGAGACAAAACTTTATGACCATTATTACATGTCATGGTCAATGGTGTATCATTATTGATCATTATTGATCAATTTGCACTCAAGGAGAATACATTGGAGGGGGGGCTATGGTTTTGGTGGCTTAAGTGAGTAGCAAAGTTGAAGACCACCATTATTACTCATTCTTGGTCTTTCTTTGTCAATTTCAAGAAGCTAAACTTAGCAAATTTTCTCTCCATTTCTCTTCTCCTCTAGGTTTCGGCCATGACCCTCCAATCTACCTTCCATCACTCTTTAATTTCAACTAACCATATTTCTTGAATCCTTACCTTATTCTAAGCAACTTTCATGTTGGAGATTTCCTCCAAATCATCCATCTTCATGGACTTTCTTCAAGATCAAAGTTATTGGGTTTTTGAGGTGAAGTGTAAGGAAACTTCATTTCTTCTTTCTTTTTCATGATCTAAACCATGTTTGATCCATGGTTCCTCTTAATCAAGCTTAGTATACTAATTTCTATGTATTTTATTTTGTATTTGAGAAGCCCTTGGTGGTGAAGGACTTGGAAAAAGAAGCAAAACAAGGAGCTTTTGAGGATCTTCAAGAGGTAAGAGGGAGATCCATCTCACCAACCAAGCATGGTGGTGAGAGATGGTCTTATATTTGATGGGTGTTGAATCCATGTGAGGATTCATATCCATGGTCATGTAATAATTTATATGTGTTTATGAGCTTTGATTTATTGCCTATGCTTAATATGCTTTGCATGAGTTTATGATTTTGATGGTATGCTTATACTATGCATGATTATAATATGGCATGCTTTTGATATATATATATATGATGTGTATGCCATGATTTGATGATGGAAGAAAATTAATTTTTGGCTCCAATAGCCAAGGAAGAGCTACGATTTTGATGCCCTTGATTAGGGTTCATGTTGAAATTTTTCAAGAACAAGGGAATTAATTTTTGATCCCTAGAACATGGTGAATTTCGGTTAAGACACCTCAAGATAGGTGTTCACAAAATTAATATTTTCTTGAATGATGAAAATGGATGTTTAGAAAAAGCAAGGAAAATAAATAAAGAGTTTATTTTTCAAAGAGTACATGAACACGATTTTAGAAGGATTTTTATTGATTTATTTTGTCTAAAAAGTTTCTAAGTGTTTTACTAAACATGAGATTTAAATGAAAATAGCAATGATGATTTTAAGGATTTGAAAAGAAAGTGAAAAATGGGAATGAACAAATGTTTTGATTTTCAAAGACTATGAGTCTTACGTTTTTGTATAGGATTTTTAATGGTTTTGTTTATGTAAAACCATATCAATTTAAAAGGAAAAATATTTGATGGATTCAATAGTCATGTCCACGTTTTTTTTAAAGGCTTGTAATGTCTTGATTTTATGAACAAAGTGATTTTCAAAGTGAAAACGTAACTTGATTTAATACAAGGA
The DNA here is from genome assembly GCA_029884605.1 of Ormosia emarginata. NCBI lineage: Eukaryota > Viridiplantae > Streptophyta > Magnoliopsida > Fabales > Fabaceae > Ormosia > Ormosia emarginata. The sequence continues at coordinate 3,363,727 of JAQQTP010000023.1, forward strand.
ATTTGGAAAGGGAATCAGAGTGTTTTTATCACTTGAGAAAATTTTGTAAACGAAAGAGAAAGAGAAATTGAAAATGTTTTAACTTCAATTTATTTTGAAGAGAATTGATTTTAAAATTGATTTGAGAAAAATGGAGAATATAATGGTGATTTGAGAATTTACTAACGTATAACTTATTTTCAAGTTTTGGAGTACGTTAGGAAAATTTAAGATTTTGAAACATTGATTTACATCAATGGAAAAGTGATTTGTGAATTATATTCCGAAAAGAATTTCTTGAGTAAAGAATTGTGGAAAAAAATTTTCGTGAGTAAGAAAATATATTAATTGGAGTATAAAGTTATATTATTTTGAGAAAGGTTGAAAAGGAATTTTTGAAGGTTAAGAAATATTTTCTGTAATAAAATTGTGGTGAAAAATTATTTGCGTAGCTTAAAAATGATTTGAAATACAGTAAAATATTTCTACGCAATTTGGAGTACGTTAAAATATTTCTACGCAATTTGAAAAATTTGTTGAAAATGATATTGATTTATTTAAGTCCAAAATAATGTTTGGAATATTTGAGGAATATTTTACGTGATTGTAAAATGTTGAAAAATATTTTAATATCTTAAAAATGATTTGAAATACAGTAAAATATTTCTACGCGATTTAGAATACGTTAAAATATTTCTACGCAATTTGAATTACGTTTAAATATATTACGTAATTTAAACTACTGTTGAAAATTCAATATGTGATTTAAAAGTAATAGAATATTTTTTACGTGATTGTGAAAATGACAGAAAATCGTTGTATGATTTGGAAAATGTTTTAAATATTTTAAAAATGAAAAAAAATGATTTACGCGACTTAAAAGGATGATTTTTAAGTTACGCAATTTTGAAACAGTAGAAAAATATTATGGGATTTGAGAAACGTATATTTTTACGCGATTGAGAAAAACGTTGAAAAATTAGTACGTGATTTAAAAGTGCAATGTAAGAAGAGTTGTGGCGATTTTGAAAACGTAACAGAAGTGTTACGATATTTTGAAAACGTAACAAAAACGTTTTGGAATTGTGAAAACGTAACGAAAATGTTGCGCAATTTTGTGAAAACACGACGAAAGTGTTTTATAACTATAAAAATATGATAACATGATTTTGCTGTTGAAAATACAGTATAATTTGGTACAATTTATTTGCATTGGAAAGAGATGCATGTGGTTGGATTTGGTGCATTATACATGCATTGAAAAAAAATATGCGTTGAGGTATATGATTACATTGAACAAATGAAATTAAAAAGATTTGGCCCTTTGGGGTTGGACTTGCACTGATATATTCGTGCATTGTATAAAGTATAACTAATAAGCTATTTTGGCCCTTGTGGTTGAAGAGGGAATGAGAATTGATAGTGAGATCTATGATGGATCTTGGGGTGCGTCAAGGCACGGTGGTCGACCAGTGGACAGCAGGCGAGTACGCTGTGCCACTTGGCGATGCAGTCCATTGCAACGCATTGACGATACCCAACAAGAAAACGATTCTTTTCTACGACTGGGAGATTGTCTGTGGGCTTAGGCTGGGCAATTAACCAGAGCATTCTCCTCGAAATTGTGAAAACCTCCATGGAGTTGTTTTTGAAAAATTGAGTTTTTGTGCACATGCATAATCTGACATTTATATCTGTGTGATATATTAATTGAGGAATATTGGCTATGACAATTGTTTTGAATACTTGGATGATGATGATGATAATTAGACAATGTTGAGGGCATTATCGTAATTGTTGTTTATGATAATTGAACTGATAAATGATTGGATGATGATAGTTGATTAATGTTGATGGCATGATATATTTGTATGATATGTTGTTTGTGTTATCTCTGTGCTACCATGTTGGTATTGGCATAGGTGATCTCACCTCTTTGTTATGTTGTTCTGCTGTGTCTGTACTATTAAAATCAAATAATAGAAGGATCGAGTTGTCTTAGACATAACGGGCAATGAATACTCTGAGATGGGTGACAACAATAAGGAGTGGACATTCAGGACTCGAAGGTGTGCAGTGTCGACAAAGAACAGATGTAGAACAGATGTCTGATGCAACAAGATGGATACACAACAGAATAAGTATGTTAAGTTTTAACGTTAGTGTTGTACGGTGCTTTTAAGTAGGACCCGTCATGGGGTTTGCTATTGTTAAAAAAAAAGAGTCTGTTAGTTTTATATTTCTCTTTAAATTGTGAAATATTAATTAGTGTCAATATTGTATATGAATCTGTTTCAATATATATTTTTCAGTATTACATATAAATTTCAGTAAGTTTATATTTCAACAAGAGAGAAATTTTGAAACCCATATTTTCATAACTCAAACCTTTTACGAATTGATTTTCATATTATGAGTCGGGAGTCGGAAATGTGATGCCCTAAGGAGGGTGTTACATTAGTCGGTATCAGAGCACGGTTTGAGTCTTTTGGGGTTTGTGGTTAGGTCTGTTTTGCTTGTGTTGTGTTCTCTGTGTTATTGATTTCTGAAAGGAAACAATGTTGTTTATAATGGATATCAGATCCATTGTATTTCGATCCGCACGCCTCGAGAGAAAAAAAAAAGGAAATGGCTTGTGATAATTGTACTTGTGTGGAAGTGGAACATGTTACTAGTAATGTCGTTGCAGCTACGGCAGCAACGAGAGCAATGTGGAAAGACCACTGCACGAACAGAGGATCACTGAACAACGAAAAGAAATGAAAGTTGAGATTTAGGATCTGATGGAAGAGAATCAGTCTTGGAATATAAGATTTCGTAATTTTGGAACCCGATATTTTTAAGGATATTTGGAATGTAATTGATTTCAACGGAAGATGTATTTATAACCATTGAGGAAACCAAAGGCAGTAACTGATGTGAAAGAAGGTACTTAATGAAGGAATGTACGTCAAGAAAATAAATGTTTATTTGAAATGATTACATCTGGTTTCCATTTTATTTTGATTCGTCCATCTTTGAAGAAAAGAAATGACTCGTGATAGACGTACGCGTATGGAAGTGAGACATAATGGTGGTGATATGACTGCAACTTTAGAAGTAATACAAACAGTGGCTGAAGCAATTATACAGCAAAACTCAGAAGATTGTTCCGCAGCAAGAATTGATTTCTTAAGCTAAGATTTGTTAGAGTTAAATCAATCTCAGGATGAGAGACCCTGTAACGTTGGACTATATTGGTTACGAAAAAAGGAAAATCGTAAGGTCAAGCGATTCCAACAGAAAACGTACTTGCAATCTCTAAGAAGTCAACAACAACAACAAGCTTGTGAAAAAAGTACTAGTAATGACAGGTTTAGTTTGACTGTGACATCTGCACCGAAATGTAAGAAGTGTGGAAAGGGGCACTTACCGAAAGATTGAACATCCAAGGAAATAATTTATTTTAAGTGTGAGAAGTTTGGAACACAATCCTTGAAAATAGAGTTCCAATGAAAACAGAGTTTTCTGTTAGTAAAATCTCAGGTAGTAGGAAGTGTTCAGAGCGTAAGATTTAAACAATGGAGATTGTGTCATTGGAGCTAATCCTATAAACCATACTGAATATTTCTGTGAATAACCTATTCCTTATGGCATATGATTGAGTAAATCAATTATATGTTAGAGTTATTCGTAATCCTCTGATTTGTTTATTTCTGTTTCTATTCTTAGCCGATCGAGCTACTCAAGTTATTCAAATTGTTGTTATGGATCAAATCTTTGTGTTAGTTTGATCTGTCGTTCAAAATTTTTTTTATGTAGGTTGATCTGTTTCCTAAACAGATGTGATCTTTCAAAACTCAAAACTTTGTATTAGTTTGATCTGTTTTATAAACAGACGTGATTTTTGAAAATGGATTGGTTATTTTCTAACCATATGCTATGAGATTGTCTCAATACAGTGTTAGTATTTCAGGAAAAAAAAACTCATTCCTGAAAATCAGGCAAAATCAAATTCTTGTTGAATATGTTTGGTAACATATTAGATCATTTTGCTACCTTTTCTTCCTAAACCTCTATAATGTTCTTTCATATATTGCATTTGCAAGAAAGGATATTTTGCAAGAAAGGATATTCCTATTTATAATCCATGTCATAGTATCTGGTATAAAATGCGGTTGAAAGGAGAATTCGGCTAGTGAGACATTTCCTGGTGAGAGCTAAAGCTGGAGAATAAAGTGATATGAGGATAAGAAAATTTTAAGTAATACATTACATTAGTTGGAAGTTATCTGAGAAAAACTATTGTAGGCATGAATGAAGGTTGGCAGCCACTGTATTGGTATCAGAGAATTCATTCTTGAAGATCGAGTTACATCCAATTCTTTGCTGGATATGTTCGATAACATATTCGATTCGTTTTGTTCTTTTCCATGATGTTTTCTTTCATCTACTGCAATTGAAGGAATATCTTGCAAGAGAGAATATTCCTATGTATATCCAGGTCAGAGTATCAAAGTGGTGCAGTGGAAGCGTGGTGGATTCTTCAAAAGTTGAAGAAGTCTGTCTATGGGAAAAGTTAAGACAGCAATGGAAAATCGTAGAAAAAAAATTTATTGAGATATTTGTTTGATCAGGGGAAGTGAACAAGAGATAAAGAACTTTCAATGGTTTAGAATCGTTTAGAGTAACGTAAGAGGTGAAACTACGAGGGAACTAGAAGAAAAGATAAAGGAATAATGTCATTATTTATTCCGAGGGTGTGAAATCATAGCTATTAAATTTCGAGGACGAAATTTCTATAAAGAGGGGGAGTATTGTAACATCCCAAAATTTTCTATCTCTTAAACAATAATTTTAACAGTTAACAGAATTTTACTGTTTAGTAATTTCTATGCACTGTAAAATTATTTTATTTATTCCGTCAATGTATTTGATCGTTTTGAGTGATTTACTCCGTGTCAGGAAAATAAAAATTTTCGAGCCGGGGAAAACTTTACGTAATTTAATTTTTACCGTTAGGTAATTATTTTACGTAATCTGATTTGATATTTGTGAATTTTATAATTTTTGTGATTTTATGTGTGATTATGAAATTTTTTTTACTATCTGTGGGCCCAGGGGGTGTATGTTGGTCTAGGTGGCCATACGTGGGCCCAGGTGGTTCCCGCAAAGCAAAAATTTTTCTACACATAGAAAAATTTGTACTGTTGAGACGGAGACAGGGGATCTTACTAAACCTGAATCCAGAAACAGTTTTAAAAATTTTATTGTACTGTGTTTTGTACTGTATTTAATTTATCGAGCGATAAAAAATACAGTAAATATATTCTTTCGTGGGGATTTAGTAGATAAAAATATAAATTAAATTGCTTAAGTCAACCTTGGTGGTTTGGATATCCACCATTGATTTAATTAACGATGGAGACTTGATCTTGATTTAATCAATGGTGGAGATTTGATATTAAAAGTGAATAAGATCATTTATAACCATTAGATGGAGATTAAATCAAGGGTAGAGATTTGGTCATATAAAGTGACTATGACCATTTGTAACCATTGGATATAGAATTAATTAAGGGTGGAGATTTGGTCTTGCAAAGTAACAAAGACCATTTATGACCATTGGATGAAGATTTAATTAATGATGAATATTTAGTCTTAAAAAGTAGCAAAGACTAATTATGACCCTTGGATTAAAAGTTTGAAGGAACAATCTTAACCCTTAATTTTTGGAGACACATCTAATGACTAAAATTTCAAGGAGAAAAATCTAATGGCCTAGATTAAGTTTTCTAAATCAAAAGTCTACCTAAATCCTAGCCATTGAATTAATCAATGGCTAGAAATGCTCTAGATGGTGGCTAATAATGATGACAAATAATTAAATGCACAAGGAGAAGCATGCATGGAAGGGGATAGTTTTGGATTGTTTAGGAGACAAAGAAACAAAACTTTATGACCATTATTACATGTCATGGTCAATGGTGTATCATTATTGATCATTATTGATCAATTTGCACTCAAGGAGAATGCATTGGAGGGGGGGCTACGATTTTGGTGGCTTAAGTGAGTAGCAAAGTTGAAGACCACCATTATTACTCATTCTTGGTCTTTCTTTGTCAATTTCAAGAAGCTAAACTTAGCAAATTTTCTCTCCATTTCTCTTCTCCTCTAGGTTTCGGCCATGACCCTCCAACCAACCTTCCATCACTCTTTAATTTCAACTAACCATATTTCTTGAATCCTTACCTTATTCTAAGCAACTTTCATGTTGGAGATTTCCTCCAAATCATCCATCTTCATGGACTTGCTTCAAGATCAAAGTTATTGGGTTTTTGAGGTGAAGTGTAAGGAAACTTCATTTCTTCTTTCTTTTTCATGATCTAAACCATGTTTGATCCATGGTTCCACTTAATCAAGCTTAGTATACTAATTTCTATGTATTTTATTTTGTATTTGAGAAGCCCTTGGTGGTGAAGGACTTGGAAAAAGAAGCAAAACAAGGAGCTTTTGAGGATCTTCAAGAGGTAAGAGGGAGATCCATCTCACCAACCAAGCATGGTGGTGAGAGATGGTCTTATATTTGATGGGTGTTGAATCCATGTGAGGATTCATATCCATGGTCATGTAATAATTTATATGTGTTTATGAGCTTTGATTTATTGCCTATGCTTAATATGCTTTGCACGAGTTTATGATTTTGATGGTATGCTTATACTATGCATGATTATAATATGGCATGCTTTTGATATATATATATATATATATGATGTGTATGTATGTGTATGCCATGATTTGATGATGAAAGAAAATTAATTTTTGGCTCCAATAGCCAAGGAAGAGCTACGGTTTTGATGCCCTTGATTAAGGTTCATGTTAAAAATTTTCAAGAATAAGGGAATTAATTTTTGATCCCTAGAACATGGTGAATTTCGGTTAAGACACCTCAAGATAGGTGTTCACAAAATTAATATTTTCTTGAATGATGAAAATGGATGTTTAGAAAAAGCGAGGAAAATAAATAAAGAGTTTATTTTTCAAAGAGTACATGAACACGATTTTAGAAGGATTTTTATTAATTTATTTTGTGTAAAAAGTTTCTAAGTGTTTTACTAAACATGAGATTTAAATGAATATAGCAATGATGATTTTAAGGATTTGCAATGAAAGTGAAAAATAGAAATGAACAAATGTTTTGATTTTCAAAGACTATGAGTCTTACGTTTTTGTAAAGGATTTTTAATGGTTTTGTTTGTATAAAACCATATCAATTTAAAAGGAAAAATATTTGATGGATTCAATAGTCATGTCCACATTTTTTTAAAGGCTTGTAATGTCTTGATTTTTATGAACAAAGTGATTTTCAAAGTGAAAAAGTAACTTGATTTAATACAAGGAATTTGGAAAGGGAATTAGAGTGTTTTTATCACTTGAGAAAATTTTGTAAACGAAAGACAAAGAGAGGTTGAAAATGTTTTAACTTCAATTTATTTTGAAGAGAATTGATGTTAAAATTGATTTGAGAAAAATGGAGAATATAATGGTGATTTGAGAATTTACTAACGTATAACTTATTTTCAAGTTTTGGAGTACGTTAGGAAAATTTAAGATTTTGAAACATTGATTTACATCAATGGAAAAATGATTTTGTGAATTATATTCCGAAAAGAATTTCTTGAGTAAAGAATTGTGGAAAAAGATTTTCGTGAGTAAGAAAATATATTAAATGAAGTATAAAGTTATATTATTTTGAGAAATGTTGAAGAGGAATTTTTGAAGGTTAAGAAATATTTTCTGTAATAAAATTGTGGTGAAAAATTATTTGCGTAGCTTAAAAATGATTTGAAATACAGTAAAATATTTCTACGCAATTTGGAGTACGTTAAAATATTTCTACGCAATTTGAAAAATGTATTGAAAATGATATTGATTTATTTAAGTCCAAAATAATGTTTGGAATATTTGAGGAATATTTTACGTGATTGTAAAATGTTGAAAAATATTTTACGTATCTTAAAAATGATTTGAAATACAGTAAAATATTTCTACGCGATTTAGAATACGTTAAAATATTTCTACGCAATTTGAATTACGTTTAAATATATTACGTAATTTAAACTGCTGTTGAAAATTCAATATGTGATTTAAAAGTAATAGAATATTTTTTACGTGATTGTGAAAATGACGGAAAATCGTTGTGTGATTTGTAAAGTGTTTTAAATATTTTAAAAATGAAAGAAAATGATTTACGCGACTTAAAAGGATGATTTTAAGTTACGCGATTTTGAAACAGTAGAAAAATATTATGGGATTTGAGAAACGTATATTTTTATGCGATTGAGAAAAACGTTGAAAAATTAGTACGTGATTTAAAAGTGCAACAAAAGAGTTGTGGCATTTTGAAAACGTAACAGAAGTGTTACGATATTTTGAAATCATAACAAAAACATTTTGGAATTGTGAAAACGTAACGGAAATGTTTCGCAATTTTGTGAAAACACGACAAAAGTGTTTTATAACTATGAAAATGTGATAACATGATTTTGCTGTTGAAAATACAGTATAATTTGGTACAATTTATTTGCATTAGAAAGAGATGCCTGTGATTGGATTTGGTGCATTATACATGCATTGAAAAAAAATATGCGTTGAGGCATATGATTACATTGAACAAATGAAATTAAAAAGATTTGGCCCTTTGGGGTTGGACTTGCACTGATATATTCGTGCATTGTATAAAGTATAGCTAATAAGCTATTTTGGCCCTTGTGGTTGAAGAGGGAATGAGAATTGATAGTGAGATCTATGATGGATCTTAGGGTGCGTCAAAGCGCGCGGTCGACGACCAAAGTGGACAGCTGGCGAGTACCCTGTGCCACTTGGCGATGCAGTCCGTTGCAACGCATTGACGATACCCGACAAAAAAACGATTCTTTTCTACGACTGGGAGATTGTCTGTGGGCTTAGGCTGGGCAATTAATCAGAGCATTCTCCTCGAAATTGTGAAAATCTCCATGGAGTTGTTTTTGAAAAACTGAGTTTTTGTGCACATGCATAATCTGACATTTATATCTGTGTGATATATTAATTGAGGAATATTGGCTATGACAATTGTTTTGAATACTTGGATGATGATGATGATAATTAGACAATGTTGAGGGCATTATCATAATTGTTGTTTATGATAATTGAACTGATAAATGATTGGATGATGATAGTTGATTAATGTTGATGGCATGATATATTTGTATGATATGCTGTTTGTGTTATCTCTGTGCTACCATGTTGGTATTGGCGTAGGTGATCTCACCTCTTTGTTATGTTGTTCTGCCGTGTTTGTACTATTAAAATCAAATAATAGAAGGATCGAGTTGTCTTAGACATAACGGGCAATGAATACTCTGAGATGGGTGACAACAATAAGGAGTGGACATTCAGGACTCAAAGGTGTGCAGTGTTGACAAAGAACAGATGTAGAACAGATGTCTGATGCCACAAGATGGATACACAACAGAATAAGTATGTTAAGTTTTAACGTTAGTGTTGTACGGTGCTTTTAAGTAGGACCCGTCATGGGGTTTGCTACTATTAAAAAAAAAGAGTCTGTTAGTTTTATATTTCTCTTTAAATTATGAAATATTAATTAGTGTCAATATTGTATATGAATCTATTTTAATATATATTTTTCAGTATTACATATAAATTTCAGTAAGTTTATATTTCAACAAGAAAGAAATTTTGAAACCCATATTTTCATAACTCAAACCTTTTACGAATTGATTTTCAGATTATGAGTCGGGAGTCAAAAATGTGATGCCCTAAGGAGGGTGTTACAGGGATAATGAAGCTTCTGGGGTTCTTTAGCTTTAGAGGTAGCTTGTTTTGAAGGATAGCACTACATTCCTTTGTCAATGCAATTGTCTCAAACTCATCCAACCTTCTTTTCTTGGATAGGATGTCCTTCATAAATTTCACATAACTTGACTTTTGCTCTAATGCTTCTGCAAATGGTATGTTGATGTGAAGCTTTTTGAACACTTCTAAGAATTTCTTGAATTGGGACTCATCCTTATACTTTTGCAGCCGTTGAGGAAATGGAGGAGGCGGAGGAGGTAGAGGTGTAGGTTGAACTTCTTCTTGAACCTGTTTTTCCTTTTCCTGTTCCTTTTGAGGCTCCTTTTGAAGGGTAGGCTCCTTTTCTGGACTGGCAACAACTGTCTTACCACTTCTAAGAGTGATTACACTACAATTCTCCCTATTCTCTTGTTTCGGATTAATCTCTGTGTTACTAGGAAGATTACCCAGAGGGCGGTTGTTCATAGCTGCCACCAATTGGCCCACTTGATTCTCCAAATTTCGAAGAGAGGCCACTTGGCTTTGGATCACTGCATCATTCTTGGCCATATATTGCATGAACATGTCTTCTAAGGATGGCCTCTTCTCTTGTTAAGGAACATTGTTTGGTTGATTAAAACCAGGAGGAGGCCCTTGAGTTCTTGATGAAGAAGCATTATGATTCTGATTCCAAGCAAAATTAGGGTGATTCCGCCATCCTGGGTTATAAGTGTTGGAATATGAACTATTTTTCAATTGATTAAAGCATTCCACAAAATTCACAGCCTCAGAATTCATATTACACTGCTCAGAAGAATATGCAGCTCCACAATAATTGCATGTAACAAAGGGACTCTGCTGAGATTGGACACACAAACCATCAAACTTCTGTGAAAGTACAGAAATTTGAGCACTTAAAGTTGTGAGAGCATCAACCTCAAAGATTCCAGCAGTTTTTCTTGGACACTGTTTCTCCGAAGGCCACTGAATATTGTTTGATGCCATTATTTCCAGCAGATTAAATGCTTCATCCTCAAATTTACTCATAAGTGCCCCACCTGCTGCCGCATCAAAGGTAGTTCTCAACGGCCCATTCAAAGTAGTATAGAATGTATGCACCTATAGCCACTTATTAATACCATGATGAAGGCATTTGCGAAGAAGATCTTTACATAGTTCCCAAGCTTCATAAAATGACTCAGATTTATACTGAGAAAAGGAAAAAATCTCCTTCCTGATTTAAGCTGTCTTGGACGGGGGAAAGAACCTCTCCAAGAACTTGTGAGCCAATTCATTCCAAGTAGTGATAGATCCTTTAGTTAAAGAATGAAGCCAACTCTTGGCTTAGTCATGCAATGAGAATGGAAATAACCTCAACCGGATAGCATTTTTAGAAACCCCATTATACTTGAAAGTATCACAAATTTCAAGAAAGTTCCTAACATGATCGTTCAGATCCTCGTTGGGCAAACCACAAAATTGGACAGATGTTTAGATCATTTGAACGATAGCTAGCTTGATTTCACAATTGTTAGTTGAATAGTCGACCTCTGAATGCTAGAGTTAAGATCTTGAACTTGAGGGATAGCATAATCCCTCAAGGATTTTGGAGCTCCTTCTTCCGCCATTGGTGATGGATTACCCACTACCTCTTGTCGTTCTCTTCTAATCTGTCTAAGAGTTCTCTCTATTTCTGGATCAAAATCGACAATTTCAAGGCTTCAGGTGCGTCTCATGCAACAATGAAGAGTACCTAAAAAATAGAAGAGTTCCAATAGAACAATTAAGCAAGATGAGAAATTAAAAATCTTAAACAAAAGTAACAAATTTGAATTACTAGCAAAATGATTCATGAACTAATATTAGCAAGCAAAATTAGCAATTAGTCCCCGACAATGACGCTAAAAACTTGATGAGAAAATTTGTGCAAGTATAGACGCTACTCAAGTAATAGAGTGAAAAGTATGAGTCAAACCCACGAGGACTAGAACTAATTTTCCAACTAAGTATTGGTATAGGAGGCCTTACTAATATCCAAACAACAATAAATCGAAGTGAAAAGAATGAAAACTTATAGTAACCTAACTTGAAACAAAAAAATAGGCAAGTAATAAAATAAATCAAGTATCAAAGTCCCACAATGGTAAAAACCTAGGATTGTAACCCTTCTTGATATTTCACTTGGATTAAATCATACCCATTAGCCTAATCAATGTTACTTGAAGAATTAATCTAGAACTCTAGTGTAAACATACCCCTCTCCTGATGGCGATATATTCTTTCCCTCTTAATCAACACATAATATCCCTATTAGAATCAATTAACAAAGAAGCATTATATCGAACAAGTTCTATGCAAGATTACACATGGTCCTAAGCATATCCCTATGTCTTAGAACAAAACCCCCAAATTCAACCCTAGGGTTGGAGGTTCATGTGTCACCCATTCTTGTTATAGGTTCAATTTCCCTTTACCAAGTTCAAATCAAACCCAAATATCTACCAATTGGTGGCCAATCAATCAATAGCATGAAGCATAAGAATGGATAAAAACTTCTTATAACATTGAAATGGGCAAACAAACATTCAATAATCCAAGCTACATATCAGTAGGAGTTACAATCCTAGAAACAAATTTAACTCATGTTCAACATTTGGGGACAATCAATCAAACCAAATAATACATCCATTAAGCCCAAACAAAGAGAACGAGAAAGCCCCAAAAGAAACCAAAGAGAAATGATGAAGAAGATGAAGAACAAGCTAGCTCCAATGGTTAAAAGCAAGTAAATCTCAAAGAACTTCCTTGTTGCCTCCACTCCAAATCAAGTTTCCCTAGGTTTCTTGAGGTCCTCCACAGCTGCCCAAGCTTAGAAAATGTTCAGGTAGTGTTAGAGAATGAATTCCATCCGAAATGGATGCCCTAGCTCATTAAAAACCCTCTTTGTGGAGCCAAAACGATGCAGCAAAATTTTAGCAAGATGCCTCGGCCTCCTGGTGCATAGAGCACAAAATCACAACATGATGCCATGGCCTTGGAAGAGGATGTCGCGGCCTCCTGCCAGGATTATTCCAAAACTGATATACTATGCCGAGGCATAATTTTGGAGGTTGAGGCATAGTATATGGCTTTCATTTAACATTTTTTATTCATCAAAATGCAACCAATACTTAACTTCTTGGGTTCCTATCTTGCTCCCTCAATTCAATAATCTTTCTTGAGCTTTCCCACTCTTATTTTTCTCCACTTCTCTTCTTCAAAGCTTTATCTCCATTCTTCAAACTCTTCATGAATCATGGGATTCAACCACCTATCAAGCATGAAATATCAAGTGAGTACTAATTCCAAAATCATTTCATTAAAGCTTGTCAATATTGATCAAAAGAGTGCTCAGTAGGTTCCAATTCCACTATAGCTCCAACAATCAAGTTCAAGCTCAAGATATCAAGAATATACAAGGAAACTAACACATATTAACACAATTAGTGATCATTTAACTCTACTTTTGTAGAGTTATCAGTGGTGTGCATAGGAATTGGGAAAGGGGAAGAAATGAGGGAATGGGAATGGTGGGTGTTGGTACGGTAATGGTGGAATGGTAGTAAAGGGAGAATAAAGGGAGGGAAAGAGAAGAAAATGGTGATAGGGGTAAAGGAAGGAGATGGCTGCGCAGGTTGAGGGAAGTAATGGTGGTTAGGATAGTGAAACTAGAGGTATGAGGATGGTGGGTTGTTGGTAGGAATCGAAATGGTGGAGAAAAATGGTGTGAAGAAGGTTGTGGGTTTTGAAATGGAGGGGAATGAAGGGAAAAGGCTTATGGAGGTGGTGGGTGTGGGGTGCGCAGGGGGAGGGGAAAGGGGGAAATTTTGGGGGAAATGAGAAAACAAGGGTTTTAGGAATCTGCTATGAGGACATGACACAGCCAGAACCATGCTTTCTCTGTGATAGGATTGGGCCCATCCCCACAAAAACACGGGCCTTGTCATATGACACAACCAGACTCGTGTTCTTCTCTGCGATACACATGGCCTTCTGATTCACACCAACACGAGCCGTGTCACAGGACACGTCCCAGCCCGTGTTGGCCTCTAGAAGGGACAATGGCTGCCCATTTGAGGACACAACCAGTGTCAAAGGACACAGCCATACCCGTGTTTGGCTTTGTGAGCCACTGGATCTACAGAATGGTCCTCTGATATGAGGACACGGGTCGTGTCATAGGACACGGCCAATCCCGTGTTGTCTTCAGTAACAACTGGGGTTTAAGCAAATTGTGAAAATGGGGTGTGTCTTGAACACATCCCCTCTACCATATCTTCCACTGATTTGGCACTCAGAAAAATCATTCCAAAACCCCACAAGATCACCAATTTTGCAAAGATACCACCCATTCACGCTCTTAACAAACTCCATATACACAGCAAACAACTAACACAGGCAATTAAGTTTCAAATCCAGCATTTCAAAACACAGTAGGTGCAAGGATGCATGTATCAGCAAACGAGAAATGCCCAGAACTACGAAGCTAAAACTAAAACAAGATAAAATTAAAAGAGAAAGAAAGCAAATCTGATTGGGTTGCCTTCCAATAAGCGCTTGGTTTATTGTCCTTAGCCCGACATTGTGACACTCCTCAGTAGTCTGCATAATGTGGATGAAGAAAGGTCATCTCTTCCACTTCTTCATTGTTTGGAAGCTCATAGTAGGGCTTGAGACGGTGTCCATTGACTTTGAAGGTCTTCCCAGATTCCTCATTCTTGATTTCCACTGCACCAGAAGGAAAAACTTGAGTTACAACAAATGGTCCAATCCATTTAGAACGCAGCTTACCTGGAAACAGTTTAACTCTAGATTGGAATAATAGCACGCGTTGTCCTTCTGCGAAGCTTTTCCTTGAGATTATTTGATCATGGAATGCCTTGGTTTTGGCTTTATAAATGAGAGCACTCTCAAAGGTCTCATTCCTCAATTCTTCTAACTCTTGTAGTTGGAGCTTCCTTTGCTTTCCAGCACCAACTAAGTCCAGGTTAGCTTGCTTAACAACCCAGTAAGATCGATGCTCTAGCTCTACTAGCAAGTGACAAGGTTTCCTACACACCAACCAGAATGGGGATATGCCAATGGGGGTCTTGTATGTTGTTCTATAAGCCCATAGTGCATCATCAAGCCTAGTACTCCAATCCTTGCGCATTGGATTCACTATTTTCTCAAGGATGGATTTGATCTCCCTATTGGATACTTCAGTCTACCCATTCATCTATGGATGGTAAGGAGTGGAAGTTCGGTGTACCATACCATATTTCTTCAAGAGGGTCTCAAACATTCTGTTACAAAAGTGTGTCCCTTGGTCATTAATGATGGCCCGTGGAGTTCCAAACCTGGAAAAAATGTGAGACTTCACAAAATCCACTACAATTTTAGAGTCATCAGATCTAGTGGCCTTTGCCTCCACCCATTTCGACACATAATCCACAGCTAAAACAATGTAAGCAAACCCAAATGAAGGGGGAAAGGGTCCCATGAAGTCAATGCCCCAAACGTCAAAAACTTCCACAAAAATCATCAGAGTTTGAGGCATTTGATTCCTAGGACCGATATTACCAGTCCTTTGACAGTGGTCACAAGACTTACATAAATCGTAAGTATCCTTGAAGATTGTTGGCCAATAGAAGCCACTGTCAAGGACCTTGTTGGTTGTCCTCTTCATGCCAAAATGCCCTCCACATGTATAGGTGCGGCAAAATGAAATGATGGAGTAAGTCTCTGAGTCTGGAATGCACCTCCTAATCACTTGGTCTGCACAATGCTTCCAGAGATAAGGATCATCCCAAATATAGTATTTCCAGTCACTCTTCAATTTATCCCGTTGTGCCTTTGTCAAGCCCTCTGGAAAATCCTTGGTGGCCAAGTAATTGGCAATGTCATCATACCAAGGGATGATAGTTGTGATGGCCATTAAATGCTCATCCAAAAAGCTCTATTGGATAGGGATGTCCTCCACCTCAGTCACTAATATGCTAAAATGGTCTGCCACCTGGTTTTCGCTCCTTTTTTTTATCTTTAATCTCAAATCAAACTCCTGGAGCAACAGAATCCATCGGAGTAATCTTGGTTTTGCCTCGTTCTTCGTAAGTAGGTACTTTAATGCTACACGATCAGAAAAAACAATTACTTTAGAACCAATCAAATATGATTTGAGTTTTTCTAAAGCAAAAACTACAGCAAGAAACTCTTTTTCAGTTATGGAATAGTTTAGTTGAGCATCATTTAGGATCCTTGATGCATAGTAAATGGCATAAGGAACCCTATCAACTCGCTGTCCTAAGACAATCCCTACCGCAAAGTCACTGGCATCATACATTAACTCGAATGGAAGCTCCCAATTTGGGGGCCTAATGATAGGCGCCTCAATCATTAACTCCTTAAGTCTGATGAAAGCCTCCAAACACTTCTCATCGAAATAGAATGGCACATCTTTTTGGAGGAGTGTGCAGAGGGGCAATGAGATCTTGGAGAAGTCCTTGATGAATCACCGATAGAAACCTGTATGGCCAAGAAAAGAACGAATTTCTTGCACACTAGTGGGCGAGGGTAATGAACGCACAAGTTCTACCTTAGCTCTATCGACTTCAATGCCTTTAGCAGAGACTACATGACCTAACACAATATATTCTTCTACCATGAAATGACATTTTTCCCAATTTAAAATAAGGTTAGTGTCAATGCATCTTTTTAAAACCAATGCCAAATATTCTAGAAATTTCTCAAAGCTATTCCCAAATACACTAAAATCATCTATGAAGACCTCAATGATGTTATCTATATAATCAGAAAATATACTAACCAAACATCTCTAAAAAGTCCAAAGTGCATTGCAAAGCCCAATAGGCATTCGCCTATAAGCAAAAGTGCCAAAAGGACAAGTGAAAGTGGTCTTGTCTTGGTCTTCCAAAGCGATAGCAATCTGGTTATAACCTGAAAATCCATCTAGAAAATAACAATGAGAATGATCAGCTAATCTCTCTAACATTTGATCAATAAAAGGTAAAAAGAAATGGTCTTTTCTGGTGGCGGCATTCAATTTCCTATAAGCAATACAAACACGCCACGCTGTCTGTAACCTAGTGGGAATAAGCTCATCTTCAGCGTTTCTTACCACAGTAATTCCAGATTTCTTCTGTACTACCTGCACTGGGTTTACCCACTTGTTATCAGAAATAGGGTAGATAACCCCCACACTTAGGAGCTTCAGTATCTCATTCTTCACAACCTTCATTATCGGAGGATTCAACCTCCTTTGGGGATCTCTCACAGGCTTAGTCCCCTCCTCCATTAAGATTCTGTGCATGCAAATGGAGGGGCTAATGCCCTTGATGTCTGCAATGGTCCAACCAATGGTTGTCTTATGTTCCTTCAACACAAACACCAATTTCTCCTCTTGTTGTTAGGTAAGGGATTTAGCAATTATCACCGAAAGTGTCTCCTTCTCGCCCAAGAAAATGTATTTCAGATGGACATGCAATTCCTTCAATTCCAATTCTGGTGCCTGCACAACAGAAGGTTTAGGTATATCAGTAGTAATATGTAACTCAACATACGATACCTTATGTCCTTCTGAAGCATAAGAGAGCTCATTCAAGGCTGCTACAACATCATAAACCTCCTTGCTCCATGGCTCTTCTTCACCAACCTTCTTTGATTTATGTGAATCTAAACTGTGAGTTAGAACTGTATCAAGAGCATAAAAAAGATTAGACTCAAAAGCAACAAAAATTAAAGAATCAAAAACATCACAGAAATCAATAACATATACAGAATGCACATCACTCGAGTATCTCATAGCCTCAAAGATGTTGAATCTGATCAACTCTCCATCAAACTCCATGGTCATTGTCCTCGAATGCACATCAATTTTAGTCCATGTAGTTTTTAGGAATGGTCTCCCCTACATATGGGAGCGAGGTTAGGGGATTTGTCTTCCTTCATATCCAGCACATAGAAGTCTGCCGGAAACACCAATTCATTTACCTACACCAAAACATCTTCAACGACCCCTTTAGGGTATGCGTTAGACCTGTCTGCAAGTTGAATGATAACACCAGTTGGTTCTAAAGGTCCTAGATGTAAAGATGCATACATAGAAAATGGCATGACATTAATGGATGCACCTAAATCTAGCATTGCCCTCTCAAATCTTGTGTTACCGATAGTTTATGGTATAATGAATATGCCAGGATCCTTACACTTAGTTGGGAGTTTCTTGTTAAAAACAGCTGAAACATTTCCTCCCACCTGGACCCTCTCATTACCTTTTAATTTCCTTTTGTTAGTGCATAATTCTTTGAAGAACTTAGCATATCTAGGCACTTGCTTAATGATATCTAACAAAGGAATGTTAACTTTCATTTTCCTAAAAGTCTCAAAGATCTCTTTATCTATCTCTTCTTTCTTATTTTTAACCAATCTACTAGGAAAAGGGGCCTTAGTGACATATTTAGGGAGTGGTTCAGAAACACTTACCTTAGGGGCCTTAGAATTGGGCCCCTTCTCTTCTACCTCCTTAGGTTTTTGAGCTTTGTCTTCAGTTACTTGTGGAGGAGATGTGGGTTCGTTCAATGTCTTCCCACTTTGCAAGGTTACAGCACTAGCATTTTCCCTTGGATTCACCTTCGACTGTGAGGGAAGTTTCCCAGAAAGTTGACTCGGAACCTTGGTGATCTCGGTGGCTAACTGCCTCACCTGATTCTGTAAGTTACTGATGATGACCCTTGTTTCTTGTTAAAATTGAATGTTATTAATGGCCATTTGCCTCATTAGCTCCTCCAGAGAAGGCTTAGGTTGCTTAGGAGCTTGAACTTTGTTGCTGTCTTTGAGGGAAAGGTGCATGTGTTTGCTGAAATCGTGGAGGTCCATAAGCTTGAGGTTGAGCTTGGGGCTGCTTTGCCTAGCTAAAGTTAAGATGATCCTTCTACCCCTGGTTGTATGTATTAGAGTAGAGGTTATAGTTCTTGGACTATGCAGAAAATCCCCCCACTGCCTTTGCTTCTTCATTTGTGTCCCCTTGAAGAGTGGGACACATATCAATAGGATGTCTAGGAGAGCAGTAAATACCACAAGCATTGACTGATTCTTTTCCACTATTCATTAGCTTCTAAACCATAGTGGTCAACTGAGCCATCTACTACTGCAAGTTAATTTTATCCGCCTCTTTTACTGCTCGCACTCCAGTGTCATTCCTGGTGAAGAATTGTTGAGTGTTTGCAGCCATTCTAGCGATCAAGTTTCTAGCTTCTTGAGGAGTCTTATCAACCAACGCTCCTACATTAGCAGCATCAATCATGTTGCAGTCCATCATTAGCAAACCCTCATAAAAGTACTGAATCAGCAGTTGCTCACTAATTTGGTGTTGGGGGCAGCTAGCACACAACCTCTTGAACCTCTCTCAGTAATCATGAAGTGATTCCCCGTGCCTTTGTTGGATGCCGCAAATTTCTTTTCGAATGGTGTCGGCCTTAGAGGCAGGGAAGTATCTGTAACACCCCAATTTTTAGAAAAATGTCCCGAATGTTCTGTTTGCTGTTTTTCAAGCTTTTGTGTAAAAGACCGTTGTGTTCCTATTTTACTGTTTCTTGTTTTTCTGTATGAAATACAAATACGTTTTACAGGCTAAAATTTTATTTAGTCTTTTTACGTAATTTGTTTCGAGACGGTAAAATAAAAGTTTTGTCAAGTTACTGTTTTAATTTTTCTGGGAGATATACAGACATATAATACTGTCTGTAATTTTATTTGAACGTTTTCGATGATTTGCTTTGTTGTGGGAAAAAAGGAAAAAATGACTATTACGTCTCGATTGTACTGTTTTTAATTTTTCTATATGTTACAGTGCTTAATATTATTGTCTGTGATTTTATTTGGACTTTTTGTGCGATTTGTTCCGGGACAGGAAAATAATATTTTTTCGGGCCGGGGAAATCTTGTTTTAATTATTCAGAACTGGGGGATCTTACTAAACCTGATACTGAATGATACTGTTGTTAATCTTTTAATTCTTAGAATTTAACTTTCAAATAAAATAATTTTGTATTATTATAATATTATTTTATTAGTCAGTACAAATAAAATGACAGTGGACCCAGAAATGTTTTGCAGGACCCATGTTTAGTAAAAATAGTTAACTTAGTAGCTTAATTAAGCATCATTAGTAGTAGAACTTTCAAGAACATGGTGACTAAGCTTAATGACTAGGCTAATTAGTGACTAAGCATGGTGACTAGGCTAATGACAATGCTAAAATCAACCAATGAGAGTTAAGCTTGCTAACCAAGTTTTAATCTTGACCTTTGATCTATCCTAAGGCTTGGATGAAGCCAAGCAAGGCTACACCTTGCATGCTTGAAGTCCACGGCCATTTGACCTTTGCAAGACTAAAAATTCACTTCATCTTCATGCATTTTCTCTCTTCTCTCTCTTCCAAAAACCCTAAACTCCATTGAAGCTTTCTTGAAGCTCTATTCGGCCAAACCCTATTCTATACCATCCAATCACTCAAAAATTTATCCAACCAAGTTTTCTAAACCTAAACACAATCCTAAGAACATCTCTAGTTGAGAGTTCTTGCAAAATCCTTCATTTGAAGCTTGGAAAGCTACTTGGAAAATTTTACCTAGAAGGTGAAATTTCTTGTTTTCCATTTCTAAACTCTTTTTCAAAGTTCTAAGCCATGATTTATCAATGGTTTAAGCTCTCTTT
The DNA here is from genome assembly GCA_029884605.1 of Ormosia emarginata. Classification (NCBI taxonomy): domain Eukaryota; kingdom Viridiplantae; phylum Streptophyta; class Magnoliopsida; order Fabales; family Fabaceae; genus Ormosia; species Ormosia emarginata. The sequence continues at coordinate 3,384,274 of JAQQTP010000023.1, forward strand.
TATGGTTAGTAATTTGTAGTTTTGTTTAAGCTTGATAGGTGACTTGGTGGAGTGAAACCGAAACCCTAGGAAAGGTGTGAAGGAGTGCTTGTCTTCATTTAAGGTAAGAGGAAGACTAATCTTATCATCCTTGGGTGGTGGTAAGAAGATGGAGATTGATTGTTGTGATTGTAGAATCCATAAGAATTCCTTTGTGTGTTTGTTAGTAGCTTTCCTATTTGATGTTTGTAATAATTTGTATGAAGTTGCATGTCTACAAGCTTTGATTTGCATGTCTACAAGCTTTGATAATTTGTATGTGTTAAAAATGTATGATAATTTATAGGATGTGAATAACATGCCAAGGATTGCATGAGTGTTCCAAAGAGCACATCAATGAGGCTCACGGCCATTAACCAAAAATGGAGAACCAAAATGTTCTCATCATTTTCTTAAAATGTGATTTAATTAACATAGGCAAATTATCAAGATATAAAATTGTTTAGATGAAGGAAAATGAATTTAGAAATCAAATGACACAAGTGTATGTTTCGGCCAACATGCAAAACTAAGTATCCATGATTTCTAAAATCAAATCCAAACCATTTTCAAGTATAAAGATGCAATATATGTTAAAAAGAATTTTTCTAAAATGAGTTTTGAAGAAATGAATTGATTAGAATTAAGTTTAAGAAATTAAAATTTATGATTTTATTGTTAGAAAGGAAATACAGTAACTTTTGAAAATTTCTAACATATGGCTCATATTGTATTTTGAAGCATGTTAGTAATTTTCCAAAAGGATTAAATTATACGGTTAAAAAAATTAAGTAAATAGAATTTTTACGAAAAAATTAGAAAATTATTATTATAATTTTCTAAACAAAATACTGTCAATTTTTAGTAAAAATGGACAAATAAGATAGAAAAGATGTCCAAAAGATAGTATACGGTATATAAAATATTTTACGTAGTTTAAACGTATTATTTATTATTTCTGTTTATTTAAACAGTAATTTTTAAGGGATTTGGACAAGAAAATGATTTAAAAATCTTACGCGATTGAGAAAACGTATTAAAAACTCTACGCGATTTTAAAAATAGAAAAATAGATTTACGCGACTTAAAAACGTTTGTAAAAACGACGAGATTGTGAAAACGCGATAAAATTTCTACGCGATTGAGCAAAACGGTATTTTCTGTATTTTTCTGCAGTCGGGCTATGAGGTGAACCCGTACAGGCTTTGGAACAGTATTTGTTCGGTGGGACTTACTGTATCTTTTTATCTTTGAGGATATATTTTAATGAGGGTATTTTGGTAATTTCTTATTTTTGGATCATATATTGAGTTTATGCCAATTTTTAGTGGATTGGTTGACGAGGTGAATCACATCGTGTTGTCGATGCGATAAACGTAGTGTGGTTCATTGTCTTTATGAACTTGGAGACGTTAGTGTACGGGATCCCATATATGGACAGTCGGTCGCTCCGCTGGGCTGTGGTAACCGATAGCACACTAATGGACTCGACACGCACTATATTTAATCGAGATTTCGTAAAGTTTAATAGTACATTGCCTATAGTGCCACAATGTGAGACCGTGAACTACACCACGCCTTGGACAGTGGGATCCATGTGTCGTGGGGCTATAGACGCAATGTGAGACAGCGCAATAGTTTGGTTGGGCAACCGTGGTACTAATAGATTTTGCGGGTCATTCTCTCTGATATCTGTATATGTTTAGCTCCATGGAGTAGGATCGTGTCATATTGCATATGATTATATCTTGGATATTATTTTATTTTATCTGTTTATTTTTGTCGGTTATTGTTATGATAAATTGTCTATTTCTTATTTTATTTTATACGTGATATTATTTTATACGTGATATTATGTGTTGTTGTGACATTTAAATCTTTATACTATCCCGTTATTAATTATCTTGTTATAGCTTTTCATATTGCATGAACTGTATATCTGTTGTTTGTCGTTTTCTTATTTACCATGTTTGTGATGATTTTAGATTGTCTTACCTCTTTATTGTATGTGTTTTCTGTATATATTTATTTACATGGTAAAGAGTTTGAGGAAGAGGAACAGCCTCTTGAGATTTTGTATCCTGAGGAGGAAGAAGAGCAACAAGCTGAAGATCAGTACGACGACCAAGAACCATCTGATCATCCATATCCATTGGACTGATTTGTTTGGGTATGACGGTGCCAGGATTTTTGGGTTTTGTGCAACTTGAGTTTCACAGTGGATCATTAGCTTGGCATCTGCGGGGAGATAGAGACTCAGTGACTTATGTGGGACGGTTGACTGTGTCCCTACGTCATACGTTTGATGGAGAGCCAGTTATGTCGACTATTGTGTTTTTGCACTTAGAGTTGCCTTTATCTCTTAGGCGTTATTGGGGTGGTGTGTCCACTGAGCCTAGTGAGATGATATCGTATCGACTGCGCGGTCTCGTTTCCGCCGAGTGTCGAGGCATCCTGGATATTTATCTTCTGATGAGTTTCCTGAGAGTGATCCATCAGAGGGTTAAATGTTTATGATGTGTATTTTGGGCGCGTCTGCGTATGTATATATTAACTCTTTACTATTTTTGTTTACTGTTTCTATTTAAATATTTGTAGTTGTAGTTGTAAATTATTTGTATAACTTATAACTTGGACCATATGTATATTATGAGTGATGTTGTTCTGTTAGTTTTATGTTTCCGCGTTATTTTATTTAATAATATTCTGTTTAACAGGAATTATTTTACAACCCGTATTAGTACGTAACAAATGTTTTACAACTTGGGTAGATTTTATTTATCTTTCTTTTATTTTCTTTATATATGTGACATCCCCACAAGGGTGTTACAGTATCTATCCAGGAAAGCTCGAATCATGTCTTGCCATGAATTAATCGATCCGGGTGGCAAATAGTACAACCATTCCTTTGCAGAATCCTTTAACGAGAATGGAATGAAACCCCTGCAGGCTTCGTGCTAGAACAAACCATATGCATCTCCTTTAAATGCTTGTTAAGATCCTCCCTAGCTAATCCATTGAAGGATGGTAAAAGGTGGATTAGACCAGACTTCAACTCAAAAGCCCCTTCAGTTTCTGGAATTTCTATACAAAGAGGTTAGTGGTCTAAATCTGGAGCACCCAACACCTTTAAGGTATTCTCTGCCATCACCACTTCTTGAGATGTTTCAGAAAATGTCTCAGAATTGGATAAATCTATATGGCGGGCTGCTTTGACATCAGCTAGTGTGAATTGAAGAGGAAACTGTGAGCTGACTTGTTCAAAGTAACGCCTTAGATTCCTCAATTACTCGTTCACTTCTCCATTGGATATGAACACCGGCAAAACAGTCGGAAAGAAGGAAGAAAAGAATTAAAAACTGAAGTAAAAATAGAGTGAAAAAATAGGAAACAAACTAATAGCACAATTGAACAATTAGTTCCCCGGCAACGGCTCCAAAATTTGGTGTTGTTTGGATTATGAAATAAAATTGAGATTAAAAACGGTTGCCAAGTTCCACCAAAATTATAAAAACCTTGCAACCAGTTGTAGTTAGCATGGGTCAATCCACAGAGAACTAACTCAATTAGCACTATTATTTGAATCCTAATTTAAACTCTAAATGACAATAAATAGTACAAAGGGGTTTTGTTAATTCAAGCTAAAACAGAAACCAAAAATAAAACAATCGCAAAGTAAATACGATTTGAATTTCCAATTTAAGGATATTGGTTAAGAGATAGAATCCACTACTAGGTTTATATGATCATGCAAACCCACATAACCTTTATCTCAATATGATCAATTATATTTTTAGGCAATTGTAATATTAATCTCTATTTTCCTTAAGTAGTGGTTAATTTAGTAACCGCTCAAACCAACCCTAACCACTAGTTAGCTATAAAGCAACTGTTTTTATATCTGTAACACCCTCCTCAGGGTATCACATTTCCGACTTCCAACTCATAATCTGTAAAGAAGTTCATAACCAAGGTTTGAGTTATAAAAGATGGGTTTTAAAATTTCTTTTTACAGAAACATAAACCTACTAAAATCGATAAGTATTATTGAAAATATAATTAAATTAAACTGATTAATATATAATATTGACACCAATTAATATTTAACAATTTAAAGAGAAATTTAAAACTAACAGACTCTCTTTTTAATAGTAGCAAACCCCATGACGGGTCCTACTTAATAGCACGGTAAGACACTAACGGTAAAACTTAGCATACTTATTCCTTCTTGTATCCATCTGGATGCATCAGACATCTGTTCCTTGTCAACACTGCACGCTATCAAATTTGGAATGTTCATTCTCTGATGTTGTCACCAATCTCAGAATATCTGCCACCCGTTATGTCTAAGACAACTCGTTCCTTCTACTATATAATTTTTTTACAACACAAACACAACAACACAATATAACAAAGAGGTGAGATCACCTACGCCAATACCAATATGGCAGTACAGAGATAACACAAACAACATATCATACAGGTATATCATACTAGAATTCCAATAATGCACTCAATATTAATCAACTATCATCATCATGCCATTAACATTATTATCATCACACAATAATTACAATAATGCCATCAACATGATTATCATCATCATCATCCAATATTCCTTAATTATTATATCATGCAGATATAGATACTCAGATTTATGCATATGTTATTCATGTAGACTCAATGTCCTAATCCATGGAGGTTTGCACAATTTCGAGAAGAAATTGTCAGCCTTAGCCCACAGACAATGCCCAGCCTTAGCCCACAGACAATTGTCCAGCTTTCGAAAAGAATCGTGTTCTTGTCGGGTATTGTCAGTCCGTTGCAACGGACTGCATCGCCAAGTGGCATATGGTCCAGCCGTAGCCCACAGACAGATATCCACTGGTCGACCGCCGCGCCTTGACGCACCACAAGATCCATCATAGACCTCACTATCAATTCACATTCCCTCTTCAACCACAAGGGTCCTAATAGCATCAGCTATCAATTTTTGTTCAATTCAAAATCATCATATGCCTCAATGCATATCTTTTCAATGCATGTTCAATGCACAAATGCCAATCATAGGCAAAATTCCTCATTTCCAATGCATGTTCAATGCACCAATGCCAATCATAGGCAAAATTCACAATTTCATATTTAGGGTCCACACATTGGCCCATTCTCAGTTTTAATTTCATTATCTCATAATCAGGGTCCACACACTGGCCCAACAGTAATCATACTATATTTTTGACAGCGAAATCATATTATCATGTTTTCATATTCATAAAACACTTTCGTCGTGTCTTCACAATTGTGCAACATTTTTGTTATGTTTTCAAAATTTTACAACATTTCCGTTGCATTTTCAAATCACGTAGTGATTTTTTAACGTTTTCTCAATCATGTAAAAATATTCCACCATTTTTAAATCGCATAGCGATTTTTCAACAATATCTCAAACGTGTAAAAATAATTAAACGCTTTCCAAATTGCATAGAAATATTTCAACGTTTTTCAAATCGCATGGAAATATTTAAACGTTTTTCAAATCGCGTAGCTTAAAAATCACGTTTTTAAATTACGTAAATCATTTTTCACCATAATTCCATTACGAAAAATATTTCTCAACCTTCAAAAATTCCATTTCAACCTTTCTCAAAATAATATGACTACTCACATTATTTTCCACATTTTCTTACTTATGAAAATCCTTTTCGTAATTTATTCCATAAAATCATCATTTCATTGAATTAAATCAATGTTTCTAATTTTAAAAATTACTAACGCTCTCCAAAACCCAAAGGATCAGTTACACGTTAGAAAATATCAAATCACTATTATATTCTCCATTTTTCTCAAATAAATTCTAAAATCAATTCTCTTCAAAATAAATTGAGGTTCAAACACTTTCAACCTCTCTTTTTTCATAAACAAAAAAATCCATTTTCTCAAGTGATAAAACACTCTGATTCCCTTTCCAAATTTCTTATACCAAATCAATTATATTTCCACTTAAAAATCACTTTGTTTCATAAAATCAAGGCATCCATAAGCCTTCAAAACCGTGGTACCTGATTATTAAAACCATCAAATATTTTTCCTATAAGTCAATATGGTTTTACACAAATTAAAACTTCCTTAATAAAACCGTGAGACTCATGCTCTTTAAAATCAAATCATTTGTTCATTTTTATTTTTCACTTTCTTTGCAAATCCTTAAAATCAACATTGCCCTTTTCTTTTAAAACTCATGTTTAGTAAAATGCTTAGAAACTTTTGACACAAAATAAATCAATAAAAATCCTTCTCAAAACCGTGAACACTACTTCTTGAAAACAAACCCTTTGTTTATTTTCCTTGCTTTTCTAATCGTCTAGTTTTATCATTCATGAAAACATTAATTTGTGAACACCTATTTTGAGGTGTATTGGCCGAAATCCTCTTGGTCTTTGGAACCAAAAATCAATTTCCTTTCCATCATCAAATCATGGCATACATATACATATTCAAATATATATCACAAACATGCCATAATCAAAGCAATAAATCATGCAAATCATACCAAGCATAAGAAAATAATTAAAGCACATAAACACTCGCAAATTATTATATGACCATGGATATGAATTCTCACATGGATTCACCATCCATCAAATATAACACCATCTCTCACCACCATACTTGGTTGGTGAGATAAATCTCCCTCTTACCTCTTGAAGATCCTCAAAAGCTCCTTGTTTTGCTTCTTTTTCCAAGTCCTTCACCACCAAGGGCTTCTCAAATACAAAACAAAACACAAGTTAATTAACATATCAAGCTTGAACAAGATAAACCATAGATCAAACATGGCTTAGAACATGAAGAAGAGAAAAGAAATGAAGTTTCCTTACACTTCACCTCAAATACCCTATAACTTTGCTCTTGAAGAAAGTTCTTGAAGATGGAAGATTTAGAGAAAGTCTCCAACATAAAAGTTGCATAGAATAAGGTAAGGATTCAAGAAATATGGTTAGTTGAAATTAAAGAGTGATGGAAGGTTGTCTTGGGTGCCTTGGCCGAAAGATGCATGGAGAAGAGATGGAGAGAAAATTTTAAAGAGCTTTGCGTTAGGAAAATTCAAGAATGATAAAGAATGATCAATAATGACCAAATGTGATCAATTATGGTCTTCAAATGTTGCTTTAGCTTCTAAATGCAGCACCGAAATCGTCCCCCCCTTCCATGCATTCTTCAAAATGCAACAAATCTCCTAGCCACCATTTTAGGCAATCTTAACCATTGATTAGATCAATGGTTAGGATTTAATGTAGCTTCTAGGTTTAGGCTTAGATAGAAGACTTAATTTAGGCCATTGGATCTTTCCTCCTTGAAATCCTAACCATTAGATGCATCTCCAAAATGAAGGGTCAAGATTACTCTTTCAAACTTTACATCCAAGGGCTATAAATGGTCCTAGCCACTTTATAAGACCAAATCTCAACCGTTGATTAAATCAAGATCAAGTCTCCACCATTGATTAAATCAATGGTTAGTATCCAATCCACTAATGTTGACTTTGCAGTACAATATTTATTTTTTTTATCTGCTATTACCCTTCGAATAATATTTTTACTGTATTTTTATTGCCCGATAATTAAATACAATACAAAACACAGTAAAAGAAAATTTTACAAACTGTTTTCGGATTCAGGTTTAGTAAGATCCCCCATCTCCGTCTAAACAGTACAAATTTTTCTATGCGTAGAAATTTTTTTACCTTTCTGGACCCATGTAGGGCCCACATATGACCTCCCTAGGCCCACAGACAGCCCACGGATAACGTTAAAATAAACAGAGTAATATAAAAATTTCATAATCACACACAAAATCACAAAAATTAGAAAACTCATAAATATCAAATCAGATTACTTAAAATAATTAAAACTTTACAGTAATAATTAAATTACGTAAAATTTTCCCCAGCCCGAAAATTATTATTTTCTTGACACGGAGTAAATCATTCAAAACGATCAAATATACTGATGGAATAATCAAAATAATTTTACAGCACACAGAAGTCACTAAACAGTAGAATTCTGTTAACGATGAAAATTACTATCAACTAGTTAGGAAATTTGGGGTGTTATAATACTCCTCCTCTAAAAAGAAATTTCGTCCTCGAAATTTGATAAACTTGATTTCACACCCTCAGAATAAATATGAATAATGCTCTTTTATCTTTTCTTCCAGTTCCTATGTAGCTTCACTGCTTACATTATTCCAAACTATTTTAACCAATGAAATATCTTTGCCTCTCATTATACTTCTCCTGATTAAACAAATATCTCATGTAACTTCAATTTCCTCGAAATATACACTACAACTCTTCTATTATGCATAAACACACATCTTAAACTTCAATGTAACGCATCACAGTACATCTCCAATGGTTCACTGAGATTAGACAAAACTAATACCAGAAAAGTACTCAAACATATTTCAACTCCGAAAAATTCTCCTTGTATACATCAGTCTATTCCAACACTTAATTCTTTCTAGTAAGCTAGGTAAGAAGTCCTACGATCTAGAAATTTTCCAGTATTCCCATTACTGTGTTTGATTTTTCTCACTGAAAAACTGTTTCAACCTTTGAAGGATCCACCACGCTTCCGCTGCGTCACTCTGATACTATGACATAGATATAAATAGGAATATCCTTTCTTGCAATTTCAATATATGAAAGAAAACTATGGAGGTTTAGAAAGAAGAAAATAGCGAAGCTATCTAATATGTTACCAGACATATCTAACAAGAATTTGACGTTGCTCGATTTTCAGGAATGGATTTTCTGGAATACTAACACTTTATTGAGACAATCTCATCGGATATGGTTAGAAAATAACCAATCCATTTTCAAAGATCACATCTATTTATGAAAGAGATAAACAGATCAAACTAACACAAAAATTTGATTCATAACAATAATAGGATAATTTGAATAACTTGACTAGCTCGATAGGCTAGTTATAGAAACTGAAGTAAACAAGTCAAAAGATAACAAAGACACAGATAACTCTAATTGATCTACACGATCATATACCATAAAGAAATGGGTTACCTCCAGAATTATATAATACAATCAAAGGATCACTTTTTGTGACACAATCTTCTTTCTTAGGTCATCAGTCTGGGGTACTTTTGCTCCACTTGGAGAATCAACGCTCCATCCTACTTGAGATATCGAAGCACGTTCATTACGAACAGATGACTTTGTCTTTGATGGAACACAATCTTTGGAATGTGTCCAGGCCTTCCACACTTGAAACAAATTTTTTCCTTGCACATACAATCCTTTGTCAGATGATCTTTCCCACACTTTCGACATTTCGGTGCAGATGTTGCAGTCAGACCAAACCTGCTACTACTAGTACTTCCTCCACAAGATTGCTGTTGTTGTTGACTTCCCAGAGATTGCGAATACGTTTTCTGCTAGAATCGCTTGACCTTACGATTTCTCCTTCTTCGTAACCAATATGGTCCAACATTACTTGGTCTCACATCCTGAAATTGATTCAACTCTAACAAAATCTTAGCTTCAGCTATCAATTCTTGTCGCTGAACAATCTTTTGAGTTTACTGTATAATCACATCAGCCGTTTTTCGTATTACTTCCAAAGTTGCAGTCATATCACCATCATTACATCTCGCTTCCATACGCTTACGTCCATCACGAGCCATCGTCCTTTCTTCAAAGACACACGAATCAAATACAATGGAAACCAGATGTAACCATTTCAAATAACATTGTTTCCTTTTGGAAATCAAACACACAGAGAACACAATACAAGCAAAACAGACCTAACCACAAAACCCCAAAAGACTCAAATCGTGCTCTGATACCAACTAATGTAACACCCTCCTCAGGGTATCACATTTCCGACTCCCAACTCATAATCTATAAAGAAGTTCATAAATAAGGTTTGAGTTATAAAAGAAAGGTTTTAAAATTTCTTTTTACAGAAACATAAACTTACTGAAATCCATATGTATTATTGAAAATATAATTAAATTAAACTGATTAATATACAATATTGACACTAATTAATATTTAACAATTTAAAGAGAAATATAAAACTAACAGACTCTCTTTTTAACAGTAGCAAACCCCATGATGGGTCCTACTTAATAGCACGGTAAGATACTTACGGTAAAACTTAGCATACTTATTCCTTCTTGTATCCATCTGGATGCATCAGACATCTGTTCCTTGTCAACACTGCACGCTATCAAATCTGGAATGGTCATTCTCTGATGTTGTCACTAATCTCAGAATATCTGCCACCCGTTATGTCTAATACAACTTGTTCCTTCTACTATATAATTTTTTTACAACACAAACACAACAACACAATATAACAAAGAGGTGAGATCACCTACGCCAATACCAACATGGTAGCACAGAGACAACACAAATAACATATCATACAGGTATATCATACCAGAATTCCAATAATGCACTCAACATTAATCAACTATCAGCATCATGCCATTAACATTATTATCATCACACAATAATCACAATAATGCCATCAACATGATTATCATCATCATCATCCAATATTCCTTAATTATTATATCATGCAGATATAGATACTCAGATTTATGCATATGTTATGCATGTAGACTCAATGTCCTAATCCATGGAGGTTTGCACAATTTCGAGAAGAATGCTCTGTTAATTGTCAGCCTTAGCCCAAAGACAATCTTCCAGATTAGCCCACAGACAATGCCCAGCCTTAGCCCACAGATAATTGTCTAGCTTTCGAAAAGAATCGTGTTCTTATCGGGTATCGTCAATGCGTTGCAATGGACTGCATTGCCAAGTGGCAAATGGTCCAGCCGTAGCCCACAAACAGATATCCACTGGTCGACCGCCGCGCCTTGACGCACCCCAAGATCCATCATAGACCTCACTATCAATTCACATTCCCTCTTCAACCACAAGGGTCCCAATAGCATCAGCTATCAATTTTTGTTCAATTCAAAATCATCATATGCCTCAATGCATATCTTTTCAATGCACCAATGCCAATCACAGGCAAAATTCCTCATTTCCAATGCATGTTCAATGCACCAATGCCAATCATAGGCAAAATTCACACTTTTATATTCAGGATCCACATATTGCCCCATTCTCAGTTTTAATTTCATTATCTCATAATCAGGGTCCACACACTAGCCCAACAGTAATCACACTGTATTTTCGACAGCAAAATCATATTATCACTTTTTCATAGTCATAAAACACTTTCGTCGGGTTTTCACAATCGCACAACATTCCTGTTACATTTTCAAAATTTTACAACATTTCCGTTGCATTTTCAAATTACGTAGTGATTTTTCAACGTTTTCTCAATCACGTAAAAATATTCCACTATTTTTAAATCGCGTAGCTATTTTTCAACAATGTCTCAAACGTGTAAAAATATTTAAATGTTTTCCAAATTGCGTAGAAATATTTTAACATATTTCAAATCGCGTGGAAATATTTAAACGTTTTTCAAATCGCGTAGCTTAAAAATCACGTTTTTAAATTACGTAAATTATTTTTCACCATAATTCCATTACGAAAAATATTTCTCAACCTTCAAAAATTCCATTTCAACCTTTCTCAAAATAATATGACTACTCACATTATTTTTCACATTTTCTTACTTACGAAAATCCTTTTTGTAATTTATTCCATAAAATCATCATTTCATTGAATTAAATCAATGTTTCTAACTTTAAAAATTACTAACGCTCTCCAAAACCCAAAGGATGAGTTACACGTTAGAAAATATCAAATCACTATTATATTCTCCATTTTTCTCAAATAAATTCTAAAATCAATTCTCTGTTGGTGTATGCCCTAGAGGCTAATACATTTTGTTTGTATTTACATACATTATATTATGCTATTTTTTGATATATGAGGCATTTCATTTATTGTGTTATTTTTGGTAGACATAATAAAGTCCTTAGAATAGTAAGTTTGATACCACAGGACATCAAGTGGATGACTTGATCGTGAGATCCTATTGGATAGAGCACTATTCTTAAAATGTCCCTAGTTAAGTATTATTGTCAAATAGGACAACGATAATGCATTGAGACTAGTACGTGCGTAGACTGATGACCACATCTCATAGGTCATGGATATGAGATATCAAGTCTACACATGGATACATATTAGAGTAATGATGTATTGGACAGACCCGCCATGAGAACGCTACGTGGATCGTTACGTGAGTGTCATAAGCGATTCTCATAGTGATAATGGTGTATGTGGTCCTTTGACCTGAAATCACTACGATTCCTACATGAGGAATTGCGTGTTTTAATGCCATCAAACGTCATCTGTAACAAGATGATTATAAAGTTAGTTATTAGACATACCGTGATACATGTGGAGGGATGTGAGTGACCTAGATGGGATTTGTCCCTCCTACATAACAAGAGTGATATCTTCAGGGCCCCTGACTGAGTGAGACTACGAAATGCATGGCCATGCTCAAATGAGTCAGTATGAGATATTGATCTCATTTGTTATTACTATGTCTACTCGGGAATCAGGAAACTGAAGATTGAACTAAACAAGGGTGACACGTTCCATGCCTTGTGTTCAATCTAGATATCTGGACAAAGGGACTAAACTACACGGAAACATTGGTCACGGATAGGTTATGTCAAATCACTGACATTCTCATTACTTGGGTAGCAGTGATGTGTTGCTAGATACCGCTCACTGTTTGTAATATTAAAATGAGATTTTAATATTACTACCAACATCATGAGAACATGCAGGGTCGCACACTTAGAATAGACTAGATTGGAGCAATAAGGATCCAAGTTGGACTCGGATTCAATTGTGGGCCTAACTCATGACAGATGGATTTAGGGTTGCACAGCTTACCTTGCTACTACTCACACTCACTTAAGGTAGCCACTATTATAAATAGTACTGCTAAGGGGGCTGCTACTAGGTTACAACACAACCCTAGCCGCACCTACAGAAAGTGAGTGAGAGATAGTGAGGTCTTCTTCTCCTCTCTTCGCAGCTAGCACTACGAAAACAGAGGCATGACTCCCTTTTGCAAGTGTGTTCGTGTGGATACCGCAGAGACATCGTCACTATTACGGTGTTGGTGATTCACCTCGCTTGTGATTATCACGCTTCAAGAGGTAATTTAAAAAAAAAACTCAGATTATGGACCTTTTCACATGGATCCTGAGAGGGAATTCTATTATTCCGCTGCGAGACTTTTGATCCGCAATTCCCAACATTCTCTTCAAAATAAATTGAGGTTCAAACACTTTCAACCTCTCTTTTTCATTCATATACAAAAAAAATTCCATTTTCTCAAGTGATAAAACACTCTGATTCCCTTTCCAAATTTCTTATACCAAATCAATTATATTTCCACTTGAAAATCACTTTGTTTCATAAAATCAAGGCATTCATAAGCCTTCAAAACTGTGGTACTTGATTATTTAAACCATCAAATATTTTTCCTTCTAAGTCAATATGGTTTTACACAAACAAAACCATTAAAACTTCCTTAACAAAACCATGAGACTCATGGTCTTTAAAAGCAAATCATTTGTTCATTTTTATTTTTCACTTTCTTTGCAAATCCTCAAAATCAACATTGCCCTTTTCATTTAAAACTCATGTTTAGCAAAATGCTTAGAAACTTTTTACACAAAATAAATCAATAAAAATCCTTCTCAAAACCGTGAACACTACTTCTTGAAAAACAAACCCTTTGTTTATTTTCTTTGCTTTTCTAATCATCTAATTTTATCATTCATGAAAATATTAATTTGTGAACACCTATTTTGAGGTGTCTTGGCCGAAATCCTCTTGGTCTTTGGAACCAAAAATCAATTTTCTTTCCATCATCAAATCATGGCATACATATACATATTCAAATATATATCACAAACATGCCATAATCAAAGCAATATATCATGCAAATCATACCAAGCATAGGCAAATAATTAAAGCACATAAACACTCACAAATTATTACATGACCATGGATATGAATCGTCACATGGATTCACCATCCATCAAATATAACACCATCTCTCACCACCATACTTGGTTGGTGAGATGGATCTCCCTCTTACCTCTTGAAGATCCTCAAAAGCTCCTTGTTTTGCTTCTTTTTCCAAGTCCTTCACCACCAAGGGCTTCTCAAATACAAAACAAAACACAAGTTAATTAACATATCAAGCTTGAACAAGATAAACCATGGATCAAACATGGCTTAGAACATGAAGAAGAGAGAAGAAATGAAGTTTCCTTACACTTCACCTCAAATACCCTATAACTTTGCTCTTGAAGAAAGTCATTGAAGATGGAAGATTTAGAGAAAGTCTCCAACATAAAAGTTGCTTAGAATAAGGTAAGGATTCAAGAAATATGGTTGGTTGAAATTAAAGAGTGATGGAAGGTTGTCTTGGGTGCCTTGGCCGAAACATGCATGGAGAAGAGATGGAGAGAAAATTTTAAAGAGCTTTGCTTTAGAAAAATTCAAGAATGATGAAGAATGATCAATAATGACCAAAGGTGATCAATTATGGTTTTCAAATGTTGCTTTAGCTTCTAAATGCAGCACCAAAACCGTCCCCCCTTCCATGCATTCTTCAAAATGCAACAAATCTCCTAGCCACCATTTTAGGCAATCTTAACCATTGATTAGATCAATGGTTAGGATTTAATGTAGCTTCTAGGTTTAGGCTTGGATAGAAGACTTAATTTAGGCCATTGGATCTTTCCTCCTTGAAATCCTAGCCATTAGATGCATCTCCAAAATGAAGGGTCAAGATTACTCTTTCAAACTTTACATCCAAGGGCTATAAATGGTCCTAGCCACTTTATAAGACCAAATCTCAACCGTTGATTAAATCAAGATCCAATCTCCACCATTGATTAAATCAATGGTTAGTATCCAATCCACTAATGTTGACTTCGCAGTACAATATTTATTTTTTTTATCTGCTATTACCCTTCGAATAATATTTTTACTGTATTTTTATTGCCTGATAATTAAATACAGTACAAAACACAATAAAAGAAAATTTTAAAAACTGTTTCTGGATTCAGGTTTAGTAAGATCCCCCGTCTCCGTCTAAACAGTACAAATTTTTTACCTTTCTGGACCCATGTAGGGCCCATATATGACCTCCCTGGGCCCACAGAAAGCCCACGGATAACGCTAAAATAAACAAAGTAATATAAAAATTTCATAATCACACGTAAAATCACAAAAATTAGAAAACTCATAAATATCAAATCAAATTACGTAAAATAATTAAAACTTTACAGTAATAATTAAATTACGTAAAATTTTCTCCGGCCCGAAAATTATTATTTTCTTGACACGAGTAAATCATTCAAAACGATCAAATATACTAATGGAATAATCAAAATAATTTTACAGCATACAGAAATCACTAAACAGTAGAATTCTGTTAACTGTCAAAATTATTGTCAACTAGTTAGGAAATTTGGGGTATTACAATATCTATCCAATGATCACATTAAGAAATAGAAAACTAATCACGCTAAGATTCAATCATACACCGGGATTAAATTGCTTAGATCATATGTTCCATTAGTCCTACCACCGCAATCGCACATAGCTATCCTAGTTTTACCACTTTCAAAATTGACAAGAATATAAAAACCTTTATATTGAATTGAGATAAAAAAACATATGAATAAAAATACAATTGTATTGAAATAAAGGAATATGCAGAATTCACATAACCAAAACTAGAGTTTCATCCTCCCTTAACCAAATAGGAGTTTAGCCGCACATGGCGAATTCAAAATCAAAATCAAAACGAAATAGAAATATAGTCAAGAATGAAAGAACGAAAGAAAATTGAAGATCAAACTAATTTCCAGCAATTTAGTTTGATCAATCTCTGATTCTCGAACCCGAGTCTCCAATCTTCGATCAAATCTCCCTCTTTCTTGTTCTTTGAATTCTCTTATGTTCTCTGACGACTTCCATTTCAGAACTCTGTTATAAGTCCTAGCCAATCCTACTTATAACTTTGGATCCCTAATTTTGCATCAAAATTCA
Organism: Ormosia emarginata; assembly: GCA_029884605.1. NCBI lineage: Eukaryota > Viridiplantae > Streptophyta > Magnoliopsida > Fabales > Fabaceae > Ormosia > Ormosia emarginata. Next base: position 3,400,400 of record JAQQTP010000023.1, read on the forward strand.
AAATTCAGTTTCTGATTCGCAGACACGGGCCGTGTCAAATAACACAGCCTACCCTGTGTCTGACTCTGCCCTAACAAACTCAAGTACTTTAGAACTCAGAGAACTACATAGCACACCCAGTGTCAGATGACACAGGCTGTGTTGTCGAATTGGCTTAGCACTAAACTCATCTTAAGATACCAAAGAGATACACAGCCAACCCCGTGTCAGATGACACGGGTCGTGTTGTTAGTTAAAGATCAAAACTGGATTCCCTTGTCATGTCAGAGACATACACGACCTACCCGTATCAGATGACACAGGCCGTGTTGGGCAAACTCATGGCTAGACACCTTCTTGTGGCACCAGAGGAGTACACGGGATACCCTGTGTCTGATGACACGACCCCTGTTAATACTCTCTTCAACTTTAACTTGGATTCTCAATAAACACTCTTCTTTCCTTACTTCAAGAAGTGGTATTGATCTTCATGAATCCTTGACTCTTTCTTCAAATGGATAGCAAGCCTAGTTTGAGGCTAATGGACTCCAACACTCAAGGATTTCCTGAAAAGTGCAATTCAATTATGAGTGTTTATGAACACATTTAAGCAAAGTTTCACAATCAGGTTCCAATTAAGCTAAATATCAGAAACTTAGTTAAATGTTATCAATTGAGCACATATAGAGTCCAATTAGATCAAATATAAGACATTCAAAATACTGAAATTATCAACAGATCAAGAGACTTCTCTTTCTAGCGAGCACCCTTCCCCTCCACCACAATGCGTTCTGGCCATGCAGAGACTATGGTCGCACATAGCCCCCTCAAGAGAAACTAAACGCTAGATCCCGACCTTGCAATGCTTAGGCGCCAGGGAAAACATTGAAAGAAACTAATCTCAACAGGAAAAGTTAGTCCCTGTTATATTGTCACACTGAGAACTAGTATCCTTGATCCGTCTCTAGGATGAGCAAATCCATCAACTGGATAGATCCCTTGACAAGGAAAGGAAGGATGTTATCTATGCTAGGAAGCATGTAGACAAAGGTAAGGAAGCAAAACTAAAGCTAGCCCAAGCTCTTTCACAACCTTGGAACTCCAAACCACCACCAAAAGGGAAGTACCAAGATTACACTCCCTTCAAGGCACCTCGAGCACAAATTTACCAAGAGTTGATGAATACGGAGTTTAGAGACATTCAAAGACCCCTTCTGTTAAGGAAACATACTTTAGAAAGATAAGTCGAAGCATTGTATTTTCCACGAAGGCTACGGGCACACCACTGAAGATTGCATTCACCTTCAGGACGATATTGAGTCCTCAATCTGAGATGGACATTTGGGCTGGTATGTGCGTCAATCTCGGAATGAAAATCAAAGGGAAAACAAGAATTATAGGAAGATGAGTTACAACCTTTAGAGAAACTCGTCCCCATACCAGAGAAGACGATCACCAGCCAAAAATGAGAATCCCATAGGGAGTCCATCGTAGGATAATACCCAAAATCAAGATAGAGCACAACCCTGGGATACGCCTACTCAAAACGACGACTGTCGTCATACAAAAGTCACCCGAATGATAAATAATATTTTGGGAGGCTTCGCGGGTGGCAGTGAGTCCAACAATGCAAGAAAGAAAGCTCTCCGAGTTGTGTTAACTATAGCCTCCCATTTGATTTCAACGATAGTATGAGGGTCATGGAAGGCTCTATTGATCTCTTTTTTAGATGAAAATATGGAAGCATCATCTTGGACCACGATAACCCTATAGTGATATCCAAGATAATCACCAATACCGAGGTGCGATGTATATTTGTTGATCAAGGGAACTCGACAGACATCATGTTTCTAGATATGTTTGAAAAGTAGGGACTCTTGAAGAATGACCTGATCTCGTACACTAAAGAGTTGATTGGTTTTAAAGGAGGTAAGATTGTAACACCCTAATACAACTATCTTAATATACCTTGATTATATAAAGATATAAAACATTAAACATGTTACTTCCATCTTACTATAATTCTAATCCCATATAACTAAACAAGTAAATATGGAGAGTCACGATAAAAGTAGGTCATACATATATACATCAAAAGCCTCTAAGGGAAAAATGTTATATATACATCATAACTACAACTCAGAGTAAAATTATACAAGAGTTCTCAAATAAAAAATGTAAAACTATCTACTACTCATTGTGTTTTCTTTAGCTTCTTTAATCCTCGGTAAGGGGTCTTGACCTGCTTTTACCATAGAAACACGAAAAGGGGTGAGAACATAAAATTTCTCAATAATGAACATGTATTTCATGGCACGCATGAATGTAAATCACTTATAAATATAATTGATAACCACATTATATCGTCGCCCATACAATTGTATAATGTATAAAAATCTAATGCATCTCGACATTACACAATCGCCCATACAATTGTATAATGCATAGAAATCTAATGTATCTCGACATTACACAATCGCCCATACAATTGTATAACATCAACTAAACTTTGCAAATTTGCTTAACTCGCTTCAATGCCTGACTTAGGACTTAATGCATCCCAAGGCTATTGTTAGTAAGTTTGACTCACTTTACTACAGGTACATGAGGTTGATCATATTCTTCATATTACTTGACAAATAGTTTAGCTCACTATATTGCCTTAGGTGAAGTGTTGTACTGACACTTACCTCTCCCAATTACCCCTTTAGCAAAGAGTTTTACTCTCTAATTTGCTAGGTTAAGGAGTTTGGCTCACTTCCTTAATTAGGATAATAGTTCTATGGTTCAACTCAAATATGTAAAGGAACCAACATTCACTAATACTCTATTTCAACCATCCTAATGAGATAATAAAGTATTCCTATAGAAGTTTGCATATTCAACTCAACTTTGATTATAAGAGAATAAATTATGCCTCTATGATAAGTACATTTTCTTATCAATCTTGTATCTAGATTACCTTACAATCACAATTCTAGTGATTTCTTAAACCATACAAGTGTGTATAAGGTCCTAGATAACTATTTCAATTAATCAATGACTATTGAATAACATAAAACTCAAACTTGTACTTATATATTAGGTGGTTATTTCCTTTGTGAAATAAAAGTATCTTAATACACTTAAGAAAGCATATGAGAATGATTTCAATTACCAAGAAACTTCAAAACATTAATAACAACATTCTTGAAAATCCCTGGAACTCACGCCTAGGCGTGACTTTGCCACGCCTAGGCATGGTTCAGTCATGCCTAGACGTGACTCTACGACTGAAAGTTCTGCAGAATTCTGCAGAATGGATTTACTATTCCATTAACCAAAATCACCACTCCAATCACTAAAAATTTGATTCTAAAATATCTCAAACCTCAAATATGATCCATTAACATATTGTGACTCTTATACAATCTTAATCTCACTTAATCATGGATTAATGAAAGATTCCACTACCTAAGACCTAAAATCCCCATTTTTGTCTCCAATGGAAATCAATGGTGCTTGAGGGTTGAGAACTCCTAGTCATACATCCAATAAGGTATAAACACTCTAAATTAATACTTGGAATTTACTCAAAACCTAGATTTGCTCATCAAATCCATCTTTTATAATTCATGTAATCTAACTTCAACCATAGAGAAAAATAGAAGAAGAGAGATGAAGTTTTAGGTCAAAATCCCCTACCTCAAACTCTTGATGATAGTGGTTGATCAACATTGGCCTTACCCTTAGCTTTCTTGCTCTTTTTCTCTTCTTCTCCCTTAACTTTCTCTCCTTTTCTTTCTTGTTTCTCTGCTACGCCTTGGCTTGCTATTTTTCGTGAATGAGAAAGGAAAATATGAGTGAAATACAAAGTCAATTATATGGGGCTGTTGTATAAGACTTGTTTCACTGAAGATATTTCACTGATACTACTTGATCTACTAAGAACACTTAAATTTAGCTAAATTAAGTTTTCAACTTCCAACAACTTTGAAATAAATACTAAGATTCATCAAAATTATCGTTTCACCATTATCTTAATTTTTCATATTTGCTACTAGTCCATCGGGCATTAAATGCACAACCTTTATGCCTAAAAATACCAACTAATTCTGATTATTCTCAAATTTTAACTACATCCTCTTACACCTATTTGTGACTTAGAAACAAATTCTATTAACTTGTTTCCCTTTATTTAGCTATTTATACTACTATCTGGGTCATTTTAAGCTACTTTTCATATTCTAGGTTGTAATAAAGTGCCTAAACTAACTCAGTTTGTCACAAAAATAGACAGGCATGTAAAACAAGTATTATGCTACCTTTGTAACCATAAACTAGTCTAACATGCTAAAAAGAGGCTGTTACAAAGATCACCCTAGTGGGATACGTGGAGACCTACTTGACCTTGGTAAAGACCCTTTATTTAAAACTCTTAAGGTCAAGTTCCTCGTTATAGATTACCCTCTGCCTACAACGTAATCTTGGATCGATCCAACCTCAACGCTTTTGGGGCCGTGATATCCATACCCCATCTGGTAAAGAAGTTTCTAGATCAGCACAACAAGATTGCCACGATCAAAGGAGACTAGGTGAAGGCTTGAAAGTGCTACAACAAGAGCCTTAAAATCGTAAAGGGACCATAGAGTACAGACCAGGGCAGCAAATCTGGCTCGGTCACTACATACTCCATCAACGTTCTCTTGACTAAATTGGATGTACGTGAGGAGATCTGTGATACTCGTCCTTAACTCGAAGGAGAACTTCAACCCCTCCAACTTGGTGCTAACCTGAAACAAGTCACCAAGATTGGAAGGCAACTGAATCCAGAGAAGAAATCCTAGTTGGTAACATTCCTTAAGAAAAACAAGGATCTTTTCGCCTAGACATCGTCCGATATACCTAGACTGGACCTTGAGTTCATCTCCCACTAACTTTCCATTAAAAAATGCCAAGTTGGTGGCACAACCAAAAAGGAAAGTCAAACCAGAGGGGCTGGAGGTAATACAAAAGCAAGTGAAAGGACTCTTAGACGCTTAGTTCATCAGGAAAGTTTCTTACACAACTTGGTTTTCCAATGTAGTCTTGGTAAAAAGGCCAACGAGAAGTGGCGTATGTGTGTTGACTACACGAATTTGAGCAAGGCATATTCGAAAGACCCTTACCCACTCCCCAACATAAACAACTTGGTGAACAATTCATTCGGATTCTGGCTCTTTTCCTTCATATGCCTATTCCGATTATAATCAGATCCCTATGCACCCAAAAGATGAAGAAAAAATTGCATTTATAATAGAAATAGGAAGCTACTACTACTGAGGTATGCTATTCGGTTTAAAAAACGTCAGGGAAACTTACCAATGGATGATGAACAAAGTCTTCAAAGAATAGATTGGTAAGAAGTTAGAAGTTTATATTGATGACATGATTGTCAAGACATCAGAATGTAGAAACTATATGGAAGACTTGGAAGAAATGTTTGTTCAAATCCAGAAGCACAACATGAGGCTGAATCCAGAAAAATGTGCCTTTAGAGTACAGGCTGGAAAAATCTTGGGTTTTTTGTTGATGAACTGGGGCATTGAAGCCAAACTAGAAAAATTCTAGGTAGTTCTCGATGTGCTCAGTCTGTAGTTTGTGAATACCCAATTTTGTCTGGGTCATTAAGACTTTTACATTCATAGAAAAATATAAAATAAAAAATAAATAAATAAAAATAATATAAAAATAAAAATAATAAAAATAATAAAAATAATAAAATAATAAAAAAGAAAAGAAAAAATACATAGTAAATAAATATGACCTAATTTTCTTGCATAAACCTATGTCTCATAACCGACCCATCGACCCATTATCCAACCCATGACCTATATGCTATTAAACATCCAAAGAAACCCTAGCAGCCACCATTAGACCCATCTCTCATCTGAAACCCTAGCTACCATCACTCTTCAAAACCTAATTTTCTCCTATAAAAGCCCATAACTCACACACTTTTTACACAACAAAACTCATACACAAATACAAACACGTTCTCTGCCTACGACTATCACAGAAAATACCCTAGCAAATTTTTGTTCCTTCTTTTTTCCACCTTACAATAGCCACCACGACAAGCCACCCTTCCAAAAACAAACTCAAACCAAACCATTCAGGGTTAAAGAGAAAGTGAAGAAAAGAGAATGGAGAAAAAAGTCAAATTATAACACCCCAAAAATTAATAATTTTGTGATAAATAGTCATTTTATAATATTTTTTGATTTTTATGAATTTTTTTGGATTTTTCTGAAAATGTTAAATATTTTAATATATTTCTCATTTTGCATGCGCACTAAGCAGAGCCAGGAAAATGAAATATTTTCTCCAAGAACCTTGAACTGTGAAAGTGGTATTGGGGGATCTTACTCAACCTGACACCAGACACGGTTTACGTGGTTTACGTTTTTTGAGATTTTTATCCGATAAATAAAAATCGATGTACGACTTATTGTCCAATAGATGATAAATACTGATTCTGTCAACTGTAACAATTGTCCATTGGGTAATAGCTTATAGTAAAAATCTTATCACCTTATCTAAAGGAAATCCACTTTATGTCACATCCATCAACTTTATTTTAAAAGAATGATAAATTTAATCAAAGCTTCTTAAGGAAACTTCCTAGAAATTTCCCTAAATATTATATTTCTCTCTCTTTCCCCCCTCTCTCTCTTGTTCCACGGTTAAAACAATTTTAGGAAGCCAAAATTGCTTCTCCGTTTTATCACCTTCATTTTTACTTTCAAAAGTTTCCAAGACACTTTCTCTCTCCACTTTCTATCTTCTCTTATTTTTCTTCAAGCCATTCTCTTTTCTTCTCTTCCTCTCCCTCCATGGCACCACACCATTCTCCACCTCCACCATCACAAAAATTTCAATCAATTACATTTCTAGCTTCCTTTCATTATTCTAAGGTTCTTTTCTTTGGTGGTCAGTCACTAGTTCTTCCTATTCCATCATCCACCATTAAAGCTCTAAACTTTGAAGCTTCAAGGTAAAGTTCATGACTTTTTCTATTTTCTCTTCTCTTTTTGTGTTCCTTGGCCACCTTTGTGACCAACTCCTCTTTTCAAGCTTTAGTTTGTGATTGTGAAAGTTTGCTCATTCTAGGGTTTCTTGGAGACTTTTGGACGAAATTTCAAGAAGAGGACCAAGAGGCTTGCTTTCTTGAGTTGTCTTCCATAGGTAAGAGGAAGAATATCCTCATCAACCACTCATAGTGGTAAGGGATAAAAATTTTGGTTTGAAAAGTGAAGGATCCATGTGTGGATCTCTTCACTTTATTGTTTGATCTTGATGGATTGTGATTATGTGTTGTATGATGTTATTGTTGTATGATTGCTATTATGTGATATTGATAATTTATGATATTAGTATGCTTGAAAACATGTAAGAAAAGACAAGGACTTTGTTTCCCTTTGAGGTGTGATTCACGGCCTTGTGGTCTAAAATGATGATTTGAGATCAAACCTTGTACTAAAATGGAACTCAAGTAATCACTTAATGAGTTGATGGAAATTTTGGGTCTAGAGACCTTTGGTGAGGGTTTCGGCCAAGTGGTGGTAAAATGGGGAACAAATGACTAAAAATTGTGGAGTATTGGAGCTTAGGAGTTTAGGTTGAAAATGAATTGATTGAGGAATTAGAATGATGGAATAAGAAAATGAATATTGAATCCGATGATTTTAGGGTTCTCTGCCCTTATGGATTCACAGCCAAGAGGCCATGTTTTTTGTTGATCAAGATTTAATATTGTAAAAAAAAAAATTAGAACTTAGATGACTAAGGATTAAAGAGAAAATTAATGTAACGGAAAACTTTGGGTTCTTACCCCTTTTGGGAGGCTCATGACCTCTAAGGTATTTTTTGGATTCAAGACTTAAAATTATGAGTAACCTTGGAAACTTAGGTAATTAAATGGAATTAACTAATAATGTGGTGGGAAAATTGGTTGGAATCATGCCATTGGGAGGTCATGACCTCAAGGGCCTTGTTGGCTAGAAATTTTGTATATCAAGCTAAGGCTCAGGTGATTAGGTAACAAAAAAATAATATGTATAACATCCCAACTTTTAGAGAAATGATAATTTTGTCCTAAATGTACTGTTTTGTGTTTTTCTATAAGGTATAAAATTTATTTGACTGTTTCATGATTATATTTGAGTGTTTTGTGTGATTTACTCTGAGTCAAGAAAATAATAATTTTCGGGTCAGAGAAATCTTATTTTAATTATTCGGAGTTGGGGGATTTTACTAAACCCAATTCCGAGTGATATGTATATTAATCTTTTAATTTTTAGAATTTAACTATGCAATAAAATAATTTTATATTATTATAATATTATTTTATTTGACAGTACTTACTGTCTTAAAAACAGTAGAAATCTACTCTAAAATGACCATGGACCAGGAAAAGTCTATGGAACCCGCGTTTAGCGAACCAGTCAATGTTTCTGTCTATATTAAATCCTAAACCAATGAGAGCTAGTCAACATTAGTGGCTTGAAATTTCTAGACCAACAGGAAGCAAGTCCACAAAAATGGTTAGACTTGTTAGTTTATGACTAGAAAGCTTAACCAAGTTAGCTTAAACCTAACTAAGTTAACATAGGAAGCTTGTTTAGTAACTAAATGAAGTAAACCTAATTAGCTATCTATTTAAGTTTTAGTTAGAGAAGGTTCTAAAAATATTAAGACAAAGCTTAGTTATCCTAAGTAACTAGATAGTTAGACAAGTAACTAAGCAAACTAACTAAATGCACCTAAGTGTAACTAGATTGCATGAATGAAGCACAAACTTGGTTTGCTCTCCATTAGGGCCATTCGGCCAAGCACATGCAAGGAGGTACAAGAAGGTGCCAGACACTTGATGACTTGATTCTCTACACCAATTAGAAACAAGCTTGGAGGCAAAGCTTTTGATATCATCCATTGATCTAATCTAAGGTAGTTAGGAGTTAGGAGAAGTCAACAAAGGAGGCCACCTCCTTTGGAGCACCATGGCTAAGTGTTTGGAGTTAGGAGGTGATTTTCATTTCATCTTCATTTTGCTATCTCTGAAAATCTCTCTTCTCTTTGTACCAAGAACAAAAATCACCATTGTTGCTCTTTGAGAGCCATTCGGCCAACACCATAAACATACACTTTCACCCTTCTAAATTTTCATCTAACCCAACTTCTCAAATCCAAACAACATTCTAAGGACATCTCTAGTTGAGAGTTCTTCCAAAAAAATTCATCTTGAGCTTGGAAAATCACTTTGGAGGTTTTTCCTACAAGGTGAAGATTCTTGTTTCTTACTTCTAACTTGATTTCTTAGGTTCTAAGTCATGATTGATCCATGGTTTATATTTTTCTCCTATAGTTATGAATCTTTAAAATTTGTTTGAGTATGTTAGGTTTCTCTTGGAGGTCACACGAAAACCATAGAAGGAGAGTAGAAGGAGTTTGTCTTCCTTTAAGGTAAGAAGGAGATTTGATCTCATCAACCATGTGTGGTGATGAGAAAGTGATTGTATTTATGGTGAAGAATCCATAAGGATTCATTCACTTGTTTGTTTAAATACTTTTCTTATTTGTGATTGATTTTGCTTGCATGTATGTTTATAGCTTTAAAACATATTGCATGTGTTTATAGATGTATGATTATTAATTTAGAATGTGAATAACATGTAAGGATTGCATGAGTGTTCCAAAGAACACCAAAGGAGCTCATGGCTTCACCAAGAAAAAGGGAACCGAGATGTTCTCAACCATTTTCTAAAAGAAGAACTCAATTGACTTAAATAAATTAATGAATTTGAAAATAGTTTAGAGGATAGAAAATAATTTAAAGACCATTTGTGAAGAATATGTTGAATTCGGCCAACATGCCATTTAATGTATGTTTGATTTCCAAACTTATTTTCTAATGTAGATTAAGTAATTAACTACAAAAGAATTTAATTTCAATGAATTTTCGAGGAACAAAATAAATAAACTTAGTTTTAGAAACTAAAATTAGAGGATTCAATTATAAATAAGAAATACAGTGAATACTTGAAAAATGTTAACGTATAAGCTCACCTTAGGGTTTTGAAGCACGTTAGTAAGTTTCAAGTAATATATACTTGTTATAGTTAAAAGAGGCAATTATTAACGGTAAACATAGGAAATAACATTTAATGAGTTTTATAGACAAAATGCTGTCAAAATTCACTAAAAACGAACAAATAATGGATAAAGGATCAAAATATAATTTATAATGTAGAGAAAATATTTACGTAGTTGAAAACTACTAGAAATAGCTTATGAGTATTCAAAATAAATATTTTTAAGTTATGTGATTGAGAAAATGATTTAAAAATCTTACGCGATTCAGAAAAATAATTTAAAATCCCTACATGATTTTAAAAATGTCAAAAAGTATTTACGCGATTTGAAAACGTTTGAAAAAGGTGATGTGATTGTGAAAATGCGATAAAATTCTTACGCGACTAAAAGGAATAGTGAGTTTTACTGTCGGGCTAAAGTGGTGGACCCAGACTTGTTGAGAAATAGCACTGTCAAGTGGAGACATGCTATATTTGGTTTCTACCGATACTGAGGGTATTGATGTAATTATGGTGATACTAAGGGCAATTGCGTAAATATGGGTTATAGTGCCATTGAGGGCATTATAGTGCTATTGAGGGTATTTATGTAATTATGGTTCTTATTCATACGTTGAGTATTGTGTCAATTTGGTTGGAATTGGCGATTGGCTGACGAGATGAATTACACTGTATTGTGAGTGTGATAGGCGTAGTGTGGTTCATTAGTGAATCTTGGAGGCGTTAGTGTGCGGAGGATTCCACATGTGGATAGTTGGTAGCTCCTTTGGGCCGTGGTAACGGGCAACACACTAACGATCTCGATAAACGCTATTCTTAATCAAGATTTTATGGAGACTATCTAGTACAATGCTTGTTATGCACGACGTTTGAACTGTGTACTAACAACACGATGATTTTGGACTGTGGGCTATTAACACGACGTTGGACAGTGTAATAGTTTGGTTGGGCAGCTTGAGGTACTGATAGATCTTGCAGATCATTCTCTCTGATGTCTGGATTTAGCTCCATGGAGTAAGCCTGAGTAGGTGTACATTGCATATGTGGTCTGCATTTTTATGTAATTATTTTATTTAATTTGATATGTTTTGTATGATGTGATGATATGCATTACTGTATTCATTTGTGATATCTGTGTGTATTTTCATTTTCTTTATTACCATGCTGGTAATGATGTAGGTCATCTCACTTCTTTATTTGTATACGTTTTTTGTATTATTGTTATATTCTGTAAAGAGTTTGAGGAAGAGGAAGAGGAGCAGCCTCTTGATATTCAGTACCCTGAAGAGCAACAACCGAGCGACCAGTTCGAGGAAGGCGAGCCGTTAGATCACCCATACCATCTAGATTGATCTTGTAGTTATGGTGTTGCCTGGATTCTTAGGTTTTGTGAGACTTGAGTTTCACGAAGGCTCTGAGGCCTGGCGACTGCGTGAGGATAGAGGATCAGTAGTTTACGTGGGGCATCTGACTGTGACCCTGCGTGGAGAGTTTGATGGGGAGCCTATTTTTACTACTACTCTGTATTTACATCTTGAGATGCCTTTGACTCTTAGGCGTTATTGGGGAGGAATTTTCCATGCGCCTAGTGAGATCAGTAGTGTGTCGACAACACGGACTCCTATCCGTAGAGCTGCGAGACATCCTGGATTTTTGTCATCTGATGATCCATTTGAGAGTGATCCTTTGGAGGGTTAGAAATCTTTGATGTGCACTTGGGCACTTTATGTTTTAGTACTGTACTGACTTTTTACTGCTTTATTAAATATTTGTAGTTGTAAATTATTTGTACAACTTAGAACAAAATTATATGTATATTATGGTATGGTAATAGTTTGCTTTTATTTCATGTTTCGTTTTAATTTAATTAATATTATATTGTATAAAAGGAAAAATGTTACAACTCTTATTATTTATGCATCAAATGTTTTATAACTTGGGTAAGGTTTTATTTTATTGCATCAGAAATGTGACATTCCCACAAGGGTGTTACAATACGAATTCATAATATAGAAGGAATGCAAGAAAGAAGTCACTTGATGACTTAGGGTGAGTTCGAACTTAAGGAAAGAACAAGAGTGTGTGAGGTTTAGTGAACCTTGGATTGATTTACTCAATAAGCATAATTAATTAAAGTAAAGAACTTGGGTAATTAAGAGAAATAAAGATTGAATGAGAATTACAAGAGAATTCCTCTAGAGAGGCTTAGTGATAAAAGTCTTGAAATTGGAATGTAACTTTGGGTTGAATTGTAACAACCATGTATTATTCTTGAAAACTTGATGATGTGTTTTGGTAGGTCCATATGTGGGACCAAGAATTGATTAATGTGGATTGAGCCCTTTTGTGGCAATGAATTGTGAAGAAATCATATTATCGATGATTACATGATATGGTATGCATTGAGTCAACATGCATTGAACAATTGCTCAGTCGATGACTGTTAAAAGGCCACTGGCCTAGGAGTTGAATCACACCTTAGTACGTGTACGAATAGACTAGTGTAGGTCAGACCTTGGGGGCATCGGGGTGTGGGTGTCTCACTTATGGACAGATGGTAGCTTCTCTGGGCCGTGGGATAGACCGAAGCAAGTGCACCGACGTTCTGGACTGAGACACTGTCCTATATCGCGATCCTGTGAGAATACCGCTGTATAAAGCCTTATTGCGCAAATGATTAATTTTTCTGGAAAGCAATTTATTTTATGGCTGACGAGATACTAGCATGTCTCCTTGATTATTCTCTCTGATTATTTATGTCTAGCTCCATAGAGCAGCATTTGTAGTACCGAATGTTGGATTTTGGTACCATGTGCACGTGCACAATGAGTCAGCATATTATTTGGCATCTATTTATTTATTCACATGCTGATGGAATTGTTGATTTATTGATGTTATAACTGCCTAAAATTGTTAAGTTGTTTACTATTTGAATCTTGATGCTGATTATTATTCCTACTGTGCTATGTGGGCATCTTGCGTCGTTTTGTTTCTTTACTACCATGATGGTATTGGTGTAGGAGTTCTCACCTCTTTGTTGTATTACTTTGTCTTATGCTTATGTTTGGATAAAGACTATGAAGAGAGCAAGTTGGATTCGCTTAGTTTAATTAAGGGTTGACTTTTGTCTCTTTGCGATGGCATCTGGACAAGCTTTCTTTAGTCGCATGTGGATATAGTTCCACGGGGGCGTTGATGCATGGCATACCGACCGAGATGCGGAGCTTTTTGTGTATATAGGGAATGTGACCCTGATTCAGAGTGGTACTTATCCTGGGGCTGCCATGAGCACCCTTCGTGCTTTTATGCATGTGGAGTTCCCTATACCCATTAGGGAGTTGTGGAATGATCGCCATCGCTTTCCTAAAGAGGTTTGGTTGTATCGCCTATTCAGGCTTCTATCCATCATGATGGGTCTCAAGGGGGAGGCTCATCTGTTGGAGACCCGGGGGAGGATCAAGTGCAGGACCCCTCTCTTCAGGTGTTTGATTTTGGGAGAGGTCGAACTTTTATATTGTAGTTACTCTATGTAAACTTATGTTTAACATTGTTATATGTTACTTTTATGCATGAATTGTGGAAATGTACCTTCATCTAAGATGACATTATGTTTTGGATTTGAGTAAATATAAATATATTTCATGTAACACCCCAAAATTTACTTTTCTACTCTCAGAATTCATTCTAAAATATTTGTAATTTTCTGGAATTTTCTTAGAACGCGAATATTTTAATATATTTTTCATTTTACGTATGCACTGAGCAGAACCGGAGAAATGAGATATTTTCTCCGAAAACCTTGAACTATGGAAATGTCGACGGGGGATCTTACTAAACCGGAGGCCGGACACAGTTTACAAGGTTTCACATTTTTCGAGAAATTTTAACAGATGAAATAATAAAACACTGCGAACAATTTATCTGTCAGATTTGTTAATGCTGACTTCTGCCAACTATAATTACGTCCAATAAATAATAACACGTAATAAAAATCTTATCACATTATTCAAAAATTACCTTGTGTCAAACCCCTTTTTAGCCTTATTTTCAAGAAAGAAGAAAAAGAGAATTTAGTTAATTAAAACCCCTTGGAGGAAGTTTCCAAGAAGCTTCCTATTTGACACATTTTTCTCTCTCTCCCTTCACCACTCTTCTACGGCAGAAGCTATAGGGGAAGCCTAAGTAATTCCTCTCCTCTTCCTAATATTACACTCTTATTTTTCTAAACCCCAAATATCCATTTTCCCATTTCTTCTCTTCTTCTTTTCTTCTCCACCGTGCAACCACTCCTGGAGGCAGTCATCCTTTGCTTGCTTCATCATCAAAGATTCTTGCTTCCTTACACCATTCCAAGTCCTCTTTTGTTGCCATCTTTTAGTTCTTCTTCTTCCATTTTTCTTCCACCACTGAAGCTATAGCTTGGAGCTTTAAGGTAAAGCCTTCAACTTTCTTCCATTTTTCTTGCTATTTTCGTTTCTCTTGGCCATCTTGGTGACCAAGAACCTATTTTTCATGGTTTGAGTGGACATTGTGGTGATCACTCACATTGGAGTTTTCTTGAAGGGGGAAAACGAAAATCTAGGACAAGAAGGAGTGGCACATTGTGCTGTCTTCCAAATAGGTAAGAGGGAGATGATCCTTTTCAACCAATCTTGGTAGTAAGGGAATGTCTTGTATGTGAGTTGTTATTGATTTCTGAATCCATGTATAAAGTTCTCTCATTTTTATGTTGTTCTTCATGAATAGTGCATTTTGTTGGGTTTGTATGATTTATTGATGCCTCTTGCATGATTTGAAGGTATATTTGAGTAACTTGTTGATTAAATATGATAATGATTGGTTTGGTTTGAGTTAAAGGACCTGGAGGACTTTGTTTTCTGCAAGTTTATGCGTGGTAATCGATTACACGGGGCTTGTAATCGATTAACAAGCCCTTAAGGATACGAAATTGTGATTCTGGAAATCTGGTAATCGATTACGTCTTATGTGTAATCGATTACAGAGATTCTATTTAGCTTGTAATCGATTACAAGAGTGGTGTAATCGATTACCAAGCCTCGATGTCACGAAATGGTGCTTACGGGAATCACGTAGTCGATTACAACTTGTGGGTAATCGATTACGGAGGTTCTGTCCAATTGGTAATCGATTACCAGGGCTGTGTAATCGATTACCAGGGCCTTGAAGTTATGAATCGTGGTTCTGGAAATCACGTAATCGATTACAATGAGATTGTAATCGATTACAGAGATTTTGTTCCTTTGGTAATCGATTACCAGGGTGATGTAATCGATTACCAAGACTAAAAATGAGATTTTTGAGCTGGAAATGAATGAGATTATGGTTCTTTGTCCTTTGTAACTCAAAGATAACCTAAAAACCCTGGATTCAAGGATTTTACTTTACTTAAATGTGATAGGAATAGGTATTCACACCGATAGAGAAGAACTGATTTTGAATATGGAATTCTTGGATACATGACATGGAAATAGTGGTGTATGTGTAATGAGGAATATATATTGATACTGAGAATTATTGATGCAAGTGTGATTCCCTATGTGGGTTATACACTTATTGATGTAGTACTCAATGAGATAAGAATGATGATGTGCCATTGAGGCAATGATTTAATGAATGTATTGTTGATATGTCATGTTGGACATTGAATAATGCTTATGTGCCATTGAGGAAAGGCTTATGTTGAATGCATCATTGATGAACATACATGATTGGGCATTGTGTCGTCATGCATGTGCTGTCCGTTGGACATGGTTAGTAAGGCGATGTATGCCTAGGAGTTTGAATAACACCTATGTGCGGGTGCGAATAGACTAAGCGTAGGTGTTATATGTTGTTGACCCTGGGGGCGTCGGGGTGTGGGTGTCTCACAATAGACACTGGTAACTCCACTGGGGCTATGGGATAGACCAATGCGACACACCGACGATCCTGCTTGAGACGCTGTCCTATGTCGCGATCAACTGTTGAGGTACCATGCATAAGCCATTGCGCAAACAATTTTATGAAAGAAAGCACACTATATTTTAAGGCTACTGAGATACTGGTATTACTCCTTGATCATTCACTCCGAAGATGTTTATGTCTAGCTCCATGGAGTAGGAACTTTGGTACCCTTGTTGCATTGTGAGTTGTCAGTCACATGGTCCATTGAGCATTTATGATTGGATAATGTGTTTACTATTATGACTGTGATATTTATTTGACTCTTGGTAATGCTAATGTTGCTAGCTGGCTATGGATAATGTTAACTATTGATTTTGCTGTTTTACTCTCATTAATTGCTTTCATGTATTACTGTACTTGTATGTATTAACTGTGTCTTATGTGGGCGTTCGATGCCATTTATTTTCTTACTGCCATGTTGGTACTGAAAGCTGGAAATCTCATATCTTTCGGTAATTTCTTTATTTTGTATTTTGGTTGGATCGTGTGCTCTCGAGAAGACGCTCGTGAGGAGGACAAGGAAACCACTGAGTTTCAAGGTTTCTGGCCTTATCTCGACTGAGATCGAAGCTGTTGAGGATGTAATTTCGACTCCGTGGACTTTTTGGCTATGTGCGGATTAACTTTCTTGGAGGTCTGGACTGCTGGCATATGAACGTGCAGACTGATCGATGTGTATACCACGGTGATGTGATGGTGTCCTTAGCGTGGAGACGTTATGACGCTCCTATTCTGGATTTTCGTGCTTTTGTATGGCTGGAGTTCTATATGCTCGTGAGGGACATGTGGGGTGAAATGTATTATACCCCTTGTGAGGATTCCTTTTTGTCTACTGTCCGGGCTCCTGCCCGCTGTTCTGTCGTCCCGATAGATGTCTCGTCGGACGATGAGGACCCTGAGGAGGATCCATCGACGGTTCCTTCTCGTTCCAGGCAGTCTTAGGGTTGGTTTTAAATTGATGCCTACTGATGGCTATCCGTTTATTTTGAGGGAGCCTGACGTACAACTGGATTAGTGGGTATATATTTGTATCTCTTGGGGTAGGTACACATTTTACTTTTTGTATATCTTTTTGGAAATGTAATTTAAACAGGCTTGTATTTCTGGTACAAAGTGTGCAATTATCCATATTGTAAATGGTCGTATGTTTCATTCCACGTTGATTGCTCTCTGACCTTTTTGACAGAAGTTTTATTAGTAAGAGGAACTTTTAATTTTAACCCAATCACGCGATATATTTACAAACAGGTGTATATGTACATTAAATGGAAGTTTTAACCGGATTTATGTTAAAAAAAATGTTTAAACTTTCCGTAATCATTTGTGTATCGTTTCACTATAGTGCGACGTTCCTTCTTCTTACCCATTATGATTGAAGGAGAAAAAGGGGCGTTACACTGTCTTGGTATCAAAGCTCCCTGTTATGTTTCTTTGGGTCGTGTGGTATTGGACTGTCTTGTTTGTGCTATGTCATTCTCTGTGATTTTGCTGTTTGGTATTCAAATGAATACATCTGACCTTCTCTGTGTTTTGCGTAGTCTAATCCGAGAAGAGGCGATGGCTCGTCGGGGTGATATGGCTGCTGCCATAGAGGCAATATAGAAGATGGCCGAGGCAATGTTACAACAGAACCAGCAGACAGCTCAACAACAGGCTAGGGCTGCACAACAGCTAGAGGCTCAGCGGATGTTTAGAACTTGGAAGGATTTCGTGGCGCTAATCCTCCACAGTTTAAAGGGGAGTTTAATCCGGAGAAAGCTACATTGTGGATCCAAGAGTTGGAGAAAATATTTACGGGTATGAATTGTGCTGATTATAGAATGGTGACCTATGCCGCATATATGCTGATGGGAGACGCTAAACATTGGTGGACGTGAGAACAAAGGCTACTGCAAGCTGCGAACAGAGTGATAACTTGGGAAGTGTTCAAAGAAAGGTTCTTGAACAAGTATTTTCCTGAAAGTGCCAGGCACGCAAAAGAAATGGAATTTCTGAGGTTACGACAGGAGGCATGATTGTGAGCGAATACGCTGCCAAGTTTGAGAACTTGTCCAGATTTTCAACCTATTTTCAACTTCAACCCGATGAAACTTAGAAGTGTCGGAAGTTTGAGGAAGGCCTGAGGCATGATGTGAAGAAAATTGTGATAGCCTTGAAGATTTCTCAGTTTTCTGAGCTACTCGACACTTGCTGCAGATTGGAAACTATAGAACAAGAACGTGAGGCGAGAAACAGAAACTTTGGGCCCGTTCGGTCCCAAAGAGGAGGTGGTGGTAACTCGAGACGTTATCAAAAGAAGCCTTATTCCAGACCCTCTGGAAGCCAACAACCACAAAAATTCCAAGGAGGAAGCCCAACTGGAAGCCCTGGAAGGATGGGTCAGAATGCTACAACTACTCCGAGATGTATGAAATGTGGGAAGGAGCATTTCACAAGGGACTACACAATCAAAGGATTTATTTGCTTTCAGTGCGGGAAACCTGGTCACGTTTCTCGAGACTGTAACCATACCAAGGCGAAACCATCCGTCAATGTTGCTAAGACATCTAAACCACAAGTTGGAGGCAGAGTCTACATCCTGAGTGGTGCTGAGGCCTCTGAATCCGAGGATCTGATACAAGGAGAAGGTATCATTGAAGGTAATCTTTTAATTGTACTGTATGACTCTGGTGCTACTCATTCTTTCATTTCACATGATTGTGTGAAAAGACTTGGATTGCCTGTGTCTTCTTTACCTTTCGATTTGACTGTTTCAACTCCTACTGCAAAACCTGTCGTCACTACTAAGGTGTGTCTAGGTTGTCCTTTAATCGTGGAAGGTCGAATCTTTTCCGTCGATTTGATCTGTTTATCATTATCCCAACTAGACGTGATATTAGGAATGGACTGGCTATCTGCCAACCATGTCTTGTTAGACTGTTCCAGAAAAATAATAGTGTTCCCTTTGGATGAGGATTCTAGGTTTTTGACCGCCAACCAAGTGAAAGCTTTTCTGAAAGAAGGAGCTCGAGGATACATGCTATTATCTTCTTTGAAAGTCGAGAGTGAAGTTGATGTGGACGTAATCTCTGTTGTTCGAGAATTTCCTGAGGTTTTCTTTGATGATGTACCTGGTTTGCCACCGGAACGAGAGGTCGAGTTTGCTATCGACTTGGTACCAGGAGCTGGCCCTATTTCTATGGCACCTTACCGTATGGCACCAGCAGAACTCATGGAACTTAAGAAGCAGTTGGAAGAGCTCCTAGAGAAGCAATTCGTGAGACCCAGTGTGTCACCCTGGGGAGCACCTGTATTGTTGGTCAAGAAGAAAGATGGGACTTCAAGATTATGCGTGGACTACCGTCAGTTGAATAAGGTTACGATCAAGAACAAGTATCCATTGCCGAGGATAGATGACTTGATGGACCAATTGAAGGGAGCAACTATGTTTTCCAAGATCGATCTACAATCGGGTTATCACCAAATCAGAGTAAAAGTGGAAGATATTCCCAAGACGGCTTTTCGTACTCGTTATGGTCATTATGAATACCTGGTGATGCCTTTTGGTGTGATAAATGCACCTGCGATATTTATGGACTATATGAATAGGATCTTTCATCCTTACTTAGACAAATTCGTTGTTGTTTTCATCGACGATATCCTGATCTATTCATAAAGTCGCGAGGACCATGCTGAGCACCTCTGCATAGTTCTCTAGATCTTGAAGGAAAAAGAGCTATATGCGAAACTATCCAAGTGCGAGTTTTGGCTAGATGAAGTGAAATTCTTGGGTCATGTAATCACAAAGGAAGGAATTGCAGTGGATCCTTCAAAGGTAGAAGCCGTACTACAGTGGGAAAGACCAACTACAGTTACGAAAATCCGAAGCTTCTTTGGATTAGCCGGATACTACCGGAGGTTCATTGAGGGGTTTTCCAAAATTGCGAGACCGCTCACTCAACTCACCAAGAAAGACCAAGCTTTTGAATGGACAGATTCCTGTGAAGGAAGTTTCCAAGAGTTAAAAAGGAAGCTGACTACGTCACCAGTGCTAGTCTTACCGAATCCTAGTGAACCATTTGAAGTGTACTGTGACGCTTCGTATCAAGGTTTGGGGTGCGTTCTCATGCAAAATGGAGGAGTGGTAGCTTACGCCTCAAGACAATTGCGAATGCACGAGAAGAACTACCTAACATACGATCTAGAGTTAGCTGCAGTGGTGCTTGCATTGAAAATATGGAGACATTATCTGTATAGAGCCACATTTAACATCTTTAGTGACCACAAAAGTTTGAAATACCTGTACGACCAGAAGGAGCTGAACATGAGGCAACGAAGATGGCTAGAATTTTTGAAAGATTACGATTTCCAACTTCAGTATCATCTTGGAAAGGCGAACGTGGTGGCCGATGCTTTGAGTAGAAAGACGATTAGTGTTTCTACTATGATGATTAGAGAAAAGGACTTGATAGAGCAATTCAGAGATATATGGTCATTTGTAGAGTTAACACCGGGTAAAATCTGCATGAATAGGATCACTATCTCGAATGACCTGATGGATGATATTCGAGAGAAACAAAAGGTCGATAAATTCCTGCAAGAAGAAAGAGAATTGATGAGGCAGGGTGGTGTATCAACGTTGAAGGAAGGAAGCGATGGGATTCTGAGATTCCAAGGAAGGGTCTGTGTGCCTAAAGATGAAGAACTCAGAAAGTACATACTTGAACATGCTCATTCGAGTCAGTTGAGTATGCATCCTGGAATGACCATGATGTATCAAGACTTGAGGAAGTTATTTTGGTGGCATGGAATGAAAAGAGATATCGCTAGATGCGTGTCGTCTTGTTTGGTTTGCCAGAAAACGAAGATTGAGCACCAAAGACCAGCTGGATTACTACAACCTTTAACTATTCCTAAATGGAAATGGGATAGTATCGCCATGGATTTTGTTGTCGGGTTACCAAGAACTAGGAAAGGATGTGACTCAATATGGGTAATAGTGGATCGACTTACAAAGTTAGCTCACTTTCTGCCAATCAACATAAGATGTCCATTGGAGAAGTTAACTCAGATATACATTGGTGAAGTTGTCAAACTTCACGGGATACCCACGAGTATTATTTCCGATAGAGACCCGAGGTTTACCTCGAAGTTTTGGCAAAGTCTTCAAGAGGCTATGGGAACAAAGTTGCGGTTAAGTTCTGCCTATCATCCGCAAACTAATGGTCAATCAGAAAGAACAATCTAGTCGTTAGAAGATCTGCTGAGAGCTTGTGCCATAGAGCAAACTGGAAGTTGGGATGAAATCTTACCATTGGTGGAATTCACCTACAACAATAGTTACCATTCAAGTATAGGGATGGCGCCCTATGAGGATTTATATAGGCAGAAGTGTCGGACGCCTTTGTGCTGGCATCAAGATAGAGAACAGCTTATCGTTGGACCTGAACTCATTCAACAGACAATTGAGAAGGTTAAAATGATTCAGGCGAAAATGAAAACGGCTCAGAGTCGGCAGAAGAGTTATGCAGACAAAAGAAGGAAACCTCTTGAGTTCGAAGAAGGAGAGCATGTCTTCTTGAAAGTCACACCTATGACTGGGGTCGGTTGTGTCCTCAAGTCTAGAAAACTCACTCCAAAATTCCTTGGACCTTACCAAATTCTTCGTCGGATAGGTCCTGTTGCTCACCAAATAGCTTTACCCCCTTTTCTTTCAAATCTTCATAATGTCTTTCATCTGTCACAACTCAGAAAATATATCCCAAATCCTAATCATGTCATAGCACCTGATTCCGTATAATTAAAGGAAAACTTGACTTATGAGACAACTCCTGTAAGGATTGAGGATAGGAGGACAAAGCAACTCAGAGGAAAGGACATTGCACTAGTGAAGGTAATCTGGAACGAAGCAACTGGAGATGTGACGTGGGAGCTGGAGAACAAGATGAAGGAGCAATATCCCGAATTGTTTTAAGGTATGAAAAATTTCGAGGACGAAATTCTTAAATGTTGGGGAGAGTTGTAACACCCCAAAATTTACTTTTCTACTCTCAGAATTCATTCTAAAATATTTGTGATTTTCTGGAATTTTTCCTGGAATTTTCTAAGAACGCGGAATATTTTAATATATTTCTCGTTTTACATATGCACTGAGCTGAACCGAAGAAATGAGATATTTTCTCCAAAAACCTTGAACTATGGAAACGTCGACGGGGGATCTTACTAAACCCGAGGCCGGACACAGTTTACAAGGTTTCACATTTTTCAAGAAATTTTAACAGATAAAATAATAAAACACTGCAAAGAATTTATCTATCAGATTTGTTAATGCTGACTTCTGCCAACTATAATTACGTCCAATAAATAATAACACGTAATAAAAATCTTATCGCATTATTCAAAAATTACCTTGTGTCAAACCCCTTTTTAGCCTTATTTTCAAGAAAGAAGAAAAAGAGAATTTAGTTAATTAAAACCCCTTGTAGGAAGTTTCCAAGAAGCTTCCTATTTGACACATTTTTCTCTCTCTCCCTTCTCCACTCTTCTACGGCAGAAGCTATAGGGGAAGCCTAAGTAATTGCTCTCCTCTTCCTAATATTACACTCTCATTTTTCCAAATCCCAAATATCCATTTCCCCATTTCCTCTCTTCTTCTTTTCTTCTCCACCGTGCAACCACTCCTGGAGGCAGTCATCCTTTGCTTGCTTCATCATCAAAGATTCTTGCTTCCTTACACCATTCCAAGTCCTCTTTTGTTGCCATCTTTTAGTTCTTCTTCTTCCATTTTTCTTCCACCATTGAAGCTAAAGCTTGGAGCTTTAAGGTAAAGCCTTCAACTTTCTTCCATTTTTCTTGCTATTTTCGTTTCTCTTGGCCACCTTGGTGACCAAGAACCTATTTTTCATGGTTTGAGTGGACATTGTGGTGATCACTCACATTGGAGTTTTCTTGAAAGGGGAAAACGAAAATCTAGGGCAAGAAGGAGTGGCACATTGTGTTTTCTTCCAAATAGGTAAGAGGGAGATGATCCTTTTCAACAAATCTTGGTAGTAAGGGAATGTCTTGTATGTGAGTTGTTATTGATTTCTGAATTCATGTATAAAGTTCTCTCATTTTTATGTTGTTCTTCATGAATAGTGCATTTTGTTGGGTTTGTATGATTTATTGATGCCTCTTGCATGATTTGAAGGTATATTTGAGTAACTTATTGATTAAATATGATAATGATTGGTTTTGTTTGAGTTAAAGGACCTGGAGGACTTTGTTTTCTGCAAGTTTACGCGTGGTAATCGATTACACGGGACTTGTAATCGATTACCAAGCCCTTAAGGATACGAAATTGTGATTCTCAAATCTGGTAATCGATTACGTCTTGTGTGTAATCGATTACAGAGATTCTATTTAGCTTGTAATCGATTACAAGAGTGGTGTAATCGATTACCAAGCCTCTGATGTCACGAAATGGTGCTTCTGGGAATCACGTAATCGATTACAACTTGTGGGTAATCGATTACAGAGGTTCTGTCCAATTGGTAATCGATTACCAGAGCTGTGTAATCGATTACCAGGGCCTAGAAGTTACGAATCGTGGTTTTGGAAATCACGTAATCGATTACATTGAGATTGTAATCGATTACAGAGATTTTGTTCCTCTGGTAATCGATTACCAGGGTGATGTAATCGATTACCAAGACCAAAAATGAGATTTTTGAGCTGGAAATGATTGAGATTATGATTCTTTGTCCTTTGTAACTCAAACATAACCTAAAAACCCTGGATTCAAGGATTTTACTTTACTTTAATGTGATAGGAATAGGTATTCATACCGATAGAGAAGAACTGATTTTGAATATGGAATTCTTGGATACATGACATGGAAATAGTGGTGTGTGTGTAATGAGGAATATATATTGATACTGAGAATTATTGATGCAAGTGTGATTCCCTATGTGGGTTATACACTTATTGATGTAGTACTCAATGAGATAAGAATGATGATGTGCCATTGAGGCAATGATTTAATGAATGTATTGTTGATATGTCATGTTGGACATTGAATAATGCTTATGTGCCATTGAGGAAAGGCTTATGTTGAATGCATCATTGATGAACATACATGATTGGACATTGTGTCGTCATGCATGTGCTGTCCGTTGGACATGGTTAGTAAGGCGATGTATGCCTAGGAGTTTGAATAACACCTATGTGCGGGTGCGAATAGACTAAGCGTAGGTGTCATATGT
This sequence comes from Ormosia emarginata, assembly GCA_029884605.1. Taxonomy (NCBI): domain Eukaryota; kingdom Viridiplantae; phylum Streptophyta; class Magnoliopsida; order Fabales; family Fabaceae; genus Ormosia; species Ormosia emarginata. Next base: position 3,424,677 of record JAQQTP010000023.1, read on the forward strand.
TGTTGACCCTGGGGGCGTCGGGGTGTGGGTGTCTCACAATAGACAGTGGTAGCTCCACTGGGGCCATGGGATAGACCAATGCGACACACCGACGATCCTGCCTGAGACGCTGTCCTATGTCGCGATCAACTGTTGAGGTACCATGTATAAGCCATTGCGCAAACAATTTTATGAAAGAAAGCACACTATATTTTAAAAATTTCTTGAGATATTGGTATTACTCCTTGATCATTCACTCCGAAGATGTTTATGTCTAGCTCCATGGAGTAGGAACTTTGGCATCCTTGTTGCATTGTGAGTTGTCAGTCACATGGTCCATTGAGCATTTATGATTGGATAATGTGTTTACTATTATGACTGTGATATTTATTTGACTCTTGGTAATGCTAATGTTGCTAGCTGGCTATGGATAATGTTAACTATTGATTTTGCTATTTTACTCTCATTAATTGCTTTCATGTATTACGGTACTTGTATGTATTAACTGTGTCTTATGTGGGCGTTCGACGCTATTTATTTTCTTGTTGCCATGTTGGTACTGAAAGCTGGAAATCTCACCTCTTTCGGTAATTTCTTTATTTTGTATTTTGGTTGGATCGTGTGCTCTCGAGAAGATGCTCATGAGGAGGACAAGGAAACCACTGAGTTTCAAGGTTTCTGGCCTTATCTCGATTAAGATTGAAGCTGTTGAGGATGTCATTTCGACTCCGTGGACTTTTTGGCTACGTGCGGATCAACTTTCTTGGAGGTCCGGACTGCTGGCATATCAACGTGCAGACTGATCGATGTGTATACCACGGTGATGTGATAATGTCCTTAGCGTGGAGACGTTATGACGCTCCTATTCTGGATTTTCGTGCTTTTGTATGGCTAGAGTTCTATATGCCCGTTAGGGACATGTGGGGTGAAATGTATTATACCCCTCGTGAGGATTCCTTTTTGTCTACTGCCTGGGCTCCTGCCCGCTGTTCTGTCGTCCCGATGGATGTCTCGTCGGACGACGAGGACCCTGAGGAGGATCCAGGCAGTCTTAGGGTTGGTTTTAAATTGATGGCTACTGATGGCTATCCGTTTATTTTGAGGGAGCCTGACGTACTACTGGATTAATGGGTATATATTTGTATCTCTTGGGGTAGGTACACATTTTGCTTTTTGTATATCTTTTTGGAAATATAATTTAAACAGGCTTGTATTTCTGGTACAAAGTGTGTAATTATCCATATTGTAAATGGTTGTATGTTTCATTCCACGTTGATTGCTCTCTGACCTTTTTGACATAAGTTTTATTGGTAAGAAGAACTTTTAATTTTAACCCAATCACGCGATATATTTACAAACAGGTGTATATGTACATTAAATGGAAGTTTTAATCGGATTTATGTTAAAAAAAAAAAGAAAAAAATGTTTAAACTTTCCGTAATCATTTGTGTATCGTTTCACTATAGTGCGACGTTCCTTCTTCCTACCCATTATGACTAAGGGAGAAAAAGGGGGCGTTACATTTCATATCGAGGCTCGTATTTTCTATATATGCACAATGATTAAATTTTTAGACTTGTGGTTGAGTTATAACACGTCTAGATTTAGTGACTATAACATAATGATGATTGTGTCGTGGTTATTAAATTTAGGGGTGTTACACTAGGTGGTATCAGAGTAGTTCATCCTGTTGAGCCAGGGTATGGACTTGCTATGTTTAGGCATATTAGAGTTCTTGTATATTATGTACTTCCTTGTCACTTGATTGAGATGATGAGAAAGGAATGCATAGCTTACCGTAGGTTGAATGTTAGCAGCTACTGTTACATAGTTACATGATATTGAGGACTGACCTACTCAATATGTAATGTTCTGTCTGGACAGGAAACTATGACTTCACCTAGGTGTATTAGGAGAATAGGGGTTCCTTAGTAAGGAATCCAAGAGGTTTTGGAGAGCCGATCTCTTGGGGAAAAGAATAACTGATGTAAGTTTGGTCTGAGGAGCTATTTGGGAATTGAAGACTTGTAAGAGGTTACGCCATAGAAAGCAGAAGGTAGGAGCTTGAGTTAGAGTCTGCTAGAATTCGTGGATTGGACCTATCTTGTTTGGACTTTGTGATTCCTTGTGTTTGGTTTCTAAAAGGAGATAATGTTGTTTGAAATAATCACGTTTGCTTCTGTTGTGTCATGTTTTGTCAGCCTTCGAAGAGAGTCAATGACTTATGGTAGACATGCACGTGTGGGTACGGAACACGACAATGGTCATATGACCACAGTGGCAGAAGTAATGCAGAGAGTGACTAATGTAACAGTGCAACAGAATTAGAGGGCCGCACAGCAGTGAGAACTGGAAGTTGAGGTTCAGAATTTGTTGGAGGAAAGCTGGTTTTGGGGTAACCTTAGACTGCTTAGGTTCCAAAGGAGGAATAATAGAAAGGTTAATCAGTTTAAGCAGAAACTGTATTCATGATTATCAGGGAAGCAACAACAACATCCAACTTATAGAGCAAGTGTTAGTGGCCATAGTTCTAACCAAATTGTGACATTTTTACCAACATGTAAGAAATGTGGAAAGAGCCACTCAATGAGGGAGTGTAAGATCAAGGGGGTAGTTTGTTTCAAGTGTGGGAAGCTCAGACACATCTCTAGAGACCATGCTCCACCAAAGAAGAAGTCTTCTGTTAATGATGCATGTACTTTAAGACCCCAAGCTAAAGGGGAAGTTTATACCATGGGTGGAATGAAAGTTTCCCAGAGTGAAAATCTAAACAACAGAGATTGTGCCACAGGAGATGATCCTTTAACTGTGTTGTACAATGCTGGGGGCAACCCATTTCTTTACGACTTATGACTGTGTGGATTGATTAGGGTTATCAGTGTCTTCGTTACCTTTTGACTTGTTCATTTCTACTTCTACTACTAAGCCTATTGTTACTATCCAGTTGCTCAAACTATCCTATTGGTGTTAAAAACCAAATCTTTTCTGTTGATTCGAGTTGTTTACCCCATCCTCGACTAGATGCGATTTTAGGAATAGATTGGTTATTCTCTAATTACATCATGCTAGATCATTCTAATGAAAGCCTTAGTGTTTCTTGAAACTAAGATTTTTGAATTCGTAATGGCCAACAAAGTTGGAGCTTTGTAGGGAAAAGGAATCCAAGGATACATGTTATCTTTTATGGAGGACAAAAGTAAGAGGAATATGAATGTCACTCTTGTAGTCAATGGGTTTCTCATGATGAGCCATAGTGCTATCAGTTAAAGAGGAGAATTGAACTTCTCGATGAGATGTAGACTGTCGTCAACTAAACGAGATTACGATCAAGGATGAGTATCCTCGGAAGAAGATAAGCGATTCGATAGATCAGCGAGAAAGGAGTCGTTGTTTTCTTCAAGATAGATGTATGTTCTGGTCATCATTAAATTCATGGGAAGTTGAAGATGTTCCCAAAATGGTTTTTCGATACGCGCTATAGGCATTATGGGTAGCTCGTGATGTCATTCGAAGTGACAAATGCTCTTGCCATATTCATGGATTACATGAATCAGATCTTTTGTCCTTATTTAGACAGATATGTCATTATCATTATCAATGATATTTTGATCTGTTCTAAAAAATAGGGGGAACATGTTGAACACCTCGGTATAGTTCTCCAAATTCTGAAGGAGGAGAAGTTGTACACTAAGTGGTCAAAGTGCAAATTTTGGTTAGAGGAGGTTAAACTTTTAAGTCATAAAATTTCGAAGAGAGGAATTGCTATGGGTCTGTCAAAAGTTGAAGCAGTTTTATAAAAGGAAAGACTGAAGACCGTAATACCCTAGTAGCTTGCGAGGTTAGTTGGTTTTATCAAAGAAGAATCGATGGATTCTCCAAGATAGCAGGACCTCTCACTCAGCTTACAAGAAGGAATCAAGTCATTTTATAGACCGATGCAGGTAAGGGAAGTTTCAAGGGTTAAGGAGACATTCAACTACTCCGTAAATTTTAGTTCTACCTGATCCCAAGGAACCGTTTAAAGTGTTTTGTGATGCTTCACATCAAGGTCTAGGATGTATGCTCATGCAGAGTTAAAAAGTTGTGGCTTACACCTCGAGGCAGTTGATGGTGCATGAGGAGAATTACCCAACTCATGACTTGGAATTAGTCGCAGTTGTGTTTGTTCTGAGGATATGGAGACACTTTCTGTATGGAGCAACATTCAACGCTTTTAGCGATCACAAGAGCCTGAAGTATCTATTTGACCAAAAGGAGCTGAATATGAGATAGGGAAGATGACTAGAATTTTTGAAGGATTATGATTTTTAACTTCAGTGTCATCCCGAAAAAGCAAACGTCATAACAAACACTTTGAACTGGAAGCTACTTAACGTCTCCATTATGATGGTCAAGAAGAAGGAATTAATAGAGTAATTCAGGGACAGGTGGTTGTCATTGGAAATGACACCATATGAGGTATGTCTAGGTATAGTTACTATTTCGAATGATCTATTGGGAGAGATTCGAGAGAAATAGAAAAGTGACCAATTTCTACAAGACAAGAGAGAACTATTAAAGCAAGGCATGGCATCAAATTTTAAGGAAGGGTTTGACGGAATCCTGATATTCACGGTTAAGGTCTGTATAATGGATGATTCAGAATTTAAGGAGTTAATTTTCAATGAAGCTCACACGAGTAAGTTGAGTATACACACCAGAATAGCCAAGATGTTTCAAGACTTAAAACAGATGTATTGGTAGCAAGGAATGAAGAGAGACGTTACTAAATATATGTCACCTTATCTGAGTTGCCAGCAGACTCGCTCCTAAATTCTATGGACTATATCAAATTCCTCTTCAGATTAGTCCGGTAGCTTATCAACTAGTTTTACTACCCTTTCTTTCTAATCTTCATAATATCTTCCATATGTCGTAATTGCGAGAATATATCCCCGATCCAGCCCATGTCATCGAACTGGACATAGTACAATTAAAAGAAGGTTTGATCTATGAAATACTTCCTGTGAAGGTCGAGGGTAGGAAGAGCAAAGCAACGCAGAGGCAAAGAGATTATATTAGTAACGATGATCTGAATTGATGAGACTAGAGGTGCGACGTGAGAGTTAGAAGGTAAGATGAAGGAACAACATCTATATCTATTCTAAAGTATGAAAATTTCAAGGACAAAATTTCTTTTTAGAAGAGCAGAGTTGTAACACCCCAAAAATTAATAATTTTGTGATAAATAGTTGTTTTATAATATTTGTGAATTTTTTAGGATTTTTCAGAAACGTTGAATATTTTAATATATTTTTCGTTTTACGTGCACACTAAGCAGAGCCGAGGAAATGAAATATTTTTTCCAATAACCTTGAACTGTAAAAGCGTTATTGGGGGATCTTACTCAACCAGACACCAGACACGATTTACGAGGTTTCATATTTTTTAAGATTTTTATCAGATAAATAAAAATTATTGTACGATTTATTATCCAATGGACAATAAATATTGATTCTGTTAACTATAACAATTGTCCATTGGGTAATAGCTTATAGTAGAAATCTTATCACCTTATCTAAAGAAAATCTACTTTATGTCAAATCCATTAACTTTATTTCAAAAGAATGATTAAATTTAATCAAAGCTTCTTAAGGAAACTTCTTAGAAATTTTCCCAAATATTATATTTCTCTCTTTTTCCCCTCTCTCTCTCTCTTGTTCCACGGTTGATACAATTTTGGGGAGCCAAAATTGCTTCTCCTTTTTATAACCTTCATTTTTACTTTCAAAAGTTTCCAAGATACTTTCTCTCTCCACTTTCTCTCTTCTCTCATTTTTCTTCAAGCCATTCTCTTTTCTTCTCTTCCTCTTTGGAAGAATTGGCCGCCAATAGCTATCAATGGCCTTCAACAAGAAACACTCAAAGGAAGGTAGCTGGAGTTCATGACGTTGATGTACTCACATCTTTGTCTACTTAAGTGGCAACATTAGCAAACAAGTTTGACAGTTTGGGTACAGGCCCTAATCAAAGCCCCTTTGTGCCGTGTGATAGGTGTGGGAATAATCATACCAATGATAGTTGTCCATCCACTTTAGAGAGTGTTCAATATGCGGGAAACTATCATCCACCTCAAAACAACCTTTACTCACAGCAGCCCAATCCTGGGTGGAGAAACCACCTCAATTTTTCATGGAGGGATAACCAAGGGCTAGCAACTTCATCTACTGACAATGAGAGACCACCATATCCACCTGGTTTCTCATCGCAAGCAAGGCCACCTATGCAAGAAAAGAAACCAGCTTTGGAAGACATGTTCATGCAATTCATAGTGAAAATTGATTCGTACATGACTAAAATCGATGCTTATCTAGACAAAAATGATTCTATTCTTCAGAGCCAAACATCTTCAATCAGGGCTTTTGAAACTCAAGTGGGGCAGCTGGCAATGCAATGAACAATAGGCCACCGGGGTCATCTTCAGGCGATGATAGGGAAGCCTCTCTTAAGCATGCTCTCCCAAGTTGAAGAAGTAGAAAAAAGTCTTGCTTGGACTATAAAAAAAGGCACCTTTTTTTATGTATCCACATTTTTGCATTAATTTCTTAAGTTTTAAAGTCTAGTGTGTAGTGTATTTGATTTTGATAGTTCGTGCTATTTTGTTGTTACATGCATATGTTAAATCTGCTAGAAAGTTTTTATAAGTGGTTGAGGCCTCATTGAGGCACTTTTGGGCGCTGTGTGATGTTTACTACAGAATTTTGCAGACAGACCTCTCACATCGTGACATTGGCTTTGTTGCTCCGCAGTGTTCTGGTCTCTGCCCTATCAGGGTTTTGAGATAGAGAGCACAACACCGCGGGGTGGGTTTGTGCACGCCGCGACATCCAGTTCCATTTTTTTTTTTAAAAAAAAATAAAATTGAAATGTTTGTGCGCAAACGCACGCTACAGCGTTGTTTAGTGAATGTTACAGCGTTTTGTGCTTAATTAAGTTAAATCAGAATAGGGTTTACACCGCAATGCAAACCCTTCAAGCTTCTGCATTTTCTCTTATATTTTCCTTCACCCTTCTCCCACAAATCCTTCTATTTCATACTTTCTTGTGCATCCCGAGCATCTCATTCCCATTTTCACTTGAAGGTATACAAATTTTCCCCTTTTCTCTTGTTATTTTCGTATTTTTTTTATATTTTTAATGAATCTTTGTTTTTAGGTCCTTCTTAGTAGTTTTTAGCCTAGTAATTACGCATGTTACTTCCTAGTTAGTTCATATTTGTTATTATTTACTTAGATTTGGGGTTGGGGTTGCTGTGGGCTGCGGGGTTCTGTTTTGACTGTTCATAAACGTCGCAACGTCTAATGGAATTCCTTTGACTGTCGCAGCGTATGTTCATTATGTCGCGGCTTTGGTATGAACTGATTGAATGTCGCGGTGCTGTGAGAATGTCCTTGAATGTCGCGACGTTTTACCCCTTTTTTTCCAAAAAAAATTGAGTGTTTTAGTTGTCTTATTCATTTTCTTGCTCAATTTTGACCTGCTTCTTTCTTTTTCAGGCATATGGCACCTAAACGACTTAGAGGAGAGAGCAGCAGGTAGCACAGGGAGCCATCTCCTCCTAGACAGTATGATAAAACTAGATTTATATTTGCTGAGGAATAGGAGCGCTTTGCGACCCTGGTCTCAAAGAAGAACATTGTTGAGAGGGGCTTTAGCTTCAAGAACTCCATAGAGGCTACCATTCAGCACTACCAATGGGGGGAGTTCGCTAAACACCCCGACCAAGCCTAGTTCCCATGGTTCGCGAGTTTTATGTGAACCTCATATTCACGTACCAGGACTCCACCACCATTGGCGTGCGGAGGCGTAAAGTGTCCTTATCAGTACCAGGATCTGGCCTTCTGGTAACCTCTCGGAGGTCATGCGCGACAAGGCCATCCTCATCTACGTCATCCTATAGAGATGCTCCATCGATGTCGTTGACATCCCATACATGCAACTACGGAAGGCAGCCATGGAGCCACGAAGCCTTTTCTTCCCCTCAGTTATTCATCGACTATGCCTAAGGAGGGGTGTGCTCATCGGGCCACATGAGGAGCTTTCTAAGGTTAAACAACCTCTCGATGAGTACTTTATCGGGAGGGTTGGAGCAGCTCCTCCAAAGGCAACAGTCCCCTGTCGAGCGTAGAGGAGAGCTCAGAGAGCGGCCATAGATCCCCAAATTCCCCACAAGGTAGCCGACCCGAGTGCAGAGCTTCTCCAGATTGCCGCTATGCAGGCATACACTGTTGAGAGCATCCGATGGCTAGTGGAGTGCCTACAAATCTGCACCCATGACTTCTCTATTCCTCCGTACCCACCTTTTGATGGTGCGGGCCCATCCCACCAGCAGAAGCCACCCCACTCACCTTTCGACGATGCCGGACCCTCGCATCAGCATCGGGACCCAACCGTCCACCATGATGATAGTGGCAGTGATACTGAGCCACTTCCGGGTGATAATGATAGCGGTGCAGGCATTGAGATCCTATCAGATGTTGATGCTGATGAGTAGTATGATGTATTCAGGGCATCTTTCTTTCATGTTGACTCTATTTCTTTTTATATATATGTATGGTACAGTGCAGACACTATTTCCCTCGGGTTTAGGGGTGTCTTAGTTTTTTTATATATATATATATATATATATATATATATATATATATATATATATATATATATATATATATATGCATTGACTTTTTATCAGTTGTTAAATATTATTAGTTTAATTTTTGATATTTTTAGTATTATTTAATGTTTATTATATGATTTGGTGCACATAATAGTTGATTTGCATGATTGATTATTGTGAAATTATTTGAATGCATAGCATGATGCCATTTGCTAGCGTATTGATTGCCCAATGACAATTAGGATGCAAATTCACCTCAATTTTTTCTGTGAATCCCTATGTGATCTTGGAAGCATGCCAATAAATATAGATTCTTTTTGTGCATGATGAATTTTCCATTCCTATGCTTGTTTGGCCTTGGATTGGATTTGAGTGCTTTTTTAGAGAATGCTTATGACAAGTACATATAGATGTGTCTTGTATCTCTGAAATTGTTTTGCAACTCTCTTTAAGCGAAATCCTAAATTGTGCATGATTGAGGAAATGATTTGGGCATTCTTTGGACTGATTGAACCTTTCACGCTTATGATGATATCCATTGGTCCTCTTTGAAGCTTTTTAATTGTTTGGCCTTATGTTTTTCATTACCATTGTGCTCGTTCACCTGTTAACCATTCTAATGCATGTGAAAGCATTGCATTTTCTTCGTACCATCAATGTTTGTTGAGTGCACGATATGTTGTTTCTTGAAGTGAGTTCAGTGGTTAGGGGTATTAATATTTTCAAATATAAAAATGAGCCTGAAGGAACCAAATGCAATAAAAGAAAAAGAAAAAGAAAAAGAAATTGCTTTGTAAAAGTAAAAAGAAAGAAAAAGAGAAGAGAGAAAAGCAAAGCAAACAAAGAAAGAAGAAAAGTTAAAAATACAAAGTATTGCATGGTTCTAGCGAGTTTTGAGCTTTCACTATTGAATACCCTGCTAGTTTCACTTGTTCTCAAGTCTTGAAATTGCATATTTTTGTTTCTCAATGTTTGTTTGTTATCATTTCCCCTTTCTTCTTCACCCCATAACCATGGTCCTACATTACAAACTAATAAAGACCCTTTTGATCTTCATTCATGTGTAATTTACATTAGTAGAGAGAGAGTTGCATTACAATTTTGTGGATTCTTTAATTGACATTCATATGTTTGCTCATAAGCTTATCTGGTTGAGTATGATTTGAAATGAAGAGGTTTGACTTGCATGTTTCTAGGAAATGAACCATTCATGATTTGAAGCTTTGATTGTTGATATGATAAGGATTGTGTATGTGTGAACTAGAATTTTGAGGCATGCGTATTCTTTGAGGTATAATGCAATCATCATACACTAGTGTTTAAGTTGAGCTTGTCTTTGCATGTGTAGTCTGACTTTGTTTTGCTCGAAGACTAGTAAAAACTTAAGTTTGGGGGTGTGATAACTCTATAAAATGTTGTTATTTGTGGCTTATCTTTATGCATTATTGATGGCTTTGTCCTTGTTGTGATGCATTATTGGAAGGCTTTAGCCTCATTTTCATATAAAATCTAGGTTGAGGTCTTTCTTATCAATCTTTGATTGGATTGAGTTTGATTGCATTTGTATTTAACTAGTTGATTTCTCAATTGCAGGATCGTCCCAAAAGAGCTAAATTGATGAAAGTCAAGGCCCTGCATTTAAAGAGGAATTACAAGGCAAGTTCTAGAACATCACGCCGCGGCGTTGGAATGCTCACGTCGCCATGTCCTGCTCTCTGCCAGTGCACCCTATCACTCGAGGCTTTCACGTCGCAGCACTAGTGCCCTAAGTTTTTGCACATCGCGACCCGTGTTGTGTAAAGTTGCGACATGATGCACTAAATCTGTGTATCTATAAATACGTAGAACACAGATTTTTGGGCTCTCTCATTTTTCTCCTAGGTTTTTCTATTTTTTCTTCCCTTTTTCTCTCTTCCGTCTCTTATCTTACATTTTGGGGCTTTTTCCCATTAGAGAATACAACAACTAGGAAGGCATTGTGAGGTTAAAAGAGGGTTGACGGAACCAAGATCCAAGCTTCAAAGGCTCAACCCATTGGGCTTCTTCTTCAATTTCTTCTTCTCTTTCTCTTCCAGTTATCTTTAATACGAATTTTTGTATCACATTTTCGTATTCATTATGTAGCTAGCTTTGTTTAGAGCTTTCTTTGAATCTTCCTTTGAATATTGATTGATTTGTACCCTTTTGAGTTTATATGAAAGATTTGGGTTTTGTTCTATCATATTATGCTCAATACTCTTATTTGTCAGATCAACTTGTGGGTGATTTGATGAAATCTATTGTGCCTAGATATAGGACTTTAGGTTTTAGATCATTTGTATGGTAGATGCACATTCAATTTCATTCCAATGGCGGAGTGGGTTGATTTGTTAATAGGATAGACATATACCTATTAGTCGTGTATAGTCTTAGTTGAGAATCAATCTTAATGCTTGTTGTTTACTCTGGTTCTCATGGACATATAGTGAACTAGGTAAATAGCATAGGATTAATCATCCTAGACATAGGCTTTTAACTAAGCTAATTTCTCAGGCTAACCTAATCTAATCTTTTGTATTGCTTGAATGATTTGCATGTTATCTATTGAAATATGGAGTGACAAAGGATTCTCTATGTTCTCAATCTATCTTTATCTTTCTTTATATGCATTGTAATTTATTTATCATTCCCTTTTCTAATTTACGTTTGCTTGAATATAATTAATTAAGATGTAGATTAATATTTAGTTTGGAAGTTACCATAGTCTCTGTGGAGATGATCTTACTTATCTTTTTTATTACTTGAGCGACCCGTGCAATTGCGGTTAGCAAAAGAGCAGTTGGTTTCCGATTCATCAATATGCATGCATGAATCTGTGGTTGCATTATAAACATATCCTTGTGAACATGCTTGTTATGGAATACTGGAATCTGTGATGTTTTGTTAAAGCCAACTCACTTTCATCTCATTTTCATTACTTGCCATAAATGGAATCACAATTCACACACCATCATGTAGAACCACAACAATAAATTCCCAAATCATCATTTCATCTGCATCCATGTTTCAACTCAAACATTCCCTGCATTATACACCCTTACAAAAACACAAGCCTCTTGCAACATGAATAAATAGAAACCCAAGCCAAAAATGCATCAAATTCCATGACACTCTACTTCTTAAGCAAAATCATCAAGACACACGTCCTAAACACCTCCATCGCCAAATGACCTTCATAATCACCACCAAATGAAAGCAACCTAAGTTTAACCCATCAAGCAGATTCCATCCACCTTTACTCAGCCATCCTTCACCGTATGACAACCACCATTAAACCAAAGTCCATGTCCTCTATAACCCACGAACCACCGCTCCCTTCTGCTAATAAGAAACCCCAGATCCATACAACCACCATTTTTTTTACTACCCAAAACCACCATCTTCAATGCAGAAGAACATACGAACCCGACCACCGAAAAGCACTCACACCTACGCGTAGCCATGACCAAACCACATATAACCTCTACAATAACCACTAGATCCAGCGCCTTCCCTGTCCCAGCCACCCAAACAGAGCTCAAACAGCAACCACGATCCACCACATATAGCCAACAACACAACCACCTTGAGCTTTAACTCAAGCTACACTATCGTTGTCCACCCAGATATTCCACTTCCTTCACCTGTTCCGCTACCCCTCACCCAGAACCCGTGACCCCAACCACAAAAGAAATTGAATCCCTCATACCTGAGCCCTTCACTGCCGCCAAGCCCACAATCACTAAACCCAACGCTGTCATCCTTGCTCTATTACTAGCAATGCACCAACGCAAAGCCACTACAAAGCCTTCGCTAGAATAACCCCGGCAACGTCAAGCCACCATTGCGCCTCCCTAAGTCACCCAGTCCCATCTTGAAGTCATTGCTTGTTGTTGTCCATGCACCGCCATGAGCCAAAGTCGGCAAGTCGCTGTTCTTGTAACATTCCCTTCAACTCAATGGACTTAATCAGGGTTTAGAAGCTCATTAATACTGGTACATGTTGCTTGTTAATTTTGGTAAAGATTTGGATTTGTTTGAGCATAAATCTATAACACTGAATGTGAGAAATAACTCATTTAAACATGGATTTTGTTTACATAGCTAAAAGAATGGAAATAAATAAGGAAGATTTATTTCTAAGCTATGAATAAATAGAATGGATATCTGAAAGCTTCTTAATTCAATTCCATAGGTGTAATTTAACCTAGGAAAGAATAATGTAGCTTAGAAGCTAATACTGTAGTATAAGAAAAATGATGGAATGGTAATATAGAGAATAGAATGAAATCCTAGAATTTTCTATGATACCTATGAAGGTTAGAAAATTCATTTATAAAAGACTAAAGTGTTCTTAGCAGATATAAGGTTTCCATATGGGTTTCATTTTTGTAAAACTCTCTTCACGTCCTATATTGTTTCATTATGATGAAAGCTACCTAATATGTTGGTATTTTTTGTTGCTTCTCTTTCACTTTTTCCATCTCTCACTCCCACTATCTCTATTCTTTCATTTTCACATCTGCCAACAGAGGATAGAAAAGGCAACAAGAATAAGAGGAATCCAAGAGGAAAGAAAGAAACAAGGGAAGAAGAAGGAGGAAGCAACCAAGAAAAAAGAAAGGGAAAAGGGAAGGAGAAGGTGTCAAGTTGAGGTAGGGGTGGTTTCTTTTGTTTTCTTATCTTCTTCCCCTTTGTTTTCTTCAAAAAATGACCATGAGTTATATGTTAATTCGATGAAGATATGTTGTTATATTTGTGTTATGAATATGTGATTGAATTTGGATTTGGATTTTAAGTTTCTTTAAGTTTGTGATTGAATGAAGGTAATATAAGAAATACCCATTTTTGAATCACCATTTCAAAGATGAATTGAATGAATATCTATGATATTTTCATGTTATAGTTGAAGTATATGTGGATTTTGAAGGAAAAAAACTAGTTTGGAGACCAGAGAAATAGGGGATTTGATTTTGGTGCATGGGCGCCTAGGTGCTAGGTGTTCGGCGCTTGGGCACCCAAAACCTAGAAACTTTCTACTTTAGGATGCACGTAGCGCGCCTGACTGCCAAGTGAAGAGCACCTGAGTGCATGATGGGCGATTGAGTGCTAGGTAATGGGTGTTTGAGCATCAGCGAGGAAAAAAACAGATCATGCGCTCTACTAAGCCAGCGCTTAGGCACTACATAGTGGACACTCTAGTGCCCTGTCTTGAATTTTTCAAGATGCTGATTTGGATAAAATTGAGTTCCCTAATTGTTAGATTTGTTTTTATATGCTTTTTAAAGAGTGTTATGACATCAGTAAGGGTATTTCAGAGAAGAATTAATCACCTTGGGTTTGTGAAATTCTAATTATGAAATTATATGATGGAATGATCTAGTGCATGCATGATAATATATTGAGGCTTTATGCCATGATATGAGATGATGAGATGAGCTTCCAAGTGCATGATTGAATTAATAATGATGCATGATATTATATTATGAGATGATATGATGAAATATTTTACTCATGCATAATGAGATTAATAGTTGAGATAATCAACTTATGGATAATGAATGATTCCATGAGTAACCCATTATCTAGTGTTGGTGTATGCCCTAGTGGCCAATACGTTTTGTTTGTATTTACATACATTATATTATGCTATTTTATATGAGGCATTTCATTTATTATGTTCTTTTTTTTGGTAAACATGATAAAGTCCTTAGAATAGTAAATTTGATACCATAGGACATCAAGTGGATGACTTGATCGTGAGATCCTATTGGATAAAACACTATTCTTAAATGTCCCTAGTCAAGTATTATTGTTAATTAGGACAACAATAATGCTTTGAGACTAGTATGTGCGTAGACTGATGACCACATCTCACGGGTCATGGATATGAGATATCAAGTCTACACATAGATACATATTAGAGTAATGATGTATTGGACAGACCCGCCATGAGAACGCTACGTGGATCGTTACGTGAGTGTCATAAGCAATTCTCATAGTGATAATGGTGTATGTGGTCCTTTGACCTGAAATCACTACGATTCCTACATGAGGAGTTGTGTGTTTTAATGCCATCAAACGTCATATGTAACAAGATGATTATAAAGTTGGTTATTAGACATACCGCGATACATGTGGAGGGATGTGAGTGACCTAGATGGGATTTGTCCCTCCTATATAACTTGGGAGTGATATCTTCGGGCCCCCCGATTGAGTGAGACTATGAAATGCATGGCCATGCTCAAATGAGTCAATATGAGATATTGATCTCATTTGTCATTACTATGTCTACTCGGGAATCAGAGCGAAGATAACTAAACAAGGGTGACACGTTCCATGCCTTGTGTTCAATTTGGATATCTGGACAAAGGGACTAAACTACACGGAAACATTGGTCACAGATAGGTTATGTCAAATCACTGACATTCTCATTACTTGGGTAGCAGTGATGTGTTGCTAGATACCGCTCACTGTTTGTAATATTAAAATGAGATTTTAATATTACTACCAACGTCAAGAGAACCTACAGGGTCGCACACTTAGAACAGACTAAATTGGAGTAATCAGAATCCAAGTTGGACTCGGATTCAATTGTGGGCCTAACTCATGACAGATGGGTTTAGGGTTGCACCACTTACCTTGCTATTGCTCACACTCACTTAAGGCAGCCATTATTATAAATAGTACTGCTAAGGGGCTGCTACCAGGTTACATCACAACCCTAGCCGCACCTACAGAAAGTGAGTGAGAGATAGTGAGGTCTTCTTCTCCTCTCTTCGCAGCTAGCACTACGAAACAGAGGCGTGACTCCTTTTGCAAGTCTGTTCGTGTGGATACCGCAGAAACATCGTCGTTATTACGGTGTTGGTGATTCACCTCGCTTGTGTCTGTCACGCTTCAAGAGGTAAAATTTTAAAACCTCGGATTATGGATTTTTCGCATGGATCCTGTGAGGGAATTCTGTTATTCCGCTGCGAGACTTTGATCCGCAAATTCCCAACATCTAGGATATCCTTGGTCTTAGGATGAGACTTGGAAATGGTGGTTGAGGATGGATATCCCTTTATATTACCAAGTGGCCTTAATACTCAAGAGAGGGGTAAATTGAGTTTGTAAAATAATTTCATAATTCATTTGCAAAACGCTTGATTATCAATTTTCGTTGAAACTATTGTTTATCAAAATTGAAATAATAGAGAAGATAGAGGGATTTCACTTATAAGTAAATCAATCAAGTAATATAATATGCAAGATATTCAATAAAATAGTGCACAAAGTAAGGGAGATGAGTTTAGGAAGACAAACACAAAGCTTTATCCTGGTTTTCCCATCAATCCACTTGTGGCTTACGTCTAGTCCTCAAGTAAACACCCGAGATTTCTACTATATCGTTAAGCTTCAAACAGGTGCTTGACAACCTTTACAAGATGGAGCTCTCACCATACCCTAGGATACCTTATCCTTATACTTGAGCCTCTACTTATAAGGAATACCTTACCTTCTCTTTACAGATTATACAAAGTATGAATGTTAAGAAACTATCTTAAGAGTGGATAATACAAATTAAAGAACAATGGTATCAAGGATTCATACTTGTAGAAGCTCAAAACAAAGTATTGATTGGAAAGATGGTAAAACTCATATTTAATACTCAAGAATAATGTTTAGAATGTTTTTCAACTTGTAATCAATGCACAAACACTTTCTTTTATAGCCCAAAGCATTTAAGAGCCGTTCGTGGTGATTGGGAAGCATTAAATGTAAAATAGAGTTGTTGGAAATCTATTTTTGGTTGGCATATAACCGATTATGACTATTTCATAATCGGTTATGGCCTAACTAGTGGCTTTATAAAATGATCCAATAACCGGTTATGGAAAAACCATAATCGGTTATGGTCATTTATAAACAGAAGCCTATGCTTCTAATTTTCTACATAACCGGTTATACAAAAGCTATAATCGGTTATGGTCTTTTATAAATAGAAGTTTTAGCTTTTATCTTTGGTGAATAGCCAGTTATGAAAATCTCATAATTAGTTATGGCACCCTATTTTTGAATAAGACAAGTTTGAAAGACCATAACTTCTTCGATACTTATTTGTTTAAAACAAAAGACCACTAATTTGAAATGTTATTGAGTCTACTTTATAATGAAATAGGTTTCAGTTTAAGACTCAAAAAGGTTTTAAAGAAAAAGACAAATGAGTTACTTATGGTTAGTTTTCCAAAGCCTAAACTTGACAAATTTTGATCCAAACGAGCTACAACCAAGATCAGTTATTAAAAACCATTTGTTTGGGAATTTTATCAATCAAGAAACACAAATAAGGATTTAAAACTTTTTTTGAGCTTTGTGTGTTTCTTATTTACCTTTACACATAAGACCTAAGTCCTATAAGCTAATCTTGATGAAACTTGGAACTTAATCTTCACGTTATTAATTCTTGTTTGTTTGTTAATCAACAAAACTAAGTCCATTGCCATTCACACTTCTTATGGATGCAATGCTACAATTCTTTTCATTTTGAATAACCTTTGCAAGTTTTCTAAATACATGAAAGGCATCATTCTTATGAGCAAAGAAAAGAGTCCATGTAAATCTAGAGTAATCATCCACAATCACAAAAGCATAGTAGTTACCCCCAAATCTCATAGTACTTGATGGTACAAAAATATCCATGTGCAAAAGTTATAAAGGTCTAGTAAAAGAAACAACATTTTTAGCTTTGAAAGAAATATTTACTTGTTTATCCTTTTGACATGCATCACAAAGTTTATTTTTCTCAAATTTGAGCTTTGGAAGACCAATCACCAAATCTTTAGAAACAAGTTTGTTTAGGTGATCCATATGGATGTGAGCAATTCTTCTATGCCATAGCCATGAATCACTCTCTTTACTCATAAGACATCTTGCATTTTGAGAGGTAATATTATCAAGGTTAATCATATATCTGTTATCAATTCGATGACTAACAAACTTAACTTACTTGTCATTCTTACCCTCAAATATGCAATAATTTGAATTAAATATAACTCTATTACCTTTGTCACATAATTGACTAATACTTAGCAAGTTCTGTTTGAGTCTTTCCATATACTAGACATTATCAATTGAAGTAGAGGTATTCTTACCAACTTTTCCAACTCCAAGGATCCTTCCTTAGTTGTTGTCCTCATATGTGACATGATCATGCTTCTTAGGTGTAAGAAAAGAGAACTTGGAGCCATCACCCGTCATGTGCTTGGAGCATCCACTATCAAGATACCAACTTAAGCTCTTGGTCTTCAAGCACACTACAACACATATTCGAATTATAACCTTTGATACCCAAACTTTCTTGGGTCCTTGTGAGTTAGTATTGGGCAAAGTGCCCTTGGGGACCCAAACCCTCTTAGTTCCAACCTTGGTGTTTATGTTATTTCTAACATTACATGTAGATGCACTATGCCCTTTCCTCCCACAATGAAAGCATTTGATAAAGGGGCTACTTGATGTACTTGAGGAAATAAAGAAATTTTTGTAAGACTTTGTTAGTTATTGGGATTATACCCCAAATCGGCTTTTTGAAAAACACATGTTTGCTTCCCTAGTAACGCATTTAAATTATCTCTTTCAAAGGTAAATTTTGTAAAAGTATTTTTCAAATCCTCAACCTTCTTTTCAAATGATTTACATGATGAGTAAGGTAATTGAATGGATGCATTGTCATGTGAGGAACAAGTTATGCATGATGAGTTAGCACCAATAAGTTCTAGAGTCTTGTTCTCAATTTTGAGTTCATTAATCTCCTTGTTTAAAATGGAAACTTTGTTTATCAATAAGGAGATTGTTTTGTTGGAAGATAAAATCATTTTTATGAGCCTCAAGGATTCTTCATGCAATTCTTGAAAAACATCTTGTAGTTCACTATAAGAAGGTGAAGAATCTAAGTTAGAAGATGTTACCTCGATGTCACTCTCTTCTTCTTCTTCTCCTTGATCCATGAGACAAAGATGAGCTTTTTCATTTTCAGAACTATCGGTGGAGTCCGTGTCATTATCTTCTCATGCAATGTAAGCCCTTCTTCCTTTCTTTTCTTTAAAGGGTCTCTTCTCAAACTTCTCTGATTTCTTAAGATATACGGGACATTCCATCTTCATAAGCCCTGGTTTTCCACATTCATAACATATTGGAGTTAATGAGGTTCCTTTCTCTTTGTGATAGGTCTTCTTTAGAGGGAAATGTGGCCTTCTTTGAAATCCTTTCTTCTTAAGGAATCTTCCAAATTTTCTCACAAGAAGGCTAATATTTTCTTCATTTAGCTCAAGATTGTCATTGCATCTCTATCATCTTCATCATCTTCTTTAATTGTGGAAGAGGTGGCTTTGAGTGCAATTCCCTTCTTCTTCTTGTCATGCTTCTCATTGTGATTGAGCCTATTTAGTTCCAATTCATGATCTTGGAGCTTCCCAAATAGAATGGCTAGAGACATTGTTGATAAATCCCTTGATTCCCTAATAGCCATTACTTTGAGTTGTCAATTCCTGCTCAAACATCTCAAAACTTTATGAATAAGATCTTCCTTAGGAAATGTCTTTCCCAATGAAATAAGATGATTTACAATGTGTGTGAATCTCTTTTGCATTTCTTGAATACTTTCTCCTTGATTCATTCGAAACAATTCGTATTCACGAGTGAGAGTGTTTATTCTTGATCATTTTACTTCACTTGTACACTCATGAGTTACTTGTAGAGTATCCTACATTTCTTTGGAGGTCTTACCATTTGACACCCTAAAGAATTCATCATACCCCAAGGATGTAGTGATGATGTTTTTGGCTCTCCAATTGTATTGAACCTTCTTTTTATCCTCATCGGTCCATTCACTTCTTGATGTATTGGTTCTTACACCATCAATAGTATGTGTGGGAACAAAAGCACCATTTTCAACAGCATCCTATGTTGGTGTATGCCCTATAGGCCAATTTATTTTGATCATACTAACTTACATTGTATTATGCTATTTATTTAATATATGAGGCATTTCATTTATTGTGTGTTATTTATGATAAACATAATAAAGTCCTTAGAATAGTAAGTTTTATGTCATAGGACATCAAGTGGATGATTTGATCGTGAGATCTTATTGGATAGAAATAGAACACTATTCTTAAATGTCCCTTGTCAAGTATTATTGTTAATCGGGATGACAATAATGCATTGAGACTGATGACCACATCACACGGGTCATGAATATGAGATATCGAGTCTTCACATAAATACATATTAGAGTAATGATGTATTGAACTAACCCACCATGAGAATGCTACGTGGATCATTACTTGAGTGTTATAAGCGATTCTCATAGTGATAATAGTGTATGTGGTCCTTTGACCTGAAATCACTACGATTCCTACATGAGGAGTTATATGTTTTAATGCCATCAAACATCATCCGTAACAAGGTGATTATAAACTTAATTATTGGATATACCGCGAATGATGTGAAGGGAAGTGAGTGACTTAGATGGGAATTGTCCCTCCTACATAACATGAGTGATATCTTTGGGCCCCCTGATTGAGTGAGACTACGAAATGCATGACCATGCTCAAATGAGTTAATATGAGATATTGATCTCATTTGTTATTACTACGTTTATTCGAGTATTAGGAAATGAAAGATTGAACTATACAAGGTTGACACGTTTCATGCCTTGTGTTCCATCTAGATATTTGGACAAAGGGACTAAACTACACGGTAATATTGATCATTGAAAGGTTATGTCAAATCATTGACATTCTGATTACTTGGGTAGAAGTGATGTATTGCTAAATACCGCTTACTGCTTGTAATATTAAAATGGGATTTTAATATTACTGCCAACATCAAAAGAACCTGGAGGGTCACACACATAGAGTAGACTAAGTTGGAGCAATGAAAATCTAAGTTGGACTCAGATTCCATTGTGGGCCTAACTCATAACAGATGAGTCCCAAGGCTACACAGCTAACCTTGCTACTGCTCACACTCACTTAAGGCGGTCACTATTATACATAGTACTATTAAGGAGGCTACTAAGGACGTATAACAGAACCCTAGCAGCACCTACAGAAATAGTGAATGAGAAAGTAACAGGTTTATCTTCTCTTCGCAGCTAGCATTGTGTCAGAGATGTAGGATTTCTTTTTGTGGATGTTGGAAGTTCGTGAGTCTGTTTGTGTGGATATCGCAGAGATATCATCACTGTTATGGTGTTGGTGATTCACGTCATCTGTTTTCATCTCGCTTCAAGAGGTAAATTCAAAAACACAAATTATAGTCTTTTCGCATGGATCCTTGGGTGGGAATTTTTGTTTTTCCGTTGCGTGATGTATCAGCATTCCCCAACATCCCACACATCCAAGTTAATAGCTTCAATAAAAATTTTCATCTTTTTTTTCCAATAGGCATAACCATCCACATTGAAAAAGGGAGGTCTATTTATAGAAGAACTTTAGTTAGAAAAACCATTTGAAACCATTTCTTCTCTTGAAGCTTTTAAGATCTTTACACAAGAGTCTAGATCTGATACCACTTGCTACCAAGTGGTCTTAATACTCAAGAGGAGAGTGAATTGAGTTTGTAAAATAATTTTGCAACTCTTTCACAAAATACTTGATTATCAATTTTCGTTGAAGCTATTGTTTATCAAAATTTAATGGATAGAGAAGATAAAGGTATTTCACTTATAAGTAAATCAATCAAGTAAGATAGTGCACAAGATATTCAATAAAATAGTGTACAAAGTAAGGGAGATGAGTTTAGGAAGACAAACACAAAGTTTTATCTTAGTTCAGCCACCAATCCACTTGTGGCTTATGACTAGTCCTTAAGTAAACACCCGAGATTTCCACTATATCTTCAAGCTTCAAACAGGTGCTTGACAACCTTTACAAGATGGAACACTCAACACATTTCGGGATACCTCACCCTTGTGCTTGGGCCTTTACTTTCAAGGGATACCTCACCCTTACAGTTTTGAGGAATACCTCACATTCTTTTTACAAATTATACAAAGTATGAATGTTAAGAAACTCTCTTAAGAGTGAATAATACAAATTGAAGAACATTGGTATCAAGGATTCACACTTTTAGAAGCTCAAAACAAAGTATTGATTGGAAGGATGGTAAAACTCATATTTAATGCTCAAGAATGATTTCATAATGTTTTCCAACTTGTAATCAATGCACAAACACTTTCATTTATAGCTCAAAACATTTAAGAGTCGTTGGTGGTGGTTGGGAAGAATTAAATGCAAAATAGAGCCATTGGAAATCTGTTTCTGGTTGTCATATAACTGATTATGACTATTTCATAATCGGTTATGGCCTAACCAGTGGCTTTATAAAATGAGCCAATAACTAGTTATGAAAAAATCATAATCAGTTATAGTCTTTTGTAAACATAAGCCTACACTTCTGACTTTCTACATAATCAGTTATACAAAAGCTATAACCGGTTAAGCTCTTTTATAAATAGAAGATGAAGCTTCTGTTTTTGGTGAATAATCGGTTATGGAAATCTCATAACTAGTTATGGCACCTTATTTTTGAATAAGACAGATTTGAAAGACCATAACTTCTTCGATACTTATTTGTTTAAAACAATAAACCACTCATTTGAAAGGTTATTGAGTCTACTTTATAATGAAATAGGTTTCAGTTTAAGACTCAAAAAGGTTTTAAAGAAAAGGACAAATGAGTGACTTAGGTTTAGTTTTCCAAAGCCTAAACTTGACAAAATTTCTTCAAACGAGCTACCACCAAGATCAGTTATCAAAAACCATTTGTTTGGGCATTTTATCAATGAAGAAACACAAATAAGGATTTAAAACTTTGTTTGAACTTTGTGTGTTTCCTATTTACCTTTATACGTAATACCTAAGTCCTATAAGCTAATCTTGACAAAACTTGGAACTTGATCTTCGCATTATCAATTCTTGTTTGTTTGTTAATCATCAAAACTAAGTCCATTGCCACTCACACCTTTCTACCTAAGTAATTGAGGTTAAGAACGAACACTCCCTCCCTCTTTACTTGAGTCCTTCTTGGATGAAATGTAGTTGAGGAAAGATAATTCCTTCTCTACTTGAGGCATTCTTGGATTAGAGATAGTGTGAGGAAGTATGATACCCTCCTTATCAAAGAAGTTGAGGATGAATAATTTCCTCTCTTCTCACCACTCTAAAATGAGGACGGATAATTCCCTTCTTTGTTGTGGATTGATTGGGTTACTCGAAGTAGTTATGTGTAATAAGAAAGACCATTATAAAAAGGTTGAAGTGCATCAACCTGAAAGAAGACTACTACCAAGTGAATGGTATTGTGAGGATGGACATTCCCTCCATACCGATTTGATAAAAGACAAATGATGATTATTGATGATTGATGAATGATGATTATTGATGGATGACATTATGAGATAGCTTATTGCATAAGTCTATCATGGATGGATTTCTGGATATGATTTTGAGATTTTGATAAGTTGTGATGATTAATTTGATTATTCAAATGATTTTTGGTAAAAGATATAAATAAACCTCTGTTTTAGGAAGAGAAATGACTTATTTTGGCTTTAGCTACCTTTCTAATGAATGTATAATAATGATTGAAATGATTTTTCTCCGAAACAGCTGGAATGATTATGATGACATGTTTTCATAAAGATTATTAAGAATTGTGAGATTCTCACCCCACTTCTTAATTTTCATAATGATTCCAGGAAGTCCTCGTGCAAACCATCAGCGAAGAAGGACTTGATCTTTTAGATCTTTTGTTCCTTTTTTATTTCACTTATTTATATGGTTGTATACCATTTTTGTGCCTTAGGGGCATATGTAACACCCCAACTTTTGGGTAAAGAACGATATTGTCCTAAATGTACTGTTTTATGTTTTTTATGAGTTAAACAATGAATTTGACTGTTTTGTGATTGTATTTGACTGTTGTGTGTGATTTACTCTGAGTCAAGAAAATAATAATTTTCTGGCCGAAAAATCTTAATTTAATTATTCGGAGCTGGGGGATCTTACTAAACCCAATTCTGAGTGATACTTGTATTGATCTTTTAATTTTTAGGATTTAACTGTGCAATAAAAATGTTTTATATTATTATAATATTATTTTATTGTACAATACCTACTGTCTTAAAAACAGTAGAATTCTGCTCCAAAATGGTAGAAAAGTTAGTGGGACCCATGTTTAGAGAATTAGTCAACGTTTCTGGCTAGATTTAATCTTAAGCCAATGAGATCTAGTCAACAATAGTGGTTTGAAGTTTTGAACCAATAGGAAGTTAGTCCACAAAAGTGATTGGACTTGTTGATTTATGACTAGAAAGCTTAACCAAGTAAGCTTAAACTTAACTAAGTTAGTATAGGAAGCTTAAGTAGTAACTAAATGACGTAAACCTAGTTAGCTACACCTTAGAGTTCTAGTTAGAGAAGGTTCTAATAAAATCAAGACAAAGGCTAGTTATCCTAAATAACTAGATAGTTAGACAAGTAACTAAGCAAATTAACTAAATGCACCTAAGTCTAACTAGATTGCATAAATGAACACAAACCTAGTTTGCTCTCCCTTGGAGCAATTCGGCCAAGGCTTTTCAAAAAGGATCAAGAAGTGCTTAGTCACTTGATGACTTAATTTCCTACACCAATGAGAAACAAGCTTGGAGACAAAGTCTTTGATATCCACCCTTGATCACATCTAAGGTTGTTAGGAAGTCTTGGAAGGTCAACAAAGGAGGCCACCTCCTTTAGAGCTCCACGGCCAAGTACTTGGTGTTAGGAGGCAATCTTCATTTTCATCTTCATTTTACTATAACTCAAAATCTCTCTTCTCTTTCTACTAAAAGCTAAGAACACCATTGTTACTCCTTGAGAGCTCACGACCAACACCCTAAACCAGTACCTCCACTCTTCTAAAATTTCACCTAACCTTATTTCTCAAATCCAAACATCATTCTAAGAACATCTCTAGTTGAGAGTTCTTTCAAAATCATCCTTCTTGAGCTTGGAAAACCATCTTGAAGATTTTTCCTACAAGGTGAAAATCTTTTTTTCTTATTTCTAACTTGATTTCTTAGGTCCTAAGCCATGATTGATCTATGGTTTATATTTTTCACTTATAGTTATGGCTCTTTAAAATTTGTTTGAGCTTGTTAGGGACTCTTTGAAGGTTACACGAAATCACTAGGAGGAGTCTAGGAGAAGTTTGTCTTCCCTTAAGGCAAGATGGAGATTTAATCTCATCAAGCTTGTGTGGTGGTGAGAAGATGGATGTATTTGTGGTGAAGAATCCATAAGGATTCATTCACTTGTTTGTTTAATGTCTTTTCTATTTTGTGATTGATTATGTATGCATGCATGTTTATAGCTTTAAAATATATGGTATGTGTTTATAGATGTATGTTAAATATTGTAGGATGTGAATAACAAGTAAGGTTTTGCATGAGTGTTCCAAAGAACACAAGGAAGCTCACGGCTTCACCAAGAAAAAGAGAACCAAAATGTTCTCAACCATTTTCTAAAAGAATGACTTAATTGATTTAAGTGAATTAATGAAATTGAAAATGATTTAGAAGATGGAAAATGATTTAAAGATCAATTGTAAAGAATATGTTGAATTCGGCCAAAATGCCATTCAAGGTATATTTGATTTCAAAATTATTTTCTAACGTAGATTAAGTAGTTAACTTAAAGAGAATTCCATTTCAATGAATTTTTGGAGAAACAAAATAAATGAATTTAGTTTTAGAAAATCAAATTAGAGGAATTAATTATAAATAAGAAATAAAGTGAACACTTGAAAAATATTAACGTAGAGCTCACCTTGAGTTTTGAAGCGTGTTAGTAAGTTTCATGTAGTAAATAATGGTTAAGATTAATAGAGGTAATATTAAAGGAAAACGTAAATAATATCATTTAATGAATTTTCTAAACGAAATGTTGTCAAAATTAACTAAAAATGAACAAATAATGGAGAAAGTTTCAAAATATGATTATAACATAAGGAAAATATTCTACGTAGTTGAAAAGTGCTAGAAATAGCTTATGTGTATTTAAAATAATAATTTTTAAGCTACGCGATTGAGAAAATGATTTCAAAATCTTACGCGATTGAGAAAATGATTTGAAAACACTACACGATATTTAAAAACATCAAAATATATTTACGCAATTTGAAAATGTTTAGAAAAAAGTGACATGATTGTGAAAACGCGATAAAATCTTTACGCGACTAAAAAGAACAGTGAATTTTACTGTTGAGCCAAAGTGGTGGACCCAGAGACGTTAAGAAATAGTACTGTTAAGTGGAGACATACTATATTTTGTTAATACCGATACTGAGGGTATTGTTGTAATTATGGCTTATAGGGATAATAAGGGTATTTGTGTAATTTTGGTTTATGTTCATACATTAAAAGATGTGTCAATTTGGTTGAAATTAGCGATTGGCTGACGACATGAATTACACTGTGTTGTGGGTGTGATAAGCGTAGTATGGCTCATTGACTGAACTTGGAGGCATTAGTGTGCGGAGGATTCCACATGTGGATAGTTGGTAGCTCCTCTGGGCCGTGGTAACGGGCAACACATTAATGATCTCGACAAACACTATTCTTAATCAAGATCTTGTAGAGACTGTCTAGTACAATGCCTGTGGTGCACGACGTATTTGACTGCGTACTACTTATCATGATGTTTTGACTGTGGGCTATTGACACGACGTTTGACTGTATAATAGTTGGTTGGGCAGCCTGAGGTACAGATAGGTTTTCTGGTTCATTCTCTCTGATGTCTGGGTTTAGCTCCATAGAGTAGGAATGAGTCGGTGTACATTTGCATTTGTGGTCTACATCATAATGTGATTATTTGTGATTATTTTATATTATGTTTGATGTGTTAATATGAGATATTATGCATGATGTGATGATATGGATTTTTGAATTAATTATGATATCTATATGTATTGTCGTTTTCTATACTGCCATGCTGGTAATAATGTAGATTGTCTCACCTCTTCGTATGTATTTCTCTGTTTTATTATTTATATTCTGTAAAGAGTTTGAGGAAGAGGAAGAGGAGCATCCTCTAGATATTCAGTACCCTGAGGAGCTGCAGCTGAGCGATCAGTTCGAGGAAGGCGAGCCATTAGATCACCCATATCATCTGGATTGATCTTTTGGTTATGGCTTTTCCCCGATTCTTTGGTTTTGTGAGACTTGAGTTTCATGGAGGCTCTGAGGCCTGGTGACTACGTGAAGATAGAGGATTGGTAGTTTATGTGGGGCGTCTGACTGTATTCCTGCATAGAGAGTTTGATGGAGAGCCTATTTTTACTACTACTCTGTATTTACATCTTGAGATGCCTTTGACTCTTAGGCGTTACTGGGGAGGACGTTTTTATGCACCCAGTGAGATCAGTAGTGTGTCGACAGCACGGACTCCTGTCCGTAGAGCTACGAGACATCCAGGATTTCTATCATTCGACGATCCGTCAGAGGAGGATCCTTCGAAGGGTTGGAAATATTTGATGTGCACTTGGGCATGTTACTGTTTTAGTGTTATGCTGACTTTTTACTATTTTATTAAATATTTGTAGTTGTAAATTATTTGTATACTTAAGACAAAATGATATGGATATTATGGTGTGTGATACTAGTTTGTTTTACTTTATGTTTCATTTTATCTTATTTAAATGCTATCATATATAAGAAGAAAAAGTTTTACAATTTATATTAATTATGTACCAAACGTTTTATAACTTAGGTAAGGTTTTATTTTATTGTATAAAAAATGTGACATCCTCATGAGGGTGTTATATTAGTTAGTATCATAGCCCAAGTTAGAGTCTTTTGGGGTTGTGGTTGGGTCTATTTTTGCTTGTGTTGTGTGATTCTCTGTGATTTGTTTTCGAAAAGTTACATCTAACTTTGTTTTGTCATGATTGAAGAAAAAGATGTCTAGTGGAAGAAGAACGCGTGCGAATGTGGAACATAATGTGGACCCAATGATTGCAGCTACCGAGGCTATGCAGCAGATGGCAGAGGTGATTACCCAACAAAATCAACGAGTAGCTCAATAACAAGATGCGACTGTTGATGCTCTAAAATTGTCTGAGTTTAGGCGCAATAACCCGCCGTAGTTCAAAGGCGAGTTTGATCCTGAGAAGGCGAGTCTTTGGATACAAGACTTGGAAAGGTTATTTGAAGGAATGGGGTGCGCCAATGATCGGAAGGTGATGTATGCTACTTTTATGTTGAGAGGTGATGGCGAGAACTGGTGGAGAGGAACCCGCTGACTTTTACAAGCTGAGGGGACTGAAATTACCTGGGAGGTATTCAGCGAAGTATTTCTAGAAAAGTACTTTTTTGCTAATGCCCGACATGCTAAGGAAATGGAATTTCTTGGTTTGCGTCAAGGCAATATGACTGTTGGTGAGTATGCAGCTAAGTTTGAGAGCTTGTCATAGTTCTCAAGGTACTTTCAAATTCAACCTGATGAGGCATGGAAATGTCGTAAATTTGAGGAATGATTGAGGGTAGAGCTGAAACGAGGAGTGCTACCCATGAGAATGAATGAATTTCCTACTTTGATGGATACATGCCGACGACTCGAGGAGCTGGAGCCATCAAGAGATCCAAGAAATCGCAACTTTGGACCGACTAGGTTCCAAAGAGGAGGCAACAACAACAACAGTCGATTTCAGCGAAAACCTTATTCGAGACCACCAGGAAGTTAGCCTCAACGTCCATCTGTTGGGGGAAGTTCTAGTGGTAACAGAGCAAGCCCAAATGTGGCGTTTACGCCTAGGTGTTTTAAGTGTGGAAAGAGTGGCCACCTATCTAGGGATTGTTCGATCAAAGGAACGATCTGTTTCAACTGCAGAAAACCTGGCCATGTTTCTTGGGATTGCAACCAACCGGAGAGGAAGCTAGTTGTGAGTAATGTTCGTGCTACTCAACCGCGATTTGGAGGGCGAGTATATACGATGACCGGAGCTGAAGCTTCTCAGTCTGAAGATCCTATTCAGGGGGAAGGTGTCATTGAAGGTAATTTTTTGACTGTGCTATATGATTTGGGTACAACGCATTCATTTATTGCATATGATTGTGTGGATCGGTTGAAACTGCTTGTATCTTCTCTGAGTTTTTAGTTGATTGTTTCTACACCAACTGCCAAGCTTGTTGTTATATCCAAAATATGTCTGAATTGTCCTATCACCATAAATGACCATGTATTTTCTGTCAATCTAGTTTGTTTACCTCTTGTTGAGATAGATTTAATATTAGGAATGGATTGGTTATTTTCTAACCATATCCTAATAGATTGTGCAAACAAAACCATAGTTTTTCTTAAGGAAGAAAGTTCTGTATTTTTTACTACTATTAAAGTCAAATCATTGTTGAGAGATGGAGCTCAGGGATATATGTTGCTATCTTCTTTAGAGGTTAAGAGCAAGAAAGATGTGAACACTATTGCTGTTGTTAATGAATTTCTAGAAGTTTTTCTTGATAATGTACCCGGTTTGCCACCGAAAAGAGAGATCGAGTTTTCTATCGATCTGGTACCCGGAACAGGTCCTATTTAGATTGAACCATATCGGATGTCGCCATCAGAATTGGGAGAGTTGAAGAAGCAATTGGAGGAACTGTTGGAGAAGCAGTTTATACGACCTAGCGTTTCGCTGTGGGGAGCAGCAATGTTGCTAGTCAAGAAAAAGGATGGAACTTCTCGTCTTTGTGTGGATTATCGTCAGTTGAACAAGGTGACTATAAAGAATAAGTACCCACTCTGGGGATTGACGATTTGATCGACCAATTGAAAGGAGCGACTGTTTTCTAAAAAATAGATTTGCGATCAGGTTATCATCAGATTCGTGTCAAGGTAGAGGATGTACCTAAGACAGCCTTCCAAACTCGTTATGGGCATTATGAGTATCAAGTGATGCCATTCAGAGTGACGAATGCTCCTACAGTATTCATAGATTACATGAATAGGATTTTTCGTTCATATTTAGACAGATTCATCGTTATATTTATCGATGACATTCTGATCTACTCTCAAAATCAGAAAGAGCATGCTGAACATCTCAGTATAGTTCTCCAGATTTTGAAAAAAAAGTTGTATGCAAAATTAGCAAAATGTGAGTTTTGGTTGGAAGAAGTTCAATTTTTAGGTCACGTGATTTCTAAAGAAGGTATTGCGGTAGACCCGTCGAAGGTGGAGGCTATTTTACAATGGGAAAGGCCAAAGACAGTGACTGAGATCCGGAGTTTTGTTGGAATGGCCAGATATTATCAGAGGTTTATTGAAGGTTTTTCCAAAATAGTTGGACCTCTTACACAACTCACAAGGAAGAGTCAAGCTTTTGTTTAGAGAGAAGAATGTGAGGTGAGTTTCCAAGATTTGAAGAACAGATTGACGACTGCACCAGTACTGATTTTGTCAAATCCTAGCGAGGCTTTCGAGGTGTATTGTGACGCTTCTTACCAGGGGTTAGGATGTGTGTTGATGCAGAATAGGAATGTGGTAGCCTATGCTTCAAGACAGTTGAAGGTACATGAAAGGAATTACCCAATGCACGATTTGGAACTAGCCGCAATAGTTTTTGCGTTGAAAGTGTGGAGGCATTTTCTGTATGGAACCATGTTCAATGTCTTTAGTGATCACAAGAGTTTGAAATACTTGTTTGATCAAAAGGAATTGAACATGAGGCAGAGACGGTGGCTAGAGTTCTTGAAAGACTATGATTTTCTACTTCAATACCATCCAGGAAAGGCGAATGTGGTGGCGGATGCCTTAAGTAGAAAGGTGATCAATGTTTCTACTATGATGATAAATGAGGAGGAATTGATCAATTAGTTTAGAGATTTGTGGTTGTCTGTGGAATTGGCACCGAGAAGGATTCGTTTAAATAAGGTTGTAGTTTTAAATGACTTACTGGAGGACATCAAAGAAAAATAGGAAGATGATCTATTTTTGCAGAATGACAAAGAACTTTTAAAGCAAGGTCATAGGGCAACAGTTGAGGAAGGATCGGATGGAGTCTTAAGATTTGAAGGAAGAATTTGTATACCTGATGATCCCGATCTTAAGCAAGCAATTTTGGATGCATCCGGGAATGACTAAGATGTACCAAGATTTAAAGCAGATGTTTTGGTGGCCAAGGATGAAAAGAGATGTGGCGAAACATGTGGCATCTTGTCTTGTTTGTCAGAAGGCAAAAGTGGAACATCAAAGACCTACCTGTATGTTATAACTTTTGACTATTCCAGAATGGAAATGAGATAGTATCTCGATGGATTTTGTTACCGGATTGTCAAGAACGATGAAAGGTCATGATTTTATATGGGTTATAGTTGATAGGCTTACGAAATCAACGCACTTCTTGCCTATCAACATTAAGTATTCGTTGGAATGATTAACACAGGTGTACATTAGTAAAATTGTTAGACTTCATGGTGTACCCACAAGTATAGTTTCTGATCGAGATCCGAGATTTACGTCAAGGTTCTGGCGAAGTCTGCAAGAAGCCATAGGAACTAAGTTACGTTTGAGTTTTGCTTATCATCCGTAGACTGATGGTCAAACTGAGAGGACAATCCAATCATTGGAAGATTTGTTGCATGCTTGTGTGTTGGAACAACAAGGAAGTTGGGATGAATTCTTGTCTCTGATAGAATTCACCTACAACAATAGTTTTCACTCAAGTATAGGGATGGCACCTTATAAAGCACTATATGGGCGACGATGTTGAACACCTGTGTTGGTATTAAGATGGGGAAAGTATGACCATTGGGCCTGATCTTGTGCAACAAACTACTAAAAAGGTGAAAATGATTCGGGATAAAATGAGGACGACTCAAAGCCGACAGAAAAGCTATGCTGATAAGCGAAGGTGACCTCTTAAATTTGAGAAAGGTGAGCATGTGTTTTTGCGAGTAACGCCTACAATTGGTGTTAGAAAGGTTATCAAATCTAGAAAGCTCACTCCTAAATTCATTGGACCTTACCAAATTATTCGTCGGATAGGTCCCATCCTACCAAATAGCTTTACCACCTTTTCTATCCAATCTACATAATGTATTTCATGTATCTCAGTTGAGAAAATATATCCTCGACCCAACACATGTTATACAGCCTGATGAAGTACAACTGAAAGATAATTTAACGTATGAGACACTTCCTGTTAAGATTAAGGACAGAGGAGTGAAGCAGCTTCGAGGGAAGATAATCGAATTGGTAAAGGTGATATAGAATGACGTAACGGGTGATGCTACCTGGGACCTGGAAGATAAAATGAGGGAGAGTTGTAACACCCCAACTTTTGGGTAAAGTACAATATTGTCCTAAATGTACTGTTTTATGTTTTCTGTGAGTTATACAATGAATTTGACTATTTCATGATTGTATTTGACTGTTGTGTGTGATTTACTCCGAGTTAAGAAAATAATAATTTTCTAGCCGAAAAAATCTTAATTTAATTATTTGGAGCTGAGGGATCTTACTAAACCTAATTCCGAGTGATACGTGTGTTGATTTTTTAATTTTTAGGATTTAACTATGCAATAAAAATATTTTATATTATTATAATATTATTTTATTATACAGTACCTACTGTCTTAAAACAGTAGAATTTTGCTCCAAAATAGTAGAAAAGTTAACGTTTAGAGAATCAGCCAATGTTTCTGGCTAGATTTAATCCTAAGTCAATGAGATCTAGTCAACAATAGTGGCTTGAAGTTTTGAACCAATAGGAAGTTAGTCCACAAAAATGGTTGGACTTGTTGATTTATGACTAGAAAGCTTAACCAAGTTAGCTTAAACTTAACTAAGTTAGTATAAGAAGCTTAAGTAGTAACTAAATAACGTAAACCTAGTTAGCTACATCTTAGAGTTCTAGTTAGAGAAGGTTCTAATAAAATTAAGACAAAGGCTAGTTATCCTAAATAACTAGATAGTTAGACAAGTAACTAAGCAAACTAACTAAATGCACCTAAGTCTAACTAGATTGCATAAATGAACACAAACATAGTTTGCTCTCCCTTGGAGCAATTTGACCAAGGGTTTTCAAGAAGGATCAAGAAGTGCTTAGTCACATGATGACTTGATTTCCTACACCAATGAGAAACAAGCTTGGAGACAAAGTCTTTGATATCCACCCTTGATCACATCTAAGGTTGTTAAGAAGTTTTGGAAGGTCAACAAAGGAGGCCACCTCCTTTGGAGCTCCACGGCCAAGTACTTGGTTTTAGGAGGCAATCTTCATTTTCATCTTCATTTTACTATCACTCAAAATCTCTCTTCTCTTTCTACCAAAAGCTAAGAACACCATTGTTACTCCTTGAGAGCTCACGACCAACACCCTAAACCAGTACCTCCACTCTTCTAAAATTTCACCTAACCTTATTTCTCAAATCCAAACATCATTCTAAGAACATCTCTAGTTGAGAGTTCTTTCAAAATCATCCTTCTTGAGCTTGGAAAACCATCTTGAAGATTTTTCCAACAAGGTGAAAATCTTTTTTTCTTATTTCTAACTTGATTTCTTAGGTCCTAAGCCATGATTGATCCATGGTTTATATTTTTCACTTATAGTTATGGCTCTTTAAAATTTGTTTGAGCTTGTTAGGGACTCTTTGAAGGTTACATGAAATCACTAGGAGGAGTTTAGGAGAAGTTTGTCTTCCCTTAAGGTAAGATGGAGATTTAATCTCATCAAGCTTGTGTGGTGGTGAGAAGATGGATGTATCTGTGGTGAAGAATCCATAAGGATTCATTCACTTGTTTGTTTAATGTCTTTTCTATTTTGTGATTGATTATGTATGTATGCATGTTTATAGCTTTAAAATATATGGTATGTGTTTATAGATGTATGTTAAATATTGTAGGATGTGAATAACATGTAAGGTTTTGCATGAGTGTTCCAAAGAACACAAGGAAGCTCATGGCTTCACCAAGAAAAAGAGAACCAAAATGTTCTCAACCATTTTCTAAAAGAATGACTTAATTGATTTAAGTGAATTAATGAAATTGAAAATGATTTGGAAGATGGAAAATAATTTAAAGATCAATTGTAAAGAATATGTTGAATTCGGCCAAAATGCCATTCAAGGTATATTTTATTTCAAAATTATTTTCTAACGTAGATTAAGTAGTTAACTTAAAGAGAATTCCATTTCAATGAATTTTTGGAGAAACAAAATAAATGAATTTAGTTTTAGAAAATCAAATTAGAGGAATTAATTATAAATAAGAAATAAAGTGAACACTTGAAAAATATTAACGTAGAGCTCACCTTGAGTTTTGAAGCGTGTTAGTAAGTTTCAAGTAGTAAATAATGGTTAAGACTAATAGAGGTAATTTTAAAGGAAAACGTAAATAATATCATTTAATGAATTTTCTAAACAAAATGCTGTCAAAATTAACTAAAAATGAACAAATAATGGAGAAAGTTTCAAAATATGATTATAACGTAAGGAAAATATTCTACGTAGTTGAAAAGTACTAGAAATAGCTTACGTGCATTTAAAATAATGATTTTTAAGCTACGCGATTGAGAAAACGATTTCAAAATCTTACGCAATTGAGAAAATGATTTGAAAATACTACGCGATATTTAAAAACGTCAAAATATATTTACGTGATTTGAAAACGTTTAAAAAAAACGACATGATTGTGAAAACGCGATAAAATCTTTACGCGACTAAAAAGAATAGTGAGTTTTACTGTCGGACCAAAGTAGTGGATCCAGACATGTTGAGAAATAGTACTGTCAAGTGAAGACATACTATATTTAGTTAATACCAATACTGAGGGTATTGTTGTAATTATGGTGTATAGGGATAATAAGGGTATTTGCGTAATTTTGGTTTATGTTCATACATTGAGAGATGTATCAATTTGGTTGAAATTGGCGATTGACTGACGAGATGAATTACACCGTGTTGTGGGTGTGATAGGCGTAGTGTGGTTCATTGACTGAACTTGGAGGCATTAGTGTGCAGAGGATTCCACATGTGGACAGTTGTTAGCTCCTCTAGGCCGTGGTAACGGGTAACACATTAATGATCTCGACAAACACTATTCTTAATCAAGATCTTGTGGAGACTGTCTAGTACAATGCCTGTAGTGCATGACGTATTTGACTGTGTACTACTTACCACGATATTTTGACTGTGGGCTATTGACACGACGTTTGACTGTGTAATAGTTGGTTGGGCAGCCTGAGGTACGGATAGGTTTTCCAGATCATTCTCTCTGATGTCTGGGTTTAGCTCCATGGAGCAGGAATGAGTAGGTGTACATTTGCATTTGTGGTCTGCATCATAATGTGATTATTTGTGATTATTTTATATTATGTTTGGTGTGTTAATGTGAGATATTGTGCATGATGTGATGATATGGATTTTTTGAATTAACTGTGATATCTGTATGTATTGTCGTTTTCTGTACTGCCATGCTGGTAATGATGTAGATTATCTCCCCTCTTTGTATATATTTCTCTGTTTTATTATTTATATTCTGTAAAGAGTTTGAGGAAGAGGAAGAGGATCAGCCTCTAGATATTTAGTACCCTGAGGAGCAGCAGCCGAGCGATCAGTTTGAGGAAGGCGAGCCGTTAGATCACCCATATCATCTGGATTAATCTTTTGGTTATGGTTTTGCTCGGATTCTTTGGTTTTGTGAGACTTGAGTTTCACAGAGGCTCTGAGGCCTAGCGACTGCGTGAAGATAGAGGATCGGTAGTCTATGTGGGGCATCTGACTGTGTCCCTACGTAGAGAGTTTGATGGAGAGCCTATTTTTACTACTACTCTGTATTTACATCTTGAGATGCCTTTGACTCTTAGGTGTTATTGCGGAGAACATTTTCATGCACCCAGTGAGATAAGTAGTGTGTCGACAGCACGGACTCCTGTTCGTAGAGCTGCAAGGCATCCAGGATTTCTGTCATCTGACGATCCATCTGAGGAGGATCCTTCGGAGGGTTAGAAATCTTTGATGTGCACTTGGGCATGTTACTGTTTTAGTGTTATGCTGACTTTTTACTGTTTTATTAAATATTTGTAGTTGTAAATTATTTGTATACTTAAGACAAAATCATATGTATATTATGGTGTGTGATACTAGTTTGTTTTACTTTATGATTCATTTTATCTTATTTAAATGCTATCATATATAAGAAGAAAAAGTTTTATAACTTATATTAATTATGTACCAAACGTTTTATAACTTGGGTAAGGTTTTTTTTTATTGTATCGAAAATGTGACATCCTCATGAGGGTGTTACAGCATACAATGTGTTTGATATATTTTGATGTATATTGATATACCATTTGTATATAACCCAGTTCTATTGTTAAGTAATATGTACTTCCACTTCAGGCTCATATTTGGTATATTAAATACATACTTTTTTAGAAAAAAAATTGATATCGATCTAAGTGGCGTACTTTATTATGATAGCTAATGCATAATTCTGAATATGTCATTAATTTAAATATTAGGACTTTACATTTTGGTATTAGAGCAGTTCATCCTGTTGAGCTCAGGTATGGACTAGCTATGCTTTTAACATGAATGGGATGCATTTTCTTATCTTAATATTGAGATGTATAGATAGAGTTGCATTATGACCTTGAGTATATATGTTAATGGCTATGGTTGCATCGTTATATAAGTATTGATCCAGATCAACTCAATATGTAATGTTCTGTATGTATAAGAGGAGTCTATGACATCATCTAGGTGTGTACAAAGAGATAGAGTGTCTGTCAGTGATAGCTCGACAAGTATGATGGAAATGTTTTGAGAGATGACAGTTGTCATGAGAGAACAAAGAGATATTACTGCGACCATGAGGGAGCAAACAATAGTCACAAATAAAGTGCTAGAAAGGATGGAGAATAACCTACATCCACAATAAGAGAATGAAGCAGCGGTCGTGAGAAACCAGGGTTTTCATGACCTTTCAAAGTTCATGAAGACTAACCATCCATCATTCTAAGGACAGTATGATCCAGCTAAGGCGAAGGAATGGTTGAGAGAGTTAGAAAACATTTTTGCTATGATGGGATGTACGGACAACCAAAAGGTATCCTTTTGTTTCTTTCATGTTCGAAGGGCAAATTGAATATTAATGGAATGAGGTGAGAAGAATAAAGGAGGCAGTTGGAATAGAGATTACTTGGGAGGTATTCAAGACAGCTTTCTTGGACAAGTAATTTCCAAGGAATCTGCAAGAAGAAAAAGAGTTAGAATTCTTGAAGTTGAAACAAGGCAAGATTTGAAGAATATGTTGAAGTTCTCTTCTTACTTCTAGTACAATCCAGATGAGATCTGGAAGTGCCTAAAGTTTGGGTCTGGGTTAAGGGACAAAGTGAGAAAGATGGTGAGACCCTTTGAGATCAGAGACTTCCATACTTTCGTGAACAAATGTAGAATAATAGAGTTGGATAGCTTAAGGCCACCACAACAAAAACCACAATAGAAGCAAAAGCCTTAGGGCTTCCAAAAGAGAATGAAGACAGATGATGACCCCAAGAAGAAGTTTTCAAAATTCAAAAACCAACAAGGAAAAGGAAAACAACTCAAGATAGAAGATAGAGGACCTCAGTGTCCGAAGTGTGAGGAGTACGATGGTGATAGAGCTTGCAGGTTGATCAAATGGAGTACTTCAACTATGGCAAGAAGGGACACTATGCCAGAAACTGTCCCAGAGGCAAGAAAGAGCAACTCCTAGACCTTTGACCCAAGGAAGAGTTTTTACCTTAAGTGGCAAGGAAGTAGCCTAACCTCCTGATCTGATACAGGGTAAGTGCATTGCTAAAAATACACTTTTAACTGTATTATATGATTCTGGAGCCTTGACGAGCGCCGAACTCAGTCAAAATTATAACCGAAGTTATTACCTAAACTTGTAGTATAGTGAACAACACCGGATCGTCTCCTCAAGGATCGTAGATGCAATTTGATTAAATCAAGTGAAAGTTAGAAAAAGGGGGTTTTGATGGTTCAAAGATCGCAGTGACAAGATTTAAAGAGAAATAACAATTAGAAAAACAGTCAATTCAGAAATCTATCCGAGATTGGGTGGATTCAATCATAGACCTTTCAACAAACATTTGAAGCACATTTGAATGGTTAACTTGGATCTAACCGAGATCTCAAAGATCGATCCGAGAATTCATACTAGACAATCGTCCAGAATTCAATTGACAAGTAATAAACATAAATCTGCAATCGCACCATTCATGTAGATATATATCAATTTAAGCACCGAATTCAATTAACCTAGGTACCAATCAGTAACCTAACCTCTTCAATTACGTGATTAGTTCAGATCAATCAGTTCTAAATTTCATCACGATACTTAATCTTAAACCAAGATCAAATCAGATCAAACATAAACAGAATCATCATTCATGCATTCAAGATCAAGAGAACAGAAGAAGAAGAGAAGAGGAATTCAAATATAAATCAAATACATTACGTAACCAAGGTCTCAAGAATCCAAGCCACAATCTCTTCAAGAGTCCCGAATTGACTAGAAGTGACTTAGCTCTCCATTACAATGAAGGAAAAATATACAAGAACTATGAAAAACTATTTCTAACACCAAGTGTATGTTGTGTTTAGAGCTCTCCACATGCTTCCTTTTATAGAGGATTCAGAGTAGTAGTAGATGGGTAGATGAGATTAGTAGGTGGAATTAGTAGGTGAGCTTGGTAGGTGAGATTGGTAGGTGAGCTTGGTAGGTGAACTTGGTAGGTGAGCTTCCTTGTCTCCGAAAGTATTCATTGCTAAACTCATTGATTTCGTCATTTTTGAGCCAAGTGGTCTTCATGAAAGTTCTAGGAAATTGTATAAGCTTTCCAATGGCTCTGGAAGCACCCAAAAATTCGTCCTACAGCCCAAGATATGACCCAATTACTACAGACTGTTCAGGACCAGTTTCAGCACCTCTGTTTTGACTTTCAGACCCAATATCTCCATCAAGGATCCCGAATCAAGTTTTGTGTTTGTCATGAAAGTTGTACATATGGGTCTTAACTTTCAGATCACCAATTTTTAGCCCATTCTATAAACTCAAACTCGAATTATGTTCTGGTTACTACACACTGTTCGGGTTCCAGTCACAAATCCCGTATTCTGATTTCCATGCCCAATTAGCTCCACTAGATGTCTGAAATTGACTTTGAGCTCTTCATCAAAGTTGTAGAGCTC
This sequence comes from Ormosia emarginata, assembly GCA_029884605.1. NCBI lineage: Eukaryota > Viridiplantae > Streptophyta > Magnoliopsida > Fabales > Fabaceae > Ormosia > Ormosia emarginata. Next base: position 3,463,586 of record JAQQTP010000023.1, read on the forward strand.
TCTTTTATCTTTCCTACAAGGTAAAGTTCATAATTATCAGACATTTAGAACTCAAGATATGGTCAAAATACAGAAACAGTGTAAGACTCGAATAATGCTGAAAAATCAATTAAGTCCGATTCGAGTTCAAACTTATAAAACATAATCAAATTCAGTCAATTAAGTACATGAAGAGTGTCAATGACTAATAATGAGGGTTTCTTAATGAATAAAATATGTGATTATCAAATTCCCCCACACTTAGCTTTTTGCACTCCTGGGCAAAACATATAAAACTAAAGTTAGAAGACAAAGACAAACGACACAAACTTAAAAGTTAAAAACTCTAAAGGATTCAATGAAGCAAGAAGAGCAACAAGAAATTCAAGGGATCAAAGCATAAATGAGGTAACATTTCTTCACATCTCAAACCAAAATGCAAGGAAACTTCCGTTGAAAAGAATGAATTAAGAATGATGGATCTTCACAAGATTCCCTCTCAATCTCTCAAGTGTTTAAAAGGTAGGTATTTCACTCAATTCAACCCATGAAAATTGCACTACCATAAGCTTGCTTATCTTCTACTTCTCCACTACTCAAAACACATGCACACACAAATCATGAGGACTTTATTCAAGGTTGTAGTGAGGTCAAGGTAACAGAAGAGGATAAAATAGATATGAGAAGATAAATACTAAAGAGAATAAAAGCAAATGAGAGCTGAGTTCAAATAACAATCGTAAAAGTTCATCCCAACTCTAATGTATATCCCTTTACATATTCATTTCCCAATCCTTTTCTTTTTTTTTCTATTATTTTTTTATTTTTTTTTATTTTTTTTGGGCGCTCTTTCCTTTTTCAACAACCATTTTGTACACACACCCCCACACTTGTTTAAAAACTCATCCATTAACCAAGCTAATGTTCTTTTATTCCCTAAGGTAAAGTAGGAGCACGATTTTTCATTTAAGGCACATAATGAGATAGAAACAAGGAATGGTCAAATAAGCTCAAAGGGGTTAAGCAAAGGAAAATATACAAGGTTGGCAGGAATCAGAGAATTTTCAAGAAGTCAAAAGAGTGCTTGATATCATATTAAAAACAAGGTTGGCTATTTGGTTAAACTAGCTAATTAAGAAAGAGGGCCTCAATCATGTTCATGCATGCAAGTGAAATGTAGCCTCAAAAAGAATCAAAGCAAGTTCTAGAGTGGTCATTAACATGAGCGAAAATCACACAAGAAAGAAGAGAATGGCATAAATGTTGAATCCATCTATTAGGCTCAAAATCTCACAAGGTATGCATCCATCAAACTCAATTCATCAATTCAATCATCCATCACCAAGCATATCAGTTCAAGAAGGGAGAAAAGTTATTCAATCATGCAATGAACCCCTTTTTTTTTAACAAAAAAGAAACATGCTAAAATCTCTCCCCCATACTTAATATAAACATTGTCCTCAATGTGAAAGTGATAAATAAAACGGAAAGAAAAGAGCAACACAACCTGATGAGGGGCGAGATAATGGCAAGCAGAAAAGATGCGTAAGAATCAAAGCTGTAACAAAACCTGAAAACTCACAAAACAAATGAGTAAAATGTAAAACCAAAATAACATGACTGGAATAATATAAAATTAAAGAGGAAATGCGGGTCTTTTAGAGTCAGATTCCCAAGACTGTAACACTTCTGTTCATCTCTGAAGAGATTCCACAATTAAGAAGTTCATGATGTACCAGGCCACAAGAATGCATCTCAAGAGTCAATAAGGTATAACTTACTGACTCCTTACTCAGCCATTCAAAGTGAAGTATGTTTTTATCTTCTCAGATTGCGAAAACCATCCCCAAAGATCTTGAAAACAAATCTAGTTGGGTTGCCTCCCAATAAGCGCTTGTTTAACGTCGTTAGCTCGACGTTGGGACACTTCTTAGTGATCTTTATAATGTGGATGGTAAAAGCCCATCACTTTCACTTCCACATTTTTCAGCTTGAGATGACGTCCATTAGTTTTATTAAGTGAGGTTGGTGAAAAGACTCCACCAGGATCCCATTGGTTGAAACGTGATGACCAAGTTATGGTTGACATAACATGATAGCTTCCACTATGGTCCCATTGGTTGAACTGTAACAACCAAGTGAAGCTTGAAGCATGAGGGTTCACATTGGGGTCCCATTGGTCTTCCTTGACTTCACCAATGGCATGCAATACTTGTAATTTTGCAATCTTGCTTTCATTGATAATGCTGGACCATGGCCTAAAAACAAAATCCACTTCAGTAGTTACTAGCATCTGCTGCCTTTCCTCCTTCTTTGAAAATTCCTCAATGGCCTTCAACTCCACCTCCCTATGTGTTGTAGACTCTGCAACTACATTGTTGATAGACCCTTCTATATCATTAGATCCTGCGTAAACAAAATCATTAGTTTTGAAATATACAGAAATTTCAGCACACACAACACATTTTATATCACCATCATGATCAACACATGAGTTGCAATTGATAGAATCATCAAAACCAATTAAATCAGGAAATTCAAGACACAACTCATCTTGAGTTTCCTCAACTAAGTCTGCATGTAAATCAATATGACAATTGAATGCAGGGAGTTAGGAATTGTTTGGGGAAAAAGTTGGCACGACTCTTGACATCTCGGTTCATTAACGGTGGTTGTCAACCTGGTCAATTTGGGTTGTTAAATCTGAATAGTGGCGGTGAAATTCTGCTGGAACTCAATTTGGGTTTTCATCAAGTCCTCCCATGAAGGCTCAAGTTTTGTGGTTGATGGACTTGTTATCTATTTGGAATGGCTGCTCATATTGAAATGATTGTTCTTTGTAGTGATGCCGTATTGCCATATCCCGGATCCAGGATAGTATTCCCACTAGGGTTGTATGTGTTGAAGAAGGGGTCATAACTCTGTTCTTCTTGTTGGAACTGTGGTTCATCGGAAAATAACCATTTCTTTGCAACAAATTGATCTGGAAAAACAGAACTACCATACTGAAGTGTAGGGCATGCATATGTGGGGTGAGATGAACAAAAACAAATGTTACACACAAGTGTAGCTTCCTACACAGGTGATTGTTGTCTCACTACTATATGTCTTACCAAAGAAGTCAACTCCTCAAGTTTTGACTCCATTATGCATGGTCCATTGTATCCTTAAAATGCAACAGAATGCAACAAAATGATAATGAAAGAAAAAGAAAAAATTAAAAAGAAAGAGTTAGTATGGGATCAACACTCAAAATATGCAAAAATAAATCTAGTTAATATATCTAAACATTTTTAAAAATTATGGAATCAACACGAACAAAATCTACATAAAAATGAAACTAGAAAATGCAATAAAAAATAATAAAAAATTGAAAAAGTGGTCTAAATGATAGAATTTCGAAAAACCAGGGTGACCTCACAGTTTTCTTGAGTCTTGTTTATCAGTGTTTTCCTTCAACCGACCAAGTTTCACTCATTCTCGGGCATGTTTCGGTTCGAAAATTGCAATAGTTACCGTAATCACCTGTTTTCCGTCTTTCCTAAATCAGAAAAATTCAAAAGCTAAGATAAAAACGTTAGTATGGTATGAACAATGTTAGTAAATGAAAAATAACTGTTAGAATAGGTAGGAAAGAACAAAAATTAGTAAGGTTACTCAAAATGAAAAGATTACACCTACGAGGTCCCCCAAGAATGGCGCCAAAATTGACGAGCGCCGAACTCAATCAAAATTATAACCGAAGTTATTACCTAAACTTGTAGTATAGTGAACAACACCGGATCGTCTCCTCAAGGATCGTAGATGCAATTTGATCAAATCAAGTGAAAGTTAGAAAAAGGGGTTTTGATGGTTCAAAGATCGCGAGTGACAAGATTTAAAGAGAAATAACAATTAGAAAAACAGTCAATTCAGAAATCTATCCGAGATTGGGTGGATTCAATCATAGACCTTTCAACAAACATTTGAAGCACATTTGAATGGTTAACTTGGATCTAACCGAGATCTCAGCATCAGATCTAGAATTCATACTAGACAATCGTCCAGAATTCAATTGACAAGTAATAAACATAAATCTGCAATCGCACCATTCATGTAGATATATATCAATTTAAGCACCGAATTCAATTAACCTAGGTACCAATCAAGTAACCTAACCTCTTCAATTACGTGATTAGTTCAGATCAATCAGTTCTAAATTTCATCACGATACTTAATCTTAAACCAAGATCAAATCAGATCAAACATAAACAGAATCACCATTCATGCATTCAAGATCAAGAGAACAGAAGAAGAAGAGAAGAGGAATTCAAATATAAATCAAATACATTACGTAACCAAGGTCTCAAGAATCCAAGCCACAATCTCTTCAAGAGTCCCGAATTGACTAGAAGTGACTTAGCTCTCCATTACAATGAAGGAAAAATATACAAGAACTATGAAAAACTATTTCTAACACTAAGTGTATGTTGTGTTTAGAGCTCTCCACATGCTTCCTTTTATAGAGGATTCAGAGTAGTAGTAGATGGGTAGATGAGATTAGTAGGTGGAATTAGTAGGTGAGCTTGGTAGGTGAGATTGGTAGGTGAGCTTGGTAGGTGAACTTGGTAGGTGAGCTTCCTTGTCTCCGAAAGTATTCATTGCTGAACTCATTGATTTCGTCATTTTTGAGCCAAGTGGTCTTCATAAAAGTTCTAGGAAATTGTATAAGCTTTCCAATGGCTCTGGAAGCACCCAAAAATTCGTCCTACAGCCCAAGATATGACCCAATTACTACAGACTGTTCAGGACCAGTTTCAGCACCTCTATTTTGACTTTCAGACCCAATATCTCCATCAAGGATCCCGAATCAAGTTTTGTGTTTGTCATGAAAGTTGTACATATGGGTCTTAACTTTCAGATCACCAATTTTCAGCCCATTCTATAAACTCAAACTCGAATTATGTTCTGGTTACTACACACTGTTCGGGTTCCAGTCACAAATCCCGTATTCTGATTTCCATGCCCAATTAGCTCCACTAGATGTCTGAAATTGACTTTGAGCTCTTCATCAAAGTTGTAGAGCTCTCTTTTATCTTTCCTACAAGGTAAAGTTCATAATTATCAGACATTTAGAACTCAAGATATGGCCAAAATACAGAAACAGTGTAAGACTCGAATAATGCTGAAAAATCAATTAAGTCCGATTCGAGTTCAAACTTATAAAACATAATCAAATTCAGTCAATTAAGTACATGAAGAGTGTCAATGACTAATAATGAGGGTTTCTTAATGAATAAAATATGTGATTATCAAGCCTCTCACTCTTTCATTTCTTATGGCTGTGTGAGGATGCTAGATTTGCCAATTTCAAACCTCCCTTATGACTTGAAAGTTTCCATTCCCACGGGAAAACCTATAACAACTTCCAAAATATGTCTGAGGCAAAGGTTGATGCAAAAGTTTGAAATACTTGTTTAATCAAAAAGAGTTGAATATGAGGCAAAGGAGGTGGATGGAGTTTTTGAAAGATTATGACTTTGAACTAAAGTATCATCCGGGTAAGGCCAATGTTGTGGTTGATGCACTTAGCAGAAAACTTTTGCATATGTCCTAAATGATGGTACAAAAGAAGGAACTCCTTCAGAACTTCAGAAATTTGAGCCTGGCAACAACTGTGTTACCACATGGTTTATGTTTGAAAAGATTAGATAGTCAAAATGATTTGGAGGCTCAAATTAGAGAAGCTCAAGAGGAAAATGAAGCGTTAAAGCTAATAAATGAGTAGATCCAGTTAGGAAAGAAAAAGGATTTCAACAGGGCTCAAGATGGGACACTTATGTTTAGAAATAGAATTTGTGTTCCAAGAAAAGATGAAATCAAAGAAAAGATTTTAGAAGAAGCCTATAAGAGTAGATACACCATCCATCACGGAGCCACAAAAATGTATCAAGACCTCAAAAAGATGTTTTGATGGCCATACATGAAAGGACATATAGTTCAATATATGTGCAAATGCTTAATTTGCCGAAAAGTGAAAATAGAACACCAAAGACCTTCAGGACTTCTTCAATCCTTGGAATTCCTGAATAGAAATAGGAAAACATATCAATGGATTTTGTGATTGGATTGCCAAGGACCCAGTCAAACTATGATGCCATTTGAGTTATAGTGGACAGATTGACAAAATCAGCACACTTTTTAGCCATAAAGGCTAGTTGTCCATTAGATAGATTAGCCTAGCTGTATCTCCAAGAAATAGTCAAATTGCATGGAATCCCCTATAGTATAATATCAGATAGAGATCCTAGATTCACATCTAGATTTTGGGGATCCTTGCAAAAAGCCTTTGGCACAAAGTTGAAGTTTAGCACAACCTATCATCCACAAACCGATGGTCAAACTGAGAGAACCATCCAAACTCTAGAAGATATGCTAAAAGCATATGTGCTAGACCAACAGGGAAGTTGGGATAGGTTTTTACCCCTTATAGAGTTTGCCTACAATAACAATTATCATACTATCATAGGAATGACACCCTATGAAGCCTGGCATAGCAGAAAATGTAGATCACCCTTATGTTGGTAAGAAGCAGGGGAGCAAACTATCTTAGAACCAGATCTAGTACATCAGACCACAGAGTTGATCAAAATGATCAAGGATAGGATGTTAGCAGCACAAAGTAGGCAAAAAAGTTATGCTGATGAGAGGAGAAGTGTAACACCATAATTAGGTCGTACTCACCTCTATAGGACAATGGAGTAGACTTCCTGAACTCTGAGAGGTCCTAGAAGTTCTGATTCCTTCCAACTAGAGCCTCTTGAACTGGCTGCTTATGCTGGACTGGTGGTGGTACAGGTGGGGATTCTAGTTGTCGTTCAGTTTCCAAGCTATCCAACCTTCTATTAATAGCTGACGTCTAATCTTGCATAGCCTTGGCCATTGCCATTAATGCCTCAACCATGTTATTGTCCTCACTAGAAGAATTCTCATTTCCTCTAGTACTACGCCTAGGAGAAGCCATAGTATCCTCTACATACAACAGATCCAATATCAAGTTGATTAGTCTCAATACAACATATTTGTGTAACAGTAACTAATAATATCCATAACTAATACAAATCATGCAAACATCTCACAAAAGAGATAAGAAATACACAACATACATCTAAACTACTAACTTGCCTACGCATAGTCAGTCCATACCCCAAGTCAACAGGATGAACTTCTCTGATACCATAATGTAACACCCTAACACAACTATCTCAATATACCTTAATTATATAAAGATATGAAGCATTAAACATGTTACTTCTATTCTAAATATTACCTTAATTCCATATAACTAAACAAGTAAATAAGGAAAGTCACGATAAAAGTAAGTCATACTTAAATACATCAAAAGCCTTTAGCGGCAAAGTGTTATATATACATCATGACTACAACTTTGAGTAGAAATTTACAAGAGTTCTCAAGTAGTAAAAGTAAAAAACTATCGATTTCTCCTTGCTTTTCCTTGAACTTCTTTAACCCTCGGTAAGGGGTCTTAACCTGCTTTTACCATGGAAACACGAAAAGGGATAAGAACATAAAATTTCTCAATAATAAACATGTATTTCATGGTACCCATTAATGTAAATCATTTATAAATATAATTGATAACCATATTATATTGTTGCCCATACAACTGTATAATGTATAGAACTCTAATATACCTCGATATTACACAATCACCCATACAACTGTATAACATCAACCAAACTTCGCAAATTGCTGAACTCGCTTCAATGCCTAACATAGGATTTAACTCATCCCAAGGCTCGTGTTAGTAAGTTAGATTCACTTTACTACACTTACATAAGGTTGATCATATTCCTCATGTTACTTGACAAATAGTTTAGCTCACTACATTGCCTTAGGTGAATGAAGTATTGTACTGACACTTACCTCTCCCAATTACCCCCTTAGCAAAGAGTTTAACTCTCTAATTTGCAAGGTTAAGAGTTTAGATCACTTCCTTAATTCGGATAATGGTTATAGGGTTTTACTCAAACATGTAAAGGAACCAACGTTAACTAATACTCTACTTCAACCATCTTAAGGAGATAATAAAGTATTTCTATAAAAATTTGCATATTCAACTCAACTTTGATTATAAGAGAATAAATTATGCCCTTATGATAAGTACACTTTCTTATCAATCTTGTATCTAGTTTACCTTACAATCACAATTCAAGTGATTTTCTAAACCACATAAGTGTGCATAAGGTCCTAGATAACTAATTCAATTATTCAATAACTATTGAATAACTTAAAACTCAATTTGTACTTATATAGTAGGTGATTATTTCCTTTGTAAAATATCCTTAAAAGTATCTTAATACACTTAAGAAAGCATAAAAGAATGATCCCAACTAGTAGGGAACTTTTAAACATCAAGAATAACATTCTTGAAAAATCCTAGAACTCACGCCTAGGCGTGACTTTCCCACACCTAGGCGTGACCGTCTCTATCTCGCCTGGCTAAGAAACAGAACACCCCACACCTAGGCGGTTTAGTCATGCCTAGGCATGACTCTGCGATTGAAAGTTCTGCAGAATTCTACAGAATAGTTTTACTATTCCATTAACTAAATTCACCACTCCAATCACTAAAAATCTGATTCTAAGATATCTCAAACCTCAAATATGATCCATTAACATATTATAACAGTTAGACAAACTTAATTTCACTTAATCATAGATTAATGAAAAAGTTCACCATCTAAAACCTAAAATCCCCATATTTTTCTCCAATGGAAAACAATGGTTCTTAAGGGTTAAGAACTCATCGTCATACATCCAATAAATTACAAACACTATAATTTAACACTTGGAATTGAAAACTAAGCTCAAAACATAGATTTACTCATCAAATCCATCTCTTATAATTCATGTAACCTAACTTCAACCATAGATAAAAATAGAAGAAGAGAGATGAAGTTTTAGGTTAGAATCTCATACCTCAAACTCTTGATGATAGTGGTTGATCAACCTTGGCCTTACCCTTAACTTTCTTGCTCTTTTCCTCTTCTTCTCCCTTAGCTTTTTCTCTTTTTCTTTCTTGTTTCTCTACTGCTCCTTGGCTTCCTATTTTTCGTGAATGAGAAAGGAGAATATGAGTGAAATATATGAAAGAACAAGTTAATTATATGGGGTTGCCGTATAAAACTTGTTTCACTTAAGATATTTCACTGATATTATTTGATCTGCTAAAAATACTTAGATTTAGCTAAATCAAGTTTTTCAGCTTCCAACAACTTTAAAATAAATACTAAGATTCATTAAAATTACTATTTCATCAAAATCTTAATTTTTCATATATTCTACAAGTCCATCAGGCATTAAATGCACAACCTGTATGCCTAAAAATACCAAACTAACTCTAATTGTTCTCAAATTTTAATTACATCCTCTTACACCTAGTTGTGACTTAGAAACAACTTCTCTTGACTTATTTCCCTTTACTTAGCCATTTATGCTACTATTTGAGTCATTTTAAGCTTTTTTTCATACTCTAGGTTGCAACAAAGTGCCTAAACTAACTCAGTTTGTCACAAAATAAACAAACATATCAAGCAAGTGTTATGTTACCTTTGTAACCATAAACTAGTCTAATATGCTAAAAAGAGGTTGTTACATTACTCCCTTCCTTTATTAAAAATTTTTGTCTCCAAAATTGTTTACCTCATAAAAATAACTCTGGGTAATCTAGCTGCATACGGGACTCTAACTCCCATGTAGCCTCCTTTGTGCCTACCTCACCCCACATGAATTTCACCAGAAAAATCTGTTTACCTCTACGCTCTTTGACCCCTCTATCTACAATCCTCATCGGTTTCACTACATTAGACAAATCATCTATTAACTGTATTGATTCATTTTGTATGATGTGTGAAGGATCTGGATTGTACTTTCTGAGTTGGGATACCTGAAAGACATTATGAAGGTTTAACAAACTGAGTGAAAGGGCTATCTAGTAAGCTACAGGTTTGACTCTTTTTAGAATTTGGTAGGGACTAATGAAACGAGGGTTTAATTTCCTAGTTTTCAAAGCTCTACCAATTCCAGTCGTATTAGTGACCCTTAAGAAAACATGTTGACCTTCTAGAGGTCTCCTCCTTCTGTCAGCATAACTCTTTTGCCTACTTTGAGCTATAGCCATCTTATCCCTAATTATTATGATTTGATCTAAAGTTTGTTGTACAAACTCAGGTCCTAGAATAACTTTCTCTCCAACCTCGTACCAACATATAGGGGACCAGCACTTCCTACCATACAATGCCTCATATAGTGTCATTCCTATACTGGCATAATAACTATTGTTGTTAGCAAACTCCACTAAAGGCAAGGGCCTATCCCAACTACTCTGCTAATCTAAAATACATGCTCTAAGCATATCTTCTAGGGTTTGGATAGTTCTCTATGACTGTCCATCTATTTGTGGATGATATGTTGTGAGGCACGGTCGTGCCTGCCCCTAAAATTGGAATTTTGCATCCTGGACCATCACACGCCTGTGTCTAACTCATTTGAAGCTTTTGAGTTGGAGGCACAGTCGCGCCTCACTTCAAAACTTCTGAAACACAATTTTGACAAATTAGGCGCGTTTTCTGATGAATTTGGTGACTTTGTCTAATAAGCACGGTCGTGCCTAAATTAGGCACGGTTGTGCCTGTTCTTTTTACTTGAATTAGTGTCCAAAACTCATCAGATTCATTATGAAACGCTACTAAGAGCCTCCAGGATGAAGACAACACTATTGGGGGTCATTTTGGAGACCTTTTAAGCAGAGAAACTAGGAGAAACTTGGGAGGAAGGAGGATTAAAGGCTAGATTAAGGCAAGACCAAGAACAAGGTCAACCATTGAGTTATCTTCTTCATCTTATTCATTTGCTTTGGAATTATGGTTGTATCTTTCCTCTTTGATCTTGTTTGTGCTGTAATGGCTATGAGTGGCTAAACTCTTTTCTAGGATTAGGATGAAACTCTTTATTTTCCTATTATGAATTGTTGATTTGATTCTCTATTAATGAAGTTATTACTCTTGATTCATTCTTGGTATGCTTAATGCTTGTGGTATATTGTGCGCTATATTTACATGATTTTAGGCTTTAGATGAAGGATCGAAAGATGAAATCTAATTGCTTGATAATCCAAGAATTGAACTTAGGAATTAATGCCTAGACATAGGGTTAAGTCCTTCGAGTGTAAAACGATTATCATGAATCTTAATGGGTTAGAACTTGGAATAATTGTCATGAGAATGAGATTGATAAAGTTTTAGCACGTTTTTAGTGCCAAGACATTGGGCTTTAAATAATTTAGGACAAATCACCTTCAAGAACATAATTAAATATTGACAGAGATAGAATCACAATTTATCATAGGGGATAGTGTAGTAGATTCCAAGTCCTAGAGCTTTAAATCCTTGTTGAATCTCATATTTTCTAGTTTTTATTGCTTACCTTGTTACTTAATTCTTCGCATTAATTTCAATATAGCTTCTACCATTGCTTTTATACGCTTAAACAATTGAAATAGTCGCAAGAGTTAGTAATTAACCGATCCTTGTGGGAACGATATTTATTTACTACTTGTATGATCCGTGTACTTGCGGAAACATCATTGCACAATTTGTTGATATTGAAGCACTTGATTTGAGGCTAATGAGATACAAACATGTCTCCTTGATCATTCTCTCATAATCTGTGTTTAGCTTCATGGAGTAGGGAATTGGTCATATTGTGCATGTGCATAGTCAGTCAACATCTCATCGTGGCATTTACGTATTTGTTAATTTATCTATTGAATTATCTGTTTATCTATCTATTGAAATATTTATTGAAATATCTGTTGAATATTTATTGAATGACCTGCTGTATGAAATAATGATTTATATGTGTATTTTTTAGCTTGGAATGGCATTACTGTCATTTGTTGTTTCTGTGCTGCCATGTTGGTATTGTTGTTGGATGTTTCACCTCTTTATTATGTTATTCTATTATGTATATATATATGCTTGATGAAGACTGAGAACGAGGCAAGGTAGACTCTATCTTTTTGTTGTTTTGTTTTGTTGGCGATGGCTGCTAGAAGAGATTTCTTAGGTTATGTTAGAGTACAATTTCTTGATGGTATCGACGCGTGGCTTATTGACTGGGCCGCTAAGAGGGTTAGGTACATAGGGGACGTGACCTTATCAATTCGTAGGGTTCGTGATGGGGAACCTTTCTTTTCTCTTGATGTTACAGTGCACTTGGAGTTCAACATGCCCATGAGAGAACTGTAGGGTGACCGCTTTTACACTCCATATGAGGACTCGTTGGCCCGTGAGCCTGTGGCTCCTATCAAGATTACCTTTTCTGAGGAGGATCCGTCTGTGGGTCCTTCTCTATAGTTTGTGAAGTCTGATGTGTTTTGTGGCTTTGGGGCTTGATGTCTTTTGTTATTTTGGTGGCAAATATGTAAAATCCTTGGGCATGTAAAACTTTTGTTTATATTTTACGAAGGCTCTTTGATGTATATAAATACATATGATAAGTATTATTTTGGTATGGTATATGGAAGGTATGAAATGTTCTTTATCTTATTTTTAGCATATTAAAAGAAAAAAAAGAAAACAAATTGACAATTTCGTATACTTATTTGATAATAGGTGATATTTTATGAATCGTGTTTTGGTTTTAGTTTTCTTTTGAGTTTCGTTGTTTTTCGCAAAAGTTGTGATGCCCTTTGTTCTTGAGAAGAAGGGCATTACAAGAATAAATACTAAGATTCATCACACAAGCAGTATGCTTAAAAATACCAAACTGACTCCATTTTTCATGAAAATTTAACTATATCTTAATTAGCTCATTTGTGACTAAGAAACAAATTATCCATATCTTTTTCCCTTACCTAAGTAACTTATGTCTTTAAATGAGTCATTTTAAGCTATTTTTCATATTCTAAGTTGCAACAAAGTACCTAAACTAACTTAGTTCGGCACAAAAATGAACCGGCATATTCAACAAGTAATATGCTACCTATATAGCCATATACAAGACTAACATGTTATAGAGAATATTACATTTCTCCCCTCATTTTTTAAAAATTTTGACCCCAAAATTGCTTAACTTGCATAAACAACTCTGGGTAGTTCTACTGCATGTGGGACACTAGCTCCCAAGTAGCCTTCTCAATGTCAAAGCCACATATAACATTCACCAGAGGAATTTGCTTACCTCTAAGTTCTTTGACCCCTCTGTCCACGATCCTCACTGATTGTACATCATAAGACAAATCACCTCTTAACTATATAGATTCATGTTCTATGATTTGCAAAGAATCTAGATTATACTTTCTTAATTGAGACATATGAAAGACATCATGGAGGTTTGACAAACTAGGAGGAAGGGCTATCTAGTAGGCTATTGGTCCAACTTTCTTCAAAATTTGGTAGGGACCAAGAAAACGAGGATATAACTTTTGGGTTTCCAATGCTCTACCAATCCCTATTGTAGGAGTAACTCTTAAGAAAACATGTTCTCCTTCATCAAACTTAAGAGGTCTTTTTCTCTTGTCAGCATCGCTCTTTTGCCTACTTTGAGCAGTAACCAACCTATCCTTAATCATCTTGATTTGTTCTATGGTCTGCTGGACCAACTCTGGACTTAGGATGGTTCTCTCACCTTCCTCATAACAACATAGAGGTGATCTATACTTCCTTCCATATAAAGCCTCATAAGGTGCCATACCTATGCTAGAGTGATAGCTATTGTTATAGGCAAACTCCACTAGTGTCAAGAATTTATCCCAATTTTCTCGTTGATCTAAAACACATGCTCTAAGCATATCCTCAAGGATTTGGATAGTTCTCTCTGTTTGCCCATCAGTTTACAGGTGATAAGTCATACTAAGGCTCAACTTAGTCCTGAAAGCCCCTTGTAAGGCTCCCTAAAATCTAGATGTGAATCTAGGGTCTCTATCTAACACTATACTCATGAGGACTCCATGTATCTTAACTATCTCTTTCAAATATAGTGGAGCTAATTTCTCTAAAGAATAGTTGGCTCTCATTGGTATAAAGTGGGCAGATTTGGTTAATCTATCCACTACGACACAAACTGCATCATAACCTAACTGAGTTTTGGGCAAATCTGTTACTAAGTCCATAGAGATCTTATCTTATTTCCACTCAGGGATCCCTAAAGACTGTAAGGGTCTTGCAGGTTTCTAATGTTCAATCTTTACTTTCTGACAAGTTAAACACCTTGAGACATATTCTGCTACGTCTCTTTTCATTCTAGACCACCAAAACATCTTCCTTAAATCTTGGTACATCTTAGTGGTTCCGGGATGGATGATATACTTACTTTTGTGAGCTTCCTCTAGAATCCTCTCTTTAATCTCCGACTCTCTTCGAACACAAAGTTTGTCTCTAAGCTTTATTATTCCTTCATCAGCCATATCAAAATCCTCTTGGGTTCCTAAAAAGATATACTCACTAATGTCCCTTAGAGCTTCATCCTTCTTTTAAGCTTCTAAAATTTGAATCCTTAAGTCATTTGCTATGTCCACTCTACTCACAAAGAGACTATGTGGTAACACAGTCACCGTGAGACTCAAATTCCTAAAACTCTTAAGAAGTTCACTCTCTTGGACCATCATCTGAGACGCATGTAGGGATTTCCTACTTAGTACATCAGCTACTACATTGGCTTTACCCAGGTGATACTTTAACTTGAAGTCATAATCTTTTAAGAATTCTATCCATCTTCTTTGTCTCATGTTCATCTCCTTCTAATCAAATAAGTACTTTAAACTCTTATGATCCCTAAACACCTCAAATTGGACTCCATAGAGGTAGTGTCTCCAAACTTTTAAGGCAAAAGCTATAGCAGCTAACGCTAAATCATGCATAGGGTAGTTCTCCTCATGTGGCCTTAACTGCCTTGATGCATAGGTAACTACTCTCCTATCTTGCATTAGAACACACCCTAATCTCATCTTTGAAGAATCACAAAGTACCTCAAAGTTCTTATGGGGATCCATAATTACCAATACTGGGGTAGTAGTCTACCTCTTCTTTAGCTCTTAGAAATTATTCTCATAATCTTGAGTCCACTCAAAAGTACTACCCTTCCTAGTCAACCTAATCAATGGCAGCGCTAACTGAGAAAATCCTTTAATAAACTTTTTGTAATACCCAGCCAAGCCTATAAAGCTCCTAATCTCAATCATAGTGGTGGGTTTCTCCCACTGTAACACTACTTCTATTTTGCTGGGGTCCACTGAGATTCCTCCTTGAGAAATAACATAGCCCAAAAACTAAACTTCAGTTAGCCAAAACTCATACTTGGACAATTTGGCAAGCAACTTCTTATCTTTGAGCATCTCTAAAACTACCCGATGTTGCTTATGTTCTTCCACTGTCTTAGAATAGATAAGGATGTAATCAATAAAAACTACCACAAATCTGTCTAGGTAGGGTCTAAAAATCCTATTCATGTAATCCATGAATATCGTTGGTGCATTTGTCAACCCAAAGGACATCACAAGGTACTCATAATGTCCATACCTAGTTCTAAAAGCGGTCTTAGGGATATCCGCTCCCTTAATTCTGATTTGATGATATCCGGATCTTAAATCAATCTTGGAGAACACTGAAGCTCCTCTTAATGAATCCATCAGATCATTTATCCTAGGCAATGGATACTTGTTTTAGATGGTTACCTTGTTCAACTATCTATAGTCAACACATAACCTTATGGTACCATCTTTATTCTTCACTAGTAACACTAGTGCTCCCTAAGGAGAAACACTAGGCCTATTGAACTCCTTGTCCAACAACTCCTCTATTTGTTTCTTCAGCTCTGCTAACTTTATAGGTGTCATCCTATAGGGTGCTATAGAGATAGGTCATGTCCCTGACACTATGTCTATAGAAAACTCTATTTCTCTCCCTGGTGGTAACTTAGCTATGTCACTCGAAAATACCTCTAGGTACTCCCTCACCACAGATATATTATCTAGGTTCTGCTCAACCTCTACATCAAATGAGGAAAGAAGAACATATCCTAGAGCTTCTTCTACCATGCAGTGATTGACTTGATTAGCATTGAGATAGACAAACTCAGAAGAAACAACTCTGGTAGGAAAATCATCCATAAAAACTAGAGTCTTATCTGAACAATTTAAGACTACATGAATAGACGATAACCAATCCATACTAAGGATGGCATCTATATCTACAAGGGGTAAACAGATAAGATTCGCAAAGAAGACTCTTTCTTCTATTCTTATACAATAATCATGACATACTTTTGAAGTTATGATTAGTTTACAGGTTGGTGTAGAAACAGATAGGTCATTTGGTAGTTCTGAAACAAGCAAATCCGACATCCTTACAGAATCATAAGAAACAAAAGAGTGGGATGCTCTAGAATCATACATGACATTTAAAAGATGATTATGAATTATGCATTTGCCTTTAATAAGGTCGGAAGACTAGGCCACCTCCTTCTCGTTTAGAGTATAAACTCTCCCTTTGGCTGACAGCTTTGGGGTAGGCTCATCTTCCTTTCTTTAAGGACAATCTCTGGAAAAATGTCTCGGGTGCTCACAAGTGTAACACACGGACAGGCCCGCCAAACATGGTTTGCCTCCATGTATTTTCTCACACTTAGGACATCTGGGTATCTTAGAATCTGTCTGTACCTGCTTGCCCTTTCATTGAGGATTGTTAGTTTTAGAAATGCCCTTCTTAAACTTATCATCCTCACGCTTCCTTTTTCTGAAACTCTTGTGACTTATGCGCTAAAAGAACCTTGTGGTCACATTATTCCACAATTCAACATTTACTTATCAAAGATGGGAAATCTCTAATCTCCAGGGGTCGAATGACCCTCTGCATATCTTCTCTCAAACCTTCTTCAAATTTAATGCACTTCCACACTTCATCTGGATTAAATTTGATGTAAGAGGAAAACTTTGATAACTCGTCAAATTTGGCCACATATTGACCAATTGACATCTCACCTTGCACAAGCCTTAGAAATTTCATCTCCTTTGCACGTTGCACATTTTGCGAAAAATATTTTCTCAAGAAGGAATTTCTGAACACCTCCCAAGTGATAGGAGTTCTGGATGGATCTAGTAACCTCTTTGCATCAATCCACCAGTCCTCTGCCTCCCCTTCTAGCATGAAGGAAGCAAAAAGATTCCTCTAACTGTTTGAGCAAGTCATAACCGTGAAAATCTTTTCCATTTCCTTCCACTATCCAACTGCTCATACCGGGTCATATTCCCCTTTGAAAGATGAAGAATTGGTCTTCTTGAATTCTGACAAATCTACAAAAATATGATTCCTTCCAATATGTACCTCTCGTACTGGTGGTGGTATAGGTGGCAGTGTTGGTGGCGGAGGTGGATTATTTTTCATCCTCTCTAGAACCCTTGTAGTGATAGCTGCTTGGTCCCTCATGGCATTGGCAGTTGTGGTGGCAGCGGTCGTCTGCTTCTTCATGGCATTGGTCATTGCCCTAACAACATTTTCCATACCTTCTCCTTCCCTAGATGATGAGTTCCTAGTCTCTCTAGCTTGCCTAAGAGGTTCCATAGTTTCTTGTACACACAGAACAGTATATATTGAGTTGATCAGTTCCAATATCATGTAACCATGCAACAGTAGCTAATAACATTCAAACCTAAGGCCAATCACGCAATTTCATCAAGGTATCTCACATAAGAGATAAGAAAAGCATAATTCTTAGTAGGGACCCCTAACATGCCTAAGCATAGTCAGTCCATACCCTGGCTCAATAGGATTAACTGCTCTGGTACCATAATGTAATGCCCTAATACTGAATTCTCAATAAATATAACATTTATAATGATAAACAGCATTACAACGTCACTACATACATAATAGTCTGATAAAATATCCATAATGTACACTAGAGTCATTATAGAGAGTGTTATGAAATGTGGAAAACATACTTACATATATAAATATACAACGTTAGTCTAAGAAAGGCTTAGTGTAATACATAAACTATTTATATAGCAAACTAGTATAATAAATACAACGTCTGAACTAGAAGCAATAAAAACTAAAACTGTGCTAGTCTTTGAACTCCTTTTTCTTCTTACTCTATGAAGAGAGTTCACTTGGATTTACATGGCAACACAACGATGTGATAATCTCAGTATGAGTAAATCAAAACCAATCATACATAACATAATAAACATAATCTTAACACATGCTATAATAAGATATGTTTAAAGTCTATACAAGGTTTAACTTTAGTATCTAGCTAAACAAAGTTAATCATACATATATTCATACTCTAGAAAGACTTTGAATTTCTCTGAATGTATGTATGATTAACATTTAGCTCAAAGGCCTATGCTTTTCTTATCTATGCTAAGTGGTTATTTCCATATTGAAATATCCATAATAGCTTCTCAAGATACTCTAGAAAGCATGCATAAGGGGTCTTATCTAATAGGATTCCCTGTTACCTCAAGATAAAAATCTTGTAAAATTCTGCATTAGGCGCTCAAGTGCTAGTAATTGGGCACTCAGGCGTTGGACGCACGCTCAGGTGCTCTGGAAAGGGGTGCTTAGGCGCCCTGTGTGTGCATTAGGCAGCAAATTCTCTAGTTCTAGGGCGCTCAGGTGCTACCTCATGGGCACCCAGGCATTGGGATGGCATAATGTATGCCTTGTTTCTGGGTATTGGGCACTCAGGCACCAAAAAGTTGGGGCTTAAGCGCTGGCACACTAGAATAGATTTCTGCAGGAGTTCATCTTCTGCATAATTTATCCCCAAATCAAATCCATCCCTTCTAAAATCTTACTTTGATGTTTTCTAACATCATTCATGCTCTAAAAACTTGTTGTAATCCTTATTCTCTCATTTCAATGTTACAACATCAAGAAATTAAATCAAAAATCACTTAAGACCCATTTTCTAACTTAAGCACTCATGGAAGAATCAAGAACAACCTACGTCCTAAATCATCTCCATGCATCAAACATGATAAAATCAAGCCATTATCAAGTCCTCAAACAAGAATCAAGCATGAACAACCATAAGCAACACTCAAACTATTTTTTATCAACAATAAAAGACCTTAGAAAAGTTGGAGAAATGGAAGAGAATAGCTATGGAAAACAAGTTCCCTACCTCTTGTTGTGCAACTTAAACTTCATACCTTAGATTTTCCTTTGGCCTTTCTCTTTTGCTCCTCTTCTTCCCCTTGCTTTCCCTTCCCTTCTTCCCTTTTCTTTCCCATGTTTTCTGTTTCTGTTTCTGCTCCCCCAAAGAGCTGTGGATGAAGAGAAAACAAAGGGTAAAAAGTCAAGGCAAAGATAGGATCAAAGCCACTTAACCAAAAGCTGGAACTTTATATCACTTAGGAATACTTTAATCTCACATATTTAAGTTTCCTAACATTCAACAACTTTAGAATAAATATTAAAATTCATCTAAATTATTGTTTTATCATTTTCATGATTTTTCATATCTACTACAAGTCAATCTGTCATTAAAACACACAACCAGTATGCTTAAAAATACCAAACTGACTCCATTTTTCATGAAAATTTAACTACATCTTACTTAGCTCATTTATGACCTAGAAACAAATTATTCATATATGTTTCCCTTACCTAAGAAACTTATGCCATTAAGTGAGTCATTTTAAGCTACTTTTTCACATTCTGAATTGCAACAAAATACCTAAACTAACTTAGTTTGTCACAAAAATGAACTTACATGTTCAGCAAGTAATATGCTACCTATATAACCATATACAAGACTAATATGTTATAGAGGATATTACAAAATATGGTGGAAGAAAGAAAAAGGGATAAGCTCATTTGACTTCCATGATGTAATGGAAGTGTTGTATCTTATAGGAATACTTTAATCTTCCTTTATCCATTTTTCTAACTTTCATCAGTGTTATAAAAAATTTTAGGACTTCATTTAGTCCTAATAGTCATATTTCAATAACTTTCTATATATTATTAACTATCGCTTAAGCTCTATTACTCTTACTTAAGTTAAGTTAAACCTAAGTAATTAAGCTAATAGACTTATAGGCATCTAACTTAACCTGTATTCATTTCCAAAATATTCTTCATCCTCTACTTGACGTCTCCACAAAATCTCATAATTTTATGAGCTACTTTCTTATTTAATATAGCTTTAAACACTCATTTTGTGTTATTAAAAATACCAAATTTGCTGAGTTAATTTTTCAAAATTTACCATAACTCATTCTAATTATGTATAATTTAGAAATAAATTTTTTATATTTATTTTCATCATCGAAGCCATTTATGCCAAGTTTTGGGTTAATATAAGTTACTTTTCACAATCTGTGTTTTGACATTATGCTTAAACTAACCCAGAGGGTCACTATAATTATTAGGCAACTCACACAAGTGTTATTGAGCTTCCATAACAATAATTAAAGCTATCAGGTTAGGGAGGATGTTACAGTTACCACCACCACTGGAGTTGATGCGTCAAGACTCTAGAATAGGCAAGAGGTTGACTTGAATGGGAAGAAAAGATGGAAATAGGGACTTAGGGCTGATGAAATGCTCCGTTTCTGGCTAAAATATGAATGAACTACACCCAACCACCCCAAGCTGTATTAGCACACACTAAAATCATACCCAAAACAAAAAATAATAATAAAAAAAGAAATTGGTATGTACCTGTTTGTGGTTATTTTTTGTCAAAACTAACGACTACTATTTTTTATTCAAGATCTAATATCTAGGAGCAAATTGACTCATCTTAGGACTTTCAAGTTTCTGGTGATTGGCAAAATTACTAAGCAACTATCAATTGATCAAGTGTCTATAAAAGAGTATGTCCAAAAACAGTTAGCCTTGTGATATGAACGTTAATAAACAAAATGGAATTGAAATGACAACGTTAAAACTTACTGGAAGTAAAGTGGCAGAAAGGAAATGTCAAAAGTAAACTTGACTAAAAGTAAACTTAACATAAAGATAAATAACTGTCAAAAGTAAATTTGCAGAAAGTAAACTGACAGAATATAAATGGCAGAAAGTAAATGCCAGAAATGTCAATGTTGATGTAGTGTACTGAAAAAAACATCTTTGGAGTTTGTGTGTGTTCAAGTGAAGATTAAAGCATAAAAAGTGCAGAAAATGAATGAATATACAAGAACACGTGGAATGAACAAAATGCATAAAGTAAATGTTGAAAGCATAAATTTGTACTAAGTTGGAAAAAGATTAAAAGGAACTTACAGAAAGGTAAAATGCATGGAAATTAACCTTGAAAACAAGTAAACTATGGAATCAAGAAAGAACTTGAAAAGTGAACAACGAAGAACATGAACAAACATGTATGAACTTGAAAGAACTAAAATTGAAATTACATTAACTAGAATGTAAAAACTACAAATTACATGAATGATAAACAAACTAAAATATAGAGAGAAATGTGAATTGAAAGTGGCGGCCATACTTGACTGATAATCCATCAATCCGTGAGTGTCACACTAGGGACTTAGGAGCTATAGGATGTATAGAGTGTGTTGTAAGTAGATGGAGCAGCCTATTGCTTCGTTCAATCTTCTATTTATAAGCAAATGGTATTTCCCTTTGGCACTTATATTTTGGATTCTGTTGCCCCTAAGATGTTGCCATCTAACAATCATGCAGTTTCCAGCTTGTGCTTTAATTTTCACGTGGCTTTCCACGTGGTAACCGCTGTAAATAGTGGGTGATTTTTTTCTTCTCTCCAACTTCTAACTTCCCATGATGCGACATTCTTATCTTTTCAACATCAACTTTGGGAGCTACCCATGTTCAAAGATGAGACCCACTATGATCTTCTTTCAGCTTGCAAATTTTTCCTCGTCGACCATAAGCTTCGACGTTGACAAAACTTCATTCGCATGGCTTCAACATACTAGCATAGCTTCACTTCACAAACAATTTGGAACTTTGCACTTGAAGCTTCATGATTTATCTAGGTCTTGCTCTTTTGTTGAATTCACTTATCTCATGACACTTGGTTTCTGTCGAATCTTTCATTATGTCGACATGGTCTTCTTTGACTTGTGATCCTAACTGAACCAATTTTCAAAATGTTGTTGATGTCGATTGGCTGCTTTATTGATCACTATCTTCGACAGATTCTTGAAACATAGTGTTTTCAACGGCTTTATATTGCCTACTTTCTGTATTTGTCGAAATAGCTAATTTTGACCCTTAACAGTACCTGGTACATACCCCTCCGTACCTAAGGTGTACCCATTCCAGGTACAAGTACGCAAGCCTTTTGAGCGTACCTATGCTTGAGAAACCTCATCCATTTTTCTGTTAAAACAAAATTAACGATGTTCCCATTTTTCTCCATCCCTTTTGTTTTAGTCCGCTCGAATTCGACCCACATACCCACTCCCCTCATCTTCTTCTCCATTTCCCTGTACAGTTGTTTATGAGCCTCATGTGATTGGGAATATAAAGAGATATCACAAGGAATAGTCTAATAAGAGTGAATTACGTATACTGAGAAAATGAAGGTCAAGAATCAAAATCAGTTATACAACTTCTACATTTAGTAGTTTAGTCACCTTAATCTATAATTTTCGCACTTCACTTCAAACCTCTATATTTAGTTGTGGATTTATTATAATTGGAAAAACTTTGTGACAATATGAAATTAGTTATGCTCTTTCTGGTTGTTTTGTGAATTGAATAATATCAATACTCTATTATGATAAGTTATTCTGAAGTATCAATGATGATATACACTAGCACTTTTTTTGGCTTGCTCTCTGATGAATAATTGTGCCATCGGTGATGGGCTTGGGGGCGATGGGGCAAGATCTCATACCATTATTATGTCCACTTTGAATATATTGTACGCTTGCATACCTCGCAATACAACACCATCTTCTACCTTTCTAAATTTTCTTGCTCTCTCATAACTCTTGCTTCTGTTTTGTGATGGTGTGAGAAATTGAAAGTAACCGTCGAAACAAAATTTTGAAAAATCGAATGCAGTAGGAGAATAGACAATAAATTATAAAAGTGGGAATGACATTAAAAAATGATGTCTTTTTTAAATATATACTAGCACTTTCTTTTGGCTTCGTTGGCTTTGGAGAAGGTGCCTTGCTCTTCGACGAAGAATTGTGCCACCGGTGATGGGTTTGGGGCGCTGGGGCAAAACCTTATACCATTTGTTATGTCCACTTTCAATATATTCTACACACAAGTTGCATACCTCGCGATACAACACCATCTCCTACCCACCTAAATTTTCTTCCTCTCTCAGAACTCACTTTTGCTCCTGCTTTGTGCCGGTATGTGAAAATGAAAGTATCCGTTGAAACAAAATCTAGAAAAATCTAATGCACCAAAAGAATAGATAATAAATTATAAAAGTGGGAACGACCTTATAAAATGATGTCTTTTTTAAATGAGTTGCCAAATCTTAATTGGGGTCATACAGGGAATGGGATAGAAAATAGGGATAGGTGATTTATATCCTGTAATACGTACTCAAATTCCCGCAAACTGTATAGACGGTATCCAAGCGTCATATGAAAGATTTGATGAAGAGAAGCTTCCAAGTTTTGATAGAGTGAAGAGCCCTTATTATAAGTGTCACAACTTAAATGAGTTAAAGAGCACAAACAGATATGTTACTTTATGGCTAAATTAATGTACATGTTCTTATAATTTTTGAAACCTGGATTTAGTCTATTATTATAGACCTATTTGAATTTCTAAAACATACAAACATTTGTTGATTAATATAACCTTAATATATCTGCAATTACAAGAGATTGTAGTACTCCTAAATCCTCTAGACTTCTATGCAATTGTTGAAAAGACCTCTTAATCATGACAATGCCCGTGGGGTTATTCGTATAGTAATGTTTATGAAGATATTCTGATCAAATACTAGAAAACACATCTTCAAGACGTCATTAACGATTTATGTTGCATGTTTTAAGGGTTTGGAATTTGGAAGTTCGTCAATCTCTTCACCTTTCTTGCAATTAAATTGAAAATAAGATAGCTTAACCCAAGGGGTTCGTTTGAAGGTGAACGAGAATGTGATGTTTAGCACACTATCACAAGTTTGTGTGTAAGCCAATTACTTTAGGTCGGAGTGTAAGAAAAATCCTTGTAAATTTACTAGTCTTGACGTTGATGACTTTGCCTTTAGCCAAATCAAGGAAGTGGATGATTCCAGATGGGCACAAGCTAGCCAAAACACTACATCACTACAATACCAAAAAAACAATTGTCACTAAGAAGAATTTTTTCAAATGAATATAATTTTTTGGCAGTTATAAATATGCCTATGTAAATGTTATTTGAAGTAATTTTAGGGAAATGGTTTTGTTCATGTGTTCCTTAAGCGCACAGGTTAGGGAATAAAAATAACATTTATTATTCATCATTAAATTTTCTTATTTATTTTTAAAAAGGTATTAAATACTTTTGAATCCTCAAGATATTAAATGCTCTTAATTCTCATTTAATATTTTGTATTTTTAATTCCTTAACAAAAATATTTAAAAAATGATAAATTCAAGTCATAGGTAATAATAAATATTTGAACTCTACAAATTTATTTCATTCCAAGATAGCATAAGAGAACTGTGTTAGAAATAAGGGTAAAAAATCCTACCTAGATGAAAAAGAAGTAAGGGTAAAATACAAATTGCTTCATGTTGTTATACCTATTTTTTTTTTTTCATACACAAACCTTATTTTGTAATATATAGCTCCTTAGTGTTTGGGTGCGAGTGAAATGCTTTAAAACTAAATGGATTTTACTACTCTCAACCAAATGTTAGACGGATCGTGTGTTACAAACAAAATTTGTGCATGAAAACTAAAAATGAGCGTAACAACAAGGAGTATTTATATTTTACAATAAAAAATATAAAAAAGTTCCTATAAAGTGAGTTTATATGTAAAGTGAATAATTAAGGATGAATCATTTAGTGAGATAAGATCACGATACAATTTAGATTAAATTAAGAGTGGATATACTCATACTTGTTCACTTTATTGACAAATTCACTTTACAGACAAATTCACTTTAAATAAATTTTTTCTAATTTATATTTATTATTTAATACATATAATACATTATTTTTGTTTAAGATCTATTTAATAAGATTTAAAAAGCCTAAAACTATGGGCTTATTTGAAAGCTTTTATCAAATTTAATCTTTTAAATAGCCTCTCAAGCCATTTGGATTGAGATTTTAACTGTTTTCAAATGACATGATTCAATATTTACTATAAATTTCATTTAAAGTTTGAAAAATATTAAAATTTATTTATGTGAAAATACTACGAATTATATAATTTATAGTATCCACCCGACAACTCTAAACTACTGAATCCATGAACCTCGCCTGATCATTTGATCTTGACCTTTAACCTCTACCTTGGAACCCGACAACAGTTGGTCTTGAACACTCGAGAACACACGCTCTGACACCTCAAGTTCTAATCATATATACCTTATATACACACGAGAAATTCTTACCTAAACATGGTGCACCCAGTTAGGTATACTAAACCAATCAGGACTTAATATTTTCATAGAGTACTGTAAAATTAATTATGAAACACAAATATCCATAAAAATATTAAGTCCTAATTGACTTAGTGCACCCAATTGTAATACATCATGTTTAGGTAAGAATTTCTCGTATACACACCACCCCCACCAACCATCCGAACTACTTACCCAGATACCTTATAATAAGCAACACGAACTAACTTCCCAGGGCAGAGCTCCCATTTGCGAGTCATCAACACATAATACCAATGACATTGGCAGTGTACAAGCTATGTTCTGTCTTTGCCCCTTTTGTTTTTTTTTTCTTATACATCTATTTCTAAGTTTGACTTGAGCATTTGAGTACCCTTATAGCTATCGTCTCCTACCGCCGAGCAACCATCTTTCGGCGTCGAGTTAGTAGCAGCAAGCAGGTCCTCTGCCTTGTGATGGGTATATTAGCATCATACGTTGTAACACCCTCCGTAGGGCGTCACATTTTAAATAAAACATAAAATCAAATAAAATCATTTTATAAAAGCTTTGAATTCTAAAGGATGAATTTGAAAATTTCTTTTCGCGAAAATATAAACTTACTAAAAATTATAAGTAAAACAGAAATTAGATTGAATTAATTAATCCACATATTATATATTCCACGAAAATATTCAACAACAATTTAAAACATAACATTTACAGACTCAGAGAAATAGTAGCAAACCCACTGACGGTTACTACTAATAGCACGGTAACAACACTAACGAAAACCCCAACCTACATGTTCCATTTCTTCATCAACTGCATCCTGTTAAAACTTGGAAGATTACACCTTGACGCCGTCACCATCTTCAGAACATAGCCTCCAGTAGGTCTAAGAAACTTCCTTCATCTACTATACGAATTTAACAATACAAACACAACAAAGCAATACAGTAAAGAGGTGAGATCCCCTTTCACTAATACCAGTACGGTAGTAAAGAACAATACGAATGACAAAGTCATTCCATACACACAGATATCACAAATGCAATCATGTTATCAATTTATAAATAAATCAAATAAGCATATATCATAATATAATGAACAACTATAACATTACCATGATAGATATAACAATTCATACAATATAAAATACCATAACAAAGTGTAGATAATGATATAATATAAAAATTAAAAACAATAACAACATATAACGTCACAGATAAAAAAAAAATATAATAAATAACAACATATAAGATCATAGATAAAAATATAATAAATAACAACACAGATAAAAATATATCACAGATGAAAATATACTAAATAACAACACAAATAAAAATATCACAGATAAAAATATAATAAATAACAACGCAGATACATGTGCAATATGACACAATCTTACTCCATGGAGCTAAAAACATACAGACATCGAGAGCGAATGATCCTCAAAATCTATTAGTACCACTACGCCCAACCAAACTATTGCATTTGTCACACGTTGCGTCTATAGCCCCACGTCACATGGAACCCATTGTCCAAGGCGTGGTGTAGTTCACGGTCTCACGTTCTGGCACTACAGGCAATGTACTATTAGACTTTACAAGATCTCGATTAAGTATAGTGTGTGTCGAGTCCATTAGTGTGTGGCCAGTTACCACAGCCCAGAATAGCAACCAACTGTCCACATGTGGAATTTTGCACACTAACGTCTCCAAGTTCATTCAAGATCGAACCACACTACGCTTATCGCACCGACAATACGATGTGATTCACCTCATCAATCAATCCACCAAAAATTGGCATTAACTCAATGCATGATAAAAATAAGAATGACCAAAATACCCTCAATAAAAATATATCCTCAAAGATAAAAATATACAGTAAGTCCCACCAGATGTAACATCTCGAAAAATATCTAACTGATCATAAATATTCATTTTATATTATTCTTGGTTTTTAGGAATTTTTCTGGAATTTTACGGAAATGTCGAATATTTTAATATATTCTTAGTTTTGCATGCACACTGAGCTGAGAATTGTTGAGGTCAGTGTAACGCTCCAGAAATTAATTATTTCGCCGCCAATAGTCATTTTCTAATATTTGTGATTTATGTGAATTTTTCTGGAATTTTTCGGAAACGATGAATATTTTAATATATTCCTCGTTTTGCGTAAAACTCGAGCAGAGTCGGGAAAACGACTGTAGTGCCTCAAAAATTGGAAAATTATATGACGAATAGTCATTTTATAATATTTGCAATTTTTGGGAATTTTTTGGGAATTTTTCGGAACCGTCGAATATTTTAATATATTCTTCGTTTTGCGTGCACGCTGAGCAGAACCAGGGAAACGCGATGTTTTCTCTGAGAACCTTGCACTATGGACATGTCGACGGGGGATCTTACTAAACCCGAGACTTGACACAGTTTACGAGGTTTCACAATTTTTGAGAAAATCTTAACAGATAAAATAAATCAATACAGCGAAAAATTCATCTGTCAGATTAATTAAATACTGACTTCTGTCAACTGTAACTATTATCCATTGGATAATAGTGTGTAATAAAAATCCTATCACATTATCCTAATGTAATCTACTTTATGTTAAATCTATCTACTTTAATTCAAATTTAATGGTTAAATAATCAAAGCTTCCTTAAGAAGCTTTGACCCAAACATTGACCCATGTGCTTTGGCTTCCTTTGGAAGCCAATTCCTCACCCACTCCTCTCTCTTTCATGTCTGTTGCAGCCCACTAGGAAGGGAAATGAATTGGTTTCACTTAACCAATTATACACTTTAATTCATTTCATCTAATACCCATTTCTCTCTCCACATTTACGTTCTTCTTCTTCTTCTTCCTTTCTTCTTCTCCTCAATTTCTCTCCTACACCACACGGCCAGCCACTCCTCACCACCCTCATCCATCACAAAAAATTATTCTAAATACATTTTCTTACTCTCCTCACCATTCTAAACACCTTTCCCTCTTGGAGTTTCTTGAGATTCCATCATCTTCACCATTTTCTCCAAGCTCCAACTTTGAACATTTTTGGGTAAGTTCAAGAACACTCTCCCTCCCTTCTCATTTTCGTGTGGATGGTCCCTTCTATGACCATTCATGCTTCATTTTTCCAAGCCTTGGTACTTATTCTAACAAGTCACCATTTTTAGGGATTTTGGAGGCCAAATCCGAAAATACAAGGAGCATTCTTGGTGTTCATTTGATTTCTACACATTGGTAAGAGGAAGACACTCCTCTTCAACCTCTCTTAGCATCTAGGAACCTTGATTTTATGATTTGTGGAAAAACCCTAATGAGGGTTGTTCTTGAATTTGATGATTAATTATGTTTATGCATTGGTTTTGTGATAATTGTGACCTTGGATTGATTTGTTATGTACAATAGAATGTTGGAATGGATTGAATGATTTATCATGGATGAAAAATGATTGAATACCCTACATGGAGTGCCACGGTTTTGGAGTGGAAAAATTGGATGATTTATGGTTAATGTGTAACAAGTGTAAGACTTAGATTAATCAATGTAGTAAATGGAATTTAATGGATGAAAAAAATTGGAATGGAAACCACCATAAGGACTACGGTTTTGAAGCCAAGAATTTAGAGTTTTTGGTGAGTTAATTTAACAAGTGAACAATTTAAAGAATCAAGGGAATGGTGTACAAGATGATGACTTGAAAGGATTTGAAATTGGACCCATTAGGAGGCCACGGCCTCTAGGGCATTATTAGGTGAAAGTGTGGTTTTAGTGTTTGGAAACATAAGTAATTAGGTAATTAGGGATCTAGGTAAGGAAATGGACAATTTCTAAATTAGAAGAATTTATCATAGTTAAGACTCCATAAATTTTAAAGGACCGAGAGTGAATTCATCATAAGACTTAAGGTGATTCTAAGTGGGTAAAGAACATGAGAGTGTGAGGCTTGAGAGCTCAAATGAAATGTAAGTTATAGGAGATTGAATTACCTTGGAGCGCTAAATTGATTACAAGAATTTATTTTGAGTATAAACCTTAAGAAAGGAAATAAACTCTGAGTTAGGATTCGTAATGAACCTAATGATGCATCAATTGGCTTGGTATTTATATTATGTTGTTGTGGGTCTATGTGAGTGACCATATATATATGTTGGTGCTTATATTGGCCTAATGTGGCATGTTATGAAGTTGTATGAGATTGTGAATCATACATGCGCATGCATAGTGTGTTATGCATTGTGATTATCCTTGTGGACTGTTGTAAGGCCTAGTTGCCTAGGAGATTGAACACACCTTAGTGCGAGTGCAAATAGACAAGTGTAGGTCGTTGATGACCTTGGGGGCGTCGGGGCGCGGGTTCCTCGCAATGGGAGGTTGGTAGCTCTCCTGCCCGTGGGGTAGACCGATGCAAACGCACCGACAATCCGGACCGAGACACTGTCCTATATCGTGATCTAGTGTAGAATGTCTGTACAATGCCATGATTGTGCACGAGAATATTATTGATAGCACTGGCCTCAGCAGCCGAGTTACAGACATGTCTCCTGATCTTTCTCTCCGATTGTTTGAGTCTAGCTCCATGGAGTAGGTATTAGGAAAGCATGCATGTGAAACATGATATACACTATCATCATAAACTCTTATTTTCTGCAACTATAATTGATTTAATTGTTAATATGATGATTATCTGCCTGGAACTGTTTATTTGCTTACCGTGGAATTACTGCTTATTATTTAAGTATGCTGTTTCTGAATTGCTATTTGGGCGCGTGGTGCCGTTCCGTTTCTAGCATGCTATAATTGGTAATGATGTAGGATGTCTTACCTCTTTTTGTGTTTCTTTTATCTGTTGTCTGTATATATATACATATTGCATCTACCGAAGACGACGGCAACGAGTTAGAAGCCCCTGACTTCCCTGGCTTCTGGCCCGAACGTGATTAGTACCTGCTGCAGACGATGGGGACGCGTATGCGAGGATTTCTGGGAGATGTGCGTCTGACCTTCCTGGGAGGGCCAGAGTGCTGGCACATCAACCTGAACTCTGACCGTTGCGTCTACTTGGGAGACGTGTCCATCGCCCTTGCCTAGAGACGACACGAGGCGCCCGTGATCACCTGCCACATCAGCCTACGATTAGAGTTTTATTTGCCCATCCGTGAGATGTGGGGCGACCGCTACTACACTCCACGGGAGGACTCCTTTGATTCCACCGCTCGGGCCCCGCCCCGTGCTTGTGTGGTTCCAATGGAGGTTTCCTCGGAAGAGGAAGATCCCGCTGAGGATCCTGACACGGTTCCTCCTCACCTGAGGGATTGATGTCACTGGTGGCTACTGATGGCTGCCAGTGTTTTTATTTTTGGGGCCTGATGTATTACTATTGGTGGGCTGTATATTTTGTATATGCATGATGGATACATATATGCATGATTACCTTGGGTTGGGTATAGCTTTTACTTTTTGGAGATGTCCAGGCTTGTATTTAAAATATAGTCATATATCAATATATAAGTGTATGTGTTATTCAGGTATAAATTCTGTTTACTGTTTTATTCTTTACTTTCATTCACATTCTGCATATTTAATTTAACACAAAAAAAAAATTTACTGCCATTTTTCCCACGTATTAAAGTATCAAGTTGGTTAAAATTTAATTAACTGAACCGAGTTTTAATTGACTAATTATTTAATTTTCGTATTTTATTTTATTTGACAATGTGACGTTCCCTCCCAAAAAGGGGCGTTACACCAAACAAATACTGTTCCAAAGCCTGTACGGGTTCACCTCATAGCCCGACAGCGAAAAATATACAGAATACCCTTAACGGTATAAAATATACAGTTTCGGTCAATCGCGTAGAAATTTTATCGCGTTTTCACAATCTCGTCGTTTTTATAAACGTTTTTAAATCGCGTAAATTTATTTTTCTGTTTTTACAATCACGTAGAGTTTTTAATATGTTTTCTCAATCACTTAAGATTTTTAAATCATTTTCCTATCTGAATTCCTTAAAAATCACTATTTAAAATAAACAGAAATAATATTTAATACATTTAAACTACGTAGAATATTTTTCATACCGCATACTGTCTTTTGGATATCTTTTCTATCTTATTTGTTCGTTTTTAATAAAAATTGACAGTATTATGTTTTAGAAAACTTATAATAATGGTTTCCTAATTTTTCTGTAAAAATTCTATTTACTTAATTTTTAACCGTATAATTTAACTTTTTGAAAACCACTAACATGCTTCAAAATATAATATGAGCCATATGTTAGCAATTTACAAAAGTTATTGTATTTTCTTCAAACAGTAAAAAAATCATTTGTTTAAACTTCTTAAACTTAATCAATTTATTTCTTCAAAACTCATTGTAATAAAATCCTTTTGGCATTTATTACTTAACCTTAGTTGAAAACAATTCTATAAATCAAAACACATTTAAATTTGGAATTTTGGCCGAAAATCATTCTATGCTTTATACTTCATTCCTAATTATTTTCATACATTTAATCTCTTATAAAACTCTTGATCTAGTTTATTTTTATTAAATTATCTAGTCAATAGTTAGAAAATAAATTTGGATCAAAAGTATGTGGCATGTTGGCCAAATTTAACAAAGACTTTGTATTTGATCTTTAAATTATTTTTCATCTTCTAAATCCATGTCAAATTTATTGTATTACCTAAATTCATTAAATCATTATTTTAGAAAATGGTTTGGAAATAATTTTAGAAATCATAATTGCTTGGCTTTGGCATGTTGGCCGAAATACCTAATTTTATCCATTGATCCACAGATTCATTTTTCTTACTCTAAACAAATTGGTAACTTATCAATTTTCCTAGGTTAATTAAATTCCACTTTTAGAAAATTGATGAGAATATTTTGGTTCTCCTTTTTGCATTGAGGCCGTGAGCTTGGATTTGTGTTCTTTGGAACACTCATGCAAATCCTTGTATGTTATTTACATGCTACAATAATTATCATGCATATATGTACACGTACCATATATTAAAGCAATCATAAAACACATACAACATATTAAAGCTATAGACATGCTTGCACACATAATCAATCACAATTAGGAAAAACAATAAACAATCATGTGAATGAACCCTTATGGATTCTTCACCACAAACACATACATTCATCACCACCAACACATGGTTGATGAGGGTAATCTCCCTCTTACCTCTTGAAGAACCTCCAAAGCTCCTTGTATGTCTCCTTCAAGCAAATTTTCTCCACCAAGAGCTTTCTTGAAAATCAAAGAAAACATACAATATTAATACCTAAGGCTCTAAACTAAAATAATCATGGATTAAAATCATGATTAAAACTTTGAAATGGATAGAAACATGAAGATTAAAGAACCCTACCTTTAAGGCTTCAAACTTAAGCTTTGAAGAACAAGATTGAAAAAGGATGATTTAAGCTTAGGTTTCAACTACAAAGTGTCTTGAAATGAAGTAAGGAAGTAAGAAATAAGGTAGTTTAGAATTATAGAAGAGTGAGTGATGGAAAAGGTAAGGAGGCCGTGAGGTTGGAGAAGAAAAGGAGAAGAAATATTTGAGAGCTTTTGCTATTTGGAAATATTTGGAGAAAGATGAAGGTTTTGACTATGCATGGCCGTAAATCACTTTGAGAGAAAGTGAGAAATATTTGTTGTTTTGCTTCTTTGAATGATAGCTAAATAGAAAAGAGACCAAATATAATTAAGTAGGCAATTTGGCTTTCATTCCAATGCATGGTCGTAAATGCATTATGAATGGAAATGAATTGAAGTATTGAAATTGCTTTCTCAAAGCATGCATTGCCGTAAATGCACATGGAGACAAGCCACTAAAATTGACTTTGTCTTACTTGGGTAATTTAATGAAAGATAGTAAGAATTGAATGATAATATTTTGCCTTCCAAAACTTAGCTTGGCCGTAGACTTCAACAAAGAAAAGCCATCAATATTGACTAGTCTTCCTTTTATTCAATTTGGCTTTCTACATGCATTTCACAAAGTCTTTCTACGTGAATTTCACTTTGTGAATTGATCATTTAGAGAAATTTTTTCTTCTCCTTCACCGTAGCATCAACAACTTCAATAAGTCCAATATTTGTTTAAAAGCTTGCTTTCTATTGGTCCTTAAAGAGTCAAGCCATTATTCTTGACCAATTTCTATTAGTTGAATATTTACTATCTTGATTCCTATTGATTGTTATTTTTGTTGACCAATTTCTATTGGTGCACACTATATATTTTATAGTATACTTTAACCAATGAACAATAATTACTGTTTATAAAGTCAGTGTTTATTATCTAATAGATAATAAAATATACATAGATTTCTATCTTAGACTAACAGAGTAACAATTATTATTGATCATTTTCATTTTTTTTTCTATTAATTGCCCTTGATGAGTCACAAAGCGAGTCATCAAAGAGAAATTTCTAGAACATGTGACTCACTACGATGAGTCAGTATGATGAGTCGTCGTGGAACTATCTAGAACGGGTGAGTCAGCATGGCGAGTCAGCGTAGATATTTTCTAGAGCAGGTGAGTCAGTATGCTAAGTCACTGACTGAGTCATCAGTTGCATCATCAATGGTGAGTCACAGCACTGATTCATCAGCTGAGTCATCAATGATGAGTCACAGCGCTGAGTCAGCATGGTGAGTCATCATAGAAGCTTCTGGAATAGGTGACTCACTACGGTGAGTCACAGGGCGAGTCACCGCTTCTGGAACCTTCCGGAATCTACTGAGTCATGGTGCTGAGGTGTCACGTCATGTGTCGAGTTTCTATTGGCCCGTTGCGATGAGTCATCATCCACTAGATATTTTTCAAGAAAATTATCATCCAGCAGATAATAAAACATACCCCAATTTTATTTGTTAGATAAAATCGCAGGAAAATAAAACTTCAAAAACTGACTCCGGTTTCGGGTTTAGTAAGCTCCCCCGGCTCCGGATAATAATAAAATTTCCCCGGTCCAGAAAATTTTAAATTTCCTAACTCGAAGCAAATTACATAAAACACCCAAATAAAATCACAGACAGTAATATAAAATACTGTATCATACAGAAAAATTTAAAACAGTACATTTGGGACGTAATGGTCATTTTCTTATTTTTTCCCACAACCGAGCAAATCACTCAAAATACTCAAATAAAATTACAGACAGTAAAATATATCTGTATATCACACAGAAAAATTTAAAACAGTAATTTCGACAAAATTTTTATTTTACTGTCTCGAAGCAAATTACGCAAAACGACTAAATAAAATTAGAGCTTGTAAAATATACTTGTATTTCATGCAGAAAAATAAGAAACAGTAAAATTGGGACACAACGGTCATTCACCCAAAAGTTGGGGTGTTACATACGTGGGCATCAGTTAAAAGTTTCTAGCATCCGTGCTTCATCTACTTCTTTCCTTTTCCTCTTCAATTTTTTTTCATATCTGACCACCATCACCTATCACTAATCACCATGGCCCGAACTCGTAGCCAAGGGGACAACCAAAATCATGGTATCTCCAACCCAGCCACAACTAATCCAACCACCTAAAACTCAGTTAAACCATGAGTGCCCTCCCCCACACCATTCAAAACCTTCAAAACAAGGTAAACCTCCTTACCAAATGAAATAACAATAGTGAGGGAAGAGAAGAATACACCACAAACAACCAGCAGTTTGTCCAACTTGAAGTCTCCAGTGTTGGTAACCCTTCAACAAATCATTGTAAACCCACTCGTTATCCCTATGCTCACCATTTCTCAAACTTCATAATGTTTGTCCCACTTTCACAAAACTTCTAGCTCCTCGCTATTATCGAGTTGTATGATGGATCTATCGACCCTCAAGAGCACTTGTAGATTTTCAATTATGTTATGCTCTTCTCCGAAGATTCTAACCAAATAAAATGTCGAGCCTTCCCTAGCACTCTGAAACAGGCGTTGAAGTGGTTTTTTCATTTACCTCCTAGATTGGTGAATGACTTTAATAAGTTGTCCACTAGATTCCTGACTAACTTCTCTACTAGTCGAGTCTACCAGAAAAAAACTACGAGCCTCGTCAACCTAAAGCAAGGAAATGACAAGCCTTTGAAGAGCTAATGAGGAGATTCAACCGCGAGGCTATCTAGATTTGAGACCTAGGCCCAACCATCTCCCTAAATGCTATCATGGTTGGACTATGCCCTATACTTCTGTTGATTCCCTGGCAAAATCACCACGTTCTGATCTAGATGAGCTACTCAGCAATTCTGCTAATTATATTAACATCATGGAAGCCACTGTCTTAAGGAAAACTGCTAGCTAGGCCGAAGAAGAATCAAGCAAACATGATCAACCGATTATCTGACCATTCAGACACAATTCTTGGAAAATGAAGGACTTGTTATTTATTAAAGGCAACGTGAGAAACCCTAGAGGTAGGGCCCTATTTGTAGCTCCCTGATAGGACGAGTTCAACCCCCTTACTGCAAGCTGGGAGCAAATCCTGAAAGAGATCTACAACTCAAGCCTGATCACCCTCCCACCACCAAACCCTTCCCTTGGGAGCCAATCGGCGTATACAATGTGAATACCATTAGTGCTACGACCACTGCAACATTCTTCCTAACCTAATAGTCATAATTAGGGTTATAAAAGTTCAGTAATACTGGTATGAGTTATCTGTTAATTCGGGTAACCTTCTGAACTAGTTTGCGCCTAATTTTATAATACTGAAATGTGAAAAATAGTTAAATTTTATGCATAAACAACTAATATAATGGAAATAAATATGAAAAAATTATTTCTTAATTATAGACAATTGATAAAAGTTATTGTAAATTTTGGAGAATTAATTGATTTAGTCTGGTATTTTTAAGTATACTGAAGAGGAATAACTGGAACAACTAAGTAGCTTAGAAAATTATGAAATTATATGGAGATGACAAGTGAAATATGAAGAATAATTTGGTATATAATATAGACTAAGATAAATATCAGTAAGCATATTTACTTAATTTCTAAGTTTACTTTAACTTAGGACAGAGTAATAATGCTTAACTGATAAATAACAGTATATGAAAAATTATGGAAATGAGGATCTAAGGACTAGGTTGAGTCCTAAAATTTTTCATAACACTTATGGATACTTGAAAATTAGCTTCGAAAGATTAAAGTGTGCTTAATAGATACAAAAGTTTCAGCACAATCATTTTGGTTAGATTTTTTTACCATTCCACCACCAATCACACTTTCAACTTTCGATACACTTCTTGACTTATCTTTCTCTCATTTGTGATGTTGTTTTCATGCACAAAATAGAGTAGAAAATGGAGCAAGAAAGCTCATGACCAAGAGAACAAAAAAAGGAGAAAAAAAAAGGAAAAAAAGGAAGAAAGTGGAAAAAAAATTCAAGGATTCTAGCTCCAACAAGCTAAGGAATTGTAGTAGGGGTTTTGGTTTTCATCTTGCTCTTCTTCATCCCTTGGTTTTGATTTAAAATTTTGGTTGTTGAACCTATAAAGGCCACGACCAGAATAAGTAAAAAGAGAAGGTGTTTCTTAACCTTTTGTGCTTTTGCTTCTACCTTTCTCTAGTTCTATTTCTTTTATGAATTCTTGAGTAAAAGTTTATGATATTGATTATTCATTTTTTAGACCATATGACTCATGGCTATACCAATGCTTCGAGTAGGTTTCTTTGCTTTAAATTATTCTTCCTTTTCTATTGATTCTTGAGTTATCATTGTGATCTTGAATATGATGAAAAGAATGAATTGTATTTGTATTTTAGGGTTGTATGGTTCACAGTCAAGCCTAAAGAAAATAGGAGAAACTATGTATTCCACGAGTTCACACTTGATATGTGTTCACACTTTGATAAATTTATGGACATTGTGTGTAACAACCTCAATATCATGTTAGACTTGGATATGGTTACAGAGGTAGCCTAATACTTGCTTAACATGTCTGTGTAATTTTGTGGCTTTTTGAGCTAGTTTAGTCACTTTGCTATAACTCTATGTGTGGCATATAGTTGTTATTAGCTCAGGAAATGACATAAACTACTTAGTTCATGGAACTAAATATGGAGAATTTGTTTCTAGGTCACAAATGTGTGGAGGATGGTGTAGTTAAATTTTGAGAACTAACTGAATCGGTTTGTTATTTTTAAGTACACTGTGTAAGCGTTTTAATACTGGATTGGTGAGTTAGGAATTTTGAAAGTTAGGGAATTGATGAAATTAGGATTTAAATAAATCCTAGGTTTTATTCTAATACCTTTGGAAGTTTGGAAACTTGATTTGGAGAAATCTAATTGTTCTTAACAGATCGAAAGTTCCAGAAAAATATTAAGGCCATTTTGGTGACTCACGTTTTCAACCACTTTGGTTGACCTTTTGAGAGACATTTCTCTCAATTCTTAGCCACTCCTCTCTTTCTCATGTTCCAGTTGCTGCAGGTGTAGAAGAGAGAAGAGAAAACAAAGGAAAGAAAGAAGAAGGGGTAGCCAACGAATGGGGAATAGAGGAAGAAGAAAAAGGGAAAGGAAAGGAAACTTAGAGCTCATTCTTCTTTGATACTAGAGGTAGGGGTGTTTTCCTTCAAACTCTTACTATTTCCTTTCTTTCTTCATCCATGAGTTGTGCATGGTTGTTTGTTTAAAAATGAGTATGAGATTTGTTAGTGGTTTTCATGCTTGATTCTTGTTTGTGAGGATGAAGATGGTTTGGTTTTAACTTATTTGAATCATGGTGGTGATTTAGGACTTGAGTGAGTCCTTATTTTTCCATGGTTGGTGGGGTTGGAAAAATGGGTTTTGAGGAAGATTGGTTGGATTATTGATTCATGTTTTAATGAGTTAGAAATGTGCTTGAGAGCTCCATCTTGTTTAGAGTCCATAAGGGATATAGGAAACCACTTGGATCTTGGTTGGAATGGCTAGAACTCAAGTGAGAGACCAATAGAGTAGTGGAACACGCTTTCAGGTGTAAACTAGCGCCTAGGTGCCAGTGTTGGGTGGCTAGGCGCCTATTGATCAGAGCCTGTTCTACTGGAACCTGCGAGCCTGGCGCCTAGGTTCCAGTGAACTATGCCTAGGCGTGGTTGAGACAGAGAGCATGGCGCTTAGGTGCCGTAGTGGTGTGCCTAGGCATGGCTGCCTAGAAGAACAGGGCGTTGCCCTGCCACCTTCACGCCTAGGCATGGGTGGATGGCGCCTATGCGCCACTTCTAGCCTTGGATAAGGAGTTTTATTTGATGCAATGGAGCTTTCTATTAGTGTAGATTCTATATGTATGCTTCCTAATAAGTGTTGAGAACCTAAAAAGAGTATTTAATGAAGTGATAATGAGATAAACTATTTTGGTTGACATGCTAATTAGTCATTACTTTCCATGCTTGTGATTGCTAAGGATCTGATCCTCACATTTAGTGGTAATCTATGGTAGTGTGAGGTAGGATAACGCCCTTCCTATTATAGTGATAAGTTGAGGACGATTTTTCCCTCCTTCATTATTCTAGTAGTTGAGGCAAGAGATTCCCTCTTTACTAGATGTTATCCTAAATGGAAAGTAGTTGAGGCTAGAGATTCCCTCACTATTTGAGGTGATCTCACTTTGCCTATCATCGAGTAGTTAAGGATGAACATGCTCTCTCTACCCAAGGAAAAATATGGAACTGGGTTCCTAGAAGTCGAGAAGACTCATGACATACCATAACATTATCAATTTACTTTGCATAAATACATTTCTAGAATGTTGCATAGGCATGGACACAAGAAATTACTAGGCATTTGCATGGCAATTGTATAGGCGGTTGCTACCATGATATTAACTCATGACATTGTAATTGTATAAGCAATTGCGTATTCTTGTGAATGTGATGCTGAAGACTTGAAGATTGTGTATGGAAAGGTTTTTCTAATAAACTAATAAGTGAGATTCTATTTCTAGAAGAGAAAGGAAATTGTTTTGGCTTTTGCCACCTTTCTAGATTAAATTGTGATTTACTTTGTTTTTCCCTAAAATAGTTGGAATGATTGTGATGACATAATTTATTGTTATCTATTAAGAATTTGTGATTCTTACCTCGTGTGTTGTGATTTCCATAATGACTCCAAGGAATAAGACTTATGGGAAGTAAAGTGCAGACAAGAGCTTGAAAGCTAGCTTATCTTTTATATTGTAGCTAATAATTTCCTTTTGGCTATATGTTGACAACTTTATGAAACTTCTACGTTTTGTATGCCTTGAGAGGCCTAGTTTACAAACTATGTATATTTTGTATTTCTGAGAAATACAAACGTTATGTATTATTCATTCTTATTGTGGCTCATATTTTCTGTATATACATAACTGTTATGCTAGAGAATGTAAATGGTAGTTTAGTATCGTGCCTAAATATAATTATTTTGGTGTAATTTCGATTATACTATTAGTATTAATTTTGGGATGTTACATTGTGCCCATTGAGGAAGGTCACGGTTGGCCATGTGTTCCAAGTGTTCCATGTGTTCACACTTGATATGTGTTCACATTTTGATTTCCATGCAATGGGAAGGTCACGGCCAAGAGTAGCTTTGTGCCACTTTTATTTGACTTTGAGTTGAATTGTTTTGTGTTTTATAGACACATCCAAAACCTAAAAGAGAGGGATTTTGTTAAATTTGTGATTCTTGATGCTTTTATATATATTTGTTAGTTGAGTTAATTAAGTAAATAATGTGAAATTGATGAGTTTGTGAAGATGGTCTTTAATGTGAACCTTGTATTTGATGTTGATTATTTGTGGTGCTATGAGTTTATGGAGAAATTCTAGCATTTGTATTCTTGAATTGACCATTTAGGTCTTAAGTTGACCATGTAGGCCAAATGGTAACTCAAGGGGATGTGATAATTTCCTTGTTGTGTTTAATGCTTCTGTGCTTGAATCGTGCTTGAATTATTATTTGTATGGAAATTTCTTGAAATAAATTGCATTGCGCTTTCATGAATTGATTTAGTTACTTGGTTAGTAAAGTAATCAAGGAATGTGTATTGAATTGGATGAATGAAATGGTATTAGATACTTGTTGTATAATAGAGATTATATTGCTTCTTAAATAATCAAGTTGAGCTAAGAAATCTAGATTTGCTTTGCTCTCTTATTTTTTTAAGGTTGAGCTAAAATCGTAATGTGTGCTTGTGATTGAATAAACTCCGAGAAGGAAGTAATCTTGAATAAACTCCGGGAATGGAGTAATTTTGAATAAACTCCGGGAATGGAGTAATCTTGAATAAACTCCGGGAAGGGAGTAATCTTGAGAAGGGAGTAATCCTGAATAAACTCTGAGAAGGGAGTAATTTTGAATAAACTCCAGGAAGGGAGTAATCTTGAATAAACTCTGGGTAGGGAGTAATCTGATAGTGTGAGGAAGGATGATTCCCTTATTTTTAAGGTAGCACAAGGATAGACATTCCCTCACTACCTATTTAATTATTATGATATATGATAAACGATCACGGAGATGAATTTGAAATTGATATTCATATTATGAACTAGTTATGATATAAGGACCATTGAATGAATTTCAGATCATGGTTCTTGTTTGGAAATTGTTACTAAAAGTGTTTATGGATATAATTTCTAATGCCTGGTAATAAATATTTTTGAAAACTATTAATAATTGGAATTCTGTTTCGGGAAGAAAAAGGACTTGATTTGGCACTTTGCCACCTTTCTAGTATATAAACAACTTGAGTTTTTGAAATGTGTTTTTTTTCCAAAACAACTGGAAGTATTATGATAGCACTGATTTTTTAAAATAGTACTACCAAGAATTCTTATAACTCTCACCCCTCTTTGTTTATATTTCTATAATATTTTCAGGGATGCACACTATGACAAGCAGGCAAAAGAAGTAGACATAGACTAGGACTTGATGTCATTTTGAAATTCTGAGATGTATATTTAGTACTTGTAAGAGATTATGTAATTATTGAGTACTATAATATCTATTGTATATTGTTCCTCATAACATATGTATATTATATTAACCCTCAACAAGCTCATATTTTGCGTAAATTATATAAATGTAATTTCTAATTATTTTATTAGTATATGTGACATAATTAATTCTAATTACTAATACCTAATTCCAGATACGTATATGGTAATGTTATTAAAGATGTTATAGCCACTCTATTGATGCTTGCATTACCTTAAAAGATGCAACAAAAACTCTAGCTTGAAGCAGTCAACTAGATAGATTCATCCAAAGGAATGACAATCCACTACAAGAAGTCTGACATTTAACAATGATTTTTTCCATTGAATTTGGGGTGCCAGTGCTCCAAGTAATTTGTGGTGGAGAAATCTAATGGAAAACCAATCATCAAGTAAAAAAATAAAAGAAAATATACTTATAGTGGAATTATCTGCCAAAAAATAAAACTGCCACTAATTTTTTACATTTTTGCCAATTGTTGATTTTTTGTACTAGTTTCTTTTCTTGAGGTTTTCCTCTGGATTATTTCTCCAGCTTCTGTGGAGCGCCATCCAATTACTACTGGCTAATCCACTAGAAATAAGCCATCGGAATACTCTGGTAAATGAATCAGTAACGTATTCTGAGGTTTTCAGTGAATTAGCTTATGGAAATTCAAAAAATTTGCTAGAAAATCTTTTTGATAGATACTATTTTGCCAAAAAAAAAATTATGAGCCAGGAACAGTAGCTTCTCTTCCATTTATGTGTTTTCTCTCCCTTTTCTCTATCCCCACGATGTCCTCCTTCCTCCCATTCCAGACACCGCGACGTCCTCCTTCCTCTTATATCAACCACCCATCCCAAACCTCGATTGTCAATACTTCTGTTGCCTCACACCACCATCTTCATCGTCATTTCCCAATGTGGTGGTGCATAGGCAACCTAGATGAGTCTACCCCAGGCCGTCGCATCTCTAAACATGGGCGTGGATATGGTGCAAAGGAGACATGAACGTGGTGCATGGGAGACATGGGTGCATGGTGCTGAACCAATATGTTATTTTTGTTTATTCTTTTATTTAAATGTTATATTTGTTTATAATATGTATATGTAGGCATATATATGGTAATTATATTTTGAATATGTGTTTATATGTATATTTAAATGTATATTTATATGTATGGTATCTTGTAATTTGTTGTTGTTTGTGTTTCAAGTATGATAGATGATATATATATTATGATATTATAGGATTTGAACAATAATATTATATTATATAAGGCTAATACTAATTTATTATAAGAATAATATAGTATTATATGCTAATTTTAAAAGTAAAAAACTTTGACAAAAATAATAATATAGTATATGAAGTTTTCAAAGTTTTAAGTGAAGAGGTCGATAAACTATTTAATTTAATTAATTTAATAATTTATCTAATAAATTAAAATAATTATTAATTAATATTAAAATTAATATTAAAATTAATATTAATAAATTAATAAAATATAATGTGAAATAAAAGAAGGTAAAAAATG
Source organism: Ormosia emarginata (assembly GCA_029884605.1). Taxonomy (NCBI): domain Eukaryota; kingdom Viridiplantae; phylum Streptophyta; class Magnoliopsida; order Fabales; family Fabaceae; genus Ormosia; species Ormosia emarginata. The sequence goes on from JAQQTP010000023.1 coordinate 3,506,651, forward strand.
TGAACTATATATATTTAAATAAATAAATAAATAAATAATTACATGAGAATGATAAATTACAAAAATGTGTGGCCAATTGTCAAACGTACAATGTATATAAATGGGTTGGAAATGAATAAGAGATAATGTGGCAAATATTACAGACAAACGATGACTTCAAACTACTAAGAGGAATGATGAATATATAAGAAGACTCGGTTACAGAGATACAAATTGTGTAATATAGTAATATGTTATTGTTATTAACACTTATTTGCATGCATGTTGTTGCATATGAATTGTTGAAATAATTAATGCACTACTAAATTAGGATACTCTAAACCTTAAGTTAGACGACATTAGTTTTACATTGATAGGTTAAGTGGCTCTAAGTAGTTAGGGATTTGACTGCTCAAGTAACTTATCTTTTGTCATCCGCTGATACTGAGGATAATGACTTTAGTAATAAGATTATTAGGTGGTAAATATGATAGAAAGTTTGAGAAGTGACACAAGTCCACCTCTTAAGATGATAAACAGAAAACTAGGCAGGGTGATGTAAGAAAAGGAAGAAGAAAAATATTGCGAATTAAAAATAAATATGTCACCAAGTGGCCTCAATACTCAAGAGGGGGAGTGAATTGAGTATGTAAAATAATTTCGTAATTCTTTCGCAAAACACTTAATTGTCAATTTTCGTTGAAACTATTGTTTATCAAAGTTGAATGGATAGAGAAGATAAAGGGCAATCAATTATAAGCAAATCAACCAAGCAAGATAGAATACAAGATATTCAATAAAAAAAATGCACAAAGTAAGAGAGATGAGTTTAGGAAGACAAACACAAAGCTTTATTCTGGTTCAGCCACCAATCCGCTTATGGCTTACATCTAGTCTTCAAGTAAATACCCGAGATTTCCACTATATTTTTAAGCTTCAAATAGGTACTTGACAACCTTTACAAGATTGAGCACTTAACACACCTTGGGATACCTCACCCCTTATGTTTGAGCCTCTACTTCCAAGGGATACCTCACCCTTACAGTTTTGAGGGATACCTCGCCCTCTCTGTATAGATTATACGAAGTATGAATGATAAGAAGCTCTCTCAAGAGTGAATAATACAAATTGAAGAACAATTGTATTAAGCATTCATACTTTTAGAAGGTCAAAATAGAGTATTGATTGGAAAGATGGTAAAACTTGTATTTAATGCTCAAGAATGATCTTCAGAATGTTTTTCAGCTTGTAATCAATGCACAAACACTTTCATTTATAGCCCAAAGCATTTAAGAGCCATTGGTAGTGGTTGGGAAGCATTAAATGCTAAATAGAGTCGTTGGAAATCTATTTCTGGTTACCAAATAATTGGTTATGACTAACTCATATTCGGTTATGGCCTAACCAGTGGCTTTTTAAAATGAGACAATAACTGGTTATGGAAAAAATCATAATCGATTATTGTCTTTTGTAAACAGAAGCATACGCTTATGGCTTTCCAAATAACCAATTATGCAAATTCCATAATCGGTTATGGCTTTTTAAAAATTGAAACATGTGCCTCTGATGTTGGTGAATAATCGGTTATAGAAATCTCATAACCGGTTATGACACCCTATTTTTTAATAAGACAGGTTTGAAAGACCATAACTTTTTCGATACTTATTTGTTTAAAACAAAAGACCACTCATTTGATAGGTTATTGAGTCTACTTTATAATGAAATAGGTTTTAGTTTAAGACTCGAAAAGGTTTCAAAGAAAAGGACAAATGAGTGACTTAGTGTTAGTTTTCAAAAGCCTAAACTTGACAAATTTTCATCCAAACAGGCTACCACCAAGATTAGTTATTTAAAACCATTTGTGTGGGCATTTTATCAATCAAAAAACATAAGTAAGGATTTAAAACTTTGTTTGAGTTTTGTGTGTTTCCTTTTTACCTTTACACGTAAGACCTAAGTCCTATAAGCTAATCTTGACAAAACTTGGAACTTGATCTTCACGTTATCAATTCTTGTTTGTTTGTTAATCATCAAAACTAAGTCCATTGTCATTCACATTCTCCCCTTTTTTTATGATGACAAACAATCATTTGAGAAAAGTGTTAGTTCAATTAAATTGGAATTCATAAAGGTATTCGAGACTTACTCCCCCCCTATTTTTCAAGAGGTGATTAGATCAGAGGTTGCATAGCTCCCCCTTAATTTAGGAATCCTATAATCATTGAGTTTATACCTTTTATTTTACCTTTTTCTCAAGGACTTATTGACGAGTGCCGAACTCAATCAAAATTGTAACCGAGTTGTGCTTATGGCTTGTAGCATAGGAAGCAACATCAGATCGTCTCTCAAAGATTTTAGTTGCAATTTAATCAAATCAAGCCGAGATTGGGGGGTTTGGCAAGATTAAAAATGCACAAACAGCAACAGAATTCGATTTAAAGGATAAAACAAAATTAATAAAGCAACCAATCCAAGAGAATTAACCAATCTTGATTTTAATCCATCCTTGATTATTATAGGTCCATTCAATTATCAATCAAGTCCTTGGTCTTAGATCACTTCAAGATGCCTCTCAATGATCCACGGATCTTCTACTAGAAACGCTTCCAGAATTCAATTAATTGAGGTTAGACAAATTAAGTATCCATCCGAAACTCAAATTAACTTAAAAGCCAAGATTCAACCAGGTTAAACATTTCATCAAACACTTTCAATGCCTTGTATAATCTCTGAGTTCATCTCTTTGCACATGATAATTAAGCAATTCACATATGGAAATTCTAATCAAACAACTAGAATTAACAAAGAGAAGAAGAAGAAGAGAAACCTAATTAATAGATGAATGTAAACAATTAAAGCATAATCTCAAGATTAAGCATCAAGTATTTTTCAATCACTTCAATTAATTTAAAAGCCCTACCCTTCCATGGGAAGGGGAGAACTCCAAAAAATAAAAGAAGGGAAAACAAAAATCTAGAGAGAAGGAGAATAAAAGAGTTCTAGAGAGAGGAAGAAAAGTGTCAAATGAAGGGTGCCTCAGTTTTCTGCCTTCTAACCCCCAAAACTACTCCCTATTTTGGCTTCACATAAATAAAAACCCATTAATTACAAAGCTAGGTCCATTATGAGTAATTGGGCTTGTAACACCCCAAAAATTTTACTATTTTACAGTAATGACTAAATTGTATTGTTTTGTGATTTCTGTATGCTGTAAATTTATTTTGACTGTTATGTGACTGTATTTGATCGTTGTGTGTGATTTACTCTCGGTTAGGAAAACAATAATTTTTGCACTGGGGAAAATCTTTACTAATTTATTCGGAGCCGGGGGATCTTACTAAACTCGAATCCGAGAGATACATGTCACAACCTTTTAATTTTTAGAATTTATCTATGAAATAAAAATATACTATATTTTTATTTTACAGTGGACAAATACTTATTGACTTGTGAACAGTAATGTTCTGTCCATTGGGTAATAATTTATGTAACTATTGTCCATTTGGATAATAGTCTGTAGAGAAAGTAGTAATGACTCATTTTGTGAACCAATTAGAATATTTGAAGCTTGATAGGAATCAATAGAGAATGATCAACGAAAATGGCTAGACTAGTTAGCTGTATAACTAAATGAAATTAGATAATTTAAACTAAGTTAGCATAAAGCTTATGTAGTAACTAAATGGAACAAAATTAGTTTGCTTTCCATTAGGGCATCACGGTTTTAGGAGGCTCTAGTAGCTTCGAGTAGATTTGTGAGTCACATTTAAAGTAACTAGATAGTTAGCAAGGAAACTAAGGAATCTAACTAAGTTAGCTTAATTTAGTTAGGAAGCAATGGAATTAGAAACTTGGTTAGTTCTTCATTGAACTCCATAGTTAGGAAATTTCAAGTAGCATCTAGAAACTAAGTGACTCAATTATCTAAACTTATAGAAAACAAGCTTAGAGGTGAAGGCTTTGAATATTAACCCTTGATTCAATCTATGGCTATTAGGAGTCTCACAAAGTGGCTAGGATGAACTTGGACACTCCCTTGGTGTCCTAGAGGGGCTCACGACCACAAGGCCTTAGGAAGGCTAAAGGATGGCTTTTAGTTCATTTGATCACATCTCCATCATTTCCATATAGCAAAGTTTCACAAAATTCTCTCCTTTCTTCTCTAGGGTACCTCACGACCAAGCTAGAGAAAATCACTCTCCTATCTTCAATAATTTCTATCAACCTTACTTCTCAAATCTTCTCATCATTCTAAGACTCTTTGTAGTTGGAGCCTTAGCCTAGATCATCCATTTTCATATGCTTTCTTCAAGATCAAGTTCTAAGGTTTTAAGGTGAAGATTATGGAAACTTCACTATTTATTTCATCTTCATGCTCTAGGTCATGTTTTGATCCATGGTCTTTCTATTCAAGCTTTAGGTACTAATATGCTTGTGTTTGTTTTTGTTTGTAAGAACCTTGTGGTGGTGAAGGACTAGTTCAAGAAGAAAAGCAAGGAGCTTTGGAGGCTTCACCAAAAGGTAAGAGAGAGATCTATCTCACCAACCAAGTATGGTGGTGAGAGATGAACTTGTATTTGATGGGTGGTGAGTCCATGTGAGGATTCATTCCCATGGTTGTGTAATTTTATTTATGTGTGTTTATGTGCTTTAAATTTATTTATTCATGCTTTTATGATTTATATGATTTTTATTGCTTTAATGGTATGCTTGATATATAGTATGATAATTATATGCCATGATAGATGTTGGAAAGGAAAATAATTTTGGGTTCCAATAACCATGAGGCTCACGACCTCTACACCTCAAAATAGGTGTTTCCAAACTAATATTTTCATGAATGGTAAAATTAGATGTTTAGGAAGACAAGGAAAAGAATTAATGATTTGGTTCCAAAGACTATGAGAGTCAAGACCACAATGTTTTTAACATGGTGTTTTGTTACAAAAATTTGTTTGTCAAGTGTAACGTAGATGGTTAAGCATAATAGAATTTATTCAAGGATTTTAAGTAATGGATTTTGAGATATAAAAATGAGAAAGAGCTATTTTTGGAATTAATGAAATTAGTGGATGTAGGAGAAATAAATTGGTGACTTGAAGTTTACTGACATATAGCTCACCCTTTGAGTTTTGGAGCGCGTTAGGAAATTTTAAGTTAGAACAATTGATTCAAATCAATGAAAAAGTGATTTTGTAGAAAATTTACGAAAATGATTTCTTAAGTGAGAAAATGTGGAAAGATGAAGTTAGAAATTGTATTAATTTTTGGAAAACTCAAAAAGATGTTTAGAATACTGAAAAATATTTTACGCAGTTGAAAAATGATGAAAAATGCTTTATGCAACTTAAAAATGTGATTTTTAAGCTACGCGATTTCAAAAACGTTAAAAAATCACTACGCAATTTGGAAAATATTTAAATATTTTTATGCGAATGAGAAAATGTTGAAAAAAAAATACGCAATTTGAAAATGCGACAGAAATGTTGCACGACTGTGAAAATGCAGTAAAATGACTACACGACTAAAAATACAGTAAAGGTGTTGTTGGGTCAACGTGTAGGACCCATATATGTAAAAATATGATTTTGGCCTGAAATTGGCCTATGAGTATTTGTTATGCATTAGGAAAGTCCTGTGGACTATGTCAAGGCCAATGGCCTAAGAGTTGAATAACATCCTTTGTGGATGCGATAGGCATAGTGGAGGTCACTTGTTGACCTAGGGGGCGTCGGGGTGCGAGTTTTCCACAATGGACAGTTGGTAGTCCCTCTGTACCATGGATCAGACCGATGCAACACACTGACGATCCGGATTGAGACACTATTCTTAATCAAGATATAACGTAGACTATCGTGTACAGTGCTAGGTGTGCAAACTGATGAAAGTTGTAGCACTTAGTCTGACGTAGTTGTGATACCGACAAATCTTCTAGATCATTCTCTCCGACTTGTGTTTTAGCTCCATGGAGTAGGAAATTGGATTTGTGTGCATGTGCATAGCCTGTACATCTATATCTTTGAGATATTTTATTTGTCAAGTATTGATTAACGTTCGATGTCATGATTATATTTATTGTTTGTTATATCTGTATGACATTACTGTCATTCCTATCTCTTCACTGCTATGTTGGTACTAGTGTTGGTAGTCTCACCTCTTTGTGTGTTGTTCTTGTATTGTATTTGTAATTGGTAAAGACGGTGAGGAAGAAGGCGAAGAACAAATTCCTTCTGTGGATGTTGATTTGTAAGTAGATGGCGACGAGACATAGTTTTTTTTGGATATGTGAGATTGTTGTTTCGTGGTGGCGCTGGAGCCTGGCACATTAGTCCTGATGAGGAGGGACTTATTTACCAGGGAGAGTTGACCGTCTCCATGAGCAGGATCTATCACGGAGATCCTTTCTTTTCTGTTAATATGTATGTACATATAGAGTTTCTATTATCTATTAGACAATATTGGGGGGGGGGGTCGTTACCATATCCCAAATGAGATTAATATTGTGTCATCTGCTCGGACACCTGTCCGTAAGACCACGCGACATCCGGGATTCCTATCTTCTTAGGAATCTAAGGAAGATCCCGAAGAGGACCTGTCTGAAGGTTCTGCTCCATAGGCGTGTACTTGGGCAAGTGTAGTAGTTATAGTAATGTTTAACAGTTTTTGAGGACTCTGTCTGTATATATTTAAGTATGTCAGTACTTATGTTATGTAAATGATGTATATTATTTTGTGATACTATCTGGGTATTTTAATATTATGCTAAGTTTATAATATTAGTATCAAGAAATTTTACAACTCACAATTATGTTATAAAATATTATTTTATAACTTGGGGTAACTCGGCAATTATTAATATAAAATGTGATATCCTATGATGGGTGTTACAAGGTTCAAACCCTATGCAATTTGGAGGTATATAATTCAAGTTATAGACAAAACAATATCAAAAGGTCTCTAAACTCATATTCTGACTTCCAGGCCCAATTAGGTCCATTAGACATCCGATTGAGACTTCGAGCTCTTCATCAAAGTTGTAGAGTTTTCTCTTAGATTTCTTACAAGGTAAAATTCATAATTTTCAGATATCTAGAACTCAAGTTATGGCTGAAATACAAAAATAATATCAAAACTCATTAATGCTAAAAAAAAATCAATTAGGCTCAATTTGAGCCCAAACTTACAAAACATGACCAAGCTCAATCAATTAAATACATAGAGAGTGTAAAAGGCTAAAGAAAAGGGTTTAATAATGTATAAAATATGTGATTATCAAATTTCTCCACACTTAGCTTTTTGCATTCCTAGACAAAACACACAAGACCAAAACTAGGAAACAAGGGATCAACATACAAACTAAAAAACTAAAAACTCTAAAAGACTCAAATTCCAATGACATTCAAGAATGCAAAAGTTTACAAGCAAGAAGAACACGAAAAGATTCAAGGGGATCAAAACATTCTTGAGGTAACAATTCTTCACATCTCAAACCAACAAGCAAGGTATCTTCAATTTGAAAAACATGAATCAAGAATGATAGATCCTCACAAGGTAAAATATACTCTAAATCCCTCAAGTGTTTAAATGGTATGTATTTCACTTAATTCAACTCATGAATAATTGCACTACCATAAGCTTGCTTTTCTTCTACTTCTCCACTACTGCACACAAAAATCAAGAGGACTTTATTCAAGGTTGTAATAGGGCCAAGGTAAAGGAAGGAAACAATATGGATATGACAAGCTAAGTGCCAAAGAGAATAAAAAAACATTGGGGAAGAACTAAATTGACAAGTGACAAGCATGAAATTTTACCCCCAATTCTATATTATGCACATTCTCTTTATATATTCCTTCTGTAACACCTCGAAATTCCTATTTTCAGTTATTTATATTTTTTATAGTTTTTGTGATTTTTATGAATTGTTTGATTATTTTTTTTAATTTTTGGACTTTCTGTGTGATTAAGGCGGGGCCGAAAAATTTTGGACTATTCATATGGGGCGGGGAAAGTTTACTTAACCCGAAACCGGAAACAGTTTTTGAAAATTTTCTTTTTTTGAGATTTTATTTGAAAATAAAATCTAAGTGCATTTTATTATCCATTGGACAATAACCACTAGTTCTTTAGCAGTAGCTTTTGTCTATTGGATAATAGCTCCCGGTAAAAATCTAGTTGGATGACTCTAGACTTAGGCTAGTCATCTTTTCTAGAGGGTTCTTTTGTGACTCACTTAGTGAATCATCTTATGACTCACCTTGTGTGGTGACTTATTGTGTGAATCACCATGTGACTCACCTACATTGTGTGACTCACCTTATGACTAGCCATGAGATTCATCTTGTTTGCACCAATGGGAAGGAAGCTTGGAGGCTAATCTTGAAGGAAGCTTGTTGGAGAAGCTTGGATGACTCACACTTTGTGACTCACCATGATGAACCAATAGGAAGAAAAGCCAAGTTTTGTGACCATGACTCATCCTTGAGAACCAATGGAGAGCAAGCTTACAAGCTAAGCTTGGTGGTAGTCAACTATGGTGGCCATGACTCACATCCAAGAACCAATGAAGGCAAAGCTAGGAGGAGTAGCTTGGACACTCATCTCCTAGGGTGTTCCATGGCCAAGAATGCTCTAGGAAGCTTAGAAGACTAAAAATCATACTTGTTATCTCTTATGTTCATCTTTTCATCTTTCTAACAAGAAAACCAAAACACAATTCTCTCACTTTTCTCTCTTTGTGTGTTTCCGCCAAGCACCCTAGAGTCACTTCCAAATTTGTTTAATTCCAACCAACTACATATCTTGAATCTAAACACCATTCTAAGACACTTTTGTGTTGTGACCATCACCTAATTCATTCATCTTCAAGTTCTAGTTTAAGGGTTTTTAGAAAATAGAAAGGAAAAAGGAGGAGGAAGCAAGTAAGAGTTTGGAACTCCATAGCCAACTCTTGATCATCTTCATTATCTTGGTACCAAGAGGTAGGGGGAAGCTTGTTTTACTTCTTGACTTCACCTCTTTCATTTAGTTCATGAGGGACTTAATAAAGGAAATGGGGTTTTGAAGTGTGATGTTTGTGTCTATGATGGTAAATGCTTGATTTTTGGTAGAAAACTTGTGAATGCATATAAATCAATTGTGGAGCTAATTATGGAATGTAATTAGCAATTGTATTACATGTGTTGTTAGTGAAACACTTTGAGGTGAGTAATATCCTCTTAATGTTGATTTAGTCATATTGAGGTGAGTAATATCCTCTCTATGTTGTTGAGTAATGAGGTGAGTAATATCCTCTTCAATTTGAATAAACAATGAGGTAAGTAATTCCTCATCACGATTGTGGATTGGTTGAGGTGAGTGATATCCTCTGTTTGTGTTGATGGATAGTGTAGGTGAGTTATATCCTTACTATGCTTGATAATTCATAACATTACCGTGGATGTGGTTGCAAAGCATTGCTCATTTCATACTTAGGATTTGCATAGATATAATCACTAGATATAATTAAGCATAACATGAACAATTGTATGGACGGTTGTCACCATATCATAAACTTATGGCATTACAATTATATGGGCAATTGTATACTTATATGATTGAAGTGTTAACTTGATAGTTGGTACTCTATATGATTGTATAAAATGCTGGTATTAGAATACTTCTACTGAGAATTGTGATTTCTCAACCCATTTGTGTTGCCATGTAAATCCATGAGCAAGTTCTTCAAAAGGGAAGAAAAAGATGTACGAGGACTAGCATAGTTTAAATGTTGTTATGGATTGAACTTGAATATATTTTACACTTGTTTAGTTTGTTTTGAGTTATGTATAATAGTACGCCTTTTGTGGCTGTGATGTATATATAACTGTTAATAACGTGACTCTCCATAATTATTTATTTATGTGAATGTTATGGGTTGGGTTATTAGTGGTAGTATGGTGAATATTGGATATTCTTGCGTAGATCAAATCTAACAGGATATCAGAATTGGGATGTTACACCTTCTCTTATTTATTTATTTTTCTTTGATTTCTTTTTCTTTCACAACCTTTCTTGCATTTATTTCTTTTTCTTTTTCTTTTCATTTTTTTTATGATTTTTGTTTTTTTTTTCACCAATCACCTTGCATATTACACATCAATTTGCACAACCCCAACACTTGAACTATTAATTGCCCACAAGCAAAAGAGCTCCTCAAATTAAAATGAGCTAATGCTCTCCCATTCCCTAAGATAAGGTAAAAACATGGTTATTCACATAAGGCATATAATGAGCTAAGACAAAGAATAGGAAAATAGGCTTATAGGGGTTAATTAAAGAAAATGATGCAAGGTTGGCTATTTGGCCAAAGTAGCTAATTCAAGAAAGAATGCCTCAATCATGTTCAAGCATGCAAGTGAAACATGTAGCCTAAAAAAGAATCAAAGCAAGTTCTAGAATGATCAATTGCCATGAGTGAAAATCACACAAGAAAGAAGAGAATGACATAAATGCTAAATCCACCCATCAATAGGCTCAAAATCTCACAATGTATGTATCTATCAAACTCAATCCACTAATTCAAACATCCAAAACCAAGCATGTCAAATTCAAGAAGGAAGAAAATTTATTCAATCATGCTATGATTCTTGAATTTCAATTGCTTCAAACTCATAAACTTCACAAATCTCAAAACATCATTGGAAAGTATTAAAAATAGAAAAAACACAGAAAGTAAATTCTTTCCCCATACTTAAATTTTATGTTGTCCTAAATGTAAAGCTCAAAATAAAAACAACATCCATCAAAATCATCAAGTAATGAAGGACAAGTAAAATAAAATACAGGGAAAGAAAAGATGCATCCTTATCAAGTGGGAAGACTTCCACCAGGTTCCCATTACTTGAAGTGGAATGACTAACTTATGCTTGAAGTATCATGAGAGCTTCCACCAGGGTCCCATTGACCTTCTTTAATTTTCTTGGCTTCACCACTAGAATGCAATGTGTTTACTTCATCAACTTCATTTTCCTTGTTTATGTTGGACTATGGCCCAAAAACAAAATCCACTACTATAGTGACCGTCATCTAGTGCTCTTCTCCCGTCTCTAAAAATTCTTCAATGGCCTTTAACGCCACCTCCCCTTGTGTTTCAGATTCTACAACTGCATCAAGAACATTGCTAATAGACCTGTTACGATCAATCCTTGCGTAAACAAAATCATCAACTCGCAAGAATGCAAAAATTTCAGCACAAATAACACATATCATATCACCATCACAATCAGTGCACGAGTGGCAATGGATAGAATTATTAAAACCAATAAAATCAGAAAGTTCATCACACAACTCATCAAAAGTTTTCTCATATTCAACTAAATCAACAAGTAAATCAATATGAAAAACATAATGCTCCTCCATGGGATGCTTCATAGCATAAAAAATGTTAAACTGAATAATAGAGTCTCCAAACTCCATCGATAGAGTTCCTGCATGCACATCTATTTTGGTCCTTACTGTTTTGAGTAATGGCCTCCCTAAAATAAGTGGGGCCTTGCTGGATGGTGACTTCCCTTCCATCTCCAGAATATAAAAATCTATAGGAAAAATTAGTTCATCAACCTTTACCAACACATCTTCAATCAACCCGGCTGGATGTGCAGTACTTCTATTAGCCAACTAAATCACAACACCTGTAGAATGCAAAGGGCAAGTCCAAGAGACTTAAAAATAGACATAGGCATTACATTAATAGAAACACCTAAATCTAGCATGGCATGCTCAAATTTGTAATTGCCTATAATACATGAAATTGTAAAAGTCCCTGGATCCTTGCATTTCAGAGGTATAAGTTCAATGAGGGTTGAAACATTTTGGCTCATATTGATTCTCTCATTACCCTTCAGCCTCCTCCTCTAGGTGCATAATTCCTTAAGAAACTTGACATATTTTGGGATTTGTTTGATTGCATCCAGTAATAGAATATTGACTTCCACTTTCCTGAAGGTTTCAAGAAGCTCTCTATCTTTCTCAGCCTCATCTATCTTTCTGGTTGGAATGACTCTCTATGGGAAAGGAAGAGCTATGGCAGGCTCCTGTGGCTCATCAACAACTACTAATTTCTTCTTACCCTCAGAAATTGATTTCTCTACTAGTTATTGCTTACTTTCAGGTTGAGGTTCAATTGGTGTTTGTACAGACTTGCCAAACCTCAGTATAATGGCACTCACATTCAGATTGGGAATGATTTGGGAAGGAAGTTGGCTCGACCCTTGACTTTTTAGCTCACTCACAGTGGTTGTCAACAGCCTAATATGAGTTTGTAGATTCTGAATGGTGGCATTAACATTCTCCTAGAACTGAACGTTATTTGTGGCCATCTGTTTTATCAAGTCCTCAAAGGAAGGCTCAGATTTTGTGGCTGCTTGGCTGCTACTGCATAGGCTACTAAAATTGCCTACTTGGTTAATGGAATGACTGCTGGTATTGCAATGGTTATTGCATTGCCATCTCTCAGATTCAGATGGTCTCTCCAGCTAGGGTTATATGAGTTGGAGAATGGATCATATCTCTGTTGTTGTTGTTGCTGGACCTGAGGTTTGTTAGGAAAGACACTAGTTCCTATAACAGATTAAGCTAGAAAAATAGATCCACTATCCTGAAGTGTAGGGCATACATTAGTGGGATGAGATGAACAAGAGCAAATGCCAAACCGTCTGCAAAGGAGGTTGTTGTCTCACTACTAACTATCTCACTAAAGAGGTTAATTCATCAAGTCTATGCTCCATTCTCTATTGATCAACATTGGATACATGAAGCTCATTGACTCTTCTAGTTGAAGTGATCATTCGAGTTCCAAACTGTTGGGCATTTGCGGCCATATTTACTATCAAATCTCTTGCTTCAACAAGGGTTTTATCCACTAAGGCACCTCCACTCGCAACATCCACCATGCTTCTGTCCATTGGCATTAGTCCCTCATAAAAGTATTGGATCAACAACTGATTACTGATTTGGTGGTGAGGACAACTTGAACACAACTTCTTGAATCTCTCCCAGTACTCATGCAAAGTCTCACCTGAAATCTGTTTGATGCCATATATGTTTTTCTTAATTGCAGCAACTCTAGAGGCATGGAAAAACTTCTCTAAAAATAGTCTATTCATATCATTCCTGCAAGTCACAAAACCTGGTGAAGGATAATAAAGCTAGTCCTTCGCTGCATTAGTAAGGGAGAAGGGAAATGTCCTCAGCTTGATGTGTTATTCATAGATGCCTTAAGGTCTCATGGTTGAGCACACAATATGGAACTCCTTCAAATGCTTATGGGGATCCTTACCTGTAAGTCTATGAAACTTAAGCAGCACATGGATTAGTCCTGACTTTAGTTCAAAGTTAACATCAATCTCAGGATACTGAATGCAAAATGGTTGATAAGTGACATCAGGGGCAACAAGCTCTTTAAGAGTCTTATTATGCATATTATTAGTCATGGTTGCAAAATTACTTAAGATCTCAGGTTCACTCTCAAATTCAAGATCAAAATCAAGTTCAGAAGCAATTTTGGCACTTAACTTACGAGCTCTAATCAACCTATGCAAAGTCTTATCAATGTCAGGATCAAAATCAAACAAGTTATCAGAATCAGACCTAGTCATGCACCAATCAAGGCTAAAGAAGTGTTAGAAGACGAAAAACACAAAAACATGCAAATCTACACTATAAAAATAGCTAGAAAAAATAAAAAAAACACATCAAATGAATTGTAAAAATCATGGGACCACCACAGAATGAAAACTACACAGATTTAGAAAATTATTATGCAAAGAAAATATTTAAAAATTAAAAAATGGGCTAAACGATGGAATTTGGCCAAAAAATCATATGATGGAATTTGGCTAAAAAATCACATCATTATGAGATACCAAAATAATTGTTTTAATTACTGCTATATTCCCAGTTTTCTCAAAAACCCTACCAGATGATGGAATTTGGCTAAAATCCGATAGGAAGATCCATAAGAATCACTTTGCTTAGAATAGTGATTTAACCTTGGAGACCAAGTCTCAACTCAAAACTCCACAACCAGAATTGCACTAGTCTCCCCTGCACTAGAAAAAAAATCAAAAACTAGGTGAAAAAGTGTAAACTGGGTTTGAAATAGTGTTAGGCAGTTAGGAACACATCCAAAATGATTTAATGACACTTATAAGGAGATCTTGCAATGCAATTATCAATAAGGGCAGCAAAAGGATGGCTAACAGTAGCAAAAATCAATGGAACAGTAACCAAGCAGCAGAATTGCAATGCAACTGGTAATTGAACAAATGTGTTAGTGTTGCAGCATAATTATCAATTGTGTTATGTTATGCAACGTAATTGTAAGGAAATCATGCAATGCACAGTAACATAATGCAATGCAATGTAGCAGAATCCAATATAACAGTAACAAAAATTATGCAGCAAAATGCAGCAGAATGCAGAATGTAGCAGAGTTATGCGATTGAAAGAGTTAATTGTTAGTAAGAACAAGAGTTAGTAATGGCACTTAATATGATCATATTACAACTAAAGGTCCCTGGCAATGGCACCAAAATTTTGACAAGCACCAAACTCAATCAAAATTGTAACCGAGTTGTGCTTATGGCTTGTAGCATAGGAAGCAACATCATATCGTCTCTCAAAGATTTTAGTTGTAATTTAATCAAATCAAGCCTAGATTGGGGGGTTTGGCAAGATTAAAAATGCACAAACAGCAATAGAATTCGATTTAAAAGATAAAACAAAATTAATAAAGCAACCAATCCAAGAGAATTTACCAATCTTGATTTTAATCCATCCTTGATTATTATAGGTCCATTCAATTATCAATCAAGTCCTTGGTCTTAGATCACTTCAAGATGCCTCTCAACGATCCACGGATCTACTGCTAGAAACGCTTCCAGAATTCAATTAATTGAGGTTAGACAAATTAAGTATCCATCCGAAACTCAAATTAACTTAAAAGCCAACATTCAACCAGGTTAAACATTTCATCAAACACCTTCAATGCCTTGTTTAATCTCTGAGTTCATCTCTTTGCACATGATAATTAAGCAATTCACATATGAAAATTCTAATCAAACAACTGGAATTAACAAAGAGAAGAAGAAGAAGAGAAACCTGATTAATAGATGAATGTAAACAATTAAAGCAGAATCCCAAGATTAAGCATCAAGTACTTTTTAATCACTTCAATTGATTTAAAGGTCCTACCCTTCCATGGGAAGGGGAGAACTCCAAAAAATAAAAGAAGGGAAAACAAAAATCTAGAGAGAGGAAGAAAAGTGTTGAATGAAAGGTGCCTCAGTTTTCTGCCTTCTAACCCCTAAAACTACTCCATATTTTGGTTTTACATAATTAAAAACCCATTAATTACAAAGCTTGGTCTATTATGAGCAATTTGGCCTAAACCACATGCAATTTGGAGGTTTATAACTCAAGTTATAGACAAAACAATATCAAAGGGTCTCTAAACTCGTGTTCTGACTTCCAAGCCCAATTAGGTTCACTAGACATCCGATTGAGACTTCGAGCTCTTCATAAAAGTTGTAGAGCTTCCTCTTAGCTTTCCTACAAGGTACTTCTTAGACCATTTGTGTACCGCAAGTGCACGGGTCATTCAAGTAATACAGATACGAAGTATAAGTTCGTTCCCACAAGAATATATGGCTTCCATTACAAACTAACAACCAATAGCTTAGCTAAATTCTATCCAATAACATATAAAATAGAGAAAGCATAAATAATCTAAATCTACACTACAAAAGTAATAAAGATAATGGTTTAGAGATCTAAAAAATCCTTCTTCACCTCCTATTTCATACTAATGATATGCAATCCTTATAAGCAACATCAATGAATTATTAAGTTAACTTGAGAATCTGATTTAGTCAAAAGCCTACGTCTAGGTTAATCAACCCTGGTGTCATTTACCTAATCCACTATATTTCTTATGTTTTCATGAAGACTAGTATAAACTCCACTAATGAACGATCTATTCTCAAACACATGCTAATACTTGGCTAAAAGGTATATTTCTATCCAGTTAGCGAATCAACTCATCCAAGCCAATTGAACTCGTCGAACATGCATCAGCCATACCATATCCATATCCACAAATCCCTCTGTCTAGTTCATTTGCATCAATCAAGATCATGTAATTATTGGCCAAACAAGAGCAAGCATTAAGCATAGGCATGGAAGAACAAAACCAAACATCAATAGAAACTCAAAGTAAGACATAAACATCAATATTCATATAAAGATCTAAAGCATTTCCTAAATACATCTGCTAATCCATTGAACACGAATTTACAACAAAAATACATGCTCAAGAGATAGGAAAGAGAAGAGAAACAAAGGGAGAAGAGGAAGGAATCCATAGATGTCATCCTTGAAGGTTGAATCTCCTTCCATGAGGAAAATGGCATCCAACCTAGCCTCCCTAGGCCTCCAATCTGCCCAGAAATGAAGTTCAGGCCGCAACCTCTCTAAACTCAGCAAGGCTCCCACGGAGCTCTCTCTTAAAATTTGTTGAAAATCTATTTATAGACTTAGAAAAATAGAGGCGCGCTGCGGTGCATGTCAAATTAGGTCAGGGACGCCACAACATTGATTTCCTTGTGCCGCGGCGCTCAGTTTGCGCAGCTCTCTGATTTATCAGGGGAATGCACCACGCCGCGGCGTATGTAACACCCTTGTGGGGATGCCACATTTATGATGCAATAAAATAAAAATAAATAAAATATTACCAAAGTTATAAAACATTCGATACATAATTAATAGGAGTTGTAAAATTTTTTCCTTTTATACCTAATAGCGTTAAATAAAATAACACAAAACATAATATAAAGCAAACTATTATTACACACCAATAATGTACATATGATCTTGTCTTAAGTTATACAAATAATTTACAACTACAAATATTTAAATAAAACAGTAAAGAGTTAGTACACTACAAAACATATATATGCCCAAGGGCACATCAAAGACTTCTAACCCTCCGAAGGATCACTCTCAGATGAAACCTCGAGTGATAGAAATCTAAGATGTCTCACAGTTCTACAGACAGGAGTCTGGGCTGTGACACTATACTGATCTCATTGGGTACACAAAAAAGTCCTCCCCAGTGGGGCCTCAGATCTAAAGGCATCTCCAGATATAGATACAAAGTAGTAGTAAAAACTGGTTCAGCATCAAACTCTTCGCGTAGGGACACAGTCAGACATCCCAAGTAGATCATTGATCCTTGATCCTAGCGTAGTCGCCAGGCCTCCGGGCCTCCATGAAACTTCAGTCTCACAAAACCAAGAAATCCCGGCAACGCCATAATCAGAAGATCAGTCCAAAGGATATGGATGATCGGACGGCTCGCAATCGTCAAACTGATCACCCGTCTGCTGTTGCTCCTCCTCAGGGTACAAACAGTCTAGAGGTTGCTCCTCTTCCTCAAACTCTTTTTAAACATAAATAATAATACAAAAACAATACATGTAGATAGGTGAGACGACCTACATCATTACCAACATGGCAATTAAGAAAACGACAAAATAACAAATACCACAGTTCGCTATAATATACATACCACAATATCAAAAACAATAACACAATTTAACACATCATACGTAATATAAAAAATAATACAATAAAGATATATGTCAAAATGCAAAATGCATAACGACTCATCCCTACCCCATGGAGCTATACACAGACATCAGAAAGAATGACCCGTAAAGATCTATTAGTACCTTAGGCTGCCCAACCAAACTATTCCACTGTCCAACGTCGTGTCTATAGCCCACAGTCCAACATCGTGTAGTAGTACACAGTCCAAAATACGTAGTGCACTACAGGCATTGTACTAAATAGTCTTTACAAGATCTTGATTAAGTATAGTGCGTGTCGAGATCATTAGTGTGTTACCAATTATCACGACCTAGAGGAGCGACCAACTGTCCACATGTGGAATAGTCTGCACATTAATGCCTCCAAGTCCACTCGATGAACCACACTACGCTTATAACATCGACAACACGATGTAATTCACCTCGTCAATCAATCGTCAATTCCAAACCAATTGACATGACTCCTAATGCATGAATAAGAACAATAATTACCAAAACACCCTTGGTCTCAAAATATTACTATATTTACACAAATGCCCTCAATGGTAAAAATCTCAAATACAGTACGTCTCCACTTGACAGTACCATATCTCCACATGTCCGGGTCCACCACTTTGGTCTGACAGTAAAACTCACTATTCCATTTAATTGCGTAGAAATTTTATCACGTTTTCATAATCTCGTCGCTTTTACAAACGTTTTTAAATCGAGTAAATATATTTTGTTGTTTTTAAAATCGCGTAGTGCTTTTAAATTATTTTCTCAATCGTGTAAGGTTTTTAAATCATTTTCTTAACCGTAAAGCTTTAAAATCTCTATTTTTAAAACTACGTACGCTATTTTTAATATTTTTAAACTACGTAGAATATTTTCCTTACGTTTTAAATATATTATAAAACGTTCTTCTTTTTATTTGTCTGTTTCTAATAAATTTTAACAGCATTTTGTCTATAAAATCTATGAAAATTTTGTTTTCTATGTTTTCCTTTTTAAGAATTCTTCTGTTTTAGTTTATTACTATAGCATATAATTTAAAAATCACTATCATGCTTTAATACTCAAAGATAAGTATTTTTCAAGAGTTTTGTCCTTTTCTCTCCTATACTATATTCTAATAAAAATTAGTTTACTTCTTTAAGTCTTGAAAATTCATTGCAAATGTATTCTTTTTAGGTTAAACATCTAATCTATACTTAGAAAATAAATTTTTTGATTGATTACACCTTAAGAAGGCATGTTGGCCGAATTTTACAAAGCTTTGACATTTGATCTTTGGATCATTTTCTATCTTCTAAATCATTTTGGATTTCATTAACTTACCTAATTCCATTAAGTCCTTCCTTTAGAAAATGGTGGAGAACATTTTGGTTCTTTTTTCATGGTGAAGCCGAAAGCTCCATGGTTGTGTTCTTTGGAACACTCATGCAAACTTTACATATTATTCACATCCTAATTAATAATCATGCATATATTAACACATGCAATATATTTTAAAGTTTATAGACATGCATACAAATAATATCAAACACAAATAGGAAAGCATTTAAACAATCAAACAAGTGAATCCTTATGGATTCTCCACACACATACAATCCTTTTTCTCATCAGCACACATGGTTGATGAGATCAAATCTGTCACACCCCTTTGGAGGATGTCACACATAAAAGAAAATAAAAGAAATAGAAATAAAATCTACCCAAGTTGTGAAACATTTGTTAAATATTATTACGGGTTGTAAAATAATTCCTGATAGACAGAAATATGTAATAAAAAGATAATGCGGAAAATACGAAATAAAAAAAAAAACATCATCACTAATAATATACATATGATTAAGTTATAAACCTGTACAAATAATTTACAACTAAAACTACAACTATTTAAACAAAAACAAGTAAAGAAAGCAATAAAAGAGTTAATATATATACACATACGCTGACGCGCCCAAAAAAAAACATCATGGTTATCTAATCCTCAGATGGATCACTCTCAACCTGAAAATGATCATCGGGAGATAGATATCCGGATGTCTCGACACACGGCGATAACGGGATCGCGCAGTCGATACGATGCTTATCTCACTAGGCTCGGGGTTTTCAAGCACCCCAATAACGCCTAATGGATAAGGGTAACTCTAAGTGCGAAATAACGTCGTCGTCATAATCGGATCTCCATCAAACCGATGACGTAGAATCACGGTCATACGTCCAAAGATATGTAACGAAGCACGATCTCCTCGTAAATGCCAAGCCGATCACCTCCATGAAATACCAGCTCTATGAATCCCAAAATCCTGGCGTAGCCATCCCACACAATCAATCCAGAGGATATGGATGATCGATGGTTCTTGATCGTAAAACTGATCGTCGGCTTGCTGACCTTCCTCTTCCTCAGGGTATACGATCTCAAGAGGCTGTTCCTCTTCTTCCTCTTCAAACTCTTTACCGTATAAAATAAATAGACAAGAGACACATACAATAAAGAGGTAAGACAACATAAAATCATCGCAACATGGCCAATAAGAAGACGACAAATAACAACTATACAGTTCATACAATACGAAAAAGCTATAACAGTAATAATAATGGAATAGAGTACATATTAGATATCCTAGTGTTTCAGAACATCATAGATATAACACAAATAAAGAAAATCACACAGATAAATCAATCTCACAGATAAAATAAGATAAAAAATGGACAACTAACATAAGAATTATCAGATAAATATAAATAGAGAAAATGTAAAAACATCCAAGATATTACCAGATAAAGATAAATAGAGAAAAATGGAATATTATCCAAGATATAATCAAATACACTAAAACACAACCGTACTCCATGGAGCTAAACCCAAACAGATATCAGAGAGAATGACTTGCAAAATCTATTAGTACCACGGCTGCCCAACCAACTATTACGCGGTCACACGTTGCGTCAATAGCCTACGACTCTGGGAATCCACCATCCAGGCGTAGTATAGTTCACGGTCTCCGTTGTGGCACTATAGGCAATGTACTACTAGACTTTACAAACCTCGATTAAATATAGTGAATGTCGAGTATATTAGTGTGCTATCGGTTTACCACGGCCCACGGAGCTACCAACTGTCACATGTGGGATCCCGTACACTAAAGTCTCCAAGTTCATTAGAACAATGAACCACACTACATTTATCGCATCGACAACACGATGGGATTCGTCTCGTCAACCAAAACACCAAAAATTGGTATAAAGACAAATACATAATTCCAAATATATGAAATTACGAAAATGCCCTCAAGATAAAAATATGCCCTCAATGGCGAAAGCTCAGACGGGTTCACTTTTTTCCGACAGCGAAATAACCTCAAAAGCCTGACGGGTTCACATTTTCCCGACAGCGAAAATAAATATAGTAACGGTCAATCGCGTAGAAATTTTATCGCGTTTTTGAAATCTCGTCGTTTTTACAAACGTTTAAAAATCGGGTAAAGATATTTTTCTGTTTTTAAAATCGCGTAGCATTTTTAATACATTTTCTCAATCGCGTAGGATTTTTAAATCATTTTCTTATTTGAATGCCCTTAAAATTACTGTTTAAACAGATAGAAATAGTACTTAGTACATTTAAACTACGTTGAATAATTTTTCATACCGCATACTGTCATTAGGATATTGTTACTATCTTATAGGTTCATTTTTACTAAAAATTGACAGTATTTTGTTTATAAACTTATAATAATGGTTTTCTAAATTTTCCATAAAATTTCTATTTACCTAATTTTTTTAACCATTTCATTTAATTCCTTTTGAAATCTCTAACATGCTTCAAAACCAAAAGTGAGCTATATGTTAGAAAATTTCTTAACATTACTTTATTTCCTTCCTAATGATAAAATTATGAATTTTAACCCTTTAGACTTACTTCTAATCAATTGGTTCCTTCAAAAATCATTATAGAAAATTTCTTCTTAACTTGTATTGTTTCTTTTTAATTGAAAAAGGTTTAGAATCAAGTTTTAGAAATCATAATTACTTATAATGGCATGTTGGCCAAATTTCATAAAACTTTTGCATTTGATTTCCAAAATGTCTTTCACCTTTTAAATCATATCAAATGTATTATATTGTCTAAGTTCATTAAATCATTTTAGAAAATAGTTAACAATAGTCAATTTAATCCTTTAGGCATGTTGGCCCAAAATACTAAGTTTTTACCATTTGATTTCTAAATGCATTTTCTTTGATCAAATCAATTAGAAACTTTCTTGATTCTCCTAGGTTAATTAAGTTACACTTTAGGAAAAATCAAGAGAACATTTTGGTCCTCCAAACTTGTCATTGCCGTGAGCTATTGGATTGTGTTCTTTGGAACACTCATGCAAATTTACACATGTTATTCACATCCTATATTTTATCATACAATTCTAACACATGCATTATATTTCTAAAACATGCAAAATTATTTTCTAACACATACAACCTAAATTAAAGCTTGTAGACATGCTTTCAAAAGCTAATAGACATGCAAAATTATTACAATCATCAAACAAGAAAGCTAATAACAATTACCACATAAACTACTAGCAACCACAAAAATTAACAAATACATATCAATAAACACACCACAACCGAATCCTTATGGATTCTACAAACAATCCATCTTCTTACCACCATCAAGGGATGATAAGAATTGTCTTCCTCTTACCTTAAATGAAGACAAAAAGCTTGCTTTCACACTTCCTAGGTCACGGTTTTCACCACCAAAAATACCTAGAAATCTCAAACAAAATCTACATGTTACTAACCATGAAAAAGAAGCTAAACCATGGAAAAATCATGGCTTAGAACTTTGAAAAAGAAGAAAGAAAAGAAAAGCATGAAATTTCACCTTCTAGGTAAAACTTTCAAGGTTGGTTTCCAAGCCCTAGATGGAAGAATTTGAAGAAACTCCCAACTACAAAGGTTCTTAGAATGGTGTTTAGGTTAAGGAAACTTGGTTAGAAAAATTTTTGGATGGTTGGATGGTTAGGAAATAAGCTTGGCCGAATATGGTGAAGAAAATGGACAAGAATGGTGGCTAGGGTTCTTGATGAGAGAGAAGAGAGAAAAGTGATGAAGATGAAGTGTTGTTTTTGGCTTTCTCACTCCAAATGGCCGTAGCCTTCATGTGTAAGGATGTGCATGGATTTGGCTTCATCCAAGCCATTGATTTCATCAAAGGTTAAGATTAAATCTTGCTTAACAAGCTTAAATTCTATTGGTTGCTCATGGTGACTCACCTTGCTTAGTCACACAGTGTAATAAATTCTCTGCTGAGTCAGCTAGCTGAGTCAGCTAGCTGAGTCAGCCTGTTCTGGAAAGTTCTACAGCCTACGGTGATTAACTAAGCTACCGATCTAACCGCTAATTGTGGGTCCCGCAAAATATTTTCGGGTCCACTGTCACTAAATTATATTGACTAATAAAATAATATTATAATAATATAAAATTATTTTATTTTGATTAAATCCTAAAAATTAAAAAATTATTTTTAGTCTCATTCAGAATCGGGTTAAGTAAGATCCCCCAATTCTAAATAATAAAATAAGATTTTCCCGCCCAGGAAAATATTATTTTCCAGCCTCGAGCAAATCACACAAAAAGTCCATATAAAATCACAGATGTATTTTCGGGCATTAAATCAAGAAGAAAATAATTAAAAAGCAGACAAAAACAATAAAACAAGACGTTCGGGACGTAACGGTCATTTTCCGCTTTTTTCCCACAACGTAGGTGATTATCCAAAACGTTCAAATAAAATATCCAGCAGTATTATATAGCTGTATATCTTTCAGAAAAATTAATACAGTAGCTCAGAAAAATTTTTATTTTACCGTCTCAAAACAAATTACGTAAAACGATCAAATAAAATTTGAGCCAGTATTATCGTAATTGTTTTCATACAGAAATCGAGAACAGAAAAATAGGGACACAACAGTCATTCATACAAAAGCATGAAAAACAGAAAACAGTATATTCAGAATATTTTCTAAAAATTGGGGCGTTACAAAATCTCCCTCTTACCTTAAAGGAAGATAACTCCTTCTAATCCTTCTCCTAGTTGATTTCGTGACCCTCCAAGAAACCTAAAAAAATATTAAACAAAAATTTAAAGAGTTATAACTATAGGAGAAAAGCATTAACCATGGATCAATCATGGCTTAGAATCTTAGAAATGAAGTTAGAAATGAAAAACAAGAAGTTTCACCTTGTAGGAAATATCTCCAAAGAAATTTTCCAAGTCTAAGATGAAGGATTTTGGAAGAACTCTCAACTAGAGATGTTCTTAAAATGGTGTTTAGGTTTGAGAAATAAGGTTGGATGAAATTTTAGATGGTTGGATGTTGGTGTACAGGTGCTTGGCTGAATGGTCTTCAATGAGCAACAATGGTGATTGTTTGTTTTTGAAGAGAGAAAAGAGTAAGTTAAGTGATAAAAGATGAAGTGAATGAAGCAAAAATGCTCTCCTAACTAAGCTTATGGCCGTGAAACTCCAAGAGGAGATGGCCACTTTGTTTGACCTTCCAAGACCACTTAATAGCCTTAGATGTGATCAAGGGTTGCTATGCAAAGCTTTGCCTCCACTTAATAGCCTTGATAGGTGAATTCTATCAAAGATAAAAATTCATCCCAACTTCCCCGTTGTTCTAAAACACAAGCACGCAATAAATCTTCCAAAGATTGTATAGTTCTTTCTGTCTGACTGTCAGTCTGCGGATGATACGCTGAACTCAGTCGTAACTTAGTTCCCATAGCTTCTTGTAGACTTCGCCAAAATCTTGACGTAAACCTCGGATCACGATCAGAAATTATACTTGCCGGTACACCATGTAGTCTGACAATTTCACTGATATATAACTGGGTTAATCTTTCCAATGAATATTTGATATTAATTGGTAAGAAATGAGCCGATTTCGTAAGTCTATCAACTATAACCCATATTGCATCATGACCTTTCTTTGTCTTCGGCAAACCAGTAACGAAATCCATAGAAATGCTGTCCCATTTCCATTCTGGAATCGATAATGGTTGCAACATCCCAACTGGTCTTTGGTGTTCAACTTTTGACTTTTGACAAACTAGGCAAGTTGACACGCATCTAACCACATCACCCTTCATTCCATGCCACCAGAATAACTTTTTCAAGTCTTGATACATCTTTGTTATACCTGGATGCATACTCAATAGACTAGTATGGGCATGTTTCACAATATATCTTCTCAGTTCTTGGTTACGAGGAACACAGACTCTACCCGAAATCTCAGAATTCCATCAGTTCCTTCTTTGAACTCTAGTGTCTCGCCTTGTTTCATTTGCTCCCTTATTCCTTGCAAAAATTTATCGGCATTTTGCTTTTCCTTTATGTCTTCCATCAGCTCGCTCGAGATAGTAACCATGCTAATACAGATGTTCCCCGGTTTCAACTCAACAAATGACCACTCATCTCTAAATTGTTCAATGAGTTCCTTTTCCTTGATCATCAGAGCAGAAACACTGATAATCTTTCTACTCAAGGCATCAGCCACGACATTCGCCTTACCAGGGTGGTACAAAAGCTGAAAATCGTAGTCGTTCAGAAATTCTAACCACCTTCGCTGCCTCATATTCAGCTCCTTCTGGTCGTACAAGTACTTCAAACTCTTGTGATCACTGAAGATGTTGAACGTTGCTCCATAGAGAAAGTGTCTCCATATCTTCAAAGCAAAAACTACCGCAGCCAATTCCAAATCATGCATAGGATAATTCTTCTCATGAACCTTCAATTGTCGAGAAGCATACGCCACCACATTCTGGTCTTGCATCAACACGCATCCTAGTCCTTGATAAGAAGCGTCACAATACACATCGAAAGATTTCGTCGAATATGGTAGGATCAACACCGGCGCGAGCTTGTTAACCTCTTCTTCAACTCTTGAAAACTAGCTTCACGTTCTTCTTCCGTCCATTCGAAAGCTTGACTTTTCCTCGTCGGTTGTGTAAGCGGTCCAAAGCAATCTTGGAAAAACCTTCGATAAATCTCCGATAATAACCAAAGCAAGTCCAACAAAACTTCGAACTTCATTCTTGTCTTAGGTCTCTCCCACTGTAAAACAGTCTCCACTTTCGATGGGTCCACCGCTATACCTTCTTTAGAAATTACGTGACCAAGAAATTGAACTTCTTCCAACCAGAACTCACACTTAGCCAATTTCGCATACAGCTGCTTCTCCCTCAAAATCTGAAGAACATCACTCAGATGTTCAGCATGCTCTTCCTTCGATTGAGAATAGATCAGAATGTCATCGATAAAAACAACGACAAATCTGTCTAGATACGGATGAAATATCCTGTTCATATAATCCATAAATATGGCAGGAGCATTCGTCACCCCGAATGGCATTACCTGATACTCATAATGTCCATAACGAGTTCGAAAAGCAGTTTTCGGCACGTCTTCCCCTCTTACACGAATCTGGTGATAACCTGATCGTAGATCTATCTTGGAAAATATCACAGCTCCTCTCAACTGATCCATCAAATCGTCGATTCTTGGAAGCGGATATTTATTCTTGATAGTCACCTTATTCAACTGCCGATAGTCCACACAAAGTCGTGATGTTCCATCCTTTTTCTTGACCAAAAGTACAGGTGCACCCCATGGGGAAACGCTAGGTCGTACAAATTCTTTCTCCAACAGCTCCACCAATTGCTTTTTCAGCTCCTCCAACTCTACTGGCGACATACGATATGGTGCAATTGAGATAGGACCTGTTCCCGTGTACTAAATCAATTGAGAACTCGATCTCCCGCTCGGGCGGTAAACTGTGCAGTACATCTTCGGGAAAAACATCGGGAAATTCGGTGACAACAGGAATAGTATTCACATCCTTCTCATTCTTAACTTCTAGAGAAGACAATACCAGATATCCCTGCGCTCCACCTCTCAACAAAGACTTGACCTTAACAGCAGTTAAGAATCCAGACTCTTCTTCCTTAGGAAAAACTATAGTTTTCTTTGCACAATCTATGAGGATATGGTTAGAACATAACCAGTCCATCCCTAAGATTACATCTATCTCAATAAGAGGTAAACAAATCAAATCGACCAAAAACAAACGGCCCTTCACAACAATAGGACAATCCAAACAGATCTTAGAAGTAACTACAGGTTTAGCAGTTGGCGTAGATACATTCAACATAACATTCAGAGAAGACATAGGCAACTTCAACCTTTCTACACAATCATATGCAATAAAGGAATGTGTAGCTCCGAGAATCATACAACACAGTCGAGAAGATTACCTCCAATGTCTCCTTCTCCTGAATAAGATCATCGGACTTAGAAATCTCGAGATCCCATCATTGTATAAACTCGTCCTCCGGATCTCGGTTGAGTACTTCAGATTTCTGGCGATTAGCTTTAACATACCGAACAACGGGTTTTCTCTCATTTGTGGACAATCCTTTGATATGTGCCCGGGTTGCTTACAATTGAAACAAAGCTGTACCTTTAATCTGTACACTCGGGAGAAATATGACCTTTCTTCCCGCACTTAAAACATGTTGGCGTAAACGCCACCCTGCATCCAGCTCCACTACCACTTGCACCTCCACTAACAGATGGTCGTTGAGATTGACTTCCTGTTGGCCTGGTATACGGCTTACGCTGAAACCGATTTGCATTACTACCTCCACCTCTTTGGAACCTTGTCGGTCCAAAATTCCGATTCCTCTGATCTCTAGATGGCTCCAACTCCTCAAGTCGAGCACAAGCATCCACCAAAGCATGAAAATGAGTCATCCTCAAAGATACCACTCCTCGTTTCAATTCCACTCTTAAACCTGATTCAAACTTCCTGCATCTCCACACATCATCTGGTCGTGTCTGAGCATAATCTGAGAATTGAGACAAATTCTCAAATTTTGTGGCATACTCATTCACCGTCATATTCCCCTGTCGCAAACCAAGAAATTCCATTTCCTTGGCATGCCTAGCACTTGCGGGAAAATATTTATCCGAGAAAAGTATTAGAAAACACTTCCCGGGTGATCTCGGTCCCTTGACTTGCAATACTCGGCGGATTCCTCTCCACCAATGTTCGCATCTCCTCTCGGCATGAAGACAAAGCATAAGTTACTTTCTTTTCATCTCGTACATCTCATCCCCTCAAAGATTCTCTCTAAATCTTGCATCCACCGACTCGCTTTTCTCGGATCCACCTCGCCTCTAAATTGTGGCGGATTATGGCGCCTAAATTCAGATAAATTTAGGGCATCACTGTAGCATCTTGTTGTTGGGTCGCTCTCAAATTTTTTTGAGTAATCACTTGACCATCCGCCGCATAGCCTCGGCGAACAACCAACATCGGGTCCTCATCACGATTTACGTTAGCACGTCCTCTACCTCTACCAGCCATCTTCTTTCTTCAAACATAACAAAACAAAGTTAGATACATCCTTCTAGATATTTCCGAAAGGATATAAATCACAAAGATCACTGAGAGAATCACACAAAGACAAACAAAAATAGACCCAACCACAACCCCAAAAGACTCTAACTTGGGCTCGATACCAACTAATGTAACACCCCTTTGGAGGATGTCACACATAAAAGAAAATAAAAGAAATAGAAATAAAATCTACCCAAGTTGTGAAACATTTGTTAAATATTATTACGGGATGTAAAATAATTCCGATCAGACGAAATATGTAATAAAAAGATAATGCGGAAAATACGAAATAAAAAAAAAAACATCATCACTAATAATATACATATGATTAAGTTATAAACTGTACAAATAATTTACAACTAAAACTACAACTATTTAAACAAAAACAGTAAAGAAAGCAATAAAAGAGTTAATATATACAGACATACGCTGACGCGCCCAAAAAAAAACATCATGGTTATCTAATCCTCAGATGGATCACTCTCAACCTGAAAATGATCATCGGGAGATAGATATCCCGGATGTCTCGACACACGGCGATAACGGGATCGCGCAGTCGATACGATGCTTATCTCACTAGGCTCAGGGTTTTCAGCACCCCAATAACGCCTAATGGATAAGGGTAACTCTAAGTGCAGAAATAACGTCGTCGTCATAATCGGATCTCCATCAAACTGATGACGTAGAATCACGGTCATACGTCCAGCATATGTAACAGAAGCACGATCTCCTCGTAAATGCCAAGCCAGATCACCTCCATGAAATACCAGCTCTATGAATCCCAAAAATGCTGGCGTCGCCATCCCACACAATCAATCCAGAGGATATGGATGATCGGATGGTTCTTGATCGTAAAACTGATCGTCGGCTTGCTGACCTTCCTCTTCCTCAGGGTATACGATCTCAAGAGGCTGTTCCTCTTCTTCCTCTTCAAACTCTTTACCGTATAAAATAAATAGACAAGAGACACATACAATAAAGAGGTAAGACAACATAAAATCATCGCAACATGGCCAATAAGAAGACGACAAATAACAACTATACAGTTCATACAATACGAAAAAGCTATAACAGTAATAATAATGGAATAGAGTACATATTAGATATCCTAGTGTTTCAGAACATCATAGATATAACACAAATAAAGAAA
This sequence comes from Ormosia emarginata, assembly GCA_029884605.1. Taxonomy (NCBI): domain Eukaryota; kingdom Viridiplantae; phylum Streptophyta; class Magnoliopsida; order Fabales; family Fabaceae; genus Ormosia; species Ormosia emarginata. The sequence goes on from JAQQTP010000023.1 coordinate 3,535,882, forward strand.
ATCACACAGATAAATCAATCTCACAGATAAAATAAGATAAAAAATGGACAACTAACATAAGAATTATCAGATAAATATAAATAGAGAAAATGTAAAAACATCCAAGATATTACCAGATAAAGATAAATAGAGAAAAATGGAATATTATCCAAGATATAATCAAATACACCAAAACACAACCGTACTCCATGGAGCTAAACCCAAACAGATATCAGAGAGAATGACTTGCAAAATCTATTAGTACCACGGCTGCCCAACCAACTATTACGCGGTCACACGTTGCGTCAATAGCCTACGCAGACTGGGAATCCACCATCCGGGCGTAGTATAGTTCACGGTCTCCCGTTGTGGCACTATAGGCAATGTACTACTAGACTTTACAAACCTCGATTAAATATAGTGAATGTCGAGTATATTAGTGTGCTATCGGTTTACCACGGCCCAGCGGAGCTACCAACTGTCCACATGTGGGATCCCGTACACTAAAGTCTCCAAGTTCATTAGAACAATGAACCACACTACATTTATCGCATCGACAACACGATGGGATTCGTCTCGTCAACCAAAACACCAAAAATTGGTATAAAGACAAATACATAATTCCAAATATATGAAATTACGAAAATGCCCTCAAGATAAAAATATGCCCTCAATGGCAGAAAGCCTGTACGGGTTCACTTTTTCCCGACAGCGAAATAACCTCAAAAGCCTGTACGGGTTCACATTTTCCCGACAGCGAAAATAAATATAGTAACGGTCAATCGCGTAGAAATTTTATCGCGTTTTTGAAATCTCGTCGTTTTTACAAACGTTTAAAAATCGGGTAAAGATATTTTTCTGTTTTTAAAATCGCGTAGCATTTTTAATACATTTTCTCAATCGCGTAGGATTTTTAAATCATTTTCTTATTTGAATGCCCTTAAAATTACTGTTTAAACAGATAGAAATAGTACTTAGTACATTTAAACTACGTTGAATAATTTTTCATACCGCATACTGTCATTAGGATATTGTTACTATCTTATAGGTTCATTTTTACTAAAAATTGAGTATTTTGTTTATAAACTTATAATAATGGTTTTCTAAATTTTCCATAAAATTTCTATTTACCTAATTTTTTTAACCATTTCATTTAATTCCTTTTGAAATCTCTAACATGCTTCAAAACCAAAAGTGAGCTATATGTTAGAAAATTTCTTAACATTACTTTATTTCCTTCCTAATGATAAAATTATGAATTTTAACCCTTTAGACTTACTTCTAATCAATTGGTTCCTTCAAAAATCATTATAGAAAATTTCTTCTTAACTTGTATTGTTTCTTTTTAATTGAAAAAGGTTTAGAATCAAGTTTTAGAAATCATAATTACTTATAATGGCATGTTGGCCAAATTTCATAAAACTTTTGCATTTGATTTCCAAAATGTCTTTCACCTTTTAAATCATATCAAATGTATTATATTGTCTAAGTTCATTAAATCATTTTAGAAAATAGTTAACAATAGTCAATTTAATCCTTTAGGCATGTTGGCCCAAAATACTAAGTTTTTACCATTTGATTTCTAAATGCATTTTCTTTGATCAAATCAATTAGAAACTTTCTTGATTCTCCTAGGTTAATTAAGTTACACTTTAGGAAAAATCAAGAGAACATTTTGGTCCTCCAAACTTGTCATTGCCGTGAGCTATTGGATTGTGTTCTTTGGAACACTCATGCAAATTTACACATGTTATTCACATCCTATATTTTATCATACAATTCTAACACATGCATTATATTTCTAAAACATGCAAAATTATTTTCTAACACATACAACCTAAATTAAAGCTTGTAGACATGCTTTCAAAAGCTAATAGACATGCAAAATTATTACAATCATCAAACAAGAAAGCTAATAACAATTACCACATAAACTACTAGCAACCACAAAAATTAACAAATACATATCAATAAACACACCACAACCGAATCCTTATGGATTCTACAAACAATCCATCTTCTTACCACCATCAAGGGATGATAAGAATTGTCTTCCTCTTACCTTAAATGAAGACAAAAAGCTTGCTTTCACACCTCCTAGGTCACGGTTTTCACCACCAAAAATACCTAGAAATCTCAAACAAAATCTACATGTTACTAACCATGAAAAAGAAGCTAAACCATGGAAAAATCATGGCTTAGAACTTTGAAAAAGAAGAAAGAAAAGAAAAGCATGAAATTTCACCTTCTAGGTAAAACTTTCAAGGTTGGTTTCCAAGCCCTAGATGGAAGAATTTGAAGAAACTCCCAACTACAAAGGTTCTTAGAATGGTGTTTAGGTTAAGGAAACTTGGTTAGAAAAATTTTTGGATGGTTGGATGGTTAGGAAATAAGCTTGGCGAATATGGTGAAGAAAATGGACAAGAATGGTGGCTAGGGTTCTTGATGAGAGAGAAGAGAGAAAAGTGATGAAGATGAAGTGTTGTTTTTGGCTTTCTCACTCCAAATGGCCGTAGCCTTCATGTGTAAGGATGTGCATGGATTTGGCTTCATCCAAGCCATTGATTTCATCAAAGGTTAAGATTAAATCTTGCTTAACAAGCTTAAATTCTATTGGTTGCTCATGGTGACTCACCTTGCTTAGTCACACAGTGTAATAAATTCTCACTTGAGTCACAAATTTGAGTCACTGTTTTGGAAAGTTCTACAGCCTACGGTGATTAACTAAGCTACCGATCTAACCGTTCCGCTAATTGTGGGTCCCGCAAAATATTTTCGGGTCCACTGTCACTAAATTATACTGACTAATAAAATAATATTATAATAATATAAAATTATTTTATTTTGATTAAATCCTAAAAATTAAAAAATTATTTTTAGTCTCATTCAGAGAATCGGGTTAAGTAAGATCCCCCAATTCTAAATAATAAAATAAGATTTTCCCAGGCAGGAAAATATTATTTTCCAAACCTCGAGCAAATCACACAAAAAGTCCATATAAAATCACAGACAGTATTTTCGGGCATTAAATCAAGAAGAAAACAATTAAAAACAGACAAAAAGCAATAAAACAGTACGTTCGGGACGTAACGGTCATTTTCTCATTTTTTCCCACAACGTAGGTAATTATCCAAAACGTTCAAATAAAATATCCAAGAAGTATTATATAGCTGTATATCTTTCGAGAAAAATTAATACAAAGAGCTCGAGAAAAATTTTTATTTTACTGTCTCGAAACAAATTACGTAAAACGATCAAATAAAATTTGAGCCAGTATTATCGTAATTGTTTTCATACAGAAATCGAGAACAGAAAAATAGGGACACAACAGTCATTCATACAAAAGCATGAAAAACAGAAAACAGTACATTCAGAATATTTTCTAAAAATTGGGGCGTTACAAAATCTCCCTCTTACCTTAAAGGAAGATAACTCCTTCTAATCCTTCTCCTAGTTGATTTCGTGACCCTCCAAGAAACCTAAAAAAATATTAAACAAAAATTTAAAGAGTTATAACTATAGGAGAAAAGCATAAACCATGGATCAATCATGGCTTAGAACCTTAGAAATGAAGTTAGAAATGAAAAACAAGAAGTTTCACCTTGTAGGAAATATCTCCAAAGAAATTTTCCAAGTCTAAGATGAAGGATTTTGGAAGAACTCTCAACTAGAGATGTTCTTAAAATGGTGTTTAGGTTTGAGAAATAAGGTTGGATGAAATTTTAGATGGTTGGATGTTGGTGTACAGGTGCTTGGCTGAATGGTCTTCAATGAGCAACAATGGTGATTGTTTGTTTTTGAAGAGAGAAAAGAGTAAGTTAAGTGATAAAAGATGAAGTGAATGAAGCAAAAATGCTCTCCTAACTAAGCTTATGGCCGTGAAACTCCAAGAGGAGATGGCCACTTTGTTTGACCTTCCAAGACCACTTAATAGCCTTAGATGTGATCAAGGGTTGCTATGCAAAGCTTTGCCTCCAAGCTTGTCTTTCATTGGTGCATGAAAACCTAGTCACTAAGTGACTAAGCCTTTCTTGAAGCTTCTTGAATGCTCCAACCGAATTGCTCCAAGGAGAAGCAAACCAAGTTTGTGATTCATTTGGTCTTCTAGTTACATTTAGGTGCATTAGATTAATTTGTTTAGTTACTTGCCTAACTATATAGTTACTTAGGTTAACTAGGTTAGTCTTGATATTTTGAGATCATTGTCTAACTAGAACTTAACTAGATAGCTAACTAGGTTACTTCACTTAGTTACTACATAAACCTTCTATGTTAACTTAGTTAGGTTTTAAGCTAACTCGATTAAACCTTCTAGTTTGATTTCAACAAGTCTAACCACCTTTGTGGACTTGTTTTCTATTGGTCCAAACCTTTCAAGCCTACATCGTTGACTTGTTTCTATTAGCTTAGAATTTAGTCTAGCCAGAAACGTTGACTGCTTCTTTAAACGCGAGTCCCACAGACTTTTCTGGGTCTATGGTCATTTTAGAGCAGATTTCTACTGTTTTTGAGACAGTAGGTACTGTCAAATAAAATAATATTATAAAAATATAAAATTATTTTATTGCACAGTTAAATCCTAAAAATTAAAAGATTAATATACCTATCACTCGGAATTGGGTTTAGTAAGACCCCCCAGCTCCGAATAATTAAAACAAGATTTCCCTGGCCCGAAAATTATTATTTTCTTGACTCGGAGCAAATACACAAAACACTCAAATATGAACATGAAACAGTCAAATAAATTTTATAACATACAGAAAAACATAAAACAGTACAATCAGGACAAAATTATCATTTTTCCAAAAGTTGGGGTGTTACAACTCTCCCCTACAAACAGAAATTTTGTCCCTGAAATTTTGTCGTACATCAGAACAACTGAGGGTATTGCTCCCTCATTTTGTCTTCCAACTCCCAAGTAGCATCACCTGTTACATCATTCCATATCACCTTTACCAGCTCGATCATCTTCCCTCAAAGCTGTTTCACTCTCTTGTGCTCAATCCTAACAGGAAGTGTCTCATATGTCAAGTTATCCTTTAGTTGCACTTCGTCGGGTTGTATAACATGCGTCGGATCGGGAATATATTTCCTTAGTTGAGACACATGGAGTACATTATGCAGATTGGATAAAAAAGGTGGTAAAGCTATCTAGTAGGCTACAGAACCTATTCTTCGAATAATCTGATTAGGCCCAATAAACTTAGGAGTAAGCTTCTTGGATTTGATAACCCTTCTAACTCCAGTCGTAGGCGTTACTCGCAAGAATACGTGCTCACCTTCCTCAAATTCAAGAGGTCGCCTCTGTTTATCTGCATAGCTCTTTTGTCGGCTTTGAGTCGTCTTCATCTTTTCTTGTATCATCTTCACCTTTTCCGTAGTCTATTGCACAAGATCTGGTCCAACAGTCATACTCTCTCCATCTTGATACCAACCCAAAGGTGTTCGGCATCATCATCCATATAGCGCTTCATAGGGGGTCATCCCTATACTTGAGTGAAAACTATTGTTGTAGGTGAATTTTATCAGAGATAAAAATTCATCCCAACTCCCTCGTTGTTCCAACACACAAGCGCGCAACAAGTCTTCCAAAGACTGTATCGTCCTCTCCATCTGACCATCAGTCTGCAGATGATAAGCAGAACTCAATCGCAGTTTAGTTCCCATGGCTTCATGCAAACTTCGCCAGAACCTTGATGTAAACCTTGGATCTCTATTAGAAACTATACTCGTAGGTACACCATGCAGTCTAACAATTTTGCTGATGTACATCTGGGTTAATCTTTCCAATGAATACTTAATAAGCCTATTAACTATAACCCATATAGAATCATGTCCTTTCCTTATCTTTGGCAATCCAGTAACAAAATCCATTGAGATACTATCCCATTTCCACTCTGGAATAACTAACGGTTGTAACATACCGACAAGTCTTTGATGTTCCACCTTTGCCTTCTGACAAACGAGACAAGACGCCACACGTTCCGCTACGTCTCTTTTCATCCTTGGCCACCAAAACAACCTTTTCAAGTCTTGATACATCTTGGTCATCCCCGGATGTATACTCAAATCACTAGTATGAGCTTCATCCAAAATTGCTTTCTTAAGTTCGGGGTCATCGGGTATACAAATTCTTCCCTCGAATCTTAAGATTCCATCTGATCCTTTCTCTACTGTCACCTTATGACCTTGCTTCAAAAATTCCTTTTCGTTTTGCAAAAATGCATCCTCATCCTATTTGTATCGAATCAGTTCTAGCAATTCATTTAAAATTACCACCTTACCCAGACTAATCTTTCCAGGTACCAATTCCACTGACAACCATAAATCTTTGAATTGGTTGATCAATTCCTCCTCCTTTATCATCATGGTAGAAACACTAATCACCTTTCTACTCAAGGCATCCGCCACCACATTAGCCTTTCCTGGATGGTATTGAAGTTAAAAATCAAAGTCCTTCAAGAATTCCAACCATCGCCTCTGCCTCATGTTCAATTCCTTTTGATCAAACAAGTATTTCAAACTCTTGTGATCACTAAAGATATTGAACATAGCTCCATACAAAAAATGTCTCCACATTTTCAATGCAAAAACCACTGTGGCTAGTTCCAAATCATGCGTTGGATAGTTCTTCTCATGAACCTTTAATTGTCTAGAAGCATAAGCCACCACATTCTTGTCTTGCATCAACACACATCCTAACCCCTGATAAGAAGCGTCACAATACACTTCAAAAGATTTGTTAGGATTTGATAAAATCAGCACTGGTGCAGTCGTCAATCTTTTCTTCAACTCTTAGAAACTCGCTTCACGTTCCTCCGTCCAATCAAAAGCTTGACTCTTCCTCGTGAGCTGCGTAAGTGGTCCAGCTATCTTGGAAAAACCTTCTATAAACCTCCGATAATATCTGGCCATTCACACAAAACTCTGGACCTCTGTCACTGTCTTAGGCCTTTCCCATTGTAAAATGGTCTCTACCTTCTATGGGTCTACCGCAATACCTTCCTTGGAAATCACGTGACCTAAAAATTGTACCTCTTCCAACCAAAACTCACATTTGGCTAGCTTCGCATACAGCTTCTTTTCTTTCAGAATCTGAAGAACTATACTGAGATGTTCAGTATGCTCTTCCTTAGACTGAGAATAGATCAGAATGTCATCGATAAAGACAACGACAAATCTATCTAGATACGGATGAAAAATCCTATTCATATAGTCCATGAATATTATAGGAGCATTTGTCACTCTGAACGGCATCACTTGATACTCATAATGCCCATAACGAGTTCAGAAAGCTGTCTTAGGCACATCATCTACCTTGACACGAATCTGATGATAACCTAATCGCAGATCTATCTTAGAGAAAATAACTGCTCCCTTCAACTGGTCCATCAAATCATCAATTCTTGGGAGTGGATATTTATTCTGTATAGTAACCTTGTTCAACTGGCGATAATTTACACAAAGATGAGAAGTTCCATCCTTCTTCTTGACTAGAAGCACTGGTACTCCCCACGGCAAAACACTCGGTCGCACAAACTGTTTCTCCAACAGTTCCTCCAATTGCTTCTTCAACTCTACCAATTCCGCTGGCGACATCCGGTACAGTGCAATCGAAATAGGACCTGCTCCTGGTACCAAATCAATAGAAAACTTGATCTCCCTTTCCGGTGGCAAACCGGGTACATCATCAGAAAAAATCTCTAGGAATTCACAACAAGAATAGTATTCACGTCTTTCTCTCTCTTAACTTCTAGAGAAGATAATAACATATATCCCTAAGCTCTATCTCTCAACAAGGACTTGACTTTAACGGCAGTCAGAAATTTGGAACTTTCTTCCTTAGGAAAAACTATGGTTTTGTTTGCACAGTCTATAAGGATATGGTTAGAAGATAACCAATCCATTCCTAATATTACATATATCTCAACAAGAGGTAAACAAATCAAATTGATCAAAAACACACGATCCTTTATAGTAATAGGACAATTCAAACATATCTTTGATATAACTACAGGCTTGGTAGTTGGTGCATAAACAACCAATTAAAAACTCAGAGAAGACATAGGCAATTTTAATCGTTCCACACAGTCATATATAATAAATAAATGTGTTGCACCCGAATCATATAACACAGTTAGAAGATTACCTTCAATGGCACCTTTCCCTTGAACAAGATCCTCAGACTGAGAAGCTTCAGTTCTAGTCATTGTATATACTAGCCCTCCAGATCTTGGCTGAGTAGCACGAACATTACTCACACCAGGCTTCCTTTCTGGTTGAGTACAGTCCCTAGAAACATGTCCAGGTTGTCGGCAATTAAAACAGATTGTCCAGCAATCCTTAGAGATATGGCCACTCTTTCCACACTTGAAACATTTTGGCGTAAACGCCACATTCTAACTAGCTCTATTACCACTAGAACTTGCCCCAACAGGTCGACGTTGAGGTTGACTTCCTAATGGTCTCGAATACTGCTTCCACTGAAATCAGTTACTATTGCAGTTACCTCCTCTCTGAAACCTAGTTGGTCCAAAATTACGGTTCCTTGGATCCCGTGACGGCTCCAACTCCTCGAGTCATCCACATGTATCCACCAAAGCTTGAAATTGATTCATCTTCAAGGGCAGCACTCCTTGTCACAATTCTACCCTCAACCCTTCCTCAAACTTTCGACATTTCTATGCATCATTCTGTTGAGTTTGAACATAGTTTGAGAACTGAGACAAGCTCTTAAATTTAGAAGCATACTTATTGACAATCATATTGCCTTGACGTAAACCAAGAAATTTCATCTCCTTGGCATGTCTAGCACTGGCAGGAAAGTACTTCTCTAGAAACACTTCAGAAAATACCTCCTAGGTGATTTCAGTTCCTTCAGCCTGTAATAATCGGCTGGTTCCTTTCCACCAATTTTCACCATCCCCTCTCAACATAAAGGTAGCATACGTCACCTTCTTATCATCGATGCATCCCATTCCTTCGAATATCTTTTCCAAGTCTTGTATCCACAGACTTGCCTTCTCAGGGTTAAACTCGCCTCTGAACTACGACGGGTTGTTACGCCTAAACTCAGACAAATTTAGAGCATCAGCAATAGCATCTTGCTGTTGAGCTGCCCTCTGATTTTGTTGAGTTATCACTTCTGCCATTTACTACATAGCCTCAGCAACTACAATCATTGGGTCCACATTACGATTTGCGTTCCCACGTGTTCCTCTTCTGCCAAACATTTTCTTTCTTCAATTATAACAAAACAAAGTTAGATGTATCCTTTCAGAAATAAATCACAGAGAATCACATAACACAAGCAAAAACAGACTCAACCACAACCCCAAAAAACTCTAACTTGGGCTCTGATACTAACTAATGTAACACCCTTGTGGGGATGCCACATTTATGATGCAATAAAATAAAAATAAATAAAATATTACCCAAGTTATAAAACATTTGATCCATAATTAATAGGAGTTGTAAAATTTTTTCCTTCTATACCTAATAGCGTTAAATAAAATAACACGAAACATAATATAAAGCAAACTATTATTACACACCAATAATGTACATATGATCTTGTCTTAAGTTATACAAATAATTTACAGCTACAAATATTTAAATAAAACAGTAAAGAATTAGTACACTACAAAACATATATATGCCTAAGTGCACATCAAAGACTTCTAACCCTCTGAAGGATCATTTTCAGATGAAACCTCGGGTGATAGAAATCCAGGATGTTTCACAGTTCTATGGACAGGAGTCCGGGCTGTTGACACTATACTGATCTCACTGGGTACACGAAAAACTCCTCCCCAGTGGCGCCTCAGATCCAAAGGCATCTCCAGATGTAGATACAGAGTAGTAGTAAAAACTGGTTCAGCATCAAACTCTTCGCATAGGGACATAGTCAGACGTCCCAAGTAGATCACTGATCCTGGATCCTCGTGCAGTCACCAGGCCTTCGAGCCTCCAAGAAACTCCAGTCTCACAAAATCAAGAAATCTCGGCAACGCCATAATCACAAGATCAATCCAAAGGATATGGATGATCGGACGGCTCGCACTCATCAAACTGATCACCCGTCTGCTGTTGCTCCTCTTCCTTAAACTCTTTATAAACATAAATAATAATACAAAAACAATGCATATATAGAGGTGAGACGACCTACATCATTACCAGCATGACAATTAAGAAAATGACAAAATAACAAATGCCACAGTTCGCTATAATATACATACCACAATATAATAAACAATAACATAATTTAACACATCATACGTAATATCACAAATAATACAATAAAGATATATGTCACAATGCAAAATGCATAACGACTCATCCCTACTCCATGGAGCTATACACAGATATCAGAGAGAATGACCCGTAAAGATCTATCAGTACCGCAGGCTGCCAAACCAAACTATTCCACTGTCCAACGTCGTGTCTATAGCGCACAGTCCAACGTCGTGTAGTACTACACAGTCCAAAATACATCGTGCACTACAGGCATTGTACTAAATAGTCCTTACAAGATCTTGATTAAGTATAGTGCGTGTCAAGATCATTAGTGTGTTACCAGTTACCACGACCCAGAAGAGCTCCAACTGTCCACATGTGGAATACTCCGTACACTAATGCCTCCAAGTCCACTTGATGAACCACACTACGCTTATCACATCGACAACACGATGTAATTCACCTCGTCAATCAATCGTCAATTCCAAACTAATTGACATGACTCCCAATGCATGAATAAGAATGATAATTACCAAAACACCCTTGGTCTCAAAATATTACTATATTTACACAAATGCCCTCAATGGTAATGATCTCAAATACAATACGTCTCCACTTGACAGTACCATATCTCCACATGTCCGGGTCCACCACTTTGGCTTGACAGTAAAACTCGTTGTTTCATTTAATCACGTAGAAATTTTATTGCATTTTCACAATCTCATCGCTTTTACAAACGTTTTTAAATCGCGTACATATATTTTGCTATTTTTAAAATCGCATAGTGCTTTTAAATCATTTTCTGAATCGCGTAAGGTTTTTAAATCATTTTCTTAATTGTAAAGCTTTAAAATCTCTATTTTTAAAACTGCATAAGCTATTTTTAATATTTTTAAACTACATAGAATATTTTCCTTATGTTATAAATATATTATAAAATGTTCTTCTTTTATTTGTCTGTTTCTAATAAATTTTAACAGCATTTTGTCTATAAAATCTATGAAAATTGTGTTTTCTACGTTTTCCTTTTTAAGAATTCTTTTATTTTAGTTTATTACTATAGAATATACTTTAAAAATCACTATCATGCTTTAATACTCAAAGATAAGTATTTTTCAAGAGTTTTGTCCTTTTCTCTCCTATACTATATTCTAATAAAAATTAGTTTACTTCTTTAAGTCTTGAAAATTCATTGCAAATGTATTCTTTTTAGGTTAAACATCTAATCTATACTTAGAAAAATAATTTTTTTGATTGATTACACCTTAAGAAGGCATATTGGCCGAATTTTACAAAGCTTTGGCATTTGATCTTTGGATCATTTTCTATCTTCTAAATCATTTTGGATTTCATTAACTTACCTAATTCCATTAAGTCCTTCCTTTAGAAAATGGTGGAGAACATTTTGGTTCTTTTTTCATGGTGAAGCCGAAAGCTCCATGGTTGTGTTCTTTGGAACACCCATGTAAACCTTACATATTATTCACATCCTAATTAATAATCATGCATATATCAACACATGCAATATATTTTAAAGCTTACAGACATGCATACAAATAATATCAAACACAAATAGAAAAGCATTTAAACAATCAAACAAGCGAATCCTTATGGATTCTCCACACACATACAATCCATTTTCTCATTAGCACACATGGTTGATGAGATCAAATCTCCCTTTTACCTTAAAGGAAGATAACTCCTTCTAATCCTTCTCCTAGTTGATTTCCTGACCCTCCAAGAAGCCTAAAAAAATCTTAAACAAAAATTTAAAGAGTTATAACTATAGGAGAAAAGCATAAACCTTGGATCAATCATGGCTTAGAACCTTAGAAATGAAGTTAGAAATGAAAAACAAGAAGTTTCACCTTGTAGGAAAAATCTCCAAAGAAATTTTTCAAGTCTAAGATGAAGGATTTTGGAAGAACTCTCAACTAGAGATGTTCTTAAAATGGTGTTTAGGTTTGAGAAATAAGGTTGGATGAAATTTTAGATGGTTGGATGTTGGTGTATAGGTGCTTGGACGAATGGTCTTCAAAGAGCAACAATAGTGATTGTTTGTTTTTGAAGACAGAAAAGAGTAAGTTAAGTGATAGAAGATGAAGTGAATGAAGCAAAAATGCTCTCCTAACTAAGCTTATGGCCGTGGAACTCCAAGAGGAGGTGGCCACTTTGTTTGACCTTCCAAGACCACTTAATAGCCTTAGATGTGATCAAGGGTTGCTATGCAAAGCTTTGCCTCCAAGCTTGTCTTTCATTGGTGCATGAAAACCTAGTCACTAAGTGACTAAGCCTTTCTTGAAGCTTCTTGAATGCTCCAACCGAATTGCTCCAAGGAGAAGCAAACCAAGTTTGTGATTCATTTGGTCTTCTAGTTACATTTAGGTGCATTAGATTAATTTGTTTAGTTACTTGCCTAACTATATAGCTACTTAGGTTAACTAGGTTAGTCTTGATATTTTGAGATCATTGTCTAACTAGAACTTAACTAGATAGCTAACTAGGTTACTTCACTTAGTTACTACATAAACCTTCTATGTTAACTTAGTTAGGTTTTAAGCTAACTCGATTAAACCTTCTAGTTTGATTTCAACAAGTCTAACCACCTGTGTGGACTTGTTTTCTATTGGTCCAAACCTTTCAAGCCTACATCGTTGACTTGTTTCTATTAGCTTAGAATTTAGTCTAGCCAGAAACGTTGACTGCTTCTTTAAACGCGAGTCCCACAGACTTTTCTGGGTCTATGGTCATTTTAGAGCAGATTTCTACTGTTTTTGAGACAGTAGGTACTGTCAAATAAAATAATATTATAAAAATATAAAATTATTTTATTGCACAGTTAAATCCTAAAAATTAAAAGATTAATATACCTATCACTCGGAATTGGGTTTAGTAAGACCCCCCAGCTCCGAATAATTAAAACAAGATTTCCCCAGCCCGAAAATTATTATTTTCTTGACTCGGAGTAAATCACACAAAACACTTAAATATGAACACAAAACAGTCAAATAAATTTTATAACATACAGAAAAACATAAAACAGTACAATCAGGACAAAATTGTCATTTTTCCAAAAGTTGGGGTGTTACAGCGTACGTTACTAAGCGTCGTGGCATTGCTTGCTGAGATGCAGATTTGGCTCTCTTTCCATTCTAGCTCAAATGCTCCACATATCATCTTGTTTGGAGCCCTTCCTAATATAGAGAAAACACCAAATCAGTAAGAGTTGTAAATCCACTTAATCACTCAAATAATATGCACAGTTTGCTCAATTACATACATGAAAAGTATCAGAATTGGATATAACAAATACAAGCACAAAACCTTCCAAATATGCACATATACAAGGACTTTAGCAATTAGTAAAGTACAGGTATGGGGCACAAATAACTACACATTGTGCAGTTATCACACCCCTAAACTTAACCTTTTGCTTGTCCTCGAGTAAAACAAAGTATGACCAAGTAAACTCACATAACAATTTAGACTCAACATGTATTCAACAATTAGCAAGTTTCAATCTTTCTATTCTTCAATTAAACCACAGCTACTAGTATGTAATGATTACTTCAATCCATAAAAAGTACAAATGCCCCAAAATCAGCTTCACACATACATAATTCATCACATGCTAACAATTTAGCTTCCTTCCATGCAATTCACATTATCCACGAACATGCAAGATAAACTTCTCCTTTCAAATCATACACATCCGAATAAGTTTATAAGCATAAATGCATCTGAATCATATGATCCACAAAAATTGATCCTAAACTCTCTCTCCACTAATGTAAACCACACACAACTGAGGATCAAGAGGGTCTTTACAGCTTGTAATGTTAGGCCATGGTATGGGTGTAAGAAAAGAAGGGAAAGGATACATACAAATATTGAGATACATACACATATGATTTCAAGACTTGAGCCCAAGAGAGATTCGCAGGGTATTCCAAAAAGACTTTGAAAGATCAGAACTCATCAGAACCATTCAATGGTTTTCATTTTTAACTTTTCTTCTTTCATTGTTTGCTTTGCTTTTCTCTCTTCTTATTTTTTTTCTTCTTTTTCTTTTTACTTTAACAAAGCAATTTCTTTTTCCCTTTTGATTGCATTTGGTTCCTTCAAGCTCATTTTTCTTAAACATACATACCCCAACTCACTAGCCTCACTTCAAGAAATACACATCATGTACTCAACAGACATTAAGGTAGGAAGAAAATACAATGTTTTCACATGCATTAGAATGGTTAACAGGTTAATGAATACATGGGTGAATGAAAAACATATAAGGCCAAACAATTAACAGGCTTCAAAATGGGACCTAGAGATATCATCATTTAGGGTAGGCTTGAAAAGCTTAATCGGTCCAAACAATGCCCTAATCATTTCATCAGTCATGCACAACTAGGATTTAGCCTCAAGAGAGTTTAAAAACAACTTCTAGGATCATCGAAACTCTACATGTACATCCATAAACTTTCTCTAAACATGCACTCTTATCATTCTCAAAGTTACACTTGCATCTAAGTGAGATGTAGATCATACATGAAAAGCAACTAAACTATTTCACATGTTTCAAGATCACATAAGGTTTCACTCATAAGAGGGCAAATAGCAATCTTTCATATCATGAACAACCAAAACAACACCAGCAATTTTTTACAATAAAGCATGCATTCAAATAGATTAAACTTTTCAATTTAACATGCATCACATCATTTGCATAATAGTAAAAATCGAAACTGCTTTACAAACCCATCAGTAATAATCAAAACAAATAAAAACTCATAGAAACATGGTGGTTATCACAACTGCATCTAGAAAATATCATTACATGCATAGATAATATATCATAGTAATCAAATCATGTAATGACACTCCCCCAAACCAAAGTGAGACAAAGTCCTCACTTTCCATAGTGTCTAGGGTACTTGAGCCTATAAATATCTGAAATATGAGACCTGAGTATACTATAAATATTTAATAAACACTTAAAATAAACTAATCATGTACAATATATACACTACAACATAACATACCGCAACACACAGGATCCATGCCACAATATTTGACCAGAATGGGTGCCTTCAGTAGCACCAAAAACAAATAGCTCTCCTTTTTTTTTAAATAGTTCAGCAGGTGAGCGCCACGACGTTAACATTACCATACTGCGGGGTTGAGCTCTCTGGAATTTGGCTCAAATGCGCACAATAATTGTCACGCCGCGACATTGCAAAGTTAACGCCGCGGTGTGAGGAGTCAACCTGTAAAATTCTACAACAAACTCAGTTTTGCTGTAGAATTTTGCCCAAAGAGGTCCTCAACACCTCTCAAACTTGTCCAAAAGGCTAAAACACAAAATGGATATCTAAAATGTATTAAAACACAAAATCATACATACTAACCTATATTTAACTTAAAACTAAACATAAACTTAAAACTAACTAAAACTTACTACAATCAAAATACTAACATATATAAGACTTAAAACTAACTAAAGATACTAAAATCAAACATACTAACTACAAAAATACAAAAATCAAAGATACTAACATATTTAAGACTTTAAACTAAAGAAGAGCCTAAAAACTAACTAAAGCTACAAAACTAAGCTTACTACATATTTATGACTTAAAACTTACTAAACACATACTAATTTACAAAAACATAAAAACCTGGGTTCCCTCCCAAGAAGGGCCTGAGTTATAGTCCCGATAGGACTTTGTCACCAAAATGAATTGTGCGCATGAGTAGTCTTCTTAAACTTGATCCAAGGCTTATCCTTTTGAGGAGTCGCGAATTCCCTGAAGGACCTCATATGATTAAGATCATCCGACTTCTTTATTGAACCTAAAGCAATAACATAAAGAGACTTAAATTAACATAGATTATATACAACTTGAATTAGAACTAACTAAACTCATTGTTGATATTAGTAATATAGAATTAAACCGTTATCCCCAGCAACGGCGCCAAAAACTTGTTAGACCATTTGTGTACTGCAAGTGCACGAGTCATTCAAGTAATACATATACGGAGTATAAGTTCATTCCCACGAGGATATATGGCTTCTATTACTAAGTAACAACCAATAGCTTAGCTAAATTCTATCCAAGAACATATAAAATAGAGAAAGCATAAATAATCTAAATCTACACTACAAAAGCAATAAAGATAATGGTTTAGAGATCTAGGAAATCCTTCTTCACCTCCTATTTCATACTAATGATATGCAATCCTTATAAGCAACATCAATGAATTATTAAGTTAGCTTGAGAATCTGATTTAGTCAAAAGCCTATGTCTAGGTCAATCAACCCTGGTGTCATTTACCTAATCCACTATCTTTCTTATGTTTTCATAAGGACTAGTATAAACTCCACTAATGAACGATCTATTCTCAAACGCATGCTAATACATGGCTAAAAGGTATATTTCTATCTAGTTAGCGAATCAACTCATCATAGCCAATTGAACTCGTTGAACATGCATTAACTATACCATATCCATATCCACAAATCCCTATGTCTAGTTCATTTGCATCAATCAAGATCATGCAATTATTGGCCAAACAAGAGCAAGCATTAAGCATAGGCATGGAAGAACAAAACCAAACATCAATAGAAACTCAAAGTAAGACATAAACATCAATATTCATATAAAGATCTAAAGTATTTCCTAAATACATCTGCTAATCCATTGAACACGAATTTACAACAAAAATACATGCTCAAGAGATAGGGAAGAGAAATGAAACAAAGGGAGAAGAGGAAGGAATCCATAGATGTCATCCTTGAAGCTTGAATCTCCTTCCATGAGGAAGATGACATCCAACCTAGCCTCCCTAGGCCTCCAGTCTGCCTAGAAATGAAGTTCAGGTCGTAGCCTCTCTAAACTCAGCAAGACTCCCCCAGAGCTCTCTCTTAAAATCTGTTGAAAATCTATTTATAGACTCAGAAAAATAGAGGCAAGTCGCGGCACAAATAACTACACATTGTGTAGTTATCAGTACAATTCATAATTTTCAAATATCTAGAACTCAAGTTATGGCCAAAATACAGAAACAGTGTCAAAACTCATTAATTCTGGCAAAAAATCAATTAAGCCCAATTTGAGCCCAAACTTACAAAACATGACCAAGCTCAATCAATTAAGTACATGGAGAGTGTAAATGACTAAAAGTAAGGGTTTATTCATGTATAAAATATGTGATTATCACTTATGAACCAGAAACTTCTCCCCCTTTTGTCATGATCAAAAAGATATATAACATTAGTTGACAAAAGAGAAGTATTGGTTGACAAGGGATATATAACATTAGTGCATTAATACCATGTTCTCATAAAAGTCAAAGATTCTAACATAATATTGAACATTAGTATCATCAAAATAGAGCATATATTGTCATTTCATATTAAAAAAGGATCATTGTCATAATATACTAGTCATATCAAAGATAACAGAGAGTAAACCAGATTAAACCAATCATGTCCAGAATATTGATCAACAATTGTCAGAGCAAAAATAGAGTTATATTGCAAAAACAGTAACTAATTAAAATTGGATCCATGCTCTATCCCCGTGATCTTCTGGTTGTTGAAAGTGGCACTTGAGTCTTTCCAAGCGAGCATCCATAGAGTTGAGGCGATCATATATAATCTCATTTGTGTACTCCTGATATACCTTTAAGTTTGTGATCTGAGTTTGGAGCCTGACTTGCATTTCTGCAAGGGTAGCAAGGATACAATCTTCATTGTTAGGAGGGGCATCCTCTATATGAACATCAACACCTCCAGCTGGTGCTGCAAGCTCACGTCCTCTTCCATAAACCCACTCACCATTTATATTCTTAATTTGCATTCGGTTGAAGATGGCTTGACCAAATTTATTGTGGCCAGTGAGATTAATCACACAATCTTTATGAACACTGAGATTGTATTAGTCCAGGATTTTTGCAATAATCAGAGCATATGGAAGATCTATCATGAGCTTATCCTTGGTCTTCATCATTTAGTGCATGATGAAAAATGGCCAATTGATGTGCAACCTTTGTTTTATTGTCCACATCAAGAAAACATCTTCCTCTTTAACCAGGGCATAATTACTAGCCCTTGGGACCAGAATGTGGACCAGTACAAAATGAAGAAGACAGTCTTGTGGTTTTAAATTTTTAGTGGTGAAGGTTTTTCCAGTTGGAATGAGGATGCCAAGTTGAAGCATACTTTCAATAGTTGTTCTCTTATCAAAAGTTTCCCAATTCTTGTGACTCTCTTCTGTAAATTTTTCCCTGGAGTAATTTAAACCAGAGTATTCCATTGACTAAGTTGTACTATTATCCCATGCCTCTTAACATCTTAAACTAAGTTTCCTCTAGTGATACTTAGATTGTAGTAATAAACCTCAGTAGCTTCTAGATAATAGTACTCACTGGGAGAAGAAATGAACCTTTTTAACCCATGAAACTCCAAGAGTTCTGTGAGGAATGTGCATCCTTGGCTAATAAAGAAGTTGTTGTCCACGTACTTAGGTTGAATGAGATTCCTTGCTTGAAACTCCAATTTGTATTTGTGCATCTACTTATTGTGAGAGAAGAATTTTCTGTGGTCCAAGCTCAGAGGAATGTCTTGGTCACTGTCTTGGGTAGGTCGTTCATTAGGTACAGAGGGATTTTTAGTGCGTGCTCTCTTGGGGTGAGATGAGCTCTATGGTGAAGGTGAGGGTGTTTAGGGCATGGTTCAGAGGAAAGCGGGAGATGAGAAGTTGGAGGAAATGGTGAAAAATTGGGAAATGGTGGCTTTTGAGCAGTAGAATAGTGAAAAGATGAGAGGAAATGGTGTTTGGAGGCTGTATCTTGGTGAAATTGGAGGTGGGTGAGAGGTTGGAGAGCTTGGGTATGGAGGGAGATCAGAGCAAGAAGATGAAGGGAGGTGAAGAAGGTGTGTGAATGGAGGGAAGAGGCTGTTGTTTGGTATTTAAACTCAACTTCTATAACCGGTTATACAATTCTCATAACTAGTTATTTTCGTTCATTACAAAGTAGGAGGCCTCTGGTATGAGAGAATAACCGATTATATATTTCTCGTAACCAGTTATTTTCGTGCATTTGAAAAGGATAGCCTCTATTATATGGTAATAATAGATTATGCAATCACCATAATCGGTTATTTGTGCCTTTCAGAGAGTACCAAATAACCTCATATCCTCTGTTTCCTTCCATAACCGGTTGTATAATAACTATAACTGGTTATTACGCTATCCAAGAAGCTTCATTGAGCTACAATAACCTTATTTTTGAAGAGTAAATGTGTAACACCCTAATATAGATATATGGATATATCATAGTTGCACAACGATATATAAAAATAACGGTACTAGAAACGTCACTTCCTCATACTATATTCTAACATATATCCATAATCACAACTGAGTAATTATAGAAAGCCTTGAGAGATTGCGAAAAAACTTAAACTCATATACAAACTTAGCCACATGAGGGCTTATTGTAATACATAGAACATAAAACTTACAGAATAAATATAAACTGATTACATAAGTTCTATCTACTTAAAGCAATAAAAACTACTCTAGTCTTCAAGCTTTATCTGCTTACCCTTAGCAGGGTCTATACCTCTGTACCTGTGCTTTTGCCTGTATCTGTGCCTACATCTGGATTTACATGGAATAACAACTGGGATGAGAATTAACATTCTCAGTAAAAGTAATTTCAATACCAGCTAACTATAACATTGTATATACCAAATATATAACAAATGTTATAATTTCTAACTTAAGAGTTTTCTCCTCTTTTCTCAAATCTGCACACTTTCTATAGTGTGATATCAACCGATAGCCTACACACTGTTAATATATATAATGCTCATACAGTTGTAAATACCAACAGTGACGGATAATGCCCATACAACTATCCATGAATGCAATGAGAATAATATGTAATATGAATATGCCTAAGGAATCCTAAGAGTATGCAGATGAAATGCAAATGCAGGGTTTTGTTTTTAAATACATGCAGAAGTTTATTTTGAAAAAAGGAAGTTTGCTAGGAACTAGTCAGTATATCATCCAGTGGTAATTAGAGGGAAAGCTCATCCTCACATTACACATATCCTGGCATGCTGAGAAATTTGGGCTTCATCCTTGCTCAAAGAGCGTCTTTGGATTTCCCACTTATCTCCTTTAGCCTTGGCACTATCGAGACATCAGGGTTATGTCCTTCGGACACCCATCTATCTCCTTTTGCCTCCATGAATGAACATCAAAGGATATTCATCAAGATCGATACTACTTGACTAATTCGTAGACTTACATACATACTTATATACTTAGTTCCTTTATGACCTAAGCATATGCTACTAGGAACTTTGGCTTCTTATGTTTACCCTTTGTAATGAGGAGAATCTGTAACCTCATACTACATGTAACCTTAGTATTTGGTTAGAAATACTTGTCCCCTTAGGAACTTCTCTGATTTCTTACCTTCTTAGCTAAATGACCTCGCGTCATATAACGTTACATTCTCAGGTAAACATTACCAGATCATTTCTCATACTTGTACCTAAACTCCACCTCATCATTCATATCTCTTAAGTGATTTCTAACGCAACACTATGTTGCTGAGGTGTTAGATACTCACCTATGGCAAACCACTAATCTTGGTTGCACTAAGGTTCTTTCTCTTCACATACATACTAGATTAACTAACTAGTGTGTAAAAAGCTTAGTGTTATGTTTATCTCTTACATAACCACCATCTTAACTTTCCTATAGACTCAACTCATCCTAGTGAAAGAGTCTATCTTAATTAATGCCTCATCTACCCTTGCTTAAGGAAATAAATGAGCATTTCTCTAAAACTTTGCATAATTAACTCAACTTTAACTAAAGCGAGTAAGTCATGCATCTAGATAAGTATAACATACTTATTCTGGTTGTATCTAGCTTTCCCTTCCATCACACTTCTAGTAGTAGCTTATACTAAACTTGTGTGCTTAAGGTTCCAGATACCTCTTTAATTATTCCAAACTTATGGAATGCTTAAGAACTTATCTTCCATACTTTCATTAGTATCTAAGGAAGTAAATTCCCTTTATCTTGCACTTGTAACTCATCTTTGCTAATACATGAGTTATTGCACATTTCTACTATACCTTATGATTATGACATCTTCTTAGTCACAATTCATCTTATTGTGTATTTAGCAATGCACAAAGTCCCACTTAACTAGAGACTTAGTACCTAAACATTCCCTCCTTGGAACTATTACACAATCTTGTCTCCACTCAAGTGAATCTAATGCAAGAGTGGTTCTTACTTGCAACTCTTTGTTACTTAAGGTTCTAGGTACCTTCCTAAGGTAATCCACTATTCTTGGATCTTCTAAGGTTCATACCTTTCTCATTCTCTACTAGAGTGAATACTATTACGCATACTAGCATACTTGTCTTCATTGCACTAGCTCATCACATCTTAAGTGATATCTAATGCAACACTAAGTTGCCTAAGGTGCTACTAAAGATTCTAGTATCCAACTTTCTCAAAAACACCTCAAATCTTGCCTAAAAAGGCTGATTTTCAAGATTGCACCAAACATGCATCATAACTTCTAAAATTATGAAATTTTATGAGTGCATAGCTCTTTCTCATATCTTTCCAATGCCATAAACCTTGCTTCATTTGGCTAAGTGTAGCCAAAGTTATGTAACATTTTGTAGAGGCCAAAACAGGGCATTCTTTGATTTACCCGATTTTGACTTGACTTTAAACTGAAACTGGGAATAAACTTCATGTGGAAAAATTCTGAAATTTTTACCACATGAAGCCTTGTGTCTTAGCTTTCAATGGCACTGCTTTCATTTCCATACGACATTGGAGCAAGAAATTATGCAATCTGGTTTACTGACTGCCAGAATGCCTTTTTCTGCAGAATTTGTCTCAAATTCAAACAGAATCTGGTATTGATTGGCTTGGTGGAAAATTCTGAATTTTTACCACAAGAAGCCTTATGTCTTAGCTTTCAAATGGATTTGGAATTAGGTCATTCCGATATCTACAGCCCAAGTTATGTAACAAACACTGTAGGCTGTTCAGAATTTTCCTGTTCTGGTTTCAAGCATCACGCCACGGTGCCACACTCCCCATGCCGCGGCGCCCGTAACAAAAGCACGATTCTGCATAATTCTGCAGGGCGTGGTACTATTCTAATGGTCATTTGCACGGATTTTGGCCATTTTTAATCAGTTTCTAAGTGATTCTAAGTTCCTAATCAGTCCTTAAACACATAGGAACATCAATCACTAACTTAAACCTCTTAATTTGGATTATGGATCAAAATCCCTCATTCTTTGACCTAAAGCTCACTTTGTGAATCAAGGGTCTAAATGAGTTGTTCTAAGTTTCTAACTTAAACTTATGCTATGAACAAGTCATAAGTGACCAAAGAAACACATCCATGCAAGCCAAACACTACTAGCATCTCTAGAACTCAAATTGGCCTAATAGGTTCTTTTTGTTCATACATGAAAAATTAGAGAAAAGAGATGAATAAAGGCTCTAAACCCCTACCTCTTGAAGACTTGATGCCTTGAACTTGATCATTGATTTTCTTCCTCTTCTTCTTCCCTTCTTCCCCTTTCTCCTTCTTCTTCTCCTCTTTCTCCCTTTTCTTTCTTTTCTTTCTCTATTTTTCGGTTTTGTGCCGAGGGAGAAGAGAGAAATAAGGGGGTGGGACGTGGAGGAAAATACAGGAAAAGATTAACTTAAGTTTCTACACTGAAACTTATATCTGTTAAGGACACCTGAATTATGCTAATTCAAGTTTTCTAGGTTCCAACAACTTTAGAATAAATCATAGGATTCATTTAAATTGTTGTTTCACTATTTTCATGATTTTCTATATCTGCTGCTAGTCATTCGGTATTAAAACGCACAACCAGTATGCCTAAAAATACCAAACTGACTCTGATTCTCTTGAAACTTTTACCACATCTTACTTAGCTTATTTGTGACCTAGAAATAAACTCTCTATATTTATTTCCCTCAACTTAGCAAACGTTGCTATTATCTGAGTCATTTTAAGCTACTTTTCAACTTCTGTATTGCAACTAAGTGCCTAAATGAACTCAGTTTGTCACAAAACTTGACTGGCATGCTAAACAAGTCAAATGCTACCTTTGGTAACTATTTACCAATCTAACATATGTTTAAGGGTATTACAAAATGAATGTGGCCTCTCACCCAGAACATTTCCAATAAGTAAGATGAGTGGTTATTTGCTCCTTATAGCTTTTAAAAATCAAGAATTCATAATAAATTTGCTCTTGTAAAAAAAACTTATGCCATCTTAGCTTGATTTCAATTTCATCCCATTCTCAACACCATAAATGCAATCCAAAGTCAGATTTAACTTCTTGAAGGATACTAGAAACAGTTTTACCACATCAGAAACTTGAGATTGGAGATTTGGGGGACTTGAACACAGATCAAGCACCTATAAAACAAATTTGGGGGACACTTCAATGCTCAAGTTAGTACTAGATTCAATATAAAAGTCCAAAACATATTTATGCAACAAATTTATTGTGTAATGCAGCAAAGAATGGCATTATATAGCAAAATGAACTTAAACAGCAAGATTTAAATGCATGATTGATCTAACATGCCAAGTTCTCTTCTTATAATAAAGAATGCTTCTTTGTTTAATGGTTTAGTGAAGATGTCAGTAAGTTGCTTTGTGGTTTCAACAAACTCAAGCATGCAATCACCTTTTTGAACATGATCCCTTATAAAGTGATGTCTTATCTCAATATGCTTAGTCCTAGAGTGCAAGATGGGATTCTTAGACAAATTGATTGCACTTGTATTGTCACACCTTATAGGGAAATGATCAAGCTCAAAACCATAGTCTTGTAGTTGTTACTTCATCCAAAGAATTTGAGCATAACAACTCCTAGCTGCAACATATTTAGCTTCTATTGTTAACAATGCCACACTATTTTATTTCTTGCTATGCCAAGAAACTAGTGAGCTTCCTAGCAAGTGGTATGTCCCACTAGTGTTCTTCATAACCAATTTGCATCCAGCAAAATCAAAATCAAAATAACCAATTAGGCTACATGAGGCACCCTTAGGGTACCACAAACCCATTTGTGATTTGCCTATTAGATATTTCATAATTCTTCTTATAGCACATAAGTACGATTCTTTAGGATTTGCTTGATATCTAGCACACATGCACACTCTAAACATAATATAAGGCCTACTTCCTGTAAGATACAGGAGTGAACCAATCATACCTCTATATTTTGATATTTCTACAGATTTACCTCCTTTATCCTTGTCCAAATAGCAAGAAGTACTCATTAGTGTAGCCATTTGCTTGCCATTGTCCATTCCAAACTTTTTGAGCAGCTCCTTACAATACTTGGATTGAGTTATGAAAGTCTCATCCCTTGTCTGCTTGATTTGGAGACTAAGGAAAAAGTTTGGCTTATCCATTATTGACATCTCAAATTCATTTTGCATAACATTTGCAAATTCCTTACAAAGATAGTCATTACCAGCACCAAATATTATATCATCAATATATATTTGAACAAAAAATATGTCATACTTTTTATGCTTGATGAAAAGAGTAGTGTCAACCTTTCTCCTAGAGAAGCCTTTTTCTAATAGGAACTTGCTCAACCTTTCATACCAAGCTCTAGAAGCTTGTTTCAAGTCATACAAGGCCTTTTTCAATTTAAAAACATGGTTGGGCAGTTCAAAATCTTCAAAACCAAGAGGTTGTTCCCATTTAAAAATGCACTTTTAACATCCATTTGATAAAACTTGAAATCCATGATGCATGCATATGCAAGTAGCATTCTAATGGCCTCTAATCTAGCTACGGGAGCATATGTTTCTTCAAAATCTATTCCTTCTTCTTAATTATAACCTTTAACAATAAGTCTAGCTTTGTTTCTTGTTATCAAGCCCATTTCATCAAGTTTATTCCTAAAGAACCATTTGGTGCTAATTATAGGATGATCATTGGGCCTTGGAACCAATTCCCACACTTGATTTCTCTCAAATTGGTTTAATTCATCTTGCATGGCCAAGATCTAATGTTCATCATTAATGGCCTCATTTATGTCTTTAGGTTCAACTTGAGAGACAAAAGCCAAATGATTATCTACATCTCTAAGAGAGTTTCAAGTGATTACCCCTTTTGATACATCACTTATCACCTTGTCAAGAGGATGATATCTTGAAGTTCTCTATTCTCTTGGAAGATCATTTGAAGTTTCATCCTCTTGTTATAATGGTGCTTCCTTTCCTTGGCTTTCTCTCTTTTACTCTTCTTCTTTGTCTCCTAAGTGTGTGTTGGATAGAGTTTCTACAACATCATCAATAACATCCTTTCTCGACTCATTTGGCTTAGTTTCATAAAAAATAACATGTATTGATTCTTCAATAGTCATAGTTCTCTTATTATAAATTCAAAAGGATTTACTATTAAGTGAGTAACAAAGAAATATTCCTTCATCAGATTTAGCATCAAACTTGCCTAGGTTATCTTCTCCATTGTTTAAAACAAAGGATTTGCAACCAAAGACATGAAAGTGAGAAATGTTTGATTTCCTTCCTTTGTATAGTTCATAGGGGTTTTCCTTTAAAATAGGCCTTATTAGAGTCCTATTCATAACATTACAAGCGGTACTTACCGTATCTGCCCAAAAATACTTAGGAAGACTTGTTTCATTGAGCATAGTTCTTGCTAACTCTTCTAAAAATCGATTTTTCCTTTCAACTACTCCATTTTGTTGTGGAGTTCTAGGAGCAGAAAAATTATGCTCTATGCCATTTTCATTGCATAACATTTCAAATTCATGATTTTCAAATTCCCCACCATGATCACTTCTTATGGATGCAATCCTATAATTCTTTTCATTTTGAATAACCTTTATAAGTTTTCTAAATGCATGAAAGACATCATTCTTATGAGCAAGGAATAGAGCCCATGTATATGTCGAGTAATCATCCACAATCATAAAAACATAGTAGTTAACCCCAAAGCTTATAGTTCTTGATGGTCCAAAAATATCTATGTGGAAAAGTTGTAAAAGACTAGTAGAAGTAACAACATTTTTAGCTTTGAAAGAAACGTTTACTTGTTTACACTTTTGACATACATCACAAAGTTTATTTCTCTTAAATTTGAGCTTTGGAAGACTAATAACTAAATCTTTAGAAACAAGTTTGTTTAGGTGATCCATATGAATGTGAGCAATTCTCCTATGCCATAGCCATGAATCACTCTCTTTACTCATAAGACATCTTGCATTTTGAGAGGTAATATCATCAAGATTAATCATACATATGTTATCAATTCTATAACTAACAAACTTAACTTGCTTGTCATCTTTACCTTTAATTATGCAACAATTAGAATCAAATATAACTCTATTACTTTTATCACATAATTGACTAATGCTTAGCAAGTTGTGTTTGAGTCTTTCAACATACAATACATTATCAATTGAAGTGGAGGAATTCTTACTAAGTTTTCCAATACCAAGGATCCTTCCTTTATTGTTGTCCTCATATGTGACATGTCTATGCTTCTTTGGTGCAAGAAAGGAGAACTTATAGCCATCACTCGTCATATGCTTGGAGTAACCACTATCAAGATACTAACTTGAGCTTTTGGTCTTCAAGCATACCTACAACACACACTCAAGTTTTAACCTTCGGTACCCAAATTCTCTTGGGTCCTTGTGTGTTAGCATTAGGCAAGGTGCCCTTAGGGACCCAAACCCTCTTAGTTCCAACCTTGGTGTTGATATTCTTTCTTACATTACATGTTGATGTACTATGCCCTTTCCTACCACAATGAAAGCATTTGATAAAAGGGTTACTTGATGTACTTGAGAAAACAAAGAAATTTTTGTAAGACTTTTGTTAGTTATTGGGATTATACCCCAAATCGGCTTTTTGAAAAACACATCTTTGCTTCCCTAGTAACACATTTAAGTTGTCTCTTCTAAAAGTAAATTTTGCAAAAGTATTTTTCAAATCCTCAACCTCCTTTTCAAATGATTTACATGATGAGCAAGGTAATTGAATGGATGCATTGTCATGTGAGGAACAAGTTATGCATGATGAATTAGCATCAATAAGTCCTAGAGTCTAGTTCTCAATTTTGAGTTCATTAATCTCATTATTTAAATTGAAAACTTTCTTTATCAATAAAGAGATTGTTTTGTTGGAAGCTAAAACCATTTTTGTGAGCCTTAAGGATTCATCATGCAATTCTTGAAAAGTATCTTGTAATTCACTATAAGAAGGTGAAGAATTTAAGTTATAAGACGTTACCTCGGTGTCACTTTTTTCTTCTTCTTCTCCTTGGGCCATGAGACAAAGATGAGCTTCTTCATTTTTAGAACTATCGGTGGAGTCCATGTCATTATCTTTCCATGCAATGTAATCCATTCTTCCTTTCTTTTCTTTAAAGGGTCTCTTTTCAAACTTCTCTGATTTCTTAAGATATATGGGATATTTCATCTTTGTATTCCCCAATTTCTCGCATTCATAATATGTTAGAGATGATAAAGTTTCTTCCCCTTTGTGATAGGTCTTCTTTGGAGGGAAATGTGTCCTTTGAAATCTTTTCTTCTTAAGGAATCTTCCAAATTTTCTCACAAGAAGGATAAAATTTTCTTCATTTAGCTCAAGATTGTCATTGTCATCTCCATCATCTTCTTCAATTATGGAGGAGGTGGCTTTAAGTGCAAACCCCTTCTTCTTCTTGTCATACTCCTCATCATAATTGAGCTTATTTAGTTCTATTTCATGCTCATGGAGCTTCCCAAATAAAGTGGTTATAGACATTGTTGATAAATCTCTTGATTGTTCAATAGCCGTTACTTTGGCTTACTAATTCCTACTTAAACATCTCAAAACTTTGTTAATAAGATCTTCATTAGGAAAGGTCTTTCCTAATGGAATAAGATAATTTACAATGTATGTGAATCTCTTTTGCATTTCTTGAATACTTTCTCCTTGATTCATTCTAAACAATTTGTATTCATGAGTGAGAATGTTTATTCTTAATTGTTTTACTTGTAGAGTATCACATATTTCTTTGGCGGTCTTACAATTAGACACCCTAAAGAATTCATCATACCCCAAGGATGTGTGATGATGTTTTTGGCTCTCAAATTGTATTGAACATTCTTTTTGTCCTCATCGGTCCATTCACTTCTTGGTGTATTAGTTCTTACACCATTAGTAGTACGTGTGGGAACAAAAGCATCATTTTCAACGATGTCCCACACATCAAAATCAATAACTTCAATAAAAAATTTCATCCTTTCTTTCCAATAGGCATAACCATCCCCATTGAAAAAGGGAGGTGCATTTATAGAAGAACTTTCGTTAGAAAAATCATTTGATGTCATTTTTTCTCTTGAAGCTGCTAAGCTCTTTACACAAGAGTCTAGCTTTGATACCACTTGTTACCAAGTGGCCTTAATACTCAAGAGGGGGGTGAATTGAGTATGTAAAATAATTTCGCAACTCATTCACAAAACACTTGATTGTCAATCTATTGTTTATCAAAGTTAAATGGATAGAGAAGATAAAAGGCAATCAATTATAAGTAAATCAACCAAGTAAGATAGAATACAAGATATTCAATAAAATAGTGCACAAAGTAAGGGAGATGAGTTTAGGAAGACAAACACAAAGCTTTATCCTAGTTCAACCACTAATCCACTTGTAGCTTACGTCCAGTCCTCAAGTAAATATCCGAGATTTCCACTATATCTTCAAGCATCAAATAGGTGCTTGAAAACCTTAACAAGATTGAGCACTCAACACACCTTGGGATACCTTACCCTTGTGCTTGAGCCTTTACTTCCAAGGAATACCTCACCCTTACAGTTTTGAGGGATACCTCACCCTCTCTTTACAGATTATAAAAAGTATGAATGATAAGAAACTCTATCAAGAGTGGATAATACAAATTGAAGAACAATGATATTAAGGATTCACACTTTTAGAAGCTCAAAATAGAGTATTGATTGGAAAGATGGTAAAACTTATCTTTAATGCTCAAGAATGATTTTCAGAATGTTTTCCAACTTGTAATCAATGTACAAACACTTTCATTTATAACTCAAAGCATTTAAGAGTTATTGGTGGTGATTGGGAAGCATTAAAGGCTAAATAGAGCCATTGGAAATTTGTTTCTGGTTGCCAAATAACCGTTTATGACTAATTCATAATCGGTTATGGCCTAACCAATGGCTTTTTAAAATGAGACAATAGTCGGTTATAGAAAAAACCATAATCTGTTATGGTCTTTTGTAAATAGAAGCCTACACTTCTGACTTTCCAAATAACCGGTTATGCAAATGTCATAATCGGTTATAGCCTTTTAAAAATTATAGCCTGTGCCTCTAACTTTGGTGAATAACCAGTTATGAAAATCTCATAACCGGTTATGGCACCCTATTTTTGAATAAGACAGGTTTTTAAGATCATAACTTTTTGCATACTTATTTATTTGAAATAAAAGACCACTCATTTGAAAGGTTATTGAGTCTACTTTATAATGAAATAGGTTTCAGTTTAAGACTCAAAAATGTTTCAAAGAAAAGGACAAATGAGTGACTTAGGGTTAGTTTTCCAAAGCCTAAATTTGACAAATTTTCATCCAAATGGGCTATTACCAAGATCAGTTATTTAAAACCATTTGTTTGGGTATTTTATTAATCAAGAAACATAAATAACGATTTAAAACTTTGTTTATGCTTTTTGTGTTTTCTTTTTACCTTTACACGTAAGACCTAAATCTTATAAGCTAATCTTGACGAAACTTGGAACTTGATCTACGCGTTATCAATTCTTTTTCGTTTGTTAATCATCAAAACCAAGTTCATTACCATTCACAAAATAAATTTGCGTGTTTTTTGTGAAGTAAATTTTCTAACAGACAGAAGTTGCATGGTGTTGCAGTTAGGGAATAAGATAAAAATCGAAAGCAGACAAAATTTATATAAAGAGTGATTTCAACAATGAAAATCTTATTATACAAAAATCTCATGGAAAGAAAATGCTCGATAAATTTGTGAGATCGACATCATTAGGATTGGAGAAGTTGAATGGGTAGTGCCTAGACTATTGCCCTTGCTGGTGACACTAAAAGCATATGTCTCCTTACACTCATCTACTGAGTTTTGGAGAGTAGTTGAGAGAAAAATAATTTCAGGGATATTTGGCTAAAGTTGAGATTAGGGTTTTGATAATGATTGTGATGACAAGTGGAGTAGAAGTATTTTTCTTATTACATGTAATACAATTGGAACTCAAAGGAAGATTATCTATGTCTAATGAATGATTTTAGGAATTAGGAGTATTAGTATCAGGAAAAGTATAATTTCTTTTGATCTTAAATAATTTGCTCTCGCTCGTGCGCTAAAAAATTTTCATATTGGATCTCTCCTGGTGAGTTAAGATAGAAATGCTAGAAACTATTTGAGAATCACTTTTTTTTTTCTAAATCATGTTATGAAATACATCTCATAGAAACTAGACTTTTATGACAGATTCTGCTGGAAAATCTTGACCTTTAACAAGTAGCCATTTTTGGTTTCCGGCAAGCATTTTTCCAAGGAACCATTTTCTACTAGAAATTCAAATTTTTGACGAATTTGTCTAACAGTAATCAGTAAATTTTTTGCAGTGACCCTAATAATAATCAAGCCTAATCTAAGAGGTATAGACATAGGAGTCCTAGCCTGGGACCCAGAGGATCACGCACAACCAGAATGGAGGGAACATACAACAAATAATTTGTGGAGTCATTAATACTATTTTATGGAGGATTCATAGGAGGATGACAATCTAAGGCGAATACGAAATGCCACTTACAAGTTATGCAAAAAGTCATTGACAATCAAGCTTGCACATACGTTGGGCTCAAAAGAGATCCCTAAAGAACCCACTTTGTCTTTCTTTGATGAAGATTGTTGTGGTTTAAATCATAACTAGGAGGATCCAATGGTTATCTTTGTTGTGTTCACAAATTTCATGATAAAAATTGTATTAGTAGATCAAGAGCGTGACAGACATATTACATTGGGATGTGTTTCACAAACTTGGACTTTTAGACTCTATAATCAAAACATTCAAAGGAAACTTGATTGATTTCTCTGGGTAATAGGTCAATGTCAAAGTTTATGTTGAATTAATGTTGACTTTTAGAGGAGATCTAATTGAAGTTGGCAGTAACACAAGAAGGAGGTTGGATTATGTTCCTTTTTTCTTGAAAAATCAACCTTCTCAGACCTTTCTCAAGTTGTTTAGACTTGGAGGTGAGAAGGTTCCAACTTCAACCAGAATATCAATGAGAATGTTCAAACTATTTAAGCAAAGTAAAGTGAGAGAGTTCTGAGAAAGTTTGCTAAGTTAATGAAAATGAACTTTCTTACTTCTAAACATGAGTATTTATGTTCTTCTCAAACTTGGGTTTTACTCCTGAAATTCTTTTATGTTGAAAACACTTCTAAGATAAATATATAAGCTTATATCTATAGTGGTTTAGTAATATTCCTTTAGGAAACTTCATCAGAAAAATAATTCACTTAATATTTAGTTTTAACTCTTATAAGTTTACCAAAATTGACTAGAATAAGTAAAAAGAAAGGAAGAATGGCTTAACACCGGGATTTATACTAGTACACCCTAAAATCCACGTGGGGCTATGTTTAGTACCTAACAACCACTAGGATTTTCCACTATCAAGAGTATTCTTTTTTAACCAAGCCTCTCTAGGCTTCAATATAAGTATTCTTTTTCCACAACTTCTTTAAGCTCAACTCAAGTATTCTTTTCACATAACTTCTTCAGGCTCAACATAAGTATTCTTTTAACACAGCTTTTTCAGGCTCACCTTCACATAGGTTTCAAGTTACTTGTACAACCCACAAGCTCACTTCTAATACTCAAGAATCAATACAAGGATTGAGGTTTTAGTTACTATTGGGTAGCTCTTAGAAACACTCAAGGAGTGGACTAACACTGTTTGGTAGAACTCACAATACACCTACAAAGGATTTAACAAATTGCAGATCAAGTAAGAAGAGATGAGAAGGCTATGTTCTTTGGGTTCACTATTGGATTTTCACTAGAGTTCATAAACCTTAGTTTTTCAAGCTTGGATACTTATAGAGACTTTAAAAACATAGTTGTTAGGAGCTGCAAATAGTAACAGTCCTTACTTGTATGATTGTTTTCTTGTCTTTTCCTGATGAGTCAGCACAAGTGATTTTAGTTAGAACGTTCATCTAAACTTTCTCTCAAACAACCTTCTCACTAAATGTTCTCAACTAACTCTTTCATCTAACTTTCTCATGTTTGAAACTCTTCAATCTTCTCATATTTCAATTCAACCATCCTATTAATGTTTCTCCTTGATGATTCAGATGGTATATGCTTCATATTTGCTCTTCAGTTCAACTTTGTGGAAGTTCTTCATTCTTATGAACTTTTTTATAACTTTCTTAGGACTTTCTCATTATGAACTTTCTTATATTCTTCAGGAATCTTCTCAGGTCTTCGCTTGAACTCTCTTAAGTCAGAATTTGTTTCTTTTAGCCCTCTCTATTCACCCGGAAGACTTCCTCCAAACTTATTTAGTCTTGCATAGGTTAATTCTAACAAACAAACTCCATAAAAAGCATATTAAACAAATTGAAGCATTAAGAGCAATTAAACTAAATTTTCAACATAGTTAGTTATCATCAAAACATATTATTTAATCTTAAGGACAAAAGAGCTTTGGAGCTTACACTTTCCTCATTTGTTATAATGACAAACTATTTGAAAATTTTTAAAGTTGACTTGTATTTTGAAAGTGAAGTTATAAGGATCAAGAGTCATTACCATTTCTGCAAGTTTAATGAGAAGGTTCTGATAGCTCCTTCTCAACATGATACTCATTTAAACTTTTTAGTAGAGAAAGTAATCTCAACAATATTTCAATTAAGCCAATCATAATATAGATTGTAATTCATCAAGATCATAATGAAAAGTCATATTCATTCCTTCATCATTAGCAATTGTATACAAAGTATTTTTCATACACACTCCCCCTAAGTACATGCAGCAAATAAAATCTTAAAATTTCATCATTTCTTATCTCCCCCTTTTGGCATCAATAAAAAAGATAAGGGGGTATTAGAACATCATTGAGTCCTAGCTTTGTTGAGAACTAAAGGGAGTAGAATGACCAAAAGATGAAGATGAAGATGAAGAGGTGAAATCATGAATAGTAGTGTGTGAAGCATAGGAGTAGTGCTCTTTTCTAGTGGTTCTAGGGATGGCTTCATTTTCCATTTTACCCGCCAACCATTCTTCAAACATGAGGAATCTGTCCAAGAAAGCATGCATGTTTAAATTCATTTCCTTTTGACCAGCATTCAACTTTCTAACCCTTTTTCTTAGCTTTTTGTTGTCATTATTTATCTTCTTAATCTCCTCGTTGGCAGATTGATAGGTCCTTCTTATAGTAGGTTTTGAGGAAGTTGGTTCTGCCTGAGTAGATTTGTGGTGAGTTTCACTCTTTTCCATCCTGACACCTTGAACAAGATCAACCTCGTTGCCTTATTGTTCTCCAGCAAGCTTATTCAAATAAGATCCAAGGGATACTAACCTTCCCAAGGACTCCAAAGTTTCAACAACTACAATAGGGTGTTTTTCAACTTGATTCCCTTTCCACTCTTGGAGTAGTAGCATCATAGATTAGAGATGGGAAATGTAGTGAAGCATAGCCAATAAGGAATGCGGTTCTTCTTCAGCTTGATCAGTCTTCTTAGGCTAAGAGACTGCCTCATCATCTTCTTGCTAAGAGGGTTGAGGGGATAAGAGCTTGTTAGTGTGCTAAGAAGGTTCATGATGAACCTTCTCAGTTCCTCCTTATGATTCCTCTTTGTCCTCTTGGATAGTTATTTTCTCTAGTTCTCATTCTTCTTTTCCTTGTCATTCTTCTTCTTTATTTTCCTCTACTTATTATACCTGCTCTTATCTTAGATAGATTAAAGGACTTTCAAGAGTCATACTACCTTCTCTAAAAAATTAAGTGAGAATTCTAGCAACTGTGACTCATAGGTCCACAGTAAAGTATTGTTAGATAAGATCAACTACTAGTTTCTCTCCTTCAACAACATTATGCACAAATGACTCTTCTGCTTAGTTATATACCTCTGACTTAGGTTGCTTTTAATGAAAAGCTCTTTTTCATAAACCTGATAAGGTTCTTCCATACCATGAGAAGGTTCAACCTCAGGGTGAGAAGGTTCCTCAAGTAAAAGGGTTCAATTTCTATAACTTTCTCAACAACCTTCTCAGTAACCTTCTTAGTCTCAGCAGTGATTTCCTCTTTTTTCTTTGGCTAATTCTTCTTCTCTTTCTTCTTAGTTTTCTTCTTCTTTGTTCTTTCCTCTTCTTCTTTTTCTTTCTTCTCCTGTTCTTCCCTTTCTCTCTTTTTCTTCTCTATTTTGCTCTCAATTTTCTCAAGAATGGTTTCCTCTGAATCTTTCTCAAATTCAGTTTTCTCATATATGGCTTCTCCAACTTTCTTAGTTTCCTTTCTTGGACTCTTAAGCCTAGATGAGCAATCATGCCTCATCTTGCTACTGAGTTCTAATCCTTAGTCTACAACTTCCTTTTCTCCAAGGGCATTTGCCTTAGGTTCTTCTTGGAAAAAATTGGTCTTTCCTTATCAATTTTCTTCTTGGACAAGTCAACATTGAAGTGCTTGAATACCTTTGTCAGCAACATCCCATAAGGCAGGCTTATAGTCATCTTGGTGCTCTCAATTGCTGAGATCATGCACTTTAGGATTATGTAGTTTAGGTTCTGTAACATCCCAAAATTTCCTAAATAGTTGACAGTAATTTTGACAGTTAACAGAATTCTACTGTTTAGTGATTTCTGTGTACTATAAAATTATTTTCCATGTTCCGTCAGCGTATTTGATCGTTTTGAGTGATTTACTCTGTGTCAGAAAAATAATAATTTTCGGTCCAAGGAAAATCTTTAAGTATTTATTTTTCTTGATTGTTAATTATTTTTAACAATCTGATTTGATTTTCATACGTTTTCCAATATTTGTGATTTTTGTGGATGATTATAAATTTTTATATTTCTCTGATCTTTTTTGGACTGTTTGTGGGTCCCAGTGGTCTTACGTGGTCCCAGGGTGAGTCCTAAAACGTGAAAATTTTTCTACGCATAGAAACATTTGTACTGTTGAGACGGAGACGGGGGATCTTACTAAACTTGAATCCGAAAACAGTTTTAGAAAATTTTATGGTACTGTGTTTTGTACTGTATTTAATTATTGGACGATAAAAATACAGTAAATATATTCTTTCGTGGAGTTTTAGCAGATAAAAATAGAAATTATACTGCTTAAGTCAACAATAGTGGTTATGACAACTTTTGATGGACCAATAGGAAGCAAGTTTAATGCTTTTGACGGACCAATAGGAAGCAAGTCTAATATTGAAGACTTTGATATCAACCGTCGATTTAATCAACGGTGTAGGATTAGTCTAAGAAAATGGCTATGACCATTTATAACCATTGGATTTAGATTTAAATCAAGGGTGGAGATTTGATCTTATAAAGTGGCTAGGACCATTTGTGACCATTGGATTTGGATTTAATCAACAGTGGAGTTGGATCATTTATAACCATTGAATTTGGATTTAATCAATGGTGGAGATTTGGTCT
Organism: Ormosia emarginata; assembly: GCA_029884605.1. Classification (NCBI taxonomy): domain Eukaryota; kingdom Viridiplantae; phylum Streptophyta; class Magnoliopsida; order Fabales; family Fabaceae; genus Ormosia; species Ormosia emarginata. The sequence goes on from JAQQTP010000023.1 coordinate 3,571,893, forward strand.
TCTAAAATGGCTATGACTAATTATGACCCTTGGATTAAAAGTAAGAAGGAGTAATCTTGACCCTTCATTTTGGAGATGCATCTAATGACTAAGATTTCAAGGAGAAAGATCTAATGGCCTAGATTAAGTCTTCTAATCAAAAGTCTACCTTAATCCTAACCATTGAATTACTCAATGGCTAGAAATGCTTTAGATGGTGGCTAATAATGATGACAACTTATTGAAATGCATAATACATGGGGGGGACGGTTTTGTGTTTCATTTTGGAGCTAAAGAAAAGCTTTATGACCATTATTTGATGCCTTGGTCAATTATATATCATTATTGATCATTTAGCATCCTACGGAGAATGCATGGATGAGGGACAGTTTTTGGAGACTTAAGACCATAACAAAGTGTTTCATGACCATTATTGCTATTCTTGGTCATCATTGATTCATTTTCAAGAAGCTAAGTTATCAAGCTTTTCTCTCCACTTTCCTTTCATGGAGGTTTCGGCCAAGACCCCCTAGATTTACCCTCCATCACTCAAAAATTTTATCCAACCTTATTTCTTGAATCCTTACCTTATTCTAAGAACATCTCTAGTTATGAGTTTTCACAAAATCATTCATCTTGAGTTTCAAATCCAAGCTTCAAGTTTCTACCAAAAATGGTAAAGTTCATATTTCTTCACCCAATCTTTTAGTTTTGATTTTCTAAGCCATGCTTGAACCATGGTTTACCTATTCTTTTACTTGTTATTGATTTTGAGACTTGTTTATGATTTTTAGGGATTTTCCAAGGAGCTCTACGAAATTGATAGGAAGGAAAATCAAGTGATTTCACTTCATTCTTTACCTTAACCAAGTTTAAGAAACCTTTCTCTTACAAAAATCAAAATGGAGAATTGATTTTAAAGAAAATTGATTTTTGGAATTGATTTGAGAAAAATGAAGAATATAATGGTGATTTGATATTTTCTAACGTGTAACTCATCCTTTGGGTTTTGGAAAGCGTTAGTAATTCTTAAAGTTAGAAACATTGATTTAATTCAATGGAATTGTGAATTTGTGGAATTATTGTGAAAAGAATTTTCTTGTGTAAGAAAATGCGGAAAATAAAGTACGAAGTCATATTATTTTGAGAAAGAATTTTTGAAGGTTGAGAAATATTTTTCGTAATGGAAAAATGATGTTTGAAATGATATTGATTTGTTTGGAAGTCCAAAACAATGTTTGGAATATTGAGGAATATTTTACGTGATTGTAAAATGGTGAAAAATGTTTTACGTATCTTAAAAACGTGAATTTTAAGCTACGCGATTTGAAAAATATTGAAATATTTCTACGCAATTTGGAAATTGTTTAAATATTTTAAAAATGATGGAAAATGGTTTACGCGACTTAAAAGAATGATTTTTTAAGTTACGCGATTGTGAAAATAGTAGAAAATCGCAATGCGATTTGAGAAACATGTAAATATTTTAACGTGATTGAGAAAACGTTGTAAAATCAATACGTAATTTGAAAATGCAACATAAGTATTGTGGAATTGTGAAAACGTAACGGAAATATTGCGCAATTGTGAAAAACACGACAAAAGTGTTTTGTGACTATGAAAACGTGATAATATGATTTCATAATGAAAAATACAGTAAAGATACCATTGGGCTAATGTGTGGACCCTGATTATGAGATTATAAAATTAAACTGAGAATGGGCCAATGTGTGGACCCTGAATATGAAATGATGAATTTTGCCTGTGATTGGTATTGGTGCATTGAACATGCATTGGAAATGGTGAATTTTGCCTATGATTGACATTAGTGCATTGAACATGCATTGGAAAGGTCCGAGGGACTGTATGAGGCTACTTGCCTAGGAGAGACGTACACCTCTTGAGTGGGTGCGATATGCGTAGTGTAAGTCACTTGTTGACCTTGAAGGCATCGGGGTGCAGGTTGCTTACATGGGAGGTTGGTTGCACTTCTTCCCGTAGGTTAGACCGATGCAACGCACCGATGATCCTGACCGAGATACTATTCTTAATCATGATCTCATAAAGACTGTCGTGTATATGCTAGATGTGCAAAAATCAAAATGAGGATTATAGCACTTGGTCTGAGACATTTTGGTACCGACAGATCTTTCGGATCGACTTCTCCGAACTGAGTATTAGCTCCATGGAGTAGGACATTGAGTCTATGTGCGCATGCATGAAACTGAGCATTTATATCTATGTGATACATTAATTGAGGAATATTAGCTATGACAATTGTGCATCATTATTGAGTATTGATTATGATAATTGAACTGTTGAAATATTTGGATGATGATGATGATAATTAGATGATGTTGAGGACATTATCATGATTACTGTTTATGATAATTGAATTGATAAATGATTTGATGATGATAATTGATTAATGTTGATGGTATGATATATCTGTATGATATGCTGTTGTGTTATCTCTATGCTACCATGTTGGTACTGGCGTAGGTGATCTCACCTCTTTGTTATATTGTTTGGTTGGGCTTGGTGTTGTAAAAACTATAATAAATGGAACGAGTTGTCTTAGACATAACGGGTGACAAATACCTCTGCGTTTGGAGACAACATCAGAGAATGACCTTTTCAGATTGGATAGCTTACAGTGTTGACAAAGAAGAGATGTCCGAGGACAAAGAACAGATGTAGAACAGATGTCTGATGCATCAAAATGGATACACAACAGAATACGTATGTAGAGTTTTTATCGTTAGTGTTACACCGTGCTATTAAGTAGGACCCGTGATGGATTTGCTGCTGTTAAAAAGAAAGTCTGTTAGTTTTATATTTCTCTTTAAAATGTTAAATGTTAATTAGTGTCAATATTGTATATTAAACAGTTTAAATGTATTTTCAGTATTATTTATAATTATCAGTAAGATTATGTTTTCGTCTTCAGCAAGAAAATGAAATTTTAAAACCCATATTTTATAACTCAAACCTTTTATGTATTGATTTTCAGATTGGGAGTTGGTAGTCAGAAATGTGATACCCTGAGGGGGGTGTTACAGGTTCAGAGGCTTTCTCTCCTTTATTTAGTACATGACTACCTTGTCTACCTTGTGGATCTTGTTAATGCTACCAATCGTTGACATGACAAAGTGGCATGGCAAGAAGTGAAGAAATTTGGCAGTTGAGTTTAACTTGCAGACTAGCTTGGAATCTTCAGCATCAAGGAAAAAAGTATCTATCACTTATTCATAAGCACCATAGCCTATATATGCCATCCTCCTTGATCCTAGGCATCTATTCTTGTAACACCCTCCGTAGGGCATACATTTTATATTACAAACTTACTAAACTATAATTAAATTATAAATTATTTAATGTTATAAAATATGAGTTATAAAATTTCTTTCGTTGATAATTTAAACTTACCAAAGATATAGAAAATACTAAAATATTTTGAACTGATTAACACACATATTACTTACACTGTAACACCCTAACTTTTAGATAAATGACAGTTTTGTCCTGATTGTATTGTTTTATGTTTTTCTGCGTGTTATAAAATTTATTTGACAGTTTTTTGTATATTCGAGTGTTTTGTGTGATTTACTCTGAGTTAAGAAAATAATAATTTTTGGGCCGGGAAAAATCTTATTTTAATTATTTGGAGCTGGAGGATCTTACTAAACCCAATTCTGAATGATACGTGTATCGATCTTTTAATTTTTAGAATTTATCGGTACAATAAAATAATTTTATATTTTTATAATATTATTTTATTAGTCAGTACAAATAAAATGACCATAGACCCGAAAAAGACTGTGGGACCCACAATTAGTTTGCAGAACCCACGTTTAGAAAAGTAGTCAACGTTGATGGCTTGATTTATTTTTAAGCCAATAGGAATTAGTCAACAAAGAAGGCTTGACTTGATTTGCACCGTTGGATGAGAAGGTTTAGTTTTGAATATCAACCGTTGATCTAATCAATGGTTGTAAAGATAAGCTTAATAAGGAAGGCTTTGGATATCCACTATTGATTTAATGTACGGTGGAGATTGGTCTCACAAAATAGCTAGAATCATTTGTGACCATTGGATGGGAGGAATGTAGAGAAGATCTTGACCCTTTATTTTTGAAGATGGCTAGGATTTCATGGAGAAGAGATCTAATGGCTTAGATTTGATCATATTACTACCTAATATCAACCGTTGATTTAACCAATGGCTCTTGAAGCTTGGTTACAAGAATGCTAATTAATTAGTAATGTAACTAATTTTTCTAATTAAGTTAGATTAAGTGTGCATAGAAACTTAATGGGATTAGTAACTTAATTAATAACCTATGATCACCATTAGGGTAGAACTTTCAAGAACATGTGACTAAGGCTTGAATGAGCCAATTAGAAACAAGCTTAGGGGAGAAGCCTTTGCACATGAACCCTTGATGTAAGCTAAGGCTAGGATGGAGTCTTGGAAGATCAAACAAAGTGGCCACCTTCTCTTGGATGAGCTCCATGGCCATGCACCATTAGGAGACCATTTTCACTTCATTCTTCATCTTTACTATCACAAAATCTCTCTTCTCTCTCTTCAAGAACAAGAACTCACCATTGTTGCTCTTCTTTGAGCCATTTGGCCAAGAACTATACACTACCATCCACCCATCTAAAATTTTATCGAACCATATTTCTCAACTCTAAACACCATTCTAAGAACATCTCTAGTTGATAGTTCTTCCAAAATCTTTCATCTTAAACTTGGAAAAGTGCTTTGGAGGTTTTTTCTAAAAGGTGAAGATCCTTGTTTTTCATTTCTAACTTCATTTCCAAGATTCTAAGCCATGATTGATCCATGGTTTATGTTTTTCTCCTATGGTTATAACTTGTAAAAATTTATTTGAGCATATTAGGTTTTCTTGGAGGAGATCACGAAATCATCTAGGAAGGAGAGAAAAAGATTTTATCTTCCTTAAAGGTAAGAGGGAGATTTAATGTCGCCAACCATATGTGGTGATAAGAAAATGGATTGTATGTGTGTGAAGAATCCATAAGGATTCACTTGTTTGATTGTTTAAAACGCTTTCCTATTTGTGTTTGATATTATTTGTATGCATGTCTATAAGCTTCAAAATATATTGCATGTGTGATATATGCATGATTATTAATTAAGATGTGAATAACATGTAAGGTTTGCATGAGTGTTCCAAAGAATACAAAAAGGGGCTTACGGCCTCAACAAGAAAAGAGAATCAAAATATTCTCAACCATTTTCTAAAGGAAGGATTTAATGGAATTAGGTAAATTATTGAATTACAAAATGGATAATAAAAATAAAAATGATCCAAAAATCAAATGCCAAGGTTTTACTAATTTCGGCCAACATGCCTTGTAAATGTGTAATCAATCCAAAATTTATTTTCTAAAGTGTAGATTTGATGTTTTACCTAAAAAGAATGCATTTGTAAAGAATTTTCAAGAATTAAAGAAGTAAACTAATTTTTATTAGAAATATAGTATAGAAGAAAAATAAACAAGACTCTTGAAAAATACTTATTTTAGAGTTTAGAAGTATGATTTAAATTTTTAAAGTGTATTTAGTAGTAATAAACTAAATAAAAGAATTTTTAAAGGAAAAATGTAGAAAGCACATTTTAAATAGATTTTATAGACAAAATGCTTGTCAAAATTTATTAAAAATAGACAAATAAAAGAGAACATTTTATAATATATTTATAACGTAAGGAAAATATTCTACGTAGTTTTAAAGTATAAGAAATAGCTTATGTAATTTTAAAATAGAGATTTTAAAGTTTTTCGATCAAAAAAATGATTTAAAAATATTACGCGATTGAGATAACGATTTAAAAATACTACACGATTTTAAAAATAGCAAAATATATTTACGCGATTTAAAAATGTTTGTAAAAACGATGTGATTGTGAAAACAGGATAAAATTTCTACGCGATTAATTGGAACAGTGAGTTTTGCTGTCGGGCCAAAGTGGTGGACCCGGACATGTGTAGATAAGGTATTGTCAAGTGGTGACGTACTATATATTGGAATTTTGAGGTTAAGGGTATTTTTATAAATATGATAATATTTTTAAGCTAAGGGTAATTTGGTAATTATTGTTTTATTCATGCATTGAGTTGTGCCAATTTAGTTGATATTGGTGATTGATTGACGAGGCGAATTACACCATATTATCGGTATGATAAGCGTAGTGTGGTTCATCTTGTGTGGACTTGGAGGCATTAGTGTGCGGAGTATTCCACATGTGGACAGTTGGTCACTCCTCTGGGCCGTGGTAACTGGCAACACACTAGTGATCTCGACACGCACTATACTTAATCAAGATCTTGTAAAGACTATTTAGTACAATGCCTGTAGTGCGCGATGTTGGACTGTGTACTACTACACGACGTTGGATTGTGGGCTATAGACATGACGTTAGACAGTAGAATAGTTTGGTTGGGCAGCCTGAAGTGCTGCTAGATCTTTACAGGTCATTCTCTCTGATGTCTGTGTCTAGCTCCATGGAGTAGGAACGAGTCGTATTACATTTGCATATGTGTCATGCATCATAACATTATTAATTGTGATATTATATGATACTGTTGTATTAAAATTCTTGTGTTAAATTATGTTACTGTTTATGATGTTATGGTATGCTTTATTGTATTAAACTGTGATATCTGTTGTGTTGTTGTTTTCTTATTTGTCATGCTGGTATTGATGTATGATTATCTCACCTCTCTATATGTATTGTTTCTGTATTATTAATTATGTTATAAAAGAGTTTGAGGAAGAGGAACAACCTCTAGATTGTGTGTATCCTGAGGAGGAGGAGCAGCAGCAGACGGGGGATCAGTTCGACGATTGTGAACCTTCCGATCACCCATATCCTTTAGACTGATTCGGCGAGTATGGTGTGGCTGGGATTTCTTGGTTTCGTGAGACTAGAGTTTCAAGGAGGTTCAGAGGCCTGGCGATTGAGAGAGGATCGAGGATCGGTGATCTACTTGGAACGTTTGACTTTGTCTCTACGAGGAGAGTTTGATGCTAAGCCTGTCTTTACTACTACTTTGTACCTACATCTAAAGATGCCGTTGGATCTGAGGTGTCACTGGGGAGGACTCTTTCGTGTTCCCAGTGAGATTAGCATAGTGTCAACAGCGTGGACTCCTGTCCGTAGAGCTGTGAGACATCTTGGATTTCTATCACCTGAAGTTTCATCTGAGAGTGATCCTTCAGAGGGTTAGGGATCTATGATGTGCACTTGGGCACTTTATGATGTTGCACTGTATAACAACTCTTTACTACTTTATTTAAATATTTTGTAGTTGCAAATTATTTGCATAACTTAAAACAAAATCATATATATATTATGTGTGCGATAACAGTTTGCTTTGTTTTATGTACCGTGTTATTTTACTTAATGCTAATAAGTATATAAAAAGGAAAAAATTTTATAACTTATATTAATTATTTATCAAATGTTTTATAACTTGGGTAATATTTTATTTATTTTATTTTATTACATCATAAATGTGACATCCCCACAAGGGTGTTACATACACCATATAATATTTAATAACATTCCGAACATAAAACTTCAAGACTCAAAGAAGAACAGTAGCAAACCCCATAATAGGTCCTACTTAAAAGCACGGTAACAATATTAACAAGAAAAACTCATCGCGTACGAAAACCAGATGCGAACTTCATTCGTCGGTGCCCTCACGAGCTGCATCCTTTAAGAAGATTTTGCCTCGTTGCCACCATAGACTTCACCGAACATAAATATAAAACAGAACACAAAGAGGTGAGATCCCCTACATCAAATCCAATATAGTAGCAAAGAAACGATACAAACAACAAAGTCATTCCATGCATACAGATATCACAAGTATATTCATGTTATCAATTCATAAATATCTTTAGTAAACATATCCCAATAATATAAACATAACAATATTGTAACATCATATATCAACAATATATATATAATGACTATGCCGCCACAACATGTATATTAACCATGCCACAACAATATGTGTACTGACCATGTATATGCATAATAAATCAATTCCTACTCTATGGAGCTAACACAATTTCGGAGAGAATGATTAGAGAGTACATGTCTGTATATCGGCCGCCTCAGACCAAGGGCTAAATGTTTTCTCAACGTGCACGTCAGGCATTATACAAGACACTCTTCACCAGATCGCGAATAGGCATAGTGTCTCATCGAGATAGTCAATGTGTTTGCATCAGATACCACGATGCAGTTGAGCAACCAACTGGCCGCTAATGGCGTTCCGCACCAAGACGTCCCCAAGATTAGTCATTGACCTTCACTACACAAATCTCACCCACATTAAAGTGTAAATTTAATCTCCTAGGCATACTGCCTTGACAAAGTTCTCATGACTTCTATGATGCATAATCAAATGACTTTAATATTTATAAAATTATTGGCAATATGGTTCCTCATGAAAACAAGCTACGCCTGACTAAATTGTCCATCTGACGTTCCTGGGTCCAGTACGTCGGCCTGACAACATTCCGCTATTTTTCTCAATAGCGAAGCACCTTTATCGCGTTTGCACAATCGCGCAACATTCTGTTGCATTTTCAAATCGTGTAAATATTTTTCAACATTTTCTCAATCACGTAAAGATTTATCATCGTTTTCTAAATCTCGTAACTCAAAAATCCACATTTTTGAAATGCGTAAGGTTTTTCTACTATTTTTCACTGTATAAAATATTTCTTGACGTTTTAAATTCCATTTCAAAACTTTCTAATTTTAAAATATAAATTGGACTACTAAATCCCATTTTTCTCATTAAAACTCCTGCAAGTAATAATTTTTGACGTTTCCCAAAAATCTATATTATTTTAATTTAATCAACATTAAAGAAATTCTCTTCCCATTTCCTTCACTAAAAATCCTTTAAACAAAATACTTTAAATTTCAAACTATCATTCTAACTCATTATCCATAATCAAATCCCTTTTACCCAATAATAAAGACTCTACTCCATTCTTCTTTAATAAAATACTCTAAATCTCATATCACCTTTAAAACTCCTTTTCCCTGTCTCTTGTCTAAAAATCATTATTTATCTAATAAAAGCTACATGTTTCCATTTCTTTTACTAACAACTCTTCTAAATAATGTTTTCCAACATTCTTCACAAAAACCTATATTATCTTAATTATGTAAAACCTTTTTCCATTACTCTTACTAAAAATCCACTTAAGTAAAAATACTTTAAGTTTCATTTTACTTCCCAAATTTATTTTTCCTCATCTTGGGCGAAATCCATTTTGTTTTTAATTCATAAAATCTTTATTCTTTTCCTTTACCATTTCCTTGGTAAAATCCTTAAACCAATTTCTTTTCACCTAAATTCTTTAAGTCCATAATTAATAAAATATTTTCACTTGATTCACCCTAAAATAACAATGAAGGCCATGAGCCTCTTAAGGTCCTTGGAACAAAAAATTCTCTGTTTTTGATGTGATTCACAATCATACCACATTACTGCGATTAATCATCAAGAGGAACATCAAACCTGGGAAGAATGCTTACCTCTTGTTGAATTTGCTTATAATAGGGCTGTGCATGCTACTACTAGCTTTTCTCCTTTTGAGATTGTATATGGTTTTAATCCCCTCACCCCCCTTGATTTACTGCCTCTACCTAATGTCTCTTCTTTAATTCATAGGGATGGACAGACAAAAGCTGAATATGTGAGGAAGCTCCATGAACAAGTCAAGACTCAAATTGAAAGGAAGATGGAGCAATATGCTAGGCAAGCAAACAAGGGAAGGAGGCAAGTTGTTTTTGAACCAGGAGATTGGGTGTGGGTGCACATGCGAAAAGAAAGGTTTCCTTTGCAAAGGAAATCTAAGCTCTTACCTAGAGGAGATGGATGCTTCCAAATCTTAGAAAGAATCAATGACAATGCCTACAAAGTTGACCTACCAGGTGAGTATAGGGTTAGTGCAACATTTAATGTGGCTAACTTAAGTCCTTTTGATGTAGGTGATGAAGGATCAAATTTGAGGACAAACTCTTTCGAAGGGGAGGGCATGATGGAGACCAAGGAAGCTCAAGTGGCAGCCCAACAGGCCCAATGCCCAAAGATGCACTGCAAGGACTTGGACGCCCAATGACAAGGTCAAGAGCTAAGAAGGCTAAAGAGGATTTGGACAAAGAAGTCAACCACTTTCTCTCACTCAAGCCCATTCTAGAAGAATGAGCACTCAATATGGTTTAAATGATCTAAATTGATGAAGGGCCCAATGTGGGGGCATGATTTCTTCTTAGTCAATTTTATTTAATTACATATTTGAATTTTTTAATTTTCTCATTTTTGGTTCTTATTTTCTTTTTGGGATAATTTTGTAATAAGGGCCTATTATTTGGACTTAACTTACACATAGTATAGATAGGGATAGGTGTTGCCTTCTAATTGGGCTTGGGCCACATTTGCGCTAGGGTTAGGATTAAAAATGCACTAGCTTACTACCTCATTTAGCTAGACCTAGACGTATACCTAATGCCTATAAATAAGCTAGTGTTTACTGCATTTGACACTTTTGAATTTGAGAATATTATTGTACTCCTTTGTGAGTTTTGAAAGCTTAGTTCTTCTAGGGTTCTTGGAAGAACCATCTTGGTTCTTATCAAAGGTTTCCTTACCTTTGTGGTGAATCTTCGCTTGACTTATCACTCTCCAAGAGTGTGACGTCTTTTTCCTTTCATTCCTTGTCTTTTTCATCTTTTCTATTTTTACTATTCACAATACTATTCATGGCACTATTTATGTTACTATTCATCATTCATCGTTTAATTCTTTAAAACATGAAATCAACTCAAGGACGATCCGTAAAAAATAATATGCATCCAACTTGGATCATATCATAGTATACCTTACGTATACTAAGTAAACAGAATTAGTATGTCACTTTCTAACTTAAGCATAATTTACAACCTGTTTAATATATATTTAACAACTAAATATATATAGAGCATTTGCAGAAGTAAGTAAGCAAGACATTTTACACCTCAGAAAACTTACTCTTTACTAAAAATCTATCTGATATATTTGAGATTACAAACCTTTACAAAACTAATTACATAAACTTAATTACAGAGATATTAATATAAATACATAACTAAAATTATTACATCAACAACTTAACTAAATCTTCATTGCCTCGTCTTGTACTTTATTTGGTCATCCTCTGAATTTATCATGAAAAACATAAAAAGACTGGGGTGAGAATTAATGATTCTCAGTAGTAAAATTTAAATTGTGACATCATGGTAAATCTAGCTGCTTTGGGATAAAACTCAAATTGTATTTAATCATTTGGAAAGGTGGCAAAAGTCAAATCTCAGTTTTTTCCCTTCCCAAAGCAAACAATTCATTTAATAAAGAAAATAGTTTAATCAATATATAAAAAATTCACCATAAGTTAATATATATTCATTATATCAGTTATAGAGGCTAGCAAGTGTAACACCCTAATACTGGTAACCTAGTATATCAGAATATACCTGAATAAGCATTATTAGTTATGCTACTTCTAACTTAACATAACACTAATCCATATAATTTAAACAAATAATAATAGAGAGCCTTGCGAAAAACTAAAAGTTATACATATAACATCGCCACTAAAGGGTTCATTGTATACATAACTTCTTGTACAAACTAAAAGCACGTAGATAAATACAAGCTTTAAAGTAGAAAATATAAAAACTATCTTTGTCTTTATACTTCTTCTTCTTGCCTTTGCATGAACCTTCACCTGGATTTACATGGCAACAAACGGGGTGAGAAATCACATTTCTCAGTATAAGTATACCAAAACCAGCAGTTTAAACATTCAAAATGAATAAACCCAACTGAACTAATACTTCATGCATAAGAAACAATTACAACTCTCTCTTTATGTAACGTTCTTAAGTGAACTATAATTCTGTTCTGATAACCGAAACTACAATGATATCAAACAATCGCCCATACAATTATTTGAAATCATCGGCCAGACAACCGCCTATGCAGCTGTCACCAATAACACATACACAATAATTACACAAATATATTCACCAAACAAAATATTATATAATGCAATGATGGAATGATGTATGTTTATGCTCAAAGAAAAGTGTATGATAGTGTTGGTGCAATGTCATGAATACTTAACTATTCCCCTAGGCACAGAGGAATTCTACCATGATAACGTGTGACCCCTTATAGCCTACTTTTAGGAACGATGTCTGTCATCACAACACATGACCTCCTACACCCCTAGGTAGGGAGGGAATCTGATACGATAACAAGTAATCTCCTATAACCTACCAAGTAGGGAGGGAGTTTGCAATCATATCATGTAACCTCCTATAACCTACCATAAACTGAGTGGATGCCTCCACCATCTGCTCTCTAGGAACAGCAAGCATATGTGAAATGTGAAGTGTTTGTAATGCGGAGTTATGTCCTAACTGTAACATAACCACCACATGATCTCATACTAAGTCCATCTTGCATTACTAACTCCACCTCTTCTCTGTGGGAGTATTTCATGCACTACGACATTGAACCAATGCCAACTAGACTTAGTATACTGCTATCTTTGCATTACTAACTCTCTTTAACTCTTTGAGAGCTCTTCATGCACTATGGCATTTACTCTTGCCAACTAGGGTCTTTGGCACTTAACTTTTACTAACTCGGCACCTTGGCCCTTAACTCTTGCCACTTAGGCACTATGGCACTCTACTATTGCCATCTTGTTTCTTAAATCTCTTATCACCTCTCTTGTGATCTCTGTGCAACTTTAAGTTGCTTATGAAGCTAAGCTCTTCATCTCTAGCAATCCATGTCTAATGGATGCACTACTTTTCTTTTATCTTTCCTTGTATGCCACTAGGTTTTTCTCTCAAAGAAATACTCTCTGTAGTGCCTCAACACACTCTACTAGGCATAACCAAAGGATTCTATCAGCTAGGGATCTCAAAACATCCAAAAACAACATTTTGGAGCTTCAGGGTCTCACGTCGCGGCACCCAACTCTCGGGTGCAACTTCTGGGCAGAAAACTGCCCCACGCCGCGGCATGCTCACTCCTCGGGCCATGCCTCGGTCCACGCTGCGGCGTGATATGCAGAATTCAGATTCTGCAAAATTCTGCAGAAACCGTGCACTGTTCTATTCAACTTTTCTTAGCTTCCACTCATTAAAATTGGTTTCCTAGGTGATTTTTAGCTTCACCAACATCCTCTAAACGTGTTGTAACACTTCTACAACCTAGTAATTCTCTTGATTTGGATCAAACACCAAAAATCACCCTCTTGGTTGTTCATAACCTAAGTTCAAACTCAAGAACCAACTAGCTCCAATCTATGGATAAATTCATCTATCTTATTCTCCTTAAACTAAAAACATACTAACTTAGTCCTTGAAATCAAGAACCAAGCCAAAAACATGGATTTGACTACTCAAACCCCTATTTCCATCCACAAAACCTAAGTTCATTCAAGATGAATCAAAGGAATAGATGAATAGAAATCCCCTACCTCTTATCTTGGATGATCAATCTTCAAGCTCTATGCTTTTATCTTGATTTTCCCTTGATCTTCTTTCTCTCCTTCTTCCCTTCTTCCTCTTTCTCCTTTCTCCCTTTTCTTTCTTTTCTTTCTTTCTCTGTTTTTCTTCATTTTGCCGAGAGAAAAGAGAGATATAGAGGGTGGGACATGGAGGGAATTAAGAGAAAAGATTAACATAAGTTTTTACACTGAAACTTATATTTGCTAAGGACACCCGAATTATGCTAATTCAAGTTTTCCAACTTCTAACAACTTTAAAATAAATCATACGATTCATCTAAATTATTGTTTCACAATTCTCATCATTTTTTATATCTATTGCTAGTCATTCGGTATTAAAATGCACAACCAGTTTGCCTAAAAATACCAAACTGACTCTGATTCTCTTGAAACTTTAACCACACCTTATTTAACTTATTTGTGACCTAGAAACAAATTATCAAAACTTGTTTCCCTTCAAATAGCAATTTATACTATGTACTGAGTCATTATAGGTCACTTTCCACACTCTGTGTTGCAGCAAAGTACCTGAACTAACTCTGTTTGTCACAAATCTTCACTGACATATCAAACAACTTATATGCTACCTTTGTACACATATAAAAGTCTAATATGTTTTTTTTTTCTAGGATGTTACAGCAAGCATACTTATTCTCTTCATTACACACCTTTAAGCTACACCTTGATCTTCAACCAATGTAACACAATACAATTTATAACAACATTAAATAAAAACAAGACAATTGCTCATACAATTGCCAATTTTATGCAATGATGGTGATTTATGATTATGCCTAATGAGAATTCTAAAATATATTCATATAATGATTCTTTAAAAGATTTTGTTTTTAGAAAACATATGTTATTTGATTATTTCCAGGAAGCCCTTTTGTTCCTTATATTATTTCTGCATAGGCAGGATGCCATTTTGTTTCTTGCACTACAAAACAGTCATAACTTTTACACTTGGAGCCCTTTTGTCCAAGCCATAAATTTACAATACATGGAAACATCAAACAAAAAGTTTGAAAACAAAACATATAACAGTATTAAAAACCTTTTCTTCTTTCACTTTGTACATAATCATACTTTTCTTTACATAATAGGGAAGCAATTACCATAATCATTAAACTTTCCATTTGTACATTACTATACAGGTTTGTAGAGAGGGACTCATTCAACATCATCTACCTTTAACATTCCTTTTATATTGCTTCCCAATATCTTGCTAATCAACCTCATCCATACCATGCATAGTATATTCAATGTATGATAACATAATCATTTTTAAGACCATAACATTAAATATCAACATCATTCACATATGTCATTCATTCCATTACATTAACACATTAATATCATGCATACATTTCATTTCAAGCTCAATAAATGAACATTTAATTCAAGTTTAACTCATAAAGGGGCAAACATATTTCTAATACACTTTTATAATTCAACTTTAACTATTAAAGAAGCTACTAAAGTTTCTAGGGTCCAAACTTTTTCAAAAATACCTCAATTTTCACCTAAAAACACTATTTTTCAAGAGTGCACCAAACGCACATACTAACTTTTGAAATTCTAAGATTTTACAATCATATAGCCTTCCCTCATATCTTTCAAATGCCACAAACCTCACCTTATTTGGATAAGTATAGCCAAAGTTATGCGACATTATGCAGAAGCTAAAACATGATATTCTCTATTTTACTTGAAAATGGCTTGACTTTGAAATGAAATTAGGAACAAACTAAAAACTCAATAATTCTAAAATTTAACAGTCAAATATCCTTGTGTGTTAGCTTTCAAATGTCATTGGTTTCATGTAAATACAACATCGGAGTAAGGAATTATGTAATCTGGTTTAATAGGTGCCAGATTACTTTTTCTGCAGAATTTGGCTTAGTTTCAAATAAAAACTAGGACTCATTGGGTTGTTCAATAATTCTAAAATTTTTACTACATGAAGCCTTATGTCTTAGCTTTCAAATGACATAAGAATCAAGTCATTTAGATGTCTGTAACTCAAGTTATGCAACAAGCATCCAAGGCTATCAGGGAATTATGCAAAAATGTGTTCTGCATAATCTTTTATACCAACCAACTTCTAACCTCTAAAATTAGTTCCTAAATGTTTTCCATCATCACAGTCATATTGTAACATCTAATTACATTCCTAACTCATCAATCTTTGAACAAAGATCCATCCACAACCCCTAAAATACTTATTTTTCATACTCCAAAATCCATAGAATAAACCTCATCTCACAAGTCCATTTCAATCCTAAAAGTTACTATTCAAATTAATTTGAATTTATACTCTCTTCACAATCAATTTATTAACATGTTATTAATACCATACAATTAAAATATAAACACAAGTAATCATAATCAAAATCATGCATTACATAACAATTCTCATGTTCCTCTTCATGTAAAACAACTTAAAACAACATAAGATAACATTGCATCTCACATTTTTTTTTATGAACTTAAATCATATAATAACAATCTTTAACACTCTTAACCCATAAATTTCATATTAAACCCAGCCCCTTTATCCATGGAAACCAATTTTTATCCAACAAAAATCATAAGAAAAATAAGGCACAAACCATATGCATTAACACATCCACAACACAATCAATTTCTATTCTTAACATCAAGAATCAACCATGAACAATCATGAACAGTACATGAACAGTACATGGCCCCTTTCTCATGAAAAACTCCACTTTCCATTTCTTGATTCTCATGGAAAATCAAACATACAATCATGCAACAAGCTTCACCTACAATTAACTAAACCATTTTTGAGCTTAATAGCATGAAAATTAAGCATGAAAATCATTAAACTCCATTAAAATCTACTGTTCATAGCAGCCCCAAAATATGCAGAAAAACAAGAAAGGAAAAGAAGGAAACTAAAAACTTAAACCCCCTACCTCAAGAAATGATTTGGGCCTTTGATTCCCCTTGATTTTCTCCTTCTTCTTCCCTTCCTCTTTTCCTCTTTCTCTTCTTAATTTTCTATTTTTTCTGGTCTTAGTTTCTACCCAACGGAATATGTGAGGGACGAGAGAGAAAAGTGAGAAAGCTCACTTAAATAAAACAAGCTTTAAGGGTATTTTAGTCTTTTCACAAAACTTTCTATCGCTTAGGACACTTTAATCTTATTATTTCAAGTTGTCTAACCTACATAAATATTAAAATAAATCCTAAGATTTACCTTAATACTGATTTCACAATTTCCTTAATTTTTCATATCTGCACTGAGTCCATTCGGTATCAAAACACGTACTCGAGGTGCTTAAAAATACCAAACAAACTCAGTTTACTTTCAAATTTTAACTACAACTTTCTTAACTCATTTATGAATTAAAAATAACTTATCCCAGTTATTTCTCTTATCTAAGTAATTTATGCCATTTTCTGGGTCATTTTAGGCCACTTTCCACATTATGTGTTGCGGCAAAGTATCTGAATTGATTCAGTTTGTCATGAAACTTTACAGGCATATTAAACTAGTATTAGGCTACCTTGGTAACCCTTTATAAGCCTAACATGTTTTCAAGAATGTTACATTTCTCCCCTCTTTTTAAAAAATTTATCCCCAAAATTTAGCTGCTCATACTAATAGTTAAGAGAATCATAACAATTGCCTCTTCATTGTATCCATCTTATCCATTCCAATTTTTAATCAAGACTTAGATGTTCACATTCTTTTATCTGGTCTAAAGATTGAGCTTACTCTTGTCTTCTTAGAGTATATACCCTTCTTAGAGCTTGTAGTCTAGGATCAAGTATAACGTTATACTTCTGCTGACATAATGCTCTAGTTGATCATATACGTAGCATTCCAAATAGGGTTTGTCGCTACGTTGTCTTCTTCTACACTTAAAGCATATACATTCTGCACTCTCTTTGTGACACCATATACCTTCTTATATCCTTTATTTATTCATTTTCTTTATTAAGATCTTTGTGATCTTTACTTCGCTTGAGAGTCATCATGGTAACTCTTTACAAATCTTCATTTGCTCAACATTTTTCTTGTCGAATAATGTTTCTCTAAATATCTCCCACATTACATAGATACATGTAACTTCCAACAATTTTATTCAACTCTTCTACCAATACTTTGTGTTGCTCGTTGTCTTAAAAATTTGACCATATTAGGAATTCCTTTAATTTATTTATTCTTTGAGTGTCTTTCTTTCCTAATATTGCAAAAACAAAACATTGTCAAATCTTTCAAAACTTTCATCCATGTGAATATGTAACTTCTCCTTATCATATACAATGTTATACTTTTCACACTTGCAGTATATATCTTCGATAGTTTAAAACTTTGTAGTTCCTAAGTCAATTTTGAGTGTTAAGGTTTTAACAAAATATGAGTAACTCTAGCCAAATACTTGTCCACATTAGCTAACATGTAAACATACATGAATAAAGATCTAACTTCAAACATTGTCTTATTTGACAAAATGTAAGATACCATCTCATTTCAGAAGAATATACTACCATTCTAACACAATGACATTTCACAAGAGAAGTCACTGGGTCTTACAACTCCTTATATTCTTCTTTTCCAAATTTCCTATAGAGAGTATTAGCTTCTTGAACATTAGTCCTAAAATTCCTTACATTCCTTTCTTCAACAATTTAACAACCAAAACATTGTCATTACCAATATATTAATGTGAGTGTATCCTTGTGTTATGTAAAATAGGCCCTTAAACCTCAAGCTTCCATATGAAGAAACATAGCAGTGATATATATATGGCTCATGAGATTCTTATACAATATACAATTGTCATTTTATGCTATGTATGAGGATGTATGAGTATGCCTAAAAAATGCCCTAAAGTATGCTTATGCAATATTTTTAAAAGATTTTTTTTTTTGGAAAACACATGTTACTTGCATATTTCCAAGAATCATTCTCTTCTAGGAAAAACCTTTGTTCTAGGAAGTCCTTTTGATCCTTGTATATGCTCAAGTACGAAGGGGTAGGAAAACTTTTGTTCCTTGTCCACCTTGCACTACCTTGGTATGTGTGGTGACAATGAGATTACCTTTTATCACTCTTAATACCATATTAAGTATTTCCTCTCTCAGTAGTAGGGCATCAACTACTTAATACTACTTAGTATGAATGAGCTAACTTGCCTCACATCCATTAATACCCAGAACCCCAGGCACTAGGAGACCTTTGCTCAAGCCGTAGGGTCATTCATACAAGAAAATAACAAATAACAAGTTTGAAAACAAAACATGCAAGAATATTTTAAATTTTTTTTCATTCATTTACTTTCCAAATAACCTTACTTTTCTTTGCATAATTGAGAGACACAACTTTAATCCTCATGCTTTTCATTTATACAATTCATTGTATATAGAATTATTCAATCCTTCTATTTATTTTTAACTAGAGAGCGAGTAACTCACTCAATCTCAATCTACCCTTACTCTTTCATTTTTATGCCTCTCAATATTATGCTTAACATTCATTAACATACATATATCAATATGCTCATCAACATCATTCAGATATATATATATATATATATATATATATATATATATATATATATATATATATATACATACAGGGCAACAATGACACTACTGTACGTTAAATAGCAACTAGCATGTTTCACATGCAATACACATCTTTCTTATGCAGGGTAGCTGCTGAACAAAATCATTTTCATGCACATTTCACATACAAATATACATTAAGAAATGAACTATGATTTTCAATCACAACATGGCAGCCAAGTTTCTAGTTATCCCTCCTATTATTGAGTTCATCTCAAGTAACACTTCTTTAATTGGTTTCACATGAAGCAAGTTAGGGTTCTCATTCTCAAATGATAGCCAAGCTTCTCAATTTATATTAAATTTAGAATGTCAACCCAATCAAACAGATGTTAACAACAAGAAAATAAAATGTATAAACACTTCCCTCATGGACCTTGAACCAGGACCACCTTTCTTATTACTATTTACCAAACCCCTATTTCATATCACCTTATAAACATACTACCTCATTTCAACTAAAAAATTCCATTTTTATTATCTTCTTGCTTGTTCTTTAGGAGATATTTATCTAAAGAGGTCACTATAAAATTCTTCCAATTCATCTATGTACCAACAACTTCCATTAATCGTCTTAAACTCACTCACCTATGTTCCACTTCTCATTTCATCATAAAAGAAATGAACGACACCTTTTATTTGTCTGAACAACTTATTACCTCAAATATCTTCTTCCTTTCACTAGTTTCTATCAGATTTATTGAATTGGGTTCACCTCAAAACGGCAGAGGTTTTAGTTCTCTGAATTCTGAACTCTGATTACTATTACTACTTCCTCAACTAGTGGATTTTATCTTCTTCTCTTCATCATGTCATTGGTACCCTCAATCTGCTTCTACATTGTTTTATTAATAACTTATGTTTGTTCTCTAATGGCAGTGCTTCATTCTCTCATTGCTTTCATCAATGGCCTAATTATCTCAGACATATAACAATTACCCTTTCAGAAAGCTTTCCAATTCTTCTTTATTCTCCTAGGAGGTGTTATAACTTCCTTTTCACACAGAACATTACATATTGAGTTGGGCAGACTCAACATCATATAACAATGTACCAGTAATTATTAACATCAATCCTAAGGCTGTCATGCAATTCCATTCACATATCACACATTGAGATAAAAGAAAGTACAACACCAACAAAAACAACTAATCATGCTAAAAAACATAGTCAATCCATTCCCCGGCTCGACAAGAAGAACTGCTCTGATATCAAAATGTAACATCCTAATTCTATATACCGTAGTATACCCTACGTATACTATGTAAACAGAATTAGTATGCCACTTTCTAACTTAAGCGTAAATTACAACCAGTTCAATATCTATTTAACGACTAAATATATATAGAGCCTTTGCAGAAGAAAGTGAGCAAGACATTTTACACCTCAGGAAACTTACTATTTACTAGAAATCTGTCTGATATGTCTGAGATTACAAACCTTTACAAAACTAATTACAAAGTTATTAATATAAATACATAACTAAAATTATTACATCAACAACTTAACTATCCTCTGGATTTATCATGAAAAACATAAAAAGACTGGGATGAGAATTAATGATTCTTAGTAGTAAAATTTAAATTGTGACATCATGGTAAATCCAGCTGCTTTAGGGTAAAACCCAAACTGTACTTAATCATTTGGAAAGGTGGCAAAAGTCAAATCTCAATCCTTTCCCTTCCCAAAGCAGACAATTCATTTAATAAAGAAAATGGTTTAATCATTATATAAAAAATTCACCATAAGTCAATATATATTCATTATATCAGTTATGGAGGCTAGCAAACATACTCATTCTCTTCATTACACACCTTTAAGCTACACCTTGATCTTAAAACAATGTAGCACAATACAATTTGTAACAACATTTAATAAAAACAAGATAATTACCCATACAATTGTCAATTTTATGCAATGCATGGTAATGTATGATTATACCTAATGAGAATACTAAAGTATATTCATAAAATGATTCTTTAAAATATTTTGTTTTTAGAAAATATAAGTTATTTGATTATTTCCAGGAAGTTCTTTTGTTCCTTGTATTGTTTCTGGGTAGGCAAGATGCCCATTTGTTCCTTGCACTACCAAACAGTCATAACTTTGATACTTGGAGCCCTTTTGTCCAAGCCATAAATTTACAATACATGAAAATATCAAATAACAAGTTTGAAAATAAACAAATAACAGTATTAAAAACCTTTTTTTTCTTTCACTTTGTACATAATCATACTTTTCTTTACATAATAAGGAAGCAATTACCATAATCATTAAACTTTCCATTCGTACATTACTATACAAGTTTGTAGAGAGGGACTCATTCAACCTCATCTATCTTTACCTTTTCTTTTATATTGCTTCCCAATGTTATGCTAATCAACCTCATCCATACCATACATGGTATATTCAATGTATTATAACATAATCATTTTTAAGACCATAACATTACACATCAACATCATTCACATATGTCATTCATTCCATTACATTAATACATTAATATCATGCATACATTCATTTCAAGGTCAATAAAGGAGCATTTAACTCAAGTTTAACCCATAAAGGGGCAAACACATTTCTAATACGCTTTCATAATTCAACTTTAACTATTAAAGAAGCTACTAAAGTTTTTAGGGTCTAAACTTTCCTAAAAACACCTCAATTTTCACCTAAAAAGACTATTTTTCATGAGTGCACCAAATGCACATACTAACTTTAGAAATTCTGAGATTTTATAGTGATATAGCCTTCCCTCATATCTTTCAAATGCCACAAACCTCACCTTATCTGGATAAGTGTAGCCAAAGTTATGTGACATCATGCAGAAGCTAAAATAGGGTATTCTCTGTTTTACCCGAAAATGACCTGACTTTGAAATGAAATTGGGAATAAACTAAAAACTCAATAATTCTAAAACTTCACAGTCAAATAGCCTTATGTCTTAGATTTCGAATGCCACTGGTTTCATGTAAATACGACATCGGAGCAAGGAATTATGCAATCTGGTTTAATAGGTGCCAGATTACTTTTTCTATAGAATTTGGCTCGGTTTCAAATAAAAACTAGGACTAATTGGCTTGCTTAATAATTCTAAATTTTTTACTACATGAATCCTTATGTCATAGCTTTCAAATGACATAAGAATCAAGCCCTTCAATGTCTATAACTCAAGTTATGCAACAAACATCCAAGGCTGTCAGGGAATTATGCAAAAACATGTTCTGCATAATCTTGGATACCAACCAAGTTCTAACCTCTAAAATTGGTTCCTAAATGTTTTCCAACATCACAATCATATTGTAACCTATAATTACAATCCTAACTCATCAATCTCAGAACAAAGATCCATCCACAACCCCCAAAATACCTATTTTTCATACTCTAAAATCCATAGAATAAACCTCATCTCACTAGTCCATTTCAATCATAAGAGTCACTACTCAAATTAATTTGAATCTATACTCTCTTCACAATCAATTTATTAACATGTTATTAACACCTTACAATTAAAATATAAACACAAGTAATCATAATCAAAATCATGCATTACATAACAATTCTCATGTTCCTCTTCATGTAAAACAACTTAAAACAAAATAAGATAGCATGGAATCTCACATTTTTTTTATGAACTTAAATCAAATAATAACAATCTTTAACACTCTTAACCCATAAATTTCAAATTAAACTCAACCCCTTTATCCATGGAAACTAATTTTTATCCAACAAAAATCATAAGAAGAATAAGGCACAAACCATGCGCATTAACACTTCCACAACACAATCAAGCTAAGACCCAATCAATCTCTATTCTTAACATCAAGAATCAGCCATGAACAGTACATGACTCCTTTCTCATGAAAAACCCCACTTTCCATTTCTTGATTCTCATGGAAAATCAAACATACAATCATGTAACAAGCTTCACCTACAATCAACTAAACCATTTTTGAGCTTAATAGCATGAAAACTAAGCATGAAAATCATTAAACTCCATTAAAATATACTATTCACAACAATCGCAAAATATGCAGAAAAACAAGAAAGGAAAAGAAGGAAACTAAAAACTTAAACCCCCTACCTCAAGGCATGATTTTGGCCTTTGATTCCCCTTGATTTTCTCCTTCTTCCCTTCCTATTTTTTCTTTCTCTTCTTCATTTTCTCGTTTTTCTGGTCTTCGTTTCTGCCCAGCATAATATGTGAGGGACAAGAGAGAAAAGTGAGAAAGTTCACTTAAATAAAACAAGCTTTAAGGGCATTTTAGTCCTTTCGCAAAACTTCTTATCTCTTAGGAATACTTTGATCTTATTATTTCAAGCTTTCTAACCTTCATAAATATTAAAATAAATCATAAGATTTACCTTAACACTTATTTTAAAGTTTCCTTAATTTTTCATATCTACATTGAGTCTATTCGGTATAAAAACATGTACTCGAGGTACTTAAAAATACCAAACGAACTGAGTTTACTTTCAAATTTTAACTACAACTTTTTTAACTCATTTATGACTTAAAAATAACTTATTCATAAATATTTCTCTTATCTAGGTAATTTATGCCATTTTCTGGGTCATTTTAGGTTATTTTTCACATTCTGTATTACAACAAAGTGCTTGAACTGACTCAATTTGTCATGAAACTTTACAAGCATGTTAAAATAGCATTAGACTACCTTAGTAACCATTTACAAGCCTAACATATTATCGGGAATGTTACAGGAAATCAATAGTGTAATATCCTCCTTAACTTGCTAGCAATGTTATTGGATAGAAATGAACCATAATACTTGCTTAGTATGTCCAAGTAATTTTATGATTTTCTGACTGAGTTTAGACACTTTGTTGTAATACAGAACGTGCAAAATGACTATTTCAACTTAGGAAAATAATATAAATTACTTAGATAAAAGAAATAAATATGAAAAATTTATTTTTAAGTTACAAATGCATGAAACAAGGTGCAGTTAAAGTTTCAAGGTAAACTGAGTTGATTTGATATTTTTAAGTACACTGATTGTACGTTTTAATACTGAATTGACTTGTTACATTTATGAAAAATTATGAAAAATGGTGAAATTAAAATTTAGATGGATCTAAAATTTTATTTTGATATCTTTAGAAGTTAAGAAACTTGATTTAAAAAAATCAAAGTGTTCCTCGAAGATATAAATTTTTAGTACAATTTTAAATGATCATTATTTTCAAATAACCTTATCATAAGTCTTGACTTTGGTGTGATTCTCTACCACCACACGTTTTCAGCATCCACAAAAATTGAAGGAGCAGAAACGAAGCTGCGGCAGCAAGGAAGCTAAGGGAGAAAATCAAAGATTGAAGAGGAAGAAGAAAGGAAAAGGAGAAGTAAGGACAAGACCAAGCTTGAAGCTTGAACCCAAGAGTGAGGTAGGGGAAAAATTCTGATTTCTCATCTCATTCCTTTTCTTATTTTGATATTCATTTATTTGTGACGTTTATGGAAATTAATATTAAGAAAATCAAATCTCATACCATAATGGAAAATGGTTAGTTTAAGATTTATTTGTATGTTTGTTTGCTGCAAGTTTGTTATGCGTGTTATTTAGTAACCTTATCTTGATGAGAACCGTGGCTGATCTCTTAAGAATGTAACCATATATGTTTAAAATGAGTTATAGAAGGCTGGTCACGGTAATGTACCTATATATATGAAATATGTATATGATAGAAATGAAACGATACAACAGAGGTAAATGGTTGAGAAATGGAAGTGTAAATTGAAATATGTATATGATAGAAATGAAACGATACAACAGAGGTAAAATGGTTGAGAAATGGAAGTGTAAATTATGCTTGTTGTCTAATGGTATATTGGTGTAGTTGTTGTCCTGACATATAATTGAGCTGCTGTCATGTTATTGTTCATGATACAAGATACGATTGTCTATGAATTTCTACAATATATATATATGTAAAATATGTATTTGTATGGGATATATGCATGGTTGATTTCATTATAGCAAAACAAGCAACTGCCCTGCATATTTTAAGTGTACATTTGCTTGTGAAATGTATTGATTGGTCTTGGTCCATCAAAGAAAACAACTATTGTCATAACATATAATTGAGTTGCTGTCATGTTATTGTTCATGATACAAGATACAATTGTCTATGAATTTCTACAAGACTGGTCTCGGTCCAGCAAAGAAAAAATTGCTATCATACATATAAAATTGGGCTTCTGTTCACGTTATTAATTAAGGTACAACAGTATTATCTGCTGCTCTATATGTATATGATATAAATACATACATATATATATATATATATATATATATATATATATATATATAGTTAGAGTTTTAATGAAATAAAATGGGGCTGGTTATTTGATTTGGTGGTTTTGGTTTAAACCAAATAATGTAGGTTGGTTCATTTTGGTCATGGTACAGCAAAGTACTTCTTATATACTATGTAAAAATTGCATGTGAAACATGCATGGAAGGTCACAGGTTCAGCAGCAAGTGAGTTGCATCATATATGATACTTAAGTGCATTTAACTTGATCAATGAATTGTCCATTATGTAGTCACGGTTTAGCAGCAAGAAATGCTGCATCATATATGAGATTTAAGAGGCATGACACTTGGTTAAATGTGTTCATAATACGGTCATGGATTCAGCAACAAATGAAGTTGCATTATGTATGTGTTTAAGTGCATAAAACTTGTTTAAATGTGTTCATAATATGGTCACAGATTCAGCAACAAATGAAGTTGCATTATGTATATGTTTAAGTGCATAAAACTTGTTTAAATGTGTGCTCATATGGTCAATGGTCCAGTAGCAAATGGAGTTGCATTATATATGTCATATAAGTGCATTAAATTTGGGTAATGGTTGCTCTTATGGTCACAGTCCAGTAGCACATAATGCTACCCTGTACTTAAAAATGGTTGCAACACTATATGTGTTTAAATTGACTTGGTTGTTGAAATTAATTATATTAGATAAGTTGCTATTGGATGCAATCATTTAATATTTGTTATTTCTAAATGGTTGTTAGTATTCAAAAGAATTTATGGGATTTATGGCTGCCATGTTGTGATTAATGCATAGAAGCATTGTTTCACAGTTTAAGTTAAAAGATAGTGGGTAAAAAGATATATTACCATAGTTTGTAACATTGCCCTACCTTATACTTATAAAAGCATGTGGTTGCTTGAAAGAAATGTTGAATGTAGGCATTATGATGCTTTATGGAGGAATTGAAAGAATGACAAAAAATACCTTTGCATGTTTTGTTTTCAAACTTGATATTTGTTATTTCCATGTATTTGGCTTGGAGCCAAAGGTGCTCATAATGCTAGGGTTATGATATTAAAGGAAGTCAAGAAACAAAGGATTTCCTAGGACCTTAATTAAGGAGATCAAGGAACAAATGTTTTCCTAACACCTCATTTTACCTAGAGGAAATACAAGGAACAAAGGTATTCCTAGAGATATACAAATATCATGAGTTTTCTAAAATAAAATGTTTTATTTACATTGCACAAGCATACATTAGGGCATTCATAGGCATACTCATTCATTATCATGTTAGCCATAGCAACCATCACCCAATAGGGGGATGAATTAGGTGATTACAAATTTTTAAAATAACTTTGAGAAATTATGCATTTTGATATTTTCAATCAATACATGCAGCAGAATAAGTCTAGCAAAAGTATAACTAGTAGATATTTCTCAAATACCACTTAGGTCATAGGATAAATCAAGCAAATAAGCTAGATATCAAATTCAACCCTAGCATATATAATTATAGCACAAATGTAAAGGAGATAGAGTTGAGAAAAACAAACACAATGATTTATCGTGATTTAGCCACCAACCACTTGTGGCATGCATCCAGTCTCCAAGCTTAACTTGAGATTTTCTTCACTATCTCCTAGACTTCACGGGTGCTAGGAAAACTTTTGTACAAACAAGAGCACTCTTCACACCTTGGGATACCTCACCCTTGTGCTAGAACCTCCAACTCTTCAAGCTTCACATGTGCTTGAAAAAACCTTTACACAATAGAGCACTCACCACACCTTTGGGAAACCTCACCCTTTGTGTTTGAGTCTCACTACAAGGGATACCTCACCCTCTTACAATGATTTCAAGATGAAGAGAAATATTATAAACTCTCACAAGAGTAGATATACAACTTGAAGACCAAAGAAATAGAAGGATTTTGCAATAAAGAGCTCAAAATATGATTTTGATGATTCAAGGATTAAACCAAGTGTTCTAGAGGTTCTTAAAGATGTAAATGCTTCAATATACACTTATTTATAAAGCCTAAGTGATAAAATAGTCGTTGATAGTGTTTAGAAATGATTTTTTATGAAAACTAGTTGTTTATAACCATTGGGAACGTTTATGGGCACTTAGTAATTGATTACATGGATGTTGTAATGGATTACATGGCCTCTGCCAGAGTTATAATTGATTACAAGACTTATGTAATCGATTACATTGCCTTTGATTTTGAAAATTGATTTTAAAAGGTCATAACTTCTTCATTTCTTTTCTGATTAAAGCAAATGATCACTCATTGGAAAGATATTTGAGTCTATTTTCAAATAAAATAAGTTTCACAACAAAAATCAAAGTATTTTGAAAGTTATGATCAAAAGAGTGACCAAAGGTCAGCTTTTCAAAACTCAAACTTGACTATTTTTCATAGTTTAAAGCAAATGGTCATAACTTCTTCATTTCTTATCTGTTTAAAGGAAATGACCACTCATTTGAAAGATCTTTTAAGTCTTTTTTCATATAAAAGAAGTTTCATAACAAAACTCAAATTATTTTGAAAGTTATGATAAAAAAGTAAGCAAAGGTCAGCTTTTCAAAACTCAAACTTGACTATTTTTCATAGTTTTTAACTACCACAATGACTGATGGAGACCAAGGAAGCTCAAATGGCAGCCCAACGGGCCCAATGCCCAAAGATGCACTACGAAGACTTGGAGGCCCAATGACAAGGTCAAGAGCTAGGAAGGCTAAGGAGGATTTGGATAAAGAAGTCAACCATTTTTTCTCACTCAAGCTCATTCCAGAAGAGGGAGCACTCAAGATGGTCCAAATGATCCAAGTTGATGAAGGGCCCAATGTGGGGACATGAATTCTTCTTAGTCAATTTTATTTAATTATGTATTTGAACCTTTTAATTTTCTCAATTTTGGTTCTTATTTTCTTTTTTTGGGATAATTTTGTAATAAGGGCCTATTGTTTGGGCTTAATTTGCGCATAGCAGAGCTAGGGATAGGTGTTGCCTTCTAATTGGGCCTGAGCCACATTTGCGCTAGGGTTAGGATTAAAAATGCGCTAGCTTGCTGCCTCCTTTAGCTAGACCTAGCTGCATACCTAATGCCTATAAATAGGCTTGTGTTTACTGCATTTGACACTTTTGAATTTGAGAATATTATTGCACTCCTTTGTGAGTTTTGAGAGCTTAGTTCTCTTGGGGTTCTTGGAAGAACCATCTTAGTTCTTATCAAAGGTTTCCTTACCTTTGTGGTGAATCTTCGCTTGACTTATCACTCTCCAAGAGTGTAGCATCTTCTTCCTTCCATTCCTTGTCTTTTTTCATCTTTTTCTATTTTTTACTATTTATGGTACTGTTCACAGCACTGTTCATGACACTGTTTATGTTACTATTCACCCTTCATCGTTTAATTCTTTAAAACACGAAATCAACTCAAGGACGATCCGTAAAAACAATATGCATCCAACTTGGATCATATCAATGACTAACTTTTCAAAATATGTTTCTTGGGCATTTTAGCATGTAAGAACCATGTGTAAAGATTTAAAAATATATTTGAGTTCTTTTCTTGTAAAACCTCTACCTTTACATAGGAGAAAAACTAAAAGGAAAATATACCAATTCTAGTCCTTAGGCTTCTTGATGTAATCCAAGCTTCTAAAAATTTATTCTCTTCAAATTTTGTAAATGTTTGGAACATCTTATCATTCTCATTCTTCTTGAGTTGAGTATAATTGTGATCTTTTACTTTCTTGTTGCAATGCTCACTCTTGGTACTTGGACTATCCTACAAAGTATTGCTCACTTAAAACAAATATAGTTAGTCCAAATTCATAATTCAATATCTTTATATGCATGATTCATAAAAGGGTAACTCTAGTTATTTTAACATGCATATAAGACTTTCATAGACACATTCAAATAAGATATTTATCAATTACTAATAGATATGTTCTATATAGGATGCAACAAAGAACACTTTGCACATTTTCATTTAAATAGAGCCAAATCCAATATTAATTCATTATAACTCATATAAAGTATTATTGGATATATTATATAAAAAAATGCAACACATATCTCATTGCATAATTATTAAGTGAAATATAACTAGATAAAATACATAATCATGCATGATACAATATGATCTATGAAGCATATCTATGTAGCATAAACATCATTCCTTTTGTTTTGTATTTGTCATCATCAAAACTTAACATATTAAACCATTGAGGCAAACTTATTTCTACAAATCATGCATTACGTAAAATGATAATTGTATGGGCAATTGTCTAATTTGATATTGATGAAAGGTTGATGGATAGTTTGAATGTATACAATGAAAAGATTGCTTATGCTTGTTTTTTATTTTATTAATAGTGAGTAAATATGCTGATTTGAGCTGAAGAGTTATGTATTGTTTAAAGTGTTTTATTTAATTAAAATGAAATGTCTATTTCGGAAAAGGAAAAGACTAAGTTTTGATTTGTGCCACTTTTTCATTTATTTATTTAACTTGTTTTTACCTGAAGTAGCTAGATTTATTGTGATATCATATTTTGTAAAATTACTACTGAGAATTTCAAGTTCTCACCCCAATTTCTTATTTCCATGGTAAATTCAGCCAATGATCAAAGCAGAAGCAAAGGAAGATTTTGAAGACTTGATATCAATGTTTTTGTATATATATATATATATATATATATATATATATATATATATATATATATAACTGATGTATTGAGGTTATTAGTTTTGTATTATGCCCTTGTGGCTTGTTTTAATATTTTGTGTATCTCAGACATATGTTGTATTCTCGTAGTAAAGAGCAAGTTTTCAGTTGTGTAAAATTATCTTGTCTCTTTACTTTTGTTAAAGGCTCTCTCTATATATATATATATCAATGCGTTATTAGGTTTTATACATGTTTTATATTCATGTTTACGTGTAGAAGTGACTAACCTATTACTACTTTCTGAGTATATTGATAATATGCACAATAGTAGTTTTAGGGTGTTACATTTTTGTATCAGAGCAGTTCATCCCGTCAAGCTGAAGAATGGACTAACTATGCTTTAGGGCATGTTTAAATGTTTATGTTTGAGTTATGCATTCTTTTATCTCTTATGTGAGATATCTAAATTGTATTGCATGATTTGTCTTAGGATTGGTTGTTAATAGTTACTAACACACTATTACGTGATATTGAGACTGATCAACTCAATATGTATTGTTTCATGTGAACATGAAATTATGGCACCACCTAGGCAAACAACACGGGAGAGTACGGAAGCTACTAGTGGAAATAATAATGATATGTCTGAGATGGTCAGAATGGTCAGAATATTGATAAAGGTAATGAGGGCGCAGACTAAGGCTACCACAAGAATAATGGAAAGGATAGGGCATAATCAAAATCCACCAGTTGAAGATGTAGCAGTAGTGAGAAATCAGCAATTCCATGATTTATCAGAATTTAGGAAGTTGAACCCCTCATCATTCTGAGGAGAGCCAGATCCAGCTAAGGCCAAAGAGTGGCTTAGTGAGATGGAAAAAAATATTTGAGGTGATGGGATGTGCAGATGAATAAAAGGTGTCCTTTGCTTCATTTATGTTAAAAGTGGAAGCAGAGAATTGGTGGAGGAGTTCAAGGAGGTTATTAGAAGTTGCGGGTACTCTGGTGATGTAGGAAATATTTAGGGTGACATTCTTAGATAAATATTTCTCGAGGAATGTGCAAGATGACAAGGAGGTAGAATTTCTTGAGTTGAAACAGGGTAATATGTCCATTGCACAATATGAAGCAAAGTTTAAGGCACTTCCCAAGTTTTCTTCTTACTTTCGGTTGAATCCAGATGAAAACTGGAGGTGCCTTAAGTTTGAATCTCGATTAAGGGAATAAATAAAAATGTTTGTTAGGCCCTTGGAGATTAGGGAATTTCCCACCTTGGTTAAAAAGTGTAAAATTGTGGATTATGGATAGTTTAAAGTGCCAACAAAACAAAAGCCTATGGTTTTACAAAAGAGGAAGTGGGGAAATGATAGATTTCAGGGATGTGCATCTCGGTCTAAGTATTCATAGGAAAAAGGTAAGCAAGTGCAAATGAGGCAAATGGGACCTAGAGATCTAAAATGCCCTAAATGTGGAAAACACCATGAAGGCAGACCATGTATGGCTAGAATGAATAAATGTTATTTTTGCGGACAAGAATGACACTTTGCTAGGAGTTGTCCACGGAAATAAAAGACCACACCAGACCAAAGACCTCAAGCCATAGGAAGAGTCTACACTTTGAGTGGTAAGGGGATAGTTAAATCTTCAAATGTTATCCAAGGTACGTGTATAGTTAAGGATAATCTTTTAATTGTATTGTATGATTCAGGAGTTTTTCATTCTTTTATTTCATATGAATGTGTGAAGAGGTTGGAACTACCCGTGTCTGAACTTCCCAATACTTTGTCAGTATCCACCCCAACAAGAAAATCTGTGATTACTTCTTCCATATGTTTGGACTGTTGTGTTAAAATAGAAAATAGGA
Organism: Ormosia emarginata; assembly: GCA_029884605.1. Taxonomy (NCBI): domain Eukaryota; kingdom Viridiplantae; phylum Streptophyta; class Magnoliopsida; order Fabales; family Fabaceae; genus Ormosia; species Ormosia emarginata. The sequence continues at coordinate 3,603,946 of JAQQTP010000023.1, forward strand.
TCTTCTTTGTTTACCCCTTGTTAGTACTGATATTATTTTGGGAATGAATTGGTTATCTTCCAACCATGGCTTTCTAAATTATTCCAATAAGACATTAATGTTCATGCCTGATAAATCTCCTATTATGGTTTCTTCTGAGTCCGTGTTTTTAAATTCCAAACAAGTCAACCATTGCTTAGTAGAAGGGGCTCAGGGATATGTTCTCCTATTTTCTGTGAATGTTGAGGATGAACAAAATTTAGAAGAAATACTTGTGGTGAGAGTGTAACATCTCGATTTTCGTTTTTTCTGCACCAATATTAATTTTTTAATTTTTGTGATTTTTGAGAATTTTTCTGGATTTTTCAGAGAATAAAAATATTTTAGTAATTTTTAGACCGTCTGTGGGGCCCACAGTGGGCCCAGAAACACTAAAAAATTTTATTGGCTAGAAAATTTTGTATTATTAATACGGGGCTGGGGGATCTTACTAAACCCGAAACCGGATACAGTTACTAATTTTTCTTATACAGTGAATTTATTATTCACTATATAATAATTATTGGTTGTGAGCCGTAAATTTTATTATGTGAGTAATAAATTTTTATAGCTTTAGCTAGGTACTAGTCATGTGATGACTATGTGTCACTAGATAGTAGAAGTCAATTTTTGGTGGCTAGTCATAAAAATTAACCAATGATAATAAGTCTAACAAAAATGATTTGTTTAAATTAATTATTAAGCTAGATGAATTAGTGAATTAATCTAAACTTAAATGGTCACAAATTGAAACAATAATTGGTAGCAAATGGCAAGGACTTCTACGGCCATGAAGGGATTTTTTTGGACATGCAAAAGCTAATAATTCATCAAGTGTTGACCAAAAGCAAGACTTGGTGCCATGTGTTTAATTTTGCACCTTGGTGGCCATGCAAATAATTTCTCCATGCTAGCAATAGCATTCCACGACAATAAGCTCTAGGTAGACTATCACAATTATATCACTTTTGTCTCCTAAGCTATTATCTCATGTCTTCATTTTCTACACTTAGCCAAAATTGCATTTCTCTCCATTTCTCCTCCAAAAACACCATTCGGCCAACACTTCAAGACAACCTTCCAAGCTTTCAAAATTTCATCTAATCTTATTTCCTACATCTAACATCATTCTAAGACACTTTTATGTTGAAGACTTAAGCAAAATCCTTCATCTTCTACCATTTCTACAAGCTAGTATTCTTGAGATTTCAAGGTAAAAGTTCTTCTTCTTTGTTTCTAAGTTAGTTTTTGAGTTTCTAAACCATGATTGTTCCATGGTTTCTCTTCTTCAAGCTTTGTTTGTAACTTTGGTTTGCTTTAAGTTTGTTAGGATTTTGTGTGGTGGTTCACGAAATTCATAGAAGATCAAGCAAGAAGGAGTTTTGTTTTCCTTGAGGTAAGAGGGAGATTACCCTCATCAACTATATGTTGGTGGTGAGGAGATGACCTTGTTTGTGGTGAAAAATTCATAAGGATTTATTCACTTGTATGGTTTAAACTTGCTTTATTTATGGTTGGTTTATTTTTAAGCTTTGATTATATGCTTGTTTATTAGATTATATGCTTGTTTATATGCTTGTGGTAGCATGATGAATATGGTGTAAAGTTTATGTGATGAGGAAAAAAATTGATGAAGGTTCCAAAGAACCTAGGTAAGCTCACGATTTTGAACCTCACCAAGGGAACAAGATGTTTCAAATTAGTTCTTAAGTTATGGATTAAAGAATTTGAGGATAAGAAATTTGATTAAAGGATTTTGTGAAAAAATAAAATGAAGATTAAGTATGTTTTATGAGGCATAAAAATGAATTTTTGGGCTACTTTGCCCAAGAGTAGTATTTTATATCCAAGAGTATTTTACTAAGTGTGCACTTTGATACTTAATTAACAAGAATTTAATTTAATGAATTTTTAGTATAAAAACAAAAATAGATTTAAAGTAATGAATTTTTAGTAGAAAAAAGGCAAATAGATTTAATGTTTAGAATTAAATTAATAATTTTGTAAGTAAATCAAGAAAGACAAATTTTTGTAAAGAATTGAAGAAATTATTATGTTATAGATTTTTACAAAGAAAATATTTTCTAGAAGGCCAAAATGTATAATTAGGTAAAGAATTTTATAAATAAGTTTAGAAAATTTAGAAAATACTTTACATAAGTGAAAAATGCTAGAAATCCATTACGCAATTTAAAAACTATTATTTTTAGACTATGTACTTGATTTTTACGTTACGCGATTGAGAAAATAATTTTAAATGGTTATGGATAGAGAAAACATTTAAAAACCTCTACGCGATTTAAAAACGTTTGGAAATATTTATGTGATTTAGAAAACGTTTAAAAATATTTATGTAAATTAAAAATGTTGGAAATTAATTACGCATTTATGAAAACATTGAAAAATATTACGAAATTTGATAACGTACGAAAAACATCACGCTGTTTCAAAAATGCAATAAAATGTTTACACGATTAAATATTACAGCGGTTGGCTGTCGGGCTGTCATGGTAGGCCCTGTTTTATTGAAAAGTGATACTGTCAAGAAATTATGTGTATTTGTGAAATACTGTAAAATAATAGTTGTATGTATTTTTGAATCATACATCATGCATGAAAAAGTATGTCAAGTAAGGCGATTGGCCTAGGAGATGGAATTACACCTTCGTGCGGGTGAGAATTGCGTAGTTACGATCTTCAGTGATCTTGGGGACGTCGTGGTGTGGAATGTCATATATGGCCAGTTGGTAGCACCACTGCGTTGTGGTATCCTTTGCAAACACACCGACGGTCTCGACGGGGTTACTACTCTTTTCGTGATATAGTTGAGAGTGTCTTATAATAGCCATGTGGGCGCCATGATATGATAAATAGCACATGATTTGAGGCTAACGGTATACAGACATGTACTCCCTATCTTTCTCTCCGAAATTGTGTCTAGCTCCATGGAGTAGGAATTGGGTCATTGTCCACATGCATTGTGGGTCAGCATATTGGTGTGACAATTATGCCTATTTTATATGCCTATTTTATTTGTTTTCTATGATATGATATGATATGACTATAAGAGATATTTTGTATCTGTATGTTTTACTGTCATTTTCTATACTTCCTCATTGGTATTGATGCAAGGGGATCTCACCTCTTTATTATGTTGTATTTGTGTATTGTATGTATTTGATGAAGACCGAGGCGAGGAGGCTAATAAGTCTTTTTACTGTCAGTAGCTGGTTTTTCTGTATTTGCTTAGTATGGCAGCGAGGCATCAAATTTCAGGGTATGTTACAGTACAATTCCACGGCGGAATTGATAGTTGGCGAGTTAACTTAGATAGGGAAAGGTTTGTGTATACCGGGGATCTGACTCTGACTTTAAGAGGTACTTCTGTCATGACACAACAGGTGTCTGTGCGTTTAGAGTTTTATTTGCCTATACGTGAACTTTGGAGTAGGAATAATAATACTTATACTCCACATGAGGAATCCGTGATGTCGACTGCTAGGACACCAACCAGGCGTGTGCTATATTCGCTAGGTTTCTTTGATGACAACACTGAAGATGAGGAGGAGGAGGATCCCAACGAGAGCCTGAACCTTTAGTTTGATGGAATTCTAGTTTAATATTTTTATTTTTTTGGTGTGTATTGTATATGTAACTAATGGGGGTATAGTTATGTAAATTATTTGTGAACAAGGTTTGTAATATGTAATATAAGGTGTGTTAGTTTTAATTTCATTTTACGTTTAAAGTTTTTATTTATTATCTATTATTCCGCAAAAGTAACTTTAAAATCAATGTTTTTACAAGATTAATTCTTTTACAACTTGGGTAAGTTATATTAGGATTAGTCTTAAATGTGATACCCTATGGTGGGTGTTGCATTAGTTGGTATCAGAGCATCCCAGTTAGAGTCTTTTGGGTTTATGGTTAAGTCTGTTTTGCTTAAGTTGTGTGAATCTCTGTATTTGGTTTCCAAAAGAATACATCTAACTCTTTTTGCGTTTTGGTTGTTGGTGAAGAAAGCTATGTCTCGTAATATAGGTGCACGTGCGAACGTGGGACACAATGATGATCCAATGATAGTGGCTGCAGCTGCAATGCAGCGTATGGCAGAGGTGATTGTGCAACAAAATCAACATGCTGCACAACAACAAGAGGCAATTGCTGATGTTCAGAATTTGTCAAAATTTCGTCGAAACAATCCACTGTATTTTCGAGGCGAGTTTAATCCGGAAAATGCAAGTCTGTGGATAGAAGAGTTGGAGAAATTTTTTGAAGGAATGGGGTGTGCAGATGATCGCAAGGTGACTTATGCCACTTTCATGTTGCTAGGCGATGGTGAAAATTGGTGGAAGGCTACTCGTAGAGTTTTACAAGAACAACGAAGGGTAATTACGTGGGAGGTGTTTCGTGAGACGTTTCTGGACAAATATTTCCCAGAAGGCGCAAGGCATGCGAAGGAGATGGAATTTCTTGGATTAAGACAAGGAGGAATGACAGTGAATGAGTATGCAGCAAAGTTTGAGAGTTTGTCTAAATTCCCACGTTATCTTCAGATTCAGTCTGATGAAAATTGGAAATATCGTAAGTTTGAGGAAGGATTAAGGGTTGAACTGAAGAAGGGAGTAATACCAATGAAAATGAACTAATTCTTGGCACTGATGGAATATGTGTTGTAGACTTGAAGAGTTAGAGCCATTGCGAGATAACAGGAACCGTAACTTCAGACCATCGAGGTTCCAAAAGGGAGGCAATAGTAACAACAACCGTTTTCAGCACAAACCATATTCAAGGCCATCGGGAAGTCAGCAACAACAACAGCAGCCACGTGGAGGAGGTAGCAATAACAATCGTTTCAGTCAGAATGCAATATTTCCAATGAAATGTAGAAAATGTGGAAAAGGTCATATGACGAAGGACTGTACGATCAAGGGAATCATTTGCTTTAGATGTGGAAAACCTGGTCATTTTGCGAGGGATTGTAATCAAGCGAACGTGGAGCCTTCAGTGAGTAATGTTCGTGCTGACAAGTCTCAAGTTGTAGGACGAGTTTATATGATGAGTGGAGCCGAGGCCTCTCAGTCTGATGATCTTATCAAGGAAGAAGGTGTCATATCAGGTAATCTTTTAACTGTACTATATGATTCGGGTACAATTCATTCGTTTATTGCAAATGACTGTGTGGATCGTTTGAAATTACTTGTGTCTTCTTTGAATTTCCAATTGATTGTTTCTACACCTACTGCCAAACCTGTTAGTACTTCTAAAGTTTGTCTAAATTGTCCTATTACTATAAAAAATCGAGTCTTTTCTGTTAATTTAATTTGTTTGCCTCTTACCGATATTGATATAATCTTAGGAATGGATTGGTTATCTTCTAACCATATTCTGTTAGATTGCTCTAAAAAGACCTTAGTATTTCTTGAGGATGAGATTTCTGGATTTTTGACTGCTAATTAAGTCGAATCTCTATTGAGGGATGGAGCACGAGGATACATGTTGTTATCTTCTTTAGAAGTCAAGAGTGAAAATGATGTGAATGTTATTCTTATTGTAAATAAGTTTCCTGAAGTTTTTCCTGACGATGTACCTAGACTACCACCAGAAAGAGAGATAGAGTTTCCTATCGTTCTTGTACCAGGAGCGGGTCCTATTTCGATTGCACCATATCGGATGTCACCATCTGAGTTAGTAGAGCTGAAGAAGCAATTGGAGGAACTGTTGGAAAAACAGTTTGTGCGACCTAGTGTTTCACCTTGGAGAGCTCCAGTGCTGCTAGTCAAAAAGAATGATGGATTTTCGCACTTGTGTGTGGATTACCGCCAGTTGAACAAAGTCACAATCAAGAACAAATATCCACTTCCAAGGATTGATGATTTGATGGACCAATTGAAAGGTGCAGCTATTTTCTCTAAGATAGATTTACGCTCTGGGTATCATCAAATTCGTGTCAAGGTAGAAGACATACCTAAGACAGCTTTTTGAACGCGTTATTGTCATTATGAGTATCTTGTAATTCCGTTTGGGGTGACGAATGCTCCTACCATATTCATGGATTACATGAATAGGATTTTTCATCTGTATCTAGACAGATTTGTCGTCATTTTCATTGATGATATTCTGATCTATTCTCAAAATCAAGAAGAGCATGCTGAACATCTCAGTATAGTTCTTCAGATTTTAAAGGAGAAGAAGTTGTACGCAAAGTTGTTTAAATGTGAATTTTGGTTGGACGAGGTTAAATTTTTAGGTCATGTAATTTCTAAAGATGGAATTGTAGTGGATCCAGCAAAAGTGGAGACGGTTCTTCAGTGGGAAAGGCTAACTACAGTGATTGAGATCCGAAGTTTTGTTGGATTAGCCGGATATTATCAAAGATTTATTGAAGGTTTTTCCAAGATAGTTGGACCTCTTACACAACTCACCAGGAAGAACCAAGCGTTTGTCTGGATAGAAAAGTGTGAGGAAAGTTTTCAAGAACTAAAGAAAAAGTTGACTACTGCACCGGTGTTGATTCTACCAGATCCGAACGAGTCTTTTGAAGTATATTGTGATGCTTCATATCAAGGGTTAGGATGTGTTTTGATGCAAAATAGAAAAGTAGTAGCATATGCTTCAAGACAACTAAAGGTACATGAGAGGAATTATCTAGCTCATGATTTGGAATTAGCTGCAGTAGTCTTTGCATTGAAAATTTGGAGACATTTTCTATATGGAGCTACATTCAACGTCTTTAGTGATCATAAGAGTCTGAAGTATTTGTTTGATCAGAAGGAGTTGAACATGAGGCAGAGAAGGTGGTTAGAATTCTTGAAGGATTATGATTTTCAACTTCAATATCATCCTGGAAAAGCTAATGTTGTGGCAGATGCTTTGAGTAGGAAGATACTCAGTGTTTCTGCTATGATGATCAAAGAGGAACAACTGATAGAGCAATTCAGAGATTTGGGTTTGTCGGTAGAATTAGGTCCTGGAAGGATGCGTTTGAATAAGGTCACAATTTTGAATGATTTACTAGAAGAAATCAGAGAAAAGTAATATCATGATGAATTTTTACAAGAAGAAAGAGAGCGGTTGAAGCATGGTGGAGTTGCAACGGTTGAAGAAGGATCTGATGGGATCCTAAAGTTTAAATGCAGAATCTGTATACCTAATGATCCTGATCTTAGAAAGGCTATTCTAGATGAAGCACATACCAGCAAATTGAGTATACATCCAGGAATGACCAAAATGTATCACGATCTGAAGCGATTATTTTGGTGGCCTGGGATGAAGAAAGATATTGCTGAACATGTGTCATCATGTCTCGTGTGTTAGAAAGTTAAGGTTGAACATCCAAGGCCAGCAGGTATGCTACAACCTTTAACAATTCCAGAATGGAAATGGAATAGTATAGCAATGGATTTTGTTACGGGTTTTCCAAAGACCAGAAAAGGATATGATTCTATATGGGTCATTGTTGATAGGCTTACGAAGTCAGCTCACTTCTTGCCAATCAATATTAGGTATTCGTTGGAAAAATTGACCCAGGTGTACATTGGTGAAATCGTAAGACTTCATGGTGTATCCACTTGTATCATTTCTGATAGGGATCCAAGATTTACATCAAGGTTTTGGCGAAGCTTACAGGAAGCTATGGGGACTAAAATTCATCTGAGTTCTACTTATCATCCGCAGACGAATGGTCAAACAAAAATGACAATATAATCACTAGAAGATCTGTTAAGAGCTTGTGTGTTAGAACAAAAAGTGAGTTAGGATGAATTTTTACCTTTGGTAGAATTCACCTACAACAACAGTTTTCATTCAAGTATAGGGATGGCACCCTATGAAGCGCTTTACAGACGACGATGCCGAACACCTTTGTGTTAGTATCAGGATGGTGAAAATATGACTATTGGACCTGAGATAGTGCAACAAACAACTGAAAAGGTGAAGATGATCCAAGAGAAACTAAAGACGACTCAAAGTAGACAGAAAAGCTATGCTGATAAAAGAAAAAGACCTCTTGAATGTGAGGAAGGTGAGCATGTGTTTTTACGAGTTACACCTACGACTGTTGTTGGAAGGGTTATAAAATCCAGAAAACTCACTCCTAAGTTTATTGGACCTTATCAAATTCTTCGTCGGATAGGTCCAATTGCATACCAAATTGCTTTGCCACCTTTTCTTTCCAATTTGCACAATGTTTTCCATGTATCTCAATTGAGAAAGTATATTCACGATCCAACTCATGTTATTCAGCCCGATGAGGTACAATTGAAACAAAATTTGACGTATGAGACACTTCTTGTTAAGATCGAAGATAGGAGGATGAAGCAGCTCAAAGGGAAAGATATTCCATTAGTAAAAGTGATCTGGAATGAAACAACGGGAGATGCTACATGAGAGCTAGAAGACAAAATGAAGGAACAATATCCTCAATTGTTTTGAGGTATAGTAAATTTCGAGGACGAAATTTTTTTTTAGCAGGGGAGAGTTGTAACATCCCGATTTTCATTTTTTCTGCACCAATATTAATTTTCTAATTTTTGTGATTTTTGAGAATTTTTCTGGATTTTTTTTAGAATAAAAATATTTTAATAATTTTAAGGCTGTCTGTGGGGCCCACGGTGGGACCAGAAACACTAAAAATTTTTATTGCCTAGAAATTTTGTATTATTAATACGGGGCCGGGGGATCTTACTAAACGCGAAACCGGATACAGTTACTAATTTTTCTTATACAGTGAATTTATTATTCACTGTATAATAATTATTGATTTGTGAGCCGTAAATTTTTATTATGTGAGTAATAAATTTTTATAGCTTTAGCTAGGTCTAGTCATGTGATGACTATGTGTCACTAGATAGTAGAAGTCAATTTTTGGTGGCTAGTCATAAAAATTAACCAATGGTAATAAGTCTAACAAAAATGATTTGTTTAAATTAATTATTAAGCTAGATGAATTAGTGAATTAATCTAAACTTAAATGGTCACAAATTGAAACAATAATTGGTAGCAAATGGCAAGGACTTCTACGGCCATGAAGGGATTTTTTTGGACATGCAAAAGCTAATAATTCATCAAGTGTTGACCAAAAGCAAGACTTGGTGCCATGTGTTTAATTTTGCACCTTGGTGGCCATGCAAATAATTTCTCCATGCTAGCAATAGCATTCCACGACAATAAGCTCTAGGTAGACTATCACAATTATATCACTTTTGTCTCCTAAGCTATTATCTCATGTCTTCATTTTCTACACTTAGCCAAAATTGCATTTCTCTCCATTTCTCCTCCAAAAACACCATTCGGCCAACACTTCAAGACAACCTTCCAAGCTTTCAAAATTTCATCTAATCTTATTTCCTACATCTAAACATCATTCTAAGACACTTTTATGTTGAAGACTTAAGCAAAATCCTTCATCTTCTACCATTTCTACAAGCTAGTATTCTTGAGATTTCAAGGTAAAAGTTCTTCTTCTTTGTTTCTAAGTTGGTTTTTGAGTTTCTAAACCATGATTATTCCATGGTTTCTCTTCTTCAAGCTTTGTTTGTAACTTTGGTTTGCTTTAAATTTGTTAGGATTTTGTGTGGTGCTTCACGAAATTCATAGAAGTTCAAGCAAGAAGGAGTTTTGTTTTCCTTGAGGTAAGAGGGAGATTACCCTCATCAACCATATGTTGGTGGTGAGGAGATGACCTTGTTTGTGGTGAAAAATCCATAAGGATTTATTCACTTGTATGGTTTAAACTTGCTTTATTTATGGTTGGTTTATTTTTAAGCTTTGATTATATGCTTGTTTATTAGATTATATGCTTGTTTACTTGATTATATGCTTGTGGTAGCATGATGAATATGGTGTAAAGTTTATGTGATGAGGAAAAAAAATTAATGAAGGTTCCAAAGAACCTAGGTAGGCTCACGGTTTTGAACCTCACCAAGGGAACAAGATGTTTCAAATTATTTCTTAAGTTATGGATTAAAGAATTTGAGGATAAGAAATTTGATTAAAGGATTTTGTGATAAAATAAAATGAAGATTAAGTATGTTTTATGAGGCATAAAAATGAATTTTTGGGCTACTATACCAAAGAGTAGTATTTTAAATCCAAGAGTATTTTACTAAGCGTGCACTTTGATACATAATTAACAAGAATTTAAATTAATGAATTTTTAGTATAAAAACAAAAATAGATTTAAAGTAAAGAATTTTTAGTAGAAAAAAGGCAAATAGATTTAATGTTTGGAATTAAATTAATATTTTTGTAACTAAATCAAGAAAGACAAATTTTTGTAAAGAATTGAAGAAATTATTATGTTATAGATTTTTAGAAAGAAAATATTTTCTAGAAGGCCAAAATGCATAATTACGTAAAGAATTTTATAAATAAGTTTAGAAAATTTAGAAAATATTTTACATAAGTGAAAAATGCTAGAAATCCATTACGCAATTTAAAAACTACTATTTTTAGACTACGTACTTGATTTTTACGTTACGCGATTGAGAAAATAATTTTAAATGGTTACGCGATAGAGAAAACATTTAAAAACCTCTACGCGATTTAAAAACGTTTGGAAATATTTATGTGATTTAGAAAACGTTTAAAAATATTTATGTAAATTAAAAATGTTGGAAATTAATTACGCATTTATGAAAACATTGAAAAATATTACGAAATTTGATAACGTAAGAAAAACATCACGCTGTTTCAAAAATGCAATAAAATGTTTACGCGATTGAAAATTACAGCGGTTGGCTGTCGGGCTGTCATGGTAGGCCCCGTTTTATTGAAAAGTGATACTGTCAATAAATGACGTGTATTTGTGAAATACTGTAAAATAATAGTTGTATGTATTTTTGAATCATACATCATGCATGAAAAAGTATGTCAAGTAAGGCGATTGGCCTAGGAGATGGAATTACACCTTCAGTGATCTTGGGGACGTCGGGGTGTGGAACGTCATATGTGGTTAGTTGGTAGCACCACTGCGTCGTGGTATCCTTTGCAAACACACCGACGGTCTCGACGGAGTTACTACTCTTTTCGTGATATAGTTGAGAGTGTCTTGTAATAGCCATGTGGGCGCCATGATATGATAAATAGCACATGATTTGAGGCTAACGGTATACAGACATGTACTCCCTATCTTTCTCTCCGAAATTGTGTCTAGCTCCATGGAGTAGGAATTGGGTCATTGTGCACATGCATTGTGGGTCAGCATATTGGTGTGACAATTATGCCTATTTTATATGCCTATTTTATTTGTTTTCTATGATATGATATGATATGACTATAAGAGATATTTTGTATCTGTATATTTTACTGTCATTTTCTATACTGCCTCATTGGTATTGATAAAAGGGGATCTCACCTCTTTATTATGTTGTATTTGTGTATTGTATGTATTTGATGAAGACCGAGGAGGCGAGGAGGCTGATAAGTCCTTTTACTATCAGTAGCTGGTTTTTCTGTATTTGCTTAGTATGGCAGCGAGGCGTCAAATTTTAGGGTATGTTACAGTTCAATTCCACGGTGGAATTGATGCTTGGCGAGTTAACTTAGATAGGGAAAGGTTTGTGTATACCGGGGATCTGACTCTGACTTTAAGAGGTACTAGGGATGGTACTCCTGTCATGACACAATATGTGTTTGTGCGTTTAGAGTTTTATTTGCCTATACGTGAACTTTGGAGTAGGAATAATAATACTTATACTCCACACGAGGAATCCGTGATGTCGACTGCTAGGACACCAACCAGGCGTGTGCTATATCCGCCAGGTTTCTTTGATGACAACACTGAAGATGAGGAAGAGGAGGATCCCAACGAGAGCCTGAACCTTTAGTTTGATGGAGTTCTAGTTTAATATTTTTATTTTTTTGGTGTGTATTGTATATGTAACTAATGGGGGTGTAGTTATGTAAATTATTTGTGAACAAGGTTTGTAATATATAATATAAGGTGTGTTAGTTTTAATTTCATTTTACGTTTAAAGTTTTTATTTATTATCTATTATTCCGCAAAAGTAATTTTAAAATCAGTGTTTTTACAAGATTAATTCTTTTACAACTTGGGTAAATTATATTAGGATTAGTCTTAAATGAAATACCCTATGGTGGGTGTTGCAGAGAGAATATCCAAAAGTTTTCCCTAAGGAAGTCTTTGAGTTGCCACCCGAAAGAGAGATAGAATTTAATATAGATTTAGTGCCAGGGACTGGGCCTATATCTATAGCACCGTATACGATGTTTCCCTTAGAATTGGCAGAACTCAAGAAGCAAATAGAAGAGTTGCTAGATAAGCAGTTTATTCGACCTAGTGTCTCACCATGGGGAGCACCAGTACTTCTGGTGAAGAAAAAGGATGGAAGTATGCGGTTGTGTGTAGATTATAGACAATTGAATATGGTTACAATTAAAAACAAGTGCCCATTGCCTAGAATAGATTATTTGATGGATCAATTAAAGGGAGCAATGATATTTTCAAAGATTGATTTGAGATCATGATACCATCAAATCAGAGTTAGGGAATTAGATATCCCTAAAACTGCCTTTAGAACTCGTTATGGCCACTATGAATATATTGTAATGTCCTTTAGTCTAACCAATTCACCAATAGTATTTATGGATTATATGAATAGGATTTTTATACCTTACTTGGATAAGTTTGTAGTTGTCTTTGTAGATGATATTCTCATTTATTCAAAAATAACTGAGGAGCATGAAGAACATCTCAAGATTGTTATAGAAATCCTAAAAGAAAAGAAATTGGTTGCTAAACTGTCAAAATGTGAATTTTGGTTAGAAAAGGTGCAGTTTTTAGGGTATGTAATATCTAAAGAAGAAATAGATGTTGACCCTAGTAAAGTTGAAGCGATGTTGCAATGGGAAAGACCCACTATAGTAATAGAAATTAGGAGTTTCTTGGGGTTGGCCGGATATTATAGAAGGTTCATAAAGGAATTTTCCTAACTAGGTTTACCTTTAACTAGGAAGGGTAATCCTTTTGTATGGACACAAGCTTGTGAAGACAGTTTCCAAGAACTGAAGTTGAAGCTAACCATGACACTTGTTTTAGTGATTCCAGATCCTCAAGAAGGTTTTGAAGTATACTGTGATGCTTCAAGAATGAGATTAGCTTGTGTCCTTATGCAACATAGAAAGGTAGTTGCATATGCATCGAGACAGTTAAGGCCACATGAAGAGAATTATCCCATCCATGATTTGGAATTGGCAGCAATGGTGTTTCCATTGAAAATTTGGAGACATTTCCTTTATGGTGTTCAATTTGAAGTTTTTAGTGACCACAAGAGCTTAAAGTATTTATTTGATCAAAAGGAGTTAAATATGAGACAAAAGAGATGGATGGAATTCCTCAAGGATTATGACTTTGAATTGAAATATCATCCAGGTAAAGCTAATGTAGTGGCTAATGCACTTAGTAAGAAATCCCTACATATGTCTTGAATGATGATTCAAGAAGTAGATCTTTCAGAAAAATTCAGGGATTTGAGTCTAAAAGTAATTATGTCTCCACATAGTCTCTATATGAGCAGCGTGGATATCATTAGTGACTTAAGGACTTAAATTAAGGATGCTCAAGAAAGAGATGATTACTTGAAAAAAGTTAGGGAGCAAATCTTGTCTGGTGAACCTAAAGAGTTTAGTATAGCAAATGATGGAATCATTATGTTTGGAGATAGGATTTGCATTCCTAAAGAGGATGACCTTAGAGAGAAAATTTTAGAGAAAGCACATAAGAGTAGATATACCATCCATCTTGGAGAAACTAAGATGTATCAAGATATCAAAAGAATATTTTGGTGGTCATGAATGAAAGTAGACATAGCAGATTATGTGTCCAGGTGTTTAGTTTGTCAGAAAGTCAACATAGAACACCAAAAACCTTCAGGTCCATTGCAATACCTAAGAATTCCAAAGTGGAAGTGGGAATGCATCACAATGGATTTTGTTATGGGATTACCAAGAACTCAGTAGGGTTTTGATGCCATTTGGGTGATTGTGGATAGGTTAACCAAATCTGCTTACTTTTTACCCATTAGAGACAACTTTTCCTTAAATAAACTAGCCCAATTATATTTACAGGAACTAGTGAGGTTGCATGGAATTCCTATTAGTATAGTATCAGATAGAGATCCTATGTTTACTTCTAGATTTTGGGAAGCTCTGCAACAAGCTTTTGGAACTAAGTTGCATTTCAGTACAGCCTACCATCCACAAACTAATGGCAGTCTAAGAGAACCATCCAAACCATGGAAGATATGTTGAGAGCACGTGTGTTACAACAAAAGGATAGTTGGGATAAGTTCTTACCATTAGTAGAATTTTCCTATAACAATAACTACCATTCCAGCAAAGGTATGACACCTTATGAGGCACTGTATGGTAGAAAATGTAGATCACCTCTATGTTGGTATGAAGTAGGTAAGCGAATTCTTTTGGTGAAGGTTATTTAGAATGGTGTCGGTTCAGAGGAGGCTATCTAGGAGCTAGAGTCCCACATGAGGTAGTATTTCCCAGAGTTTTTGAATGAGGTAAGCAATTTTGGGGACATAATTTTTAAAAGGAAGTGAGAAAATGTAATATCCTCCTTAACCTGCTAGTAATGTTATTGGATAGAAATGAACCATAATACTTGCTTAGTATGTCCAAGTAATTTTGTGATTTTCTGATTTAGTTTAGGCACTTTATCGCAATACAGAACGTACAAAATGACTATTTTAACTCAAGAAAATAGCATAAATTACTTAGATAAAAGAAATAAATATGAAAAATTTATTTCTAAGTCACAAATGCATGAGACAAGGTGCAGTTAAAGTTTCAAGGTAAACTGAGTTGATTTGGTATTTTTAAGTACACTGGTTGTACGTTTTAATATCAAATTGACTTGTTCCAGATATGAAAAATTATGAAAACTGGTGGAACTAGAATTTAGATGGATCTTAAGATTTATTTTGATATCTTTGGAAGTTAGGAAACTTGATTTAGTAAAATCAAAGTAAACCTAAGAGATATAAATTTTTAGTACAATTTTAAATCGTCATTATTTTCAAATAACCTTAACATAAGTCTTGACTCTGGTGTGTTTCTCTACCACCACACGTTTTTAGCATCCACAAAAATTGAAGGAGTAGAAATGAAGCAGCAGCAGCAAGCAAGCCAAGGGAGAAAATCAAAGAATGAAGATAAAAAAGAAAAGAAAAAGAGAAGTAAGGGCAAGACCAAGCTTGAAGCTTGAACCCAAGAGTGAGGTAGGTGGAAAACCTTGATTTCTCATGTCACTCCTTTTCTTATTTTGATATTCATTTGTTTGTGATGTTTATGGAAATTAATATTAAGAAAATCAAATCTCATACCATAATGGAAAATGGTTAGTTTAAGATTCATTTGTACGTTTGTTTGTTGCAAGTTTGTTCTGTGTGTTGTTTAGTGACTTTATATTGATGACAACCCTGGTTGATCTCTTAAGAATGTAACCATATAAGTTTAAAATGATGGTTATGGTACAGCCATATTTGTACCTATATATATGAAATATGTATATGATAGAAATGAAACGGTACAGTAGAGGTAAAATGGTTGAGAAATGGAAGTGTAAATTACGCTTACTGTCTAATGGTATATTGGTGTAGTTGCTGCATTAGATATATATATATATATATATATATATATATATATATATATATATATATATATATATATATATATATATATTATGTGTGTGTGTGTGTGTGCATAGGATATATGCCATGTATGCATGGTTGATTTCATTATAGCAAAACAAGCAACTGCCCTGCTTATTTTAAGTGTACATTTGCTTGTGAAATCTATTGATTGGTCTCAGTTCAGCAAAGAAAACAACTATTGTCCTATCATATAATTGAGTTGTTGTCACGTTATTGTTCATTGTAACACTCCCAAAATTGTTTGTTGTATGAAAAATAGTCATTTTACAATATTTGTGATTTTTGTGAATTTTTGTGAATTTTTTCGAAAATGTGGATTATTTTAATATATTTTTCGTTTTGCATGCGTGCTGAGCGGAGCCAAGGAAATGAAATATTTCCTCGAGATTGATAAACCTTGAAATGTGAAAACGTCGATGGGGGATCTTATTAATCCCGAGGTCAGGCACTATTTACGAGATTTATATTTTTTGAGATTTTTATCTGATAAATAAAAATCGTTGTACAATTTATTATCCGTTGGACAATAAATACTATTTTTATTAACTGTAACCCTTGTCTACTGTATAATAACTTTAGTAGAGTTTTAGTTATCTTTTGTAGATAGCATTTTAATGACATCATCAAAGATGACATCATGTATGTGACATCATCATTTGACTTTTGGATAATTGTTCCAAAACTTCCCAAAAAAGCTTTGTACAAAGCTTCCAAGTTTTCTCTCTCCTCCCTCCCACACTCCACGACAATGAGGTCATTTTGGAGCAAAAAATAAGCTTTTCACTTTATCACCTTTTCACTTCTAATTTTGAAATCACAAAAAAAAAAACTATCACCTTTCTTCTTTTTTCATCTTTTTCTCTCAAACTTTTCTCTCTTCCTCTCTTCCTCTCCCCCACGGCAACCCTCACCATTTTCTCACCATGGAAGCTTGATTTCAAGCAACCATCTTGTTTCAATCCACTTCTTCCTTTGAAGACTCTCTTTCTTGTTGAAATCACCTACAAAGAAATCAACTTTCTTCTCCATTTTCTCACCATCCCCACAATCAAGACACCATTGTTGGCTATCCAAGCTTTTTCACTCAATCAACCTTATTTTCTACCTTTTCTCATCACCTAGAACACTTTCTCTTTTGTGACTACCTCTTGGATCCACCATTTTCGTTTTCTTCCATTCAAGCTCTAAAGTTTGAGACTTTAAGGTAAAGTTCATAGTTTTTTCTCTTTTCTTTCTCATTTTCGTGATTCTTGATCTCTTAGGTGATCAAGGGTTCCTTTTCTAAGTTTGGTTGTGATTTTTGTAAGTTTGGATGTCCTAGGCTTTTTGTGTTGGTGGAGGACGAAATTCAAGAACAAAGGAGCTTGCTTTCTTGTGTTGTCTTCTATAGGTAAGAGGGAGATAATCCTCTTCAACTTATCTTGGTGGTGAGAAAATGTTTTTGATGTTATGATGAGGAATCCATGTGGGATTGCTCTCTTTGTTGCGTTGTTCTTCTTGATTTTGTTGCTATTTTGACTTGTATGATTTATTGATTGTCATTGTGTGTCTTGATGGCTATGGAACATATATTGGATTGCTTGGATTGTTATATGAAAAATTTAGGGTTCTTTACCCCTTTGGATTCACAGCCAAGAATCCAAATTTGTCGGTGTTCAAAGTTTAATTTTTGTAGGAATTAGAACTTAGGTGATTAAGTGTTAAAGAGTTAATTAAGGCATTAGAAAACTTTGGGTTCTTTCCCCTTGGGAGGCTCATGGCCTCTAGGGTCTTTTATGGGTCCAAGTATGTAATTTTGTGTAACCTTGGAATTTAAGTAATTGAGAGTTATGTAATTAATGATGTGATGGAAAGAAATTTATTTGATGACCTAAGGTGATTTTAGACTTAAGAAAAGAACAAGAGTGTATGTGAGACTTGGAGAACCTTAGAATAATTTTCTAAGTGAACATGATTAAATTAAAGTAAAGAACTTGGCTAATTAAGAGAAGTAAAGATTGAATGAAAATTTCAAGAGAATTCCTCTAGAGAAAGATTTCATAAGAAATGTTAATTAAAGTGAAATTCCATAAACCTTAAAAGTGTATTGTCTCCTTTGAGAACTTGATAATGTGTTGTTATGGATCCAAAAGTGAGACCAAGAATCTGTTGATGTTTAACTTGGCCAAATTGTGGCATGTTATGGGAAAGTATATCATTGTAAAATATACATGAATATGCATTGAGTCATCATGCACTGTGAAAGTTCGGTGGACTCTGTTGTATGGCTTTATGCCTAGGAGATTGAATCACACCTTAGTGCAGGTCCGAATAGTCTAGTGTAGGTCATTTGTTGACCTTGGGGGCGTCGGGGTGCGAGTGTCTCACAATGGACAGTTGGTAGCTCCTCTGGGCCTTAGGATAGACAGATGCAAATGCACCAACGATTAGGACTGAGACACTGTCCTATATCGCGATCTTGTGAAGAATGATGTGTATAAAGCCTTGTTGCACAAAATTATTGATTTTCTGAAAGCACTTGATTTTAGGCTGACGAGATATTGACATGTCTCCCTGATCATTTTCTCCGATGTTTGTGTCTAGCTCCATGGAGTAGGATTTTTGGTACCATGTGCACATGCATAGTCAGTCAACATATTATTTGGCATTAATTTATATGATGATGGAACTGTTGTTTTTATTGATATTATGACTGTCTGGATTTGTTAAGTTGTTTACTATTTGAATCTTGATGCTGATTATTATTCCTGGTATGCAATGTGGGCATCTTGTGCCGTTGTATTTCTTTACTGCCATATTTGATATTGAATGCTGGATGTCTCACCTCTTTTCTATATTTTTGTTATTATGTTTATATATGTGCTTTTTGAAAGACGTCAGTGAAGAAGGGAAAGTGCACGATTTCCCTGGCTTTTAGCTTGATTTTGATTAGTTGTCTGTTTGGAAATGGCATCCCAATCGCGAGGCTTTTTGGGTTATGTTAGGTTGACGTTTCACGGAGGTCCGGACTGCTGGCACATCAACATGAGTATGGATCACTACATCTACCACGGAGATGTGACGGTGTCTCTGGCGTTGGGTTGTCATGACTTGCCTATCTTTACCTTTAATGCACACTTATATTTAGAGTTTTACTTGCCCATATGTGATATATGGGGTGATCGTTATTACACTCCATGAGAGGATTCGTTCTTATCCTCCACACGAGCCCCTGCTCGTAATTCAGTTGCCTTAACGAGGATTTCCTCTGATGAGGAAGATCCCGAGGAGGACTCGTCTGAGGCTCGCTCCTAGTTGTTCATGGAGGCTTGTCTCTTTTTGACAGCCCTTTTGGGTGGTTAGCTATATATTTCTTTGGAGACCTGATGTTTTGTCTTTTTGGTGGACTATATGTAACGCCCCTTTTTCTCCCTTCGTCATAATGGGTAAGAAGAAGGAACGTCGCACTATAGTGAAATGACGCACAAATGATTACGTAAAGTATGAACATTTTTTTTTCTTTTTCTTTTACATAAATCCGGTTAAAACTTTCATTAATGTACACATACACTTGATTGTAAATATATCGCATGATTGAGTTAAAATTTAAAGTTCCTCTTTCATATAAAAACTTTTTATTAAAAACGTCAAAGAGAAATCAACATGGAGTGAAACATACAACCATGCACAATATGGATAGTTATATATTTTGTACCAGAATTACAAGCCTGTTTAAATTACATTTCCAAGAAGATATACAAAAAGCAAAATGTGTACCTACCCCAAGAGATACAAATATCTACCCACTAATCCAATAGTACGTCAGGCTCCCTCAAAATAAACGGATAGCCATCAGTAGCCATCAATTTAAAAACCAACCCTAAGACTGCCTGGAATGAGAAGGAACCGTAGATGGATCCTCCTCAGGGTTCTCATCGTCCAATGAGACATCCATCGGGACGACAGAACAGCGGGCAGGAGCCCGGGCAGTAGACAAGAAAGAGTATTCACGTGGGTTATAGTACATATCCGCCCACATATCTCTTACAGACATATAAAATTCCAACCACACAAAAGCATGAAAGTCAAAAATAGAAGCAGTGTAGCGTTCCCATGCTAAAGACACCGTCAATTCGCCGTGGTACACATATCGGTCAGTCTGCACATTGATATGCCAGCAATCCGGACCACCATGAAAGTTGATCCGCACGTAACCAAAAAATCCACGGGGGCGAAATGACATTCTCGGCAACTTCAGTCTCAGTCGAGATAAGGCCAGAAACCCTGAAACTCAGTAGTTTCCTTGTTTTCCTCACGAGTGTCTTCTCGAGAGCACGCGATTCAACCAAAATGCAAAATAAAGAAAAGTACCGAAAGAGGTGAGATTCCCAGCTTTCAGTACCAACAAGGCAGCAAGAAAATAAACGGCGCCAAACGCCCACATAAGACACAGTTAATACATACAAGTATAGTAATACATAAAAGCAATTAATGAGAGTAAAGCAACAAGGAACAATAGTTAACATCATCCATAGCCAACTAGCAACATTAGCATTACCAAGAATCAAATAATTATCACAGTCATAATAGTAAACACATTATCCAATCATGAATGCTCAATGGACCATGTGACTGACAACTCACAATGCAACAAGGGTACCAAAGTTCTTACTCCATGGAGCTAGACATAAACATCTTCGGAGTGAATGATCAAGGAGTAATGCCAGCGTATCGTTAGCCTTAAAAATATAGTGTGCTCATCACATAAAAACATTTGTGTAAAATGGCTCACACATGGCACCTCAACAGTTGATCGCGACATAGGATAGCGTCACAGTCAGGATCGTTAGTGTGTTGCATTGGTTTATCCCACGGCCCCAGTGGAGCTACCACTGCCCATTGTGAGACACCCAGACCCCGACGCCCTCAGGGTCAACAACATATGACACCTACGCTTAGTCAATTCGCACCTGCACATAGGTGTTATTCAAACTCCTAGGCAACATAGCCTTCTCAATAATGTCCCACGGATAATACACATGCATGATGACACAATGTCCAATCATGTATGTTCATCAATGATGCATTCAACATAAGCCTTTCCTCAATGGCACATAAGCATTATTCAATGTCCAACATGACATATCAACAATACATTTATTAAAACATTGCCTCAATGGCACATCATCATTCTTATCTCATTGAGTACTACATCAATAATTCTCAGTATCAACATGTATTCCTCATTACACACATACCACAATTTCCATGTCATGGATCCAAGAATTCCATATTCAAAATCATTTCTTCTCTATTGGTATGAATGCACATTCCCATCACAATTTAGTAAAGTAAAATCCTTGAATCCAGGGCTTTTAGGTTATGTTTGAGTTACAAAGAACAAAGAACCACAATCTCAACCATTTCCAGCTCAGAAATCTCATTTTTGGTCTTGGTAATCGATTACAGCACCCTTGTAATCGATTACCTGAGAAATAGAACCTCTGTAATCGATTACAATCTCATTGTAATCGATTACGTGATTCCCAGAACCACGTTTCGTAACTTCCAGGCACTGGTAATCGATTACACAACCGTGGTAATCGATTACCAATTGAACAAAACCTCCGTAATCGATTACCCACAAATTGTAATCGATTACGTGATTCCCAGAAGCACCATTTCGTGACATCAGAGGCTTGGTAATCGATTACACTCCTCTTGTAATCGATTACAAGCTAAACAAAATCTCTGTAATCGATTACACACCAGACGTAATCGATTACCAGATTTTCAGAATCACGATTTTGTATCTTTAAGAGCTTGGTAATCGATTACAAGCCTCGTGTAATCGATTATCACGTGTAAACTTGCAGAAAACAGAGTTCCTCAGGTTCTCTAACTCAAACCAAACCATTCCTCATCATATTTAATCAACAAAATACTCAAATGTACCTTCAAATCATGCAAGAGGCATCAATAAATCATACAAACCCAACAAAATACACTATCATCAAGAACAACATAAAAATGAGAGAACTTTATTCATGGATTAAAAAATCAACAACAACACACATACAAGACATTCCCTTACTACCAAGATTGGTTGAAGAGGATCATCTCCCTCTTACCTATTTGGAAAACAACACAATGTGCTACTCCTTCTTGCCCTAGATTTTCGTTTTCCCTCCTTCAAGAAAACTCCATGAATAGGTTCTTGGTCACCAAGGTGGCAAAGAGAAACGAAAATAGCAAGGAAATGGAAGAAAGTTGAAGACTTTACCTTAAAGCTCCAAGCTTTAGCTTCAATGGTGGAAAAGAAATGGAAGAAGAAGAAGAAGAGGAACCAAAGGATAACCACCAAGGAGAATAGTTTTGAAATGGTGGAAGGAACAAGAAAATGTGATCTGTTTGGCAAATAAGGAAGTTGGTCTCCAATGTGTGGGTGTGTGTGTACGGTGGAGAGGAAGAAGAAGAGAGGAAATGGAGAAATGGGTATTTGGGGTTTAGAGAAATGAGAATGCAATATTAAGACAATTGAGGGGAAATATTTGGGCTTCCCCTTGTGGCTTCTGCCGTAGAAGGGTGGAGAAAAGAGAGAGAGAAAATGTGTTACAAGGGAAATTGCTAGGAAGCTTCCCATAACAAGCTTGGATTAAATTTAATCTTTCTTTTGAAATTAAAACTAATAGATGTGATACAAAAAATCAGATTTTGAATAATGTGATAATATTTTTTAATACATGTTATTATTTATTGGACAATAGTTATAGTTGGTAGAAGTTAGCATTACAAATCTGACAGATAAATTCCTCACAATGTTTTATTATCTCATCTGTTAAGATTTCTCAAAAAATGTGAAACCTTGTAAACTGTGTCCGGCCTCGGGTTTAGTAAGATCCCCCGTCGACGTTTCCATAGTTCAAGATTCTCGGAGAAAATGTCTCATTTCTCCGGTTCCGCTCAGTACACATGTAAAACGAGAAATATATTAAAATATTCTGTGTTCTCAGAAAATTCCAAGAAAATTCCAAAAAATCACAAATATTTTTAGAATGAATCCTGAGAGTAGAAAAGTAAATTTTGGGGTGTTACACTATATATGTGTAATCTTTTTGGGGCATGTAAAGCTTATGCTTTTCTTTTATAAAGCTATTGATGTATCTAAACACATATGATATATATATATATATATGGTGTATGGATGTATGATTTACTTTTCATGTTAGTTTTTGCTGTAATTATGTCTTATCGTTTTATCACAAAAAAAAAAGAATTCGCTAATTTATTATATGCTTACAAATGAACAGGCTATTATATATATGTATAATCAATTGCGTCTAATTAATAGTTTTGTTGTCCAAGTTCATTTTATGTGTCACGCTTTCTTCCCAAAAATGGGGCATTACATTCATGATACAATTGTCTATAAATTTCTACAAGACTGGTCTTGGTCCAGCAAAGAAAAAATTGCTATCATACATATAAAATTGGGCTATTGTTCACGCTTATACATATAAAATTGGGTTGCTATTCACGTTATTGATTAAGGTACAACATTATTATTTACTGCTCTATATGTATATGCAGTTACAATTTTAATGAAATAAAATGGGGCTGGTTATTTGATTTGCTGGTTTTGGTTTGAAACTAAAAAATGGAGTTGGTTCATTTTGATCATGGTACATCAAAGTACTTCTTATATACTATGTAAAAATTGTATGTGAAACATGGATGGAAGGTCACGGGTTCAATAGCAAGTGAGTTGCATCATATATGATACTTAAGTGCATTTAACTTGATCAATGAATTGTCCATTATGTAGTCACGGTTTAGTAGTAAGAAATGATGCATCATATATGAGATTTAAGAGGCATTACAATTGGTTAAATGTATACTTATATAGTCACAGTACAACAGCAATGATGCTGCATCATATATGATATTTAAAAAGTATTACACTTATTTAAATGTGTTCATAATATGGTTACAGATTCAACAACAAATGAAGTTTCATTATGTATGTGTTTAATTGCATAAAACTTGTTTAAATGTGTTCATAATATGGTCACAGATTCTGCAATAAATGAAGTTGCATTATGTATGTGTTTAAGTGCATAAAAGTTGTTGAAATGTGTGCTCATATGGTCAATGGTCTAGCAGTAAATGAAGTTGCATTATATATGTCATATAAGTGCATTAAATTTGGGTAATAGTTGCTTATATGGTCACGGTTTAGTAGCACATAATGTTGTCCTGTACTTAAAAATGGTTGCAACACTATATGTGTTTAAATTGACTTGGTTGCTGAAATTAATTATATTGGATGAGGTTCTATATTGGTTGCAATCATTTAATGTTTGTTATTTCTAAATGGTTGTTAGTATTCAAAGGAATTTATGGGATTTATGGCTACCATGTTGTGATTAATGCATAGAAGCATTATTTCACAATTTAAGTTAAAAGATAATGGTGAAATTATATATTACCATAATTTATGACGTAACCCTACCTTATACTTATAAAAGCATATGGTTGCTTGAATGAAATGTTGAATGTAAGCATTATGATAATTTATGGAAGAATTGAAAGAATGGTTAAAAATACCTTTGCATGTTTTGTTTTCAAACTTGATATTTGTTATTTCTACGTATTTGAGGCAAAGGTGCTTCTAATGCTAGGGTTATGATATTAAGGGAAGTCAAGGAACAAAGGATTTCCTATTACCTTAATGAAGGAGGTCAAGGAACAGAGGTTTTCCTAATGCCTCATTTTACCCAGAGGAAATACAAGGAACAAAAGTTTTCCTGGAAATATACAAATATCATGAGTTTTTTAAAATAAAATGTTTTATTTACATTGCACAAGCATACATTAGGGCATTCATAGGCATACTCATTCATTATCATACATTACATAAAATGACAATTGTATGGGCAATTGTCTGGTTTGATATTGATGAAAGGTTGATGGATAGTTTGAATGTATACAATGAAAAGATTGCTTATGTTTGTTTGCTATTTTATTAATAGTAAGTAAATATGATGATTTAAGCTGAAGAGTTGTGTATAGTTTAAAGTGTTTTATTTAATTAAAATGAAATGTCTACTTTGGGAAAAGAAATGACTAAGTTTTGGTTTGTGCCACTTTTCCATTTATTTATTTAACTTGTTTTTACCTGAAGTAGTTGGATTTATTGTGATGTCATGTTTTGTAAAATTACTACTGAGAATTTCAAGTTCTCACCTTAATTTCTTATTTCTATGGTAAATCCAGCCAATGATCAAAGCAAAAGCAAAGGAAGATTTTGAAGACTTGACATCGATGTTTTGTATATGTATATATATGTGTATATATATATATATATATATATATATATATATATATACTGAGTTATTTGGCGAAGATCATGGGAAAAAATGGAGGGGGAGCAGGAGCAAGATGAAGATAAGTAGGATGCAGATAGATTGCTAACATGAATGATAAATACAAAAATGTAAATAAGAAAATTAAACCCTAATTTCTTATTTCCATGGTAAATCCAGCCAATGATCAAAGCAGGAGCAAAGGAAGATTTTGAAGACTTGACATCGATGTTTTATGCATATATATATATATATATACCAGAGTTATTTGGCAAAGATCATGGGAAAAAATGGAGGAGGACCAGGAGCAGGATGAAGATAAGTAGGATGCAGACAAATTGCTAACATGAATGTTAAATACAGAAATGTAAATATGAAAATTAAAACATTAAAGTGAGAACAAGAAGTGCGTCAGAGACGGCGAGATCCGGCGAAGAGATGAGACGAGAAGAGTAGATTACATAAGATATGAAGAGAGATTGAAACTTTATTAAGATGAAAACAAGATTACAAGATTGGCGATAGAAGAGGGAGAAAGGAGAAGGACTCACTTGCTCTTGTCTTTCACTCTAGAGGATGTAAAAGGATAATGTAAAGGATTGTCTAAAGGATGCCTTACATAAGGAAGGATAGAGCCTTAAATAGATAAAAAATTTCTATTACAAATAGTAAAATGATAAAGTCGCTACAATGAACAGTAGCTATAAGATTGCTTCAGCTTCCGCTACAGTGAACAGTAGTTGTAGGACCTTGCAACAGTAACCAATCGTAGAAATGACTATTCATCAAGGTCAAGGTCAACCCCATAATAATCATCTTCATTTTGATTGTAGGTCAATGATCCTTCAAGAGAATCCTTTTGGGAATCTTCTTCAATGCACTGAAGGATGACTCTAAGATTTTTCTCAAAATCTTCTTTAGATGTTGATGCCGCAAGGGCAGCAGTAGCTTGAGCTTTTTGATTGAGGAAGACACTGGTTTCAGGATCCACAGTCTTCAAGAGTTTAGGATTCTGATCAAACCATGCTTTGATGTGTTCTGGAGTGGCGTGGGATACATCGAACTTAGGCCACCATTTGACGAATGCTTGCCTTTGCAAAGTTGGCAGAAGCTGATGATGAGGACTGTTTCTATATTTAAATTGCCAAGAAAAAATCCAAGCAAGTGATAGTTTGGAAAAGAAATGTAGATCAGCAGGCCAAAGGTCATTAGTCAGATCGATGCTTGACTAAAAATATTTGAATCCTTCAAGAATAGCTTTTGGAAGAATATTTGGATCAGGGCCAAAATAAAGCCACCATTGATGGAACCAATGTGGGAAGTCATATTTGATGTCTTGTTTGAAGTAGATCATCTAGGAATGTCTACCACTGTCATTTTTGAACCAAAATGTCTTATTCCAGGCTTGGAGATAATCCCAGAAATCAAAACTGATTGGACCATAAGGTTTGGAAAATTTTTTTGGTTTGTATAGAACACTTCCCCATTCTTTCGGAGAAGTAAATTTCAGGATTTGGATGGTTGAATAGTTAATGATATTCTTGTCGTTTGGATCCTTGAAATGCTTCAAAGAAATGGATTTAGTATCAACAAGAATAAATTCATAAAATTGTTGTGTTTTATTTTTGGATTCTGGTTTGAACAAAAGGCCTTTTGGAAAGATCTTTTGGGTAATATTGCTTGGGTTAACATCAAATATATCTTATTCCATTTGCATGACAAACCAGAAGGCATCTTTTGGAACATATACCGTTTATGTTTGGATGGATGTCTGTTGGGACATGATAATTTGTTTGCTGTAACACCCCAAAATTTAACTATTTGATAGTAATGATACAATTGTACTGTTTTGCAATTTCTGTACGCTGTAAAATTATTTTGACTGTTCTGTGATTGTATTTGATCGTTTTGAGTTATTTGCTCCGTGTCAGGAAAATAATAATTTTTGGGCTGGGAAAAATCTTTACGTATTTATTCGGAGCCGGGGAATTTTACTAAACCCAATTCTGAAAGATACGTGACATAATCTTTTAACTTTTAGAAATTATCTGTGAAATAAAAATATACTATATTTTTATTTTACAGCAGACAAATATTTACTATTTTGTAAGCAGTAATGTTATGTTCATTGAGTAATAATTTCTGTAGCAATTGTTTGGGAAATATTTTTAGTGGACCAATAGGATTTAGTCAAAATAGATGGCTTGAATTTCTAAACCAATAGGAAACAAGTTAGTAACCACCCAACTAATGGAAATGCTAGTCAACAAAGAGGGCTTGACTTGATTTGCACCCTTGGATGACAAGGCTTAGTGGAGAAGCTTTAAACATCAACTATTGATCTAATCAACGGTTGAGAAGCAAACTTAATAAAGAAGCATTGGATGATCACCATTGATTTAATCAATGGTGTGAGAGTAAACTTAGTTAGGAAGCTTTGGATGTTCACCATTGATCTAATCAATGGTTATAAAGACAAGCTTAATAAGAAAGTTTAGGATATCCACCCTTGATTTAATCTACAGTAGAGATTGGTCGCACAAAATGGCTAGGGCCATTTGTGACCATTGGATGGAAAGAAAGCAGAGAAGATCTTGACCCTCCATTTTTGAAGATGCATCTAATGATTAGGATTTCAAGGAGGAGAGATCTAATGGCTTAGATTTGATCATATCACTTGGAAGCTTCTACCAAAGATCCACCATTGATTTAATCAATGGCTCTTGAAGCCTAAAATGGTGGCTAATGTATTTAGACATCACCTTAGTGTACAAGGGGGAGGGGGGGAGGTCACGGTTTTGGGCTTAGAAAAGCTATAGGAAATGTTTTGATTTATTTCATTTTCATCTTCATCATCTTTCTAAACCAAACTTCACAAAATTCTCTCAATTTCTCTCAAGAACACCCCATGGCCAAACCACCTCGCACCACCCTCCACTCTTCAATAATTTCTATCAATATTATTTCTTAAATCCTTTCACCATTCTAAGACACTTTGATGTTTTGATCATCTTCATTCCATGCTTGAAAACCAAAAAGTTCTCACCTTGTTTTTCAAAGGGAGCTCACGACCAAGAGGCCTAAATCACCCTTCCACTCTCCAATAATTTTAACCAACCTTATTTCTTGAATCCTTACCTTATTTCAAGACACTTTGTAGTTGGAGTCTTGATCAAAATCATCCATCTTCAAGGAGTTCTTTCAAAGCCAAACACAAAAACTCTTACCTTTTCTCTCTAGAGAAGCTCACGGCTAACCACCATAGAAATACCTTCCAAGCTTCAATAATTCTATACAACCTTAGATCTTGAATCTCCATGAAATTCTAAGAAACTTTCATGTTGAAGACTTTCTCTAAGTCATCCATCTTCAACCTTGTTCTTCAAGCTAAAGATTGAAGCTTTATTGGTGAAGTTTATTAATCTTCACTTTTCTTTTGATTTTCAAGGTTCTAACCATGATTCTAATCCATGGTTTTCTTATTCAAGTCTTATATATATTGATTATGTGTGTTTACTTTGATTTTTAAGAAGCTCTTGGTGGTGAAGGATTTGTACAAGAAGCAAAGCAAGGAGCTTTAGAGGTTTCTCCAAGAGGTAAGAGGGAGATTACCCTCATCAACCATGTGTTGGTGGTGAGGAGAGGATTTGTGTGCGGTGAAAAATCCATAAGGATTTATTCACTTGATTGTTTAAAGTTTTTCCTATTTTGTGGTTAATTGTATTTATAAGCATGTCTATAGCTTTAAAAATATATTGCATGTGTTTATTGTAACACCCCAAATTTTCGTATCTCTTAAACAGTAATTTTGACAGTTAACAGAATTTTACTGTTTAGTAATTTTTGTGCACTGTAAAATTATTTTGTTTATTCCGTCAGCATATTTGATCGTTTTGAGTGATTTACTCCGTGTCAGGAAAATAAAAATTTTCGGTGGGGAAAACCTTACGTAATTTAATTTTTACCGTTAGGTAATTATTTTACGTAATCTGATTTGATATTTGTGCATTTTATAATTTTTGTGATTTTTGTGGATGATTTTGAAATTTTTCCTGTTTGTGGGCCCAACAAGGGATATGTGGGCCAGTGGCCATACGTGGGCCCAGGTGGGTCCATAAAGCAAAAATTTTTCTACGCATAGAAAAATTTGTACTGTTTAGACGGAGCCAGGGGATCTTACTAAACCTGAATCCGAAAACAATTTTAGAAAATTTCTTGTACTGTATTTAATTATTGGATGATAAAAATACAGTAAAAATATTATTTGTAGGATACAAGAATAAATATTAAACTACGTAGTCAACAAAGAGAGCTTGACTTGATTTATACCCTTGGATGAGAATATTTAGTTTGAATATTAACCATTGATTTAATCAAAGGTTAAGAAACAAACTTAATAAAGAAGCCTTGGATAATAACCATTGATTTAATCAATGGTGTGAGAATAAGCTTAGTTAGGAAGGAACTTTGATGTCAACCATAGATATAATCAAAGGTGTAGAATTGGTCTTGAAAAAACAAAGATATTTATAACCATTGGATTTAGATTAAATCAAGGGTGGAGATTTAATCTTAAAAGGTAACAAAGACCATTTATGACCATTGGATGAAGAATTAATCAATGGTGGAAATTTGGTCTTCTAAAGTAGCAAAGACTAATTAGGACCCTTGGATTTAAAGTTTGAAGGAGTAATCTTAACCATTAATTTTGGAGACACATCTAATGGTTAGAATTTAAAGGAGAAAAATCCAATGGCCTAGAACTAGTCTTCTAAAATTAAAAGTCTACCTAAATCCTAACCATTGAAGTAATCAATGGTTAGAGATGCTTCAAATAATGGATAGAAAAGATGACAACATGATTTAATGCATGCAAGGAGGGGGACGGTTTTGGCTTGTTAGAAGACAAAGAAAAAAAAATTCAAATGCATTAATTTGGTGCTTTATGTCATTGTTAGAAGTCTTGATCAATGTTTCATGCATTATCACCTTTCTTTCAATTTTTCCATCACACTCCACGGCTATGCATCAATTTTGGAAGACACAAAATAATACTTGGTCATCTTCTAACCATAATTGAAGACTTTAGTCAATTATGCTACATGGTTGCCTTGTTTTCTTCCTTAGGAAATTGCTTGGAAGGGGACTAAAATTAATTCATTTCCTATCATTCTTTTCTCTCTTCACTCTACGGCAATGCATAGGAGGAAGGGGCCAAAAAGCATTTCATTCATTTGCTATCATAATTCATCTTTGTTTCCTCCAAAAAGCCTAAGACTTCATTGAACATTTTCTCTCCATCCTCCTATGAGCTAGTTTCGGCCAAGCTCTCCAAGAAGCACCTTCCATCATTTTTAATTTCATCCAACCTTATTTCTTGAATCCTTACATCATTCTAAGAACATCTCTAGTTATGAGTTTTTCCAAAATCATTCATCTTGATCTTCAAATCCAAGCTTCAAGTTTCTATCAAAAATCAAAAATTTCATCTTTGTTCTTCAAAATACACCAATCGGTCATACTACCTAAAATCACCATCCAAGCTCTTTTAATTTCATCCAACCTTGGATCTTGAATCTCCATGATATTCTAAGCAACTTTCATGTTGAAGATTTCTTCTAAATCATTCATCTTCAAGGAGTTTCTTCAAGATCAAAGTTATTGGGTTTTTGAGGTGAAGTATAAGGAAACTTCATTTTCTTCTCTCTTTTTCATGATCTAAACCATGTTTGATCCATGGTTCCTCTTAATCAAGCTTGATATGTTAATTAACTTGTGTTTGTTTTGTATTTGAGAAGCCCTTGGTGGTGAAGGACTTGGAAAAAGAAACAAATCAAGCAGTTTTGGAGGATCTTCAAGAGGTAAGAGGGAGATCCATCTCACCAACCAAGCATGGTGGTGAGAGATGGTATTTTATTTGATGGATGTGGAATCCATGTGAGGATTCATATCCATGGTCATGTAATTAATTTGTGGGTGTTTATGAGCTTTGATTAATTTTCTATGCTTGATATGCTTTGCATGATTTTATAGCTTTGATGATATGCTTGATATGCTATACATGCTTTTATGGCTTTAATGGTATGCTTATATTGTTTATGATGAAATATATATGTATATGCCATGACTTGATGGTGGAAAGGAAATTGATTTTTGGCTCCAATAGCCAAGGAAGAGCTACGGTTTTGATGCCCTTGATTAGGGTTCATGTTGAAAATTTTCAAGAACAAAAGAATTGATTTTTGAGTACTTAGAACATGGTGGATTTCGAACAAGACACCTCAAAATAGGTGTTCATAAATTAATATTTTCATGAAAGATGAAAATGGATGATTTGAAGAGTATGGAAAATAAACAAAGGATTTGTTTTTCAAGAGAACAAGAATATAATTTTTGGAGGAATTTTTATTGATTTATTTTGTGTAAAAAGATGCTAAGTGTTTTTCTAAATATGAGTTTTTGAATGAAACGGACAAATGTTGATTTTAAGGATTTGCAAAGAAAGTGAAAAAGGATTTGCAAAGAAAGTGAAAAAGGATTTGTAAAGAAAGTAAAAACGAATTTGAACAAATGGGTTTGGTTTTTATGACCATAAGACTTACGGTTTTGAAAACAAAATTTTAATGGTTTTGTTTGTGTAAAATCCTATCAACTTAGAAAGAAAGAATGTTTTCATGATTTCAATAGTCATGCCCACGTTTTTGAAGGTTTGTAATGTCTTGATTTTATGAACAAGTTTCCAAAATGAAACAAAAGAGAATTTCAAAGTAATTTGATACAACAAATTTGGAAAGGGAATCAGAGCATTTTAATGCTTGAGGGAATTTTGAGAAAAATGGAGAATATGATTTTCCTAACGTGTAAATCATACTTTGGGTTTTGAAGAGTGATTTTTAAAGTTAAAAACATTGATTTAATTCAATGGAAAAGTGATTTTGTGAATTATATTTTGGGAAAAGGATTTTTTTTGGGAAAAGAAATGTGGAAAAAGATTTTCTTGAGTAAGAAAACATGAAAAATGAAATATAAAGTTATATTATTTTGAGAAAAGTTGAAAAGGAATTTTTGAAGGTTAAGAAATATTTTCTGTAATGAAATTGTGATGAAAAACGTTTTACGTATCTTAAAAACGTGATTTTTAAGCTACGCAATTTTGAACAATGTGTTAAAAATGATATTGATTTATTTAAGTCCAAAATAATGTTTGGAATATTGAGGAATATTTTATGTGATTGAAAAATGTTGAAAAATATTTACACGTATCTTAAAAATAATTTGAAATACTGATAAAATATTTCTACGCGATTTTAAATATGTTGAAATATTTCTACGCGATTTGAATTATGTTTAAATATTTTACGTAATTTGAACTACTATTGAAAAATCACTACGTGATTGAAAAGTGATGAATTATTTTTACGTGATTGTGAAAATGAAGGAAAATCATTATGTGATTTGGAAAGTGTTTTAAATATTTTGAGAATGATGAAAAATGATTTACGTGACGTAAAAGAATGAGTTTTAAGTTACGCGATTTTGAAACAGTAGAAAAATACTATGCGATTTAAGAAACGTATGTTTTTACGTGATTGAGAAAAACGTTAAAAATTAGTACGTGGTTTAAAAGTGCAACAGAAGAGTTACAACATTTTGAAAACGTAACAGAAATGTTATGAAATTTTGTAAACGTAATAATAGTATTACGGTATTGTAAAAACGTAATAAAACGTTTTGGAATTTTAAAACGTAACAAAGTGTTACGGTATTGTGAAAATATAAAAGAAGTGTTATGGTATTGTGAAAACATAATGAGAAAAGTTTTGGATTGTGAAACGCGTGAAATGTTACGCGATTGTGAAAATATGGTAAAAGTGTTTTACAACTATGAAAACGTGATAACATGATTTTATTTGTTGAAAATACTGATATGATTCTTGTTGAACCGGTGTCCATACACTTGTTTATGAGAAAATGACATATTTGTCTATGATTGGATTTGGTGCATTATACATGCATTGGAATGGTCCGATGAGGAATTGGATATGGTGATTGCCTAGGAGAAACACACCTCTTGAGTGGGTGCGATATGCGTAGTGTAGGTCACTTGTTGACCTTGGGGGCATTGGGGTGCGGGTTGCCTACACGGGTGGTTGGTCGCGCTTCTTCCTGTAGGTTAGACCGATGCAACACACCGATGATCCTGACCGAGACACTATTCTTAATCAAGATATGATAAAGACTGTCGTGTATGTGCTAGATGTGCAAAATCAAAATGAGGATTATAGCATGTGGTCTGAGGCATGAGGTACCGACAGATCTTTTCGATCATTTCTCCGACCTGAGTTTAGCTCAATGGAGTAGGAAATCGAGTCTTGTGTACATGCATAATCTGAACATTTATATCTATGTGATATATTAATTGAGGAATATTGGCTATGACAATTGTTTTGAATACTTGGATGATGATGATGATAATTAGGACATTATCGTAATTGTTGTTTATGATAATTGAATTGATAAATGATTTGATGATGATAGTTGATTAATATTGAATATATTATTGGAAGTTTAATATGATATCCCTGTATGATATTGCTGCTTGTGTTATCTCTGTGCTGCCATGTTGGTATTGGCGTAGGTGATCTCACCTCTTTGTTATGTTGTTTTGCTGTGTCTGTATTGTTAAAATTAAAACAGTAGAAAGAATGAGTTGTCTTAGACATAACGGGCAATGAATACTCTGAGATGGGTGACAACAATAAGGAATGGACATTCAGGACTCGAAGGTGTACAGTGTTGACAAAGAACAGATGTAGAACAGATGTCTGATGCAATAAGCTGGATACAAGATAAGGAATGAGTATGTTAAGTTTTATCGTTAGTGTTATACCGTGCTATTTAGTAGGACCCGTCATGGGGTTTGCTACTGTTAAGAAAAAGAAGAAGAGTCTGTTAGTTTTATATTTCTCTTCAAATTGTTAAATATTAATTGGTGTCTCAATATGTTTTTTTTAGTATTACTTATAAATTACAGTAAGTTTATGTTTCAGTAAGAAAGAAATTTTTAAACCCACGTTTTTAACTCAAACCTTTTATGAAAACATTTTCAGATTATGAGTCGGAAGTCAGACATGTGATACCCTAGGGAGGGTGTTACATTTATAGAGGTAGAAATATTATTGTAGGATGTGAATAATATGCAAGGATTGCATGAGTATTCCAAAGAACATAAAAGAGGCTCACGACTTCTCCAAGAAAAAGAGAACCAAAATGTTCTCAACCATTTTCTACAACAATGATTTAATGATTATTTGTAAAGAACATGTTGAGTTTCGGCCAAAATGCCATACAATGTCTATTTGATTTCCAAAATTATTTTCTAATGAAGATTAAGTAGTTAACTTGAATAGAAATCAATTATAATGAATTTTTGGACAACAAAATGAATGGTTCTAGTTTTTAGAAATCTAAATTAGTGGAATTAATTATAAATAAAGTGAACACTTGAAAATTGTTAAAGTAGAGCTCACCTTTGAGTTTTGACGCACGTTAGTAAGTTTCAAAGCGTAATTAATGGTTATAATTAAAGCAAGTTAAGTTGTAAAGGAAAATGTAGAAAATACCTTTTTAATGAATTTCATAGACAAAATACTGTCAAAATTTACTATAAACAGACAAATAAAAGAGAAAGTTTTATAATATGTTTATAACATAAGGAAAATGTTCTACGTAGTTTAAAAGTACTAGAAATAACTTACGCATTTTTAAAATAAAGATTTTTAAGCTTTACGGTTAAGAAAATGGTTTAAAAATCTTACGCGATTGAGAAAATGATTTAAAAATATTATGCGGTATTTAAAAAAATTAAAATATATTTACGTGATTTAAAAACGTTTGTAAAAGTGATGCGATTGTGAAAATGCGATAAAATTTCTACGCGACTAAATGGAACAACGAGTTTTACTGTCGGGCCAAAGTGGTGGACCCAGGCATGTTGAGATATGGTACTGTCAAGCGGAGATGTACTATATTTCGGAATATTGAGACTGAGGGTATTTTTGTAAATATGGTAAAATATTGAGACTAAGGGTATTTATGTAATTATGGTTCATATATATGCATTGAGTTGGTATGCATAGTCGATGGCTGTGATGGCTTTTGTTGTTTAGGAATGAATGAGAGCTGAATACTGTGATCCAGTGGGGGATCTACTGGGAACGTCAGGGCGTGGTGATTCATAGTGACATGTTTGTCACATTATATACCTGGCCATGATAAACTGTTGCAACGCACTGGCGTATGTCCCGACAAATACTATTTATGTCTCGCGTCTAGCTTAGACTATCATTATGGGTGGCAGATCTTCTGGACCATTCATATATGAAATTTGTTTAGCTCCATGGAGTAGGAATATGATGCATTGTGCATATGCATAGTTTGTGGACATATTGTTGTGACATTGTCGAGGTACATTTTATGGTGGCATAATCATTATATATGTATATCATGGATATCTGTTGTTGATATATTGTTGATGTTTATATTGTTATGATATATGTTTTCTGAACATAATGATAATTTGTTAACATGATTATACTTGTGATATTTATGTGTATGGAATGACTTTGTCATTCATATCATTCTTTGCTACCGTACTGGTATTGATCAAAGGGGATCTTACCTCTTTGTTGTATTTGTTTGTTGTTTTTGTATTATCAAAATTTGTATAGTAGGCGAAGTAAGCTCTTTAGACTT
Organism: Ormosia emarginata; assembly: GCA_029884605.1. Lineage (NCBI taxonomy): Eukaryota > Viridiplantae > Streptophyta > Magnoliopsida > Fabales > Fabaceae > Ormosia > Ormosia emarginata. The sequence goes on from JAQQTP010000023.1 coordinate 3,639,752, forward strand.
AACTGGAGGCGATGTTCTGAGTTCGGTGACGGTGTCGAGGAGTGATCTTCTCAGTTTCTACAGTATGCAGTTTGGCGGAGAAACGGAACAAGTATGTTGAGTTTTCTTGTTAGTGTTGTTACCGTGCTATTAAGTAGGACCGGCATTGGGTTTGCTACTGTTTTCTTGAGTATATAAATTTTATGTTTTAAAAGTTGTTTAATATTATGTAGTATAATAAACATGTGTATTAATTAGTTCAGTCTAATTTTCTGTATTACTTGTATTTTCGGTAAGTTTATATTGTTAGCAAAAAGAAATTTTAAAAATCCATATTTTATAACTCAAAGCTTTTGTGAAATGATTTTCAGTTTTTAGTCAGAAATGTGATGCCCTATGGAGGATGTTACATTAGTTGGTATCAGAGCACGGTTAAAGTCTTTTGGGGTTTTGTGGTTAGGTCTGTCTTGTTTGTGCTATGTGACTCTCTATGCTTGGACTCCGAAAGGAGACAATGTTTGTTTAAAATGGTTACATCTGGTTTTCATTGTATTTTGATTTGTCTGTCTTTGAAGAGAGGACTATGACTCGTGATAGACAAAGAAAGACGATGGCTCGTGATAGATGTATGCGTATGGAAGCAATACGTGATAATGGTGATATGACTGCAACTCTGGAGGTAATACGAAAAACGACTGATGTAATTATATGGCAAACTCAAAAGATTGTTCAGCAGCAAGAATTGATAGCTGAAGCTAAGATTTTGTTAGAGTTGAATCAGTCTCAGGATGTAAGACCTGATAACGTTGGACCATATTGGTTACGAAGAAGGAGAAATCGTAAGGTCAAGCGATTCCAACGGAAAACATATTCACAATCACCGGGAAGTCAACAACAACAGCAATCTTGTGGAGGAAGTACTAGTAGTAGCAGGTTTGGCCTGACCGTGACATCTGCATCGAAATGTTGGAAGTGTAGGAAAGATCATCTGACAAAGGATTGTACAATCAAAGGAATCATCTGTTTCAAGTGTGGAATGCCCGGACATATTGCTAGAAAGTGTATTCCACCAAAGGCGAAGTCATTTGTTAGTAATGAACGTGCTTTGACATCTCAAGTTGAATAGAGCGTCGATTCTCCAAGTGGAGCAAAAGCACCCCAGACTGCAGACTTAAGCAAAGAAGATTGTGTCACAGGAAGTGATCCTTTGGCTGTACTGTATAATTCTAGAAGGTAATCCATTCCTCTATGGCATATGATCGTGTAGATCAATTAGAGTTATTTGTGCCTTCATTATCTTTTGACTTAGTTATTTCTACTTCTATTACTAAGACCTTTGGTTGATAACTTGAGTTACTTAAATTATCCTAAGTCTGTTAAATGACTGAATCTTTTCTGTTGATTCAAATTGTTTATTCCCTTCACAAAATAGATGCGATCTAAAAATATGGATTGGGCATTTTTCCTACCATCCATGCTTTGTTAGACCTGTTGGTCGAATTATTCAACTTAAAAAGTTCACTTCTAAATTCATCGGACCACATCAATTTCTCTGTTGGATAGGTCCAGTAATGTATTAGATGACTCTACCATCTTTTCTTTCTTTGCCTTTATGATATCTTTCATGTGTCGTAATTACGAAAATATACTCTTGATCCAACCCATTCTTTTATGGCTGATTGACTATGTGGGTTGATTAGAGTTATCAGTATCTTTGTTACCTTTTGACTTATCTATTTCTACTTTTATTACCAAACCCATTATTACTACTTAGTTCCTTAAACAATCTTTTCTGTTAATCTAAACTATCTACCTCTTTTGTAAGATAGACGTGATCTTAAGAATGGAGTGGTTATCTTCCAACCATATCCTGTAGATTGTCTCAGTAAAATTTCAGTATCCCAGAAAACTCATTTCTTAAAATCGGGCAACATCAAATTTTTGTTGGATATGCTCAGTAACACATTGGATAGTTTTTCTACTTTTCTTTCTAACTTTCATAATGTCCTTTTATATATTGCAATTGCAAGAAAGGATATATTTATTTAAATTCATGTCATAGTATCAGATATAGTATTGTTGAAAAAGGAAACTTGATTTGTGAGATACTTCCTGCTAAAAGCAAAGGCATGAGAGTGAAGCGGTCTGAAGGTAAGGAAATTTCACGTGATGCTGTTCGAAGTGGCGAATGCTCCCGCAATATTCATGGATTATATGAATAGTATCTTTTGTCCTTATCTAGATAGAATTGTCATTATCTTTATTAACGACATTCTGATCTATTCTCGAAATCATAAGGAACATGCTAATCATTTCAGTGTGATTCACCAAGCCTAAAGTAGGAGCAGTTATATGCTAAAGTTATCGAAATGTGAATTCTGGTTGGATGAAGTGTAGTTTTTGGGCCACGTGATTCAGAGGAAGGAATTGAAGTGGACGCGTCAAAAGTTGAAATAGTTCTTGAATGAGAAAGACTGAACGCTGCATTTGAAATCCATAGCTTTGTAGGATTGGCCGGTTACTACCGAAAAGTTATTGAGAGATTTTCCAAGATTGCAGGACTTCTCGCCCAGTTTACCAAAAAGAATTAAGCGTTGTATGGACTGACACATACAAGGAGAATTTTCAGGAGTTGAAAAGGCGCTTGACTACTTCACTGGTGTTAATCTTACTTGATCTCGGTGAATCTTTTGAAGTGAACCATGATGTGTCACATCAGGGTTTAAGATGTGTGCTTATACAAAACCGAAAGGTTATAGCGTATGCTACAAGGCAACCGAAGGTGCATGAAGGAAACTACCCTACGCATGATTTGAAACTGGCAACGGTTGTGTTTTCATTAGAAATATGGGAACACTTTCTTTATGGAGCAACATTCAACATCTTCAGCAATCACTAAAGTTCGAGGTATTCGTTTAATCCGGAGAGGTTGAACATGAGGCAAAGAGTTTTTGTTGGTCGAAGTAATCTGAAATGATGTAAGCGCAGATACAACATAAGAACTAGAGGATAAGATGAAGGAGTAATACCCTCATCTGTTCTAAGGTACGCAAGTTTCGAGGATGAAACTTCTTTTTAGAGGGGGAGAGTTGTAACACTCCAAAATTTAGCTATTTGATAGTAATGATAGAATTGTACTGTTTTGCAATTTCTGTACGCTGTAAAATTATTTTGACTGTTCTGTGATTGTATTTGATCATTTTGAGTTATTTGCTCCGTGTCAGGAAAATAATAATTTTTGGGCCAGGAAAAATCTTTACGTATTTATTCGGAGCCGGAGAATTTTACTAAACCCAATTCTGAAAGATACGTGACATAATCTTTTAACTTTTAGAAATTATCTGTGAAATAAAAATATACTATATTTTTATTTTATAGCAGACAAATATTTACTGTTTTGTAAGCAGTAATGTTATGTTCATTGAGTAATAATTTCTGTAGCAATTGTTTGGGAAATATTTTTAGTGGACCAATAGGATTTAGTCAAAATAGATGGCTTGAATTTCTAAACCAATAGGAAACAAGTTAGTAACCACCCAACTAATGGAAATGCTAGTCAACAAAGAGGGCTTGACTTGATTTGCACCCTTGGATGACAAGGCTTAGTGGAGAAGCTTTAAACATCAACCATTGATCTAATCAACGATTGAGAAGCAAACTTAATAAAGAAGCATTGGATGATCACCATTGATTTAATCAATGGTGTGAGAGTAAACTTAGTTAGGAAGCTTTGGATGTTCACCATTGATCTAATCAATGGTTATAAAGACAAGCTTAATAAGAAAGTTTAGGATATCCACCCTTGATTTAATCTACAGTGGAGATTGGTCGCACAAAGTGGCTAAGACCATTTGTGACCATTGGATGGAAAGAAAGCAGAGAAGATCTTGACCCTCCATTTTTGAAGATGCATCTAATGGTTAGGATTTCAAGGAGGAGAGATCTAATGGCTTAGATTTGATCATATCACTTGGAAGCTTCTACCAAAGATCCACCATTGATTTAATCAATGGCTCTTGAAGCCTAAAATGGTGGCTAATGTATTTAGACATCACCTTCGTGTACAAGGGGGAGGGGGGTCACTGTTTTGGGCTTAGAAAAGCTATAGGAAATGTTTTGATTTATTTCATTTTCATCTTCATCATCGTCCTAAACCAAACTTCACAAAATTCTCTCAATTTCTCTCAAGAACACCCCACGGCCAAACCATCTTGCACCACCCTCCACTCTTCAATAATTTCTATCAATATCATTTCTTAAATCCTTTCACCATTCTAAGACACTTTGATGTTTTGATCATCTTCATTCCTTGCTTGAAAACCAAAAAGTTCTCACCTTATTTTTCAAAGGGAGCTCACAGCCAAGAGGCCTAAATCACCCTTCCACTCTCCAATAATTTTAACCAACCTTATTTCTTGAATCCTTACCTTATTTCAAGACACTTTGTAGTTGGAGTCTTGATCAAAATCATCCATCTTCAAGGAGTTCTTTCAAAGCCAAACACAAAAACTCTTACCTTTTCTCTCTAGAGAAGCTCATGGCTAACCACCATAGAAATACCTTCCAAGCTTCAATAATTCTATACAACCTTAGATCTTGAATCTCCATGAAATTCTAAGGAACTTTCATGTTGAAGACTTTCTCTAAATCATCCATCTTCAACCTTGTTCTTCAAGCTAAAGATTGAAGCTTTATTGGTGAAGTTTATTAATCTTCACTTTTCTTTTGATTTTCAAGGTTCTAACCATGATTCTAATCCATGGTTTTCTTATTCAAGTCTTATATATATTGATTATGTGTGTTTACTTTGATTTTTAAGAAGCTCTTGGTGGTGAAGGATTTGTATAAGAAGCAAAGCAAGGAGCTTTGGAGGTTTCTCCAAGAGGTAAGATGGAGATTACCCTCATCAACCATGTGTTGGTGGTGAGGAGAGGATTTGTGTGTGGTGAAAAATCCATAAGGATTTCTTCACTTGATTGTTTAAAGTTTTTCCTATTTGTGGTTGATTGTATTTGTAAGCATGTCTATAGCTTTAAAAATATAATGCATGTGTTTATAGAGGTAGTAATATTATTGTAGGATGTGAATAATATGCAAGGATTGCATGAGTGTTCCAAAGAACACAAAAGAGGCTCACAGGTTCTCCAAGAAAAAGAGAACCAAAATGTTCTCAACCATTTTCTAAAACAATGATTTAATGAATTTAGGTAAAATAATGAATTTAAAAATGATTTAGAAGATAGAAAATGATTTAATGATTATTTGTAAAGAACACGTTGAGTTTCGGCCAAAATGCCATACAATGTCTATTTGATTTCCAAAATTATTTTCTAATGAAGATTAAGTAGTTAACTTGAATAGAAATCAATTATAATGAATTTTTGGAGAACAAATTGAATGGTTCTAGTTTTTAGAAATCTAAATTAGTGGAATTAATTACAAATAATGTGAACACTTGAAAATTGTTAAAGTAGAGCTCACCTTTGAGTTTTGAAGCACGTAGTAAGTTTCAAAGTGTAATTAATGGTTATAATTAAAGCAAGTTAAGATTTAAAGGAAAATGTAGAAAATACCTTTTTAATGAATTTCCTAGACAAAATATTGTCAAAATTTACTAGAAACAGACAAATAAAAGAGAAAGTTTTATAATATGTTTATAACTTAAGGAAAATATTCTACGTAGTTTAAAAGTACTAGAAATAACTTATGCGTTTTTAAAATAAAGATTTTTAAGCTTTACGGTTAAGAAAACGATTTAAAAATCTTACGCAATTGAGAAAATAATTTAAAAATATTACGCGGTATTTAAAAAAATCAAAATATATTTACGCGATTTAAAAACGTTTGTAAAAGTGACGCGATTGTGAAAACGCAATAAAATTTCTATGCGACTAAATGGAATAGTGAGTTTTACTGTCGGGCCAAAGTGGTGGACCCGGACATGTTGAGATATGGTACTGTCAAGTGGAGACGTACTATATTTTGGAATATTGAGACTGAGGGTATTTTTGTAAATATGGTAAAATATTGAGACTAAGGGTATTTATGTAATTATGGTTCATATATATATGCATTGAGTTGGTATGCATAGTCGATGGCTGTGATGACTTTTGTTGTTTAGGAATGAATGAGACCTGAATACTGTGATCCAATGGGGGATCTACTGGGGACGTCAGGGCGCGGTGATTCATAGTGACCTGTTTGTCACATTATATACCTGACCATGATAAACCGTTGCAACGCACTGGCGTATGTCCCGACAAATACTATTTATGTCTCGCTTCTAGCTTAGACTGTCATTATGGGTGGCAGATCTTCTGGACCATTCATATATGAAATTTGTTTAGCTCCATGAAGTAGGAATATGATGCATTGTGCATATGCATAGTTTGTGTACATATTGTTGTGACATTGTCGAGGTACATTTTATGGTGGCATAATCATTATATATGTATATCATGGATATCTGTTGTTGATATATTGTTGATGTTTATATTGTTGTGATATATGTTTTCTGAACATAATGATAATTTGTTAACATGATTATACTTGTGATATTTGTGTATATGGAATGACTTTGTCATTTGTATCATTCTTTGCTACCGTACTGGTATTGATGAAAGGGGATCTCACCTCCTTGTGGTATTTGTTTGTTATTTTTGTATTGTCAAAATTTGTATAGTAGGCGAAGTAAGCTCTTTAGACTTAACTGGAGGCGATGTTCTGAGTTCGGTGATGGCGTCGAGGAGTGATCTTCTCAGTTTCTATAGTATGCAGTTTGGCGGAGAAACCGAACAAGTTTGTTGAGTTTTCTCGTTAGTGTTGTTACCATGCTATTAAGTAGGACTCGTCATTGGGTTTGCTACTGTTTTCTTGAGTCTATAAATTTTATGTTTTAAATGTTGTTTAATATTATGTAGTATAATAAACATGTGTATTAATTAGTTCAGTCTAATTTTCTGTATTACTTATATTTTCGGTACGTTTATATTGTTAGCAAAAAGAAATTTTAAAAATCTATATTTTATAACTCAAAGCTTTTGTGAAATGATTTTCAGATTTTTAGATTTTAGTCGGAAATGTGATGCCCTATGGAGGGTGTTACATTTACTAGGAGAACTGATAATGATTTAATCATTTTTAAGTTTGTGGACAATTGTCTCAAGGTCGTCGTACTTGGAGGCAATATTAGCCCAAGATTGCTTAGGTAGTTTGGTGAGGCCTTGTTGTTGGAAAGCCAGTTGAGTCTGGATTGGGAATGCATAATCGTCACTTGTTTGTTTGTCAGATTGTTTCTGGGTGGATGACCCAGTTTGGGTGGATTGTAACTGAGTGGATGACTCAGTTGGGGTTGATGACCCCAATGAGGATTTCTTTGTTAATCCAGTAAGGACTAACTTGCCTTTGTCACCCCTTCCATGGGAAGAGGATGTTGAGCCTCCTCGAGGCATCTTGCTATTTTCCCTGAAGATATTCACGAGTAAGATAATCAGGTAAAGTGTTTGAAGATCCTTTGATATATTCAATATCAAAATCAAAGACACTCAAAATGGCTTGCCATCTCGCAAAGATTTGTTTGGAAGCTAAATTTTTAACATCTTTTAATAAAATGTCTTTAGCAGATTTACAATCAACTCTAATTAAAAACTTCTAATTTAAAAGATCGGATTGAAATTTTGTTATACACAAAATGATTGCTAAAATTTCTTTTTTGACAGTTGAATAATTTTTTTGAGCAGAATTCCAATGTTTATATGCATATGCAAAGACATGCTCTTTGTATGCGACTTTCTGTTTGAGAATGCCACCATAACCAATGTCAGAGGCATCAGTTTCGACAATTTTGAAAGATTGAGGATTAGGCAGATAAAGACATGGAAGATCCTTTACCTGAGATTTTACTTGTTTAACAATACCTGTATGGACATCTGACTAAGGAGGAGGATTAGATTTTAGACGGTCATGCAGAGGTTTTATGAGATTACTAAGCTGAGGAAAGAAATTAGCAACATAATTAAGACAACCAAGAAATCGCTGTAGTTGGTTTTTATCAATAATTTGATTGGGGAATTTATCAGCAAAATCAATGACTCGATTAATTGGGTTGATAATTCCTTGGTAAATATTATGACTAAGAAATCGAATCTAAGTTTGGGAGAGATTTATTTTTTATTTAGATACAGCTAAACTGTTTCTTTTAATCACCCCAATAAAAATATTAATGTGTTTGAAATGTTGATCGATAGATTGAGAGTAAATTAATACATCATCAATGTAAACAATAGTGAAGTTTGAATATGGGTTAAAGATTTCATTCATGATTCTTTGAAACTCCAAAGGAGCATTCTTCAGACCAAAGGGCAATACATTCCATTCGTACTGCCCGAAAAGAACAATGAAAGTTGTCTTATAGCGATCACACTCCTTGATTTGAATTTGCCAGAATCCTAATTTCATGTCAAATTTGGAAAAAGATTTTGGCAAAATGAAGACGTTTGAGAAGATCTTTTTTTGTTGGGAATTGAATATCTGATCCATTGCAAGGCTTAATTAAGAGGTTTATAGTTTATAATAAGGCGAGCAGTACCTCTTTCGATTTCAGCTTGCTTGTTAACATAAAATGTAGAATAAGACCAAGGACTCTTACTTTTTTGAATGAGACCTTTAGATAAAAGATCTTTGATTTTAGCTTGACAGTAGTCAAGGAGTTCACGACTCTTCTGCATGGGACGAGCTTTAGTTGGAATTTGGCGTTCATTGAAATCTTTTTCATTTGGAAGATCGACCATATACTTTTTACGTTCCCAGAATGCGTTAGGAAGATTAGAACATATTGAGTCTTGAATCTGTATATGAAGAGATTGAATGCATTTTTGGATTTGAGGTTGAGAAAGCTGAGATTCAATGTTTTTATAAAAAAATTCTTCCTTAAGATAACTTATCTGTTTTTGTTTGTGATTAATTAAATTAACAATTGGATTTAGGCTTTTAATGATTGGTTTCCTGAGAAACTGAAACTAAATAATTTTACCAAGATGCTGGGTAGTGGTACCATTATCTATGATTTGGAGAGGGAAGAGAGACCTAATGAACAAAGTTCCTAGGATAACTTCACCTTTCAAATTCTTGACAAAAAAAGAAAGAGGTTTCAACTTGAAAACCTTGATTTTCGATGATTACAGAAGAGAGTTTATATTGTATTTTTAGTTTTGAACCACTAGCAGTACTGAGCCGCTCAGTAGTTTTCTTGAAGTGCTTTGTTGGGATCATACCCTCCAAAATACAATTTGAATATGCGCCTGTGTCAAATAGGGCAATAATGTTTAAGACAAAATCATCAATTTTGATATTTATATTGATATAAATTTTTTGGATTTTAAGTTGATTAATAATGTCATAAAAACTTTCGTTTTCTTCATCTTCTTTAGATTTTAAAATAATTGCAGTTTCATTTTCTGGAATTTTTCCAGATTTTTCAGAATTTGAATTCGTTTACATATCACCTAATTGGGAGATGATAAGATGATGACAGTTTTGTTGTTCTTTTAGCTCCTTAGCTTCGATCTTAAGATTATTAATTTCGAATTGGAGATCTTGAAGTGTTACGGGGTTTTTAAAAGTTTTCTCAAGCTTCTTAATAGTTTCTTTAAGATCATATTTATTTTTAAGGATTGGATTCTTCATATTCCTAGAAGAACTTTCTTCGATTATTGTTTTTGAATTTCTGCAAATAAGTTTTCTTGTTTTCAGAATCTTGGATTGAATTAAGAACTTCAAATAGAAGATCTTGTTCTTTTGTTAAGACATTGATTATAGGAGAGTCTGAATCCTCATCAGACGAAGGTATATCATCCTCTTGGATTTGGTTTAAGTCTTCAGAAAATTCCTTTTCAGAGTCTTCATCAGAAGATTCAATTAAAAGTTTGTTAATTTGTTCTTCAATGTTATGTCAAGATTTAAGGCTTTAATCTTTTTCTTAAGCCGACAATATTTATTAATGTGACTAGGTTTGCCACAATTATAGCAAATTATTGGTTTGTTTGGAACTTTGACATTATTGATTGGAGGCTTGGGCTTAAATTATTGCTTAAGTCTTCTCGGTTTGGTTGAAGCTTTATGCTTGAAATATTTAGAATTTTGATTCTGAACCTGAGTAGATTTTGGTTTAGACTTCTTCTTCCTATCACAAGGAAGACCGAATTGTTCACAAAAGTTTCCAAGCTCCAGCTTAGTTTGAGTTTTTTCTCTAGCTAATTGAGATTGGATTTTGTCATCTTGACAGATCTTAAGGGCTACCTTTTGGGCAAAGGCAATGAGTTGACCATAACTCAATTGCTCTTAAGGGCTACCTTTTGGACAAAGGCTACCTTTTATCAAGCCTTGCAATGGATCAGATATCCAGTTCCAAACAAAAAGATCTTCTTAAACGTCTTCATTCTAACAAAAACTTTTCTAAATTTGACATGAAATCAAGATTCTGGCAAATTCAAATCAAGGAGTGTGATCGCTATAAGACAACTTTCACTGTACCTTTCGAGCTGTACGAATGGAATGTATTGCCCTTTGGTTTGAAGAATGCTCCTTTGGAGTTTCAAAGAATCATGAATGAAATCTTTAACCCATATTCAAACTTCACTATTGTTTACATTAACGATGCATTAATTTACTCTCAATCTATCGATCAACATTTCAAACACATTAATATTTTTATTGGTGTGATTAAAAGAAATGGTTTAGCTGTATCTAAATAAAAAATAAATCTCTTCCAAACTCAGATTTGATTTCTTGGTCATAATATTTACCAAAGAACTATCAACCCAATTAATCGAGTCATTGATTTTCCTGATAAATTCCCCAATCAAATTATTGATAAAAACCAACTACAGCGATTTCTTGGTTGTCTTAATTATGTTATTGATTTCTTTCCTCAGCTTAGTAATCTCATAAAACCTCTGCATAACCATCTGAAATCTAATCCTCCTCCTTAGTCAGATGTCCATACAGGTATTGTCAAACAAGTAAAATCCCAGGTAAAGGATCTTCCATGTCTTTATCTGCCTAATCCTCAATCTTTCAAAACTGTCAAAACTGATGCCTCTGACATTGGTTATGGTGGCATTCTCAAATAGAAAGTCACAAACAAAGAGCATGTCATTACATATGCATCTAAACATTGGAATTCTGCTCAACAGAATTATTCAACTGTCAAAAAAGAAATTTTAGCAATCGTTGTGTATTACAAAATTTCATTCCAATCTTTTAAATCAAAAGTTTTTAATTAAAGTTGATTGTAAATCTGCTAAAGACATTTTATTAAAAGATATTAAAAATTTAGCTTCCAAACAAATCTTTGCGAGATGGCAAGCCACTTATATATATATATATATATATATATATATATATATATATATATATATATATATATATATATATATATATATATACATATCAACGCGTTATTAGGTTTTATGCAAGTTTTATATTCACATTTATGTTTAGAATTGACTAACCTATTACTACTTCTTGAGTATATTGATAATATGCACAGTAGTAGTTTTAGGGTATTACAAATAGAACAATGGATGGAGTTTTAGGTATTGGGCACTTAATCACCCAGTTTTGGTCGCGTAATCGATGATGGCCAGAGAGCTCTTGCGTAAAGGGTGCTTGATCAGCCAGTTTGTGAGCGCTTAAGCGCCCGAGGCCAAAAGGCACTGGAGGTCCCCGATTAGTCACTCAAGTTTTGGGCGCTTAATGATAGATTCAACAGGAGAGTGTTTCTGCTTTAGGTAGCATATTCGTTGAGAAAATAGGCGATTAATCGCCTAAACACAAAATCTTCCAACGAGTTTATCTTGAGAAAGTAGGGTTCTCTATTGGTTGGAATCATTTATATATGCCCTTTTAAGTCTGTTGAGACACTAATGGTGGTACTTCTTAGAGAGAATGACCACTTACCATATATAAGAATGTGAGAAATCTTAGGTATTCTTTGAGAGATAGAATGCCATAAGGAGTACCTAGAACCTTGTTCAACATGAGGTTGACTTTGAAATCACTTGTGAAGTGATGATGTGAGGTTCTAGATATGAGAATGCTAGACACATGGTTCTTGCTACTTTGTTGGATAAGTGAGGCTAAGATTCCTATGTTCTAGTGTTTAACATGTGGCTTGGATAATTGGTTTTCAAACTTGGTATTTGCTAATTTCTTCTGTATTGTTACCTTAGATGGTGTGCACAACCATATGACTTGAGGATTAGGTGTTAGATCCTAGATTCTCATTGTATGTGATGCTATTATTGTCAGGGTTATCGGTATAGGGGTGGTAACAGTAATCTTACTTTGTGAGGGGAAGGAATCCACTTATTACCAAGTAGTGTGATAGCCCTTTTTCCTAACCTACTGAGACAAATACAATGACCTTAGGAAATAAGTAAGTACCTTGTGTTTTCAAATTTTAAAACCTGCATGAGCATTGCATAATCATGCTATTAGAAACTTGTTTGAGCATCATCATACCTCATAACATAAAGCATTGCATGGTTGACAATTGTATAGGCAATTGTCATTACTTGATCGGTTGATAGATGGGTTATTTGTTTGATAGTGTCTTAGGATTGTATGGACAATTCTTTGATGTTATTGATTGTTGGATATTCTATTAAATAGAGTGTTTATATGTGCTTAATTAATTTATTTGTAGTGAATGATTAACTGTTGGTATTGGTATGCGAATACTGAGAAATTATGATTTCTTACCCCTATGTGTTCCATGTAAATCCAGGTGAAGACCCTCCAAAGGGACATGGCAAGAAGAAGAAGAAGGAGCAGAAGGATTAGTTTAGAAGCTTTATTTCTTTTTTAATCAATTTGTATATTTGTACTCTTCTAGTTATTTGTAAAAGTTGATGTATACGGTATGACCTATTAGCTAGTGATGTATGTAAATATGATCTTTTTATCATTCGTGGCTCTTTATAATAACTATATAAGTTATTATGAGTTTTTATTTCATGTATTTTTAGAAGTGACATGATAATGCAATTTATTTTGAAATATTTCAGTTTATTTTACGATAAATGTATTAGGGTGTTGCATGGAAAATTAAGGTGTTACATGGAGAATTAATCAAAAGGGTTCCTAAGTCCTTGGAGAGTTTAACGAAACCATACATGGGTGTTTGAATAGGTTTGGACCCAAGTAATCCAAAATCTGATAGTAACTCAAGGGTGTACTTTCTACAGTTGAGAAAAATCTCATTGGTAGATTTGACCACCTCCAAACCCAAGAAATATTTTAATTCACCCGTGTCCTTGATTCTGAACATTACATAAAGAAATTGCTTGAATGAGTTGATATCAGAGATATCATTCCTAGTAAGCACAACATCATCCATATAGATCATCAAGGATGAAATGGAAGTGGAATTTTGTTTGAAAAAAATGTATGATCAGAGGAGGAAGATTGAGTGTACTAAAGGGACTTTAAAGCATCATATAAGGTAGTGAACCACTATCTATTATCCTGTTTTAGACCATACAATGATTTCTTCAATCACCAGATCTAATTGGGTTTTGGTGAGGAAAATCCCCGTGGCAGTGTCATATAAACTCCCTCTTTGAGTTCACCATGAAGGAAGGCATTATCAACATCAAGTTGATGAATGTGCCACTTGTTAATAGATACTAGAAAGAGGAGAAGCCTGAAGTTTGTTATCTTGGCCATTGGTGAGAAAGTGTCTAAGAAATCAATTTATTCTACTTGAGTGTAACCCTTGGCAACTAGTCTTGCCTTGTATCTTCCATAGACCGATCAAACTTGAATTTGACTCTATATATACACTTATAACCTAATGTGGTTTTTTTCCTTCTAGTAAGTCAACTAGAACCAAAGTCTGATTCCTCTATAAGGCATCTATCTCTATCTACATAGCTTGTTTCTAGCAATCATGCTTGACAACCTAGGAATAAGTCTTAGGTTTTAGAATTGAGGTGATGTTTAGGATGAAAGTTTTATATTTGGGTAATAGTTGATGATATGAAATGACAGAAGATAATGGATTGGGATTACATAAGTTATGGTGCCTTGGGGAATTGTTGACTACTGCTAAGGAAGAAAATACGTTGTAGTGATGATCTTGCACGTAGTTGGGGGTTTGTCATGACATATAAGACTAAGAATACATTGGAAGAAAGTTGATCTAATAAGCTAGGAGATGGATGGGGAATGGATGAGAATAGATAAGAATGTAATCTATGTAATGGTGGTTGTGACATACAAGAAGAGGAATAACTATGTTAGCAACTGAATCAAGAGAATGATAAGTATCATGGAAAGGAAATGTTGTTTCATAGAAGACCATATTTCTAGATAAAAAAATTTCCCTATATTTAAGGTCAAATAGAAGGGAATCCTTTATGCCTTTTTTTAACCCTAAGAAGATACACTTTCTAGCTCTAGGATCTAATTTGGTCCTATGCTGGGTTATTGCGAAGGCAAAGCAAACAGAGCCAAATATTCTCATATTAGTGAGGCCTAAGGATTTACCATAAAGCTCTTCATATGAAGTCTTTTTTATTGAGAACAAGTGTAGGAATCCTGTTGATAAGAACGTTAGCTCCAAAGCCCATTTGTGCTTTATCTTGTATATTATGTTTTGATGATAACAACTATATTAAAAATTATGTTTAATTCTTCTTAATTTAATTAGTATAACTTGATCTTTATGGGGTGTTTCTTGGTGTTATTAAGTCTTACATGACTAAACAAGATTCAAGGAAGCTTTCTGGATAATTAGAGAGGACTACATAGATTAATTTCTGACTTGAGAAAGTTCAAGTGCAACCTGAGAAAGTTCCTAAAGAACATGAGAAAGTTCAGCATAAGAAGGTCTTGAGAAGACTGTGAGAAAGTTCAACAAAATGAAGAACTCCCACAAAGGTTAAACTCAAGAGGAATTCAAACTTATAAGTGATGCTTTTACCATCAGAATCATCAAGAAGTTGATGGAATTAAAAGATGAGAAGATTGAAGACTTTCAAGCTTGAGAAGGTTGGATGAGAAAGTTAGCTAAGAGAGTTTAGTGAAAAGATTACTGCTAAGACAATTCACGAGAAGGTTGCTTGTGAGAAAGTTGCTCAACCTTCTCACTTAAAGACTAGCATGCTGACTCAATAAGAAAAAATAAAATAACAATCACTTGCAACCAACAAGTGCAATTACCATTTAAATCATCCAACAATCATATTTTTTAAGCCTATAAAATGATCCAACTTGAAAATCTAAAGGTTGTTGAACTTTGAGGCAAACTTGACTAAGAACACTACGAATTGAATCTTTGTATCTCTACCTACTATTTTAAAATACACAAAATCATTAGTAGGTGTATTGTAAGCTTTGGTTTAGTGTTTCTATCTACTCTTAGAGTGTTTTCGATTGATACCCAGTTGAAACAAACACTTCCCTTTATATCTTGATTCTTGTACTATGTGAGTGAGCTTGTGGGTTGTACAAGCCACTTCAACTTTGTGAAAGTGAGCCTAAAGAAGCTATGAGAAAGAATACTTGGGTTTAGCCTGAACAGGTTGTGTCAAAAAAATACTTGTATTAAAGTCTAGAGAGACTTGGTTGTTAAAGAATACTCATGATATTGGAAAATCCTAGTGGTTGCTAGGTATTGGACATAGTCTCACGTGGTTTGGGGGTGAACCAGTATAAATCCTAGTATAAAACTTCTCTTCCCTTGATCTTACTTAGTCCTTATCAATTTGATTGATTCAAAAAATTAAAACCTAAATCCGAGGTTAAATGAATTTGACTAGAGAAATATTCTCAAGGATCTCATTTTAATATTATCGTAATCTAAGTCTTAACACTATTTTTCCAAAACTGCTATCTTAAAATTATCCTTGAAGAGAAGTTAAAGATTTAAATATATCTCATAAGGTCTCTTTTCTACTGGGAGAAGGTTGTTTTATCTCAACTAGTAAACTCTCTCACCAAACTCCTCACTCTACTCTTATAATGTGTTTATGAACCTTCTTACCTCCAAGTCTAAACAACTTGAGAAAGTTGTGAGAATGTTGATTTTCAGGAAAAAAAAAGGGAACATAATTCAATTCCCTTCTTGTGTTATTATCAACTTCAAAGAAAAGCTGAGTGAGCAACAATATATAGCAAGAAGCATTTTGGTGAATTGGCCTAAAATAATTTATAGTATAAGACATGTGATAGTTGTCGAGAATATCAAATTAAATTAATTTATAAACCGATTCACTAAAATACTTGTAATATAAGGCACAATCAGGTCGAGTCCTTGGATCACTCTAATTAAATAATCAAATTAATAAGTTAACAAATGGGGGAAAATGTTACAGAATTAATTAATAGAAAGTAATTAAAAATTGTTAACATAATTAAGTAAATAGTCAATCTATGGAAATCAACTATTATTAAGTTTAATCCATCCTTGATCACTAAGAATTCATTTAACTGCTAACCAAGTTCTTGGCTTTAGATCACATTAAGAAGCCTTAAGATGATTAATGAATTATCACTAGATAAACATCTAGAATTTAATTAATCAAGATTAAATGAATTAAGTACTCTTTTAATCCTAAATTAACTTATAATCCATAATTCAACCAAGTTATACAATCCATCAAACACTTTGATGCATTGTTTAATCTCTTCCATTCAATTGCTAATCAGATTCTTAGTCTTAGATCACATCAAAAAGCCTTAAGATGATCTATGAATTCTCTACTAGATAAGTACCTAGACTTTAATTAATCAAGGTTAGATGAATTAAGTACCCATCTAATCCTAAATAAATTTAAAACTCATAATTCAATCAAGCTTAACAAACAACATTCAAGAAACCTTTGATACATTGTTCAGTCTCTTTAATCCTAATTAACATGTGATAATTATGTAATTATCACATTAACATCTAAATCAAATTAAGCTATTCAATTCAGATTTAACAAAATCAAAAAGAGGTAAAGATAAACTTGATTAACAAGTAAAAGCGAAGCTTGATTAACAAGTAAAGCGAAACTTGATCAACAATTAAATGTAAAGCAATCAAAATAAGATCTCAAAATTAAACATCAAGGTTGTCAATCCTTAAGATATATTAAAAAGTTCTTCCCTCTCATTGTCATGGATGAGAGGGAAAAGAAACATAAAAGAAAGGAACCTAGAGAGAAGGGAGAAGAAGAAAGATGAAGAGAGAAAGTGCAAACAAGAGTGGCTTGGAGAAAATTAAGATTGTATTTCATGGTTGTAGCTGCTGCTTAAATAACTATATCAAAAATAAAAAATAAAAGTTTTCCCTTAGCTTAGGGTTAATCCTCTTCCTCTTAGCTTTAATTAGACATCTAATTTGCATAATTTGGGGTAAGGATGAGAGAGTTATGCCTAAAACATTCTCAACAGCTCTCTAAACCCGTCAGCTGACTTAAAAAGGTGAAAACACCCTTAAAATATCATAGTTTTGATAAGTCATCATCATAAGAATTTAATTTCTATGTCTTATCTTTCAAATGACACTAGTTTTAGCTCCAAATGACACCTACAACCGAATTATGGCCCAATCTTTGCATATCATCTAGGTTCCAATGATAGCATCTCTGTTTTGACTTTATGGCCCAATCTAACCCACTAGACACTGATTCAGCCTTCTATCTCTTTATTAAAGTTGTAGAGCTCTCTCTCAGCTTTCCTACAAGATAAAATTCATAATTTTTAGATGTCTGGAACTTAAGTTATGCCCAAAATACAGAAATAATGTAAATTTTCCAATAATGCTAAAAAATATAATTAAGCCCAATTTGAACCCAAACTTATAAAATGTAGCCAAAACTAATCAATTAAGCATATAAGAGGTCTAAGAGACTAAATATAAGGGTTAAATAATATATAAAATTTGTGTCTATCAACGTGAGTATGACAAGATTGCTGGATGTCAAATAGCGAAAGAAATATAGGACACTCGTGTCATAGCTCATGATGGAACAAATCAAGTCAATGAGGAAATGACCAGTATGCTAGTACATCAATACGAGATGTTTAAGAAGAAGGAGCATGAAAGCATTGATGAGATGTTTGCATGATTCACAATAATTATGAATGATCTCAAATCTCTTAGAAAGACCTACTCAAATCAAGAATATGTGAGAAAGTTGCTGAAAAGCTTGCCTAAGGTTTGAAGACCAAAGGTAATAGCTATACAAGAAGCAAAGGATCTATCAGTCTTAAGGTTGGATGAGCTACTGGGATCTTTGAAAGTACATGAACCAAAACTTGTTGAAATGGAAGAAGATGGGCTAAGAAAAGGGAAAAGCATTGCTCTTAAGTCCATTCACAAAGTAGTTAAGCAATCTTATCACAATCTTCTTAAAGCTCTCTCAGTTCTAAAGCTGAATCTGAAGAAGAAAGTGATGAAGATAATGATGATGCATCTGATGAAGATGAACTTTCCTTCGTATCAAGAAAGATTCACAAAATATGGACAAAGGGAGGAAGGAAAGGAAAATGTTTTCAAACCAAAAGAGAATTTTAGAAAGGTGAATCTACAAATTCCAACAAAGGGCAACTATCCTGCTATGATGCAAGAAACTTGGCCATATTAGATCTAAGTGTCATTACTGAAAAAGCTACAAAAAAAATTCTCAAAGAAAAAAGGGATGATGGCAACATGGGAGGATTTAAACAATTCTTCAAGTGAAGAAGAATAAGAGGAAGTTGCAAACCTTTACCTAGTTGCTAGAGATCAAGATAGTGATGATGAGGTATCAAACACTGAACCCTCTCACCCTTCCTATGATGAGCTTAAATCTTCTTTTGATATCCTCTTATCATATTCCAACATCTTAACTCAAAAATGCTTTATCTTAAAAGCCAAATTAGTTGATTTGGAAAAAGAAAATGGTTTATTAAAAATACAATGTGACTTTGAATAAGAGAATTGGGTCCTTGATCAAATGGAATATTGAGCTGATAGCTCAATCCAAGATGAAGAAGGTTGAACATTTTCTCCAATCTTCTTAACAAACCTTCTCATGTGTTAGATGAGAATATGTTGTTGAAAAAGATGGTGGAAGATTTAACAAATGATTTGGCCAATTTTGTCAACAATACTAAAAATCTTGAGAAGCTTATAGGAACCCAATAATGTATTATTGATAAAGCTAGTCCAGGATATTAAAGAGGACCAAAATAGAAGTGATATAAGAACTTTTTTGTGCTTGCTAAGAAGCCTAAATTGGCGTGTTTCTACTGTAACAAAACTGGGCATAAAGCCTCCAAATGTTACTTCAAAAACAAACCACCAAAGGCTAAACCATCTAACATGAAAGGTGTAACACCCACCGTAGGGTATCACATTTCTAACTAATTATTATTAAACCATACCCAAGTTATAAATCATTTATTATTAATATAATAATACGAGTTATAAAATTTCTTTTTGCTGATAATATAAACTTACTAGAATATCAAAATACTAGACAATATCACTGAATGATATACCTTGTGTACATAATACAAGTTAGTGACAAACTTTAATACATACAACTGGAGTTCTCAAAAGAAATACATATAACTACTACAACAACTATAGACCAACCCAAGTCTACCATACCTATGGAGTAACACCCTCAGATGGATCCTCCTCCTCCTCCTCCTCCTCCTCAGACAAAGTCCCCAATCTAGGTATGTCCCTACGCGCAGGAGTCCAGGTAGAAAATACCACAGAGTCCTCCCTCGGGGTATAATGGAAATCACCCTAGATTTCTCTAACAGACATATTAAATTCTACTCGTATATTGGCACTAAAAGTAAAAGCAGCAACCCCATGTCGGGTCTTACTAACAAACACATTAACCTTTCCTTGGTACACCATGCGCTATGTATCCAAGCTAATGCACCACGCATCTGTACCTCCGTGAAAGTGCACTGTAACATAACCGATAAGATCTCGTCTCGATGCCATTCAAAAACGCAGAATCAACACAAACAAATGGATGCGGCTCTTCTTCACCTTCCTCACTGTCTTTACCAAACATAAATATAACACATAAATAACATATAAAGAGGTGAGATCACCTACATCGATACCAACATGGCAGCAGAGAAACAAAATTGACAGTAATGTTATGCAGATATAACAATCAATGAATATAGTCAGGGCATCAAGTATCAATCAATTTTAACAGATATAAAATATCACAATGATATGTAGACAGACTATGCACATGTGCATAATGACCTAGTTTCCTACTCCATGGAGCTAAACAAAATTTCGGAGAGAATGATCTAGAAGACATGTTTGTATCTCGTCAGCCTTAAATCAATTGCTTCAGTATTATCAAAATGTACATCATGGCTTTATACAAGACATTCTACACCAGATCGTGATTAAGAATAGTGTCTCAGTCCAGATCATCGATGCATTTGCATCGGTCTGATCCACGGCACAGTGGGGCTATCAACTGTCCATTGTGGAAAACCCGTACCCTGACACCCCAAGGTCAACAAATCCCCTACACTAAGCCTATCGCACCCGCACTAAGGTGTAATTCAACTCTTAGGCCACCAGCCTTAACATAGTCCACCAGACTTTCACAATGCATGATCAATGATTCAATGCATAAAACAAGCCAATTACATACCAAAGTCACAACTTTATATTTCCGGGTCCAATACGTCAGCCCGATAGTTTTTTTACTGTTTCTCAATCGTGTAGCACTTTTATTGCATTTTCACACTTGCGCAACATTTTTGTCGCGTTTTCAAGTTGCACAAATATTTTTCAACATTTTCTTAATTGCGTAAAACTATTTAAACATTTTCTAAATTGCATAATTCAAAAATCCATGTTTTTGAAATGCGTAAGGTTTTTTTTACTATTCTTCACTGTATAAAATATTTCTTGACGTTTTAAATTCCATTTTGGAACTTTCTAAGTTAAAACATAATTTGGACTTCAAATTCCCATTTTTCTCATTAAAACACATCTAAATAATATTTTCTGACATTTTTCTCAAAATTGGTATTATTTTAATTTAATAAAATCTTCTTTATTTACTTTGCTAAAAATCCTTTTTAATAAAAATACTTTAAGTTACAACTTCAGTTCTCATTCCTAATTTCTAACACCATGGCCGAAAATCACCCCTTTGTGAAATGATAAAATTTATTTGTTTCTTATTTCCATCTTATAAATCTATAATTAATTTCTTTTCACCTAATCATCTAGGTTTACCATTAATAAATCATTTTTGCACTAGATTACCCTATTCAAGCCTCATGGCCAAAAGTCATGTGGTCTTTGGAACACCTATGTTGGGGTATGGAGGCCGAGAGCCTCATAGGTCATTGGGACCAAACATTTCTTTCCTTTCAAGCATAAATCATAGCATACCATCATACTTTAATCAACATAATCCTACTATAACAAGTTCATGCATAATATCAAAGCTATAAAATCATATAAGGTAAATAAACACAAATCACTAAATTTATACAAACAAGTGAACAACCCTCACATGGATTCTTCACTTAACAAGCACAAATTCGTTCCTCACCACCATACTTGGTTGATGAGGTAAATCTCCCTCTTATCTTGGAAGATCCTCCAAAGCTCCTTATTGTCCTTCTTGAAGCAAAAATGTCACCTCCAAGAGATTCTTAAAATCATGGAGAACATATAAGTTAACATCTAAGGCTTAACTAAGATGACCATGGATCAAAATATGGTCTAGAACTTTAAAATGAAAAGAATAACAAAAATTAGAGAACTTTACCATAAGAACTCTAGATTAGAGCTTGAAGAAAGAGATAGAAGATGGATGATTTAGAGGTTGTGTAACGCACCTAAATATACCAACTGCAGCGCAATCGTCATTACACCACAGTTACTAAATCCAGGTGTGTCACGTCATGATAACAATAGTTTCCAAATTGACGAGTTTATTTTTCTGAGTTTAT
Source organism: Ormosia emarginata (assembly GCA_029884605.1). Classification (NCBI taxonomy): domain Eukaryota; kingdom Viridiplantae; phylum Streptophyta; class Magnoliopsida; order Fabales; family Fabaceae; genus Ormosia; species Ormosia emarginata. The sequence continues at coordinate 3,661,727 of JAQQTP010000023.1, forward strand.
GCATAAGTAGAAAATACGAGCCATGAATGAAATATAAATGTATTTAACCCTTAATACAACCATTGGAATGAAATCACGTTCCTTATATATATATATATAGTTTATAGCCAATTTACACGAATCACTGATAACATAGAATATAATAATTACAGAGTCAAATAAAATACAGCGGGAATAAAAACAATTAAAGGGGAGGAGTAGTAACCCAGGGATGGGTACTACCAGGAGACAAGGCCGCAACCCCATATGCACGTGACAGACGGCGTCCCAGTTGACACGACAGGCATCATTGCCACCCCGCGGCTGCACTCTTACGTAGTCGATGAAATCTTGTCCAAATGCTCAAGTCAATCAACTAAGGTATAGTCCCTCTTTATCTTCCTCACGATCTTTTATCAAATATAAATGTAAAACAGAAATGCACAAATATAGGAAAGAGGTGAGATTCCCAGCTTTCAGTACCAATATGGCAGCAAGAAAATAAACGGCGTCGAACGCCCACAGAAGACACAGTTAATACATACAAGTGCAGTAATACCCGAAAGCAATTAACGAGAGTAAAGTAGCAAAGAACAATAGTTAACATTATCCATAACCAGCTAGCAACATTAGCATTACCAAGAGTCAAATAAATATCGTAGTCATAATAGTAAACACATTATCCAATTATAAATGCTCAATGGACCATGTAACTGACAACTCACAATGCAACAAGGGTACCAAAGTTCCTACTCCATGGAGCTAGACATAAATATTTTCGAAGTGAATGATCAAGGAGTAATACCAGTGTATTAGTAGCCTTAAAAATACAGTGTGCTTTCTTTCATAAAATTGTTTGCACAATGGCTCACACATGGTACCTCAACAGTTGATCGCGATATAGGACAACATCTCAGGCAGGTTCGTTGGTGTGTTGCATTGGTCTATCCCACGGCCCCAGCGGAGCTACCACTGTCTATTGTTAGACACCCACACCCCAACGCCCCCAGGGTCAATAACATATGACACCTACGCTTAGTCTACTCGCACCCGCACAAAGGTGTTATTCAAACTCCTAGGCAACATAGCCTTCTCAACAATGTCCAATGGACAACACGCATGCATGATGACACAATGTCCAATCATGTATGTTCATCAATGATGCATTCAACATAAGCATTGCCTCAATGGCACATAAGCATTATTCAATGTCCAACATGACATATCAACAATACATTCATCAAAAAAAATATTGTCTCAATGGCATATCATCATTCTTATCTCATTGAGTACTAAATCAATAAGTACATAACCCACATAGGGAATCACACTTGCATCAATAATTCTCAGTATCAATATATGTTCCTTATTACACACATGCCACAATTTTCATGTCATGGATCCAAGAATTCCATTTTCAAAATCATTTCTTCTCTATCGGTATGAATACATATTCCTATCGTATTTAAGTAAAGTAAAATCCTTGAATCTAGGGTTTTTAGGTTATGTTTGAGTTACAAAGGACAAAGAACCATAATTTCAATCATTTCCAGCTCAAAAATCTCATTTTTGGGTCTTGGTAATCGATTACATCACCCTGGTAATCGATTACCAGCGTAACAGAATCTCTGTAATCAATTACAATCTCATTGTAATCGATTACATGATTCCCAGAACCACGATTCGTAACTTCAAGGACCTGGTAATCGATTACGCAACCCTGGTAATCGATTACCAATTGGACAGAACCTCCGTAATCGATTACCCATAAGTTGTAATCGATTACGTGATTCCTAGAAGCACCATTTCGTGACATCAGAGGCTTAGTAATCGATTACACCATTCTTGTAATCGATTACAAGCTAGACAAAATCTCGGTAATCGATTACACACAAGACGTAATCAATTACCAGATTTCCAGAATCACAATTTCATACCCTTAAGAGCTTGGTAATCGATTACAAGCCTCGTGTAATCGATTACCACGCGTAATCTTGCAGAAAAAAGAGTTCTCCAGGTCCTTTAACTTAAACCAAATCAATCATTATCATATTTAATCAACAAGTTACTCAAATATATCTTCAAATCATGCAAGAGGCATCAATAAATCATACAAACCCAACAAAATGCACTATCATGAAGAACAACATAAAAATGAGAGAACTTTATACATGGATTCAGAAATCAATAACAACACACATACAAGATATTCCCTTACTACCAAGATTGGTTGAAGAGGATCATCTCCCTCTTACCTATTTGGAAGACAACACAAGGAGTTACCTCTTCTTGCCCTAGATTTTTGTTTTCCCCTTCAAGAAGAACACCAATGTGAGCGATTTCCATAATGTCCACTCAAACCATGGAAAAAAATGAGTTCTTGATCACATAGGTGACCAAGAAAACGAAAATGAGAAGAAAGTGAAAGAAAGATGAAGACTTTACCTCCAAGCTCAAAGCTTTAGCTTCAATGGTGGGTGGAAGAAGAAGAAGAAGAAGAAGAAGAAGAAGAAGAAGAAGAAGAAGAAGAAGAAGAAGAAGAAGAAGAAGAAGAAGAAGAAGAAGAAGAAGAAGAAGAAGAAGAAGAGAAGAAGAAGAAGAAGAAGAAGAAGAAGAAGAACCAAAGGATGGCCATAAAAGAGAATGGCCTTGGAATGGTGCAAGAAGCAAGAAATCTTTGATGATGAAGTAAGAAATGGTGAATGTCTCCAGAAATGGGTGCACGGTGGAGAAAAGAAGAGAAGAGGAGAAGAAAGGGTGTTTGAAGAGAATGAGAAAAGAGAAAATATTAGGAAGATGAAAGTGAATATTGGGTTCCAATATTACCTCTGCCGTGGAGAAGAGTGAGGAGGGAAGAGAGAGAAAAATGTGTCCACAAGGAAACTTCTTGGAAGCTTCCTACAATGGGCTTTTAATTAACTCTATTTTTATTTTGAAAATAAGGCTAAAGGGGTTTGATGTAACACCCCAATTTTCAGAAAAATGTCCCGAATGTTCTGTTTGCTGTTTTTCAAGCTTTTGTGTAAAAGACCGTTGTGTCCCAAATACGTTTTACAGGCTAAAATTTTATTTAGTCTTTTTACTTAATTTGTTTCGAGACGGTAAAATAAAAGTTTTGTCAAGTTACTGTTTTAATTTTTCTGGGAGATATACAGACATATAATACTGTCTGTAATTTTATTTGAACGTTTTGGATGATTTGCTTCGTTGTGGAGAAAAATAGAAAAATAACCATTACGTCCCGATTGTACTATTTTTAATTTTTCTATATGTTACAGTGCTTAATATTACTGTCTGTGATTTTATTTGGACTTTTTGTGCGATTTGCTCGGGACGGGGAAAATAATATTTTTAAAATTTGGGAAATCTTGTTTTAATTATTCAGAAGCTGGGGATCTTACTAAACCCGATTCTGAATGATACTGCTTGTTAATCTTTTAATTTTTAGAATTTAACTGTCAAATAAAATAATTTTGTATTATTATAATATTATTTTATTAGTCAGTACAAATAAAATGACAGTGGACCCAGAAATGTTTTGCGGGACTCACGTTTAGTAAAAACAGTTAACTTAGTAGCTTAATTAAGCATCATTAGTAGTAGAACTTTCAAGAAATTGGTGACTAAGGTTAATGACTAGGCTAATTAGTGACTAAGCATGGTGACTAGGCTAATGACAATGCTAAAATCAACCAATGAGAGGTAAGCTTGCTAACCAAGTTTTAATCTTGACCTTTGATCTATCCTAAGGCTTGGATGAAGCCAAGCAAGGCTACACCTTGCATGCTTGAAGTCCACGGCCATTTGGCCTTTGCAAGACTAAAAATTCACTTCATCTTCATGCATTTTCTCTCTTCTCTCTCTTCCAAAAACCCTAAACTCCCTTGAAGCTTTCTTGAAGCTCTATTCGGCCAAACCCTATTCTATACCATCCAATCACTCAAAAATTTATCCAACCAAGTTTTCTAAACCTAAACACAATCCTAAGAACATCTCTAGTTGAGAGTTCTTGCAAAATCCTTCATTTGAAGCTTGGAAACCTACTTGGAAAATTTTACCTAGAAGGTGAAATTTCTTATTTTCCATTTCTAAACTCTTTTTCAAAGTTCTAAGCCATGATTTATCCATGGTTTGTAACACCCCAATTTTTAGAAAATGTACCGAATGTACTGTTTGCTGTTTTTCAAGCTTTCGTGTAAATGACCGTTGTGTCCCTATTTTACTGTTTCTCGATTTCTGCATGAAATACAAATATGTTTATATAGGCTCAAATTTTATTTGGTCCTTTTACGTAATTTGTTTCGAGACGGTAAAATAAAAATTTTTCCAAGCTACTGTTTTAATTTTTCTGGAAGATATACAGACAATTAATACTGTCTGTAATTTTATTTGAACTTTTTGGATGATTAGCTACGTTGTGGAAAAAATGGGAAAATGACCATTACGTCCCGAACGTGCTGTTTGTATTGTTTTTGCTGTTTTTAATTGTTTTCTACTTGATTTAGTATCCAATATTACTGTCTGTGATTTTATATGAACTTTTTGTGTGATTTGCTACGGGGCAGGAAAATAATATTTTTCCAAACCGGTAAAATCTGTTTTTAATTATTCAGAGGTGGGGGATCTTACTAAACCCAATTCTGAATGAGCCTAAAATTAATCTTTTAATTTTTAGGATTTTAGCTTGTCAAATAAAATAATTTTGTATTATTATAATATTATTTTATTAGTCAGTATAACTTAGTGACAGTGGACCCGAAAATGTTTTGCGAGACCCACGTTTAGCTAATACAGCTAACTTAGTAGCTTAATTAATCATCATTAGTGAAGGAACTTTCAAGAAACATGGTGACTCAGCTAATGACTAGGCTTAAGAGTTAATGAAGCTTAATGACTAAGCATGGTGACTATGCTTGAACCAACCAATAGGAAACAAGCTTGCTAACCAAGTTTTAATCTTAACCTTTGATGCATTCTAAGGCTAGGATGAAGCCAAGCCATGGACACCTTGCATGGAGTGATGTCTACGGCCAAGCCACCCTTGGAAGGCCATAATCACTTCATCTTTCATGCAACTTTCTCTCTTCTCTCTCTTCCAAAAATCCTAAACACCATTGAAGCTTTCTTGAAGCTATTTTCGGCCAAGCTTTGTTCCATATCATCCAACCACCCAAAATTCTATCTAACCAACTTTTCTAAACCTAAACACAATCCTAAGAACATCTCTAGTTGGGAGTTCTTGCAAAATCTTCCATTTGAAGCTTGGAAACCAACTTGGAAAATTCAACCAAGAAGGTGAAATTCCTAGTTTTTCTTTTCTAAATCCTTTTTCAAAGTTCTAAGCCATGATTTAGCCATGGTTTAGGTTCTCTTTTAATGGTCAGTAACTTGTAGTTTTGTTTAAGTTTGCTAGGTATTTTGAAGGAGAAAACCGTGACCTATGAGGAGTGAAAGAAATCCATTTGTCTTCATTTAAGGTAAGAGGAAGACAAATCTTATCACCTATGGATGGTGGTAAGAAGATGGAGTTTGATTTTGTGATTGTAGAATCCATAAGGATTCATGTTTGTGTTTGTTAGTAGCTTATTTGATGTGGTTGTGTATTTGTTAATAGCTTTCCTATTTGTGGTTTGTAATTAATTGCATGTCTACAAGCTTTAAGTTGCATGTCTATAAGCTTTGATAATATTGCATGTGTTAGAATTGCATGATAAAGTATAGAATTGCATGATAATGTATAGGATGTGAATAACATGTCAAGGAAATGCATGTGTGTTCCAAAGAACATTCCATGAGGCTCACGACCACTAATCAAATGGAGAACCAAAATGTTTTCTTAATTTTCTTAAAAGGGTATTTAATTAACCTAGGAGAATTAAGAAGATTTCAAGTTGATTAGATCAAAGAAAATGAATTTAGAAATCAAATGGTAAGACTTAGTATTTTCGGCCAACGTGCCCAAAATGAATGTGTTGATTTCAAAAAAACCATTTTCTAAAACAATGGTGAAATGAATTTAGTCAATACAATAAGTTTGACATATAGTTAGAAGATGAGAAATAATTTAGAAATCAATTTCAAAATATTTAGGAAATTCGGCCAACATGCCAAACCAAGTATCTATGGTTTCTAAAATTAAATCCAAACCTTTTCTAAGTATAAGGATGCAATATGTGTTAAAAAGAATTTTTCTAAAATGAGTTTTAAAGAAAAGAATCAATTAGAAATAAGTTTGAGAACTTAGAACTAATGATTTTGTTATTAGAAATGAAATACAGTAACTTTCAAAAATTTCTAACATATAGCTCATGCTGTATTTTGAAGCATGTTAGTAGTTTTCTAAAGGATTAAGTATATGGTTTAAAAATTTAATAAACAGAATTTTTACGGCAAAATTAGGAAACTATTAATATAATTTTCTAAACAAAATACTATCAATTTTTAGTAAAAACGGACAAATAAGATAGAAAAGATGTCCAAAAGACAGTATACGGTATAGAAAATATTATACGTAGCTTAAAAGTATTATTTATTATTTCTATTTATTTAAACAATAATTTTTAAGGAATTCGGTCAAGAAAATGATTTAAAAATCTTACGCGATTGAGAAAACGTATTAAAAATCCTACGCGATTTTGAAAACAAAAAAATATATTTACGCGATTTCAAAACGTTTATAAAAATGACGAGATTGTGAAAACGCGATAAAATTTCTACGCGATTGAACAAAACAAGATTTTTTCTGGAATTTTCTGTATTTTATGCTTGTCGGGAAAATGTGAACCCGTACAGGCTTTTGAGAATTTTTCGCTGTCGGGAAAATGTGAATCCGTACAGGCTTTCTATTTTTCTGCCGTTGAGGGCATATTCTTATCTTGAGGGCATTTTCATAATTTTATATTTTTGGAATTATGTATTGAGTTTATGCCAAATTTTTGGTGGATTGGTTGATGAGACGAAACACATCGTGTTGTCGATGCGATAAACGTAGTGTGGTTCATTGTTCTAATGGACTTGGAGACGTTAGTGTACGGTATCCCATATGTGGACAGTTGGTAGCTCCGCTGGGCCGTGGTAAACCGATAGCACACTAATGGACTCGACACGCATTATATTTAATCGAGATTTGTGAAGTCTAGTAGTACATTTGCCTGTAGTGCCACAACGTGAGACCGTGAACTACACCACGCCTGGATGATGGATTCTTGTGTCGTGGGGCTATAGACGCAACGTGTGACAGCGCAATAGTTGGTTGGGCAGCCGTGGTACTAATAGATTTTTACGAGTCATTCTCTCTGATATCTTTGTGTTTTTTTTAGCTCCATGGAGTAGGGTGTGTTTTATATTTATTTATTGGGATCTATTTATTTATTTTGTCTTATCTATTTATTTTTGTCTTATCTGTTTATTATATTGATATTGATTTATTTGTTTTTGTATTTATTTTATCTATTGTTATATTGTATCATTTGTTTCTTGTTTTATTTTATCTGTGATGGTATATTGTTGGGATATTTAAATCTTTTTGAATCTTTACACTACTCTGTTACTTGTTAATGTTATAGCTTTTCATAATGCATGAACTGTATATCTGTTATTTGTCGTCTTCTTATTGGCCATGTTTGTGGTGATTTTAGATTGTCTTACCTCTTTATTGTATGTGTTTTCTGTATATACCTGTTTATATGGTAAAGAGTTCGAGGAAGAGGAACAGCCTCTTGAGGTTCTGTACCCCGAGGAGGAGGAAGATCAGCTAGCCGACGACCAGTTTGACGATCAAGAACCATCTGATCATCCATACCCATTGGATTGATTAGTTTTGGTATGGCGGTGCCAGGATTTTTGGGGTTCGTGACTCTCGAGTTTCACGGTGGATCGCTATCATGGCACATGAGAGGAGATAGAGACTCTGTGACGTATGCGGGACGGATGACGGTGACCCTACGCCATAGATTTGATGACGAGCCAGTGATGACGACGACGGTGTTTCTGCATTTAGAGTTACCCTTATCCATTAGGCGTCATTGGGGTGGTGTATCCACTGAGCCTAGTGAGATGACACTCGTATCGACTGCGCGATCACATTATCGCCGAGAGTCGAGACATCCGGGATATTTGTCTCCTGATGATCATTTTCATGTTGAGAGTGATCCTTCAGAGGAGTAAATATGCATGATGTTTTTTTTGGGCGCGTCTGCGTATGTCTGTATATATTGACTCTTTTACTGTTTTTATTTACTGTTTCTGTTTAAATATTTGTAATTGTAGTTGTAAATTATTTGTATAACTTATAACTTGGAACATATGTATATTATGAGTGGTGTTGTTCTGTTTATTTTATGTTTTTCGCAATATTTTATTTTTAATAATCTGTTTAACAGGAATTATTTTACGACCCATATTATTATGTAATGAATGTTTTATAACTTGGGTAGATTTTATTTATTTATTTTATTTTTCTTTATATGTGTGGCATCCCCAAAGGGGTGTTACATGGTTTAAGCTCTCTTTTATGGTTAGTAATTTGTAGTTTTGTTTAAGCTTGATAGGTGACTTGGTGGAGTGAAACCGAAACCCTAGGAAAGGTGTGAAGGAGTGCTTGTCTTCATTTAAGGTAAGAGGAAGACTAATCTTATCATCTTGGGGTGGTGGTAAGAAGATGGAGATTGATTGTTGTGATTGTAGAATCCATAAGGATTCCTTTGTGTGTTTGTTAGTAGCTTATTTGTGTGTTTGTTAGTAGCTTTCCTATTTGATGTTTGTAATAATTTGTATGAAGTTACATGTCTACAAGCTTTGATAATTTGTATGTGTTAGAAATGTATGATAATTTATAGGATGTGAATAACATGCCAATGATTGCATGAGTGTTCCAAAGAGCACATCAATGAGGCTCACGACCATTAACCAAAAATGGAGAACCAAAATGTTCTCATCATTTTCTTAAAATGTGATTTAATTAACATAGGCAAATTATCAAGATATAAAATTGTTTAGATGAAGGAAAATGAATTTAGAAATCAAATGACACAAGTGTATGTTTCGGCCAACATGCCAAACTAAGTATCCATGATTTCTAAAATCAAATCCAAACCATTTTCAAGTATAAAGATGCAATATATGTTAAAAAGAATTTTTCTAAAATGAGTTTTGAAGAAATGAATTGATTAGAATTAAGTTTAAGAAATTAAAATTTATGATTTTATTGTTAGAAAGGAAATACAGTAACTTTTGAAAATTTCTAACATATGGCTCATACTGTATTTTGAAGCATGTTAGTAATTTTCCAAAAGGATTAAATTATACGGTTAAAAAAATTAAGTAAATAGAATTTTTACGGAAAAATTAGAAAATCATTATTATAATTTTCTAAACAAAATACTGTCAATTTTTAGTAAAAACGGACAAATAAGATAGAAAGGATGTCCAAAAGACAGTATACGGTATAGAAAATATTTTACATAGTTTAAACGTATTATTTATTATTTCTGTTTATTTAAACAGTAATTTTTAAGGGATTTAGATAAGAAAATGATTTAAAAATCTTACGCGATTGAGAAAACGTATTAAAAACTCTACGCGATTTATAAAACAAAAAAATAGATTTACGCGATTTAAAAACGTTTGTAAAAACGACGAGATTGTGAAAACGCGATAAAATTTCTACGCGATTGACCAAAACGGTATTTTCTGTATTTTTCTGCTGTCGGGCTATGAGGTGAACCCGTACAGGCTTTGGAACAGTATTTGTCCGGTGGGACTTACTGTATCTTTTTATCTTTGAGGATATATTTTAATGAGGGTATTTTGGTAATTTCTAATTTTTAGATCATATATTGAGTTTATGCCAATTTTTGGTGGATTGGTTGACGAGGTGAATCACATCGTGTTGTCGATGCGATAAACGTAGTGTGGTTCATTGTCTTTATGAACTTGGAGACGTTAGTGTACGAGATCCCATATATGGACAGTCGGTCGCTCCGCTGGGCCGTGGTAACCGATAACACACTAATGGACTCGACACGCACTATATTTAATCAAGATTTCGTAAAGTCTAATAGTACATTGCCTGTAGTGCCATAACATGAGACCGTGAACTACACCACGCCTTGGACAGTGGGATCCATGTGTCGTGGGGCTATAGACGCAACGTGAGATAGCGCAATAGTTTGGTTGGGCAGCCGTGGTACTAATAGATTTTACGGGTCATTCTCTTTGATATCTATATGTGTTTAGCTCCATGGAGTAGGATCGTGCCATATTGCATAAGATTATATCTTGGATATTATTTTATTTTATCTGTTTATTTTTGTCTGGTTATTGTTATGATAAATTGTCTATTTCTTATTTTATTTTATCTGTGATATTATTTTATCTGTGATATTATGTGTTGTTGTGACATTTAAATCTTTATACTATCCTGTTATTAATTACTGTTATAGCTTTTTATATTGCATGAACTGTATATCTGTTGTTTGTCGTTTTCTTATTTACCATGTTTGTGATGATTTTAGATTGTCTTACCTCTTTATTGTATGTGTTTTCTGTATATATTTATTTACGTGGTAAAGAGTTTGAGGAAGAGGAACAACCGCTTGAGATTTTGTATCCTGAGGAGGAAGAAGAAGCGACAAGTCGAAGATCGCATCTGACGACCAAGAACCATCTGATCATCCATATCCATTGGGTGATTTGTTTGGGTATGGCGGTGCCAGGATTTTTGGGTTTTGTGCAACTTGAGTTTCACGGTGGATCGTTAGCTTGGCATCTGCGGGGAGATAGAGACTCAGTGACTTATGTGGGACGGTTGACTGTGTCCCTACGTCATACGTTTGATGGAGAGCCAGTTATGTCGACTACTGTGTTTTTGCACTTAGAGTTGCCTTTATCTCTTAGGCGTTATTGGGGTGGTGTGTCCACTGAGCCTAGTAAGATGAGTATCGTTTCGACTACGCGGTCTCGTTTCCGCCGAGTGTCGAGGCATCCTGGATATTTATCTTCTGATGAGTTTCCTGAGAGTGATCCATCAGAGGGTTAAATGTTTATGATGTGTATTTTGGGCGCGTCTGCGTATGTATATATTAACTCTTTACTGTTTTTGTTTACTGTTTTTGTTTAAATATTTGTAGTTGTAGTTGTAAATTATTTGTATAACTTATAACTTGGACCATATGTATATTATGAGTGATGTTGTTCTGTTGGTTTTATATTTCCGCGTTATTTTATTTAATAATATTCTGTTTAACAGGAATTATTTTACAACCCGTATTAGTACGTAACAAATGTTTTACAACTTGGGTAGATTTTATTTATCTTTCTTTTATTTTCTTTATATATGTGACATCCCCACATGGGTGTTACATTAGTTGGTATCAGAGCCCAAGTTATAGTCTTTTGGGGTTGTGGTTGGGTCTGTTTTTGTTTGTGCTGTATGATTCTCTGTGATTTACTCCCGAAAAGATGTATCTAATTTTGTTTTGCTTTGTTTGAGGAAAGAAGATGTCTGGACGAGGTAGAGGACGTGCAAACGTGAATCGTGATGTGGACCCTATGATTGCGGCTGCTGAAGCTATGCAGCGGATGGCTGAAGTATTACGCACAGAACCGAGAGCGACTCAACAAAGAAGATGCTATCGTGCGATGCCCTAAATTTATCTGAATTTAGGCGCCACAATCCGCCACAGTTTAGAGGCGAGGTTGATCCGGAGAAAGCAAGCCAATGGATACAAGACTTGGAGAGAATTTTTGAAGGAATGAGATGCACAGATGATAAGAAGGTGACTTATGCTGTTTTTATGCTAAGAGGAGATAGAGAACATTGGTGGAGAGGAACCCGCCGAGTATTGCAGGCTGAAGGGACTGAAATTACATGGGAAGTATTTTCTAATGCTTTTCTGGAGAAATATTTTCCTGCGAGTGCTAGGCATGCCAAAGAAATGGAATTTCTTGGTTTGCGACAGGGAAATATGACGGTGAATGAGTATGCCACAAAGTTTGAGAGCTTGTCTCAGTTCTCAGATTATGCTCAAACCCGGCAAGATGATGTGTGGAGATGTCGGAAGTTTGAATCAGGTTTAAGAGTGGAATTGAAACGAGGAGTGCTATCCTTGGGAATGACTCAGTTTCATGCTTTGGTTGATGCATGTGCGCGACTTGAGGAATTAGAGCCGTCGCGAGATCAGAGGAATCGTAACTTTGGGCCGACAAGGTTTCAGAGAGGTGGAGGTAGTAATACGAATCGGTTTTAGCGCAAGCCGTATTCTAGACCATCAGGGAGTCAATCTCAACGACCACCAGTTGGGGGAAATGCAAGTGGTAGTGGAGCTGGACAGAGAGTAGCGTTCACGCCGATATGTTTTAAGTGCGGAAAGAAAGGCCATATCTCTCCGGAGTGCACGATTAAAGGGACAGTTTGTTTTAACTATAAACAACCTGGGCACATGTCGAAGGATTGTACTCAGCCGAAAAGGAAACCTGTTGTTCGTTATGTTCGTGCTAATCAGCAGAAATCAGGAAGTACTCAACCGAGATCTGGAGGGCGTGTATATACTATGACGGGAACTGAAGTTTCTACGTCTGATGATCTTATACAAGGAGAAGATGACATTGGAGGTAATCTTCTGACTGTGTTATATGATTCTGGTGCTACACACTCATTTATTGCATATGATTGTGTGGAAAGATTGAAGTTGCCTGTGTCTTATCTGAATGTTAAATTGAGTATATCTACGCCAACTGCTAAACCTGTAATTGCATCAAAGATATGTTTGGATTGTCTTATTGTTGTGAAGGACCGTAAGTTTTTGGTTAACTTGATTTGTTTACCTCTTGTTGAGATAGATGTAATCTTAGGGATGGACTAGTTATCTTCTAACCATATCCTTATAGATTGTGCAAGTAAAACCATAGTTTTTCCTAAGGAAGAAAAGTCTGGATTCTTGACTGCTGCTAAGGTCAAATCTTTGTTAAGAGATGGAGCTCAGGGATATATGGTATTATCTTCTCTAGAAGTTAAGAATGAGAAGGATGTGAATACTATTCCTGTTGTCAATGAGTTTCCAGAAGTTTTTCCTGATGACGTACCTGGTTTGCCACCTGAGAGGGAGATCGAGTTTTCAATTGATTTAGTACTAGGAGCAGGTCCTATCTCAATTGCACCATACCGTATGTCGCCAACAGAGTTGGAAGAGCTGAAAAAGCAATTGGTGGAACTGTTGGAGAAACAGTTTGTGCGACCTAGTGTTTCACCATGGGGTACGCCAGTGCTTTTGGTCAAGAAGAAAGATGGAACTTCTCGGCTTTGTGTGGATTATCGTTAGCTGAACAAGGTGACTATCAAGAATAAATATCTGCTTCCAAGAATTGACGATTTAATGGATCAGTTAAGAGGAGCTGTGGTATTTTCCAAGATAGATCTGAGATCAGGTTATCACCAGATTCGTGTTAAGGGGGAAGATGTACCGAAAACCGCTTTTCTAACTCGTTATGGACATTATGAGTATCAGGTAATGCCATTCGGGGGTGACGAATGCTCCTGCCATATTTATGGATTATATGAACAGGATTTTTCGTCCGTATCTAGACAGATTTGTCGTTGTCTTTATCGATGACATTCTGATCTATTCTCAATCTAAGGAAGAGCATGCTGAACATCTAGGTATTGTTCTTTAGATTTTGAAGGAAAAGCAGCTATATGCAAAATTGGCTAAGTGTGAATTCTGGTTGGAAAAAGTTCAGTTTCTAGGTCACGTAATTTTGAAATAAGGTATTGCGGTAGACCCATCTAAAGTGGAGACTGTTTTACAGTGGGAAAGGCCTAAGACGGTAACAGAAGTTCGAAGTTTTGTTGGACTTGCTGGTTATTACCAGAGGTTTATCGAAGGTTTTTCGAAGATTGCTAGACCGCTTACACAACTTACGAGGAAAAGTCAAGCTTTTGAATGGACGGAAGAACGTGAAGCCAATTTTCAAGAGTTAAAGAAGAGGTTAACAACTGCACCTGTGTTGATCTTGCCAGATTCTAAGAGATCTTTTGATGTGTATTGCGATGCTTCTTATCAAGGGTTAGGTTGCGTTTTGATGCAAGATCGGAATGTTGTGGCGTATGCTTCTCGTCAGTTGAAGGTTCATGAGAGGAATTATCCAACGCACGATTTGGAATTGGCCGCGGTGGTTTTTGCTCTGAAAGTGTGGAGGCATTTTCTGTATGGAGCGTTGTTCAATGTCTTTAGTGATCACAAGAGTCTAAAGTACTTGTTTGATAAAAAAGAATTGAATATGAGGCAAAGGCGATGGTTGGAATTCTTAAAGGATTATGATTTTCAACTCCAATACCATCCGGGAAAAGCTAATGTGGTAGCTGATGCCTTGAGTAGAAAAGTACTTAGTGTTTCAACAATGATGATCAAGGAAGAGGAATTAATCACTAAATTCTGAGATTTATGGTTGTCAGTGGAGTTTCTACCTGAAAGAGTTCGTTTATATAAGGTCGTGATCATAAACGAATTTCTTGATGTAGTCCGAGATAAACAAAAGGAAGACGTGTTTTTACAAAATGAGAGAGAATTGTTAAAGCAAGGTCATAAGGCGACGGTAGAGGAAGGAGCAGATGGAATCTTAAGGTTTAAGGGAAGAATTTGTATGCCTGATGATTCTGAATTAAAGAAGTCGATCCTAGATGAAGCTCATACTAGTGACCTGAGTTTACATCCGGGGATGACCAAGATGTACCAAGACTTAAAAAGGTTGTTTTGGTGGCCAAGGATGAAAAGAGACGTAGCAGAATATGTGGAGTCTTGTTTCGTTTGTCAGAAAGCGAAAGTGGAACATCAGAGACCAGCTGGAATGTTGCAACCGTTATCTATCCCAGAGTGGAAATGGGATAGTATCTCGATGGATTTCGTTACTGGTTTGCCGAAGATGAGGAAAGGTCATGATTCAATATGGGTTATAGTCGATAGGCTTACTAAATCGGCTCATTTCTTGCCAATTAATATTAAGTATGCATTGGAAAGATTAACCCAGTTGTACATTAGTGAGATTGTCAGATTACATGGTGTACCTACATGTATAGTTTCTGACAGAGATCCGAGGTTTACGTCAAGGTTTTGGCGAAGTCTGCAAGAAGCTATGGGAACTAAGTTGCGACTGAGTTCGACGTATCATCCGCAGACTGACGGTCAGACAGAGAGAAATATACAGTCTTTAGAAGATCTATTACGTGCTTGTGTTTTGGAGCAACGAGGAAGTTGGGATGAATTTTTATCTTTGATAGAATTCACCTACAACAATAGTTTTCACTCAAGCATAGGGATGGCACCCTATGAGGCATTGTATGGAAGGCGATGTCGAACACCGTTATGTTGGTATCAAGATGGGGAAAGCATGACTGTTGGACCAGATCTTGTACAACAGACTACGGAGAAGGTAAAGATGATACAAGAGAATATGAGGACGACGCAAAGCAGACAAAAGAGTTATGCGGATAAATGAAGACGACCTCTTGAGTTTGAGGAGGGTGAACATGTGTTTCTAAGAGTTACTCCTACGACCGGTGTCGGAAGAGTTATTAAGTCTAAGAAGCTTACTCCTAAGTTCATTGGACCGTATCAGATTATCCGACGTATAGGTCCTGTAGCGTATCAGATTGCTTTGCCGCCTTTTCTATCAAATATGCATGATGTATTTCATGTATCTCAGTTACGGAAATATATACCGGATCCAACGCATGTTATACAACCGGATGAAGTACAGTTGAAGGATAATTTGACTTACGAGACTTTACCTGTTAGAATAGAGGACAGAAAGGTAAAGCAGCTTCGAGGGAAAATGATCGAGCTAGTGAAGGTCATATGGAATGATGTGACAGGTGATGCTACCTGGGAGCTGGAAGATAAAATGAGGGATCAGTATCCTCATTTGTTTTGATGTGCAGCGAATTTCGAGGACGAAATTTTTATTTGTTCGGGAGAGTTGTAACACCCCAATTTTTAGAAAAATGTCCCGAATGTTCTGTTTGCTGTTTTTCAAGCTTTTGTGTAAAAGATCGTTATGTCCCTATTTTACTGTTTCTTGTTTTTCTGTATGAAATACAAATACGTTTTACAGGCTATGTAACACCCCTTGATGTAGCAACCGAAGCATAATCGTCATTACACCACAGTTCCTAAATCTAGGCGTGTCACAGTCATGATAACAGTAACTTAAATTCTCAAGAGTCTATATATATATTTTTTTTGAATATTTGCATAGGTAGAAAATATGAGCCTCGAATGAAATATAAATGTATTCAAGCCATGATACAACCACTGAAATAATATCATATCTCTTATACATATATATATATAGTCAATTTACATAAATCACTGATGACATAGAATATAATAATTACAGAGTCCAATAAGATACAGCGGGAATAAAACACTAAAAGGGGGAAAAGTAGTGACCCAGGGATAGGTACTACTAGCAGACAAAGCCGCAACCCCATATACACGTACGACGCCCGGAGTCCCAGTCAACAAGTCAGGCATCAATGCCTCCACGCAACTGCACTCGTACGTAGCCGAAGAAACCTTGTCCAAACGCCCAATCCAATCAACCAAAATGTGGTCCTTCCTTATCTTCCTCACGATCTTTTATCAATATAAGTATAAAACAGACATACAAGGATATAGGAAAGAGGTGAGACACCCATCCTTCATTACCATTATGGCAGTAAGAAAACGACACGGCGCAGAGTGCCCATAAAGCAATACAGTTCATATATTTATCAACGGCAACAACGGAATTTATAACAAAAGCAATGCAATTGTAAGTAATAATAAGAATTAAAAATAACAACGATATTTATAGTAAAGTAGAACAACAACAGGCAATAGCAGGTAGATCACAATAGTAATTCCAGAAATCAGCACAACAATCAAATAATCATTTACAGGTATTCATGCTCAACAGTTTATAAGACCAATAATGAATGATGCACAATGCATGCTTTCCCAATTCCTACTCCATGGAGCTAGACTCAATCAAGCGGAGAGAAAGATCAGGAGACATGTACGTAACTCACTGCCGAGGCCAGTGCTATCAATGAATTTTCTCATGCGCAAATCATGGCATTGTACAGACATTCTACACTAGATCACGATATAGGATAGTGTCAAGTCCGGATCGTCAGTGTGTTTGCATCGGTTTGCCCCACGGCACAGAGGAGCTCTAAACTGTCCATGTGGAGGACCCGCACCCCGACGCCCCCGAGGTCATAACACGACCCACACTTGTCTATTCGCACCCGCACTAAGGTGTGTTCAATCTCCTAGTCAACTAGGCCTTACAACAGTCCACAAGGACAATCACAATGCATAAGACACTATGCATGCACATGTATGATCCACAATTTCATACAATCTCATAATATGCCACATTTAGGCCAATATAAGCATCAATGTATACATGGTCACTCACATGGACCCATAACAACATAATATCAATATCAAGTAAATCAATGCATCATTAGGTTCATTATGAATCCTAACTTAGAATTTATTCCTCTTTTCAAGGTTCATGACCAAATCCAATTCTTGCAACTAGCTTAATATTCCAAGGCAACTCGATTTCCTATAACTTGTAAATTAATTAAGCTATTAAGCCTCACACTCTCTTGTTCTTCACTCACTTAGAATCACCTTAAGTTTTACAATGGTCTCACTCTTAGTCTTCTAAAATTTATGAAGTCTTGACTACACTAAATTCTTCCAATTTATTGGTTGTCCATTTATTACATAGGTTTCTAATTACCTAATCACTTATGCTTCCAAATTTTCCAAACCACATACTTACCTAAAACTTGCCCTAGAGGCCGTGGCCTCACAATGGTTACAATCCCAAATTCTCTCAAGTCATCATACTACATGTCATTCCCTTAATTCATTTAAGTGTTCACTTATCAAATTAGCTCACCAAGAACCCTAATCTTTATGCCTCAAAACCGTAGCCATCATTTAGGCTTCAATCTCAAACTTTTCTTCCATTAAATTCTATTTTGTCACTTGATTAATTCTAGTCTAATGCTTGTTACACATTAACCATAATTTATCCAATTTTCACCCTAAAAACAGTAGCCCTCCAAGAGAGATTCCCAAATATTTTTCTTCCATTTCCAATCACATAATCCAATCCAACATACCATTATATACAACAAATCAATCTAAGGTCACAATTATCACATTATATGTTACACTCTTAATTCACTTAAATTTAGATCATCAAAATCAATCCATTTGTCTCTTTACCAAGACCAAAACCGTGGCACCCCTCTTGGGTATTAAACCCTCAAAGTCTTCCATTCGTTAGTGTTAATACTATCATTCAATCTTTGATTAGATAAGTCTTATTTCACTTGTATACAAAACCAATATTCACCCCTAATTTCTAATCAAAACCGTGGCACCATGTTGAGATAGGAAACTCCAAATTTTCCATTTAACAACCCCAACATGATCAAGCACAATTAATATATCAAACATATTCAATAGCATAATCAAGTATCAATCAAATTCAAGAATACTAAATCATACAAAATTTATAATTCAAGCAAGCATACAAAGAGCATACAAGGATGGATTCCTCCATCAACACACATACAAGTCTCCTCACCACCATAAGTGGTTGAAGTGAGTAGTCTCCCTCTTACCTAGAGGAGACAATGCAAGAAAACAACTCCTTGGTTCCTTGATTTGTAATTTTCGGATTCCACCTTCAAGAGAACCATAAAGTGGTCAAATTCTCATATTTACAAATTTAAAGCTTGAAAAGAATGATCCTTGGTCACATAGGTAACCAAGGAAAACGAAAATGAGAAGAAAATGGGGAGAAATCAAGAATCTTTACCTTGGAAGACAATGGAGACATGGTTGGATTTTGAGCAAACCTTCCAAACGAAACTTGTAGAGAAGATGAAGATGAGTGTATAAATGTGTTTAGTGGAGAGAAAAATTAAAAAGCTTGGCCATCCATGGAAGAGTGATTTTCGGATTTGAAGAAGGAGGGGTAGAAAAGTTGGATTTTTGAAGAGATTTTCTAAAGAGAAATTGTAGAGGAGGTTAAGAGAAGTCTAGAAATGGTGTTTATGGAGAGAAAAGTGAAGAAGAGACTCTCTAATGGTGGCTGGAATTTTCGGATCTAAGAGGAGGAAGAAGAGAAGAGGTGGAGAGAAAATGGAGATAGAAATGGAAAATGGAGAAACTTTCTACACAAAGAAGGTAGAGGAGGTGAAGGCAAATGTAGAAATGGGCTTGGAGAGGAGAAAAGATGAACAAAAATGGAGGAAGGAGGGGCTGCAATTTCGTGCTCATGGTGGAGGTAGAGAGAGAAGGAGGAGAAAAGATGAAGAAGATGAAGTGAAGAGAGAGAAAGTGATAGGTAAAGTGAATTAGGGTTTGGTGGTTTTAGGTTAAGTGTGGATGAGTTACATTTTTGCCCTCCTTGGCATGAGTGGGCTGCTGAATAGAGAAGAGAGTGAGGAGAAAAAATTGGCTTCTCATGCAAACCAAGGGTAATTGGGTCATTTGGTGGTCAAAGTTTCTCAAAGAAGCTTTGAAAAGTACACAAATTTGAATTAAAGTGGGATTGATTTGACATAAAGTAGATTGCATTGGGATAAGGTGATAGGATTTCTAATGCATGCTATTATCCAATGGATAATAGTTACAGATTGATGAAGTCAAGTATTTAATTAATCGATGGATGAATTTTTCATTTGTATTGATTTATTTTTATCGTTAGAATTTCTCGAAAATTATGAAACCTCGTAAACTGTGTCAAGTCTCGGGTTTAGTAAGATCCACCGTCGACATGTCCATAGTCCAAGGTTCTCAGAGAAAACATCGCGTTTCTCTGGTTTCTCTTTCAGCCACAAGACGTAAAACGAAGAATATATTAAAATATTCGACGGTTCCGGACAATTCCCAGAAAATTCCCAAAAATTGCAAATATTATAAAACGACTATTCGTCATATAATTTTCCAATTTTTGAAGCACTACAGTCGTTTTCACGACTATGCTCGAGTTTCACGCAAAACGAAGAGTATATTAAAATATTCATCGTTTCCGAAAAATTCTAAAAAAATTCACATAAATCACAAATATTAGAAAATGACTATTGGCGGTGAAATAATTAGTTTCCGGAGCGTTACACTGACCTCAGCAATTCTCAGCTCAGTGCGCACGTAAAACGAGGAATATATTAAAATATTCTGCGTTCTCAGAAAAATCCAGAAAAATTCTAGAAAATCCTAAATATTGTAAAATGATCATTTATTCTGAAATTATTAATTTTCGGGATGTTACAACACTCCCCTTCAAATAGAAATTTCGTCCTCGAAATTTTCATCCCTTAGATCAAACATTAACGTGTTCCTTCATCTTATTTTCTTACCCTCAGATTGTGTCTCTAGTTACGTCAATTTAGATCACTCTTACCAACGCTATCTCCATATCTTTGCGTTGCTTTATTCTTCTATTCTCAATCTTCACGAGAAGTTTCTCATAAATCAGACTCTCTCTGAATTGCACCGGGTTTAGTTTGATGACGTGGCTGGATCGGTGACATACTTTCGCGATCGTGACATATGGAAGATATCATGGAGATTTAGAAAGAAATGATGACAGAATCTGTGGACAGGTTATTGAACCAAACCTGAAACGAAATTTGATATAGTCCAAAAAATTTTGGAATGGGTTTATTAGTGACCCAGACAGGACGACACTGAAACTAGACGTCATACTCCTTCAAAAACTCTAATCACCTTTCCTGTCTCATGTTCAACCCCCTTTTTTTTTTCCGAATGGATACTTCAGGTCCTTGTGATTGCTAAAGGCGTTGATCGTAGCAAGTGTCTCCATATTCTCAGAGAAATTTTAACTACGACTAGCACCAAACCGTGAGTTAGGCAATTCCCAATGCGTCTTTAACTACCTTGAGGTGTAAGTCACAACCTTCCTAACCTTGCATGAACACATATCCTAGATTTTAATATGAAGCATAAAATTCTCCAAACAGTTCCCTGGGATCAGGTAGAACCAAATCTGACAAGCATTTGAATGTCTCCTCGACCTTTAAAACCTTTCTTCACACGCGTTAGTCCATAGAAGTTTTTATTCTCTTCTTGCAAACTGAGCAAAATATCCAGCTATCTTGGAGGATCCATTGATACTCCTTCAATCTTTGTGTCTTCTTCGATAAAACTAACTAATTCCACCAGTTATGTGTCTCTTTTACGGTCTCCGATCTTTCCTTTTGAAGAACTGCTTCAATCTCTTGGAAATCCACAACAATCCCTCCGTTTGGAATTTCATGATCCAAAACTGAACCTTCTCAATTAAGAATCCATACTCTGATACTTTGGCATTTGCTCTCTCCCCTTTAAAGTCAGGAAAACTATGCCGAGATGTCCAACGTGTATCTCTATATTTTCGAGAATAGATAAGAATGTCATCATTAATGACAATGAAAATTCTGTTCTAGGTAAGGACAAAAGATACAATTCATGTCACTCATGAATACAACAAGAGGATTTGTTATTCCGAACGGCATCACGAGACACCCATAATGCCCATAGCGCATTCGAAATCATTTCGGGGACATTCTCAATCTCCCGCGAATTTAATGATGACCAGGACGTACATCTTTCTCCGAGGATACTCACCCTTGATCATAATCTCGTTCGTTTGACGATGGTGTTCATCTCACTGAGATGTCCCATTCTTCTCCTTAACTGACAGCACTGTAGTTCATCACAAGAAACTTACTGACTACAATGGTGACAGTCATATTCCCTTTTCTTCTGTCCTCTGCAAAAGGTAACACGTATCCTTGGATTTCTTTTCCCTCGCAAAGCTTCAACTTTGTTGGCCGTTACGAATATCAGGAGTCTTAATTCTGAAAACTAATAGGGTTTTCATTGGAATGGTTTAGCAGGATATAGCTAGAAAATGATCAATCAGTTCCTAAATCATGAACTTTAATCAATGCGATTTTAGGTAAACAAGATAGATCAATAGAAAGTTCAATCTTTATGGGAAGTAGGATAGATCAAATAAACTCAAGTGTCAAGATAAGTCTTAACGACGGAAATGGAAATAACTAAGTCGAAGATATGAAAGATACGGATGAATCCAAATGATTCATGCAGCTACGAATTGAAAAAGGAAGGGTTACCCCCCCAGAATTCATACAGCATGATTACAGGGTCACCATTTGAGGCATAACTTCCCTTGTTGAGATCTCCAGATGTTGAGGTCTGATTGGATCTACTACTACTAGCACTTTCCCCATGGGCTGGGCGTTGTTGTTACTTTCTCGGTACCCGTGAATGTAGTTCCCGTTTAACTTGTTAGCTTTTCCATTATTCCTCCTTTGGAATCTAGGTAGTCCATGGTTATCCCAAGTTTGACTTTCCTTCAACAGATTTTAAACCATAACTTCCAATTCTC
This sequence comes from Ormosia emarginata, assembly GCA_029884605.1. Lineage (NCBI taxonomy): Eukaryota > Viridiplantae > Streptophyta > Magnoliopsida > Fabales > Fabaceae > Ormosia > Ormosia emarginata. The sequence continues at coordinate 3,684,194 of JAQQTP010000023.1, forward strand.
ATTACTGTGCGGTCCTCTGATCTTGGTGAATTGTCACATCAGCTATCCTTCATATTTCTCCTGCGATCGCAACCATACTTCGATGGTCTTATCCTATGCTCATATGTGTAAGTCTGCCACGAGCCGGTGTCCTTCTCCGAAGACAGACCAATCATAACACAATAAAACAAACGTAATTATTTCAAACAATATTGCCTCCCTTCGGAATCCAAACACAAAGAGTCACACAATGCACACCATTCAAGCAAGACAAACTAATTTATGAATCTTAACAGTTTCCAGCCCGAACTTCTTCGTTCTGCCTCCACAGTGTAATCTCTCGTAAGTTGTCCGCTTCCAAACTGCTTCACGAACCTAACTTACACCAGCTATTTCTTTCTCCAGAAGATCGATTTTCCAAAATCCTTTGATCTCCTCACAAAAGGATTCCTATTTTCCAAACACAGTACGCCTAGGAGAAGTCATAGTTTCCTGTACACACAGAACATTACATATTGAGTAGGCCAGTCCTCAACATCATGTAACTGCATAACAGTAGCTATCAACATTCAACCTACGGCAAGTCATGCATTCCTTTCCCATCATCTCAATCAAGAGACAAGGAAGTGCACAACAGACCAAATTCTAATATGCCTAAACATAGCAAGTCCATACCCCAGCTCAACAGGATGAACTGCTCTGATACCACCTAATGTAACACCCCTTGATGTAGCAACCGAAGCATAATCGTCATTACACCACAGTTCCTAAATCTAGGCGTGTCACAGTCATGATAACAGTAACTTAAATTCTCAAGAGTCTATATATTTTTTTTTTGACAATTTGCATAGGTAGAAAATATGAGCCTCGAATGAAATATAAATGTATTCAAGCCATGATACAACCACTGAAATAATATCATATCTCTTATACATATATATATATAGTCAATTTACATAAATCACTGATGACATAGAATATAATAATTACAGAGTCCAATAAGATACAGCGGGAATAAAACACTAAAAGGGGGAAAAGTAGTGACCCAGGGATAGGTACTACTAGCAGACAAAGCCGCAACCCCATATATATGTACGACGCCCGGAGTCCCAGTCAACAAGTCAGGCATCAATGCCTCCACGCAACTGCACTCGTACGTAGCCGAAGAAACCTTGTCCAAACGCCCAATCCAATCAACCAAAATGTGGTCCCTCCTTATCTTCCTCATGATCTTTTATCAATATAAGTATAAAACAGACATACAAGGATATAGGAAAGAGGTGAGACATCCATCCTTCATTACCATTATGGCAGTATGAAAACGACACGGCGCAGAGCGCCCATAAAGCAATACAGTTCATATATTTATCAGCGGCAACAACGGAATTTATAACAAAAGCAATGCAATTGTAAGTAATAATAAGAATTAAAAATAACAACGATATTTATAGTAAAGTAGAACAACAACAGGCAATAGCAGGTAGATCACAATAGTAATTCCAGAAATCAGCACAACAATCAAATAATCATTTACAGGTATTCATGCTCAACAGTTTATAAGACCAATAATGAATGATGCACAATGCATGCTTTCCCAATTCCTACTCCATGGAGCTAGACTCAATCAAGCGGAGAGAAAGATCAGGAGACATGTCTGTAACTCGGCTGCCGAGGCCAGTGCTATCAATGAATTTTCTCATGCGCAAATCATGGCATTGTACAGACATTCTACACTAGATCACGATATAGGATAGTGTCAAGTCCGGATCGTCGGTGTGTTTGCATCGGTTTGCCCCACGGCACAGAGGAGCTCTAAACTGTCCATGTGGAGGACCCGCACCCCGACGCCCCCGAGGTCATAACACGACCCACACTTGTCTATTCGCACCCGCACTAAGGTGTGTTCAATCTCCTAGGCAACTAGGCCTTACAACAGTCCACAAGGACAATCACAATGCATAAGACACTATGCATGCACATGTATGATCCACAATTTCATACAATCTCATAATATGCCACATTTAGGCCAATATAAGCATCAATGTATACATGGTCACTCACATGGACCCATAACAACATAATATCAATATCAAGTAAATCAATGCATCATTAGGTTCATTATGAATCCTAACTTAGAATTTATTCCTCTTTTCAAGGTTCATGACCAAATCCAATTCTTGCAACTAGCTTAATATTCCAAGGCAACTCGATTTCCTATAACTTGTAAATTAATTAAGCTATTAAGCCTCACACTCTCTTGTTCTTCACTCACTTAGAATCACCTTAAGTTTTACAATGGTCTCACTCTTAGTCTTCTAAAATTTATGAAGTCTTGACTACACTAAATTCTTCCAATTTATTGGTTGTCCATTTATTACATAGGTTTCTAATTACCTAATCACTTATGCTTCCAAATTATCCAAACCACATACTTACCTAAAACTTGCCCTAGAGGCCGTGGCCTCACAATGGTTACAATCCCAAATTCTCTCAAGTCATCATACTACATGTCATTCCCTTAATTCATTTAAGTGTTCACTTATCAAATTAGCTCACCAAGAACCCTAATCTTTATGCCTCAAAACCGTAGCCATCATTTAGGCTTCAATCTCAAACTTTTCTTCCATTAAATTCTATTTTGTCACTTGATTAATTCTAGTCTAATGCTTGTTACACATTAACTATAATTTATCCAATTTTCACCCTAAAAACCGTAGCCCTCCAAGAGAGATTCCCAAATATTTTTCTTCCATTTCCAATCACATAATCCAATCCAACATACCATTATATACAACAAATCAATCTAAGGTCACAATTATCACATTATATGTTACACTCTTAATTCACTTAAATTTAGATCATCAAAATCAATCCATTTGTCTCTTTACCAAGACCAAAACCGTGGCATCCCTCTTGGGTATTAAACCCTCAAAGTCTTCCATTCGTTAGTGTTAATACTATCATTCAATCTTTGATTAGATAAGTCTTATTTCACTTGTATACAAAACCAATATTCACCCCTAATTTCTAATCAAAATCGTGGCACCATGTTGAGGTAGGAAACTCCAAATTTTCCATTTAACAACCCCAACATGATCAAGCACAATTAATATATCAAACATATTCAATAGCATAATCAAGTATCAATCAAATTCAAGAATACTAAATCATACAAAATTTATAATTCAAGCAAGCATACAAAGAGCATACAAGGATGGATTCCTCCATCAACACACATACAAGTCTCCTCACCACCATAAGTGGTTGAAGTGAGTAGTCTCCCTCTTACCTAGAGGAGACAATGCAAGAAAACAACTCCTTGGTTCCTTGATTTGTAATTTTCGGATTCCACCTTCAAGAGAACCATAAAGTGGTCAAATTCTCATATTTACAAATTTAAAGCTTGAAAAGAATGATCCTTGGTCACATAGGTAACCAAGGAAAACGAAAATGAGAAGAAAATGGGGAGAAATCAAGAATCTTTATCTTGGAAGACAATGGAGACATGGTTGGATTTTGAGCAAACCTTCCAAACGAAACTTGTAGAGAAGATGAAGATGAGTGTATAAATGTGTTTAGTGGAGAGAAAAATTAAAAAGCTTGGCCATCCATGGAGGAGTGATTTTCGGATTTGAAGAAGGAGGGGCAGAAAAGTTGGATTTTTGAAGAGATTTTCTAAAGAGAAATTGTAGAGGAGGTTAAGAGAAGTCTAGAAATGGTGTTTATGGAGAGAAAAGTGAAGAAGAGACTCTCTAATGGTGGCTGGAATTTTCGGATCTAAGAGGAGGAAGAAGAGAAGAGGTGGAGAGAAAATGGAGATAGAAATGGAAAATGGAGAAACTTTCTACACAAAGAAGGTAGAGGAGGTGAAGGCAAATGTAGAAATGGGCTTGGAGAGGAGAAAAGATGAACAAAAATGGAGGAAGGAGGGGCTGCAATTTCGTGCTCATGGTGGAGGTAGAGAGAGAAGGAGGAGAAAAGATGAAGAAGATGAAGTGAAGAGAGAGAAAGTGATAGGTAAAGTGAATTAGGGTTTGGTGGTTTTAGGTTAAGTGTGGATGAGTTACATTTTTGCCCTCCTTGGCATGAGTGGGCTGCTGAATAGAGAAGAGAGTGAGGAGAAAAAATTGGCTTCTCATGCAAGCCAAGGGTAATTGGGTCATTTGGTGGTCAAAGCTTCTCAAAGAAGCTTTGAAAAAGTACACAAATTTGAATTAAAGTGAGATTGATTTGACATAAAGTGGATTGCATTGGGATAATGTGATAGGGTTTCTAATGCATGCTATTATCCAATGGATAATAGTTACAGTTGACAGAAGTCAGTATTTAATTAATCTGATAGATGAATTTTTCGCTGTATTAATTTATTTTTATCTGTTAAAATTTCTCGAAAATTATGAAACCTCATAAACTGTGTCAAGTCTCGGGTTTAGTAAGATCCACGGTCTCAGCAATTCTCAGCTCAGCGCGCACACAAAACGAGGAATATATTAAAATATTCTGCGTTCTCAGAAAAATCCAGAAAAATTCTAGAAAATCTTAAATATTGTAAAATGATCATTTATTCTGAAATTATTAATTTTTGGGATGTTACAGGCTAAAATTTTATTTAGTCTTTTTACGTAATTTGTTTCGAGACGGTAAAATAAAAGTTTTGTCAAGTTACTGTTTTAATTTTTTTGAGAGATATACAGACATATAATGCTGTCTGTAATTTTATTTGAACGTTTTGGATGATTTGCTTCGTTGTGAGGAAAAATGGAAAAATGACCATTACGTCCCGATTGTACTGTTTTTAATTTTTCTATATGTTACAGTGCTTAATATTATTGTCTATGATTTTATTTAGACTTTTTGTGCGATTTGCTCAGGGATAGAAAAATAATATTTTTTAGGGCCGGGGAAATCTTGTTTTAGTTATTCAAAACTGGGGGATCTTACTAAACTTGATTCTAAATGATACTATTGTTAATCTTTTAATTTTTAGAATTTAACTGTCAAATAAAATAATTTTATATTATTATAATATTATTTTATTAGTCAGTACAAATAAAATGACAGTGGACCCAGAAATATTTTGCGAGACCCACGTTTAGTAAAAACAGTTAACTTAGTAGCTTAATTAAGCATCATTAGTAGTAGAACTTTCAAGAACATGGTGACTAAGCTTAATGACTAGGCTAATTAGTGACTAAGCATGGTGACTAGGCTAATGACAATGCTAAAATCAACCAATGAGAGTTAAACTTGCTAACCAAGTTTTAATCTTGACCTTTGATCTATCCTAAGGCTTGGATGAAACCAAGCAAGGCTACACCTTGCATGCTTGAAGTCCACGGCCATTTGGCCTTTGCAAGACTAAAAATTCACTTCATCTTCATGCATTTTCTCTCTTCTCTCTCTTCCAAAAACCCTAAACTCCATTGAAGCTTTCTTGAAGCTCTATTCGGCCAAACCCTATTCTATACCATCCAATCACTCAAAAATTTATCCAACCAAGTTTTCTAAACCTAAACACAATCCTAAGAACATCTCTAGTTGAGAGTTCTTGCAAAATCCTTCATTTGAAGCTTGGAAACCTACTTGGAAAATTTTACCTAGAAGGTGAAATTTCTTGTTTTCCATTTCTAAACTCTTTTTCAAAGTTCTAAGCCATGATTTATCCATGGTTTAAGCTCTCTTTTATGGTTAGTAATTTGTAGTTTTGTTTAAGCTTGATAGGTGACTTGGTGGAGTGAAACCGAAACCCTAGGAAAGGTGTGAAGGAGTGCTTGTCTTCATTTAAGGTAAGAGGAAGATTAATCTTATCATCCTTGGGTGGTGGTAAGAAGATGGAGATTGATTGTTGTGATTGTAGAATCCATAAGGATTCCTTTGTGTGTTTATTAGTAGCTTATTTGTGTGTTTGTTAGTAGCTTTCCTATTTGATGTTTGTAATAATTTGTATGAAGTTGCATGTCTACAAGCTTTGATTTGCATGTCTACAAGCTTTGATAATTTGTATGTGTTAGAAATGTATGATAATTTATAGGATGTGAATAACATGCCAAGGATTGCATGAGTGTTCCAAAGAGCACATCAATGAGGCTCACGGCCATTAACCAAAAATGGAGAACCAAAATGTTCTCATCATTTTCTTAAAATGTGTGATTTAATTAACATAGGCAAATTATCAAGATATAAAATTGTTTAGATGAAGGAAAATGAATTTAGAAATCAAATGACACAAGTGTATGTTTCGGCCAACATGCCAAACTAAGTATCCATGATTTCTAAAATCAAATCCAAACCATTTTCAAGTATAAAGATGCAATATATGTTAAAAAGAATTTTTCTAAAATGAGTTTTGAAGAAATGAATTGATTAGAATTAAGTTTAAGAAATTAAAATTTATGATTTTATTGTTAGAAAGTAAATACAGTAACTTTTGAAAATTTCTAACATATGGCTCATACTGTATTTTGAAGCATGTTAGTAATTTTCCAAAAGGATTAAATTATACGGTTAAAAAAATTAAGTAAATAGAATTTTTACGAAAAAATTAGAAAATCATTATTATAATTTTTTAAACAAAATACTGTCAATTTTTAGTAAAAACGGATAAATAAGATAGAAAAGATGTCCAAAAGACAGTATACAGTATAGAAAATATTTTACGTAATTTAAACGTATTATTTATTATTTCTGTTTATTTAAACAGTAATTTTTAAGGGATTTGGACAAGAAAATGATTTAAAAATCTTACACCATTAAGAAAACGTATTAAAAACTCTATGCGTTTTAAAAAATAGAAAAATAGATTTATGCGATTTAAAAACGTTTGTAAAAACGACAAGATTGTGAAAACACGATAAAATTTCTACGCGATTGACCAAAATGGTATTTTCTGTATTTTTCTGCTATCGGGCTATGAGGTGAACCCGTACAGGCTTTGGAACAGTATTTGTCCGGTGGGACTTACTGTATCTTTTTATCTTTGAGGATATATTTTAATGAGGGTATTTTGGTAATTTCTTATTTTTGGATCATATATTGAGTTTATGCCAATTTTTGGTGGATTGGTTGACGAGGTGAATCACATCGTGTTGTCGATGCGATAAACGTAGTGTGGTTCATTGTCTTTATGAACTTGGAGACGTTAGTGTACGGGATCCCATATATGGACAGTCGGTCGCTCCGCTGGGCCGTGGTAACCGATTGCACACTAATGAACTCGACACGCACTATATTTAATCGAGATTTCGTAAAGTCTAATAGTACATTGCCTGTAGTGCCACAACATGAGACCGTGAACTACACCACGCCTTGGACCGCGGGATCCATGTCTCGTGGGGCTATAGACGCAACGTGAGACAGCGCAATAGTTTGGTTGGGTAGCCGTGGTACTAATAGTTTTGCATATGGTTATATCTTGGATATTATTTTATTTTATCTGTTTATTTTTGTCTGGTTATTGTTATGATAAATTGTCTATTTCTTATTTTATTTTATCTGTGATATTATTTTATCGTGATATTATGTGTTGTTGTGACATTTAAATCTTTATACTATCCTTTTATTAATTACTATTATAGCTTTTCATATTGCACGAACTGTATATCTGTTGTTTGTCGTTTTCTTATTTACCATGTTTGTGATGATTTTAGATTGTCTTACCTCTTTATTGTATGTGTTTTCTGTATATATTTATTTATGTGGTAAAGAGTTTGAGGAAGAGGAACAGCCTCTTGAGATTTTGTATCCTGAGGAGGAAGAAGAGCAACAAGCTGAAGATCAGTACGACGACCAAGAACCATCTGATCATCCATATCCATTGGACTGATTTGTTTGGGTATGGCAGTGCCAGGATTTTTGGGTTTTGTGCAACTTGAGTTTCACGGTGGATCGTTAACTTGGCATCTGCGGGGAGATAGAGACTCAGTGACTTATGTAGGACGGTTGACTGTGTCCCTACGTCATACGTTTGATGGAGAGCCAGTTATGTCGACTACTGTGTTTTTGCACTTAGAGTTGCCTTTATCTCTTAGGCGTTATTGGGGTGATGTGTCCACTGAGCCTAGTGAGATGAGTATCGTATCGACTGCGCGGTCTCGTTTTCACCGAGTGTCAAGGCATCCTGGATATTTATCTTCTGATGAGTTTCCTGAGAGTGATCCATCAGAGGGTTAAATGTTTATGATGTGTATTTTCGGCGCGTCTGCGTATGTATATATTAACTCTTTTTGTTTTTGTTTTGTTTTCGTTTAAATATTTGTAGTTGTAGTTGTAAATTATTTGTATAACTTATAACTTGGACCATATGTATATTATGAGTGATGTTGTTCTGTTGGTTTTATGTTTCCGCGTTATTTTATTTAATAATATTCTGTTTAACAGGAATTATTTTACAACCCGTATTAGTACGCAACAAATGTTTTACAACTTGGGTAGATTTTATTTATCTTTCTTTTATTTTCTTTATATATGTGACATCCCCACAAGGGTGTTACATTTGACACAAGGTAATTTTTTGGATAATGTGATGAGATTTTTATTACATGTTATTATTTATTGGACAATAGTTACAGTTGGCAGAAGTCAACATTAACAAATCTGACAGGTAGTTTCTTCGCAATGTTTTATTATTTTATCTGTTAAAAATTTCTCGAAAAATATAAAACCTTGTAAACTGTGTCCGGCCTCGGGTTTAGTAAGATCCCCCATCGACGTTTCCATAGTTTAAGGCTTTCGGAGAAAATATCTCATTTCTCCGGTTCCGCTCAGTACATACGTAAAACGAGAAATATATTAAAATATTTCGCATTCTCAGAAAATTCCAGAAAAATTTCAAAAAATCACAAATATTTTAGAATGAATTCTGATAGTAGAAAAGTAAATTTTGGGGTGTTAAAGGTTGGCCTCAACACCAAAGTGTCTTAGAATGATGTTGGGATTCAAGAAGTGGAGTTAGATTGAATTAAGAGTGGTTGGATGGTGATGTTGGGTGTTTGGCCGTGAGGTTGGGAGAGAAAAAGTGAGAGAGAATTCTTGATAGTTTTTCTTGTGTTTGAGTGAAATAGAAAGATGAAGTTAAACTTGTCTCCCTCCTTCCTATGCATAACTGTGAGCCACCTTAAGAGAAAGGAGAGTCAATGTTCATCCAAGCTTAGCCTCCAAGCTTCCCTCCAATTGGTTAGGTGGTTAACTTCTCCTATAAGCTTGCTTCTCATTAGTTGGGTGGCTAGCTTCTTGGTTTCTATTGGTTGTCAAAGATGAGTCAAAGCCACAAAGTGAGACTAGATCCTATTGGTTCATCTAAAGTTGTCATAATTGATCATCATTAGCATCTAAGATATATAGGCTTATGGATAACTATATGCATGGCTGTGAGCTACATTGAGAGAAATGGGAGTCAATTTTTCTTTTCCAAACTTAGCCTCCAAGTTTCCCTCCTATTGGTTAGATGGTTAACTTCTCCTATAAGCTTGCTTCTCATTGATTAGGTGGCTAGCTTCTTGGTTTCTATTGGTTGTCAAAGATGAGTCAAAGCCACAAAGTGAGACTAGATCCTATTGGTTAATCTAAAGTCGTCATAATTAATCATCATTAGCATCTAAGATATTTAGGCTTATGGATAATTATCCATCAGGATATTTTTCGGTAGATATTAACCAATGAATAATAGCTACTGCTTATAAAATCAGTATCTATTGTCCAATAGATAATAGCTTTACCTAATGGATAATAACATTGTCCAATGGATAATAAAACAAAACAAAATCACTATAAAAGAAAATTTTGAAAACTAATTCTGATTTCAGGTTCAGTAAGCTCCCTCGGTCTCGAATCAACAATCCAAAATTTTCCGGTCCTGAAATTTTTTTATTTTTCCGGGCTTGCCCCGGGCCCATATATAGTCTGAAATAATATTAAAATAATAAAAAATTTAAAAAAATCTACAAAAATTCACAAAAATCATAAAAATTATAAAACTCATATATATTCAGAAAAAATGAAATTCAGGGTGTTACAAAAGGACCCAAGAAAGTTTAGGTACCTAAAACTATGATTTCCTCTTATGTAGATTTGCTTGGTAACTCAGAAAAAGAAGAACTAACGGTACCTAGATAGTGGCTACTACAGACACATGACAGGAGACAAAAATGAGTTCCTATCACTCAAAGACAAATATGAAGGTGATGTCACTTTTGGGGACAACAACAAAGCCAAGATAAAAAGTATAGGCAAAGTTAGTAAGAAAGATTCTACCACTATTGATAATATTTATTATGTGAAAGGTTTAGAGCACAACCTTCTTAGCATAAATTAGTTTTATGACAATGGCTATGAAGTTGTGTTTGAACTAACTAAGTGCATAGTTAGAGAAGCCAATAATGGCAAAGTCCTCTTTTTTGGGAAACTAAGGCAAGAATATTTATAGCATCAAATTAGAGGACCTTAGTGATCAAGTCTTATGTCTATTAGTTTTGAAAAATGGTTATGACATAAGATAGTTGGTCATATTAACATGAAAACAATTCCTAAATTGCTAAAACATGACCTTGTGAAAGACTTACCAAAAATTAAATTTGACAAAGATATGGTATGTGAAGCCTGCCAAAGAGGTAAGCAAACAAAGTAAACTTTTCAACCTAAGAATTTGGTCATAACTCATAAACCTCTAGAACTCCTATATATTGATCTCTTTGGACCTATTAAGATTGCTAGTCTAAGAGGAAAGACATATGACATTGTCAAAGTTGATGATTTCTTAAGATTTAAATGGGTCTTCTTCCAAGGATGATTCTTTTGAGTTCTTTAAAACTTTTTGTAAACAAGTTCAAAATGAAAAAGTTTTTTGCATAAATGCCATAAAAAGTGATCATAGAGGAGAGTTTGAGAATGTTTATTTCAAAAGTTTTTGTGAAGAAAATGGAATAGTCCATAATTTCTTTTGTCCAAGAACTCCGTACAAAATGTAGTTGTGGAAAGGAAAAATAGAACTTTATAAGAAATGACTCGAACTCTCTTATGTGATATTGATTTATCAAAATATTTTTGGGTTGAGGCAATCAACACCTCATGCTATGTTTAAAATAGAGTTTCCATAAAGCCAATACTAAAGAAAACCCATATGAAGTATGGAAAAGAAAGAAGCCCAACATATCATATTTTCATGCATTTAGATGTGAATGCTTTGTGCTGAACAATGAAGAATAGTTAGCAAAGTCTGATTCCAAATATGATGAAGGAATCTTTCTTGGATACTCTCTACCTTCCAAAGCATATAGAGTTTATAACTTAAGAACATTAACTGTTGAAGAGAGTATACATGTAGTTTTCAATGAAACTAACTCTCTCAATGAGAAGAAAAAGCTTGTAGATCTAGATGAGGAAATTGAGAAGTTTTCCCTCGAAAAAAATGATAAGATGAAATATGGAACAAGTTAGAGCAGTGAGAAAGATCAATCCAAAGATGAGAAAGTTGAATCAGTAGATGAGGAAGTTAAAGCAGGAGCTAAGAAAGTTCATGAACCTTCTCACCAATCTTCTTAACTACCTAAAGATTTGAAGCTACATTCTTCTCACCCAAAGTAGCTTATCATTGGTGAAACCTTTGTTGGAGTGAAGACTAGATCGTACTTTTGAAAGCCTGAATAAAGTAACCAGTTTGCATTACCCTCTCAGATTGAGCTTAAGAACATTGATAAAGCTCTTTAAGAAGAATAATGGATAGAGGCAATGCAAGAAGAGCTCAATCAACCTGCTCTCAAGGATCACTCACTCATTGGTCAAGAAGAAAGATGGAACTTCTCGGCTTTGTGTGGATTATCGTCAGCTGAACAAGGTGACTATCAAGAATAAATATCCGCTTCCAAGAATTGACGATTTAATGGATCAGTTAAGAGGAGCTGTGGTATTTTCCAAGATAGATCTGAGATCAAGTTATCACCAGATTCGTTTTAAGGGGGAAGATGTACCAAAAACCAATTTTCGAACTCGTTATGGACATTATGAGTATCAGGTAATGCCATTCGGGGTGACGAATGCTCCTGCCATATTAATGGATTATATGAATAGGATTTTTTGTCCGTATCTAGATAGATTTGTCGTTGTCTTTATCGATGACATTCTGATCTATTCTCAATCTAAGGAAGAGCATGCTGAACATCTGGGTATTGTTCTTTAGATTTTGAAGGAAAAGCAGCTATATGCGAAATTGGCTAAGTGTGAATTCTGGTTGGAAAAAGTTCAGTTTCTAGGTCACGTAATTTCGAAAGAAGGTATTGCGGTAGACCCATCTAAAGTGGAGACTGTTTTACAGTGGGAAAGGCCTAAGACGGTAACAGAAGTTCAAAGTTTTGTTGGACTTGCTGGTTATTACCGGAGGTTTATCGAAGGTTTTTCGAAGATTGCTAGACCACTTACACAACTTACGAGGAAAAGTCAAGCTTTTGAATGGACGGAAGAACGTGAAGCCAGTTTTCAAGAGTTAAAGAAGAGGTTAATAACTGCACCTGTGTTGATCTTGCCAGATTCTAAGAGATCTTTTGATGTGTATTGCGATGCTTCTTATCAAGGGTTAGGTTGCGTTTTGATGCAAGACCGGAATGTTGTGGCGTATGCTTCTCGTCAGTTGAAGGTTCATGAGAGGAATTATCCAACGCACGATTTGGAATTGGCCGCGGTGGTTTTTGCTCTGAAAGTGTGGAGGCATTTTCTGTATGGAGTGTTGTTCAATGTCTTAAGTGATCACAAGAGTCTAAAGTACTTGTTTGATAAGAAAGAATTGAATATGAGGCAAAGACGATGGTTGGAATTCTTAAAGGATTATGATTTTCAACTCCAATACCATCCGAGAAAAGCTAATGTGGTAGCTGATGCCTTGAGTAGAAAAGTGCTTAGTGTTTCAACAATGATGATCAAGGAAGAGGAATTAATCACTAAATTCTGTGATTTATGGTTGTCAGTGGAGTTTCTACCTGAAAGAGTTCGTTTATATAAGGTCGTGATCATAAACGAATTTCTTGATGTAGTCCGAGAAAAACAAAAGGAAGACGTGTTTTTACAAAATGAGAGAGAATTGTTAAAGCAAGGTCATAAGGCGACGGTAGAGGAAGGAGCAGATGGAATCTTAAGGTTTAAGGGAAGAATTTGTATGCCTGATGATTCTAAATTAAAGAAGTCGATCCTAGATGAAGCTCATACTAGTGACCTGAGTTTACATCCGGGGATGACCAAGATGTACCAAGACTTAAAAAGGTTGTTTTGGTGGCCAAGGATGAAAAGAGACGTAGCAGAATATATGGAGTCTTGTTTGGTTTGTCAGAAAGCGAAAGTGGAACATCAGAGGCCAGCTGGAATGTTGCAACCGTTATCTATCCCAGAGTGGAAATGGGATAGTATCTCGATGGATTTCGTTACTGGTTTGCCGAAGACGAGGAAAGGTCATGATTCAATATGGGTTATAGTCGATAGGCTTACTAAATCGGCTCATTTCTTGCCAATTAATATTAAGTATTCATTAGAAAGATTAACCCAGTTGTACATTAGTGAGATTGTCAGATTACATGGTGTACCTACATGTATAGTTTCTGACAGAGATCCGAGGTTTATGTCAAGGTTTTGGCGAAGTCTGCAAGAAGCTATGGGAACTAAGTTACGACTGAGTTCGGCGTATCATCCGCAGACTGACGGTCAGACAGAGAGAAATATACAGTCTTTAGAAGATCTGTTACGTGCTTGTGTTTTGGAGCAACGAGGAAGTTGGGATGGATTTTTATCTTTGATAGAATTCACCTACAACAATAGTTTTCACTTAAGCATAGGGATGGCACCCTATGAGGCATTGTATGGAAGGCGATGTCGAACACCGTTATGTTGGTATCAAGATGGGGAAAGCATGACTGTTGGACCAGATCTTGTACAACAGACTACGGAGAAGGTAAAGATGATACAAGAGAAGATGAGGACGACGCAAAGCAGACAGAAGAGTTATGCGGATAAACGAAGACGACCTCTTGAGTTTGAGGAGGGTGAACATGTGTTTCTAAGAGTTACTCCTACGACCGGTGTCGGAAGAGTTATTAAGTCTAAGAAGCTTACTCCTAAGTTCATTGGACCGTATCAGATTATCCGACGTATAGGTCCTGTAGCGTATCAGATTACTTTGCCGCCTTTTCTATCGAATCTGCATGATGTATTTCATGTATCTCAGTTACGAAAATATATACCGGATCCAACGCATGTTATACAACCAGATGAAGTACAGTTGAAGGATAATTTAACTTACGAGACTTTACCTGTTAGAATAGAGGACAGAAAGGTAAAGCAGCTTCGAGGGAAAATGATCGAGCTAGTGAAGGTCATATGGAATGATGTGACGGGTGATGCTACCTGGGAGCTGGAAGATAAAATGAGGGATCAGTATCCTCATTTGTTTTGATGTGCAGTGAATTTCGAGGATGAAATTTTTATTTGTTGGGGAGAGTTGTAACACCCCAATTTTTAGAAAAATGTCCCGAATGTTCTGTTTGCTGTTTTTCAAGCTTTTGTGTAAAAGTCCGTTGTGTCCCTATTTTACTGTTTCTTGTTTTTCTGTATGAAATACAAATACGTTTTCTGAGCTAAAATTTTATTTAGTCTTTTTACGTAATTTGTTTCGAGACGGTAAAATAAAAGTTTTGTCAAGTTACTGTTTTAATTTTTCTGGGAGATATACAGACATATAATGCTGTCTGTAATTTTATTTGAACGTTTTGGATGATTTGCTTCGTTGTGGGGAAAAATAAAAAAATGACTATTACGTCCCGATTGTACTGTTTTTAATTTTTTCTATATGTTATAGTGCTTAATATTACTGTCTGTGATTTTATTTAGACTTTTTGTGCGATTTGCTCCGGGATAAAAAAATAATATTTTTTCGGGCCGGGCAAAATCTTGTTTTAATTATTCAGAACTGGGGAATCTTACTAAACCTGATTCTGAATGATACTGTTGTTAATCTTTTAATTTTTAGAATTTAACTGTCAAATAAAATAATTTTGTATTATTATAATATTATTTTATTAGTCAGTACAAATAAAATGACAGTGGACCCAGAAATGTTTTGCGGGACCCACGTTTAGTAAAAGTAGTTAACTTAGTAGCTTAATTAAGCATCATTAGTAGTAGAACTTTCAAGAACATGGTGACTAAGCTTAATGACTAGGCTAATTAGTGACTAAGCATGGTGACTAGGCTAATGACAATGCTAAAATCAACCAATGAGAGTTAAGCTTGTTAACCAAGTTTTAATCTTGACCTTTGATCTATCCTAAGGCTTGGATGAAGCCAAGCAAGGCTACACCTTGCATGCTTGAAGTCCACGGCCATTTGGCCTTTGCAAGACTAAAAATTCACTTCATCTTCATGCATTTTCTCTCTTCTCTCTCTTCCAAAAACCCTAAACTCCATTGAAGCTTTCTTGAAGCTCTATTCGGCCAAACCCTATTCTATACCATCCAATCACTCAAAAATTTATCCAACCAAGTTTTCTAAACCTAAACACAATCCTAAGAACATCTCTAGTTGAGAGTTCTTTCAAAATCCTTCATTTGAAGCTTGGAAACCTACTTGGAAAATTTTACCTAGAAGGTGAAATTTCTTGTTTTCCATTTCTAAACTCTTTTTCAAAGTTCTAAGCCATGATTTATCCATGGTTTAAGCTCTCTTTTATGGTTAGTAATTTGTAGTTTTGTTTAAGCTTGATAGGTGACTTGGTGGAGTGAAACCAAAACCCTAGGAAAGGTGTGAAGGAGTGCTTGTCTTCATTTAAGGTAAGAGGAAGACTAATCTTATCATCCTTGGGTGGTGGTAAGAAGATGGAGATTGATTGTTGTGATTGTAGAATCCATAAGGATTCCTTTGTGTGTTTATTAGTAGCTTATTTGTGTGTTTGTTAGTAGCTTTCCTATTTGATGTTTGTAATAATTTGTATGAAGTTGCATGTCTACAAGCTTTGATTTGCATGTCTACAAGCTTTGATAATTTGTATGTGTTAGAAATGTATGATAATTTATAGGATGTGAATAACATGCCAAGGATTGCATGAGTGTTCCAAAGAGCACATCAATGAGGCTCACGACCATTAACCAAAAATGGAGAACCAAAATGTTCTCATCATTTTCTTAAAATGTGATTTAATTAACATAGGCAAATTATCAAGATATAAAATTGTTTAGATGAAGGAAAATGAATTTAGAAATCAAATGACACAAGTGTATGTTTCGGCCAACATGCCAAACTAAGTATCCATGATTTCTAAAATCAAATCCAAACCATTTTCAAGTATAAAGATACAATATATGTTAAAAAGAATTTTTCTAAAATGAGTTTTGAAGAAATGAATTGATTAGAATTAAGTTTAAGAAATTAAAATTTATGATTTTATTGTTAGAAAGGAAATACAGTAACTTTTTAAAATTTCTAACATATGGCTCATACTGTATTTTGAAGCATGTTGGTAATTTTCTAAAAGGATTAAATTATACGGTTAAAAAAATTAAGTAAATAGAATTTTTACGAAAAAATTAGAAAATCATTATTATAATTTTTTAAACAAAATACTGTCAATTTTTAGTAAAAACGGACAAATAAGATAGAAAAGATGTCCAAAAGACAGTATACGGTATAGAAAATATTTTACGTAATTTAAACGTATTATTTATTATTTCTGTTTATTTAAACAGTAATTTTTAAGGGATTTGGACAAGAAAATGATTTAAAAATCTTACGCGATTGAGAAAACGTATTAAAAACTCTACGCGTTTTTAAAAATAGAAAAATAGATTTATGCGATTTAAAAACGTTTGTAAAAACGACGAGATTGTGAAAACACGATAAAATTTCTACGCGATTGACCAAAATGGTATTTTCTGTATTTTTCTGCTATCGGGCTATGAGGTGAACCCGTACAGGCTTTGGAACAGTATTTGTCCGGTGGGACTTATTGTATCTTTTTATCTTTGAGGATATATTTTAATGAGGGTATTTTGGTAATTTCTTATTTTTGGATCATATATTGAGTTTATGCCAATTTTTGGTGGATTGGTTGACGAGGTGAATCACATCGTGTTGTCGATGCGATAAACGTAGTGTGGTTCATTGTCTTTATGAACTTGGAGACGTTATCTTTTATTTTCAGTAATTTTTTGGATAATGTGATGAGATTTTTATTCACGTGTTATTATTTCTAAGCGAAATCAGCATTTCGGCCAGGTAGTTTCTTAGCAATGGATAACCCTTTGTAAGCGTATGACCTCAGGTTTAGTGTACGGGATCCCATATATGGACAGTCGGTCGCTCCGCTGGGCCGTGGTAACCGATAGCACACTAATGGACTCGACACACACTATATTTAATCGAGATTTCGTAAAGTCTAATAGTATATTGCCTGTAGTGCCACAACATGAGACCGTGAACTACACCACGCCTTGGACCGTGGGATCCATGTGTCGTGGGGCTATAGACGCAACGTGAGACAACGCAATAGTTTGGTTGGGCAGCCGTGGTACTAATAGATTTTGCGGATCATTCTCTCTGATATCTATATGTGTTTAGCTCCATGGAGTAGGATCGTGTCATATTGCATATGGTTATATCTTGGATATTATTTTATTTTATCTGTTTATTTTTGTCTGGTTATTGTTATGATAAATTGTCTATTTCTTATTTTATTTTATCGTGATATTATTTTATCTATGATATTATTTTATCTCGTGATATTATGTGTTGTTGTGACATTTAAATCTTTATACTATCCTGTTATTAATTACTGTTATAGCTTTTCATATTGCATGAACTGTATATCTGTTGTTTGTCGTTTTCTTATTTACCATGTTTGTGATGATTTTAGATTGTCTTACCTCTTTATTGTATGTGTTTTCTGTATATATTTATTTACGTGGTAAAGAGTTTGAGGAAGAGGAACAGCCTCTTGAGATTTTGTATCCTGGGGAGGAAGAAGAGCAACAAGCTGAAGATCAGTACGACGACTAAGAACCATCTGATCATCCATATCCATTGGACTGATTTGTTTGGGTATGGCGGTGCCAGGATTTTTGGGTTTTGTGCAACTTGAGTTTCACGGTGGATCGTTAGCTTGGCATCTGCGGGGAGATAGAGACTCAGTGACTTATGTGGGACGGTTGACTGTGTCCCTACGTCATACGTTTGATGGAGAGCCAGTTATGTCGACTACTGTGTTTTTGCACTTAGAGTTGCCTTTATCTCTTAGGCGTTATTGGGGTGATGTGTCCACTGAGCCTAGTGAGATGAGTATCGTATCGACTGCGCAGTCTCGTTTCCGCCGAGTGTCAAGGCATCCTGGATATTTATCTTCTGATGAGTTTCCTGAGAGTGATCCATCAGAGGGTTAAATGTTTATGATGTGTATTTTCGGCGCGTCTGCGTATGTATATATTAACTCTTTACTGTTTTGGTTTACTGTTTCTGTTTAAATATTTATAGTTGTAGTTGTAAATTATTTGTATAACTTATAACTTGGACCATATGTATATTATGAGTGATGTTGTTCTGTTGGTTTTATGTTTCCGCGTTATTTTATTTAATAATATTCTGTTTAACAGGAATTATTTTACAACCCGTATTATTAGTACGCAACAAATGTTTTACAACTTGGGTAGATTTTATTTATCTTTCTTTTATTTTCTTTATATATGTGACATCCCCACAAGGGTGTTACATTTGACACAAGGTAATTTTTTGGATAATGTGATGAGATTTTTATTACATGTTATTATTTATTGGACAATAGTTACAGTTGGCAGAAGTCAGCATTAACAAATCTGACAGGTAGTTTCTTCGCAATGTTTTATTATTTTATCTGTTAAAAATTTCTCGAAAAATATAAAACCTTGTAAACTGTGTCCGGCCTCGGGTTTAGTAAGATCCCCCATCGACGTTTCCATAGTTTAAGGCTTTCGGAGAAAATATCTCATTTCTCCGGTTCCGCTCAGTACATACGTAAAACGAGAAATATATTAAAATATTTCGCGTTCTCAGAAAATTCCAGAAAAATTCCAAAAAATCACAAATATTTTAGAATGAATTATGATAGTAGAAAAGTAAATTTTGGGGTGTTACAGGTTGGCCTCAACACCAAAGTGTCTTAGAATGATGTTGGGATTCAAGAAGTGGAGTTAGATTGAATTAAGAGTGGTTGGATGGTGATGTTGGGTGTTTGGCCGTGAGGTTGGGAGAGAAAAAGTGAGAGAGAATTCTTGATAGTTTTTCTTGTGTTTGAGTGAAATAGAAAGATGAAGTTAAACTTGTCTCCCTCCTTCCTATGCATAACTGTGAGCCACCTTAAGAGAAAGGAGAGTCAATGTTCATCCAAGCTTAGCCTCCAAGCTTCCCTCCAATTGGTTAGGTGGTTAACTTCTCCTATAAGCTTGCTTCTCATTAGTTGGGTGGCTAGCTTCTTGGTTTCTATTGGTTGTCAAAGATGAGTCAAAGCCACAAAGTGAGACTAGATCCTATTGGTTCATCTAAAGTTGTCATAATTGATCATCATTAGCATCTAAGATATTTAGGCTTATGGATAACTATATGCATGGCTGTGAGCTACATTGAGAGAAATGGGAGTCAATTTTTCTTTTCCAAACTTAGCCTCCAAGTTTCCCTCCTATTGGTTAGATGGTTAACTTCTCCTATAAGCTTGCTTCTCATTGATTGGGTGGCTAGCTTCTTGGTTTCTATTGGTTGTCAAAGATGAGTCAAAGCCACAAAGTGAGACTAGATCCTATTGGTTCATCTAAAGTCGTCATAATTAATCATCATTAGCATCTAAGATATTTAGGCTTATGGATAATTATCCATCAGGATATTTTTCGGTAGATATTAACCAATGAATAATAGCTACTGCTTATAAAATCAGTATCTATTGTCCAATAGATAATAGCTTTACCTAATGGATAATAACATTGTCCAATGGATAATAAAACAAAACAAAATCACTATAAAAGAAAATTTTGAAAACTAATTCTGATTTCAGGTTCAGTAAGCTCCCTCGGTCTCGAATCAACAATCCAAAATTTTCCGGTCCTGAAATTTTTTTATTTTTCCGGGCTTGCCCCAGGCCCATATATAGTCTGAAATAATATTAAAATAATAAAAAATTTAGAAAAATCTACAAAAATTCACAAAAATCATAAAAATTATAAAACTCATATATATTCAGAAAAAATGAAATTCAGGGTGTTACAAAAGGACCCAAGAAAGTTTGGGTACCTAAAACTATGATTTCCTCTTATGTAGATTTGCTTGGTAACTCAGAAAAAGAAGAACTAACGGTACCTAGATAGTGGCTACTACAGACACATGACAGGAGACAAAAATGAGTTCCTGTCACTCAAAGACAAATATGAAGGTGATGTCACTTTTGGGGACAACAACAAAGCCAAGATAAAAAGTATAGGCAAAGTTAGTAAGAAAGATTCTACCACTATTGATAATATTTATTATGTGAAAGGTTTAGAGCACAACCTTCTTAGCATAAATTAGTTTTATGACAATGGCTATGAAGTTGTGTTTGAACTAACTAAGTGCATAGTTAGAGAAGCCAATAATGGCAAAGTCCTCTTTTTTGGGAAACTAAGGCAAGAATATTTATAGCATCAAATTAGAGGACCTTAGTGATCAAGTCTTATGTCTATTAGTTTTGAAAAATGGTTATGACATAAGATAGTTGGTCATATTAACATGAAAACAATTCCTAAATTGCTAAAACATGACCTTGTGAAAGACTTACCAAAAATTAAATTTGACAAAGATATGGTATGTGAAGCCTGCCAAAGAGGTAAGCAAACAAAGTAAACTTTTCAACCTAAGAATTTGGTCATAACTCATAAACCTCTAGAACTCCTATATATTGATCTCTTTGGACCTATTAAGATTGCTAGTCTAAGAGGAAAGACATATGACATTGTCAAAGTTGATGATTTCTTAAGATTTAAATGGGTCTTATTCCAAGGATGATTCTTTTGAGTTCTTTAAAACTTTTTGTAAACAAGTTCAAAATGAAAAAGTTTTTTGCATAAATGCCATAAAAAGTGATCATGGAGGAGAGTTTGAGAATGTTTATTTCAAAAGTTTTTGTGAAGAAAATGGAATAGTCCATAATTTCTTTTGTCCAAGAACTCCGTACAAAATGTAGTTGTGGAAAGGAAAAATAGAACTTTATAAGAAATGACTCGAACTCTCTTATGTGATATTGATTTATCAAAATATTTTTGGGTTGAGGCAATCAACACCTCATGCTATGTTTAAAATAGAGTTTCCATAAGGCCAATACTAAAGAAAACCCATATGAAGTATGGAAAAGAAAGAAGCCCAACATATCATATTTTCATGCATTTAGATGTGAATGCTTTGTGCTGAACAATGAAGAATAGTTAGCAAAGTCTGATTCCAAATATGATGAAGGAATCTTTCTTGGATACTCTCTACCTTCCAAAGCATATAGAGTTTATAACTTAAGAACATTAACTGTTGAAGAGAGTATACATGTAGTTTTCAATGAAACTAACTCTCTCAATGAGAAGAAAAAGCTTGTAGATCTAGATGAGGAAATTGAGAAGTTTTCCCTCGAAAAAAATGATAAGATGAAATATGGAACAAGTTAGAGCAGTGAGAAAGATCAATCCAAAGATGAGAAAGTTGAATCAGTAGATGAGGAAGTTAAAGCAGGAGCTAAGAAAGTTCATGAACCTCCTCACCAATCTTCTTAACTACCTAAAGATTGGAAGCTACATTCTTCTCACCCAAAGTAGCTTATCATTGGTGAAACCTTTGTTGGAGTCAAGACTAGATCGTACTTTTGAAAGCCTGAATAAAGTAACCAATTTGCATTACCCTCTCAGATTGAGCTTAAGAACATTGATAAAGCTCTTTAAGAAGAATAATGGATAGAGGCAAAGCAAGAATAGCTCAATCAACCTGCTCCCAAGGATCACTCACTCATTGGCACAAAATGGGTTTTCAAGAACAAGTTGGATGAAAGTAGGAAAGTGGTAAGGAACAAGGCAAGGTTAGTAGCTCAAAGTTATAACTAACAAGAAGACATAAACTATGATGAAACCTTTTCCCCTATAGCTAGATTAGAAGCAATAAGAATACTCCATGCATATGCTACTTTCAAAGGCTTTAAGAGTGCATTCCTAAATGGTTTCACAAATGAGGAAGTGTAGATCAATCACCCTCCTAAATTTGAGGATATTGGGCATCCAAAATATGTTTATAAGATCTCCAAATCCCTTTATGGCTTAAAGTAAGCTCCAAGAGCCTGGTATGAGTGACTAAATAGTTTTTTGATAGAAAATGATTTTACATGTGGGAAAGTGGACACTACCTTGTTTAGGATACATTTAAAGAATGAGCTATTAATAGTCCAAATATATGTTGATGACATTGTATCTGGCTCTACTAATGAGTGTCTATGTAGCGAATTCTCTAAGTTAATGAAAAATGAGTTTGAAATGAGCATGTTGGGAGAGTTGAAGTTCTTCCTTAGTCTACAAGTCAAGCAAGACTAGCCTAGAATTTTTATTTACCAAGATAAGTACACAAAAGACTTGTTGAGAAAGTTCAACATGGAAGGAGCCAAGCCAATGAAGACTCTAATGCACCCTTCAAGTATAATAGAAAAGCATGAAAAATGTAAAATAGTAAGTGCTAAGCTTTATAAAGGCATGATTGGTTCCTTACTGTACCTAACAGCTAGAAGACTTGATATTGTCTTTAGTGTGGATTTATGTGCAAGATTCCAAGTATGTCCTAAAGAATCTCATCTTAAAGCTATGAAGAGAATCTTTACGTACCTACTTGGAACATCTAACTATGGTTTATGGCACAAGAAAGGTTCTACCTTTGATCTTGTAGGGTACTATGATGCTAAATTTGCTAGAGATAAAGTTGAGAGGAAGAGCACAAATGGTGCTTGTCATTTCTTAGACAATACATAGGTAATTTGGTTAAGTAGGAAGCAAAATTTCATAGCACTCTCAACTGTAGAAGCTAAGTATGTATTAACCTCTAGTTATTACTCATAACTCTTATGGATTAAACATCAGTTAGAGGATTACTCCATGAGGTGTGACCACATTCCTATTCTTTGTGATAACATAAGTGCTACTAACTTGTCTAAAAATCCTAAACAACACTTAAGGTCAAAGCATATTGAGATAAAACATCATTTTATTCGTGATCATGTCCAAAAGGGTGATTTTCAACTAAAATTCGTTGATACTGACCATCAATTTGCAAATATATTTTACAAAAGCCCTTAATGTGGACAAATTGTTTTATAAGAGAAAACTTCAAAATGATGCCTCTCCAGTGTTCGATTTTGATTTTTGATTTGTGATAATAGATTATTTGAAGTTCATATTGGTGTTTGAGCATGTTTGAATTCATAAAAACATTTGTTTTCATCTATATATTAAAATCAAAGAGTTTAGGGATTAGTTGGGAACTTGAGAAAATTAAGTATCAGAAGGTGAGAACGTTCATGAAAGCTCCTGAGAAAGTTCATGAGAACGTTCCTAGACCAACCTTCTCACCCCTTATGGGTTTTCTTAATAGTTTTACAACGACTAGTTTTTTTTTATCCTAACTGTTCTTTCTCTTCATAATTTGGTATTAACTGCATTCTAATGGTAAAAATTTCCTTAAACGGTCAAAACTCATTCTCTATAAATATCTCACCATCACTACATCAAATCACTACTACATTCTTACCAAAATTCTCCTAAACATTCTCCATCTCTCTCTCTCATTCTTATTCTCTATTATTCCCATACATTCACTCTCTCTGAAAAGCAAAGCTCAAAGATTTCTCTTGATTCTAAGTATAGCATGTCCGTTAAACACACAACCATGAGAGCCAAGAACCTAACCATAATCTTCTCTCCTCAAACTTCAAGCGAAGAACCTACTCTATCTTCTTCAAGCTCTCCTGAACCTTCACCAAAACTAGAAACTTCTTAACCATAACCTAAGCCTTAAGTTGTTCCTACCAAAAGAAGAAGCATGTCAGTTAAACACACAACCATGAGAGCCAAGAACCTAACCATAATCTTCTCTCCTCAAACTTCAAGCGAAGAACCTACTCTATCTTCTTCAAGCTCTCCTGAACCTTCACCAAAACTAGAAACTTCTTAACCATAACCTAAGCCTCAAGTTGTTCCTACCAAAAGAAGAAGCATGTCAGTTAAACACACAACCATGAGAGCCAAGAACCTAACCATAATCTTCTCTCCTCAAACTTCAAGCGAAGAACCTACTCTATCTTCTTCAACCTCTCCTGAACCTTCACCAAAACTAGAAACTTCTTAACCATAACCTAAGCCTCAAGTTGTTCCTACCAAAAGAAGAAGCATGTCAGTTAAACACACAACCATGAGAGCCAAGAACCTAACCATAATCTTCTCTCCTCAAACTTCAAGCGAAGAACCTACTCTATCTTCTTCAACCTCTCCTGAACCTTCACCGAAACTAGAAACTTCTTAACCATAACCTAAGCCTCAAGTTGTTCCTACCAAAAGAAGAAGGTCGTTAAGGGTAATGTATGGGATGATGAAATCCATTGCACCCAAGAAGAAGGTAAGAATAGAAAAGGTTGTTATTTTGGAAGAAGAAGAAGAGAAGGAAAAAAGTAAAGGAGATGAAGAACTAGAACCTTCTCACGCTAAGCCCAAGTCTCTCATTGCCAAAGAGGCCAAAAAGAAATTTGATGAATGGTTTAAGCATAAGAAGTTTAAGGAGGGAAAAAGGTTTCAGACCTCACATGTGCATACTATAGTAGGATAACTTCTTTAACATTTTAGAAAAGGTACATCCCTCTCTATGTTAGAAGTCATGTACTATGGCCTCGGTTGTAGATGAACTTCCTACACTAATCTTTGTTGTAAAAGGAGTCCAAATTAGTCTTGATATGGACACCTTTACTAAAATCACTGGGGTTTCCAAAAAGGGAATTGTAACACCCCGAATTTCATTTTTTCTGAATATATATGAGTTTTATAATTTTTATGATTTTTGTAAATTTTTGTAGATTTTTCTGAGTTTTGATTATTTTAATATTATTTTGGGCTATATGTGGGCCCGAGACAGGCCCAGAAAAATAAAAAATTTTCACGGTCTGAAAATTTTGACTGTTAATTCAGGACCGAGAGAGCTTACTAAACCCGAAATCGGAAATAATTTTCAAAATTTTCTTTTACTGTGATTTTGTCTTGTTTTATTATCTATTGGACAATAAACACTGGTTTTGTAAGCAGTAGCTATTATCCATTGGTTAATATCTACCAAAAAATATCTTGTTTTCACCAATAGAAAGAAAGTTTTCAAGTTAAGTAAGGTATGGTTAACAATGATGGCTTTCTTGTACCAATTGAAGGAAAACTTCAAGGCTAAGCAAGGTAGTAGTCAACCATGGTGGCTATGACAACTTTAGATGAACCAATAGAAACTAAGAAGCCAGCCACCCAACCAATGAGAAGCTAGCTTAATGGTGAAGTTTTGACTTACCTTTATGAAGGACCAATAGAAAGGAAGCTTAGTGAAGTTTTGACTCAACACTGACAACCAATAGGAAGCAAGTAGTTAGCCACCCAACAAATAGAAACCTAGTCTTCTTTTGATGAACCAATTAGAAATCAAGTCTTCCTTTGATGGACCAATGGGAGCAAGTCAACATTAATGGCTAGACTAACATATTTGACCTTTCATCCATATGCCTTTAAGGAGGAAGCTTCCTAAGCTAAGTTGTAGTAAAAATTGTCTACTATTTTTCCTATAGAGACTTATGGCCATGTGCTCCAAGGAAGGGTTCAAGAATGTTCAAGGAACTTCAAGAGTGTTCAAGTGTGTTCAAGGTGGGTTCTAGGAGGTTCTAGGATATCTAGAAAATATCTTGGTTAGATATTTTGATTAGATATTTTGGTTAGATATTTTGATTAAGAGAATATCTTGGTTAACAAATATCTAAAGCTAATCATGTCATCTTTTTCAAAGAGCTTAATTAGGTGGGCTTTAGCTTTAGTTCTATTATTAATCATTTCTATCACACCTTCACAAAAATCTCTCTCACCTTTTCTCTCAAGTTGTTCCATGGCCAAGCACCACTTGAAGGCCAAAATCCTACACTTAATTCATCATTTGTTCATCTTTCTATCCAAGCAATCAAAAGCTAAACATAAAACCCTCACATTTTCTTCCATTGAAGCCCACGACCAAGGCTAAGAAACACACCATCCAACCTTCAATAATTCAAGCCAATTCCACTTCTTGAATCCTTATACTACTCTAAGACACTTTGTAGTTGTAACCAACATCTAGTTCCATCAACTTCTATCTTTTCTTTAAGCTTAAAGTTTGACAGTTTTTGAGGTAAAGTCCTTGTTCTTCATTTTTAATCTTGTTTCAAAGTTCTAACCATGATTTTGAGCCATGGTTATCTTAGTTTAAAACCTTGGATGTTAATATTGTATGTCTTCTTTGTTTTTAAATTCAACTTGGTGGAGAAAGTCTACTTCAAGAAGGATAACAAGGAGCTTTGGAGGATCATCTAAGGTAAGAGGGAGATTAATCTCATTGACTAAATATGGTGGTGAGAAATGGATTTTTGTGTTTGTAAGTGGAGAATCCGTGTGAGGATTTATTCACTTGATTGTGTGGCTTTGATTACTTGTTTTTGTTTAGATATGTTTGACTATATGATGTTAATAGTATGCATGAAAGTTATATGGTTGTTTAATTTCTATATTGATCTATCTACTCGATTGTATAAGTTTAATGTTTTGGTGATTAATTGTTCTATTTGATTTTTATTACTTTAATTATATGCATGAACTGTTAGAATAGAAATATGATGATGGTCATAACCATGGGAAACACAAGCAGCCAAAGGAGTGTAAATGGTTGGGATTTGGTGCAGTTTTGTGGAGGATTTCATGTTAAGGATGGGAGTAGGGAGGCGATTTATTAAGTAGGTGGCTGAGGTGAATGCATAAGACTAGAATGTGGGTGGTAGGTTTGCATGGTGTAAGAGGACACATCTCGTTTCAACGATATGTCGGTGTCGGTGTTCAACAATTGCATTTAGTTCAGGGGTGTGTGCGGGTGTGGTGAAGTGGGATATTCTATGCAGGGATAGGAAGGATTTTAGTTTGAGGAATTCTCCTCCGTTGTCAGAGTAAAGTGAAACAATAGGTGTATTAAAGAACTTTTCAACAACATATTTGAACAGAGGAAATATTATTGAGACATCAGATTTATTCTTTAATATATACAACCAAAAGTTCCCTAGAGACTTTGAACTTTCTTATGGCTAGTTGCGAAAGAAGCCCTGTTAATCAACAAAGCCTTGTTTTATTTTTTATATATTTTACAAAATATTTCATGATCTCAAGATTCATATGTATTATAATATTTTTCTATGTAATTATTTTTTAAATTCAACATAGGCATTAAAATATTTAAATATCACATATAAAATATTAAAATAGTTCAAGAAAATCTCTAATAACAAATTATATTGTACTTAGTTTTATTATGTTCTTATGTAAAAACCTACATGCAAGATATATTAAAACAATATTTTTAGAGGTATCAAATAATGTACATATTAAAGAATCATAGCAGGCTAGTATTGTATAAAAATTTGTAAGGCAAAGACAAATTATAGACAAAAATTATTAAATATAATTCATTTAATTAATTTTATTAAGTTTTTCTGTAAAGTTTTATCTCCTATAAATAAAGATATTACATGTTTTAATGTAAAGTATTCATCCGTGTGATGTAAATATTAAAATATTTACTTATTATAGAATAAGACACACACACATATATACTAAAAAATATGATTAATTAATATATTTTCTTAATAAATTCTATTAATTAGTTTCATTATAGTTTCATGTAGAATTTTCACACTTGTGTGATGTAGATATTTGCTTAGACACACACACACACATACACATATATATGAAAAATTTATTCAAAAAAATATGATAAATTAATATATTTTCTTAATAAATTCTATTAATTAGTTTCATTATGGTTTAATGTAAAGTTTTCACTCTTGTCTTTGTAGATATTTAAATATTGTACAAAAGATTACTTTAAAAGTAAACAACAAACTTTGTTATAAATATATGCTTTCCTCTAATAGTTTTGTACAAAAATATTTTTATTTATTTATTTTATGATATCATAAAGTTCATTTTAGTTTAATTATATTTTTAAGTTAATTTTTTTGTCCCATTTTAGTTTAGCCCCAATACTCAAGTGCCATGTAAAATTAGTAGAACTATTATAATTGTAAGTTCCAAAGCCCTTCAGAAGCATTCAGTTACTGAAGTTCTTTAATAGCTTTTGAGTTTTGATTATTAACAAATTTAACATTAGAAACCTTTTCAATTAATAAATTGTCTTTAGTGTTCAAAAGAATAGATTGAGAAGACCCTAAGATTCTTTTTACACATATCGAGAATCATCTAAGTTCCGTCTGATGAGAATCTAATTGTGATCAAAGCTATCTTTGAAAGACTTTTGAAAAAACTAAGTATGGAACTAAACTTTAAAAGGAATAATTGTTCTTTCATAAGGAACTCGCAAAAATCCTTCAGAAGTAAAAGTTCTAAAGAAAAGTTCTTCAGAAGATAAGCTTCGGAAATAAAGTTCATCAAAAGATAAGCTATAGAAGCAAAATCATTCAGAAGACAACAATCAAGAAGCAACACCATAAGAAGATAGTCATATTAGAAACATTAAGCATAAGAAGAATCAATCTTTTTAGAAGCATCTAAGTTTAGAAGATGTGTCTTATACAAAAATAGCGAAGTCCAAGTCAGAAAGACTTAGAATTTGAAACTTTCTGTCTATCATTGGAAAAAGGCAAAAACAATTAAAGAAAAGTTGATTGGTCACTACAGGACAAGAAAACGATAACTATAAACATTGGAACTTCAAATGGCTAGTTTCTGAAAGCCTATAAATTGAAGCAGCCCAGAAGTTAGAAGACATGAAGCGAACTATTATTCAGCGAAACTGTAGATCAAACTTCAGAATGACTGAATCTCGTTTCTGATCAAGTTTCTCTACTGAAACATCCTTCTGATCAATTTTATGAAAAGAGAAACTCAATCTTTCAAGTTTGTATTTGCATAAAACCACTCTGAGTGTTAGAGAGTTGACTGCGGGATTTAAGGATGTAAACCCAAGTGCAGGTTGTCTCAAGTAGTAAATTTCTCAAGAGTCCGAGGTCGATCCACAGGGAATTGATGAAGAAAAATTAATTGAGGTAAGAAGAGGATTTGTCACAACACCAAAAGTAATAAAACAAGTTCACAAATGAATGTAAGGGCTTGCTTGGGTTAGGAGATCTACTCTTGGTAATAAAATAAAGGTAAGATTATTTCTTTTTTTAACTCAATTGAAATCCACACACAACGGAGGTTCCAATCGGAAAATATAACATTCAAAGTTCAATTATATATGTAATCATATTATGATTCTTTTAATTATCTACCAACATTTGTAAATGAGTTCAAGCATTCACTGTGCCAATCCTATTGTCTACAATAAATCAAGATCTCCATTAACAAAGAAGGTTTCTAAATTGATTGGAAACAAAATACAACACATATAATGTTCATTTAATAATATATCATTTAAGCACAAGAAATAAAATAATCTAACCTTATTTCATTACCAAGAGCTTCACTCTTTCACCCAAGCAAGATGAAGATTTAGTTACTCATGGATAAGAAGAAAGAAAGAGAGAAGAAGAGAAAGATGAACATGACTTCAATTTAGAACAAGAGAAAATTACAACAAAGGAAAACAATAAACAAGCATAACCTTAACTTGTACAAACTAAGCCTAACACCAAGTGCTCCAAATGGTCAGCCAATGGTGCCTTTTATAGAGGATTAGGGATACAAAATGACAAATGGGCTGATTAGGGGTAGGTGGGATGAGTGGATGAATGAGTGGAGAATGCCAAATGGTGAGGATAAGAGTGAAAAATCATTGAGATTTCTTGTCTCCGAAATCATTCATTACTTAAGTCATTGATTTCGTCATTTTCGAGCCAAGTGATCTTCATGAAAGTTCTAGGAAATTGTCTAAGCTTTCCAATGGCTCTGGAATCACCCAAAAATTCATCATACAGCCTAAGATATGACCTAATTACTACAAATTGTTCAGGCCCAGTTTCAGCACCTCTGTTTTGACTTTCAGACCCAATATCACCATCAAGGAGCCCGAATCAAGTTTTGTGTTCAACATGACAGTTTTAGATCTGGGTCTTAACTCTCAAATTTCCAAATTTCAGCCCAAGATAATTCTTGCAGCCCGAGTTATGCTCTGATTACTGTACACTGTTCAAGTTTCAGACACAAAACTCGTGTTCTGTCTTCCAAGCCCAATTAGCTCTACTAGATGTCTAATTGAGACTTTGAGCTCTTCATCAAAGTTGTATAGCTCTCTCTTATCTTTCCTACAAGGTAAAATACATAATTATGAGACATTTAGAACTCAAGATATGACCTAAATACAGAAACAATGTAAGATCAAAATAGTGCTGAAAAAATCAATTAAGTCCAATTTGAGTCCAAATTACAAAACATAACCAGACTTAATCAATTAAGTACATAGAGAGTGTAAATGACTAAAAATGAGAGTTTATTAATGTATAAAATATGTGATCATCAAATTCCCTCACACTTAGCTTTTTGCACTCTTGGGCAAAACACATAAGACCAAAGTTAGGAGACAAAGAAAAATGACACAGACTCAAAAGCTAAAAACTCTAAAAGACTTGATGAAGCAAGAAGAGCAACAAGAAATTCAAGGGATCAAAACAATAATGAGGTAACATTTCTTCACATTTCAAACCAACAAACAAGGAAACTTCAGTTGAAAAGAATGAATCAAGAATGATAGATCCTCATAGAATTCACTCTCAATCTCTCAAGTGTTTAAAAGGTAAGTATTTCACTCTATTCAACCCATGAACAATTGCACTACCATAAGCTTGCTTATCTTCTACTTCTCCGCTACTCAAAACATATGCATACAAAAATCAAGAGGACTTTATTCATGGTTGGAATGGGGTCATGGTAAAGGAGAAGGGATAATATGGATATGAAAAGATAAATACCGAAGAGAATAAAAGAGCATTATGGTACAGTTAGAGTGGAGAAAATGTTTGAGAACATTCATCATAAAGGACAATCACCAACATTTGACTAATGTTTTGTTGAAGATCAATCCCAAATTGGTGAATTGAATTCATTGTTAGACTTGAACATTCTCTTTTTCTTCCTGTTGTTTCCAAACATCCACCTTTATTCTGATAATCCTTTGATTGCAACGGTGTTCAAAAATTTTTTTTGGATGAAATGAGCTTAAAACAAGGAATAGTCAAACAAGTTCAAAGGGGTTACACAATGGAAACTATACAAGGATGATTATTTGGTCAAAGTAGCTATTTCAAAATGCCTCAATCATATTAATGTATGCATGTGAAAATATAGCCTAAAAAAGAATCAAAGCAAGTTCTAGAGTAACAATTCCATGAGTGAAAGTCACACAAGAAATAAGAGAATGGTACAGATATTCAATCCATTCATCAATAGGCTCAAAATCTCATAAGGCATATTTCTATCATTCTCTATCCACCAATTCAACATCCATAACCAAGCATGTGAAATTTAAGAAAGAAGATAATTTATTCAATCATGCTATGATTCCTGAATTTCAATTGCTTCCAAGGATGTGAAAGTGCATTCACTTGAATATTTCAAAGGAAATCAAAAGACAAAACTTTGTTACTTCCACAAATCAATACTAATTAATTACTACCCCAACTAAGATGCGTCTCAAGAGTAATAAATTGTTTCCAAAATTTACTCCTTACTCTGCCATCACTAATTGGTTTAACTATGAATAGGTTTCTGACAGTCATATCACTAGACATACTTCCCAATTTAGATACGTCTCAGAAGTAAAATTACTCCTTACTCTGCCATCATGCATTGGTTTAATAAGTCCATGACAATCATATCATACTTCCCAAAAAAGAAAAGAGAAAAAAAATTAGTGGTTAACTATCCTTCCCCCCAACTAGATCACAACATTGTCCTCAATGTTAAAATATAGATGAGTAAAGGATAGAAGATCTTACCTGTTGGAGAAATCTGACACAAACAGAAAAAAATACGATAAATAAAATCAAAGGTATTAAAGATGAAGTGTCAAATCTGGCTTTCTTTTCTTGCTGCTTCCCTCGCTGCTTCTTATTGACCAATCTATCTGAGCTAATACCTTATCAGGTACATACTCAAAAGCTTCTAATTTATCAATGAGTTCATCAATAGTGGAAGCAGAGATAAGAAGTTTTCTTGCCGAAGGAGTGATAAATTTCTGTTCCACAGCTTTGTCAAGAAAAAATAACAAAAGATCAAAGAAATTATTAACATTCAACAAACTAATGGGTTTATGGTGGATGTTCAGTTCGGCCCAAGAGACAATTTGAAAAATTTCTTCCAAAGTACCAAAACCACCTGGTAAGGCAATGAATGCATCAGAGTTGTCAAGCATTTTCTTCATTCGTCCATGCATAGATGTTCCCTGAATTTCTTCTCCCACTGTCCTTCCAGTGATGTTCTGTTGAGCTAAAGGTTTAGGAATGACACCTGAAACCTGACTGCCTCCTATATATACAGCAACCGATATAGCCCCCATCAACCCACAACAACCTCCCCCATATACAAGATGAATATTCCTCGCAGCAAGTGATCGACCAAGAGTGCTAGCTGCGTTTACAAACTCTAAACCCTTCCCATAACTTGACCCACAAAAAACACAGACATTTTTAAGTTGACGAATAGAAACACCTTCCATTTCTATTCTCACCTTCCCTTTGATTGATTCTGAGATAGAGGAAAGTGGAGAAAGTGGAGTGTTTAAATAGGAAAAAGAAGGAAAAGGGTAATAATTGCACCTATAAGGGTAGGTTGGTTGTTGTCAGAAGAGTTTCAAATTAAGGAACACAAAATCTTTTTTTTTTTATTTTTTGTTTTTTTGACTTCAAGAAAACCATCAGGGTAAAGAAGTCTAGAAACCCCTGAACGACCCTGCTCAAAGGATCGTCTGTCCAAAACTAAAATATAGCAAAATCATACAAAGATAAAAGAAATATAATAGCAAATGATGACATATCTGTATGTACAACTTTCATGGCGTATCTTTATACTGCGGGTCATGAGTGCAGTAGTGGCATATCTTTATACTGCGTGTCACCAGTGTAGTAGACACTCACGAATTTTTTTAAGGACCAGCGTGCAAAGGTCCACCCGAGTCAATGACGGGTCAGCCAAAGGCTGGGGCTCCACAACTAATTAAAGCCATAGTACTCCTTCCGGATCGCCCTTGTTCAAACTTTTTTTTTCATTTTTTTTCAATTTTTTTTAAAAAAACATGAAGAAGAAGAAGATAATATGTACAGATTATTGTGGATATGGCTCACATCTGCCTCTGGTTTAACGTCTAGTAACGGCTTAAATGCCTTCTGTGAGTCGAGGATAAGCTTCCCATCTAATTTTCTTATAAATTGGCAAACAGGGTCTTTTAGAGTCAGATTCTCAAGACTGTAGCGTTTTTCTTTATCCTTGAAGAGATTCCACAAATTAAGAATTTCACCCTGCATCAATCTATAAGAACGCGTCTCAAGAGTCAATAAGATATCATCTAATGACTCCTTACTCAGTCCATTCTTAATGAAGGATCTATTTGGGGAAACCATCCCCAAAGAACGACATTGCATGTTACAATTCCATCGTCCACATTTGTAACAGACTTGTAACCTTTTTGCTCTTCTCCTTTTAGAATATGAACTTCTTCTAAGACCTGACATGTATGAGTCAACTGAAATTGAAGACTCACCTGCTAGTCGGACCTTTGCTTCAATTATCCAGCGTACATCTTCTGGCATACCTTTGTACATTAATAGTCTCAATCTTTCACATCGAACTTTGTAGATTTTTTTCAGAGCATTTTGAGGGAGAGAAGGAAAATGTTTTCTCAGGTTTGAAAGAATGACATCCATTTTAAAGGAGAAGAAGGATTCAGTTATTTTGGGAAACTGAAAAACAAACCGACTTAAGAGTCACGGAGTACCGTATCCGCCACTTAACCGGCAACACAAAGAACTCATCAACTTGGTTTTTTCAGAAATGGTTTGAGTCTTTGTCCATTAACTTTAAACACATTACCTTTCCTAGGATTCACAATATCTACGGCCCCATGAGGATACACGTGTTTGACAACAAAAGGACCACTCCAGCTAGATCTCAATTTTCTAGGGAATAGGTGCAGGCGAGAATCATAAAGCAAAACTTTTTAACCAATTTCAAAAGATTTTCTCAAAATTGTCTTGATTGTGGATTTTATTGGATTTGTCTTTTGACAATTTTCACAACTCTTGCAAAAAGTATAGCAGTCCTTAAATAAAGTGGGCCAATAAAATCCACACTGCAAGATTTTTGTAGCTATTTTCTTTGAAGAAAAGCGACCTCCACATGTTTCTGAGTGACACAATTTAATGACTCTACCTACCTCACTATCGGGCATGCATCTCTGAAAAATTTGGTCAGGACAATATTTGAACAAGTATGGTTCATCCCAATAAAAGTTTTTCACCTTTGTCAAAAATTTCCTTCTATCTTGGTGCGTCCATTGAGGCGACATCTTTCCTTCTTGTTCTTCAGTAAGAGACGAGGAAATTACCACAGGAAAACTTTGCTTTTCTCCCAAAAATGTGTACTTCAACCTAGCAGGTAATGGCTTTAGTTCCGGTGTGGGTACTTCTTCATGGGCATTATCATTCGTGGGTTTTAGCTCTTCGAATTTTGGCTTTCTTCCTTTGTATTCTATTTCCTCTGTACAATCAAGCAAATCAAATGAATTAATTAAACAAACTTCTAATGGGTCAGAAGAACTCCCTTTTTGAAGATGATCATCTATAATGGCTTCAATTCCTTCAACTTCCTCATTTTCATCAAGGACTTCCCGTGGTTGCTTGCACATGTTAAAAACATTGAGATCCAATGTCATGTTTCCAAATGTTAGCTTCACCACTCCATTTCTGCAATTTATCAAAGCATTAGATGTTGCTAAAAATGGACGGCCTAAAATAATAGGAATTGACTTGCAATTATCAACCAGAGGTTCAGTATCCAAGATAATGAAATCCACAGGATATATGAATTTATCAACTTGAACCAACACATCTTCCACTATTCCTCTTGGAATTTTAATTGATCTATCTGCAAGTAGAAGAGTTACAGAAGTTGGTTTTAACTCACCTAAGTTGAGTTGCTGATAAACTGAATATGAAAGCAAATTGACACTAGCACCAAGATCAAGTAAAGCTTTTTCAATTTTATGTTCTCCAATAATACATGAAACTGTAGGACAACCAGGGTCTTTATATTTCAACGCATTATTATTTTGAAGAATGGAGCTTACCTGTTCTGCCAAAAATGCTTTCTTTTTCACATTTAATTTCCTTTTAACAGTGCACAAGTCCTTCAAATATTTGGCATAAGAAGGAATCTGTTTGATAGCATCTAACAGAGGAATATTAATTTTCACTTCTTTCAAAATTTCAAAAATTCCAGTGTTATGGTCCAATTTCCTTGGATTTTTCAATGCTTGAGGAAATGGGGGTGAAGGCGAGAATTTAGTCTTCTTTTGGTCAACTTCTTCATTTTCTTGGGGAATTGGCTCATCTTCTTTCTCACAAGATTCGAGGATTTGTTTTTCAACAACCTTTCCACTTCTAAGAGTTATCACTGACTGGACTTGGTCCATTTGTTGGTTTTCTGAACTTCCCTCATTTAGACTGTACTGACCCTTGGGATGTGGTTGAGGTTGAGAAGGAAATTTTCCTTTCTCATGAATGATGAGTGCAGAAGAAAGTTTAGCAAGAGTGTCTTTTATGTCATTCATGGTTTGATTATTTTATTTATTAATAGCCTCTTGCTTTTCTATGAATGCATGCAGTGTTTCTTCAAGATTTTTCCTATATGGTGGGACATAAGGTGCATATCCTTGAGAATTTTGAGAGTCCTGTTGTGCCTGAGGAGGTGGTGGTTGCACAAATTGTGACTAATTATTATTCCTCTAGCTGAAATTCGGATGATTTCTCCATCCCGGATTGTATGTATCTAAAAAAGAAGAAGTCAATGGCTTGTTAAAATTATTCATTGCATTTACCTGCTCATGTACAACTTCTTTAAAAACAGGAATGTTAGGACATTTGTGTGTTGAGTGTCTTAAGTCATCACAAATACCACAAATTTCTTCATTTTGCACAGATTTGATTTCTTTTGCTTTTCTTAATTCCATGGCTTCAACCTTTCTAGCCAAACTGGCAAATCTAGCATTTAGATCTTCCTCTTGACTAAGGTGATATTTTCCTTTATTAGCACTTGCAAGATTAGATCTAATTGAATTTTCAGAAGTGTTAGTACTATGCCAAGATTGAGAATTTTCAGCCAACTGGTTCAAATAGTCTAAAGCTTCATCAGGTTCTTTATCAAGAAACTCACCATTGCACATTGTTTCCACAAATTGTTTAGTTTCAGGAGTTAAACCTTCATAAAAGAAGCTTATAGTGCGCCATTTTTCAAAACCATGATGTGGGCAAGAATTTAACAAATCTTTAAATCGTTTCCAACATTGAAAATATGCTTCATTTGAATTTTGGGAAAAATTTTGGATTTGTCTTTTCATAGCATTGGTTTTATGTGTTGGAAAAAATTTCTTTAAGAACTCACCTTGCATTTCTTGCCATGTGCCAATTGATCTTGGATTCAAAGTGTTAAGCCAAGATTTTGCTTTATCTATTAAAGAAAAAGGAAACAATTTAAGCTTAACAATCTCTTCAGTGCAATTTTGATCATTGAAGGCAATACATACTTCCTCAAATTCTTTCAGATGTAAATATGGGCTTTCATACTCTAAACCATGAAAATTAGGAAGTAAAGAAATCATACCTGGCTTAAATCTAAAATTGTTGGCATTGAGTGGAAAGATAAAACATGATGGATTAGAACTTCGAGGTGGTTGCAAATATTCACGCATGGTTCGCAACGGTTGATTTTCATGTTCATCATGTACACTTTCATTGTTAGCCATTGTGTCAATTGTGTATGATTGTGATTCAAACAAGTCAATATATAAAGTACCAGAATTAATTTTAACTAGGCGAATGAGAATTTAAATCACGATACCAATTAAGCATAAATACATAAATAACTAAAAATAAATAAACAAAAAATAATGTACAAGCTGGCGGTGCCACCCACCATTAAATATTAATAGGGATGTGGTATAAACCAACCACCCAAAAATAAAAATAAAAATAAAAATAAAGTACGAAAAATTAAAATACAGAAAATAAAGTGCAAAAAGTAAATTTAAATATGAAAGCCAGAGAGTGACAGAGCCCCACAGAGTGGCAAAAAAGAGAAGAGAAGAAGAAATATTTTTTATTAAGTTAGATTGCGGAAAAATAAATAACAAAAAAGTAAAAAGGAGAATTTCCCCACTAAGTTAGTGCGTAAAATAAAAAAGGGAGAGTTACCCCACATCGACGAAAAAAAAAAATGGCGAAAATAAATAAATAAAATTAAAAAAACAAAAATAAATGACATAAATATAAAAGTTAGAAAGTTAGTATGTTAGCAATTAGTAAGTTAGAGTTAGATAATTAGAGAGTTAGTAAAGAAACCGAAAGATCGGCAAGCCGATCTTTTGCTCCGGTGGGGGAGAAGAGAGAATAGATTTTATTAAAGAAAACAAATCTCAATAAATTAAAACTTCAAATCAAGTCCCCGACAACGGCGTCAAAAACTTGACTGCGGGATTTAAGGATGCAAACCCAAGTGCAGGTTGTCTCAAGTAGTAAATTTCTCGGGAGTCCGAGGTCAATCCACAGGGAATTGATGAAGAAAAATTAATTAAGGTAAGAAGAGGATTTGTCACAACACCAAAAGTAATAAAACAAGTTCACAAATGAATTTAAGGGTCTGCTTGGGTTAGGAGATCCACTCTTGGTAATAAATTAAAGGTAAGATTATTTCTCTTTTTAACTCAATTGAAATCCACACACAACGGAGGTTCCAATCGAAAAATATAACATTCAAAGTTCAATTATATATGTAATCATATTATGATTCCTTTAATTATCTACCAACAATTGTAAATGAGTTCAAGCATTCACTGTGCCAATCCTATTGTCTACAATAAATCAAGATCTCCATTAACAAATAAGGTTTCTAAATTGATTGGAAACAAAATACAACACATATAATGTTCATTTAATAATATATCATTTAAGCACAAGAAATAAAATAATCTAACCTTATTTCATTGCCAAGAGCTTCACTCTTTCACCCAAGCAAGATGAAGATTTAGTTACTTATGGATAAGAAGAAAGAAAGAGAGAATAAGAGAAAGATGAACATGACTTCAATTTAGAACAAGAGAAAATTACAACAAAGGAAAACAATAAACAAGTATAACCTTAACTTGTACAAACTAAGCCTAACACCAAGTGCTCCAAATGGTCAGCCAATGGTGCCTTTTATAGAGGATTAGGGATACAAAATGACAAAAGGGATGATTAGGGGTAGGTGGGATGAGTGGATGAATGAGTGGAGAATGCTAAATGGTGAGGATAAGAGTGAAAAATCATTGAGATTTCTTGTCTCTAAAATCATTCATTGCTTAAGTCATTGATTTCGTCATTTTCGAGCCAAGTGATCTTCATAAAAGTTCTAGAAAATTGTCTAAGCTTTCCAATGGCTCTAGAATCACCCAAAAATTCATCCTACAGCCCAAGATATGGCCCAATTACTACAAACTGTTCAGGCCCAGTTTCAACACCTTTGTTTTGATTTTCAGACCCAATATCACCATCAAGGAGCCCGAATCAAGTTTTGTGTTCAACATGACAGTTTTAGATCTGGGTCTTCACTTTCAAATGTCCAAATTTCAGCCCAAGATAATTCTTGCAGCTTGAGTTATGCTCTGATTACTGTACACTGTTCAAGTTTCAGACACAAAACTCGTGTTCTGTCTTCCAAGCCCAATTAGCTCTACTAGATGTCTGATTAAGACTTTGAGCTCTTCATCAAAGTTGTAGAGCTCTCTCTTATCTTTCCTACATGGTAAAATTCATAATTATCAGACATTTAAAACTCAAGATATGGCCGAAATACAAAAACAGCGTAAGATCAAAATAGTGCTGAAAAAATCTATTAAGTCCAATTTGAGTCCAAACTTACAAAACATAACTAGACTTAATCAATTAAGTACATAGAGAGTGTAAATGACTAAAAATGAGAGTTTATTAATGTATAAAATATGTGATCATCAAGAGTTTAGAATCTCATCATTAACTCTATACATACTTGATAGAATTCACTCTTTGAGTGT
Organism: Ormosia emarginata; assembly: GCA_029884605.1. Taxonomy (NCBI): domain Eukaryota; kingdom Viridiplantae; phylum Streptophyta; class Magnoliopsida; order Fabales; family Fabaceae; genus Ormosia; species Ormosia emarginata. The sequence goes on from JAQQTP010000023.1 coordinate 3,723,731, forward strand.
TGAGAGATATACAAAATCAAACTTCTTTTTGTACCATGACCATTAGTGATCTGAGTGAGAGTCTAGCTTGAAGAGGCTATGGCGAAACAAAGACTATGTGTAATCTGGCTTAGAGAAGCTATAGTTCATCAAAGAACTCGTGGTAACATAAAATCCTGGTTTTTGAATGGGGATTAGATGTAGGCAAGTGGTTTGGCCAAACTGGTATAAACTTCTGAGTGTGAATCTTCTCAACTCAAACTTTTATCTTTCTGCTCACTTAGTTCTTATCTTTAGCACTTTTTTTTTATATCAACACTACTTCTTATCTTCAACAAGAACTAAGTTCTAAGTTAAATTTAAATTGAATTCCTTTCACTCAAGCAACTTTTCTATTCATATAAACTTCTGACCCATACTCTAATATATCCAAGTTGTAAAACTTGAGAAGTTGGAAAAGTTTTCAGGATTCCTTCAGAAATTAGAGACACGATTCAACTGCTCTTCCCATACTCTTGCCATTCTCAGTTGGTAGCAGAGTTCAGCCTTTGGGTTGAGTGCCTTAACAAGTGAAGAGGAAAAGTCCTAAAGGGAAGATGGCAAATCAGAATCTCTATATTGCTGAAGAATAATCCATCAACGTCCTTCTGCCATCACTAGAGAAGACTATCATTACTAGAGAGACAAAATAAAAATCTTCATAAATTCCACTCATTTTGATCTATGGGATGTTATAGAAAATGACATTTTCACTCCTACTCGTTCCCTAGAAGATAGAACAATTGTTCTTACACTAAGAGAACAATGGACAAAAGTTGAAAGAAATAGAATTCAGATCAATTCAAAGGCAAAGTACTTTCTTACATGTGCACTCAGCAAGAGTGAATATGATAAGATTATCTCATGTGACACTACGAAGGAAATATGGGATAGACTTGAAATGTTGCATGAAGGCACAAATTAAGTCAAATAAACTATAACCAGTATGCTTTTACATCAATATGAACTATTCAAAATGCCTGACTATGAAACAATTGATGATATGTTCACAAGATACAAACATATCATCAATCAACTTCAAGCTCTTGAAAGAATTTACTCAAATCAAGAAATGGTTAGAAAAGTGTTGAGAAGTTTACCTAAGGTCTGGAGACCTAAGGTAACAGCAATCCAAGAGGCCAAGGATTTGAACACCTTAAGTCTTGATGAGCTAATAGGTTCCCTAAAAACCCATGAACAAGAATTAGATGATGCTAATGAAAATGTTGGAAGAAAAGGGTAGATGAAAATGTTGCCCATAAAGCTAATAAGAAGAATGCTCCTTAGAATCCAGCTCTTAAAGCTTTAGAAGATTTTGAAGAAGAAGAAGAAGACGAGGAATCTGATTTACAAGATGAAGATGATGAAATAACTATGCTTTCCCACAAAGTAGCTCGGATATGGAAAAGAAGAGTAAGAAACAAGAAAGGATTCTTCTAGAAGAAGGATCAGAAAGGAGATTCAAGCATTCCTAATAGAAACTAAATCATCTGTTACAAATGTAAGAAGCCTAGACACATCAGAATTGAGTGTCCACAATCGAAGAAGGCACCCAAAAAGTTCAAAAAGAAGAAAGCTATGATGGCTATATGGGAAGATCTAGATGATGACTCATTAGATGCTAAAACAGAAGAAGAAGAAACTGCAAACTTCTAAATGATGGCAACTACTGACTTTGAGGAAGAGGTATCAGAATCTGAACCCTTTATGTCTTATGATGAATTACAAGATTTTTTTGATGAATTTCTGTGTGATTCGAAACTTATCTCATTAAAGTATTCCTCTCTCAAGAAAAACTTTTTGAAATTATAAAAAGATTTTGATCTTTTAAAACTTGAGAATGACAAATTGAGACATGAGAATAATGAGTTAAAAGAAGAAAATGATCATATTAAGACCTATATAAAACTCAGTGTTGGGAATTGCGGATACATCACGCAGTAGAAAATTAAAAATTTCTACCAAGGATCCATGCAAAATAGACCATAATCTGTGTTTTTAAAAGAGTTTACCTCTTGAAGCGTGATAAAATCAAGCAATGTGAATCACCAACACCGTAACAGAACCGATGTCTTTATGGTATCCGCATGAACAGACTCACGAACATCCAATGTTCGCAAAAAGGAGTTCTATGTCTCTGGCACAGTGCTAGCTACGAAGATAAAAGAAACCTATCACTCTCTCACTCACTGTATCTGTCAAGTACGGCTAGGGTTTTTAATACATACCTTGACAGCCCCTTAGCAGTGCTATTTATAATAGCTGCTACCTTATGCAAGTGAGAGCAGCAGCAAGGTAAGCTGTGCATCCCAAGACTCATCTGTTATGAGTCCGACCCACAATTGAATCCTAGTCCAACTTGGATTCTAATTGCTCCAATTTAGTATACTCTATGTGTATATGACCCTACAGGTTCTCATGACGTTGGCAGTAATATTAAAATCCCACTTTAATATTACAAGCAGTGAGTGGTATCTAGCAACACATCGTTGCTACCCAAGTAATGAGAATGTTAGTGATTTGACATAACCTTTCCGTGATCAATGTTATTGTGCAATTTATTCCCTTTGTCTAGATATCTAGATTGAAAACAAGGCATGGAACGTGTCACCCTTGTATAGTTCAATCTTCCATTTCCTGATACTCGAGTAGACGTAGTAATAACAAATGAGATTAATATCTCATATTGACTCATTTGAGCATGACCATGCATTTCACAGTCTCACTCAATCAGGGACCCCGAAGATATCACTTATGTTATGTAGGAGGGACAAATCTCATCTAGGTCACTCACATCCCTCCACATGATTCGTGGTATGTCTAATAACCAACTTTATAATCACCTTGTTACAGATGACATTTGATGGCATTAGAACATACAATTCCTTATGTAGGAATCGTAGTGATTTCAAGTCAAAGGACCACGTACACCATTATCACTATGAGAATCACTTATGACACTCACGTAACGATCCATATATCGTTCTCATGGCGGGTCAGTCTAATACATCATTACTCTAATATGTATCCATGTGAAGGCTCGATATCTCATATCCATGACCCGTGAGATGTGGTCATCAGTCTACGCACATACTAGTCTCAATGCATTATTGTCATCTTGATTAACAATAATACTTGATGTTTATTATAAATAACACACAATAAATGAAATGCCTCATATATTAAATAAATAACATAATACAATGTAAGCTAGCACGGTCAAAATAAATTAGCCTCTAGGGCATAACCAACACTCAGCAATAAGAAAACTTCAAAAAAATCATCTAATGTATCAATTTTTGAGGTTAATGCATTGAAAGATAAAGTAAAAGAACTTTCTGATGACCTAGCTAAGTTTGTAAATAGAAAAAGAAAACTTAGATATGATGCTGGGAAGTCAGAAATGTGCTTTTGACAAAGCTGGTTTGGGTTACAATGAGTTCAAATCATAGAAGCTTTGCAAAAATTTGTTTATCAAATCTTTTGATAGGAAAAAATGTTCCTTCTATAACAAACCTGGTTATACTTCTGATATATGCTTTCTGGAATACAAAAGTGAAAGAAGAATTATAGAAAGGAAGAAAACTAACCTTAGAGGACCCATGAAATTTTGGGTACCTAAACAAAAGATAAATTTTCCTGCAAGTGTGTCTGAGAACTATTCAGAAGCGACAGAAATGGTCTGTGGATAGTTGTTGTTCAAGGCACATGATAGGAGACCAATCCATGTTCCTAACACTTAAAGAAAAAGTTGGAGGATTAGTCATCTTTGCAGATAACTCCCAATCTAAAATCATTAGAATAGGTAATGTTAGTAAGAAGTCCTCTCTCATCATCAATGATGTACTTTTGGTTGAAGGGTTGAAACATATCTTTCTAAGCATTAGTTAGTTTTGTGATAAAGGATACAAAGCTATGTTTGAACCTTCTCAATTCATAGTGAAGGATCTCAAATCTAATAAAGTCTTTCTTACTGCCAAGAGGTACTATAACACCCACATCATGTATCTAAATCATCACTCAAATCAAAATGTAAAGTGTTTAGCATCTTTTAAAGATGAAAAGTAGTTGTGGCATCAGAAGCTTGGTCATGTCAACATGAAAAATATTTTGAAACTTTATATAAACAATTTGGTCAAGGGCTTGCCCAAGACTATATTTGAAAAAGATTTGGTTCATGAAGCATGCCAAAGAGAAAAACAAACCAAAGCATCTTTTCAAGCAAAAAAGTTGTTTCAACCATGAGGCCACTTGAACTCTTACATGTTGATTTGTTTAGACTAAGTAGAACTACAAGCTTGGGTAGTAAAAGATATGACTTTGTCATTGTGGATGACTTCTCTAGATTCACATGGGTTCTATACCTAAGCCACAATGATGAATCTTGTGAGGCCTTTTAAGATCTTTTGCAAGAAAATTACAAAATGAGAAAATATAATTAGCATTGGCAATGACAATGGTTTTGATGATAAAAAACAAGAAAAAAAATGATTGTGCAAGGATCTAGTCCCAAGGTTCTTAAAGTTTAGCTTATAGGACTTAGATCTTATGTAAAGGTAAATGAGAATCACACTAAGCTCATATCTTGCTTTTTATTCAACTTAAATCTCTTTGCAAAATCATGTTTTATACTTGTGAAAATATATATCAAGTTTGAGTAAAATAGTTTTAGAAAGGTTGAAAATGTTTTGGAAAACTTTAGTTGCAAAATCCATTAGAAATAATGCTTTCTTGATAAGCCAATAACATATTATCTTAATTCAATAAAAAATTATTTGAAACCAAATAACAAATTATCTGAAAATCATAACAAGTTATTTACAAAGTCAGAAACATGCCTTTATATTTTTAAAAGAGAATAACCGATTATGGAAAGCCCATAACTGGTTATTCACAACGTCAGAAACATGTTTCCTCCTTTTTAAACCTCCTAACTGATTATCACAACAAGAATTTTAGAAATTAACTACCAAATTTAGCCACGAAAATTTTTTGCAACTAATCTGTAGCTAAGCAGTTATGGATTAGCTATGGAATAAATTTCGGTAGCTAATTTTTTAATGCAAGGAAATTTTTTTTATCAAGCAAATAGCTACAGAATAGCTACAAAATTTAGCTATGAAAATTTGTTGTAGCTAATCCGTAGCTAATTAGCTACAGATTATTTTATTTCGTAGCTAATCCATAGCTGATTAGCTAGTTAATATTGAACTATCATAACTGGATCTGGAAAGTACACAGTTTAATGTTACCCTTTCTTGGATTAGATGGTACATAATACCTATGTTGGATCTATATTGTGGGGCTATAGCAGTAAGTCCTAGAGGAGGCAGTAAGTCTAATTTGACGATGTCGCCACAAGTAGTGAGAGTTTGGGCACAATGGTGACCTTGGCCAATATCTAGTAAATGTATGCGATGACTATAGATCTGGAAATGATATAATCTTATTAAAATCTTAAAATAAAGTTTAGTACATAAAATAAGTTCAGATCTAAATCAAAGAAGGATAATTAGTTGTTAATCTTAAGATCTAAGTTCAAGAGATAAAATTTACTTAGTCCAATATTTATAAGTCTATGGATCTAAATGATGGTGATGGTATCGGGGGTTAAAGATTATATCTACTTAGTTTCTTGTCTTTTAATATTCTATCTGTAACACCCCGAAATTTTTTGTTCTTGATTTTTATGATTTTTGTGAATTATTTAATTTATTTTGATTATTTTATTATTATTATTGGACTTTATGTGTGTTTGAGGTGGTGTCGAAAAAATAAAAAAAAATTCTAGACTGGAAAAATTTTGACTGTTAACTTGGGGCCGAGGGAGCTTATTAAACCCGAAACTGGAAATAGATTTCGAATTTTTTTTCCTAAGATTTTATCTGTTAGATATAATCTAAGTGCATTCTATTATCCATTGGGCAATGAACACTGATTTTGCAAGCAGTAACCTTTATCCATTGGTTAATAGCTATTAGTAAATATCTAGTTAGATGACTAGTCATAAGCCTAGTCATAAACCTCATCATCACCTCTTATGACTCCCTTGGTTTTGAACCAATGAGAAGAAAGCTTACAAGCTAAATTTGATGGAAGTCCAACTTGGTGGCTATGACTCAAAGTGATGAACCAATGGCAAGTTAGCTTCCAAGGCAAGTTTGTAGAAGGAAAAATGGTTGCTCAAGCTTAGAAGACAAAGACAAATTAGTTACTTAATCTCTTAAGCTTATCATGTCATTCTTTTTTAAGAAGCAAAGTACCAAAAACTCTCTCATTTTCTCTCCTTAGCATTTTCGGCCAACACCCCAAATTTTCTCTCCAAACTTGTTCAATTCAAACCAACATTGTATCTTGAATCTAAATACCATTTAAAGACACTTTCATATTGTGATGTTCTTCAAATTCATCCATCTTCAATCACTTTTTCTAAGTTCAAGTTTGAAGACTTTTAGGTGAAGTTCTTGATCTTCACTTCTAATTTTATTTTTAAAGTCCTTGACCACAATCTTAATCCATGGTCATCTTATTTCAAGCCTTAGATCTTAATATTTGTATGCTTATTTTGTTTAAAGGATCTTTTGGTGGTAGAAGTTTTCCAAGGAGGCAACTAAGGAGCTTTTTGATCATCATCTAAGGTAAGAGGGAGATTAACCTCATTGACCAACTTGGTGGTGAGAGATAGAATTTGTGTTTGCGGGTGAAAAATCCATGTGAGGATTTATTCACTTGATTGCCTAAATTTAATGGTTTATGCTTGTTTGGTTATGTGTAATTATGATTTATGCTTGTTTGGTTATGTGTGATTATGGTTTATACTTGTTTGGTTATGTGTGATTATAGGGCTTTGAAAGTATGCTTGAAATTACTATGGTAGGAATTGATGATTTGAAATGTTTTACATGCTTTGATATCGTGTGGGAATGACAAAATTTTTGGTTCCAAAGACTATATGGCTCACAGCCATTTAGCCCAAAATAGGGCATCCAAGGCAAAAATATTTAATAAATTATGAACTTAGATGATTAGGTGATAAGTGTAATGCCCCTTTTTTCTTGTGTCTCACGAAGAAGGAACATCGCACTATAGTAATAATAATTTGAAACATAAAACGGAATAAAATGCAAAAAATAATAATTATTTTAAACCTCATAGACCCGGTTCATTTTATAGATGTATAGGTTCCTTTCTAAATGGCATTACATATTTTTTTTTAAAAATTGTATTGTTAACAAGTAGTGTTAAAAGAATAAATTTAGATGTTCCTTTTGTAGCGAGATAATAATTAAAATGGTCGCAGTAATACTGACATAAAAATAAACCACACATCCATACATAATATTTATATATATATTTATATGCAACAGCCTATTTAATTACATCATGATTTACACAAAAAGAAAAAGACGTACCCACCCGAGATGATACAAATATACACCCATCAAATACAGCAAAACGTCAGGCTTCCCAAAAAGATAAATGGTTAGCCATCAGTAGCCACCGACAGTATCAGCCCCTAAGACTAACGAGAAGGGACCGTAGCCGGGTCTTCCTCATCCGATGAAATTGCCATCGGAGCGACCGAATTTCGGGCAGAAGCCCAAGCAGTGGAGAGGAAAGAGTCCTCTTATAAGGTGTAGTAAAGGTCATCCCACAGATCTCTAACAAGCAGGTAAAATTCTAAGTGAACAAAAGTGGTAAAGTCAAAAATAGGCAGGTCGTAGCCGCCCCATGCCAAAGATACAGTCAGCTCCCCGTGATAGATACAACGGTCCGTGCTCAAGTTAATATGCCAGCAATCGGGTCTCCCATGAAGGGTCATCCTAGCATACCCCAAAAATCGGCGTGGACGCGAAGACATCTTCAACCAGCACTAGTCGTAATATGGCCAGAAACCCAGAAACTCAAGTGTTTCCTTTTCTTACCAAAATGGTAGCAAGAAAACACAATAGCGTTGGACGCCCACATAGCATTACAACATATATATTCATCCACAACAATAATAAAATTGACAGTAAAAGCAGAACGACAGTAAATAATAATAAGAATTACCATAACAGGCAGATAGCAGTAATATCCCCAACAGTCAATAGTCTAAAGATCAGATAATTTTTGCAGTAATAAAACATATATTTTCACAGTTATAAATGCTCATGCTCGATGGATTATGAGACTGACAATTCACAATGCGTATGGTACCAAGTTCCTACTCCATGGAGCTAGACACTAACATTTCGGAGAGAATGATCAAAGAGTTATGCTAGTATCTCAATAGCCTGAAAATATTATGCTTCATCTCATAAAAATATTTGCACAATACGGCTTATACATGGTAACTTAACAGTTGATCGCGATATAGGACAACGTCTCAGTTCGGATCGTCAGTGTGTTTGCATCGGTCTATCCCACGGCCCCAATGAAGCTACCACTATCTATTGTGAGACACGCCCCAATGAAGCTACCACTATCTATTGTGAGACACTCGCACCCCGACGCCCCCAGGGTCAACCACTATGACCCTACGCTTAGTCTACTCGCACTCGCACATAGGTGTTATTCAATCTCCTAGGCATACATCGCCTTTCCAACAATGTCCAATGGACAAAACATATGCATGACGACGCAATGTACATCATATACGTTTATCAATGATACATTTATCATAAGGCATACCACAATGGCATATGATCATTTCTCAATATCAATATGTTATAATTTTATCAAGTACTTAGTCCCACATAGGAACTCACAATAACATAGATCCAATTCTCAACATCAACATTTATTTATACATGGTTCATCAATTATCACATTCTCACGTTATGGAATCCAACATTTCCAACATCTTAGATCTTGGTCAATTATGAAAAGTTTAGGCTAAATAACCGTTAGAAACTGTGGCTCCCTTAAGAGCTATCATCCAATTTAATTCTTCCATCTCATTATGGATTATGTATATCTCTAAGTCCTTAATCTCCAAAAATGCACCATGGCATCATTTGAACCCAAAATTTTCTCTAAAAACTATGGCCTCCCTAGGTCTTCAAAGTTCCAATTTCTTTCTATTTTATGCATTAATCACTTGATATCTAATTACTTAAATTCTATCTCACACAAAATCACTCCAATTCCTTAGAAATAAGCCAAAACCGTGACCTTACATTAGTGTAGGAAACCCTCAAATTTTCTACTTATTAAACCTAACATTATTAAATATTCCAACACCCCCAATGCATTCAAAATCGTCATTCAATCTTCAACCTCAATCAAGAACACATAAACATGCAAAATCACCAAACAAAGTAAGCATTCAAATATGGATTTCGCCATCAACAACCATAAAAAGGTCTCCTCACCACCAATAATGGTTGAAGTGAGTGATCTCCCTCTTACCTAAAGGAAGAACACGAAAATGGCCTCCTAGTTGCTTCTTGGTGGTTTCGGTTTTGGAGGTCCAAAAACCCTAGAAATTTCAAACACAAAAAATCAATATCAAGCTTAGAAAAAGAAGGATCTTTGGTCTCCAATGAAACCATAGGACATGAAATTGAAGAGAAAGAAAAGAAAAAAAAATGAAAACTTTCCCTTAAAGTTTGAAGCTTAGTCTTGGAAGACAATGGAGGAAATGATAGATTTTGAAGAAACTCTCCAAATAAAAAGTGTAGAAGAGGATGGAAGGAGTGTAGAAATGGTGTTAATAAAGTTGGAAAATGAGAAAAAGTGATCACTAATGGGGACTGCAAACCGTGGTTGAAGGAGAAGAAGAAGAGAGAGGGTGGAGAGAAAAATGAAGATGAAACTAGAGAGAGAAAGTAATAGATGAAAATGATATTTTTTTGAGGGAATGTGTTAAGTGTGGGAAGCAAAATTGCTTCCCCAAGGACACCAACAAGCTGCAGCAATAGGAGAGAGGAGAGAGGGGTGGAGAGGCTTCTCCAGCAAGCTAAGGGCATACTAGTCTTTTGGTGGTCAAAGTTTCTCAAAGAAGCTTTGATTAAAATATAATAGATTTGAATTAAAGTGGATTTGATTAGACATAAAGTGGATTACATTAGGATAATGTGATAGGATTTTTAATACATGTTATTATCCAATGGATAATTGTTACAGTTGATAGAAGTCAGTATTAATTGTCTAGCAGATAAAATTACACAGCGATTTATTATTCTGTAAGATAAAATTTCTCAAAAAATGTTCTGTGTTCTCAGAAAAATCCAAAAAAATTTTCAAAAATCACAAATATTGTAAAATGAATATTTATAATGAAATAAATAAATTTTGGGGTGTTACCATAAGAATATGAGTTAAGAATTTACAAGATGAAAAAAGAGATGAACAAAATTTTATCATTTGAAAAGAAGTGATTTTCGGCCATGAAAATGGAAAATGAGTTTGAAAGATGATTTGAAATTTAAAACATTTTATTTAAGAGAGTTTTTAGTAAAAGCAATGGAAAAAGATTTTGTCCTATAATGTTTAATTAAATCAAAATAATGTAGATTTTGTGAAAAACATTAGAAAATATCACTTTGAGGAGATTTGGTAATAAAACATTGAAAATAAGGTTCAAACATTATATTAAATATAGAAAGTCTCAAAATTAAGTTTAGAATGTTAATAAATGTTTTACGAAATTGAAAAATATTGATAAAACCTTACGCAATTTAAAAACGTTAATTTTTTTTTTGAGTTACGCAATTAAGAAAATGTTTGAAAATTTTTACGCGATTGAAAAAGATATAAAAGTGTTACGCGATTGTGAAAATGCGATAAAAGTACTACGCAATTGAGAAATCAGCAGATTATTGTTGGGCTGACGTACTAGACCCGGAGAAGTCAGTGGATGATTTAGCCAATTGTTGGCTTATTTTTGTGGAATTATGTTATTATTAATTATTGATTCTTTGAATCATTTGATCATGCATTGTGAAAGTCATAGGGACTATGTTAAGGCAATATGCATAGGAGATGAACTTACACCTTAGTGCGGGTGCGAATTGCATAGTGAAGGTCAATTGCTGATCTTGGGGGTGTCAGAGCGCGGTAATCCCACAAGTGGCCAGTTAGTAGCTCTATTGTGTTGTGGTTACTGATGCAAACGCACCAACGATCTCAACAAGACACTATTCCTATTCACGATCTAGTGTAGAATGTCTTTATAAGTCATGATGCGCATGTTGAGAAAGTTGTAGCACTTGATTTAAGGCTGACGATATATAGACATATCTTTCGATTATTCTCTCTGATGTTGTGTTAGATCCATAGAGTAAGGGTCGGTCCATTGTGCATAGGCATAATTAGTATACATATTGTTGTGGTATAGTCAGTATACATATTATTGTGGTATAATAAGTAGTCATGTTTTTGTGATATAAGTTCATTGAATTATCTTTTAATTGATATCATGATTATACCTGTTGTTTCTGTGTTATTTCTGTATTGAATGACATTGTTGTTATTATTGTTTCTTTACTTCCATATTAGTAAGTGATGTAGGGGATCTCACCTCTTTATTGTATAGTTCTATTTGTTCTATTTTATATTTATGTTTTATGAAGACTGTGATGGCGGCGAGGCAGAATCTTCTGGGTTTCGTTAGGGTGCAGTTTCATGGAGGCACCAATGCATGTGTCCATTTGGACATGGGGCGCATTCAGTATGTTGGAGATGTTACCTTGTTTTGGAGTAGGACCCACCATAGGGTTGCTACTTTTTTTGTTGAAGCTGTTGTTTACTTGGAGTTTTATATGCCTATTGGGGAGTTATGGGGTGATCTCCATTACACTCCTAAGGAGGATTCTGAGGTGTTGTCTACTTGGACTCCCATCCTTAGAGACATGTCCCGACTGGGGAATTTGTCTGTTAGGGATCCCAAACAGGATTCAAAGAAGGATCGAGTGCTAGACCCTTCTCTTCAAGTGGACTTGGGCCAGGTTTAGTTTCGATATGGTAGTTGTACATATTCTTTTAAGTATGTAAGTCTTATGTATTTGTGTTGTTAGTAAATCATGTTATGTATATATGAAATGTGTATTATTCAGTTTACTATGTTTTGTGTTATTTATATTTTTGTTAAGTTCATGTGATGATCAACGAAAAGAAATTTTAAAATCCGTATATTACAATATTAAATATTTTATGGCTTAGTTCTAGTTTTTTTTTTTAGTTTTTGGTCTGAAATGTAATTCCATAGGGAGGGTGTTACATTGTCCTTAATTCTCTTATTCTTTTTTCTGTCATTATGTTGTGCTCCTTTTCTTCTCGATTTTCTTTTAAATCGTCCAATTCATCTTCTTCTTCTCTTTCTGAAGATCAAACTAAAAAATCTTTAAATATTTTTAATGAAGAAATTTCATTCGAAAATATTAACCAAAACATAGATGACCGAGTTATACCTAGGATTCCATCAAACGAACTCTACAAACCTAAAAGAAAATTCTTTAGCAGTTCTGATTACACAATCAAGACTGTAGAGAAACAAATCGCAATCGGGCAAAATGATGAGGAGTTTCATCTTCTCTCTGAAGAAACCCTTAAGGGTCAAGCCCAAAAATACAACTATCTACACATTGGTTGTGTCAAGGTAGCAATCAAACCTTTAATCAGAGAAGGTCTTAATGCATCTGTTTTACTTTGTTTAAGAGACGTAAGACATAATCAATTTCATGATTCCTTACTAGGAACCATAGAAACTAGTTTAGGTCATGGTCCAATCTATTTTAATTGTTATCCTGATAGAACGGTTAGCTTAAAAGATGAAAACATAATGGATACATTATTCTTAAACCTAAAATTTTGTGGCTTAGACATGAAGCCCAGATCTATCCCTTTAGCGTTAATTTATAGGATTCAATACAAGGTAATGAATTCTTCTTACTCAAAAGTCTTGAAACCAAAAGATAAGGGTGTAACAACACTTTCCTAACTGACATAACTAAGGCCAACGTAGTTGTCCATAAAACAATCCAGTGGGAAGACGTAATCCTCCCTGAAAAATGAGTCATAGATGATGCGGCACCTTCGGCGCCAATTCTACCTAAAGAAATACCTGAAATTCAGAAAATCAAATAAGACCATTCTAAACGAGTGGAAATTACTTTTGACAGAAGGAGATCCTTTAGTTCTTCTAGATCTGTTAGGTTTAGTACTGGGGATTGTAGATCGATTTTTTCTAGGAGATCTTTCTCTTCTACCTAATCTATTCAACCAACAATCTGACTACAAGGGTTGGACACATCGTCAACTCTTCCTAGGCCAACTTACTAACAGGAAGATGATGACTGCCTTAGATCAATCCTATCTCCAACTTACTCCTCTATGCATGATGTCCATGATCAGTAAATTCATTCTAGATAAAGAAACCCTTAGGAAAGACTTCTATTCCATAGAATGGACTTCGTAAAGGAAGTGGTTTTTCGATAATTATAAGAAGGGTCCAATCAGAACTGAAATCCAGGAAAAATGGTATTCATTTATCTGAAATGTTAGACAAAACGTCCCATTCTTCAATTGGTTTCATGCTTACTTAATTAGGAATGAAATCGAATATCCTTGGAGTATAGGATTAAACAAAGATTATTCAATCAATGTCCTTACTATCTGGCATCACAAAGTTAGTGAGATAGTCATGTCTGAACTACCTTCTTCCAGTCAGTTTTATCTTGGTAAAAAAGATAAAAACAATAATCCAGTTGTCATAGCTCCCTTTAAGTCAAAGGTAAATGATGAACCAATCAATTCCCAAGACATTAAAAATTCTTATGGAACAAAATAATTATACAAACAAATATCTTTAAGTCTTAGGAGAAAACCTTATAGGTAAAAACTTGAAAGGTAAAACTCATATAGATAAACCTTCAATCTCAGGAACTAAGACTAATGAACCAATAGTTAAATCATTAACTGATAAGCCAATCTTTAAACCATTTAGAGTTTCTAAACAACTTAGAGAGAATCTTAAACTTCTTAAGAAATATGATCCAAAACCTGATATACCAAACTTTAAACTTACTAGTGAGGTAGTTCGAAGATTAAATCTTATCGCACCTGATACACCTCAAGAATCTAAATCTTCATCTAAACCCTAAGACAAAGATAAAAGATCTTTAATAATCAATACTATTAAACAATTTGATTCACAGTCTGAATTAGGTAATCAATCTAATACTAGTTCTTTAATTAAGGTTAATCCAGTGGTTACTCAAACCCTTAATTAGAAGAATCTGTCAAAACTCTATTATCAAAGAGCGACAACTCCTGATTTGTTGCTTGAGGAAAGAGATCCAAACTTTATATCTTTTAGTGCAAACAATGTCTATGAGTGGAACATAGATGGAAAAACTGAGTATGCTATTCTGAACACTCTCCAACACATGATAATGGTATCAACTACCTATCAAACATCTTATGACTAATCCGATCAAGCAATCATGGAAGTTTTAGTTTCAAGACTTTTAGGTCAACTTAAAGGTTAGTGGGATCACTATCTCATTGATGATCAAAAAACTGATATCCAAACTGTAATCAAAACTAATGCTGAAGGCATGCTAATCCTCAGCGATGGGAAGCCAATCCCTGATGCTGTAAACACATTAATCTTTACAATCGCCCAACATTTCGGTGGAGATCGGTCACTATGGAATGATAGGTCAACCAAACTGCTTTCAAACTTAAAATGCAAAACCTTAGCAGACTTTAGGTGGTATAGAGACACCTTCCTGACTAGGGTATTCACCAGAGACGATAGTCAACAGCCTTTTTGGAAGGAAAAATTCTTAGTTAGTCTTCTGAAATCCTTAGGTGATAAGGTCAGAGTAAGATCAGAAGTTAATTCCTTAATGGAGAAATCCCTTATGAACAATTAAGTTATGGTCAACTCATAGCTTTCATCCGAAAGGTAGCCCTAAAAATCTGTCAAAATGATATAAAATTCAAGCTTAACTTGCTAGAGAAATGGCTCAAACAAAGCGAGACTTGGGAAGTTTCTGCGAACAATTCGGTCTTCCTTGTGCAAAGAGGAAGTCTAAACCTAAACATAAACAAGTCCAAAAAACTAGGTACTATAAGCATAAAGCCAGTACTAAACCCAGAAGACTTAGGAAAGAATTTAAGTCTAAACCTCTAATAGACAATATTAAACGTCCAAAGAAACCTATAATTTGTTACACTTGCGAAAACTAGGCCATATCAGTAAATACTATAGGCTTAAAGGCAAGATAAATTCTGTAAATCTTTAACCTTCAATTGAAGAACAAATTAATAATCTTTTAGTAGAATCTTCTGAAGAGGATTCTGAAAGAGAAATCTTCTAAAGATCTTAATCAAATCCAAAACGATGATATTACTAATGGGGAATCAGACTCTCTAGAATGTAATGTCTTAATCAAAGAACAAGATTTGTTGTTCGAAGCAAACAATTCTATTCCTAAACCTAAAGATATGAATGTCTATCTTGAAAAACTCAAATCTGTTTTAGAGCCAATTTCTTCTAAAACATTTAAGGATTCAATCGTTAAAAATAAATTTGATTTAACTAAAACACTTAAGAAACTTGAAAATTAGTCCTTTAAGAAACCTGTAACAATCTAAGATCTTCAACAAGATATTCATAGTCTCAAGTAGGAAGTGAAGGATCTTAAAGATCAGCAACAACTTTATCAAATCATTATATCCCAATTACAAGATATTCCAATCAGTGAATCATCAGAGTCAGATAAAGAAAAGAATCTAGTGAATCAAGACATAAATTTTGATGATGAAGATTTCTACAGTCTCATTAGTAAACTAAAAATCCAGAAATTCTTTATTAACATTAGTATCAGAATAGATGATTTTGTCCTTAACATTGTAGCGTTATTCGATGCAGGGGCAGATTCAAACTACATCTTGGAGGGAATGGTCCCAACAAGGTATTTTGAAAAAACTTATGAACATCTTAGTACCACCAGCGGTTCTAAGCTAAAAATCAAATTCAAACTTTCTTCTGCAATCATAGAAAACTAAGGTTTCCAAGTTGAAACTTCTTTTCTCTTTGTCAAAAATCTCAAGAATGAAGTAATCTTAGGAACACCTTTTATCAGGTCACTCTTTCCCTTACATATTACAAATGATGGGATTACCACCCAGCATCTAGGGAAAACAATCACCTTCTAGTTTCTTAAGAAATCAATAATTAGAGATTTAAATTTAATTCAATATAAACAAAAGCAAATCAATTACCTTAAGGAAGAAATTTCTTGTAAAAACATTGAATCCCAACTAAATCAACCTTACATCAAATAGAAAATTCAATCTCTTCATGAGCAGATTCAGAGTTCTATCTGTTCTGATCTTCCAAACACTTTCTGGGAATGGAAGAAACATATGGTGGATCTTCCTTATTAGAAAGATTTTAATGAAAGACAAATCCCAACCAAAGCTAGACCCATCCAAATGAGTCATGAGCTCCTTAACTATTGTCAATCTGAGATCAAGGATCTTCTGTCCAAAGGTCTCATCAGAAAGAGCAAAACCCCTTGGTCATGCTTTACCTTCTATGTCAACAAACAAGCTAAGATCGAAAAAGGTATGCCTTGTTTGGTTATTAACTACAAACCTCTCAATCAAGCCCTTTAATGGATTCGTTATCCGATTCAAAGCAAAAAAGATATTCTTAAAAGGCTGCATTCAGCTAAAATCTTTTCAAAATTCGATATAAAATCAGGATTTTGGTAAATCAAAATCAAGGAAAGTGATCGATATATGATGACTTTCACTGTACCTTTTGGGAAATACGAATGGAATGTAATGCCCTTTGGTCTTAAGAATGTCCTTATGAGTTTCAAAGGATCATGAATGAAATCTTCAATCCATACTCAAACTTTACCATTGTCTATATTGATGATGTGTTAATCTTTTCTCAATCAATTGATCAACACTTCAAACACATTAATATTTTTATTGGTGTAATAAAAAAAATGGTCTTGTTGTGTCTAAGACTGAGATTAATCTTTTCTAAACTTAGATTAGGTTCCTTGGCCATAACATTCATCAATGAACTATTAATCCTATTAATCGGGTTATTGAATTTGCTGACAAATTCCCAAATCAAATTATTGACAAAAATCAATGACAACATTTTCTTGGTTGTTTAAATTATGTCACTGATTTCTTTCCTCAGCTCAGTAAACTTATTAAACCTTTGCATGATCATCTGAAGTTTAATCCTCCTCCTTGATCAGACATTCATATATGTATTGTCAAACAGGTTAAATCACAGGTAAAGGATCTTCCATGCCTTTATCTTCCCAATCCTCAAGCTTTCAAAATTGTTGAAATTGATACCTCTGACATAGGTTATGGTGGCATTCTCAAACAAAAAGTAGCAGAGAAAGAGCATGTCATTGCATATGCATCAAAACATTGGAATTCTGCATAACAAAATTATTCAACTGTCAAAAAAGAAGTTTTTACAATTGTATTGTGCATTACAAAATTTCAATATGATCTTTTAAATAAAAAGTTTTTAATCAAAGTTAATTATAAATCAGCAAAAGATATTTTGCAAAACGATGTTAAAAATCTTGCATCCAAATAGGTTTTCGCCCGATGGAAAGCAATCCTAAGTGTTTTTTATTTTGACATTGAGTATATCAAAGGCACTTCAAACACTTTGTCTGATTATCTTACCTGTGAATATTTACAGGGTCAATAGCAGAATGCACAGAGGAGGCTCATCAACCTCTTCCAGAGGAAGAGGCAAAGGAAAATTAGTTCTTGCAGGACTAACATGACAATCAAAATCATCAGGGTCATCCACCCCAGTTGAGTCTTCTACTCAGAAACAATCTACCCAAGCTAGGTCATCCACCTAGAAACAAACAGACAGACAAACTAAGGCAGACTATACCATCCCAATCCAGACACTTATGGCTTTACAAGATCAAGGCCTAACTAAACTACTAGAAAATCATAGGCTGAAATAACCTCTAAAAGAGGACGAAGACTTAGAAACAATCATCCAAAAACATAAGGGAAAATATATTATTGTCAATTCCCCCAGCAAACAGTTGGTCTCCCAACCTACACCTATCACAACTCAAACCTCTTATGCCTCGAAAAATAATTTTTGGGCAGTTATCCAAATGGAACCAGACTTCTGGGATGTCAACCCAAACAAAATAACCAAAAAAATCTTTCCAAAAGGCTTTTTGTTCAAACCAATTTCTAAAAATAAAACCCAAGAGTTTTATGAATTTATTCTTATTAATATTGACTCGGTCTCTTTAAAGCATTCCAGAGATCCCAAGGATCAACAATCTATAACTTATTCAACAATCCAAATTTTAAAGGTCTTAACTCTGAAAGATTGGGAAAAAGATTTAAACAAAGTTAATAAAATTTCCCAGATTTATGATCCTATTGCTTATGATTATTAGGATTATATCCAAGCTTAGAGTAACACTGTCTGGATTCAAACTCCTGCTAGTTGCCATTCCTGGCTCATCTACTTCAAACAAAATGTCCGTTACAACTTCCCTCAATGGTTCATCCAGTGGTGGAACTTCTTCAGACCAATCCCACAAATCTTTTTTGCTAATGTCCTTAATGGATTTCAGTATTTTCAGAAAAGGATAAACTTGGCTAACGATCCTTGCCCAGCAGAGCTACATTTCTTCTCCAAATTGTCTTTTGCCTGGATTTTTTCTTGGTAGTTCAAATACAAGAAAGTTAATCCTAATCTTCTACCAGTTTTACAAAGGCAAGATCAGGAGACACGTCTGCAACTCGATTACCGAGGCCAAAGTGCTATAACTCAATAGTTTTCCACATGCACATCCAGGCATTGTACATACAGTCTACACTAGATCACGATATAGGATAGTGTCTCGGTCCGGATCGTCGGTGCGTTTGCATCGGTCGGCCCCACGGGCAAGAGACCTACCAACCGCCCATTGCGAGGAACCTGCACCTCGACGTCCCCAAGGTCTACAATGACCTACACTAGTCTACTCGCACCCGCACTAAGATGTGTTCAATCTCCTAGGCAACTTGGCCTTAACAACAGTCCAAAGGACATTTCACAATGCATAATGACTCTATGCATAAACAGGTATGATCATCATTACATATCATCATTACATACAATTCCACAATGTGCCACAAATGGCCAAGAGAGAATCAACACATCATTGGTCACTCACATCGACCCACAATCTCATAATATTGAAATTAAATAGAGGAATACATTTTTTTAAGGTGTATTATGAATCCTTACTTAAAATTAGTCTTCCTTACAAAGTTCGTCTCTGATTGAATTCTCATAATTAGTTAAATTTTTCTAATGTAATTTATTTCCATACACTTAGAAGGTTATTCTAAGATCTCAAAGTCTCACACTCTCTTGTTCTTGCTCTTCTAAAATTACCTTAAGTTCAATGACAAGTTTCATTCTTGGTTCTTTAAAATTTATGAATCTCAAGGTATATCCAATTGTTCCAATTTGCTAATTTTCTATCCTATTACCTATGATTTAAATCATTTGATTATCTAAGTTCCAAGGTTACCAAAATTGCATAATTAAGTCCCAAAAAGGCCCTAGAGGCCGTGGCCTCCCTAGGGGATTTAGTTCCCAATTCTTCCATTCCATTAGTTTTATATTACACACTTGATTAATTTAAGTCTTTCACTTGTTACAATTGTTCACAAAGAACCCAAATTTTGGGCCCCAAAACCGTGGCCATCCAAGGGAGAGTCTTCCATCATTTTCTTCCATTTCATGTCTTCCAATCCATTCCAACACACCAATATACACAAACAACCAATCCAATAGCATAAACAAAGTGCAAACAACATGTAAGCATATTAATCATGCAAGCAAAGAATAACCCTCATTAGGGTTTCCTCACAATCAACCACAACCAAGTTTCTAAATGCTATTAGAGGTTGAGGAGGAGAGTCTTCCTCTTACCAAAGTGAAGAAAACAAGAGAAGCCTCCTAGAAACACCTTGCAATTTTCGGATTGGGCAGCACCATGAACCCTAAAATTTCAACTTCATCAAAATAGCACCAATGCTTGAAAAATAAAGCATGGATGGTCACCAAGAAGACCATAAAAATGAAAATGAGAAAAGAGAAGTGAAGAATCAAGAAGCTTACCCAAAAACCCTAAGCTTGAAGCTTGAAGAAAATGGTGAAAATGGTAGATTTTCAAAGAACCACAAGCAAGAGAAGTGTTTAGGAAGTGGAGAGGATTAAGAAAATGGGGTTGGATGACATTTTTGTGATGGATGAAGGGTTGGGGCTGCTGCTGCCGTGGAGCTTTTAGAGAGAAGGAGGAGAAAATTTCAAAAGGAAGAAGAAAGGTGAAGGTAGAGAGAGAAGGTGCATTTAGGGGTATTTTGAAATAATGTGTTATGAATAATTAAGTGAAGCAAAAATCACTTTCCCCCCCAAAATGTTGCTTCAGCCGTGAGTGAGGAGAGAGAAGGGAGAGATGGTCTCTTGCATTGGGAAAGAGGGAAGGAAATTTCCTAGAAGCTTCCTCCAAGCTTGCATGGGAAGTTTCACATGTCCCACGATAAAGTGAAAGTAAGGTTGTCTCCTAATTGGGCACACTAACACAGATGAATATTTACACTGTCAGTATCATTTTCCCCCAGTGTAGAAGAGTTATAGATGATGAAAAATAATATTTTATTATTCGTCAGATGATTTTACGGTACTGCGACTTCATTTATCGGGTAAAATCTCGAAAAACGTAAACTTCAAAAATTGTACCTGGCCTCGGGTTTAGTAAGATCCCCCGTCGACATGTCCACAATTTAGAGTTTACCAGCTACAGGAAAATTTTACATCTTCACGGCTCCGCTCGGCATGCACGTAAAATGAGAAATATATTAAAATATTCGTCATTTCTGAAAAATTCTGAAAGAATTCACATAAATCACAAATATTGGAAAATGACTATTTATGATAAAATAAATGATTTTCGAAGCGTTACACTGACATCTGCAGATCTTTGCTCAGTGTGCACGCAAAATGAGAAATATATTAAAATATTCAACGTATCTGAAAAATTTCAAAAAAAATCCTAAAAATCGAGAATATTATAAAATGTCCATTTATAATTAAACAAACAATTTTTGGGGTGTTACAACACTCCCCCACTAAAAAGGAATTTTGTCCTCGAAATTTACGTACCTCAGAATAGTTATGAGTGTTGCTCCTTTATCTTGTCTTCCAGCTCCCAAGTTACATCACCAGTCGTCTCATTCCAGATCACCTTTACCAATGGGATTTCCTTGCCTCTAAGTTGCTTTATCCGTCGATCCTCGATTCTCACAAGAAGCGTCTCATAGGTTAAGTTCTCTTTTAATTGTACTGTGTCCGATGCTATGACATGACTCGGGTCAGGTAAATATTTATGCAGTTGTGACACATGAAAGACATTGTGTATATTGGAAAGAAAAGGGGGTAAAGCTATCTGGTAAGCTACTGGACCTATCCAGCGAAGAATTTGGTAAGGTCCTAAAAATTTTGGAGTGAGTTTTCTAGATTTCAAAGCCCAGCCAACCCCAGTTGTAGGTGTGACTTTCAAGAATACATGCTCACCTTCCTCAAACTCAAGAGGCTTTCTCCTCTTATCCACATAACTCTTTTGCCGGCTCTGAGCAGTCCTCATCTTCTCTTGAATCATTTTGACTTTCTCAGTTGTCTGTTGAATGACATCTGGTCCAATCGTGAGACGCTCGCCGTCTTGGTACCAACATAATGGTGTCCGACACCATCGCCCATATAGAGCTTCATAGGGCGCCATCCCTATACTTGAATGGTAACTGTTGTTGTAGGTGAATGCTTTCAATGGCAGGACTTCATCCCAACTTCCAGTCTGTTCTATAGTACAAACTCTAAGAAAATCCTCTAAAGATTGGATCGTTCTTTCTGATTGACCATCAGTTTGTGGGTGATACGCCGAACTTAGATGTAATTTTGTCCCCAACGATGCCTGTAGACTTTGCCAGAATTTCGAAGTAAATCTCAGATCCCTATCTGAAACAATGCTCATAGGCACATTATGCAGTCTAACGATCTCTCCAATATACAGTTGGGTCAGCTTCTCCAGACTGTACCTTATATTGATCGGGAGGAAATGAGCTGACTTTGTGAGTCGATCTACTATTACCCAAATCGAGTCGTGTCCTCTTATTGTTCTTGGCAAACCCACAACAAAATCCATCGCAATGTTGTCCCATTTCCATTCAGGAATAGACAATGGTTGCAGCAATCCTGTAGGTCTTTGATGTTCCACTTTGGCTTTCTGACAGACTAGACAAGTCGATACGCATCTAGTGACATCACTTTTCATTCCGTGCCACCAGAACAACTTCTTCAAGTCTTGGTACATCTTCGTTATGCCCGGGTGCATATTCAGCTTGCTTGCGTGAGCATGATCCACAATATACCTTTTAAGCTCTTGGTCACGGGGAATACAGACTCTACCCCCAAAATCTCAGAATTCCGTCCGTTCCTTCCTCAAATTCCGTTTCTTTGCCTTGCCTCATCAGCTCTTTCACTTCTTGCAAGAATTCATCGACCTTCTGCTTTTCCCGTATATCTTCCATTAGCTCACTTGAGATGGTGACCATATTCATATAGATCTTTCCTGGTTTCAACTCTACAAATGACCAAACATCTCTGAACTGTTCTATAAGATCTTTTTCCTTGATCATTAGGGCCGAAACACTGATAGTCTTTCTACTCAAGGCATCTGCCACGACATTCGCTTTACCAGGGTGATACAACAGCTGAAAATCACAGTCCTTCAGGAATTTTAACCATCTCTGTTGCCTCATGTTCAGCTCCTTTTGATCATACAAATACTTCAAACTTTTATGATCACTGAAGATGTTGAATGTCGCTCTGTAGGGGAAATGCCTCCATATCTTCAGAGCAAAAACCACAGCTGTTAGTTCTAAATCATGCGTCGGGTAGTTCTTTTCATTCACTCGCAACTATCGTGAAGCATAAGCTACCACTCCTCCGCATTGCATAAGAACAGATCCCAATCCTTGGTATGAAGTGTCACAGTACACCTCGAATGGCTCGTTCGGATCAGTTAGCCCTAATACCGGTGAGGTGGTTAGCCGGTTCTTCAACTCTTGGAAACTCTGCTCGCAACTATCAGTCCACTTAAAAGTATGGTTCTTCTTTGTCAGCTGAGTGAGTGGTCCAGCAATTTTGGAAAACCCTTCTATGAACCTTCTGTAATATCCAGCCAAACCCACGAAGCTACGAATCTCCGTTACTGACTTCGACCTTTCCCATTGCAGCACTGCCTCCACTTTTGATGGATCCACTGCAATCCCCTCCTTCGAGATCACATGGCCTAAAAAGTTAACCTCATCTAGCCAAAATTCACACTTCGACAGCTTGGCGTACAGTTCCTTCTCCTTCAAAATCTGGAGAACTAGGCTGAGGTGTTCAGTATGATCCTCCGGATTTGGGGAATATATCAAGATATCGTCGATGAAGCTGACAACAAACTTGTCCAAATAAGGACGAAAGATCCTATTCATGTAATCCATGAAGATAGCAGGTGCAATCGTTACACCAAACGGCATCACAAGGTATTCATAATGGCCGTATCGGGTACCAAAAGTAGTCTTGGGTACATCCTCCGTTTTCACTCTTATCTGATGGTATCCAGATCTCAGATCAATCTTCGACAACACCGCCGCTCCCTTCAATTGATCTATTAAGTCGTCGATTCTTGGGAGTGAATATTTGTTCTTGATCGTCAGCTTGTTTAACTGCCTATAGTCCACACACAATCTTGAGGTACTGTCCTTCTTCCAAACCAACAACACTGGTGCTCCCAGGGTGATACACTCGGTCTGACAAACTATTTCTCCAAAAGCTGTTCTAGTTGTTTCTTAAGTTTTGCCAATTCCGTTTGCGACATCCGATAAGGTGCTATAGACACGGGACCAACTCCTGACATAAGGCCAATAGCAAACTCTATCTCGTGCGTCGGTGGTAAACTAGGTACATCCTTAGGAAAGACTTCAGAAAACTCCCTCACTACTAGAATAGTACTCAGATCAGCCTCGCTCTCAATTATCAAAGAAGACAGTAGCATGTATCCTTGAGCTCTTTCTTTCAAGAAGATCGCACTTGGTTAGCCGTCAAGTATTTAGAATCTTCATCCTCCGGGAAAACTATGGTCTTTCTAGAGCAATCTAATAGAACATGGTTGGAAGACAACCAGTCCATCCTTAAGATTATATCTAGTTGTGAAAGAGGTAAACAGATCAAATCGACAGAAAAGATTCGGCCTTCAATAATTAGGGGACACTTCAAACAGACTTTGGTAGTAACTACCAGTTTGTCAGTAGGGGTTGAGACAGTCAAATCAAAAGGTAGGGTAGACATTAGTAAGCTAAGTCGTAGTACACAGTCATATGATATGAAAGAATGGGTTGTCCCAAAGTCATACAGTACTTTTAAAAGATTACCTTCTATGGTGCCTTCCCCTTGAATCAAGTCTTCGGATTTGGAGGCTTCAACTCCGCTCATGGTGTAGACTCGACCTCCAGTTTGCGGTTTCTTGGCTCTAGTTGTATTGACTGAAAGTTCAGCCTTTGCCTAGTTGCAATCCCTGGATACATGGCCCGGTTTGCCACATCTGAAGCAGATGAACCCCTTGATGGTGCACTCTCTCGTGGGATGGTCTTTCTCACACTTTAGGCATTTAGAGGGATATGTCACATTCTGGCCAGTCCGGTTCCCAGTTGAACCTCCACTAGAACTTTCGCCAGTTTGTTGTTGACTTCCGTTGGTCGGGAATAGGACTTCTTTTGGAAGCGGTTCGAACTATTGCCTCCACCCCTTTGGAACCTTGCAGGCCCAAAGTTCTTGTTCCTCGAATCTCTAGCTTGTTCCAAGGCCTCTACTTCACAGCATGTGTCCAACAGCTCCGAGAACACTTTAATCTTCAGGGTGATAACAGGCCCCCAAAATAAAGCACTGGCAGCCATCAGTAGCTACCAGTAATGTCAGTCCCTCAGATGAGGAGGAATCGTGTCAGAATCCTCCGCGGGGTCCTCCTCATCCAAGGAAACCTCCATAAGAACCACAGAGCCACGGGCATATAGGTAGAAAATAATAGAAATATAGGTAGAAAATAACAGAAATACAATAAAGAGGTAAGACATCCTACCATCATTACCAGTTATAGCAGCAAGAAACAAAACGGCACAACGTGCCCAGATAACATTTCAAGAACAATAATAATAATGATAGACAGTAAATACATCAGTAAACAGGTAAATAGTTCCAAGCAGTCATTCATCATAATAATAAATAAATAATTCAAATCCACATAAAGCAGTAATTATCAAATGGTATGACATCTCATGATGCATATGCACGAAGTCCCCAAATTCCTACTCCATGGAGCTAGACATAAACAGTCAGAGAGAAAGATCAGGAGACACGTCTGCAACTCGGCTGCCGAGGCCAAAGTGCTATAACTCAAAAGTTTTCCACGTGCATATCCAGGCATTGTACAGGCAGTCTACACTAGATCACGATATAGGACAGTGTCTCGGTCCGGATCGTTGGTGCGCTTGCATTGGTCTGCCCCACGGGTAGGAAAGCTACCAACCGCCCATTGCGAGGAACCTGCACCCAGACGTCCCCAAGGTCTACAACGACCTACACTAGTCTACTCGCACCCGCACTAAGGTGTGTTCAATCTCCTAGGCAACTTGGCCTTAACAACAGTCCAAAGGACATTTCACAATGCATAATGACTCTATGCATAAACAGGTATGATCATCATTACATACAATTCCGCAATGTGCCACAATTGGCCAAGAGAGAATCAACACATCATTGGTCACTCACATGGACCCACAATCTCATAATATTGAAATTAAATAGATGAATACATTTTTATAAGGTCTATTATGAATCCTTACTTAAAATTAGTCTTTCTTACAAAGTTCGTCTCTGATTGAATTCTCATAATTAGTTAAATTTTTCTAATGTAATTTATTTCCATACACTTAGAAGGTTATTCTAAGATCTCAAAGTCTCACACTCTCTTGTTCTTGCTCTTGTAAAATTACCTTAAGTTTTATGACAAGTTTCATTCTTAGTTCTACAAAATTTATGAATCTCAAGGTATATCCAATTGTTCCAATTTGCTAATTTTCTATCCTATTACCTATGATTTAAATCATTTGATTATCTAAGTTCCAAGGTTACCAAAATTTCATAATTAAGTCACAAAAAGGCCCTAGAGGCCGTGGCCTCCCTAGGGGATTTAGTTCCCAATTCTTCCATTCCATTAGTTTTATAGTACACACTTGATTAATTTAAGTCTTTCACTTGTTACAATTGTTCACAAAGAACCCAAATTTTGGGCCCCAAAACTATGGCCATCCAAGGGAGAGTCTTCCATCGTTTTCTTCCATTTCATGTCTTCCAATCCATTCCAACACACCAATATACACAAACAACTAATCCAATAGCATAAACAAAGTGCAAACAACATGTAAGCATATTAATCATGCAAGCAAAGAATAACCCTCATTAGGGTTTTCTCATAATCAACCATAACCAAGGTTTCTAAATGCTATTAGAGGTTGAGGAGGAGAGTCTTCCTCTTGCCAAAGTGAAGAAAACAAGAGAAGCCTCCTAGAAACACCTTGCAATTTTTGGATTGGGCACCACCAAGAACCCAAAAATTTTAACTTCATAAAAATAGCACCAATGCTTGAAAAATAAAGCATGGATGGTCACCAAGAAGACCATAAAACGAAAATGAGAAAAGAGAAGTGAAGAATCAAGAAGCTTACCCAAAAACCCTAAGCTTGAAGCTTGAAGAAAATGGTGAAAATGATGGATTTTCAAAGAACCACAAGCAAGAGAAGTGTTTAGGAGGTGGAGAGGATTAAGAAAATGGGGTTGGATGAAATTTTTGTGATGGATGAAGGGTTGGGGCTGCTGCTACCGTGGAGCTTCTAGAGAGAAGGAGGAGAAAATTTCAAAAGGAGGAAGAAAGGTGAAGGTAGAGAGAGAAGGTGCATTTAGGGGTATTTTGAAATAATGTGTTATGAATAATTAAGTGAAAGAAAAATCATTTTCCCCCCAAAATGTTGCTTCAGCCGTGAGTGAGGAGAGAGAAGGGAGAGATGGTCTCTTGCATTGGGAAAGAGGGAAGGAAATTTCCTAGAAGCTTCCTCCAAGCTTGCATGGGAAGTTTCACATATCCCACGATAAAGTGAAAGTAAGGTTGTCTCCTAATTGGGCACACTAACACAGATGAATATTTACACTGTCAGTATCATTTTTCTCCTAATATTTTATTATTCGTCAGATGATTTTACAATACCGCGACTTCATTTATTAGGTAAAATCTCAAAAAACGTAAACTTCATAAATTGTGCCCGACCTCGGGTTTAGTAAGATCTCCCGTCAACATGTCCACAATTTAGAGTTTACCAGCTATAGGGAAAATTTTGCATCTTCCCGGCTCTGCTTAGTGTGCACGCAAAATGAGGAATATATTAAAATATTCGTCGTTTCTGAAAAATTCTGAGAGAATTCACATAAATCACAAATATTGGAAAATGACTATTTATGATAAAATAAATGATTTCCGAAATGTTACACTGACATCTGCAGATCTCTGCTCAGTGTATACGTAAAACGAAAAATATATTAAAATATTCAACGTAACTTGAAAATTCCAAAAAAATTCCTAAAAATCGAGAATATTATAAAATGTCCATTTATAATTAAACAAAAAATTTTTGGAGTGTTACATATTCAGTTCATTCATGAGACCTTTTACCTAGAAGCCTACCAAGAGCCGCTCCTTGTCCATGCTTCTCTTGCACCGGCGTCCACTCCCCGCCCTCGTCGACCCCAGGACACCACATGCCCACCAACTTCCGCTTGGTTCGTCCCCGAACCACACTGTACTGGGAGAGGTCCCGTCTCTGATACCATTTGTAACATCCTGGGACTGCCTGCAGGATTGATGAGTGTCTCCACAAACCAACACGAGTCTTTTCAACGTGCTTTGTCCTCACTCACACGCATCCTGGGAAACTTCCCAAGAGGTCACCCATCCCACAATTGCTCAAGGTCAAGCATGCTTAACTATGAAGTTCTTATGTTCTAGGCTCCCAAAAAGAAGTTACAACTTGTTGATATGGCTACGCCTAATCAATTCTTTTAAGTCATCCTCAACTATGCAGTCCCATACCTGCACAGTCTTTGAATCCCTCTCATTATGGTGTGTATTTAGTTCATTCATGGGACCCTTGGCCTAGAAGCCTGCCAGGAGCCACTCCTTGTCCATGCTTCTCTTGCACCGGCATCTACTCCCCGCCCTCGTTGGCCTCGGAACACCACAATTATTATCCATTAGTTAAAATATACCGCAAAATATCTCAGAAGCTAATCATGACAAACTTTATGTTTGAACCGATAGGAGAGCATGCTTGCTAGCTAAGTTATTAAAAAGTCAACAATAATAGCTTGTTTTTGGTGGACCAATCGAGAAGCTTTCTTGGTGGCTAAGCTTAGAGGAAGTAGAAGAGAAGTTGAATACACTTTCTTGAAAATGTCTTTTGTAAATATCTTCTTGAAAATATCTTGATTAAATATCTTGGTTAGATATTTTGGTTAAGAAAATATATTGCTTAGCTAAATATCTTGATCAAAATATCCTAAACTTTCATCTTTTTCACGAAGCTTATAAATAGGAAGACTTTAGTTTCTATCTTGTTCTTTTCCATCCACTCTTACTTGAAAACTCTCATCTTTCTCTCCTTGTGTTCCACGACCATGACCATTTAGAGAGCTAAGTTCCTACACTTGCTCATCTTTTATTCACTTCATCCAAGAAACCAAAAACTATACATCAAATTCTCTCAACTTTCATGAACATTTTCTCACCCTTTCTCTTCACTAAACCCACGGCCAAGACACCTTGGGAGACCAAATTCTATACTTAGTTCATTCTTTTCTCAATTTCACTAAGAACCAAGAGAACAAAACACAAAAACTCTCATTCTTTCCTTTCCCTATACCTCACGGCCAAGAGCCTAGAAATCACTTCCAATCTTCTATAATTCCATCCAACCATAGATCTTGAATCTAGATACATATCTAAAAAACTTTCATGTTGGGACTTTCTTCTAAATCCATCATCTTCAAGCACTTTTCTAAGCTCAAAGTTTGAGGCTTTTTAGGAGCAACTTGGTGGTGGTAGAAGTTCACTCAAAGAGGACAACAAGGAGCTTTAGATAATCATCGAAGGAAAGAGGGAGATTAACCTCATCAACCATCCATGTTGGTGAGGAACGAATTGTGTTTCTATGTGTGAATAATCCATGTGAGGATTTATTCCCTTATTGTGTAATTTTACTTATCTGTGTTTGATTACTTTATGTGATTTATAGTTTTAAATAGTAAGCATGATAGTTATTATGGTTGCTTATTAAGTATATGTGATGTATGATTTTGATAATATGATGTTGATGTTGTGATTGATTATTAGATTGCTTATTGTGATGTTCATAGTATGTATAAAATTGTTATGATAGAACTAGAATAATTGGTATATGTTGTATATGTGAATCACATGGAAAGGAAATGATTTTAGTTTAAAAGACCACTTGAGGCTCACTGTAACACCCTCATGAGGATGTCACATTTTCGATACAATAAAATAAAACCTTACCCAAGTTATAAAACGTTTGGCACATAATTAATATAAGTTGTAAAACTATTTCTTTTTATATATGATAGCATTTAAATAAGATAAAATGAATCATAAAGTAAAACAAACTATTATCACACACTATAATGTACATATGATTTTGTTTTAAATCGTACAAATAATTTACAACTACAAATATGTAATAAAGCAGTAAGAGTCAGTATAATACTAAAATAGTAACATGCCCAAGTGCACATCAAAGATTTCTAACCCTCCGAAGGATCCTCCTCAGATGGATCGTTGGATGACGAAAATCCTGGATGTCTAGCAGCTCTACGGACAGGAGTCCATGCTGTCAACACACTACTAATCTCACTAGGCACATGAAAAAGTCCTCCCTAGTAACGCCTAAGAGTCAAAGGCATCTCAAGATGTAAATATAGAGTAGTAGTAAAAATAGGCTCTCCATCAAACTCTCTACGTAGGGACACAGTCAGATGCCCCACATAGACTACTGATCCTCTATCTTCACGCAGTCGCCAGGCCTTAGAGCCTCCGTGAAACTCAAGTCTCACAAAACCAAAGAATCCGGGCAAAGCCATAACCAAAAGATCAATCCAGATGATATGGGTGATCAAACGGCTCGCCTTCCTTGAACTGATCACTCAACTGCTGCTCCTCAGGGTACTGAATATCTAGAGGCTGCTCCTCATCCTCATCCTCAAACTCTTTACAGAATATAAATAAGAATACAGAGAAATACATACAAAGAGGTGAGACAATCTACATCATTACCAGTATGGCAGTACAGAAAATGACAATACATACAGATATCACAATTAATTCAAAAATCTATATAATCACATCATGCACAATATCTCACATTAACACATCAAACATAATATAAAATAATCACATTATGATGCAGACCACAAATGTAAATGTATACTGACTCATTCCTACTCCATGGAGCTAAACTCAAACATCACAGAGAATGATCCGAAAAACCTATCCGTACCTCAGGCTACCCAACCAACTATTACACAGTCAAATATTGTGTCAATAGCCCACAGTCAAAACATCGTGGTAAGTAGTACACAGTCAAATACGTCATGCACCACAGCCATTGTACTAGATAGTCTCCACAAGATCTTAATTAAGAATAGTGTTTATCGAGATCATTAGTGTGTTGCCCGTTACCACGACCTAGAGGAGCTACCAACTGTCCACATATGGAATCCTCCGCACACTAATGCCTCCAAGTTCAGTCAATGAACCACACTACGCCTATCACACCCATAACATGGTGTAATTCATCTTGTCAGCCAATCGCCAATTTTCAACCAAATTGACACATCTCTCAATGTATGAACATGAACCAAAAATTACTCAAATGTCCTCATTATCATCATAATTACACAAATGCCCTCAGTATCAGCATAAACCAAATATAGTATATCTCCACTTGATAGTACTATTTCTCAACATGTTTGGGTCCACCACTTTGGTCCGACAGTAAAACTCACTGTTCCTTTTAGTCACGTAAAGATTTAATTGCATTTTTACAATTGCATCAGCTTTTTCAAACGTTTTCAAATCGGGTACATATTTTTCAACGTTTTAAATATCGCGTAGTGTTTTTAAATCATTTTCTTAATCGCGTAACATTTTTAAATCATTTTTCTCAATCGCATAGCTTAAAAATCATTATTTTAAATACGCGTAAGCTATTTCTAGCACTTTTCAACTACGTAGATATTTTCCTTACGTTATAATCATATTTTGAAACTTTCTCCATTATTTGTGCATTTTTAGTTAATTTTGACAGCATTTCATTTAGAAAATTCATTAAATGATATTATTTACGTTTTTCTTTAAAATTACCTCTATTAGCCTTAATCATTATTTACTACTTGAAACTTACTAACGCGCTTCAAAACTCAAGGTGAGCTCTACGTTAACATTTTTCAAGTGTTCACTTTATTTCTTTTTTTTTATAATTAATTCCTCTAATTTGGTTTTCTAAAACTAAATTCATTTATTTCATTCTCCAAAAATTCATTGAAATTGGATTCTTTTTAAATTAACTACTTAATCTACATTAGAAAATAATTTTGGAAATCAAATATACATTGAATGGCATTTTGGCCGAATTCAACATATTCTTTACAATTGATCTTTAAATCATTTTCCATCTTCTAAATCATTTTCAAATTCATTAATTCACTTAAATCAATTAAGTCATTCTTTTAGAAAATGGTTGAGAACATTTTGGTTCTCTTTTTCTTGGTGAAGTTGTGAGCTTCCTTGTGTTCTTTGGAACGCTCATGCAAAACCTTACATGTTATTCATATCCTACAAAATTTAATATACGTCTATAAACACATACCATATATTTTAAAGGTATAAACATGCATGCACATATAATCAATCACAAAATAGAAAAGACATTAAACAACCAAGTGAATGAATCCTTATGGATTCTTCACCACAAATACATCTATCTTCTCACCACCACACAAGGTTGATGAGATTAAATCTCCCTCTTACCTTAAGGGAAGACAAACTCCTTCTAACTCCTCCTAGCAATTTCGTGTAACCTTCCAAGAATCCCTAACAAACTCAAACAAATTTTAAAGAGTCATAACTAAGGTCGAAAAACATAAACCATGGATCAATCATGACTTAGAACCTAAGAAATCAAGTTAGAAATAAGAAACAAAGATTTTCACCTTGTAGGAAAAATCTTCAAAGTGATTTTCCAAGCTCAAGATGAATTTTTTTGAAAGAACTCTCAACTAGAGATGTTCTTAGAATGATGTTTGGATTTGAGAAAAAAGGTTAGGTGAAATTTTAGAAGAGTGGAGGTGTTGGTTTAGGGTGTTGGCCGTGAGCTCTCAAGGTGTAACAATGGTGTTCTTAGCTTTTGGTAGAAAGAGAAGAGAGATTTTGAGTGATAGTAAAATGAAGATGAAATGAAGATTGCCTCCTAACGCCATGTACTTGGCCGTGGAGCTCCAAAGGAGGTGGCTTCTTTTGTTGACCTTCCAAGACTTCCTAACAACCTTAGATGTGATCAAGGGTGGATATCAAAGACTTTGTCTCCAAGCTTGTTTCTCATTGGTGTAGGAAATCAAGTCATCAAGTGACTAAGCACTTCTTGATCCTTCTTGAAAAGCCTTGGCCGAATTACCCTAAGGGAGAGCAAACTAGGTTTGTGTTCATTTATGCAATCTAGTTAGACTTAGGTGCATTTAGTTAGTTTGCTTAGTTACTTGTCTAACAATCTAGTTATTTAGGATAACTAGCCTTTGTCTTGATTTTATTAGAACCTTCTCTAACTAGAACTCTAAGGTATAGCTAACTAGGTTTATTTCATTTAGTTACTACATAAGCTTCCTATACTAACTTAGTTAGGTTTAAGCGAACTCAGTTAAGCTTTCTAGTCATAAATCAACAAGTCCAACCACTTTTGTGGACTAACTTCCTATTGGTTCAAAACTTCAAGCCACTATTGTTGACTAGATCTCATTGGCTTAGGATTAAATCTAGCAAAAAATGTTGACTGGTTCTCTAAACGTGAGTCCCACAGAATTTTCTAGGTCCATGGTCCATTTTGGAGCAAAATTTTACTATTTTTAAGATAGTAGGTACTGTACAACAAAATAATATTACAATAATATAAAATATTTTTATTACACAGTTAAATCCTAAAAATTAAAAGATCAATACACGAATCACTCGAAATTGGGTTGAGTAAGATCCCCCAGATCCGAATAATTAAATTAAGATTTTTTCGGCCAGAAAATTATTATTTTCTTGACTCGGAGTAAATCACACACAACAGTCAAATACAATCACGAAATAATAAAATTCATTTTATAACTCACAGAAAACATAAAATAGTATATTTAGGACAATATCGTACTTTAACCAAAAGTTGGGGTGTTACAACTCTCCCCCACTAATAAAATTTTGTCCCCGAAATTTATCGTATCTCAAAAAAAAAGTTGGGGATATTGCACCCTTATTTTATCTTCCAGCTCCCAGGTAGCATCACCCGTTACGTCGTTCCATATCACCTTTACCATTTCGATCATCTTCCCTCGAAGTTGCTTCACTCTCTTGTCCTCAATCTTAATAGGAAATGTCTCATATGTTAAATTATCTTTCAGTTGTAGTTCATCGGGCTGTATAACATGCGTTGGATCGGGGATATATTTTCTCAACTGAGATACATGAAATACATTATGTAGATTGGATATAAAAAGTGGTAAAGCTATTTGGTAGGCTATGGGACCTATCCGATGAATAATTTGGTAAGGTCCAACGAATTTAGGAGTGAGCTTTCTAGATTTGATAACCCTTCTAACACCAGTCGTAGGCGTTACTTGCAAAAATACATGTTCACCTTCCTCAAATTTAAGAGGTCGCCTTGGCTTATCAGCATAGCTTTTCTGTCAGCTTTGAGTCATCCTCATTTTATCCTGAATCATTTTCACTTTTTCGATAGTCTGTTGCACAAGATCAGGCCCAATGGTCATACTTTTTCCATCCTGACACCAACACAAAAGTGTTTGGCATCTTCACCCATATAGTGCTTCATTGGGTGCCATCCCTATACTTGAGTGAAAACTATTGTTGTAGGTGAATTCTATTAGAGACAAGAATTCATCCCAACTTCCTTATTATTCCAACACATAAGCACGCAATAAATATTCCAATGACTAGATTGTCCTCTCCGTTTAACCATCAGTCTGCGGATGATAAGCAGAACTCAAACGTAACTTAGTTCCTATGGCTTCTTGCAGACTTCGCCAGAACTTTGACGTAAATCTTGGATCTCGATCAGAAACTATACTTGTGGGTACACTATGAAGTCTAACAATTTCACTAATGTACACCTGGGTTAATCGTTTCAACGAATACTTAATATTGATCGACAAGAAGTGTGCTGACTTCGTAAGCCTATCAACTATAACCCATATAGAATCATGACCTTTCCTCGTTCTTGGCAATTTGGTAACAAAATCCATCAATATATTATCCTATTTCCATTCTGGAATAGTCAAAGGTTGTAACATATCGGTAGGTCCTTGATGTTCCACTTTTGCCTTCTGACAAACAAGACAAGACGTCACACGTTCCGCCACATCTCTTTTCATCCTTGGCCACCAAAACATCCGCTTTAAATCTTGGTACATCTTAGTCATTCCTGGATGCATACTCAATCTACTGGTATAAGCTTCGTCCAAAATTGCTTGCTTAAGATCGGGATCATCGGGTATACAAATTCTTCCTTGAAATCTTAAGACTCCATCCGATCCTTCCTCAATTGTTGCCCTATGACCTTGCTTTAAAAGTTCTTTCTCATTCTGCAAAAACAGATCATCTCCCTATTTTTCTTTGATGTCCTATAGCAAGTCATTTAAAACTACAACCTTATTTAAACGAATCCTTCCTGGTGCCAATTTCGCAGATAACCATAAATCTTTGAATTGATTAATCAATTCCTCCTCCTTTATCATCATAGTAGAAACACTGATCACCTTTCTACTTAAGGCATCCGCCACCACATTCGCCTTTCCTGGATGGTATTGAAGTTGAAAAATCATAGTCCTTCAAGAACTCTAGCCACCGCCTCTGCCTCATGTTCAATTCCTTCTGATCAAACAAGTATTTCAAACTCTTATGATCACTAAAGACATTGAACGTGGCTCCATACAAAAAATGCCTACACACTTTCAACACAAAAACTACTGCGGCTAGTTCCAAATCATGCATTGGGTAATTCCTCTCATGTATCTTCAACTGTCTTGAAGTATAGGCTACCACATTTCTATTCTGCATCAACACACATCCTAACCCCTGGTGTAACATCCCGAAAATTGACAATTTTAGGATAAATGATCATTTTACAATATTTGGGATTTTCTAGAATTTTTTTGGATTTTTCTGAGAACGCAGAATATTTTAATATTATTCCTCAATTTGCGTACACACTGGGCAAAGTTGGCAAAACGACTGTAACGCTCCCGAAGTTGGAAAATTTTATTACGAATAGTTATTTTCTAATATTTGTGATTTATGTAAATTCTTTCAGAATTTTTCGGAAACGACGAATATTTTAATATATTCCTCGTTTTACGTTTGTATTGAGCAGAGTCGGGAAAACGACTGTAATGCTTCAAAAATTGGAAAATGATAAATCGAATAGTCATTTTATAATATTTGCAATTTTTAAGAATTTTCTGAGATTTTTCCGGAAACGTCAAATATTTTAATATATTCTTCATTTTGCGTGCGCGCTGAGCGAAGCCGGAGAAATCAGATGTTTTCTCCGAGAACCTTGAACTATGGAAACGTCGACGGGGGATCTTACTAAACCTGAGGTCGGACATAATTTACGAGGTTTCATATTTTTCGAGAAATTTAGCAGTCAGAATAATAAAACGCTGTGTAAATTTCATCTGTCAGATAAATTAATACTGACTTCTGTCAACTGTAACTATTATCCATTGGATAATAGCATGCATTAGAAATCCTATCACCTTATCCTAATGCAATCTACTTTATGTCAAATCAAATCTACTTTAATTCAAATTTGTGTGCTTTTTCAAAACTTCTTTGAGAAGCTTTGACCACCAAATGACCCAATTACCCTTGGCTTGCATGAGAAGCCAAATTTTTCCCCTCAATCTCTCCTCTATTCAGCAGCCCACTCATGCCAAGGAGGGCAAAAATGTAACTCATCCACACTTAACCTAAACCCACCAAACCCTAATTCACTTTACCTATCACTTTCTCTCTCTTCACTTCATCTTCTTCATCTTTTCTCCTCCTTCTCTCTACCTCCACCATGAGCACGAAAATGGCAGCCCCTCCTCCTCCATTTTTGCTCATATTTTCTCCTCTCTAAGCCCATTTCTACACTTGCCTTCAACTCCTCTACCTTCTTTGTGTGGAAAGTTTCTCCATTTTTCATTTCTACCTCCATTTTCTCTCCACCTCTTCTCTTCTTCCTCCTCTTGAATCCGAAAATGGCAGCCACCACCACCATTGTTTCTCTTCACTTTTCTGTCCATAAACACCATTTCTATACTTCTTTCAACCTCCTCTACACTTTCTCTATAGAAAATCTCTTCAAAAATCCATCCTTTCTACCCCTCCTTCTTCAAATCCGAAAATCACCCTTCCATGGATGACCAAGCTTTTTGATTTTTCTCTTCACTAAACACATTTATACACTCATCTTCATCTTCTCTACAAGTTTCATTTATAAGGTTTGCCCAAAATCCAACCTTGTCTCCATTGTCTTCCAAGGCAAAGCCTCTAACTTAGCGGTAAAGCTTTCACTTTTCTTCCTCTTTCTCTTTAATTTCGTGATCTAGTGTCTCAATAGAGACCAAAGATTCATTCTTTTCAACTATTAATGTTGATTTTTGATACTTGAAAAATTAGGGTTCTTGAAGACCTAAAATCGAAATTTACCAAGAAGCCATAGGAGATTGTTTTTGTGTTCTTCCTTTAGGTAAGAGGGAGACTACTCACTTCAACCACTTATGGTGGTGAGGAGGCTTTGTATGTGTGTTGATGGAGAAATCCATCCTTGTATGCTCTTTGTATGCTTGCTTGAATTATAAATTTTGTATGATTTAGTATTCTTGAATTTGATTGATACTTGATTATGCTCTTGAATATGTTTAATATATTAATTATGCTTGATCATGTTGGGGTTGCTAAATGGAAAATTTGGAGTTTCCTATCTCAACATGGTGCCACGATTTTGACTAGAAGTTAGGGGTGAAAATTGGTTTTATATACAAGTGAAATAAGACTTATGTAATCAAAGGTTGAATGATAGTATTAACACAAATGAATGGAGGACCTTGAGAGTTTAATACCCAAGAGGGGTGCCACAGTTTTGGTCTTGGTAAAGAGACAAATGGATTAATCTTGATGAACTAAATTTAAGTGAATTAGTGTTAAGAAAACTAATGCATAAAAGTGGAAAGAAAAATTGGATAATGGACATCATGAAACCACGGTTTTGGCATTGAATCTTGGGCACTTGGATTGATTTTAATGAGCTAAAAACTTAAGTGAATTAATAACTAGAAGTTAATACCTAAAAGAGAAGGAAAGAATGGATTTGAAGACTTTAAATTGAAGAAAATGATTTGGGATTCACCATTGGGAGGTCACGGTTTTGGGCCCAAGAATTGGGTCTCTTGGTAAACAATTTGCATCAAGTGCAAGACTTAAACTAATTGAATGTATAAAATAAAATTAATAAAAGAAAAATAAATTGGGAGTGCCTCTTGGGAGGTCACGGTTTATTGGCCAAAAAGGGTGGTCTTTTTGTGATCAATTTGTAATAAGTGCAACCATAATGTAATCAAGTGGGTAGAATAAAAATTGATGGAAGGAAAATTTAGAATTGGAACCTTTTGTGAGGCCACGACCTCTAGGGTAAATTAAGCTTAATTAGGGAATTTTGGTAACTTTGAAATTCAAGAAATCAAGTGGCTAAAATCCTAGGTAATGAACTAGAAATATTACCAAGTGAAAGAATTGAAGACAATTTGAGATTTCATAAATTTGAAGAACCAAGAATAAAACTTTCATAAGACTTAGGGTAAATTCAAGAGAGCAAGAACAAGAGAGTGTGAGTCTTTAAGAGCTTAGAATGATTTATCAAGTGTAAAAGAATGAATTACAATATGAAGATTTAATTAATTATGAGAATTTGATTGGAAATGGACCTTGTAGGAAAGACAAATTCTAAGTTAGGATTCATAATGGACCTCATAATGTACCATTTGGCTTGATCTCAATATTATGATGTTATGGGTCTATATGAGTGACCATTTGTATATTGATGCTCTCTTGGCCAATTGTGGCATATTATGGAATTGTATGAAATTGATGATTATACATGTCCATGTATAGAGTCTTATGCATTGTTAATGTCCTGTGGACTGTTGTAAGGCCAAGTTGCCTAGGAGATTGAACACACCTTAGTGCGGGTGCGAGTAGACTAGTGTAGGTCATGTTTGACCATGAAGGCATTGGGGTGCGGGTTCTTCACTTGGATAGTTATGAGCTCCTCTGTGCCGTGGGGTAGAGCGATGCAAACACACCGACGATCCAAACCGAGACACTGTCCTATATCGTGATCTAGCGTGGAATGTCTGTACAATGCCTGAATGTGCACGTGAAAATTACTGGTTTATAGCACTTTGGCCGCGGCACCCGAGTTACAGACATGTCTCCTGATCTTTCTCTCTGACTGTTTATGTCTAGCTCCATGGAGTAGGAATTGTGGTATCATAATGCATTGTGCATCGTTCATTGTCGGTCTCATAAACTGTTGAGCATGAACACCTTTGAATGTGGAGATAACTCTTGTACTTCTGTAAATGATTATCTGATTGTTGTGCTGATTCCTGGGAATACTGTTGTGATCTGCCTGCTATTGCTTACTGTTGTTCTACCTTTACTATAAATATCACTGTTATTATTGACTCTGATTATTGCTCAGAATTGAATTGCCTTTATTATAAATTCCATTGTTGCTATTGATGAATATATGAACTGTATTGCTTGGTGGGTGCTTTGCGTCGTGCTGTTTTCTTACTGCCAATAATGGTAATGAAAGACGGGTGTCTCACCTCTTTCCTATATTTGTGCATTTCTGTTTTATATTTATAATTGATAAAAGATCGTGAGGAAGATAAAGAGAGACCACACCTTGGTTAATTGGCTTGAGCGTCTGGACAAGATTTCTTCGACTACGTAAGAGTGCAGCCGCGAGGAGGCATTGATGTCTGTTGTGTCAACTGGGACGCCGTGCGTCATATACATATGGGGTGGCGGCTTTGTCTGCTAATAGTACCCATCCCTGGGTTACTACTTTTCCCCTTTTAGTGTTTTTATTCCCGCTGTATTTTATTGGACTCTGTAATTATTATATTCTATATCATCAGTGATTTGTGTAAATTGACTATAAAATATATATATAAGGAATATGATTTTATTTCAGTGGTTGTATTATGGGTTGAATATATTTATATTTCATTTGAGACTCGTATTTTCTACTTATGCAAATTGTCAAAAAAAAAATATAGACTCTTGAGAATTTAAATTGCTATTACCATGGCTGTGACACACTTGGATTTAGTAATTGTGGTGTAATGACGATTACGCTCCAGTTGCTACATCATGGGGTGTTACATTAGGTGGTATCAGAGCAGTTCATCCTGTTGAGCCTGGGTATGGACTTGCTATGTTTAGGCATGTTAGAACTTGGTCTGTTGTGCACTTCCTTGTCTCTTGATTGAGATGATGGGAAAGGAATGCATGACTTGCCGTAGGTTGAATGTTAATAGCTACTATTATACAGTTGCATGATATTGAGGATTGATCCACTCAATATATAATGTTCTATGTGTACAGAAAACTATGACTTCTCCTAGGCGTACTATGTTAGGGAAATAAGAATTCTTTTGTGAGGAGATCAAAAGGTTTTGGAAAACCGATCTTCTGGAGAAAGAAATAGCTGGTGTAAGTTAGGTTTGTGAAGTAGTTAGAAGTTGACAACTTATGAGAGATTACGCTGTGGAAGCAGACTGAAGAACTTCGAGCTAGAGGCTGTTAGGATTTGTAAATTAGCTTGTCTTGCTTGAATGGTGTGCATTGTGTGACTCTTTGTGTTTGGCTTCCAAAGGGAGGCATTATTGTTTGAAATAATTATGTTTGTTTTATTGTGTTATGTTTGGTCCGTCTTCGAAGAAAGACACCGGCTCGTGGCAGACGTACACATATGAGCGTAGGATAAGACCATCGAAGTATGGCTGCGATCGCAGGAGAAATATGAAGGATAGCTGATGTGACAATTCACCAAGATCAGAGGACCGCACAGTAATGAGAATTGGAAGTTATGGTTTAAAATCTATTGAAAGAAAGTCAGACTTGGGATAACCATGGACTACCTAGATTCTAAAGGAGGAATAATGGAAAAGCTAATAAGTTAAACGAGAACTATGTTCAAGGCTACCAAGAAAGTAACAACAACACCCAACCCGTAGGGAAAGTGCTAGTAGTAGTAGATCCAATTAGACCTCGACATTTGGAGATCTAAACAA
The DNA here is from genome assembly GCA_029884605.1 of Ormosia emarginata. NCBI lineage: Eukaryota > Viridiplantae > Streptophyta > Magnoliopsida > Fabales > Fabaceae > Ormosia > Ormosia emarginata. The sequence goes on from JAQQTP010000023.1 coordinate 3,764,616, forward strand.
GAGAAGTTACGCCTCAAATGACGATCCGATAATCGTGCTGTATAATTCTGGGGGTAACCCTTTCTTTTTACAATTCGTAACTGCATGGATCATTTGGATTCATCTGTATTGTTCTTATCTTCGACTTAGTTGTTCCTATTTCTGTTGTTGAGACTTGTCTTGACTCCTGAGTTTGTTTAATCTATCCTACTTCTCATAAAGATTGAACCTTTTGTTGATCTATTTTGATTACTTGAAATCGCATCGGTTAGAGTTCATGATTTAGGGACTGATTGATCATTTTCTAGTCATATCCTACTAAACCATTCCAATGAAAACCTTAGTGGTTTTCAAAATTAAGACTTCTGAATTCGTAGCGGCTAACAAAGTTGAAGCTTTGTAAGCGAAAGGAGCCTGAGGATACATATAAGTGTTTTTCATAGAGGACCAACAGTAAGGAGAGTATAAATGCCACTTTGATAGTCAAAGAGTTTCATATGATTGGGCTACCATGTTGTTAGTAAGGAAAAGAATGGAGCTTCTCGGTGAGACGAAGACTGTCACAAAATGAACCATACTCCTATCAAGGATGAATGTCCCCGAAGAAAAATAAATGATTCAATGGATCAGCGAGAAGAGAGTTGTTGTTCTCTCCAGGATAGACATACACTCTTATCGTCACTCAATTCGCGGGAAATTTAAAATATTCCCAAAACAGTTTTCGAACGCGCTTTGAACGTTATGGGTATCTCGTGATACTGTTCGGAGCAACCAATGTTCTTGTCGTATTCATGGACTGTCTAAATTAGATCTTCTGTCCTTACCTAGATAGATTTGTTGTTGTCCTTATCAACTACACTCTGATCTATTCTCAAACACGTGAAAAAAGCATGTTGGACGTTTTGATCCAATTTTTCAAACTCGAAGAAGAAGAGGTTAGCGGAGTAATTTGAGAAATCGTGGTTATTATTGGAAGCGATACCAAACGAAGTATGTCTAGATACGATTGCTATTTCAGTGGTCTGTTGGGAGAAATTCAATGGAAATGGAAAAGTGACCAAGATATATTAAACGTTAAAGCGGAAGTATCAATTGTAAGGGATGAAGAAATAATATAATCTATGAAGAACTTCTTGTGAAAGTCGAGAATAGGAGAACAAAGCAACATAGGGATATAAAGATCGCGTTGCTAAGAGTAATCTAAATGGGCGCGATTAGAAGCGCAACGTGAAACTTAGAACATGGGGGGAAGGAAAACATTAATGTTTAGTCCAAGGGATGAAAATTTCGAGGACGAAATTTCTATTTGAAGGGGAGAGTTGTAACATCCCAAAAATTGATAATTTTAGGATAAATGATCATTTTACAATATTTGGGATTTTCTGGAATTTTTCTGGATTTTTCTGAGAACGTAGAATATTTTAATATTATTCTTCATTTTGCGTGCACACTGGGCAGAGTTGGCAAAATGACTGTAACGCTCCCGAAGTTAGAAAATTTTATTACGAATAGTTATTTTCTAATATTTGGGATTTATGTGAATTCTTTCAGAATTTTTTGGAAATGATGAATATTTTAATATATTCCTCGTTTTGCGTTCATATTGAGCACAGTCGGGAAAACAATTGTAATGCTTCAAAAATTGGAAAATGATAAGAAGAATAGTCATTTTATAATATTTTCAATTTTTGAGAATTTTCTGGGATTTTTTCGGAAACATTGAATATTTTAATTTATTCCTCGTTTTGCGTGCGCACTGAGCGAAGCCGGAGAAACCAGATGTTTTCTCTGAGAACCTTGAACTATGGAAACGTCGACGGGGGATCTTACTAAACCCGAGGCCGGACACAGTTTACGAGGTTTCACATTTTTCAAGAAATTTAGCAGTCAGAATAATAAAACACTGTGTAAATTTCATCTGTCAGATAAATTAAAACTGACTTCTGTCGACTGTAACTATTATCCATTGGATAATAGCATGCATTAGAAATCCTATCACCTTATCCTAATGCAATCCACTTTATGTCAAATCAAATCTACTTTAATTCAAATTTGTGTGCTTTTTCAAAACTTCTTTGAGAAGCTTTGACCACCAAATGACCCAATTACCCTTGGCTTGCATGAGAAGCCAAATTTTTCCCCTCACTCTCTCCTCTATTTAGCAGCCCACTCATGCCAAGGAGGGCAAAAATGTAACTCATCCACACTTAACCTAAACCCACCAAACCCTAATTCACTTTACCTATCACTTTCTCTCTCTTCACTTCATCTTCTTCATCTTTTCTCCTTCTTCTCTCTACCTCCACCATGAGCACGAAAATGGCAGTGATGTGTATGAAACAACATCATATTTTGTTCATGTGTTTGCATGCATTTTTATACATTCTGTAACGCCCCAATTTTTAGAAAATATTCTGAATGTACTGTTTGCTGTTTTTCATGCTTTTGTGTGAATGACCGCTGTGTCCCTATTTTCCTGTTCTCGATTTCTGTATGAAAACAATTACGATAATCTGAGGCTCAAATTTTATTTGATCGTTTTACGTAATTTGCTTCGAGATGGTAAAATAAAATTTTTTTATGAGCTATTGTTTTAGTTTTTCTGAAAGATATACAGCTATATAATACTGCTGGATATTTTATTTGAACGTTTTGGACGATTACCTACGTTGTGGGAAAAAATGAGAAAATGACCGTTACGTCCCGAACGTCATTTTTTTTTTTGTTTTTCTTTGTTTTTAATTGTTTTCTTCTTGATTTAATGTCCGATAATATCTTGTCTGTGATTTTATATGGACTTTTTGGGTGATTTGCTCCGAGGCAGGAAAATAATATTTTCCGGGCCGGGAAAAATCTTATTTTATTATTTAGAATTAGGGGATCTTACTTAACCCGATTCTGAATGAGACTAAAAATAATCTTTTAATTTTTAGGATTTAAGCATCAAATAAAATAATTTTATATTATTATAATATTATTTTATTAGTCAAGTATAATTTAGTGACATGATGGACCCGAAAATATTTTGTGGGACCCACAATTAGCGAAACGGTTAGATCGGTAGCTTAATTAATCACCGTTAACGATGTAGAACTTTCGAAAGCAGTGACTCACTATTAGTGACTCAATGAGAGAATTAAATGACAAGGTGACTAGGCTTGTGAGTCACCAAGAGCCAACCAATAGGAAATAAGCTTGCTCACCAAGGCTTGATCTTGACCATTGATGCATCCAAAGGCTTGGATGAAGCCAAGCAAATGGTCCACCTTGCACCCCACTTGATGGCTACGGCCAAGAGGTCTTGGAAGACCAATCTTCACTTTTTTCATGCAAATTTCTCTCTTCTCTCTCATCCAAGAAAACCTAAACACCATTGAAGCATTCTTTGAAGCTAGTTTCGGCCAAGACCAATACTACACCATCCAACCATCCAAAAATTTTTCTAACCAAGTTTTCTTAACCTAAACACTATTCTAAGAACCTTTCTAGTTGGGAGTTTCTTCAAAATCTTCCATTTAGGGCTTGGAAACCAACCTTGAAAATTTTTCCTAGAAGGTGAAATATCATGTTTTTCCTTTCTCTCTTCTTTTTCAAAGTTCTAAGCCATGATTTCTCCATGGTTTAGCTTCTTTTTCATGGTTAGTAACATGTAAATTTTGTTTGAGATTTCTAGGTATTTTTGAAGGTGAAAACCGAACCCTAGGAGGTGTGAAAGCGTATCATTTGTCTTCATTTAAGGTAAGAGGAAGACAATTCTTATCATCCCTTGGTGGTGGTAAGAAGATGGAATGACTTGTAATGTTTGAAGAATCCATAAGGATTCGGTGGTGTTGTCTTTGTTTGGTGTGTATGTGTTAATTTTTATGTTTGCTAGTAGTTTATATGGTATTTGTTAGTAGCTTATTTGTTTGGTGATTGTAATAATTTTTGCATGTCTATTAGCTTTTGATTGCATGTCTATAAGCTTTAATTTAGGTTTAGGTGTTAGAAAATATATTGCATGTGTTAGAAAATACAATGCATGTGTTAGAATTGTATGATAATGTATAGGATGTGAATAACATGTTCAAAAATTGCATGAGTGTTCCAAAGAGCACAATCCACAAGCTCACGGCAATGACAAATTGTGAGGACCAAAATGTTCTCTTAATTTTTCTAAAGTGTAACTTAATTAACCTAGGAGAATTAAGAAGGTTTCAAATTGATTTGATCAAAGAAAATGAATTTAGAAATCAAATGGTAAAGACTTAGTATTTTGGGCCAACATGCCTAAAGGATTAAATTGATTCTTGCTAACTATTTTCTAATATGATTTAATGAACTTAGACAATATAATACATTTGATATGATTTGAAAGGTGAAAGACATTTTAGAAATCAAATGAAAGGGTTTTACGAAATTTGGCCAACATGCCACTATAGGTAATCATGATTTCTAAAACTTGATTCCAAACCTTTTTCAATCAAAAAGAGACAATACAAGTTAAGAAGAAATTTTCTATAATGGTTTTTGAAGAAACAAATTGAGTAGAATTAAGCTTAAAGGATTAAAACTAATAATTTTATCATCAGGAAGTAAAATACAGTAGTTTTGAGAAATTTTCTAACATATAGCTCACTTTGGGTTTTGAAGCATGTTAGAGATTTCAAAGAGAATTAAATGATATGGTTAAAAAAATTAGGTAAATGGAAATTTTATGGAAAAATTTAGTAAACCATTATTATGATTTTTAAACAAAATACTGTCAATTTTTAGTAAAAATGAACCAATAAGATAGCAAAAATATTCAAAAGACAAGTATGCGGTATGAAAAATTATTCTACGTAGTTTAAATGTACTAAGTACTATTTCTGTTTGTTTAAACAGTAATTTTAAAGGCATTCGAATAAGAAAATGATTTGAAAATCCTACGCGATTGAGAAAACGTATTAAAAATGCTACGCGATTTTAAAAACAGAAAAATATCTTTACCCAATTTCTAAACGTTTGTAAAAACGACGGAATTATGAAAACGCGATAAAATTTCTACGTGATTGACCGTTACTATATTTATTTTATGCTGTCGGGAAAATGTGAACCCGTACAGATTATTTTTGAGGATCTTTCGCTGTCGGGAAAATGTGAACCCGTACAGATTATTTTTGAGAATCTTTCGCTATCGGGAAAATGTGAACCCATACAGATTATTTTGAGGATCTTTCGCTATCGGGAAAATGTGAACCCGCACATGCTTTTGAGAGTTTATCTCTTTGTCGGGAAAATGTGAACCCGCATGTGCTTTCTATTTATGTGTGCCAAGTTTTTGGTGGATTGGTTGACGAGACGAATCACATCGTGTTGTCGATGCGATAAACGTAGTGTGGTTCATTGTTCTAATGAACCTGGAGACTTTAGTGTACGGGATCCCACATGTGGACAGTTGGTAGCTCCGCTGGGCCGTGGTAAACCGATAGCACACTATGGTACTCGACACGCACTATATTTAATCGAGATTTGTGAAATCTAGTAGTACATTTGCCTGTAGTGCCACAACGTGAGACCGTGAACTACACCATGCCTGGATGATGGATTCCTGTGTCGTGGGGCTATAGACGCAACGTGTGACCGCGCAATAGTTGGTTGGGCAGCCGTGGTACTAATAGATTTTACGAGTCATTTCGCTCTCTGATACTTGTGTTTTCTTTAGCTCCATGGAGTAGGGTTTTGTCATATTGGTATTTATCTCTATGTTTATTTATTTCCATCGTATCTATTTCTTGTTTATCTATATTTTATTTGTTTATTTTAACCGGTTCTTGTTACTATATTTGGTTATTATATCTTATCTGTTTATTCTTATCTTCCTTATTTTATACGTGATGTTTTATACGTGATGTGATATGTTGTTATGATATCTAAATCTTACTCTAATTTGTTATTCTTTTCTGTTATAGTATTTTGTAATGCATGAAGCGTATATATGTTGTTTGTCGTCTTCTTATTGGCCATGTTGTGATGATTTTATGTTGTCTTACCTCTTTGTTATATGTATTTTCTGTTTATTTATTTTACGCGGTAAAGACTTCGAGGAAGAGGATCAGCCTATTGAGATCTTGTACCCCGAGGAGGAGGAAGATCAGCAGGCAGACGACCAGTTTTACGATCAAGAACCATCCGATCATCCATACCCTTTGGATTGATTGTGTGGGATGGCAGCACCAGAGTTTTTGGGGTTCGTAGAGCTAGTATTTCATGGGAGTTCGCTAGCTTGGCATCTACGAGGCGATCGTGAATCTGTGACGTATGCAGGACGTGTGACCGTGATTCTACGTCAACGTTTTGATGGAGAGCCTGTCATGACCACAACACTTTTTCTGCATTTAGAGTTACCCTTATCCATTAGGCGTCACTGGGGTGCTGAAAACCCTGAGCCTAGTGAGATAAGCATCGTATCGACTGCGCGATCCCGTTATCGCCGTGTGTCGAGACATCCGGGATATTTGTCTCCTGATGATCATTTTCATGCTGAGAGTGATCCATTAGAGGATTAGATAACCATGATGTTTTTTTGGGCACGTCAGCGTATGTCTGTATATATTAACTCTTTTATTGCTATCCTTGCTGTTTTTGTTTAAATATTTGTAGTCTTAGTTGTGAATTACTTGTACAGCTTATAACTTAAATCATATGTATATTATCAGTAATGATGTTTTATTTTTATTTCGTATTTCCGCATTATCTTTCTATATCATATTTCTGTTTATCAAGAATTATTTTACAACCCGTAATAGTATGTAATAAACGTTTCACAACTTGGGGTAGATTTTATTTCTATTTCTTTTATTTTCTTTTATGTGTGACATCCTCCAAAGGGGTGTTACATTAGTTGGTATCAGAGCCCAAGTTAGAGTCTTTTGGGGTTGTGGTTGGGTCTGTTTTTGTTTGTGCTGTGTGATCCTCTGTGATCTTTGTGATTTATATCCTTTCGGAAATATCTAGAAGGATGTATCTAACTTTGTTTTGTTATGTTTGAAGAAAGAAGATGGCTGGTAGAGGCGAGAGGACGTGCTAACGTGAATCGTGTTGAGGACCCGATGTTGGTTCGCTTGAGGCTATGCGGAGATGGTGAAGTGATTACTCAAAGCAAAATTTGAGAAGCGACTCAACAAACAAGATGCTACGGTGATGCCCTAAATTTATCGAATTTAGGCGCCATAATCCGCCACGGTTTAGAGGCGAGGTGGATCCGGAGAAAGCGAGTCGGTGGATGCAAGATTTAGAGAGAATCTTTGAGGGATGAGATGCACGAGATGAAAAGAAAGTAACTTATCTTTGTCTTCATGCCGAGAGGAGATGCGAGAACATTGGTGGAGAGGAATCCGCCGAGTGTTGCAAGTGAAGGGACTGAGATCACCTGGGAAGTGTTTTCTAATACTTTTCTGGATAAATATTTTCCTGCAAGTGCTAGGCATGCCAAGGAGATGGAATTTCTTGGGTTGCGACAGGGAAATATGACAGTGAATGAGTACGCCACAAAATTTGAAAGTTTGTCTTAATTTTCGGATTATGCTCAAAATCGACAAGATGAGATATGGAAATGTCGGAAGTTTGAGTCCGGATTGAGTGTGGAATTGAAGCGAGGAGTAATATCTCTGAATATGAATCATTTTCATACTTTAGTGGATGCATGTGCGCGACTTGAGGAGCTTGAACCGTTGCGAGATCAGAGGAATCGGAACTTTGGACCGACGAGGTTTCAAAGAGGTGGAGGTAGCAATACAAATCGGTTTCTGCGTAAGCCGTATTCTAGACCACAAGGAAGTCAGACTCAGCGACCACCAGTTGGAGGGAGTGTACCTAGTGGTGGAGCGGGACAGAGAGTGGTGTTTACGCCGACGTGTTTTAAATGTGGTAAGAAGGGCCATATATCTCTAGATTGTACGGTCAAGGAAGCGTCTGTTTTTTAGCGTAGACGGACACTGGACATATGTCGAAGGATTGTACTCGACCAGAGAAGAAACCTGTTGTTCGTCATGTTAGAGCTAATCAGCAAAAATCTAGAAATACTCAACCGAGATCTGGAGGGCGAGTGTATACAATGATGGGATCTGAAGTTTCTCAATCTGATGACCTTATTCAAGGAGAAGGTGACATTGGAGGTAACCTTCTGACTGTATTGTATGACTCGGGTGCTACACACTCGTTTATTGCCTATGATTGTGTGGAAAGACTGAAGTTGTCTGTGTCTTCTCTGAATGTTAAGTTGAGTGTATCTACGCCTAACTGCTAAACCTGTAGTTACTTCTAAGATCTGTTTGGATTGTCCTATTGTTGTGAAGGGCCGTTTGTTTTTGGTCAATTTGATTTGTTTGCCTCTTATTGAGATAGATGTAATCTTAGGGATGGATTTGGTTATGTTCTAACCATATCCTTATAGATTGTGCAAAGAAAACTATAGTTTTTCCTAAGGAAGAAGTGTGTCGGATTCTTAAGCCGCCTTTGTTAAGGTCAAGTCTTTGTTGAGAGATGGAGCGCAGGGATATCTGGTATTGTCTTCTCTAGAAGTTAAGAATGAGAAGGATGTGAATACTATTCCTGTTGTCAACGATTTTTCGGATGTTTTTCCTGAAGACGTACCTGGTTTACCGCCTGAGCGGGAGATCGAGTTCTCAATTGATTTAGTACCGGGAACAGGTCCTATCTCAATTGCACCGTATCGTATGTCGCTAGTAGAGTTGGGGGAGCTGAAAAAGCAATTGGTGGAACTGTTGGAGAAAGAATTTGTACGACCTAGCGTTTCCCCATGGGGTGCGCCAGTGCTTTTGGTTAAGAAGAAGGATGGAACTTCACGACTTTGTGTGGACTATCGGCAGTTGAACAAGGTGACTATTAAGAATAAATATCCGCTTCCAAGAATCGACGATTTGATGGATCAATTGAGAGGAGCTGTGATATTTTCCAAGATAGATCTGCGATCGGGTTATCACCAGATTCGTGTAAGAGGGGAAGATGTGTTGAAGACTGCTTTTCGAACTCGTTATGGACATTATGAGTATCAGGTAATGCCATTCGGGGTGACGAATGCTCCTGCCATATTTATGGATTATATGAACAAGATATTTCGTCCATATCTAGACTGATTTGTCGTTGTCTTTATCGATGACATTCGATCTATTCTCGATCGAAGGAAGAGCATCTTGAACATCCGAATGTTGTTCTTGATTTTGAGGGAGAAGCGTTGTATGCGAAATTGGCTAAGTGTGAGTTCTGGTTGGAAGAAGTCCAATTTCTTGGTCACGTAATTTCTAAAGAAGGTATTGCGGTGGACCCATCGAAAGTGGAGACTGTTTTACAGTGGGAAAGACCTAAGACAAGAATGAAGTTTGAAGTTTTGTTGGACTTGCTGGTTATTATCGGAGATTTATCGAAGATTTTTCCAAGATTGCTGGACCACTTACACAACTAACGAGGAAAAGTCAAGCTTTTGAATGGACGGAAGAGCGTGAAGCCAGTTTTCAAGAGTTGAAGAAGAGGTTAACAACTGCACCGGTGTTGATCCTACCAGATTCGAAGAAATCTTTCGATGTGTATTGTGACGCTTCTTATCAAGGACTAGGATGCGTGTTGATGCAAGACCGGAACGTGGTGGCATATACTTCTCGACAATTGAAGGTTCATGGGAAGAATTATCCTACGCATGATTTGGAATTGGCCGCGGTGGTTTTTGCTTTGAAGATATGGAGACATTTTCTCTGTGGAGCAACGTTCAACATCTTCAGTGATCACAAGAGTTTGAAGTACTTGTACGACTAGAAGGAGCTGAATATGAGGCAACGAAGATGGTTAGAATTTCTGAACGATTACGATTTTCAACTTTTGTACCACCCTGGTAAGGCGAATGTCGTGGCCGATGCCTTGAGTAGAAAGATTATCGGTGCCACTGTGATGATCAAAGAAAAGGAGCTCATTCATTGAACAATTTAGAGATGAGTGGTCATTTGTTGAGTTGAAACCGGAAAGATCCGTATGAATATGGTTACTATCTCAAGCGAGCGATGGAAGACATAAGGGAAAAGTAAAATGCCGATAAATTTTTGCAAGGAATAAGGGAGCAAATGAAGCAAGACGAGACACGGTAGAGTTCAAAGAAGGAAGCGATGGAATTTTGAGGTTTCGGGGTAGAATTGTATTCCTCGTGACCGAGAACTGAGGCAATATATTGTGGAACATGCCCATACTAGTCTATTAAGTATGCATCCAGGCATAACAAAGATGTACCAAGACTTGAAGAAGTTATTTTGGTGGCATGGAATGAAGGGTGATGTGGTTAGATGCGTGTCAACTTGCCTAGTTTGTCAAAAATCGAAAGTTGAACACCAAAGACCAGCTGGGATGTTGCAACCATTATCGATTCCAGAATGGAAATGGGACAGCATTTCTATGGATTTCGTTACTGGTTTGCCAAAGACAAGGAAAGGTCATGATTCGATATGGGTTATAGTCGATAGACTTACGAAATCGGCTCATTTCTTACCAATCAATATTAAATATTCATTGGAAAGATTAACCTTGATTGTACATCGGCGAGATTGTCAGATTACATGGAGTGCCTACATGTATAGTTTCGACGAGAGATCCGAGGTTTACGTCAAGATTTTGGCGAAGTCTGCAAGAAGCTATGGGAACCAAGTTACGATTGAGTTCAAGATATCATCCCATGACAGACGGATGGTCGACAGAGAGAACTATACGAGTCTTTGGAGGATTTATTGCGTGCTTGTGTTTTGGAACAACGAGGAAGTTGGGATGAATTTTTATCTTTGATAGAATTCACCTACAACAATAGTTTTCACGCAAGCATCGGAATGGCACCTTATGAAGCATTGTATGGAAGGCGATGTCGAACACCGTTGTGTTGGAATCAAGATGGGGAGAGTATGACTATTGGACCGGATCTTGTGCAACAAACGACGAGAAAAGGTAAAAAGATGATACAAGAGAAGATGAGAACGACGCAAAGCAAAGGCGAGGAAGAGTTATGCGGACAAACGAAGACGATCTCTTGAGTTTAAGGAGGGTGAGCATGTGTTTTTAAGAGTTACTCCTACGACTGGTGTCGGAAGAGTGATTAAGTCTAAGAAGCTTACTCCTAAATTCATTGGACCATATCAGATTATCCGACGTATAGGTCCTGTAGCATATCAGATTGCTTTGCCGCCTTTTCTATCCAATTTGCATGACGTGTTTCATGTGTCTCAGTTACGGAAGTATATACCAGATCCGACACATGTTATACAACCAGATGACGTGCAGTTAAAGGAGAATCTGACTTACGAAACTTTACCTGTCAGGATTGGGGACAGAAAGGTAAAGCAGCTTCGAGGAAAGATGATTGAGCTAGTGAAAGTCATATGGAATGATGTGACGGGTGAAGCTACCTGGGAGCTGGAAGATAAAATGAAGGATCAATATCCTCATTTGTTTTGATGAACAACGAATTTCGAGGATGAAATTTTTATTTGTTGGGGAGTGTTGTAACGCCCCAATTTTTAAAAAATATTCTGAATGCACTGTTTGTTATTTTTCTTGCTTTTGTGTGAATGACCGCTGTGTCCCTATTTTATTGTTCTCGATTTCTGTATGAAAACAATTACGATAATACAGGCTCAAATTTTATTTGATCGTTTTACGTAATTTGCTTCGAGACGGTAAAATAAAAATTTTTTCTAAGCTACTGTTTTTAGTTTTTTTGAAAGATATACAGCTATATAATACTGCTGGATATTTTATTTGAACGTTTTGGACGATTACCTACGTTGTGGGAAAAAACAAGAAAATGACCGTTACGTCCCGAACGCATCTTGTTTTTGTTGTTTTTCTTTGTTTTTAATTGTTTTCTTCTTGATTTAATGTCCAGATAATCTTGTTTGTGATTTTATATGGACTTTTTGGGTGATTTGCTCGAGGCAGGAAAATAATATTTTTCGGGCCGGGGAAAATCTTATTTTATTATTTAGAATTGGGGGATCTTACTTAACCCGATTCTGAATGAGACTAAAAATAATCTTTTAATTTTTAGGATTTAAGCTGTCAAATAAAATAATTTTATATTATTATAATATTATTTTATTAGTCAGTATAATTTAGTGACAGTGGACCCAGAAATATTTTGCGGGACCCACAATTAGCAGAACGGTTAGATCGGTAGCTTAATTAATCACCGTTAACAGTAGAACTTTCCAGAACAGGCTGACTCAGCTAGCTGACTCAGCAGAGAATTAAATGACAAGGTGACTAGGCTTGTGAGTCACCAAGAGCCAACCAATAGGAAATAAGCTTGCTCACCAAGGCTTGATCTTGACCATTGATGCATCCAAAGGCTTGGATGAAGCCAAGCAAATGGTCCACCTTGCACCCCACTTGATGGCTACGGCCAAGAGGTCTTGGAAGACCAATCTTCACTTTTTTTCATGCAAATTTCTCTCTTCTCTCTCATCCAAGAAAACCTAAACACCATTGAAGCATTCTTTGAAGCTAGTTTCGGCCAAGACCAATACTACACCATCCAACCATCCAAAAATTTTTCTAACCAAGTTTTCTTAACCTAAACACTATTCTAAGAACCTTTCTAGTTGGGAGTTTCTTCAAAATCTTCCATTTAGGGCTTGGAAACCAACCTTGAAAATTTTTCCTAGAAGGTGAAATATCATGTTTTTCCTTTCTCTCTTCTTTTTCAAAGTTCTAAGCCATGATTTCTCCATGGTTTAGCTTCTTTTTCATGGTTAGTAACATGTAAATTTTGTTTGAGATTTCTAGGTATTTTTGAAGGTGAAAACCGAACCCTAGGAGGTGTGAAAGCATATCATTTGTCTTCATTTAAGGTAAGAGGAAGACAATTCTTATCATCCCTTGGTGGTGGTAAGAAGATGGAATGACTTGTAATGTTTGAAGAATCCATAAGGATTCGGTGGTGTTGTCTTTGTTTGGTGTGTATGTGTTAATTTTTATGTTTGCTAGTAGTTTATGTGGTATTTGTTAGTAGCTTATTTGTTTGGTGATTGTAATAATTTTTGCATGTCTATTAGCTTTTGATTGCATGTCTATAAGCTTTAATTTAGGTTTAGGTGTTAGAAAATATATTGCATGTGTTAGAAAATACAATGCATGTGTTAGAATTGTATGATAATGTATAGGATGTGAATAACATGTTCAAAAATTGCATGAGTGTTCCAAAGAGCACAATCCACAAGCTCACGGTAATGACAAATTGTGATGACCAAAATGTTCTCTTAATTTTTCTAAAGTGTAACTTAATTAACCTAGGAGAATTAAGAAGGTTTCAAATTGATTTGATCAAAGAAAATGAATTTAGAAATCAAATGGTAAAGACTTAGTATTTTGGGCCAACATGCCTAAAGGATTAAATTGATTCTTGCTAACTATTTTCTAATATGATTTAATGAACTTAGACAATATAATACATTTGATATGATTTGAAAGGTGAAAGACATTTTAGAAATCAAATGAAAGGGTTTTACGAAATTTGGCCAACATGCCACTATAGGTAATCATGATTTCTAAAAGTTGATTCCAAACCTTTTTCAATCAAAAAGAGACAATACAAGTTAAGAAGAAATTTTCTATAATGGTTTTTGAAGAAACAAATTGAGTAGAATTAAGCTTAAATGATTAAAACTAATAATTTTATCATTAGGAAGTAAAATACAGTAATTTTGAGAAATTTTCTAACATATACCTCACTTTAGGTTTTGAAGCATGTTAGAGATTTCAAAGAGAATTAAATGATATGGTTAAAAAAATTAGGTAAATGGAAATTTTATGGAAAAATTTAGTAAACCATTATTATGATTTTTAAACAAAATACTGTCAATTTTTAGTAAAAATGAACCAATAAGATAGCAAAAATATTCAAAAGACAGTATGCGGTATGAAAAATTATTCTACGTAGTTTAAATGTACTAAGTACTATTTTGTTTTTGTTTAAACAAGTAATTTTAAAGGCATTCGAATAAGAAAATGATTTGAAAATCCTACGCGATTGAGAAAACGTATTAAAAATGCTACGCGATTTTAAAAACAGAAAAATATCTTTACCCGATTTTTAAACGTTTGTAAAAACGATGGAATTATGAAAACGCGATAAAATTTCTACGTGATTGACCGTTACTATATTTATTTTATGCTGTCGGGAAAATGTGAACCCGTACAGATTATTTTTGAGAATCTTTCGTTGTCGGGAAAATGTGAACCCGTACAGATTATTTTTGAGAATCTTTCGCTGTCGGGAAAATGTGAACCCGTACAGATTATTTTTGAGAATCTTTCGCTGTCGGGAAAATGTGAACCCATACAGATTATTTTGAGGATCTTTCGTTGTCGGGAAAATGTGAACCCGCATGTGCTTTTGAGAGTTTATCTGCATTGTCGGGAAAATGTGAACCCGTATGTGCTTTCTATTTATGTGTGCCAAGTTTTGGTGGATTGGTTGACGAGACGAATCACATCGTGTTGTCGATGCGATAAACGTAGTGTGGTTCATTGTTCTAATGAACTTGGAGACTTTAGTGTACGGGATCCCACATGTGGACGGTTGGTAGTTCCATTTGGGCCGTGGTAAACCGATAGCACACTATGGTACTCGACACGCACTATATTTAATCGAGATTTGTGAAATCTAGTAGTACATTTGCACTGTAGTGCCACAACGTGAGACCGTGAACTACACCACGCCTGGATGATGGATTCCTGTGTCGTGGGGCTATAGACGCAACGTGTGACCGCGCAATAGTTGGTTGGGCAGCCGTGGTACTAATAGATTTTACGAGTCATTCCGCTCTCTGATACTTGTGTTTTCTTTAGCTCCATGGAGTAGGGTTTTGTCATATTGGTATTTATCTCTATGTTTATTTATTTCCATCGTATCTATTTCTTGTTTATCTATATTTTATTTGTTTATTTTAACCGGTTATTGTTACTATATTTGGTTATTATATCTTATCTGTTTATTCTTATCTTCCTTATTTTATCTGTGATGTTTTATCTGTGATGTGATATGTTGTTATGATATCTAAATCTTACTCTAATTTGTTATTCTTTCTGTTATAGTATTTTGTAATGCATGAACTGTATATATGTTGTTTGTCGTCTTCTTATTGGCCATGTTGTGATGATTTTATGTTGTCTTACCTCTTTGTTATATGTATTTTCTGTTTATTTATTTTACGCGGTAAAGACTTCGAGGAAGAGGATCAGCCTATTGAGATCTTGTACCCCGAGGAGGAGGAAGATCAGCAGGCAGACGACCAGTTTTACGATCAAGAACCATCCGATCATCCATACCCTTTGGATTGATTGTGTGGGATGGCAGCACCAGAGTTTTTGGGGTTCGTAGAGCTAGTATTTCATGGGAGTTCGCTAGCTTGGCATCTACGAGGCGATCGTGAATCTGTGACGTATGCAGGACGTGTGACCGTGATTCTACGTCAACGTTTTGATGGAGAGCCTGTCATGACCACAACACTTTTTCTGCATTTAGAGTTACCCTTATCCATTAGGCGTCACTGGGGTGCTGAAAACCCTGAGCCTAGTGAGATAAGCATCGTATCGACTGCGCGATCCCGTTATCGCCGTGTGTCGAGACATCCGGGATATTTGTCTCTTGATGATCATTTTCAGGCTGAGAGTGATCCATCAGAGGATTAGATAACCATGATGTTTTTTTGGGCGCGTCAGCGTATGTCTGTATATATTAACTCTTTTATTGCTTTCCTTGCTGTTTTTGTTTAAATATTTGTAGTCTTAGTTATGAATTACTTGTACAGCTTATAACTTAAATCATATGTATATTATCAGTAATGATGTTTTTTTTTTTTTATTTCGTATTTCGCATTATCTTTCTATATCATATTTCTGTTTATCAAGAATTATTTTACAACCCGTAATAGTATGTAATAAACGTTTCACCACTTGGGGTAGATTTTATTTCTATTTCTTTTATTTTCTTTTATGTGTGACATCCTCCAAAGGGGTGTTACACATTCTAGGCATTTTAGTTTCCCTTTTTGTTTGTTTTTCCCTTTAGTTTGGATAACTGCGGTGTTTTTGGTGTTGTTGTGCAGAATTGGTGCTTAATTGGCCTTGAAATGGATGGAAAGCTTGCACAATTGAAGTTGGAGCTTAAAGGGTAGTAATTTGGGACAAAAAGCTCTTTCCAGAGAGTTCCACGGCCTGCCCGTGGCCTGAACCACGGGCATGGATCGAGCAGCTACGTGAAAAAGCAAAAAGGGAAGTCCAGAGACAACCACGGCCTGGTCGTGGTGGCCACCACGGCCGTGGTTGAGAGTCAGTTGAGAACTCTAAGTCCAGAACTGACCACGGCCTGGCCGTGGTACCCACCACGGTCGTGGTTTGTGTGCGTGTCGATTTTTAAACGCCGTGGTTCTGGGTGCGTGTCGATGTTTAAGTCTTTTTTCTTTTTTCGATGGGCTTGAACCAGTTTTAACCCATGGGGTATATATAGATGTTCTGAAGACAACATTAGGGTTCAAATTTGGTTTGGAAGGAGGCACATTGGAGGCTCTTGATCTTCATCTTCCTCTCTTCTCTCTAGGATTACGGGTTTGGATGTTCTTGGAACTTGATTTCTAGTTTCTTCTTCTCCATGTCTGAGTAGTTCCTTTTGTTTCTAGGATTGGGCAATGTCCTTTGATACATTGATGATGATTAATTGATATAGTTTACCCCTTTTATTAATCTTGAATGTTGTTGATTCAATCCTTATTGCGATTATTCTTGTGAATTTGCTGGCCACTTATTTGCATCTCATAGATATCTAGGGACGTACTGAAAGGTGAACCTAGGTGTTGGAACTATAAGAATTGAACTTAAAGTTTAAATCACGAGAGTAGGTTTAGCCTTTCGAGGATTAATGAATTACCAAAAAGCGTAATGGGTTCAATTTAGATTCAATTACCACGAGAGTAGGAATTGGTTTAATTGGGCACGGTTCTTGTATCTTGAAAGGAAACATTAACTAATTTAGGGTAATTCACCTTCAATTGAATTTCAAGTGTTAATAAGAGGATTGTCAATTAGGAGTCTTGTATCATTGTGGTTAACCCCAATCCTAGAAGCTTTCTTGAATCTGAAATCTTTTCCTTAACAATTTGTGTTTTTGATCTCAACCTTGCATTTTAATTTTTATTTATTTAACTGTTTGGTTACTACGTTCTTATCACTCCACAATTACATTCCTTTTGTTTAATTTAATTGAATTAATTAATTAATTGGTATTCATAGACATAGTCCCTGTGGATTCGATCTTTTTATTACTTGACGACGAAACCGTACACTTGCGGATTTCACCCCAATCAAGTTTTTGGCGTCGTTGCCGGGGAGTGTGTTCTTCTTGAATATCAGTTAAATTTTTAATTTAATTATTTTAAACCTTTTTACTACTTTCTTGTTTTCTCTTTGAGTGTCTACAGGTAATTCTCTTGTTTATGCGAAGAACTAGATGTTTTGGGACTCTTGAAGAAGCTGATCCTGAAATTGAAAGAACCTTTAGCAGAAGGAGAAGACAACAAAGCCAAAGAGCAAGAGATAGACTTGAGCCAACGCTTGTCATGGCTGCACCTGCTGATAATAGACCTCTTAAAGAGTATGCAGCCCCTAATGCTCGGGGTTTGTGTTCTGGAATTGCTCGGCCAGACATTGAAGCTAGACAGTTCACCATACCACCTGCGTTACTCACCATGATAAGGCAGAACCAGTTTGGAGGATTGCCATCAGAGGACCCAAACGATCATGTGGATATGTTCTTGGAATTCTGTGAGACCCTCAAGATTGAAGGTGCCTCTGTTGATGTTATTCGCCTTCGCCTATTTCCATTATCATTGAGAGATAGAGCTAGGGCTTGGTTGAGATCAATTCCCGCTGAGACCATCACTTCTTGGGACCAATTGGAGCAAACTTTCTTGAACAAATTCTTTCCACCATCCAAGACTGCTCATCTAAGGACCCAAATCATAAGCTTTGTTCAGAAAGATGGTGAATCATTGTCGGAAGCTTGGGATAGATATAAGGCTTTGCTGGAAGCCTGCCCACACCATGGGTTAGAAAAATGGTTGATCATCCACACCTTCTATAATGGGCTAGAATATTCTTCGAAGGTGTCTCTAGACTCCGTAGCTGGTGGAGCTTTGATGAATAGAAGACTGACAGAAGCCTATGAGATCATTGAGAGTGTTGCCACAAATCATCACCAATGGGCAAATGAAAGAGGTAATAACCCGAGAAAACTCTCGGGAGGTAAGTTTGAGGTAGACGAAGTTGATTTAATTATGTCAAAATTTGATTCTTTGAATAAACGTTTTGACATGCTTGAAAAGGCTCATGTAAATGCCATAGGTGCCTCTAACAATTTTTGTGAGATTTGTGGAGCACAGGGACACATAGGTGTTGAATGCCAAGTTGGAATTGGCTCCTCACAAAGTGCACCGGTGGAGCAAGTGGAATCATGCCACAATTTCCATGACTTCAACCAAAAGGGGAGGAATGATCCATATTCTCAAACTTACAACCCCGGTTGGAAGTCACATCCCAACTTCTCCTACCGGAATAGTCAACACCAAGCAGGGCAAGGTAGTGGTAAACCTTTTTCTGGACCCCAACAGGTACAAAACTCTAAACTTGAGTCTCTTCTTGAGAATTTTGTTGAGAGTCAAGCTAAGCAAAATGAGGACTTTAGGCAACATGGGCAAGTTGTGACTGAGGCCATTAAAGAGTTGTCATCTAAAGTTGAAAATTTGGCCATTCATAATAAATTGTTAGAAACTCAGATTGCCCAACTTGCAGGCACTTCACATAAGCAACAAGGTAAATTTCTTGGTTAGCCAGAAATGAATCCAGGTAATGAACACTGCATGTCTGTTAGTTTGAGAAGTGGTAAGAACCTAGAGGATCCCAAGGATAAGGAGGTTAGTGACAAAGATGAAGGGAATGAGGGAAAAGACACTAGGACACAACCCTTAGAGGAAGAGGAAATTAATGAAAAGGTGTCTAAGTATGTACCCCCTGAACCATACCAACCCCCAGTGCCATTCCCTCAAAGATTGGCTAAGGCCAAGCTAGATATGCAATTTGGGAAGTTCCTAGAGGTCCTTAAGAAATTGTACATTAATGTACCCTTCACTGAGGCGTTGAAACAAATGCCTACCTATGCTAAGTTTCTTAAGGACATTTTGTCTAATAAGAGAAAGCTTGATGAATATGAGACCGTAGCTTTAACTGAGGAGTGTAGTGCTTTAATTCAAAATAAATTGCCTCTTAAGCTAAAAGATCCAGGTAGCTTCTCTATTCCTTGCTTGATTGGTAACACATATTTTGATAAAGCTCTGTGTGACTTAGGGGCTAGTGTCAGTCTTATGCCCCTTTCTGTGTGCAAGAAGTTGGAGGTGGGTGAGCTGAAACCCACAACTATTTCACCAGGTTGGCGGATCGGTTCGTCAAGTACCCGTTGGCATCTTGGAAGATGTTCCTATTAGAGTGGGTAAGTTTTTATACCTGTTGATTTTGTTGTGCTTGACATGGAAGAAGATGCTAAAATGCCGCTCATACTTGGGCGACCATTCCTCGCCACTGGAAGGGCAATTATTGATGTTCACGAAGGGAAATTGACTTTGCGATTGAATAATGAGGAAGTAGTTTTTAATGTTTTCAATTCTGAAAAAAATCTTAATTCCTCTAATTCATGTAATCGCATAGATGCTACTGATGATGTGGACAGAGTTGTACTTTCAGATATGTAGGAATCTGTGACTCATGCTGTATTAGAGGAGACCTTACCCAAGGTTGCTTCCAAGTTCGAGAAGGTCAAGCCCTGCAAGAAAGGACCAAAGAAGCGGGATGACAAATGTGTCAAGAAGCATGAATTTAAACCAGGGGATAAAGTTCTTGTTGATAACTCGCTTCTACATTTCTGTCCAGGTAAGTTTTGGTCGAAATGGTCTGGACCATATGAGATTGTTCGAGTCTTATCCTATGGTGTGCTTGAGGTGAAGATAGAAGGCCAGAAGACATTTCTAATAAACGGCCAGAGAGTGCAACACTATAAAGATGGAGTGGGGACTGAGTACCACTCTATTGACATCACCTGAGCATAGAACAAACTCACAGTCAAGCTAATGACTATAACTTAGCGCTTCTTGGGAGGCAACCCAACATTCTATCTCTTTTCCTTTATTTTCTTATTTTTATTGATTAACACTTTTTTATTGTTGTTTCTTAGTTAGCTATTGTTGAGTCGGCTTTGGTGCCTCCCCGAGTTCGGAGCCTTTGTAGGGGGATGTATATAGTCAAAAAAAAAAAAAAAAAATGGAGTTTTAGACCAGGATGTTCGAGTTCATGGCTACACGTCTCCTTTTTCCACCACCGCAGTGAGTTCTTTTCATTTATTCCTTCCATAGTTTTAGATTTTTACATTGGGGACAATGTAAGGTCTAAGCTTGGGGGTATTTATTTTTCATTTTTATTTTTATCTTCATTATCATGCATTCCCATATCTCATTTTGCATTGCATTTTCTTGTTGCATTTTCACACCATCTTATATTTCTACTTTTTGGTTGAACCTTGTCCCCTCTCTTTTGGGGATTTTGAGATGATAATTGATTTGGAACCCAATTTATTGATTCTTGTGGTAGGCAACGAGGCATTGTCTTTAATTGATAGTGGAGGTGATTTCTTGATAGTTGATAATTAGCATATGTTCTCTCGAATTTGTGCTTCTCATTGATTTTTGAACCTCTAAAAGTGAGTTTTGAGCTTGTATGGGATTTATTCACTATATGATTTTTCATCCCATTCTTTGTGTTGAGTGGTCATTCCTCATTGATTTTGTGCTCTAGAACTTGATTTGAAACCATTTTGAGGCAAAATCTTGGTTTGCATGCTTGAATGTGATTAAGGCATCTTAGGTATTTTTCTGGCCTTCTGAATTTGTTACACTTTCATCCTCTAGTTGCCCATTTTGAGCTTATTGTATAATTGTTTTCTTGATGCCTATGATGATACATTGTCAGTGATCATTTAGAATATTGAATGGAGCAATTTGAGTTTGAATGTTGTATTGGGAATCATGTGTTTTGAAAATGAGGTCTCTCCCCTCTAAAAACAATGAGGAAAAAGGGAAAACAAAATAAAAGAAAAGCTTGAGATGAAAGCTTGAAAAGAAAGGGAGAAAATATGGAATGATGCCTTGATTGAAAACTGTCTTTGCTCCATGTATGTTCTATTGGGTTTCATGTACTTGTTGAAAATGTTGTTAGCCCTTTGTGCATACCCTCCTTTCTTTATCCTTCCAGACATCATTCCCATGCCCCCATTATATCCCTTGAAAGACCTTTTGATTCTTACATTCATGCTGATTATTAGTGGAAATTTGGTTTCTTATCAAGCTTGTGGAAGTACATTTTCTTTGAGGAATATTGAGCGCATTGTCTTCATCCTTAAACACTTTGAGTGTGTTAGTTGAGTGATCCTAATTTAGTGAGGATCATGATTTCTGAGAACTTTAGCCTCTAATTGGACTTGATTTTGATTACCTCTCTAATTCTTGGTTTGTCTTTGCCTATTGCTTGGTTAGATGTTTTCTCGGGTTACTCATTCATTATTGTCTCATAATCCAATTTCTTAGTTGGTCTTAGTTATTGCTTGGGGACAAGCAAAATCTTAAGCTTGGGGGTATTTTGATGTGTGTGAAACAACATCCTATTTGTTCATGTGTTTGCATGCATTTTTATACATTCTAGGCATTTTAGTTTCCCTTTTTGTTTGTTTTTCCCTTTAGTTCGGATAACTGCGGTGTTTTTGGTGTTGTTGTGCAGGATTGGTGCTTAATTGGCCTTGAAATGGATGGAAAGCTTGCACAATTGAAGTTGGAGCTTAAAGGGTAGCAATTTGGGACAAAAAGCTCTTTCCAGAGAGTTCCACGGCCTGCCCATGGCCTGAACCATGGGCATGGATCGAGCAGCTACGTGAAAAAGCAAAAGGGGAAGTCCAGAGACAACCATGGCCTGGCCGTGGTGGCTACCACGGCCGTGGTTGAGAGTCTGGTTGAGAACTCTAAGTCCAGAACTGACCACGGCCTGGCCGTGGTACCCACCATGGTCGTGGTTCGGTGTGCGTGTCAGATTTGTAAATCCGTTTTTCTCTTTTCTGATGGGCTTGAACAAGGTTTAACCCATGGGGTATATATAGATGTTCTGAAGACAACATTAGGGTTCGAATTTGGTTTGGAAGGAGGCACATTGGAGGCTCTTGATCTTCATCTTCCTCTCTTCTCTCTAGGATTACGGGTTTGGATGTTCTTGGAACTTGATTTCTGGTTTCTTCTTCTCCATGTCTGAGTAGTTCCTTTTGTTTCTAGGATTGGGCAATGCCCTTTGATACATTGATGATGATTAATTGATATAGTTTACCCCTTTTATTAATCTTGAATGTTGTTGATTCAATCCTTATTGCGATTATTCATGTGAATTTGCTGGCCACTTATTTGCATCTCATAGATATCTAGGGACGTACTGAAAGGTGAACCTAGGTGTTGGAACTATAAGAATTGAACTTAAGGTTTAAATCACGAGAGTAGGTTTAGCCTTTTGAGGATTAATGAATTACCAAAAAGCGTAATGGGTTCAATTTAGATTCAATTACCACGAGAGTAGGAATTGGTTTAATTGGGCATGGTTCTTGTATCTTGAAAGGGAACATTAACTAATTTAGGGTAATTCACCTTCAATTGAATTTCAAGTGTTAATAAGAGGATTGTCAATTAGGAGTCTTGTATTATTGTGGTTAACCCCAATCCTGGAAGCTTTCTTGAATATGAAATCTTTTCCTTAACAATTTGTGTTTTTGATCTCAACCTTGCATTTTAATTTTTATTTATTTAACTATTTGGTTACTGATAATCACATATTTTATTCATTAAGAAACCCTTATGTTTAGTCATTTACACTCTCCATATTCTTAATTGATTGAGTTTGGTATGATTTTGTGAGTTTGAGCTCAAATTGGTCCTAATTGAATATTTTCAGCATTATTGAGATTTGACACTGTTTCTGTATTTTTGCCATAACTTGAGTTCCTAATATCTGATGAACATGAATTTTACCTTGTAGGAAATCTAAGAGGAAGCTCTACAACTTTGATGAAGAGCTCGAAGTCTGATTCAGATGTCTAAGGGACCTAAGTTTACATGGAAGTCAGAATACGGGTTCTGTCAGTAGAATCCGAACAGTGTGCACTCATAAAATCATATCTCAAGATGTAATAACGGAGATGGGCTGAAATTTGGACAGTGGATATTCAAGATCTAAATAAACAACTTTCATGAAGAACACATTTTGAGAAAAAGAAGTCTAGTAGGTCATTTTGAGCTTGCAAGTTGGAACAGAGGTGCTGAAGTTGGGTTTGAGCAACCTACGGTATTTGGGACATATCTTGGGCTTAAGGAAGCCAAATTGGACGAACCAGCTATCCATTTTATAGCCAAGACAAGGATCTACAACTTTCATGAAGAACACTTTTTGTGGTTCTGAAGTATAGTGGGTTGTTTTTGGCTTCCAAGTCAGACACAAAATTTTCGTCCTCAACCACCCACTCATCCATCCACTAATCCACTCATCCATCCACTAATCCACTCATCCACTCATCCACTAACTCACCCATTCATCCACTCATACACTAATCCAACCACTTAACCACTCCACCCACTCATCCACTAATCCATCCACTAATCCATCCACTCACCTATTCATGTCCATAATTTCCCACTCACCAAAAGTCCTTTGGCATTTTTCACTAATTCAACCACTCAACCATTCCACTCACTCATCCACTAAACCAATCCACTAAACCAACCCACTAATCCATCCACTCAAACACTCCACTCACTCATCCACTCATCCACCCATTCCCTTTGTCATTTTGTTACCTTAGACTTCTATAAAAGGCACCATTTATCATGAACAACATGTAATTCTCCTTCATTTCTCTCTAAGTTTCTTCTTGCTTCTTCATAGTTTCTCATAGTTTTGTATATTTTGATGCTCCCCTTCATGGTAATGGAGGGCTAAGCTACTTTGGGTCAATTTAGAACTCTTGAAGAGATTGTGGTTTGGATTATTGAGACCTTGGTTATGCATTGTATTTGATTTGTAATTGAATTCCTCTTTCTTCTTCTTTTTCTTCTTCTTGATCTTGAATGCATGAATGGTGATTCTATTTATGTTGATCTGATTGATCTTGGTTTAAGATTGAGATTTGTGATGAAACTTAGAACTGATTGATCTAAACTAATCACATAAATGAAGATTGAGATTTGTGATGAAACTTAGAACTGATTGATCTAAATTAATCACTGAGAATTGAAGAGGTTAGGTTCTTGATTTGTGCCTAAGTTAATTGAATTTGGACTTGAAATTAACATAGATTTTCATGAATGATGCGATTGCGGATTTGTGTTTATCACTTGTTAATTGAATTCTAGACGATCGTCTAGTATGAATTCTGGATTTGATGCAGAGATCTCGGTTAGATCCAAATTAACAATTCAATTGCGCTTCAAGTGTTCTATGAAGGGTCTATGATTGAATCCACCCAATCTTGGATAGGTTTCTAAATTGACTACTCTTTAATTGTCATTTCTTCCGTTAATTTTGTTAAGTACGATCTTAAACTGTCAAACCCCCCTTTGCTAACTTTCACTTGATTTGATCAAATTGCATCTACGATCCTTGAGGAGACGATCCGGTGTTGTCACTGTGCTACAAGCTTAGGTAATAACTTCGGTTATAATTTTGACTGAGTTCGGTGCTCGTCAAAATTTTGGTGCCGTTGCCGGGGATTAGTAAGTGTAATCTTTTCATTTTAAGTGTTTTTACTAACCTTTGCTTTTTATTAACTTTTCTAACAATGGACCATGCATAATGGAGTCAAAACTTGAGGAGTTGACTTCTTTGGTAAGACATATAGTAGTGAGACAACAATTACATTGCATACAGAAGCTACATTTGTGTGTAACATTTGTTTTTGTTCATCTCACCCCACATATGCATGCCCTACACTTCAAGTATGGTAGTTCTGTTTTTCCAGATCAATTTGTTGTTGCAAGAACTGGTTATTTTCCGATGAACCACAGTTCCAAAGAAGAACAAGTTAGAGTTATGACCCCTTCTTCAACACATACAACCCTAGCTGGGAATACTATCCGGATCTGGGATATGGCAATACGGCATCACTACAGCAACAATCATTTCAATATGAGCAACCATTCCAGCAGATAACAAGTCCATCAACCACAAAACTTGAGCCTTCATGGGAGGACTTGATGAAAACCCAAATTGAGTTCCAGCAGAGTTTCACTGCCACTATTCAGGATTTAACAACCCAAATTGAGCAGATGACAACCACTATTAATGAACTGAGAAGTCAAGAGTCAGACCAACTCTTTCCCCAAACAATTCCCAACTCCTTGCATTCTAATTGTCATATTGATTTACATGCAGACTTAGTTGAGGAAACTCATGATGAGTTGTGTCTTTGAATTTCTGATTTAATTGGTTTTGATGATTCTATCAATTGCAACTCATGTGCGATCATGATGGTGATATAAAATGTGTTGTGTGTGCTGAAATTTCTGCATATTTGAAAACTAATGATTCTGTTTACTTACGCAGGATCTAATGATATAGAAGGGTCTATCAATAATGTAGTTGCAGAATCTAAAACACATAGGGAGGTGGAGTTGAAGGCCATTGAGGAATTTTCAAAGAAGGAGGAAAGGCAAGCATATGACAAGTAACTACTAAAGTGGATTTTGTTTTTGGGTCATGGTCCAATATAATCAATGAAAGCAGAATTGCCAAATTACACGTGTTGCATGCTATTGGTGAAGTCAAGGAAATTAAGAAAGACCAATGGGACCCCAATGGGAGTCCTCATGCTTCAAGCTTAACTTGGTCATTACACTTCAACCAATGGGACCCTAGTGAAAGCTATCATGTTGTGTCAACCATAACTTGGTCATCACGTTTCAACCAATGGGATCCTGGTGGAGTCTTTTCACCAACCTCACTTAATAAGACCAATGGACACTATCTCAAGTCGAAAAATGTGGAAGTGAAAGTGATGGGCTTTTACCATCCACATTATAAAGATCACTAAGAAGTGTCCCAACGTCGAGCTAACGACGTTAAACAAGCGCTTATTGGGAGGCAACCCAACTAAATTTGTTTTCAAGATCTTTGGGGATGGTTTTCGCAATCTGAGAAGATAAAAACATACTTCACTTTGAATGGCTGGGTAAGGAGTCAGTAAGTTATACCTTATTGACTCTTGAGACGCATTCTTGTGGCCTAGTACATCATGAACTTCTTAATTGTGGAATCTCTTCAGAGATGAACGAAGTGTTACTGATCTTGGAATCGACTCTAAAAGACCCGCATTTCCTCTTTAATTTTATATTATTCCAGTCATGTTATTTTGGTTTTACATTTTACTCATTTGTTTTGTGAGTTTTCAGGTTCTGTTGCAGCTTTGATTCTTACGCATCTTTTCTGCTTGCCATTATCTCGGCCCTCATCAGGTTGTGTTGCTCTTTTCTTTCCATTTTATTTATCACTTTCACATTGAGGACAATGTCTATATTAAGTGTGGGGGAGAGATTTTAGCATGTTTCATTTTTTGTTAAAAAAAAAATCAAAAAAAAGGGGTTCATTGCATGATTGAATAACTTTTCTCCCTTCTTGAATTGATATGCTTGGTGATGGATGATTGAATTGATGAATTGAGTTTGATGGATGCATACCTTGTGAGATTTTGAGCCTAATGGATGGATTCAACATTTATGCCATTCTCTTCTTTCTTGTGTGATTTTCACCCATGTTAATGACCACTCTAGAACTTGCTTTGATTCTTTTTGAAGCTACATTTCACTTGCATGCATGAACATGATTGAGGCCCTTTTTCTTAATTAGCTAGTTTAACCAAATAGCTAACCTTGTTTTCAATATGATATCAAGCACTCTTTTGACTTCTTGAAAAATTCTCGATTCCCGCCAACCTTGTATATTTTCCTTTGCTTAACCCCTTTGAGCTTATTTGACCATTCCTTGTTTCTAGCTCATTATGTGCCTTAAATGAGAAATCGTGTTCTTACTTTACCTTAGGGAATAAAAGAACATTAGCTTGGTTAATGGATGAGTTTTTGAACAAGTGTGGGGTGTGTGTACAAAATGGTTGTTGAAAAAGAAAAGAATGCCCAAAAAAAAAAAAAATGTATGTATATAGTTATGTTCATATATATAAAAAAAAAAGAAAAAAAAAACCAAGTGTTTAAAAAAAGAAAAGGATTGGGAAATGAATATGTAAAGGGATATACACTAGAGTTGAGATGAACTTTTATGCTTGTTATTTGAACTCAGCTCTCATTTGCTTTTATTCTCTTTGGTATTTATCTTCTCATATCCATTTTATCCTCTCCTATTACCTTGACCTCACTACAACCTTGAATAAAGTCTTCATGATTTGTGTGTGCATGTGTTTTGAGTAGTGGAGAAGTAGAATATAAGCAAGCTTATGGTAGTGCAATTTTCATGGGTTGAATTGAGTGAAATACCTACCTTTTAAACACTTGAGAGATTAAGAGGGGATGTTGTGAAGATCTATCATTCTCGATTCATGTTGAAGATACCTTGCTTGTTGGTTTGAGTTGTGGAAAATTGTTAACTCATGAATGTTTTGATCCCTTGAACCTTTGGTTGTTCTTCTTGATTGTAAAATTTTGGTCTTGAGTTTTGCCCAGGAGTGCAAAAAGCTAAGTGTGGGGGAATTTGATAATCACATATTTTATTCATTAAGAAACCCTTATGTTTAGTCATTTACACTCTCCATATTCTTAATTGATTGAGTTTGGTATGATTTTGTGAGTTTGAGCTCAAATTGGTCCTAATTGAATATTTTCAGCATTATTGAGATTTGACACTATTTCTGTATTTTGGCCATAACTTGAGTTCCTAATATCTGATGAACATGAATTTTACCTTGTAGGAAATCTAAGAGGAAGCTCTACAACTTTGATGAAGAGCTCGAAGTTCGATTCAGATGTCTAAGGGACCTAAGTTTACATGGAAGTCAGAATACGGGTTCTGTCAGTAGAATCCGAACAGTGTGCACTCATAAAATCATATCTCAAGATGTAATAATGGAGATGGGATGAAATTTGGACATTGGATATTCAAGATCTAAATAAACAACTTTCATGAAGAACACATTTTGAGAAAAAGAAGTCTAGTAGGTCATTTTGAGCTTGCAAGTTGGAACAGAGGTGCTGAAGTTGGGTTTGAGCAACCTACGGTATTTGGGACATATCTTGGGCTTAAGGAAGCCAAATTGGACGAACCAGCTATCCATTTTATAGCCAAGACAAGGATCTACAACTTTCATGAAGAA
The DNA here is from genome assembly GCA_029884605.1 of Ormosia emarginata. NCBI lineage: Eukaryota > Viridiplantae > Streptophyta > Magnoliopsida > Fabales > Fabaceae > Ormosia > Ormosia emarginata. The sequence goes on from JAQQTP010000023.1 coordinate 3,793,102, forward strand.
CACTTTTTGTGGTTCTGAAGTATAGTGGGTTGTTTTTGGCTTCCAAGTCAGACACGAAATTTTCGTCCTCAACCACCCACTCATCCATCCACTAATCCACTCATCCACTCATCCACTAACTCACCCATTCATCCACTCATACACTAATCCAACCACTTAACCACTCCACCCACTCATCCACTAATCCATCCACTAATCCATCCACTCACCCATTCATGTCCATAATTTCCCACTCACCAAAAGTCCTTTGGCATTTTTCACTAATTCAACCACTCAACCATTCCACTCACTCATCCACTAAACCAATCCACTAAACCAACCCACTAACCCATCCACTCAAACACTCCACTCACTCATCCACTCATCCACTCACTTCCCTTTGTCATTTTGTTACCTTAGACTTCTATAAAAGGCACCATTTATCATGAACAACATGTAATTCTCCTTCATTTCTCTCTAAGTTTCTTCTTGCTTCTTCATAGTTTCTCATAGTTTTGTATATTTTGATGCTCCCCTTCATGGTAATGGAGGGCTAAGCTACTTTGGGTCAATTTAGAACTCTTGAAGAGATTGTGGTTTGGATTATTGAGACCTTGGTTATGCATTGTATTTGATTTGTAATTGAATTCCTCTTTCTTCTTCTTTTTCTTCTTCTTGATCTTGAATGCATGAATGGTGATTCTATTTATGTTGATCTGATTGATCTTGGTTTAAGATTGAGATTTGTGATGAAACTTAGAACTGATTGATCTAAACTAATCACATAAATGAAGATTGAGATTTGTGATGAAACTTAGAACTGATTGATCTAAATTAATCACGAGAATTGAAGAGGTTAGGTTCTTGATTTGTGCCTAAGTTAATTGAATTCGGTACTTGAAATTAACATAGATTTTCATGAATGATGCGATTGCGGATTTGTGTTTATCACTTGTTAATTGAATTCTAGACGATCGTCTAGTATGAATTCTGGATTTGATGCAGAGATCTCGGTTAGATCCAAATTAACAATTCAATTGCGCTTCAAGTGTTCTATGAAGGGTCTATGATTGAATCCACCCAATCTTGGATAGGTTTCTAAATTGACTACTCTTTAATTGTCATTTCTTCCGTTAATTTTGTTAAGTACGATCTTAAACTGTCAAACCCCCCTTTGCTAACTTTCACTTGATTTGATCAAATTGCATCTACGATCCTTGAGGAGACGATCCGGTGTTGTCACTGTGCTACAAGCTTAGGTAATAACTTCGGTTATAATTTTGACTGAGTTCGGTGCTCGTCAAAATTTTGGTGCCGTTGCCGGGGATTAGTAAGTGTAATCTTTTCATTTTAAGTGTTTTTACTAACCTTTGCTTTTTATTAACTTTTCTAACAATGGACCATGCATAATGGAGTCAAAACTTGAGGAGTTGACTTCTTTGGTAAGACATATAGTAGTGAGACAACAATTACCTGTACAGGAAGCTACATTTGTGTGTAACATTTGTTTTTGTTCATCTCACCCCACATATGCATGCCCTACACTTCAGTATGGTAGTTCTGTTTTTCCAGATCAATTTGTTGCAAAGAAATTTGGTTATTTTCCGATGAACCACAGTTCAAAGAAGAAGAACAGAGTTATGACCCCTTCTTCAACACATACAACCCTAGCTGGGAATACTATCCGGATCTGGGATATGGCAATACGGCATCACTACAGCAACAATCATTTCAATATGAGCAGCCATTCCAGCAGATAACAAGTCCATCAACCACAAAACTTGAGCCTTCATGGGAGGACTTGATGAAAACCCAAATTGAGTTCCAGTAGAGTTTCACTGCCACTATTCAGGATTTAACAACCCAAATTGAGCAGATGACAACCACTATTAATGAACTGAGAAGTCAAGAGTCAGACCAACTCTTTCCCCAAACAATTCCCAACTCCTTGCATTCTAATTGTCATATTGATTTACATGCAGACTTAGTTGAGGAAACTCATGATGAGTTGTGTCTTTGAATTTTCCGATTTAATTGGTTTTGATGATTCTATCAATTGCAACTCATGTGCTGATCATGATGGTGATATAAAATGTGTTGTGTGTGCTGAAATTTCTGCATATTTGAAAACTAATGATTCTGTTTACGCAGGATCTAATGATATAGAAGGGTCTATCAATAATGTAGTTGCAGAATCTAAAACACATAGGGAGGTGGAGTTGAAGGCCATTGAGGAATTTTCAAAGAAGGAGGAAAGGCAGCATATGACAGTAACTACTAAAGTGGATTTTGTTTTTGGGTCATGGTCCAATATAATCAATGAAAGCAGAATTGCCAAATTACACGTGTTGCATGCTATTGGTGAAGTCAAGGAAATTAAGAAAGACCAATGGGACCCCAATGGGAGTCCTCATGCTTCAAGCTTAACTTGGTCATTACACTTCAACCAATGGGACCCTAGTGAAAGCTATCATGTTGTGTCAACCATAACTTGGTCATCTTTCAACCAATGGGATCCTGGTGGAGTCTTTTCACCAACCTCACTTAATAAGACCAATGGACACTATCTCAAGCCGAAAAATGTGGAAGTGAAAGTGATGGGCTTTTACCATCCACATTATAAAGATCACTAAGAAGTGTCCCAACGTCGAGCTAACGACGTTAAACAAGCGCTTATTGGGAGGCAACCCAACTAGATTTGTTTTCAAGATCTTTGGGGATGGTTTTTGCAATCTGAGAAGATAAAAACATACTTCACTTTGAATGGCTGGGTAAGGAGTCAGTAAGTTATACCTTATTGACTCTTGAGACGCATTCTTGTGGCCTAGTACATCATGAACTTCTTAATTGTGGAATCTCTTGAGAGATGAACGAAGTGTTCTGATCTTGGGAATCGACTCTAAAAGACCCGCATTTCCTCTTTAATTTTATATTATTCCAGTCATGTTATTTTGGTTTTACATTTTACTCATTTGTTTTGTGAGTTTTCGGGTTCTGTTGCGACTTTGATTCTTACGCATCTTTTACGCTTGCCATTATCTCGCCCTCATCGGGTTGTGTTGCTCTTTTCTTTCCATTTTATTTATCACTTTCACATTGAGGACAATGTCTATATTAAGTGTGGGGGAGAGATTTTAGCATGTTTCATTTTTTGTTAAAAAAAATCAAAAAATAGGGGTTCATTGCATGATTGAATAACTTTTCTCCCTTCTTGAATTGATATGCTTGGTGATGGATGATTGAATTGATGAATTGAGTTTGATGGATGCATACCTTGTGAGATTTTGAGCCTAATGGATGGATTCAACATTTATGCCATTCTCTTCTTTCTTGTGTGATTTTCACCCATGTTAATGACCACTCTAGAACTTGCTTTGATTCTTTTTGAAGCTACATTTCACTTGCATGCATGAACATGATTGAGGCCCTTTTTCTTAATTAGCTAGTTTAACCAAATAGCTAACCTTGTTTTCAATATGATATCAAGCACTCTTTTGACTTCTTGAAAATTCTCTCGATTCCGCCAACCTTGTATATTTTCCTTTGCTTAACCCCTTTGAGCTTATTTGACCATTCCTTGTTTCTAGCTCATTATGTGCCTTAAATGAGAAATCGTGTTCTTACTTTACCTTAGGGAATAAAAGAACATTAGCTTGGTTAATGGATGAGTTTTTGAACAAGTGTGGGGGTGTGTGTACAAAATGGTTGTTGAAAAAGAAAAAAGAGTGCCCAAAAAAAAAAAAAAAAATGTATGTATATAGTTATGTTCATATATATATAAAAAAAAAAAAAAAAAAAAAAAAAGAAAACCAAGTGTTTAAAAAAAAGAAAAGGATTGGGAAATGAATATGTAAAGGGATATACACTAGAGTTGAGATGAACTTTTATGCTTGTTATTTGAACTCAGCTCTCATTTGCTTTTATTCTCTTTGGTATTTATCTTCTCATATCCATTTTATCCTCTCCTGTTACCTTGACCTCACTACAACCTTGAATAAAGTCCTCATGATTTGTGTGTGCATGTGTTTTGAGTAGTGGAGAAGTAGAATATAAGCAAGCTTATGGTAGTGCAATTTTCATGGGTTGAATTGAGTGAAATACCTACCTTTTAAACACTTGAGAGATTAAGAGGGGATCTTGTGAAGATCTATCATTCTCGATTCATGTTGAAGATACCTTGCTTGTTGGTTTGAGATGTGGAAAATTGTTAACTCATGAATGTTTTGATCCCTTGAACCTTTGGTTGTTCTTCTTGATTGTAAAATTTTGGTCTTGAGTTTTGCCCAGGAGTGCAAAAAGCTAAGTGTGGGGGAATTTGATAATCACATATTTTATTCATTAAGAAACCCTTATGTTTAGTCATTTACACTCTCCATATTCTTAATTGATTGAGTTTGGTATGATTTTGTGAGTTTGAGCTCAAATTGGTCCTAATTGAATATTTTCAGCATTATTGAGATTTGACACTATTTCTGTATTTTGGCCATAACTTGAGTTCCTAATATCTGATGAACATGAATTTTACCTTGTAGGAAATCTAAGAGGAAGCTCTACAACTTTGATGAAGAGCTCGAAGTTCGATTCAGATGTCTAAGGGACCTAAGTTTACATGGAAGTCAGAATACGGGTTCTGTCAAGTAGAATCCGAACAGTGTGCACTCATAAAATCATATCTCAAGATGTAATAATGGAGATGGGCTGAAATTTGGACATTGGATATTCAAGATCTAAATAAACAACTTTCATGAAGAACACATTTTGAGAAAAAGAAGTCTAGTAGGTCATTTTGAGCTTGCAAGTTGGAACAGAGGTGCTGAAGTTGGGTTTGAGCAACCTACGGTATTTGGGACATATCTTGGGCTTAAGGAAGCCAAATTGGACGAACCAGCTATCCATTTTATAGCCAAGACAAGGATCTACAACTTTCATGAAGAACACTTTTTGTGGTTCTGAAGTATAGTGGGTTGTTTTTGGCTTCCAAGTCAGACACGAAATTTTCGTCCTCAACCACCCACTCATCCATCCACTAATCCACTCATCCATCCACTAATCCACTCATCCACTCATCCACTAACTCACCCATTCATCCACTCATACACTAATCCAACCACTTAACCACTCCACCCACTCATCCACTAATCCATCCACTAATCCATCCACTCACCCATTCATGTCCATAATTTCCCACTCACCAAAAGTCCTTTGGCATTTTTCACTAATTCAACCACTCAACCATTCCACTCACTCATCCACTAAACCAATCCACTAAACCAACCCACTAACCCATCCACTCAAACACTCCACTCACTCATCCACTCATCCACCCACTTCCCTTTGTCATTTTGTTACCTTAGACTTCTATAAAAGGCACCATTTATCATGAACAACATGTAATTCTCCTTCATTTCTCTCTAAGTTTCTTCTTGCTTCTTCATAGTTTCTCATAGTTTTGTATATTTTGATGCTCCCCTTCATGGTAATGGAGGGCTAAGCTACTTTGGGTCAATTTAGAACTCTTGAAGAGATTGTGGTTTGGATTATTGAGACCTTGGTTATGCATTGTATTTGATTTGTAATTGAATTCCTCTTTCTTCTTCTTTTTCTTCTTCTTGATCTTGAATGCATGAATGGTGATTCTATTTATGTTGATCTGATTGATCTTGGTTTAAGATTGAGATTTGTGATGAAACTTAGAACTGATTGATCTAAACTAATCACATAAATGAAGATTGAGATTTGTGATGAAACTTAGAACTGATTGATCTAAATTAATCACTGTAATTGAAGAGGTTAGGTTCTTGATTTGTGCCTAAGTTAATTGAATTCGGTACTTGAAATTAACATAGATTTTCATGAATGATGCGATTGCGGATTTGTGTTTATCACTTGTTAATTGAATTCTAGACGATCGTCTAGTATGAATTCTGGATTTGATGCAGAGATCTCGGTTAGATCCAAATTAACAATTCAATTGCGCTTCAAGTGTTCTATGAAGGGTCTGATGATTGAATCCACCCAATCTTGGATAGGTTTCTAAATTGACTACTCTTTAATTGTCATTTCTTCCGTTAATTTTGTTAAGTACGATCTTAAACTGTCAAACCCCCTTTGCTAACTTTCACTTGATTTGATCAAATTGCATCTACGATCCTTGAGGAGACGATCCGGTGTTGTCACGTGCTACAAGCTTAGGTAATAACTTCGGTTATAATTTTGACTGAGTTCGGTGCTCGTCAAAATTTTGGTGCCGGATCTTCGGGATTAGTAAGTGTAATCTTTTCATTTTAAGTGTTTTTACTAACCTTTGCTTTTTATTAACTTTTCTAACAATGGACCATGCATAATGGAGTCAAAACTTGAGGAGTTGACTTCTTTGGTAAGACATATAGTAGTGAGACAACAATTACTGCGTACAGAAGCTACATTTGTGTGTAACATTTGTTTTTGTTCATCTCACCCCACATATGCATGCCCTACACTTCAAGTATGGTAGTTCTGTTTTTCCAGATCAATTTGTTGCAAAGAAATGTGGTTATTTTCCGATGAACCACGGTTCAAAGAAGAAGAACAGAGTTATGACCCCTTCTTCAACACATACAACCCTAGCTGGGAATACTATCCGGATCTGGGATATGGCAATACGGCATCACTACAGCAACAATCATTTCAATATGAGCAGCCATTCCAATGAGATAACAAGTCCATCAACCACAAAACTTGAGCCTTCATGGGAGGACTTGATGAAAACCCAAATTGAGTTCCAAAGAGAGTTTCACTGCCACTATTCAGGATTTAACAACCCAAATTGAGCAGATGACAACCACTATTAATGAACTGAGAAGTCAAGAGTCAGACCAACTCTTTCCCCAAACAATTCCCAACTCCTTGCATTCTAATTGTCATATTGATTTACATGCAGACTTAGTTGAGGAAACTCATGATGAGTTGTGTCTTTGAATTTCCGATTTAATTGGTTTTGATGATTCTATCAATTGCAACTCATGTGTATTGATCATGATGGTGATATAAAATGTGTTGTGTGTGCTTGAAATTTCTGCATATTTGAAAACTAATGATTCTTTTACGCAGGATCTAATGATATAGAAGGGTCTATCAATAATGTAGTTGCAGAATCTAAAACACATAGGGAGGTGGAGTTGAAGGCCATTGAGGAATTTTCAAAGAAGGAGGAAAGGCAAAGCATATGACAAGTAACTACTAAAGTGGATTTTGTTTTTGGGTCATGGTCCAATATAATCAATGAAAGCAGAATTGCCAAATTACACGTGTTGCATGCTATTGGTGAAGTCAAGGAAATTAAGAAAGACCAATGGGACCCCAATGGGAGTCCTCATGCTTCAAGCTTAACTTGGTCATTACACTTCAACCAATGGGACCCTAGTGAAAGCTATCATGTTGTGTCAACCATAACTTGGTCATCACGTTTCAACCAATGGGATCTGGTGGAGTCTTTTCACCAACCTCACTTAATAAGACCAATGGACACTATCTCAGCCGAAAAATGTGGAAGTGAAAGTGATGGGCTTTTACCATCCACATTATAAAGATCACTAAGAAGTGTCCCAACGTCGAGCTAACGACGTTAAACAAGCGCTTATTGGGAGGCAACCCAACTAGATTTGTTTTCAAGATCTTTGGGGATGGTTTTTGTAATCTGAGAAGATAAAAACATACTTCACTTTGAATGGCTGAGTAAGGAGTCAGTAAGTTATACCTTATTGACTCTTGAGACGCATTCTTGTGGCCTAGTACATCATGAACTTCTTAATTGTGGAATCTCTTGAGAGATGAACGAAGTGTTACAATCTTGGGAATCGACTCTAAAAGACCCGCATTTCCTCTTTAATTTTATATTATTCCAGTCATGTTATTTTGGTTTTACATTTTACTCATTTGTTTTGTGAGTTTTCGGGTTTCTGTTGCGGCTTTGATTCTTACGCATCTTTTTCGCTTGCCATTATCTCGCCCTCATCAAGTTGTGTTGCTCTTTTCATTCCATTTTATTTATCACTTTCACATTGAGGACAATGTCTATATTAAGTGTGGGGGAGAGATTTTAGCATGTTTCATTTTTTGTTAAAAAAAAAAAAAAAAAGGGTTCATTGCATGATTGAATAACTTTTCTCCCTTCTTGAATTGATATGCTTGGTGATGGATGATTGAATTGATGAATTGAGTTTGATGGATGCATACCTTGTGAGATTTTGAGCCTAATGGATGGATTCAACATTTATGCCATTCTCTTCTTTCTTGTGTGATTTTCACCATGTTAATGACCACTCTAGAACTTGCTTTGATTCTTTTTGAAGCTACATTTCACTTGCATGCATGAACATGATTGAGGCCCTTTTTCTTAATTAGCTAGTTTAACCAAATAGCTAACCTTGTTTTCAATATGATATCAAGCACTCTTTTGACTTCTTGAAAATTCTCGATTCGCCAACCTTGTATATTTTCCTTTGCTTAACCCCTTTGAGCTTATTTGACCATTCCTTGTTTCTAGCTCATTATGTGCCTTAAATGAGAAATCGTGTTCTTACTTTACCTTAGGGAATAAAAGAACATTAGCTTGGTTAATGGATGAGTTTTTGAACAAGTGTGGGGGTGTGTGTACAAAATGGTTGTTGAAAAAGAAAAGAGTGCCCAAAAAGAAAAAAAAAATGTATGTATATAGTTATGTTCATATATATAAAAAAAAAAAAAAAAAAAAAAAAAAAAAAAAAACCAAGTGTTTAAAAAAAAGAAAAGGATTGGGAAATGAATATGTAAAGGGATATACACTAGAGTTGAGATGAACTTTTATGCTTGTTATTTGAACTCACTCTCTCATTTGCTTTTATTCTCTTTGGTATTTATCTTCTCATATCCATTTTATCCTCTCCTGTTACCTTGACCTCACTACAACCTTGAATAAAGTCCTCATGATTTGTGTGTGCATGTGTTTTGAGTAGTGGAGAAGTAGAATATAAGCAAACTTATGGTAGTGCAATTTTCATGGGTTGAATTGAGTGAAATACCTACCTTTTAAACACTTGAGAGATTAAGAGGGGATCTTGTGAAGATCTATCATTCTCGATTCATGTTGAAGATACCTTGCTTGTTGGTTTGAGATGTGGAAAATTGTTAACTCATGAATGTTTTGATCCCTTGAACCTTTGGTTGTTCTTCTTGATTGTAAAATTTTGGTCTTGAGTTTTGCCTTGGAGTGCAAAAAGCTAAGTGTGGGGGAATTTGATAATCACATATTTTATTCATTAAGAAACCCTTATGTTTAGTCATTTACACTCTCCATATTCTTAATTGATTGAGTTTGGTATGATTTTGTGAGTTTGAGCTCAAATTGGTCCTAATTGAATATTTTCAGCATTATTGAGATTTGACACTATTTCTGTATTTTGGCCATAACTTGAGTTCCTAATATCTGATGAACATTAATTTTACCTTGTAGGAAATCTAAGAGGAAGCTCTACAACTTTGATGAAGAGCTCGAAGTTCGATTCAGATGTCTAAGGGACCTAAGTTTACATGGAAGTCAGAATACGGGTTATGTCAGTAGAATCCGAATAGTGTGCACTCATAAAATCATATCTCAAGATGTAATAATGGAGATGGGCTGAAATTTGGACAGTGGATATTCAAGATCTAAATAAACAACTTTCATGAAGAACACATTTTGAGAAAAAGAAGTCTAGTAGGTCATTTTGAGCTTGCAAGTTGGAACAGAGGTGCTGAAGTTGGGTTTGAGCAACCTACGGTATTTGGGACATATCTTGGGCTTAAGGAAGCCAAATTGGACGAACCAGCTATCCATTTTATAGCCAAGACAAGGATCTACAACTTTCATGAAGAACACTTTTTGTGGTTCTGAAGTATAGTGGGTTGTTTTTGGCTTCCAAGTCAGACACGAAATTTTCGTCCTCAACCACCCACTCATCCATCCACTAATCCACTCATCCACTCATCCACTAACTCACCCATTCATCCACTCATACACTAATCCAACCACTTAACCACTCCACCCACCCACTCATCCACTAATCCATCCACTCACCCATTCATGTCCATAATTTCCCACTCACCAAAAGTCCTTTGGCATTTTTCACTAATTCAACCACTCAACCATTCCACTCACTCATCCACTAAACCAATCCACTAAACCAACCCACTAATCCATCCACTCAAACACTCCACTCACTCATCCACTCATCCACCCACTTCCCTTTGTCATTTTGTTACCTTAGACTTCTATAAAAGGCACCATTTATCATGAACAACATGTAATTCTCCTTCATTTCTCTCTAAGTTTCTTCTTGCTTCTTCATAGTTTCTCATAGTTTTGTATATTTTGATGCTCCCCTTCATGGTAATGGAGGGCTAAGCTACTTTGGGTCAATTTAGAACTCTTGAAGAGATTGTGGTTTGGATTATTGAGACCTTGGTTATGCATTGTATTTGATTTGTAATTGAATTCCTCTTTCTTCTTCTTTTTCTTCTTGATCTTGAATGCATGAATGGTGATTCTATTTATGTTGATCTGATTGATCTTGGTTTAAGATTGAGATTTGTGATGAAACTTAGAACTGATTGATCTAAACTAATCACATAAATGAAGATTGAGATTTGTGATGAAACTTAGAACTGATTGATCTAAATTAATCACAGAATTGAAGAGGTTAGGTTACTGATTTGTGCCTAAGTTAATTGAATTCGGTACTTGAAATTAACATAGATTTTCATGAATGATGCGATTGCGGATTTGTGTTTATCACTTGTTAATTGAATTCTAGACGATCGTCTAGTATGAATTCTGGATTTGATGCAGAGATCTCGGTTAGATCCAAATTAACAATTCAATTGCGCTTCAAGTGTTCTATGAAGGGTCTATGATTGAATCCACCCAATCTTGGATAGGTTTCTAAATTGACTACTCTTTAATTGTCATTTCTTCCGTTAATTTTGTTAAGTACGATCTTAAACTGTCAAACCCCCTTTGCTAACTTTCACTTGATTTGATCAAATTGCATCTACGATCCTTGAGGAGACGATCCGGTGTTGTCACTGTGCTACAAGCTTAGGTAATAACTTCGGTTATAATTTTGACTGAGTTCGGTGCTCGTCAAAATTTTGGTGCCGTTGCCGGGGATTAGTAAGTGTAATCTTTTCATTTTAAGTGTTTTTACTAACCTTTGCTTTTTATTAACTTTTCTAACAATGGACCATGCATAATGGAGTCAAAACTTGAGGAGTTGACTTCTTTGGTAAGACATATAGTAGTGAGACAACAATTACACATGCACAGAAGCTACATTTGTGTGTAACATTTGTTTTTGTTCATCTCACCCCACATATGCATGCCCTACACTTCAAGTATGGTAGTTCTGTTTTTCCAGATCAATTTGTTGCAAAGAACTGGTTATTTTCCGATGAACCACAGTTCCAAAGAAGAAGAAGAGTTATGACCCCTTCTTCAACACATACAACCCTAGTGGGAATACTATCCGGATCTGGGATATGGCAATACGGCATCACTACAAAGAACAATCATTTCAATATGAGCAGCCATTCCAGGCGAGATAACAAGTCCATCAACCACAAAACTTGAGCCTTCATGGGAGGACTTGATGAAAACCCAAATTGAGTTCCAAATAGAGTTTCACGCCACTATTCAGATTTAACAACCCAAATTGAGCAGATGACAACCACTATTAATGAACCGAGAAGTCAAGAGTCGGACCAACTCTTTCCCAAACAATTCCCAACTCCTTGCATTCTAATTGTCATATTGATTTACATGCAGATTTAGTTGAGGAAACTCATGATGAGTTGTGTCTTTGAATTTCTGATTTAATTGGTTTTGATGATTCTATCAATTGCAACTCATGTGCTGATCATGATGGTGATATAAAATGTGTTGTGTGTGCTGAAATTTCTGCATATTTGAAAACTAATGATTCTGTTTACGCAGGATCTAATGATATAGAAGGGTCTATCAATAATGTAGTTGCAGAATCTAAAACACATAGGGAGGTGGAGTTGAAGGCCATTGAGGAATTTTCAAAGAAGGAGGAAAGGCAGCATATGACAGTAACTACTAAAGTGGATTTTGTTTTTGGGTCATGGTCCAATATAATCAATGAAAGCAGAATTGCCAAATTACACGTGTTGCATGCTATTGGTGAAGTCAAGGAAATTAAGAAAGACCAATGGGACCCCAATGGGAGTCCTCATGCTTCAAGCTTAACTTGGTCATTACACTTCAACCAATGGGACCCTAGTGAAAGCTATCATGTTGTGTCAACCATAACTTGGTCATCACGTTTCAACCAATGGGATCCTGGTGGAGTCTTTTCACCAACCTCACTTAATAAGACCAATGGACACCATCTCAAGCCGAAAAATGTGGAAGTGAAAGTGATGGGCTTTTACCATCCACATTATAAAGATCACTAAGAAGTGTCCCAACGTCGAGCTAACGACGTTAAACAAGCGCTTATTGGGAGGCAACCCAACTAGATTTGTTTTCAAGATCTTTGGGGATGGTTTTCGTAATCTGAGAAGATAAAAACATACTTCACTTTGAATGGTTGGGTAAGGAGTCGAGTAAGTTATACCTTATTGACTCTTGAGACGCATTCTTGTGGCCTAGTACATCATGAACTTCTTAATTGTGGAATCTCTTGAGAGATGAACGAAGTGTTACTGATCTTGGGAATCGACTCTAAAAGACCCGCATTTCCTCTTTAATTTTATATTATTCCAGTCATGTTATTTTGGTTTTACATTTTACTCATTTGTTTTGTGAGTTTTCAGGTTCATTGCAACTTTGATTCTTACGCATCTTTTCTGCTTGCCATTATCTCGGCCCTCATCAGGTTGTGTTGCTCTTTTCTTTCCATTTTATTTATCACTTTCACATTGAGGACAATGTCTATATTAAGTGTGGGGGAGAGATTTTAGCATGTTTCATTTTTTGTTAAAAAAAAATCAAAAAAAAGGGGTTCATTGCATGATTGAATAACTTTTCTCCCTTCTTGAATTGATATGCTTGGTGATGGATGATTGAATTGATGAATTGAGTTTGATGGATGCATACCTTGTGAGATTTTGAGCCTAATGGATGGATTCAACATTTATGCCATTCTCTTCTTTCTTGTGTGATTTTCACCCATGTTAATGACCACTCTAGAACTTGCTTTGATTCTTTTTGAAGCTACATTTCACTTGCATGCATGAACATGATTGAGGCCCTTTTTCTTAATTAGCTAGTTTAACCAAATAGCTAACCTTGTTTTCAATATGATATCAAGCACTCTTTTGACTTCTTGAAAATTTCTCGATTCCGCCAACCTTGTATATTTTCCTTTGCTTAACCCCTTTGAGCTTATTTGACCATTCCTTGTTTCTAGCTCATTATGTGCCTTAAATGAGAAATCGTGTTCTTACTTTACCTTAGGGAATAAAAGAACATTAGCTTGGTTAATGGATGAGTTTTTGAACAAGTGTGGGGTGTGTGTACAAAATGGTTGTTGAAAAAGAAAAGAGTGCCCAAAAAGAAAAAAAAAATGTATGTATATAGTTATGTTCATATATATAAAAAAAAAAAAAAAAAAAAACCAAAAGGAAAAAAAAAAACCAAGTGTTTAAAAAAAGAAAAGGATTGGGAAATGAATATGTAAAGGGATATACACTAGAGTTGGGATGAACTTTTATGCTTGTTATTTGAACTCAGCTCTCATTTGCTTTTATTCTCTTTGGTATTTATCTTCTCATATCCATTTTATCCTCTCCTGTTACCTTGACCTCACTACAACCTTGAATAAAGTCCTCATGATTTGTGTGTGCATGTGTTTTGAGTAGTGGAGAAGTAGAATATAAGCAAGCTTATGGTAGTGCAATTTTCATGGGTTGAATTGAGTGAAATACCTACCTTTTAAACACTTGAGAGATTGAGAGGGGATCTTGTGAAGATCTATCATTCTCGATTCATGTTGAAGATACCTTGCTTGTTGGTTTGAGATGTGGAAAATTGTTAACTCATGAATGTTTTGATCCCTGAACCTTTGGTTGTTCTTCTTGATTGTAAAATTTTGGTCTTGAGTTTTGCCCAGGAGTGCAAAAAGCTAAGTGTGGGGGAATTTGATAATCACATATTTTATTCATTAAGAAACCCTTATGTTTAGTCATTTACACTCTCCATATTCTTAATTGATTGAGTTTGGTATGATTTTGTGAGTTTGAGCTCAAATTGGTCCTAATTGAATATTTTCAGCATTATTGAGATTTGACACTATTTCTGTATTTTGGCCATAACTTGAGTTCCTAATATCTGATGAACATGAATTTTACCTTGTAGGAAATCTAAGAGGAAGCTCTACAACTTTGATGAAGAGCTCGAAGTTCGATTCAGATGTCTAAGGGACCTAAGTTTACATGGAAGTCAGAATACGGGTTCTGTCAAGTAGAATCCGAACAGTGTGCACTCATAAAATCATATCTCAAGATGTAATAATGGAGATGGGCTGAAATTTGGACATTGGATATTCAAGATCTAAATAAACAACTTTCATGAAGAACACATTTTGAGAAAAAGAAGTCTAGTAGGTCATTTTGAGCTTGCAAGTTGGAACAGAGGTGCTGAAGTTGGGTTTGAGCAACCTACGGTATTTGGGACATATCTTGGGCTTAAGGAAGCCAAATTGGACGAACCAGCTATCCATTTTATAGCCAAGACAAGGATCTACAACTTTCATGAAGAACACTTTTTGTGGTTCTGAAGTATAGTGGGTTGTTTTTGGCTTCCAAGTCAGACACAAAATTTTCGTCCTCAACCACCCACTCATCCATCCACTAATCCACTCATCCATCCACTAATCCACTCATCCACTCATCCACTAACTCACCCATTCATCCACTCATACACTAATCCAACCACTTAACCACTCCACCCACTCATCCACTAATCCATCCACTAATCCATCCACTCACCCATTCATGTCCATAATTTCCCACTCACCAAAAGTCCTTTGGCATTTTTCACTAATTCAACCACTCAACCATTCCACTCACTCATCCACTAAACCAATCCACTAAACCAACCCACTAATCCATCCACTCAAACACTCCACTCACTCATCCACTCATCCACCCACTTCCCTTTGTCATTTTGTTACCTTAGACTTCTATAAAAGGCACCATTTATCATGAACAACATGTAATTCTCCTTCATTTCTCTCTAAGTTTCTTCTTGCTTCTTCATAGTTTCTCATAGTTTTGTATATTTTGATGCTCCCCTTCATGGTAATGGAGGGCTAAGCTACTTTGGGTCAATTTAGAACTCTTGAAGAGATTGTGGTTTGGATTATTGAGACCTTGGTTATGCATTGTATTTGATTTGTAATTGAATTCCTCTTTCTTCTTCTTTTTCTTCTTCTTGATCTTGAATGCATGAATGGTGATTCTATTTATGTTGATCTGATTGATCTTGGTTTAAGATTGAGATTTGTGATGAAACTTAGAACTGATTGATCTAAACTAATCACATAAATGAAGATTGAGATTTGTGATGAAACTTAGAACTGATTGATCTAAATTAATCACAGAATTGAAGAGGTTAGGTTACTGATTTGTGCCTAAGTTAATTGAATTCGGTACTTGAAATTAACATAGATTTTCATGAATGATGCGATTGCGGATTTGTGTTTATCACTTGTTAATTGAATTCTAGACGATCGTCTAGTATGAATTCTGGATTTGATGCGAGAGATCTCGGTTAGATCCAAATTAACAATTCAATTGCGCTTCAAGTGTTCTATGAAGGGTCTATGATTGAATCCACCCAATCTTGGATAGGTTTCTAAATTGACTACTCTTTAATTGTCATTTCTTCCGTTAATTTTGTTAAGTACGATCTTAAACTGTCAAACCCCCTTTGCTAACTTTCACTTGATTTGATCAAATTGCATCTACGATCCTTGAGGAGACGATCCGGTGTTGTCACTGTGCTACAAGCTTAGGTAATAACTTCGGTTATAATTTTGGTGAGTTCGGTGCTCGTCAAAATTTTGGTGCCGATTCGGGGATTAGTAAGTGTAATCTTTTCATTTTAAGTGTTTTTACTAACCTTTGCTTTTTATTAACTTTTCTAACAATGGACCATGCATAATGGAGTCAAAACTTGAGGAGTTGACTTCTTTGGTAAGACATATAGTAGTGAGACAACAATTACACTGTGCGCAGAAGCTACATTTGTGTGTAACATTTGTTTTTGTTCATCTCACCCCACATATGCATGCCCTACACTTCAAGATGGTAGTTCTGTTTTTCCAGATCAATTTGTTGCAAATTTGGTTATTTTCCGATGAACCATAGTTCCAAGAAGAAGAACAGAGTTATGACCCCTTCTTCAACACATACAACCCTAGCTGGGAATACTATCCGGATCTGGGATATGGCAATACGACATCACTACAGCAACAATCATTTCAATATGAGCAGCCATTCCAGCAGATAACAAGTCCATCAACCACAAAACTTGAGCCTTCATGGGAGGACTTGATGAAAACCCAAATTGAGTTCCAGCAGAATTTCACTGCCACTATTCAGGATTTAACAACCCAAATTGAGCAGATGACAACCACTATTAATGAACTGAGAAGTCAAGAGTCAGACCAACTCTCTTCCCAAACAATTCCCAACTCCCTGCATTCTAATTGTCATATTGATTTACATGCAGACTTAGTTGAGGAAACTCATGATGAGTTGTGTCTTTGAATTTCCGATTTAATTGGTTTTGATGATTCTATCAATTGCAACTCATGTATTGATCATGATGGTGATATAAAATGTGTTGTGTGTGCTTTGAAATTTCTGCATATTTGAAAACTAATGATTCTGTTTTACGCAGGATCTAATGATATAGAAGGTCTATCAATAATGCAGTTGCAGAATCTGAAACACATAGGGAGGTGGAGTTGAAGGCCATTGAGGAATTTTCAAAGAAGGAGGAAAGACAACATATGACAGTAACTACTGAAGTGGATTTTGTTTTTGGGCCATGGTCCAATATAATCAATGAAAGCAGAATTGCCAAATTACACGTGTTGCATGCCATTGGTGAAGTCAAGGAAATTAAGAAAGACCAATGGGACCCCAATGGGAGTCCTCATGCTTCAAGCTTAACTTGGTCATTACACTTCAACCAATGGGACCCTAGTGAAAGCTATCATGTTGTGTCAACCATAACTTGGTCATCACGTTTCAACCAATGGGATCTGGTGGAGTCTTTTCACCAACCTCACTTAATAAGACCAATGGACACTATCTCAAGCCGAAAAATGTGGAAGTGAAAGTGATGGGCTTTTACCATCCACATTATAAAGATCACTAAGAAGTGTCCCAACGTCGAGCTAACGACGTTAAACAAGCGCTTATTGGGAGGCAACCCAACTAGATTTGTTTTCAAGATCTTTGGGGATGGTTTTTGCAACCGAGAAGATAAAAACATACTTCACTTTGAATGGTTGGGTAAGGAGTCAAGTAAGTTATACCTTATTGACTCTTGAGACGCATTCTTGTGGCCTAGTACATCATGAACTTCTTAATTGTGGAATCTCTTCGAGAGATGAACGAAGTGTTTCTGATCTTGGGAATCGACTCTAAAAGACCCGCATTTCCTCTTTAATTTTATATTATTCCAGTCATGTTATTTTGGTTTTACATTTTACTCCTTTATTTTGTGAGTTTTCAGGTTCTATTGCAGCTTTGATTCTTACGCATCTTTTCTCCTTGCCATTATCTCTGTCCTCATCAGGTTGTGTTGCTCTTTTCTTTCCATTTTATTTATCACTTTCACATTGAGGACAATGTCTATATTAAGTGTGGGAGAGATATTTTAGCATGTTTCATTTTTTGTAAAAAAAAAAATCAAAAAAAGGGGTTCATTGCATGATTGAATAACTTTTCTCCCTTCTTGAATTGATATGCTTGGTGATGGATGATTGAATTGATGAATTGAGTTTGATGGATGCATACCTTGTGAGATTTTGAGCCTAATGGATGGATTCAACATTTATGCCATTCTCTTCTTTCTTGTGTGATTTTCACCCATGTTAATGACCACTCTAGAACTTGCTTTGATTCTTTTTGAAGCTACATTTCACTTGCATGCATGAACATGATTGAGGCCCTTTTTCTTAATTAGCTAGTTTAACCAAATAGCTAACCTTGTTTTCAATATGATATCAAGCACTCTTTTGACTTCTTGAAAATTTCTCGATTCCGCCAACCTTGTATATTTTCCTTTGCTTAACCCCTTTGAGCTTATTTGACCATTCCTTGTTTCTAGCTCATTATGTGCCTTAAATGAGAAATCGTGTTCTTACTTTACCTTAGGGAATAAAAGAACATTAGCTTGGTTAATGGATGAGTTTTTGAACAAGTGTGGGGTGTGTGTACAAAATGGTTGTTGAAAAAGAAAAGAGTGCCCAAAAAGAAAAAAAAAATGTATGTATATAGTTATGTTCATATATATAAAAAAAAAAAAAAAAAAACCAAGTGTTTAAAAAAAGAAAAGGATTGGGAAATGAATATGTAAAGGGATATACACTAGAGTTGAGATGAACTTTTATGCTTGTTATTTGAACTCGGCTCTCATTTGCTTTTATTCTCTTTGGTATTTATCTTCTCATATCCATTTTATCCTCTCTGTTACCTTGACCTCACTACAACCTTGAATAAAGTCCTCATGATTTGTGTGTGCATGTGTTTTGAGTAGTGGAGAAGTAGAATATAAGCAAGCTTATGGTAGTGCAATTTTCATGGGTTGAATTGAGTGAAATACCTACCTTTTAAACACTTGAGAGATTAAGAGGGGATCTTGTGAAGATCTATCATTCTCGATTCATGTTGAAGATACCTTGCTTGTTGGTTTGAGATGTGGAAAATTGTTAACTCATGAATGTTTTGATCCTTGAACCTTTGGTTGTTCTTCTTGATTGTAAAATTTTGGTCTTGAGTTTTGCCCAGGAGTGCAAAAAGCTAAGTGTGGGGGAATTTGATAATCACATATTTTATTCATTAAGAAACCCTTATGTTTAGTCATTTACACTCTCCATATTCTTAATTGATTGAGTTTGGTATGATTTTGTGAGTTTGAGCTCAAATTGGTCCTAATTGAATATTTTCAGCATTATTGAGATTTGACACTATTTCTGTATTTTGGCCATAACTTGAGTTCCTAATATCTGATGAACATGAATTTTACCTTGTAGGAAATCTAAGAGGAAGCTCTACAACTTTGATGAAGAGCTCGAAGTTCGATTCAGATGTCTAAGGGACCTAAGTTTACATGGAAGTCAGAATACGGGTTCTGTCAGTAGAATCCGAACAGTGTGCACTCATAAAATCATATCTCAAGATGTAATAATGGAGATGGGCTGAAATTTGGACAGTGGATATTCAAGATCTAAATAAACAACTTTCATGAAGAACACATTTGAGAAAAAGAAGTCTAGTAGGTCATTTTGAGCTTGCAAGTTGGAACAGAGGTGCTGAAGTTGGGTTTGAGCAACCTACGGTATTTGGGACATATCTTGGGCTTAAGGAAGCCAAATTGGACGAACCAGCTATCCATTTTATAGCCAAGACAAGGATCTACAACTTTCATGAAGAACACTTTTTGTGGTTCTGAAGTATAGTGGGTTGTTTTTGGCTTCCAAGTCAGACACGAAATTTTCGTCCTCAACCACCCACTCATCCATCCACTATCCATCCACTCATCCACTCATCCACTAACTCACCCATTCATCCACTCATACACTAATCCAACCACTTAACCACTCCACCCACTCATCTAATCCATCCACTAATCCATCCACTCACCCATTCATGTCCATAATTTCCCACTCACCAAAAGTCCTTTGGCATTTTTCACTAATTCAACCACTCAACCATTCCACTCACTCATCCACTAAACCAATCCACTAAACCAACCCACTAATCCATCCACTCAAACACTCCACTCACTCATCCACTCATCCACCCACTTCCCTTTGTCATTTTGTTACCTTAGACTTCTATAAAAGGCACCATTTATCATGAACAACATGTAATTCTCCTTCATTTCTCTCTAAGTTTCTTCTTGCTTCTTCATAGTTTCTCATAGTTTTGTATATTTTGATGCTCCCCTTCATGGTAATGGAGGGCTAAGCTACTTTGGGTCAATTTAGAACTCTTGAAGAGATTGTGGTTTGGATTATTGAGACCTTGGTTATGCATTGTATTTGATTTGTAATTGAATTCCTCTTTCTTCTTCTTTTTCTTCTTCTTGATCTTGAATGCATGAATGGTGATTCTATTTATGTTGATCTGATTGATCTTGGTTTAAGATTGAGATTTGTGATGAAACTTAGAACTGATTGATCTAAACTAATCACATAAATGAAGATTGAGATTTGTGATGAAACTTAGAACTGATTGATCTAAATTAATCACAGAATTGAAGAGGTTAGGTTACTGATTTGTGCCTAAGTTAATTGAATTCGGTACTTGAAATTAACATAGATTTTCATGAATGATGCGATTGCGGATTTGTGTTTATCACTTGTTAATTGAATTCTAGACGATCGTCTAGTATGAATTCTGGATTTGATGCAGAGATCTCGGTTAGATCCAAATTAACAATTCAATTGCGCTTCAAGTGTTCTATGAAGGGTCTATGATTGAATCCACCCAATCTTGGATAGGTTTCTAAATTGACTACTCTTTAATTGTCATTTCTTCCGTTAATTTTGTTAAGTACGATCTTAAACTGTCAAACCCCCCTTTGCTAACTTTCACTTGATTTGATCAAATTGCATCTACGATCCTTGAGGAGACGATCCGGTGTTGTCACTGTGCTACAAGCTTAGGTAATAACTTCGGTTATAATTTTGACTGAGTTCGGCGCTCGTCAAAATTTTGGCGCCGTTGCCGGGGATTAGTAAGTGTAATCTTTTCATTTTAAGTGTTTTTACTAACCTTTGCTTTTTATTAACTTTTCTAACAATGGACCATGCATAATGGAGTCAAAACTTGAGGAGTTGACTTCTTTGGTAAGACATATAGTAGTGAGACAACAATTACACTGTATGAGGAAGCTACATTTGTGTGTAACATTTGTTTTTGTTCATCTCACCCCACATATGCATGCCCTACACTTCAGTATGGTAGTTCTATTTTTCCAGATCAATTTGTTGCAAAGAAATTGGTTATTTTCCGATGAACCACAGTTCCAGAAGAAGAAGAATGAGAGTTATGACCCCTTCTTCAACACATACAACCCTAGTTGGGAATACTATCCGGATCTGGGATATGGCAATACGACATCACTACAAAGAACAATCATTTCAATATGAGCAGCCATTCCAGCAGATAACAAGTCCATCAACCACAAAACTTGAGCCTTCATGGGAGGACTTGATGAAAACCCAAATTGAGTTCCAAAGAGAGTTTCACGCCACTATTCAGATTTAACAACCCAAATTGAGCAGATGACAACCACTATTAATGAACCGAGAAGTCAAGAGTCGGACCAACTCTTTCCCAAACAATTCCCAACTCCTTGCATTCTAATTGTCATATTGATTTACATGCAGACTTAGTTGAGGAAACTCATGATGAGTTGTGTCTTTGAATTTCCGATTTAATTGGTTTTGATGATTCTATCAATTGCAACTCATGTATTGATCATGATGGTGATATAAAATGTGTTGTGTGTCTTTGAAATTTCTGCATATTTGAAAACTAATGATTCTGTTTACGCAGGATCTAATGATATAGAAGGGTCTATCAATAATGTAGTTGCGAGAATCTACGAAACACATAGGAGGTGGAGTTGAAGGCCATTGAGGAATTTTCAAAGAAGGAGGAAAGGCAACATATGACAAGTAACTACTAAAGTGGATTTTGTTTTTGGGTCATGGTCCAATATAATCAATGAAAGCGAATTGCCAAATTACACGTGTTGCATGCTATTGGTGAAGTCAAGGAAATTAAGAAAGACCAATGGGACCCCAATGGGAGCCCTCATGCTTCAAGCTTAACTTGGTCATTACACTTCAACCAATGGGACCCTAGTGAAAGCTATCATGTTGTGTCAACCATAACTTGGTCATCACGTTTCAACCAATGGGATCTGGTGGAGTCTTTTCACCAACCTCACTTAATAAGACCAATGGACACTATCTCAAGCCGAAAAATGTGGAAGTGAAAGTGATGGGCTTTTACCATCCACATTATAAAGATCACTAAGAAGTGTCCCAACGTCGAGCTAACGACGTTAAACAAGCGCTTATTGGGAGGCAACCCAACTAGATTTGTTTTCAAGATCTTTGGGGATGGTTTTCGCAATCGAGAAGATAAAAACATACTTCACTTTGAATGGTTGGGTAAGGAGTCGTAAGTTATACCTTATTGACTCTTGAGACGCATTCTTGTGGCCTAGTACATCATGAACTTCTTAATTGTGGAATCTCTTGAGAGATGAACGAAGTGTTACTGATCTTGGGAATCGACTCTAAAAGACCCGCATTTCCTCTTTAATTTTATATTATTCCAGTCATGTTATTTTGGTTTTACATTTTACTCATTTGTTTTGTGAGTTTTCAGGTTACATTGCATGCTTTGATTCTTACGCATCTTTTCTGCTTGCCATTATCTCGGCCCTCATCAGGTTGTGTTGCTCTTTTCTTTCCATTTTATTTATCACTTTCACATTGAGGACAATGTCTATATTAAGTGTGGGGGAGAGATTTTAGCATGTTTCATTTTTTGTTAAAAAAAAATAAAAAAATAGGGGTTCATTGCATGATTGAATAACTTTTCTCCCTTCTTGAATTGATATGCTTGGTGATGGATGATTGAATTGATGAATTGAGTTTGATGGATGCATACCTTGTGAGATTTTGAGCCTAATGGATGGATTCAACATTTATGCCATTCTCTTCTTTCTTGTGTGATTTTCACCCATGTTAATGACCACTCTAGAACTTGCTTTGATTCTTTTTGAAGCTACATTTCACTTGCATGCATGAACATGATTGAGGCCCTTTTTCTTAATTAGCTAGTTTAACCAAATAGCTAACCTTGTTTTCAATATGATATCAAGCACTCTTTTGACTTCTTGAAAATTCTCGATTCCGCCAACCTTGTATATTTTCCTTTGCTTAACCCCTTTGAGCTTATTTGACCATTCCTTGTTTCTAGCTCATTATGTGCCTTAAATGAGAAATCGTGTTCTTACTTTACCTTAGGGAATAAAAGAACATTAGCTTGGTTAATGGATGAGTTTTTGAACAAGTGTGGGGGTGTGTGTACAAAATGGTTGTTGAAAAAGAAAAGAGTGCCCAAAAAGAAAAAAAAATGTATGTATATAGTTATGTTCATATATATAAAAAAAAAAAAAAAAAAAAAAAAGAAAAAGAAAACCAAGTGTTTAAAAAAAGAAAAGGATTGGGAAATGAATATGTAAAGGGATATACACTAGAGTTGAGATGAACTTTTATGCTTGTTATTTGAACTCAGCTCTCATTTGCTTTTATTCTCTTTGGTATTTATCTTCTCATATCCATTTTATCCTCTCCTGTTACCTTGACCTCACTACAACCTTGAATAAAGTCCTCATGATTTGTGTGTGCATGTGTTTTGAGTAGTGGAGAAGTAGAATATAAGCAAGCTTATGGTAGTGCAATTTTCATGGGTTGAATTGAGTGAAATACCTACCTTTTAAACACTTGAGAGATTAAGAGGGATCTTGTGAAGATCTATCATTCTCGATTCATGTTGAAGATACCTTGCTTGTTGGTTTGAGATGTGGAAAATTGTTAACTCATGAATGTTTTGATCCTTGAACCTTTGGTTGTTCTTCTTGATTGTAAAATTTTGGTCTTGAGTTTTGCCCAGGAGTGCAAAAAGCTAAGTGTGGGGGAATTTGATAATCACATATTTTATTCATTAAGAAACCCTTATGTTTAGTCATTTACACTCTCCATATTCTTAATTGATTGAGTTTGGTATGATTTTGTGAGTTTGAGCTCAAATTGGTCCTAATTGAATATTTTCAGCATTATTGAGATTTGACACTGTTTCTGTATTTTGGCCATAACTTGAGTTCCTAATATCTGATGAACATGAATTTTACCTTGTAGGAAATCTAAGAGGAAGCTCTACAACTTTGATGAAGAGCTCGAAGTTCGATTCAGATGTCTAAGGGACCTAAGTTTACATGGAAGTCAGAATACGGGTTCTGTCAGTAGAATCCGAACAGTGTGCACTCATAAAATCATATCTCAAGATGTAATAATGGAGATGGGCTGAAATTTGGACAGTGGATATTCAAGATCTAAATAAACAACTTTCATGAAGAACACATTTTGAGAAAAAGAAGTCTAGTAGGTCATTTTGAGCTTGCAAGTTGGAACAGAGGTGCTGAAGTTGGGTTTGAGCAACCTACGGTATTTGGGACATATCTTGGGCTTAAGGAAGCCAAATTGGACGAACCAGCTATCCATTTTATAGCCAAGACAAGGATCTACAACTTTCATGAAGAACACTTTTTGTGGTTCTGAAGTATAGTGGGTTGTTTTTGGCTTCCAAGTCAGACACGAAATTTTCGTCCTCAACCACCCACTCATCCATCCACTAATCCACTCATCCATCCACTCATCCACTCATCCACTAACTCACCCATTCATCCACTCATACACTAATCCAACCACTTAACCACTCCACCCACTCATCCACATCCAATCCATCCACTCACCCATTCATGTCCATAATTTCCCACTCACCAAAAGTCCTTTGGCATTTTTCACTAATTCAACCACTCAACCATTCCACTCACTCATCCACTAAACCAATCCACTAAACCAACCCACTAATCCATCCACTCAAACACTCCACTCACTCATCCACTCATCCACCCACTTCCCTTTGTCATTTTGTTACCTTAGACTTCTATAAAAGGCACCATTTATCATGAACAACATGTAATTCTCCTTCATTTCTCTCTAAGTTTCTTCTTGCTTCTTCATAGTTTCTCATAGTTTTGTATATTTTGATGCTCCCCTTCATGGTAATGGAGGGCTAAGCTACTTTGGGTCAATTTAGAACTCTTGAAGAGATTGTGGTTTGGATTATTGAGACCTTGGTTATGCATTGTATTTGATTTGTAATTGAATTCCTCTTTCTTCTTCTTTTTCTTCTTCTTGATCTTGAATGCATGAATGGTGATTCTATTTATGTTGATTTGATTGATCTTGGTTTAAGATTGAGATTTGTGATGAAACTTAGAACTGATTGATCTAAACTAATCACATAAATGAAGATTGAGATTTGTGATGAAACTTAGAACTGATTGATCTAAATTAATCACAGAATTGAAGAGGTTAGGTTACTGATTTGTGTCTAAGTTAATTGAATTCGGTACTTGAAATTAACATAGATTTTCATGAATGATGCGATTGCGGATTTGTGTTTATCACTTGTTAATTGAATTCTAGACGATCGTCTAGTATGAATTCTGGATTTGATGCAGAGATCTCGGTTAGATCCAAATTAACAATTCAATTGCGCTTCAAGTGTTCTATGAAGGGTCTATGATTGAATCCACCCAATCTTGGATAGGTTTCTAAATTGACTACTCTTTAATTGTCATTTCTTCCGTTAATTTTGTTAAGTACGATCTTAAACTGTCAAACCCCCCCTTTGCTAACTTTCACTTGATTTGATCAAATTGCATCTACGATCCTTGAGGAGACGATCCGGTGTTGTCACGTGCTACAAGCTTAGGTAATAACTTCGGTTATAATTTTGTGAGTTCGGCGCTCGTCAAAATTTTGGCGCCGTTCTTAGGGGATTAGTAAGTGTAATCTTTTCATTTTAAGTGTTTTTACTAACCTTTGCTTTTTATTAACTTTTCTAACAATGGACCATGCATAATGGAGTCAAAACTTGAGGAGTTGACTTCTTTGGTAAGACATATAGTAGTGAGACAACAATTACACATGCGAGGAAGCTACATTTGTGTGTAACATTTGTTTTTGTTCATCTCACCCCACATATGCATGCCCTACACTTCAAGTATGGTAGTTCTATTTTTCCAGATCAATTTGTTTAAAGAAATTTGGTTATTTTCTGATGAACCACGGTTCAATGTGAGCAACAGAGTTATGACCCCTTCTTCAACACATACAACCCTAGCGGGAATACTATCCGGATCTGGGATATGGCAATACGGCATCACTACAAAGAACAATCATTTTAATATGAGCAGCCATTCCGGCGAGATAACAAGTCCATCAACCACAAAACTTGAGCCTTCATGGGAGGACTTGATGAAAACCCAAATTGAGTTCCAAAGAGTTTCACCGCCACTATTCAGATTTAACAACCCAAATTGAGCGAGATGACAACCACTATTAATGAACTGAGAAGTCAAGAGTCAGACCAACTCTTTCCCCAAACAATTCCCAACTCCTTGCATTCTAATTGTCATATTGATTTACATGCAGACTTAGTTGAGGAAACTCATGATGAGTTGTGTCTTTGAATTTCGATTTAATTGGTTTTGATGATTCTATCAATTGCAACTCATGTCTTGATCATGATGGTGATATAAAATGTGTTGTGTGTGCTGAAATTTCTGCATATTTGAAAACTAATGATTCTGTTTACGCAGGATCTAATGATATAGAAGGGTCTATCAATAATGTAGTTGCAGAATCTGAAACACATAGGGAGATGGAGTTGAAGGCCATTGAGGAATTTTCAAAGAAGGAGGAAAGGCAGCATATGACAATAACTACTAAAGTGGATTTTGTTTTTGGGTCATGGTCCAATATAATCAATGAAAGCAGAATTGCCAAATTACACGTGTT
Source organism: Ormosia emarginata (assembly GCA_029884605.1). NCBI lineage: Eukaryota > Viridiplantae > Streptophyta > Magnoliopsida > Fabales > Fabaceae > Ormosia > Ormosia emarginata. The sequence continues at coordinate 3,820,014 of JAQQTP010000023.1, forward strand.
GCATGCTATTGGTGAAGTCAAGGAAATTAAGAAAGACCAATGGGACCCCAATGGGAGTCCTCATGCTTCAAGCTTAACTTGGTCATTACACTTCAACCAATGGGACCCTAGTGAAAGCTATCATGTTGTGTCAACCATAACTTGGTCATCACGTTTCAACCAATGGGATCCTGGTGGAGTCTTTTCACCAACCTCACTTAATAAGACCAATGGACACTATCTCAAGCCGAAAAATGTGGAAGTGAAAGTGATGGGCTTTTACCATCCACATTATAAAGATCACTAAGAAGTGTCCCAACGTCGAGCTAACGACGTTAAACAAGCGCTTATTGGGAGGCAACCCAACTAGATTTGTTTTCAAGATCTTTGGGGATGGTTTTCGCAATCTGAGAAGATAAAAACATACTTCACTTTGAATGGCTGGGTAAGGAGTCAGTAAGTTATACCTTATTGACTCTTGAGACGCATTCTTGTGGCCTAGTACATCATGAACTTCTTAATTGTGGAATCTCTTCAGAGATGAACAGAAGTGTTACAGTCTTGGGAATCTGACTCTAAAAGACCCGCATTTCCTCTTTAATTTTATATTATTCCAGTCATGTTATTTTGGTTTTACATTTTACTCATTTGTTTTGTGAGTTTTCGGGTTACATTGCATGACTTTGATTCTTACGCATCTTTTATGCTTGCCATTATCTCGCCCTCATCAGGTTGTGTTGCTCTTTTCTTTCCATTTTATTTATCACTTTCACATTGAGGACAATGTCTATATTAAGTGTGGGGGAGAGATTTTAGCATGTTTCATTTTTTGTTAAAAAAAAATCAAAAAAAAGGGGTTCATTGCATGATTGAATAACTTTTCTCCCTTCTTGAATTGATATGCTTGGTGATGGATGATTGAATTGATGAATTGAGTTTGATGGATGCATACCTTGTGAGATTTTGAGCCTAATGGATGGATTCAACATTTATGCCATTCTCTTCTTTCTTGTGTGATTTTCACCCATGTTAATGACCACTCTAGAACTTGCTTTGATTCTTTTTGAAGCTACATTTCACTTGCATGCATGAACATGATTGAGCCCTTTTTCTTAATTAGCTAGTTTAACCAAATAGCTAACCTTGTTTTCAATATGATATCAAGCACTCTTTTGACTTCTTGAAAATTCTCTCGATTCTGCCAACCTTGTATATTTTCCTTTGCTTAACCCCTTTGAGCTTATTTGACCATTCCTTGTTTCTAGCTCATTATGTGCCTTAAATGAGAAATCGTGTTCTTACTTTACCTTAGGGAATAAAAGAACATTAGCTTGGTTAATGGATGAGTTTTTGAACAAGTGTGGGGGTGTGTGTACAAAATGGTTGTTGAAAAAGAAAAGAGTGCCCAAAAAAAAAAAAAAAATGTATGTATATAGTTATGTTCATATATAAAAAAAAAAAAAAAAAAAAAAAAACCAAGTGTTTAAAAAAAGAAAAGGATTAAGAAATGAATATGTAAAGGGATATACACTAGAGTTGAGATGAACTTTTATGCTTGTTATTTGAACTCAGCTCTCATTTGCTTTTATTCTCTTTGGTATTTATCTTCTCATATCCATTTTATCCTCTCCTGTTACCTTGACCTCACTACAACCTTGAATAAAGTCCTCATGATTTGTGTGTGCATGTGTTTTGAGTAGTGGAGAAGTAGAATATAAGCAAGCTTATGGTAGTGCAATTTTCATGGGTTGAATTGAGTGAAATACCTACCTTTTAAACACTTGAGAGATTAAGAGGGGATCTTGTGAAGATCTATCATTCTCGATTCATGTTGAAGATACCTTGCTTGTTGGTTTGAGATGTGGAAAATTGTTAACTCATGAATGTTTTGATCCTTGAACCTTTGGTTGTTCTTCTTGATTGTAAAATTTTGGTCTTGAGTTTTGCCCAGAGTGCAAAAAGCTAAGTGTGGGGGAATTTGATAATCACATATTTTATTCATTAAGAAACCCTTATGTTTAGTCATTTACACTCTCCATATTCTTAATTGATTGAGTTTGGTATGATTTTGTGAGTTTGAGCTCAAATTGGTCCTAATTGAATATTTTCAGCATTATTGAGATTTGACACTATTTCTGTATTTTGGCCATAACTTGAGTTCCTAATATCTGATCAACATGAATTTTATCTTGTAGGAAATATAAGAGGAAGCTCTACAACTTTGATGAAGAGCTCGAAGTCCGACTCAGATGTCTAAGGGACCTAAGTTTACATGGAAGTCAGAATACGGGTTCTGTCAGTAGAATCCGAACAGTGTGCACTCATAAAATCATATCTCAAGATGTAATAACGGAGATGGGCTGAAATTTGGACAGTGGATATTCAAGATCTAAATAAACAACTTTCATGAAGAACACATTTTGAGAAAAAGAAGTCTAGTAGGTCATTTTGAGCTTGCAAGTTGGAACAGAGGTGCTGAAGTTGGGTTTGAGCAACCTACGGTATTTGGGACATATCTTGGGCTTAAGGAAGCCAAATTGGACGAACCAGCTATCCATTTTATAGCCAAGACAAGGATCTACAACATTCATGAAGAACACTTTTTGTGGTTCTGAAGTATAGTGGGTTGTTTTTGGCTTCCAAGTCAGACACGAAATTTTCGTCCTCAACCACCCACTCATCCATCCACTAATCCACTCATCCATCCACTCATCCACTCATCCACTAACTCACCCATTCATCCACTCATACACTAATCCAACCACTTAACCACTCCACCCACTCATCCACTAATCCATCCACTCACCCATTCATGTCCATAATTTCCCACTCACCAAAAGTCCTTTGGCATTTTTCACTAATTCAACCACTCAACCATTCCACTCACTCATCCACTAAACCAATCCACTAAACCAACCCACTAATCCATCCACTCAAACACTCCACTCACTCATCCACTCATCCACCCACTTCCCTTTGTCATTTTGTTACCTTAGACTTCTATAAAAGGCACCATTTATCATGAACAACATGTAATTCTCCTTCATTTCTCTCTAAGTTTCTTCTTGCTTCTTCATAGTTTCTCATAGTTTTGTATATTTTGATGCTCCCCTTCATGGTAATGGAGGGCTAAGCTACTTTGGGTCAATTTAGAACTCTTGAAGAGATTGTGGTTTGGATTATTGAGACCTTGGTTATGCATTGTATTTGATTTGTAATTGAATTCCTCTTTCTTCTTCTTTTTCTTCTTCTTGATCTTGAATGCATGAATGGTGATTCTATTTATGTTGATCTGATTGATCTTGGTTTAAGATTGAGATTTGTGATGAAACTTAGAACTGATTGATCTAAACTAATCACATAAATGAAGATTGAGATTTGTGATGAAACTTAGAACTGATTGATCTAAATTAATCACGAGAATTGAAGAGGTTAGGTTCTTGATTTGTGCCTAAGTTAATTGAATTCGGACTTGAAATTAACATAGATTTTCATGAATGATGCGATTGCGGATTTGTGTTTATCACTTGTTAATTGAATTCTAGACGATCGTCTAGTATGAATTCTGGATTTGATGCAGAGAGATCTCGGTTAGATCCAAATTAACAATTCAATTGCGCTTCAAGTGTTCTATGAAGGGTCTATGATTGAATCCACCCAATCTTGGATAGGTTTCTAAATTGACTACTCTTTAATTGTCATTTCTTCCGTTAATTTTGTTAAGTACGATCTTAAACTGTCAAACCCCCTTTGCTAACTTTCACTTGATTTGATCAAATTGCATCTACGATCCTTGAGGAGACGATCCGGTGTTGTCAACGTGCTACAAGCTTAGGTAATAACTTCGGTTATAATTTTGACCGAGTTCGGCGCTCATCAAAATTTTGGCGCCGTTCTTAGGGGATTAGTAAGTGTAATCTTTTCATTTTAAGTGTTTTTACTAACCTTTGCTTTTTATTAACTTTTCTAACAATGGACCATGCATAATGGAGTCAAAACTTGAGGAGTTGACTTCTTTGGTAAGACATATAGTAGTGAGACAACAATTACACGTGCGAGGAAGCTACATTTGTGTGTAACATTTGTTTTTGTTCATCTCACCCCACATATGCATGCCCTACACTTCAAGTATGGTAGTTCTATTTTTCCAGATCAATTTGTTGCAAAGCGGTGGTTATTTTCCGATGAACCACGGCCAAAGAAGAACAACGAGTTATGACCCCTTCTTCAACACATACAACCCTAGCTGGGAATACTATCCGGATCTGGGATATGGCAATACGGCATCACTACAGCAACAATCATTTTAATATGAGCAGCCATTCCAGCAGATAACAAGTCCATCAACCACAAAACTTGAGCCTTCATGGGAGGACTTGATGAAAACCCAAATTGAGTTCCAGCAGAGTTTCACTGCCACTATTCAGGATTTAACAACCCAAATTGAGCAGATGACAACCACTATTAATGAACTGAGAAGTCAAGAGTCAGACCAACTCTTTCCCCAAACAATTCCCAACTCCTTGCATTCTAATTGTCATATTGATTTACATGCAGACTTAGTTGAGGAAACTCATGATGAGTTGTGTGCTGAATTTCCTGATTTAATTAGTTTTGATGATTCTATCAATTGCAACTCATGTGCTGATCATGATGGTGATATAAAATGTGTTGTGTGTGCTGAAATTTCTGCATATTTGAAAACTAATGATTCTGTTTACGCAGGATCTAATGATATAGAAGGGTCTATCAATAATGTAGTTGCAGAATCTGAAACACATAGGGAGATGGAGTTGAAGGCCATTGAGGAATTTTCAAAGAAGGAGGAAAGGCAGCATATGACAGTAACTACTAAAGTGGATTTTGTTTTTGGGTCATGGTCCAATATAATCAATAAAAGCGGAATTGCCAAATTACACGTGTTGCATGCCATTGGTGAAGTCAAGGAAATTAAGAAAGACCAATGGGACCCCAATGGGAGTCCTCATGCTTCAAGCTTAACTTGGTCATTACACTTCAACCAATGGGACCCTAGTGAAAGCTATCATGTTGTGTCAACCATAACTTGGTCATCACGTTTCAACCAATGGGATCCTGGTGGAGTCTTTTCACCAACCTCACTTAATAAGACCAATGGACACTATCTCAAGCCGAAAAATGTGGAAGTGAAAGTGATGGGCTTTTACCATCCACATTATAAAGATCACTAAGAAGTGTCCCAACGTCGAGCTAACGACGTTAAACAAGCGCTTATTGGGAGGCAACCCAACTAGATTTGTTTTCAAGATCTTTGGGGATGGTTTTCGCAATCTGAGAAGATAAAAACATACTTCACTTTGAATGGCTGGGTAAGGAGTCAGTAAGTTATACCTTATTGACTCTTGAGACGCATTCTTGTGGCCTAGTACATCATGAACTTCTTAATTGTGGAATCTCTTCAGAGATGAACAGAAGTGTTACAATCTTGGGAATCTGACTTAAAAGACCCGCATTTCCTCTTTAATTTTATATTATTCCAGTCATGTTATTTTGGTTTTACATTTTACTCATTTGTTTTGTGAGTTTTCAGGTTCTGTTGCAGCTTTGATTCTTACGCATCTTTTCTGCTTGCCATTATCTCGGCCCTCATCAGGTTGTGTTGCTCTTTTCTTTCCATTTTATTTATCACTTTCACATTGAGAGATTTTAGCATGTTTCATTTTTTGTTAAAAAAAAATCAAAAAATAGGGGTTCATTGCATGATTGAATAACTTTTCTCCCTTCTTGAATTGATATGCTTGGTGATGGATGATTGAATTGATGAATTGAGTTTGATGGATGCATACCTTGTGAGATTTTGAGCCTAATGGATGGATTCAACATTTATGCCATTCTCTTCTTTCTTGTGTGATTTTCACCCATGTTAATGACCACTCTAGAACTTGCTTTGATTCTTTTTGAAGCTACATTTCACTTGCATGCATGAACATGATTGAGGCCCTTTTTCTTAATTAGCTAGTTTAACCAAATAGCTAACCTTGTTTTCAATATGATATCAAGCACTCTTTTGACTTCTTGAAAATTCTCTGATTCCTGCCAACCTTGTATATTTTCCTTTGCTTAACCCCTTTGAGCTTATTTGACCATTCCTTGTTTCTAGCTCATTATGTGCCTTAAATGAGAAATCGTGTTCTTACTTTACCTTAGGGAATAAAAGAACATTAGCTTGGTTAATGGATGAGTTTTTGAACAAGTGTGGGGTGTGTGTACAAAATGGTTGTTGAAAAAGAAAAGAGTGCCCAAAAAAAAAAAAAAAAAATGTATGTATATAGTTATGTTCATATATATAAAAAAAAAAAAAAAAAAAAAAAAAAAAAAAAAAAACCAAGTGTTTAAAAAAAGAAAAGGATTGGGAAATGAATATGTAAAGGGATATACACTAGAGTTGAGATGAACTTTTATGCTTGTTATTTGAACTCAGCTCTCATTTGCTTTTATTCTCTTTGGTATTTATCTTCTCATATCCATTTTATCCTCTCCTGTTACCTTGACCTCACTACAACCTTGAATAAAGTCCTCATGATTTGTGTGTGCATGTGTTTTGAGTAGTGGAGAAGTAGAATATAAGCAAGCTTATGGTAGTGCAATTTTCATGGGTTGAATTGAGTGAAATACCTACCTTTTAAACACTTGAGAGATTAAGAGGGGATCTTGTGAAGATCTATCATTCTCGATTCATGTTGAAGATACCTTGCTTGTTGGTTTGAGATGTGGAAAATTGTTAACTCATGAATGTTTTGATCCCTTGAACCTTTGGTTGTTCTTCTTGATTGTAAAATTTTGGTCTTGAGTTTTGCCCAGGAGTGCAAAAAGCTAAGTGTGGGGGAATTTGATAATCACATATTTTATTCATTAAGAAACCCTTATGTTTAGTCATTTACACTCTCCATATTCTTAATTGATTGAGTTTGGTATGATTTTGTGAGTTTGAGCTCAAATTGGTCCTAATTGAATATTTTCAGCATTATTGAGATTTGACATTGTTTCTGTATTTTGGCCATAACTTGAGTTCCTAATATCTGATCAACATGAATTTTACCTTGTAGGAAATCTAAGAGGAAGCTCTACAACTTTGATGAAGAGCTCGAAGTCCGATTCAGATGTCTAAGGGACCTAAGTTTACATGGAAGTCAGAATACGGGTTCTGTCAGTAGAATCCGAACAGTGTGCACTCATAAAATCATATCTCAAGATGTAATAACGGAGATGGGCTGAAATTTGGACAGTGGATATTCAAGATCTAAATAAACAACTTTCATGAAGAACACATTTTGAGAAAAAGAAGTCTAGTAGGTCATTTTGAGCTTGCAAGTTGGAACAGAGGTGCTGAAGTTGGGTTTGAGCAACCTACGGTATTTGGGACATATCTTGGGCTTAAGGAAGCCAAATTGGACGAACAAGCTATCCATTTTATAGCCAAGACAAGGATCTACAACTTTCATGAGGAACACTTTTTGTGGTTCTGAAGTATAGTGGGTTGTTTTTGGCTTCCAAGTCAGACACGAAATTTTCGTCCTCAACCACCCACTCATCCATCCACTAATCCACTCATCCACTCATCCACTAACTCACCCATTCATCCACTCATACACTAATCCAACCACTTAACCACTCCACCCACTCATCCACTAATCCATCCACTCACCCATTCATGTCCATAATTTCCCACTCACCAAAAGTCCTTTGGCATTTTTCACTAATTCAACCACTCAACCATTCCACTCACTCATCCACTAAACCAATCCATTAAACCAACCCACTAATCCATCCACTCAAACACTCCACTCACTCATCCACTCATCCACCCACTTCCCTTTGTCATTTTGTTACCTTAGACTTCTATAAAGGCACCATTTATCATGAACAACATGTAATTCTCCTTCATTTCTCTCTAAGTTTCTTCTTGCTTCTTCATAGTTTCTCATAGTTTTGTATATTTTGATGCTCCCCTTCATGGTAATGGAGGGCTAAGCTACTTTGGGTCAATTTAGAACTCTTGAAGAGATTGTGGTTTGGATTATTGAGACCTTGGTTATGCATTGTATTATTTGATTTGTAATTGAATTCCTCTTTCTTCTTCTTTTTCTTCTTCTTGATCTTGAATGCATGAATGGTGATTCTATTTATGTTGATCTGATTGATCTTGGTTTAAGATTGAGATTTGTGATGAAACTTAGAACTGATTAATCTAAACTAATCACATAAATGAAGATTGAGATTTGTGATGAAACTTAGAACTGATTGATCTAAATTAATCACGAGAATTGAAGAGGTTAGGTTCTGATTTGTGCCTAAGTTAATTGAATTCGGTGTACTTGAAATTAACATAGATTTTCATGAATGATGCGATTGCGGATTTGTGTTTATCACTTGTTAATTGAATTCTAGACGATCGTCTAGTATGAATTCTGGATTTGATGCAGAGATCTTGGTTAGATCCAAATTAACAATTCAATTGCGCTTCAAGTGTTCTATGAAGGGTCTATGATTGAATCCACCCAATCTTGGATAGGTTTCTAAATTGACTACTCTTTAATTGTCATTTCTTCCGTTAATTTTGTTAAGTACGATCTTAAACTGTCAAACCCCCCTTTGCTAACTTTCACTTGATTTGATCAAATTGCATCTACGATCCTTGAGGAGACGATCCGGTGTTGTCACTGTGCTACAAGCTTAGGTAATAACTTCGGTTATAATTTTGACTGAGTTCGGCCCTCGTCTGTTACTACGTTCTTATCACTCCACAATTACATTCCTTTTATTTAATTGAATTGAATTAATTAATTAATTGGTATTCATAGACATAGTCCCTGTGGATTCGAACTTTTTATTACTTGACGACGAAACCGTACACTTGCGGATTTCACCCCAATCAGGCAGCCCCTCCTCCTCCGTTTTTGCTCATCTTTTCTCCTCTCTAAGCCCATTTCTACACTTGCCTTCAACTCCTCTACCTTCTTTGTGTGGAAAGTTTCTCCATTTTCCATTTCTACCTCCATTTTCTCTCCACCTCTTCTCTTCTTCCTCCTCTTGAATCAAAAAATGGCAGCCACCACCACCATTGTTTCTCTTCACTTTTCTCTCCATAAACACCATTTCTATACTTCTCTCAACCTCCTCTACACTTTTTCTATAGAAAATCTCTTCAAAAATGCATCCTTTCTACCCCTCTTTCTTCAAATTTGAAAATCACCCTTCCATGGATGACCAAGCTTTTTGATTTTTCTCTTCACTAAACACATTTATACACTCATCTTCATCTTCTCTACAAGTTTCATTTAGAAGGTTTGCCCAAAATCCAACCTTGTCTCCATTGTCTTCCAAGGCAAAGCCTCTAACTTAGAGGTAAAGCTTTCACTTTTCTTCCTCTTTCTCTTTAATTTCGTGATCTAGGGTCTCAATGGAGACCAAAGATCCATTCTTTTCAACTATTAGTGTTGATTTTTGATACTTGAAAAATTAGGGTTCTTGAAGACCCAAAACCGAAATTCACCAAGAAGCCATAGGAGATTGTTTTTGTGTTCTTCCTTTAGGCAAGAGGGAGACTACTCACTTCAACCACTTATGGTGGTGAGGAGGCTTTGTATATGTGTTGATGGAGAAATCCATCCTTGTATGCTCTTTGTATGCTTGCTTGAATTATAAATTTTGTATGATTTAGTATTCTTGAATTTGATTGATACTTGATTATGCTCTTGAATATTTTTAATATATTAATTGTGCTTGATCTTGTTGGGGTTGCTAAATGGAAAATTTGGAGTTTCCTACCTCAACATGGTGCCACTATTTTGACTAGAAGTTAGGGGTGAAAATTGGTTTTGTATACAAGTGAAATAAGACTTATGTAATTAAAGGTTGAATGATAGTATTAACACAAATGAATGGAGGACCTTGAGAGTTTAATACCCAAGAGGGGTGCCACAGTTTTGGTCTTGGTAAAGAGACAAATGGATTAATCTTGATGAACTAAATTTAAGTGAATTAGTGTTAAGAAAACTAATGCATAAAAGTGGAAAGAAAAATTGGATAATGGACATCATGAAGCCACGGTTTTGGCATTGAATCTTGGGCACTTGGATTGATTTTAATGAGCTAAAAACTTAAGTGAATTAATAACTAGAAGTTAATACCTAAAAGAGAAGGAAAGAATGGATTTGAAGACTTTAAATGGAAGAAAATGATTTGGGATTCACCATTGGGAGGTCACGGTTTTGGGCCCAAGAATTGGGTCTCTTGGTAAACAATTTGCATCAAGTGCAAAACTTAAACTAATTGAATGTATAAAATAAAATTAATAAAAGAAAAATAAATTGGGAGTGCCTCTTGGGAGGTCACGGTTTTTGGGCCAAAAAGGGTGGTCTTTTTGTGATCAATTTGTAATAAGTGCAAGCCATAATGTAATCAAGTTGGTAGAATAAAAATTGATGGAAGGAAAATTTAGAATTGGAACCATTAGTGAGGCCACGGCCTCTAGGGTAAATTAAGCTTAATTAGGGAATTTTGGTAACTTTGAAATTCAAGAAATCAAGTAGCTAAAATCCTAGGTAATGAACTAGAAATATTACCAAGTGAAAGAATTGAAGACAATTTGGGATTTCATAAATTTGAAGAACCAAGAATAAAACTTTCATAAGACTTAGGGTAAATTCAAGAGAGCAAGAACAAGAGAGTGTGAGTCTTTAAGAGCTTAGAATGATTTATCAAGTGTAAAAGAATGAATTACAATATGAAGATTTAATTAATTATGAGAATTTGAATTGAAATGGACCTTGTAGGAAAGACAAATTCTAAGTTAGGATTCATAATGGACCTCAGAATGTACCATTTGGCTTGATCTCAATATTATGATGTTATGGGTCCATATGAGTGACCATTTGTATATTGATGCTCTCTTGGCCAATTGTGGCATATTATGGAATTGTATGAAATTGATGATTATACATGTCCATGTATAGAGTCTTATGCATTGTGAATGTCCTGTGGACTGTTGTAAGGCCAAGTTGCCTAGGAGATTGAACACACCTTAGTGCGGGTGCGAGTAGACTAGTGTAGGTCATGTTTGACCTTGAGGGCGTCGGGGTGCGGGTTCTTCACATGGATAGTTATGAGCTCCTCTGTGCCGTGGGGTAGACCGATGCAAATACACCGACGATCCAGACCGAGACACTGTCCTATATCGTGATCTAGCGTGGAATGTCTATACAATGCCTGAATGTGCACGTGAAAATTACTAGTTTATAGCACTTTGGCTGCGACAGCCGAGTTACTGACATGTCTCCTGATCTTTCTCTCCGACTGTTTATGTCTAGCTCCATGGAGTAGGAATTGTGGTATCATAATGCATTGTGCATCATTCATTGTCGGTCTCATAAACTGTTGAGCATGAACACCTGTGAAAGTGGAGATAACTCTTGTACTTCTGTAAATGATTATCTGATTGTTGTGCAAATTCCTGGGAATACTATTGTGATCTGGCTGCTATTGCTTACTGTAGTTCTACTTTTACTATAAATATCACTGTTATTATTGACTCTGATTATTGCTCAAAATTGAATTGCCTTTATTATAAATTCCATTGTTGCTATTGATGAATATATGAACTGTATTGCTTGGTGGGCACTTTGCGTCGTGCTGTTTTCTTACTGCCAATAGTGGTAATGAAAAACGGGTGTCTCACCTCTTTCCTATATTTGTGCATTTCTGTTTTATATTTATAATTGGTAAAAGATCGTGAGGAAGATAAAGAGAGACCACACCTTGGTTGATTGGCTTGAGCGTCTGGACAAGATTTCTTCGACTATGTAAGAGTGCAGCCGCGAGGAGGCTTTGATGCCTGTCGTGTCAACTGGGACGCCGTGCGTCATATACATATGGGGTGGCGGCTTTGTCTGCTTGTAGTACCCATCCCTGGGTTACTACTTTTCCCCCTTTAGTGTTTTTATTCCTGCTGTATTTTATTGGACTCTATAATTATTATATTTTATATCATTAGTGATTTGTGTAAATTGACTATAAAATATATATATAAGGAATATGATTGTATTTCAGTGGTTGTATTATGGGTTGAATATATTTATATTTCATTTGAGACTCGTATTTTCTACTTATGCAAATTGTCAAAAAAAAAATATAGACTCTTGAGAATTTAAATTGCTGTTACCATGGCTGTGACACACTTGGATTTAGTAATTGTGGTGTAATGACGATTACGCTCCAGTTGCTATATCATGGGGTGTTACATTAGGTGGTATCAGAGCAGTTCATCCTGTTGAGCCTGGGTATGGACTTGCTATGTTTAGGCATATTAGAACTTGGTCTGTTGTGCACTTCCTTGTCTCTTGATTGAGATGATGGGGAAGGAATGCATGACTTGCCGTAGGTTAAATGTTAATAGCTACTATTATACAGTTGCATGATATTGAGGATTGATCCACTCAATATATAATGTTCTATGTGTATAGGAAACTATGACTTCTCTTAGGCGTACTGTGTTAGGGAAATAGGAATTCTTTTGTGAGGAGCTCAAAAGGTTTTGGAAAACCGATCTTCTGGAGAAAGAAATAGCTGGTGTAAGTTAGGTTCGTGAAGTAGTTAGAAGTTGACAACTTATGAGAGATTACGCTGTGGAAGCAGACTGAAGAAGTTCGAACTAGAGGCTGTTATGATTCGTAAATTAGCTTGTCTTGTTTGAATGGTGTGCATTGTGTGACTCTTTGTGTTTGGTTTCCTAAGGGAGGCAATATTGTTTGAAATAATTATGTTTGTTTTATTGTGTTATGTTTAGTTTGTCTTCGAAGAAAGACACCGGCTCGTGGCAGACGTACACATAAGAGCATAGGATAAGGCCATCGATGTATGGCTGCTATCACAGGAGAAATATGAAGGATAGCTGATGTGACAATTCACCAAGATCAGAGGACCGCACATTAATGAGAATTGGAAGTTGTGGTTTAAAATCTATTGAAGGAAAGTCAGACTTGGGATAACCATGGACTACCTAGATTCCAAAGGAGGAATAATGGAAAAGCTAATAAGTTAAACGGGAACTATGTTCACGGGTACCAAGAAAGTAACAACAACACCCAACCCATAGGGAAAGTCCTAGTAGTAGTAGATCCAATTAGACCTCGACATTTGGAGATCAAAACAAGAGAAGTTACGCCTCAAATGACGATCCGATAATCGTGCTGTATAATTCTGGGGGTAACCCTTTCTTTTTACAATTCGTAACTGCATGGATCATTTGGATTCATTTGTATTATTCTTATCTTCGACTTAGTTGTTCCCATTTCTATTGTTGAGACTTGTCTTGACTCCTGAGTTTGTTTAATCTATCCTACTTCTCATAAAGATTGAACCTTTTGTTGATCTATTTTGATTACTTGAAATTGCATCGGTTAGAGTTCATGATTTAGGGACTGATTGATCAATTTCTAGTCATATCCTACTAAACCATTCCAATGAAAACCTTAGTGGTTTTTAAAATTAAGACTTCTGAATTCGTAGCGGCCAACAAAGTTGAAGCTTTGTAAGCGAAAGGAGCCTAAGGATACATATAAGTGTTTTTCATAGAGGACCAACAGTAAGGAGAGTATAAATGCCACTCTGATAGTCAAAGAGTTTCGTATGATTGGGCTACCATGTTGTCAGTAAGGAAAAGAATGGAGCTTCTCGGTGAGACGAGGACTGTCACAAAAGGAACCATACTCCTATCAAGGACGAATGTCCCCGAAGAAAAATAAATGATTCAATGGATCGGCGAGAAGAGAGTTGTTGTTCTCTCCAGGATAGACATACACTCTTATCGTCACTCAATTCGCGGGAAATTTAAAATATTCCCAAAACGGTTTTCGAATGCGCTTTGAACATTACGGGTATCTCGTGATACCGTTCGGAGCAACCAATGTTCTTGTCGTATTCATGGACTGTCTAAATCAGATCTTCCATCCTTACCTAGACAGATTTGTTGTTGTCCTTATCAACTACACTCTGATCTATTCTCAAACACGTGGAAAAAGCATGTTGGACGTTTTGATCCAATTTTTCAAACTCGAAGAAGAAGAGGTTAGCGGAGTAATTTGAGAAATCGTGGTTATTATTGGAAGCGATACCAAACGAAGTATGTCTAGATACGATTGCTATTTCAGTGGTCTGTTGGGAGAAATTCAAAGGAAATGGAAAAGTGACCAAGATATATTAAACGTTAAAGCGGAAGTATCAGTTGTAAGGGATTGAGAGATAATATAATCTATGAAGAACTTCTTGTGAAAGTCGAGAATAGGAGAACAAAGCAACATAGGGATATAAAGATCGCGTTGCTAAGAGTAATCTAAATGGGCGCGATTAGAAGCGCAACGTGAAACTTAGAACGTGGGGAGAAGGAAAACATTAATGTTTAGTCCAAGGGATAAAAATTTCGAGGACGAAATTTTTATTTGAAGGGGAGAGTTGTAACATCCCAAAAATTGATAATTTTAGGATAAATGATCATTTTACAATATTTGGGATTTTCTGGAATTTTTTTGGATTTTTCTGAGAACGTAGAATATTTTAATATTATTTTTCATTTTGCGTGCACACTGGGCAGAGTTGGCAAAATGACTGTAACGCTCCCGAAGTTAGAAAATTTTATTACGAATAGTTATTTTCTAATATTTGTGATTTATGTGAATACTTTCAGAATTTTTCGGAAACGACGAATATTTTAATATATTCCTCGTTTTGCGTTCGTATTGAGCAAAGTCGGGAAAACAACTGTAATGCTTCAAAAATTGGAAAATGATAAGACAAATAGTCATTTTATAATATTTGCAATTTTTGAGAATTTTCTGGGATTTTTCCGGAAATATCGAATATTTTAATTTATTTCTCGTTTTACGTGCACACTGAGCGAAGCCGGAGAAACCAGATGTTTTCTCCGAGAACCTTGATCTATGGAAACGTCGAAGGGAGATCTTACTAAACCCGAGGCCAGACACAATTTATGAGGTTTCACATTTTTCGAAAAATTTAGCAATCAGAATAATAAAACGCTGTGTAAATTTCATCTGTCAGATAAATTAATACTGACTTCTATCGACTGTAACTATTACCCATTGGATAATAGCATGCATTAGAAATCCTATCACCTTATCCTAATGCAATCTACTTTATGTCAAATCAAATCTACTTTAATTCAAATTTGTGTGCTTTTTCAAAGTTTCTTTGAGAAGCTTTGACCACCAAATGACCCAATTACCCTTGGCTTGCATGAGAAGCCAAATTTTTCCCCTCACTCTCTCCTCTATTCAGCAGCCCACTCATGCCAAGGAGGGCAAAAATGTAACTCATCCACACTTAACCTAAACCCACCAAACCCTAATTCACTTTACCTATCACTTTCTCTCTCTTCACTTCATCTTCTTCATGTTTTCTCCTCCTTCTCTCTATCTCCACCATGAGCACGAAAATGGCAGCCCCTCCTCCTCCATTTTTGCTCATCTTTTCTCCTCTCTAAGTCCATTTCTACACTTGCCTTCAACTCCTCTACCTTCTTTGTGTGGAAAGTTTCTCCATTTTCCATTTCTACCTCCATTTTCTCTCCACCTCTTCTCTTCTTCCTCCTCTTGAATCAAAAAATGGCAGCCACCACCACCATTGTTTCTCTTCACTTTTCTGATGCAAACCAAGAATGATGTCCAATGATGATGAGGACCTAAGGGGGGTACCTACTAATTGGACCCATGACAAGAACAAGAACTAAGAAGGCTCAAGAAGCCTTGAAATAAATGGGGGAAACTATGTTGGAAGCAAGCCCAAGTCTTGAAACCATAGGTTCTAAAGATGTCAATTGCTTGATTTAAGATGAAAACCAATGAAGTTGGGCTGCCCAAGTGTGTGCACGAATTTTATAGTTTGTATGGCTGATTTAGAGTGTCTATTTAAGTAAAATAAGCATTAGGCATGATAGTACTAAGTTAATAAGCACTTAGGTGAAGTTAAGTTCCACTAAGCTTTGCCTTTAGTGGGAATTTAATGCTTTTTAGTAGGGCTGATTGTGTTTATTTTGTTTTATTAGCTTTGTTAAAAATATGACAAAGAAGAGTGACCATTGGCTTGCATGCCTTTGGTAACTTCTAGAATGAATTAATGTAGCACTTAAGCATAATAAGTTTCATGCACTAATTGCCATCAATACTAATTAGTTGAGGCATTAATGTAAGCATTAGTGGGGCTGCGTAGGGTTAGGAGAGTCACCTTAGGCTGATTTGTGGTGACCTTTGGTTAGCAATTACTCTAGCCATTCTCTATATAATGTACCTGAATTTGGATTGAATCCATTTGTGAGAATTTCATTCTCTTTGGTTCTTGGTTGAGCCATCTTGGTTCTTATCAAAGGCTTCCTTACCTTTGTGGCGAATCTTCGCTTGACTTATCACTCTCTAAGAGTGTGGCGTCTTCTTCCTCCCATTCCTTTTTCTTTTTTTCCATCTTTTCTATTTTTTTTACTATTCACATCACTATTCACGTCACTATTCACGTCACTATTCATCAGTTCTGTTCCTCGGGTATTGTTCATCATTTCATTCTTTGAAACACTAAATCAACTCAAGGACGATCCGTAAAAACAATATGCATCCAACTTGGATCATATAATGTGGTATCTAGAGCCATCCTTCCTAGAGTGACTTTTGATCTTGTTCTTCAATTTATTTATTTTTTTTATCCAGAAATTTCTTCTTCCCACCACCTATCATGGAGTTTCTAATGAAGAAAAATGATGCCAAGCAAAGGGAGGATCTTTTCTATTCTAGATGCTATGTGAAGGACAAGATATGTAGCTTGGTCATTGATAGAAAGGGTTACATTAACCTAGCTAGTACCACCATGGTGCAAAAGTTGGGACTTCCTATTCTAGAGCATCCACAACCGTATAAACTTTGGTGCATCCCAGAGTTTAGCGATCTTGGTGATGTGATGGTGAACAAACAAGTACGAGTGTCGTTCCGGATTGGGAGATATGAAGATGAGGTATTATGTGATGTGGTGCCCATAGAATCGAGGCACTTGTTACTTGGGCGTCCTTGGAGGGTTGAGGGTTGAACGACAAGCGCGATATGATGCCTATAAGAATAAGTACTCATTTGTATTTAATGATCGTAAAATTACTCTTGTACCATTGTCACCAAAACAAGTGTATGAAGATCAAATGCACTTGAAAAGAGAGAGTGAGAAAGGAAGAATGAGTGAGAAAAAAAAAATTGAAGAGGGTTCGGTGGGTGAGGTAAAAGTTGAGAGTACATTTGAAGAGAAAGAAAAGAAAGATGAAAGTATAGAAAAGAATGAGGAAAAAGAAAAAGATGAGAGCAAAAAAGAAAGTGTTGTGAAAAACGAAAACTTGAATGCTTGTTTTGATGTTATTCCTAATTCTTTGCCTAGTTGTGTTGAATCTCTTTTCAAGAAAATTGAGTTTGTTCCTCCAAAGGAAGCTTGCAAGACATTCAATGAAATTGAAGATGTGATTCCAAAGGAAGTTTGCAAGAAATTCAATGAAATTGAAGATGTGATTCCAAAGGAAGCTTGCAAGACATTCAATGAAATTGAAGATGTGATTCCAAAGGAAGTTTGCAAGAAATTCAATGAAATTGAAGATGTGATTCCAAAGGAAGAATGCAAAGCATCAATTGGATTTGAATTGCAAGAGGAAAGTAAGGAAGTTGAAGAAGCAATTCCAAGAGAGGTGCCCCATGGATTCAAAAGAGTTGTGTTTGAACCCGGAGGATGAAGATGATTCCCAAAGGCAATAAATTCGAGGTCGAATTCTCTTCAAGAGGGAGGGAATGATGCAAACCAAGAATGATGTCCAATGATGATGAGGACCTAAGGGGGGTACCTACTAATTGGACCCATGACAAGAACAAGAACTAAGAAGGCTCAAGAAGCCTTGAAATAAATGGGGGAAACTATGTTGGAAGCAAGCCCAAGTCTTGAAACCATAGGTTCTAAAGATGTCAATTGCTTGATTTAAGATGAAAACCAATGAAGTTGGGCTGCCCAAGTGTGTGCACGAATTTTATAGTTTGTATGGCTGATTTAGAGTGTCTATTTAAGTAAAATAAGCATTAGGCATGATAGTACTAAGTTAATAAGCACTTAGGTGAAGTTAAGTTCCACTAAGCTTTGCCTTTAGTGGGAATTTAATGCTTTTAGTAGGGCTGATTGTGTTTATTTTGTTTTATTAGCTTTGTTAAAAATATGACAAAGAAGAGTGACCATTGGCTTGCATGCCTTTGGTAACTTCTAGAATGAATTAATGTAGCACTTAAGCATAATAAGTTTCATGCACTAATTGCCATCAATACTAATTAGTTGAGGCATTAATGTAAGCATTAGTGGGGCTGCTAGGGTTAGGAGAGTCACCTTAGGCTGATTTGTGGTGACCTTTGGTTAGCACTACTCTAGCCATTCTCTATATAATGTACCTGAATTTGGATTGAATCCATTTGTGAGAATTTCATTCTCTTTGGTTCTTGGTTGAGCCATCTTGGTTCTTATCAAAGGCTTCCTTACCTTTGTGGCGAATCTTCGCTTGACTTATCACTCTCTAAGAGTGTGGCGTCTTCTTCCTCCCATTCCTTTTTCTTTTTTTCCATCTTTTCTATTTTTTTTACTATTCACATCACTATTCACGTCACTATTCACGTCACTATTCATCAGTTCTGTTCCTCGGGTATTGTTCATCATTTCATTCTTTGAAACACTAAATCAACTCAAGGACGATCCGTAAAAACAATATGCATCCAACTTGGATCATATCATTTTCTCTCTATAAACACCATTTCTATAATTCTCTCAACCTCCTCTACACTTTCTCTATAGAAAATCTCTTCAACAATCCATCCTTTCTACCCCTCCTTCTTCAAATCCGAAAATCACCCTTCCATGGATGACCAAGCTTTTTGATTTTTTCTCTTCACTAAACACATTTATACACTCATCTTCATCTTTTCTACAAGTTTCATTTAGAAGGTTTGCCCAAAATCTAACCTTGTCTCAATTGTCTTCCAAGGCAAAGCCTCTAACTTAGAGGTAAACCTTTCACTTTTCTTCCTCTTTCGCTTTAATTTCGTGATCTAGGGTCTCAATGGAGACCAAAGATCCATTCTTTTCAACTATTAATGTTGATTTTTGATACTTGAAAAATTCGGGTTCTTGAAGACCCAAAACCGAAATTCACCAAGAAGCCATAAGAGATTGTTTTTGTGTTCTTCCTTTAGGTAAGAGGGAGACTACTCACTTCAACCACTTATGGTGGTGAGGAGGCTTTGTATGTGTGTTGATGGAGAAATCCATCCTTGAATGCTCTTTGTATGCTTGGTTGAATTATAAATTTTGTATGATTTAGTATTCTTGAATTTGATTGATACTTGATTATGCTCTTGAATATGTTTAATATATTAATTGTGCTTGATCATGTTGGGGTTGCTAAATGGAAAATTTGGAGTTTCCTACCTCAACATGGTGCCACGGTTTTGACTAGAAGTTAGGGGTGAAAATTGGTTTTGTATACAAGTGAAATAAGACTTATGTAATCAAAGGTTGAATGATAGTATTAACACAAATGAATGGAGGACCTTGAGAGTTTAATACCCAAGAGGGGTGCCACAGTTTTGGTCTTAGTAAAGAGACAAATTGATTAATCTTGATGAACTAAATTTAAGTGAATTAGTGTTAAGAAAACTAATGCATAAAAATGGAAAGAAAAATTGGATAATGGGCATCATGAAGCCAAGATTTTGGCATTGAATCTTGGGCACTCGGATTGATTTTAATGAGCTAAAAACTTAAGTGAATTAATAACTAGAAGTTAATACCTAAAAGAGAAGGAAAGAATGGATTTGAAGACTTTAAATGGAAGAAAATGATTTGGGATTCACCATTGGGAGGTCACGATTTTGGGCCCAAGATTTGGGTCTCTTGGTAAACAATTTGCATCAAGTGCAAGACTTAAACTAATTGAATGTATAAAATAAAATTAATAAAAGAAAAATAAATTGGGAGTGCCTCTTGGGAGGTCACGGTTTTTGGGCTGAAAAGGGTGGTCTTTTTGTGCTCAATTTGTAATAAGTGCAAGCCATAATGTAATCAAGTGGGTAGAATAAAAATTGATGGAAGGAAAATTTAGAATTGGAACCTTTAGTGAGGCCACGGCCTCTAGGGTAAATTAGGCTTAATTAGGGAATTTTGGTAACTTTGAAATTCAAGAAATCAAGTGGCTAAAATCTTAGGTAATGAACTAGAAATATTACTAAGTGAAAGAATTGAAGACAATTTGAGATTTCATAAATTTGAAGAACCAAGAATAAAACTTTCATAAGACTTAGGGTAAATTCAAGAGAGCAAGAACAAGAAAGTGTGAGTCTTTAAGAGCTTAGAATGATTTATCAAGTGTAAAAGAATGAATTACAATATGAAGATTTAATTAATTATGAGAATTTGATTGGAAATGGACCTTGTAGGAAAGACAAATTCTACGTTAAAATTCATAATGGACCTCAGAATATACCATTTGGCTTGATCTCAATATTATGATGTTATGGGTCCATATGAGTGACCATTTGTATATTGATGCTCTCTTGGCCAATTGTGGCATATTATGGAATTGTATGAAATTGATGATTATACATGTCCATGCATAGAGTCTTATGCATTGTGAATGTCCTGTGGACTATTGTAAGGCCAAGTTGCCTAGGAAATTGAACACACCTTAGTGCGGGTGCGAGTAGACTAGTGTAGGTCATGTTTGACCTTGAGGGCATCGGGGTGCTGGTTCCTCACATGGACAGTTATGAGCTCCTCTGTGCCGTGGGGTAGACTGATGCAAACACACTGACGATCCGGACCGAGACATTGTCCTATATCGTGATGCAGCGTGAAATGTTTGTACAATGCCTGAATGTGCACGTGAAAATTACTAGTTTATAGCACTTTGGCCGCGGCAGCCGAGTTACAGACATGTCTCATGATCTTTCTCTCCGACTGTTTATGTCTAGCTCCATGGAGTAGGAATTGTGGTATCATAATGCATTGTGCATCGTTCATTGTCGGTCTCATAAACTGTTGAGCATGAACACCTGTGAATGTGCAGATAACTATTGCACTTCTATAAATGATTATCTGATTGTTGTGCTGATTCCTGGGAATACTATTGTGATCTGTCTGCTATTGCTTACTGTTGTTCTACCTTTACTATAAATATCACTATCATTATTGACTCTGATTATTGCTCAGAGTTGAATTGCCTTTATTATAAATTCCGTTGTTGCTATTGATGAATATATGAACTGTATTGCTTGGTGGGCACTTTGCGCCGTGCTGTTTTCTTACTGCCAATAGTGGTAATGAAAGACGGGTGTCTCACCTCTTTCCTATATTTGTGTATTTCTGTTTTATATTTATAATTGATAAAAGATCGTGAGGAAGATAAAGAGAGACCACACCTTGGTTGATTGGCTTGAGCGCTTGGACAAGATTTCTTTGACTACATAAGAGTGCAGCCGCGATGAGGCATTGATGCCTGTCGTGTCAACTGGGACGCCGTGCGTCATATACATATGGGGTGGCGGCTTTGTCTGCTGGTAGTACCCATCCCTGGGTTACTATTTTTGTAACATCCCGGGACTGCCTGCAGGATTGACGAGTGTCTCCATAAACCAACACAGGTCTTTTCAGCGTATTTTGTCCTCACTCACACGCATCTTAGGAAACTTCCCAGGAGGTCACCCATCCCATAATTGCTCCAGGTCAAGCACGCTTAACAATGGAGTTCTTATGTGGTAGGCTCCCGAAAAGAAGTTGCAACTTGTTGATATGGTTACGCCTAATCAATTCCTTTATGCCATCATCAACTATGCAGTCCCATACCTGCACAGTCTCTGAATCCCTCTCATTTCGATGCGTATTCAGTTCATTCATGGGACCCTTCGCCTAGAAGCATGCTAGGAGCCGCCCAATGTACATGCTTCAATTCGCACCGGCGTCCACTCCCCGCCCTCATCTGCCCCGGGACACCACATGCCCACCAGCTTCCGCCTGGTTCGTCCCCGAACCACACCGTACTGGGAGAGGTCCCGTCTCTGATACCATTTGTAACATCCCGGGACTGCCTGCAGGATTGACGAGTGTCTCCACAAACCAACACAGGTCTTTTCAGCGTATTTTGTCCTCACTCACACGCATCCTAGGAAACTTCCCAGGAGGTCACTCATCCCATAATTGCTCCAGGTCAAGCATACTTAACAATGGAGTTCTTATGTTCTAGGCTCCCGAAAAGAAGTTGCAACTTGTTGATATGGTTACGCCTAATCAATTCCTTTAAGCCATCCTCAACTATGCAGTCCCATACCTGCACAGTCTCTGAATCCCTCTCATTCCGATGCGTATTCAGTTCATTCATGGGACCCTTCACCTAGAAGCATGCCAGGAGCCGCCCATTGTGCATGCTTCAATTTGCACCGGCGTCCACTCCCCGCCCTCATCTGCCCCGAGACACCACATGCCCACCAGCTTCCGCCTGGTTCGTCCCCGAACCACACCGTACTGGGAGAGGTCCCGTCTCTGATACCATTTGTAACATCCCGGGACTGCCTGCAGGATTGACGAGTGTCTCCACAAACCAACACAGGTCTTTTCAGCGTATTTTGTCCTCACTCACACGCATCCTAGGAAACTTCCCAGGAGGTCACTCATCCCATAATTGCTCCAGGTCAAGCATACTTAACAATGGAGTTCTTATGTTCTAGGCTCCCGAAAAGAAGTTGCAACTTGTTGATATGGTTACGCCTAATCAATTCCTTTAAGCCATCCTCAACTATGCAGTCCCATACCTGCACAGTCTCTGAATCCCTCTCATTTAGATGCGTATTCAGTTCATTCATGGGACCCTTCGCCTAGAAGCATGCTAGGAGCCGCCCAATGTACATGCTTCAATTTGCACCGGCGTCCACTCCCCGCCCTCATCTGCCCCGGGACACCACATGCCCACCAGCTTCCGCCTGGTTCGTCCCCGAACCACACCGTACTGGGAGAGGTCCCGTCTCTGATACCATTTGTAACATCCCGGGACTACCTGCAGGATTGACGAGTGTCTCCACAAACCAACACAGGTCTTTTCAGCGTATTTTGTCCTCACTCACACGCATCCAAGGAAACTTCCCAGGAGGTCACTCATCCCATAATTGCTCCAGGTCAAGTATACTTAACAATGGAGTTCTTATGTTCTAGGCTCCCGAAAAGTAGTTGCAACTTGTTGATATGGTTACGCCTAATCAATTCCTTTAAGCCATCCTCAACTATGCAGTCCCATACCTGCACAGTCTCTGAATCCCTCTCATTCCGATGCGTATTCAGTTCATTCATGGGACCCTTCACCTAGAAGCATGCCAGGAGCCGCCCATTGTGCATGCTTCAATTCGCACCGGCGTCCACTCCCCGCCCTCATCTGTCCCGAGACACCACAACTTTTCCCCCTTTAGTGTTTTTATTTCCGCTATATTTTATTAGACTCTGTAATTATTATATTCTATGTCATCAGTGATTTGTGTAAATTGACTATAAAATATATATATAAGGAATATGATTTTATTTCAGTGGTTGTATTATGGGTTGAATATATTTATATTTCATTCAAGGCTCGTATTTTCTACTTATGTAAATTGTCAAAAAAAAAATATAGACTCTTGAGAATTTAAATTGCTATTACCATGGCTGTGACACACTTGGAGTTAGTAACTGTGGTGTAATGACGATTACACTCCAGTTGCTACATCAAGGGGTGTTACACCTGGTAAGAAGCGTCACAATACACCTCGAAAGCCTCACTAGGATTCAGCAAAACTAGCACTGGTGCAGTCGTCAATCTCTTCTTCAACTCTTGGAAACTCGCCTAACATTCTTCTGTCCAAACAAAAGCTTGACTCTTCCTTGTGAGTTGTGTAAGAGGTCCAACTATCTTGGAAAAACCTTCAATAAACCTCCGATAATATTTGGCCATTCCGACAAAACTTCGGATCTCAGTCACTGTTTTTGGCCTTTCCCATTGTAAAATAGTCTCCACCTTCGACGAGTCTACCACAATACCTTCTTTAGAAATCTCGTGACCTAGAAATTGAACTTCTTCCAACCAAAACTCACACCTTGCTAATTTTGCATACAACTTCTTTACTTTCAGAATATGAAGATCTATACTGAGATGTTCAGCATGCTCTTCCTGATTTTGAGAGTAGATCATAATGTCATCGATAAATACAATGATGAATCTGTCTAGATATTGATGAAAAATCCTATTCATGTAATCCATGAATATTCGTCACTCTGAACGACATCACTTGATACTCATAATGCCCATAACGAGTTCCGAAAGCTATTTTAGGTATATCATCTGCCTTTACACGAATCTGATGATAACCTGATCGCAAATCTATTTTTGAGAAAACAGCCGCTCCTTTCAATTGGTCTATCAAATCGTCAATCCTTGGAAGTGGGTACTTATTGTAACATTTCGAAAAAATACATATTTGATCATGAATCATCGTTTTATAATATTCTTGATTTTTAGGAATTTTTCTGGAATTTTTCGGAAACGACGAATATTTTAATATATTCCTCGTTTTGCGTTCACACTGGGCTGAGAATTGCTAAGACCAGTGTAACACTCCGGAAATTGATTATTTCACCATGAATAGTCATTTTCCAATATTTGTGATTTATGTGAATTTTTCTGGAATTTTTCGGAACCGTCGAATATTTTAATATATTCCTCGTTTTACGTCTTGTGAAAGCGAGTAATCGAGAAACGCGATGTTTTCTCTGAGAACCTTGGACTATGGACATGTCGACGGGGGATCTTACTAAACCCGAGACTTGACACAGTTTACGAGATTTCATAATTTTCAAGAAATCTTAACAGATACAATTAAATCAATACAGCGAAAAATTCATCTGTCAGATTAATTAAATACTGACTTCTGTCAACTGTAACTATTATCTATTGGATAATAGTGTGTAATAAAAATACTATCACATTATCCTAATGTAATCGGCTTTATGTCTAATCAAATCACTTTAATTCAAATTTAATAGTTAAATATTCAAGCTTCCTTAAGAAGCTTTGACCCAAGCTTTGACCATCAATATCTTGGCTTCCTTTGGAAGCCAAATTTCTCACCCACTCTTCTCTCTCTTTTACGTATTCTGCAGCCACTCAAGGAGAATGAATTGATTCATTTATCATAATATTTCATTTAACTCATTATCACCAAAAACACTTTCTTCCTCTTCATTTACGTTCTTCTTCTTCTTTTCCTTCTTCAAATATTTCTTTTCTTCCCACCCACACACCTCATGGCCAGCCACCCCAAGAACCCCAACCTTCATAAAAATTTACACCAACCATGTTTTCTTAATCTCCTACTCCTTCTCATCATCTTTTGTGCTTGGAGTTTTCAAGAAAGCTTCCATCTTCAACCATTTTTCAAGCTTTGAAGGTGAGCTTCCATGGCTGAAAAAATTTCAGACCTTCACTTCCATTTTCGTTTCTGGTTTCCTCTTGATTTAATGGTCATTTTCTTCTCCTTTTTCACATCATTACATTGTTCTAACTTGGACCACATTTTCTAGGGTTTTTGAGCTTCAAATCCAAAAATCAAGAGTGCTTCTTGGAATTTTCTTGGTTCTTCATCTTGGTAAGAGGAAGACACTCCTCTTCAACCATTTTTAGCATCTAGGAACCTTGGTTGTGTTGGTTTGTGAAGAACCCTAATAAGGGTTGTTCTTGATTTTAATGATTAATTATGTTATATGTTGATTTTGACTAATTTATGTTATTGGTTTGATTAGTTGTATATAATGGATTGTTGAAATGGATTGAGTGATTTAAAATGGAAGAAAAATGATTGAACACCCACCAAGGAGTGTCACGGTTTTAGGCTAGAAATTTAGGGAATTTGTGTTGAAGTTGTAAATGGTATAAGACTTAAATTAATCAATGTATGAGATGAAATTCAATGGAAGGAAAATTTGAAATAGAAACCACCATGAGGGCTACGGTTTTGGGAGCCAAGAACCTAGGGTTTTTGGTGAGTTAATTGGACAAGTGAACAACTTAAATAATTAAGGGAATGATGTACATGATTAGGACTTGAAAAGATTTGAAATTGGACTAATAGGGAGGCCACGGCCTCTAGGGTAATTTTAGGTGGAAAGAGTGATTTTAATGAATTGGAAGCATAATTAATTAGGTAATTGTAAACCTAAGCAATGAAATGGATGATTAAGAAATTAAAAGAATTTACTAAAGCTAAGACTTCATAAATTTTCAAAGAACCAAGAGTGAAAGTATCATAAGAATTAAGGAGATTCTAGGTGAGGGAAGAACATGAGAGTGTGAGGCCTAAGAGCTAAAATAAAATGTAAGTTATGGGGAATTGAGTTGTCTTGGATATTAAGTTGGCTATAAGAATTGATTTTTGTACATGAACCTTAAAAAGGGGACAAAGTTTAATTTAGGATTCATAAAGAACCCTAAGATGCATTAATGGGCTTGATACTTATATTATGTGATTATGGGTCCATGTGAGTGACCAATTATATAATGATGCTTATGTTGGCCTAATGTGGCATATTATGAATTTGTATGAGATTGTGGATCATACATGAGCATACATAGTATCTTATGCATTGTGATGTCCTTGTGGACCTGTTGTAAGGCCAAGTTGCCTAGGAGATTGAACACACCTTAGTGCGGGTGCGAGTAGACAAGTGTGGGTCTTGTTATGACCTTGGGGCGTCGGGGTGCGGGTCCTCCACAATGGGTAGTTGGTAGCTCTTTTGCTCGTGGGGCAAACCGATGCAACGCACCGACGATCCGGACTTGACACCTGTCCTATATCGTGATCTAGTGTAGAATGTCCGTGCAATGCCATGATTGTGCACGAGAAAATTTAGTGATAGCACCGGCCTCGGCGGTAGGAGTCACGTACATGTCTCCCGATCTTTCTCTCCGACCGATTGAGTCTAGCTCCATGGAGTAGGAAATTGGGAATGCATGCATACGAGTCATGATATACACTTGTCATCATTAATTCTTATTTTGTAACTATACTTGATTTAACTTGTCATTATAATAATTATATGCCCGGAGCTATTTAGTTACTTATTGTTATGTCTCTTGCTCATTAATTGAATATGATGTGTTGAATTGCTATTTGGGCGCGTGGCGCCGTTTTGTTTCTAGCATGCTATAACCGGTAATGATGTAGGATGTCTTACCTCTTTCCCCGTGCTTCTATTATTTTTTGTTTATGTGCACCCTGCATGCGATCGAAGACGACGGTGAAGAGACAGAAGATCCCGCCTTCCCGGCTTCGGCCGCAAGAGATTGATCTCTCGCGACGATGTCTGCACGTATGCGCGGATTCTTGGGAGATGTGCGTCTGACCTTCCTTGGGGGGCCAGAGTGCTGGCACATCAACCTGAACTCCGACCGCTGCGTGTATTTGGGAGACGTGTCGATAGCACTTGCCTGGAGACGTCATGAGGCTCCTGTCCTCACTGCTACCTCAGCTTGCGTCTGGAGTTTTACCCGCCCATTAGGGAGATGTGGGGTGCCCGTTACTACACTCCGCGGGAGGATTCTTTTGATTCCACCGCTCGGGCCCGTCCCGCGCCTCTGTGGTTCCTATGGATGAGTCCTCGGATGAGGAAGATCCTGATGAGGGTCCTCCTGAGGATCCCGAATCGGTCCCTTTTTATCCGAGGGTCGATGACCATTGGTGGCTACCGATGGCTGCCGGTGTTTTTGTTTTTGGGGCCCGATGTATCTTTCTTTTGGTGAAATTTGTATATTTTGTATATGCATGAGGGTATATATGCATGTTTCCCTTGGGGTGGGTATAGTTTTGCTTTTTGATGATGGCTAGGCTTGTATCTACAAAACAGTTGTATCAAATTTTTATATATATATATATATATATATATATATGTTATTCAGTGCAATTTCTATGTATTGTTTTATTAGTCACTTTTATCCGCATTCTGTATTATCATTATTATTATTATTATAAAAAAAATATATATTGCCAATTTTGCTCACATGGTTAAACATCAATCAATTAAAATGAACCGGGTCTTAATCGCTTGTTTATTCAATTTTCCGCATTTTATTTTATTTGACAATGTGACGTTCCCTCCTAAAAAGGGGCGTTACATTAAGTTGGTATCAGAGCCCCAGTTTATGTTTTCTTTGAGTCTTGAGTGTGAGTTTGTCTTGTTTGTGCTGTGTGAATCTTTGTGATGGGTGTCTTGAGTGGATTCCTCTGACTTTTCTTATGTTTTCAGTAATCTAATTTGAGAGAAAAGCAAGATGGCAAGAGGTGGAGAAATGGCAGCTGCTATTGAAGCGATGCAGAGAATGGCCGAAGTCATCGCCCAACAAAATGAACGCGCTGCTCACCAACAAGAAAGAGCTGCTCAACAGCTTGAGGCGACTGTCGACGCGCAAAACTTAGCAGAGTTTCGTCGTCATAACCCTCCGCAATTCAAGGGGGAGTTTGATCCCGACAAGGCTAATCTATGGATCAAGGAGCTGGAAAAAGTCTTTCGTGGCATGAATTGTGCGGAAGACAAGAAGGTGAATTATGCGACTTTTATGCTTGTCGGAAATGCCGAAGACTGGTGGAATGGAGCTCAAAGGGCATTAGAAGCCGAAGGAACAGAGGTCACTTGGGAATTGTTCAAGGAGAAATTCTTGGGCAAATACTTTCCTGCGAATGCGAGACACGCAAAGGAGATGGAGTTCCTCAACCTGAGACAGGGGAACATGATTGTCAGCGAATACGCAGCCAAGTTTGAAAACTTGGAGAAATTTTCAACACATTACCAGCATCAAACTGATGAAGCCTGGAAATGCTGGAAATTCACCGAAGGACTGAGGTACGAGGTAAAGAAAGTCGTGATTACCTTGAAAATGAAGGTATTCTCGGGCGTTAGACACTTGCTGTGAAGTTGAAGCCTTGGAGCAGGCTAGAGACGCGAGAAACAGGAACTTTGGGCCTGTACGGTCCCAAAGAGGTGGAGGCAGTGGTTCAAACCGCTTTCAGAAGAAGCCCTATTCCCGACCAACAGGGAGTCATCAACCAACCGGTGGAAATTCTGGTGGAGGTTCTTCTGGGAACCGAACTGGTCAGAATACGACCTACCCGTCCAGATGCCTAAAGTGTGGGAAGGATCATCTCACAAGAGACTGCACGATAAAAGGAATCATTTGCTTCAGATGTGGCAAACCGGGCCATATGTCCAGAGACTGCAACCAAGCAAAGGCTGAGCCTTCAATCAATGCAACCCGAGCCAAGAAACCGCAAGCCGGAGGTCGAGTTTATACTATGAGTGGAGCTGAAGCTTCTGAATCCGAAGACTTGATTCAAGGAGAAGGCGCCATAGAAGGTAATATTTTAAAAGTACTATATGACTCTAGGGTAACCCATTCTTTCATATCATATGACTGTGTGCTACGACTTGGTTTACCTGTGTCTGAGCTACCTTTTGAATTGACTGTTTCAACCCCCACTGATAAACCGGTAGTTACTACCAAAGTCTGTTTGAAGTGTCCTTTGATTGTTGAAGGTCGAATCTTTTCTGTCGATTTGATCTGTTTACCTCTTTCACAGTTAGATATAATCCTAGGGATGGACTGGTTATCTTCCAACCATGTTCTGTTAGATTGTTCTAGTAAGACCATAGTCTTTCCTGTGAATGAGAATTCTAGATACTTGACGGCCAACCAAGCACGAGCTTTCTTGAAAGAAGGAGCTCAGGGGTACATGCTATTATCTTCTTTGAAAGTTGAGAGTGAGGCTGATTTGAGTACTATTCCGGTGGTGAAGGAATTTTCTGAGATCTTCCCTGAAGAAGTACCTGGTTTACCACCGGCACGTGAGATCGAGTTTGCTATTGATCTAGTACCGGGAGCTGGTCCCGTGTCTATAGCACCGTACCGAATGTCACCGACAGAATTAGCCGAACTTAAGAAGCAGCTGGAAGAGCTTTTGGAGAAGCAGTTCGTTAGACCAAGTGTGTCTCCGTGGGGAGCACCTGTGTTACTAGTTCGAAAGAAGGACGGTACCTCGAGATTGTGTGTGGACTACAGGCAATTGAACAAGTTGACAATCAAGAACAAATATCCTCTCCCGAGAATTGACGACTTGATGGACCAACTGAAGGGGGCAGCGGTATTTTCGAAGATTGACTTGAGATCTGGGTATCATCAGATAAGAGTGAAGATGGAGGATATACCCAAGACTGCTTTTCGTACGCGATACGGTCATTACGAGTATCTTGTGATGTCGTTTGGTGTGACGAATGCGCCTGCTATTTTCATGGACTATATGAACCGCATTTTTCGTCCGTACTTGGATAAGTTTGTTGTCGTCTTCATTGATGACATCCTGATATATTCCCAGAATCAGGAGGATCATGCTGAGCACCTCAGCATAGTTCTTCAGATTTTGAAGGAAAAGGAACTGTATGCCAAGCTGTCGAAGTGCGAGTTCTGGCTAGATGAGGTGAAGTTTTTGGGTCATGTGATCTCAAAAGAAGGAATTGCAGTGGATCCATGCAAAGTAGAAGCAGTACTGCAGTGGGAACAACCGAAGTCAGTGACGGAAGTCCATAGTTTCGTTGGCTTAGCCGGATATTACCGGAGGTTCATAGAAGGGTTTTCCAAGATTCTTGGGACCGCTCACTCAATTGACAAAGAAGAATCAAGCTTTCGAATGGACTGATAGATGTGAGCAGAGTTTTCAAGAGTTGAAGAAACGGCTGACTACCTCACCTGTATTAGTGTTACCTGATCCGAATGAACCATTCGAGGTGTACTGTGATGCTTCATATCAAGGTTTGGGATCTGTTCTTATGCAACACCGAAAGGTGGTAGCCTATGCTTCGCGACAGTTGCGAGTGCATGAAAAGAATTACCCGACTCATGATTTGGAGTTGGCAGCTGTGGTTTTTGCTCTGAAGATATGGAGATATTTCCTTTATGGAGCGACATTCAACATCTTCAGTGACCACAAGAGCTTGAAAGTACTTGTACGATCAGAAAGAGTTGAATATGAGACAGCGGAGATGACTGGAGTTTTTAAAGGATTATGATTTCCAGTTGTTGTACCACCCTGGCAAGGCGAACGTTGTGGCTGACGCCTTAAGTAGAAAGACTATCAGTGTTTCTGCCTTGATGATTAAGGAAAGAGATCTCATCGAACAATTTAGAGATGTATGGTCATTTGTTAAGTTGGAACCCGAAAGAATTTGCATGAATATGGTTACCATCTCAAGCCAGTTGATGGAAGACATACGGGAAAAATAGAAGACCGATGAATTCTTGCAAGGAATAAGAGAACAAATGAAACAAGGCGAGAAAACAGAGTTCGAAGAAGGAACAGATGGAATTCTGAGATTCCGAGGTAGAGTTTGTATTCCTCGTGACCAAGAGCTTAGACGATATATTGTGGATCATGCCCACACTAGCAAGCTAAGTATGCACCCTGGTATAACAAAGATGTACCAAGACTTGAAGAAGTTGTTCTGGTGGCATGGACTAAAGAGTAATGTCACTAGATGTGTGTCGACTTGTCTAGTCTGTCAAAAATCCAAAGTGGAACATCAGCGACCTGCTGGGTTGCTGCAACCATTGTCTATTCCTGAATGGAAGAGGGACAGCATCACAATGAACTTTGTTGTGGGATTGCCAAGGACAAGGATGGGACATGACTCGATTTGGGTAATAGTTGATCGACTTACAAAATCGGCTCATTTCCTCCCGATTAACATAAGGTACAGTTTGGAAAAGCTGACCCGCCTGTATATTGGGGAAATTGTCAGATTACATGGTGTGCCTACGAGTATAGTCTCGGATAGAGATCCGAGGTTTACCTCAAAGTTTTGGCAAAGTTTACAAGCTTCGTTGGGAACGAGATTGCGCCTGAGTTCGGCGTATCATCCGCAAACCGATGGTCAATCGGAAAGGACGATCCAATCTCTAGAGGACCTACTAAGAGCTTGTTCTATGGAACAGACTGGAAGTTGGGATGAAGTTCTACCACTGGTGGAGTTCACCTACAACAACAGTTATCATTCGAGTATAGGGATGGCACCCTATGAAGCTCTATATGGAAGACGGTGTCGAACACCATTATGTTGGTACCAAGACGGCGAGCGTCTTACGATTGGACCAGACATTATCCAGCAGATGACTGAGAAGGTTAAGATGATTCAAGAGAAGATGAGAACCGCTCAGAGCCGACAGAAGAGCTATGCGGATAAGAGAAGAAAGCCTCTTGAGTTTGAAGAAGGTGAGCATGTGTTCCTGAAAGTCACACCCACGAATGGGGTCGGCCGGGCCTTGAAATCTAGAAAACTCACTCCAAAATTTCTTGGACCTTACCAAATTCTTCACGGATAGGTCCAAGTAGCTTACCCAGATAGCCTTACCCCTATTCTTTCAAACATACACAATGTCTTCCATGTGTCACAACTTCGTAAATATTTACCTGATCCAAGTCATGTCATAGCACCGAACACAGTACAGTTAAAAGAGAACCTGACCTATGAAACGTCTCCTGCGAGAATCGAGGATCGACAGATAAAGCAACTACGAGGCAAGGAGATTCCATTGGTAAAGGTGATTTGGAATGAAGCAACTAGTGATGCGACTTGGGAATTGGAAGATAAGATGAAGGAGCAACATCCAGAGTTATTTTAAGGTATGTAAATTTCGAGGACGAAATTCCTTTTAGTAGGGGAGTGTTGTAACATACCGAAAAATACATATTTGATCATGAATCATTGTTTTATGATATTCTTGATTTTTAGGAATTTTTCTAGAATTTTTCGGAAACGACGAATATTTTAATATATTCCTCGTTTTACGTGCACACTGGGCTGAGAATTGCTGAGACCAGTGTAACACTCCAGAAATTGATTATTTCACCATGAATAGTCATTTTCCAATATTTGTGATTTATGTGAATTTTTCTGGAATTTTTCGGAACCGTCGAATATTTTAATATATTCCTCGTTTTGCGTGTGCGTTGAGCAGAATCAGAGAAACGCGATGTTTTCTCTGAGAACCTTGGACTATGGACATGTCGACGGGGGATCTTACTAAACCCGAGACTTGACACAGTTTACGAGGTTTCACAATTTTCGAGAAATCTTAACAGATACAATTAAATCAATACAGCAAAAAATTCATCTGTCAGATTAATTAAATACTGACTTCTGTCAACTGTAACTATTATCTATTGGATAATAGTGTGTAATAAAAATACTATCACATTATCCTAATGTAATCCGCTTTATGTCTAATCAAATCACTTTAATTCAAATTTAATAGTTAAATATTCAAGCTTCCTTAAGAAGCTTTGACCATCAATATCTTGGCTTCCTTTGGAAGCCAAATTTCTCACCCACTCTTCTCTCTCTTTTACGTATTCTGCAGCCACTCAAGGAGAATGAATTGATTCATTTATCATAATATTTCATTTAACTCATTATCACCAAAAACACTTTCTTCCTCTTCATTTACGTTCTTCTTCTTCTTTTCCTTCTTCAAATATTTCTTTTCTTCCCACCCACACACCTCACGGCCACCACCCCAAGAACCCCAACCTTCATAAAAATTTACACCAACCATGTTTTCTTAATCTCCTACTCCTTCTCATCATCTTTTGTGCTTGGAGTTTTCAAGAAAGCTTCCATCTTCAACCATTTTTCAAGCTTTGAAGGTGAGCTTCCATGGCTGAAAAAATTTCAGACCTTCACTTCCATTTTCGTTTCTGGTTTCCTCTTGATTTAATGGTCATTTTCTTCTCCTTTTTCACATCATTACATTGTTCTAACTTGGACCACATTTTCTAGGGTTTTTGAGCTTCAAATCCAAAAATCAAGAGTGCTTCTTGGAATTTTCTTGGTTCTTCATCTTGGTAAGAGGAAGACACTCCTCTTCAACCATTTTTAGCATCTAGGAACCTTGGTTGTGTTGGTTTGTGAAGAACCCTAATAAGGGTTGTTCTTGATTTTAATGATTAATTATGTTATATGTTGATTTTGACTAATTTATGTTATTGGTTTGATTAGTTGTATATAATGGATTGTTGAAATGGATTGAGTGATTTAAAATGGAAGAAAAATGATTGAACACCCACCAAGGAGTGTCACGGTTTTAGGCTAGAAATTTAGGGGAATTTGTGTTGAAGTTGTAAATGGTATAAGACTTAAATTAATCAATGTATGAGATGAAATTCAATGGAAGGAAAATTTGAAATAGAAACCACCATGAGGGCTACGGTTTTGGGAGCCAAGAACCTAGGGTTTTTGGTGAGTTAATTGGACAAGTGAACAACTTAAATAATTAAGGGAATGATGTACATGATTAGGACTTGAAAAGATTTGAAATTGGACTAATAGGAGGCCACGGCCTCTAGGGTAATTTTAGGTGGAAAGTGTGATTTTAATGAATTGGAAGCATAATTAATTAGGTAATTGTAAACCTAAGCAATGAAATGGATGATTAAGAAATTAAAAGAATTTACTAAAGCTAAGACTTCATAAATTTTCAAAGAACCAAGAGTGAAAGTATCATAAGAATTAAGGAGATTCTAGGTGAGGGAAGAACATGAGAGTGTGAGGCCTAAGAGCTAAAATAAAATGTAAGTTATGGGGAATTGAGTTGTCTTGGATATTAAGTTGGCTATAAGAATTGATTTTTGTACATGAACCTTAAAAAGGGGGACAAAGTTTAATTTAGGATTCATAAAGAACCTACTGATGCATTAATGGGCTTGATACTTATATTATGTGATTATGGGTCCATGTGAGTGACCAATTATATAATGATGCTTATGTTGGCCTAATGTGGCATATTATGAATTTGTATGAGATTGTGGATCATACATGAGCATGCATAGTATCTTATGCATTGTGATGTCCTTGTGGACTGTTGTAAGGCCAAGTTGCCTAGGAGATTGAACACACCTTAGTGCGGGTGCGAGTAGACAAGTGTGGGTCTTGTTATGACCTTGGGG
Organism: Ormosia emarginata; assembly: GCA_029884605.1. Classification (NCBI taxonomy): domain Eukaryota; kingdom Viridiplantae; phylum Streptophyta; class Magnoliopsida; order Fabales; family Fabaceae; genus Ormosia; species Ormosia emarginata. The sequence continues at coordinate 3,855,149 of JAQQTP010000023.1, forward strand.
GCGTCGGGGTGCGGGTCCTCCACAATGGGTAGTTGGTAGCTCCTTTGTCTGTGGGGCAAACCGATGCAAACGCACCGACGATCCGGACTTGACACTGTCCTATATCGTGATCTAGTGTAGAATGTCTGTGCAATGCCATGATTGTGCACGAGAAAATTTAGTGATAGCACTGGCCTCGGCAGCCGAGTCACAGACATGTCTCCTGATCTTTCTCTCCGACTGATTGAGTCTAGCTCCATGGAGTAGGAAATTGGGAATGCATGCATACGAGTCATGATATACACTGTCATCATTAATTCTTATTTCTGTAACTATATTTGATTTAACTGTCATTATAATAATTATATGCCTGGAGCTATTTAGTTACTTATTGTTATGTCTACTGCTCATTAATTGAATATGATGTGTTGAATTGCTATTTGGGCGCGTGGCGCCGTTTTGTTTCTAGCATGCTATAACTGGTAATGATGTAGGATGTCTCACCTCTTTCCTTGTGCTTCTATTATTTGCTGTTTATGTGCACCCTGTACTGATCGAAGACGACGGTGAAGAGACAGAAGATCCTGCCTTCCCCGGCTTCTGGCCTGCAAGAGATTGATCTCTACTGCGACGATGTCTGCACGTATGCGCGGATTCTTGGGAGATGTGCGTCTGACCTTACTTGGGGGGCCAGAGTGCTGGCACATCAACCTGAACTCCGACCGCTGCGTGTATTTAGGAGACGTGTCGATAGCACTTGCCTGGAGACGTCATGAGGCTCTTGTCCTCACCTGCTACCTCAGCTTGCGTCTGGAGTTTTACCTGCCCATTAGGGAGATGTGGGGTGCCCGTTACTACACTCCGCAGGAGGATTCTTTTGATTCCACCGCTCAGGCTCCGTCCCGCGCCTCTGTGGTTCCTATGGATGAGTCCTCGGATGAGGAAGATCCTGATGAGGGTCCTCCTGAGGATCCTGAATCGGTCCCTTTTTATCTGAGGGGTCGATGACCATTGGTGGCTACTGATGGCTGCCAGTGTTTTTGTTTTTGGGGGCCTGATGTATCTTTCTTTTTGGTTGGGCTGTATATTTTGTATATGCATGAGGGTATATATGCATGTTTCCCTTGGGGTGGGTATAGTTTTGCTTTTTGATGATGGCCAGGCTTGTATCTACAAAACAGTTGTATCAAATTTTATATATATATATATATATGCTATTCAGGTGCAATTTCTATGTATTGTTTTATTCGTCACTTTTATCCGCATTCCGTATTATCATTATTATTATTATTATTATAAAAAATATATATATTGCCAATTTTGCTCACATGGTTAAACATCAATCAATTAAAATGAACCGGGTCTTAATCGCTTGTTTATTCAATTTTCCGCATTTTATTTTATTTGACAATGTGACGTTCCCTCCTAAAAAGGGGCGTTACACTTATTCTTTATAGTCACCTTGTTCAACTGATGATAATCCACACAAAGACGAGAAGTTCCATCCTTTTTCTTGACTAGCAACACTGGTGCTTCCCACGGCGAAACACTAGGTCGCACAAACTGCTTCTTTAATAGTTCCTCCAATTGCTTCTTCAACTCTCCTAATTCTGATGGCGACATCCAATATGGTGCAATTGAAATAGGATCTGCTCCTGGTACCAGGTCGATAGAAAACTCGATCTCTCTATTCGGTGGCAAACCGAGTACATCATCAAGAAAAACTTCTGGAAATTCATTAACAACAACAATAGTGTTCATATCTTTCTCGCTCTTAACTTCTAAAGAAGATAGCAACATATATCCCTGAGCTTCATCTCTCAATAATGATTTGACTTTAACAGTAGTAAAAAATCTAGAACTTTTTTCCTTTGGAAAAACTATGGTTTTGTTTGCACAGTCTATTAGGATATGATTAGAAGATAACCAATTCATTCCTAATATTACATCTATCTCAACAAGAGGTAGACAAATTAAATTGATAGAAAATACACGATCATTTATGGTGATAAGACAATCCAAACATATTTTGGATGTAACAACAGGCTTGACAGTTAGTGTAGAAACAATCAACAGAAAACTTAGAGAAGACACAGGCAGTTTCAATCGATCCACACAATCATATGCAATAAATGAATGTGTTGCACCTGAATTATATAGCACAGTCAAAAGATTACCTTCAATGACACCTTCCCCCTGAATAAGATCTTCAGACTGAGAAGCTTCAGCTTCGATCATCGTATATATTCGCCCTCCAAATCGCGGCTGAGTAGCACGAACATTACTCATAGCTGGCTTCCTTTCCGGCTGAGTGCAATCCCTAAAAACTTGTCCATGTTTTCTACAATTGAAACAAATCGTTCTCTGATCGAACAATCCCTAGATAGGTGGCCATTCTTTCCACACTTAAAACATCTTGGCATAAACGCCACATTTGGGTCAGCTTTGTTACCACTAGAACTTCCCCCAACAGATGGACGTTGAGGCTGAATTCCCGGTGGTCATAAGGTTTTCACTGAAATCGACTGTTTTTGTTGTTGCCTCCTCTTTGGAACCTAGTCGGTCCAAAGTTGCGATTTCTAAGATCTCTTAATGGCTCCAACTCCTCGAGTCGTCAGCATGTATCCATCAAAGCAGGAAATTCATTCATTCTCATGGGTAGCACTCCTCGTTTTAGCTCTACCCTCAATCCTTCCTCAAATTTACGGCATTTCCACGCCTCATCAGGTTGAATTTGAAAGTACCTTGAGAACTGTGACAAGCTCTCAAACTTAGCTGCATACTCACCAACAGTCATGTTACCCTGACGCAAACTAAGAAATTCCATTTCCTTAGCATGTCGGGCACTAGCACGAAAGTACTTCTCCAGAAATACTTCGTTAAACACCTCCCAAGTAATTTCAGCCCTCTCAGCTTGTAAAAGTTGGCGGGTTCCACTCCACCAGTTCTCGCCATCCCCTTTCAACATAAACGTAGCATACGTCACTTTCCGATCATCGCTGCACCCCATTCTTTCAAATATCATTTCCAAGTCTTGGATCCAAAGACTCGCCTTCTCAGGATCAAACTCGCCTCTGAACTACGGCGGGTTATTACGCCTAAACTCAGACAAGTTTAGAGCATCAGTAGTTGCATCTTGTTGTTGAGCAGCTCGTTGATTTTGTTGGGTAATCACCTCTACCATCCGCTGCATAATCTTGGCAGCTGCAGTCATTTGGTCCACATTACGTTCCACATTTGCACGCGTTCTTCTTCCGCCGGACATCTCTTTCTTCAATTGAACAAAACAAAACAAAGTCAGATGTAACATTTCGGAAACAAATCACAGAAAATCACACAACACAAGCAAAAATAGACCCAACCACAACCCCAAAAGACTCTAACTTGGGCTCTGATACCAACTAATGTAACACCCTCATGAGGATGTTACATTTTCGATACAAGAAAATAAAACTTTACCCGAGTTATAAAATGTTTGGTACATAATTAATATAAGTTGTAAAACTTTTTATTCTTATATATGGTAGCATTTAAATAAGATAAAACAAATTATAAAGTAAAACAAACTATTATCACACACCATAATGTACATATGATTTTGTTTTAAATCGTACAAATAATTTATAACTACAAATATTTAATAACGCAGTAAAAGTAAGTATAATACTAAAACAGTAACATGCGCAAGTGCACAACAAAGATTTCTAACCCTCCGAAGGATCCTCCTCAGATGGATCGTAGGATGACGAAAATCCTAGATGTCTCGCAGCTCTACGGACAGGAGTCCATGCTGTCGACACACTACTGATCTCACTAGGCGCATGAAAAAGTCCTCCCCAGTAACGCCTAAGAGTCAAAGGCATCTCAAGATGTAAATACAGATTAGTAGTAAAAATAGGCTCTCCATCAAACTCTCTACGTAGGGACACGGTCAGACGCCCCACATAGACTATCGATCCTCTATCTTCATGCAGTCGCCAGGCCTCAGAGCCTCCGTGAAACTCAAGTTTCACAAAACCAAAGAATCCGGGCAAAGCCATAACCAAAAGATCAATCCAGATGATATGGGTGATCTAATGGCTCGCCTTCCTTGAACTGATCGCTCGGCTGCTATTCCTCAGGGTACTGAATATCTAGAGGTTGCTCCTCTTCCTCTTCCTCAAACTCTTTACATAATATAAATAATAATACAGAGAAATATATACAAAGAGGTGAGACAATCTACATCATTACTAGCATGGCAATACAGAAAATGACAATACATATAGATATCACAATTAATTAAAAAATCCATATAATCACATCATACACAATATCTCACATTAACACATCAAACATAATATAAAATAATCATAAATAATCACATTATGATGCAAACCACAAATGTAAATGTACATTGACTTATTCCTACTCCATGGAGCTAAACCCAAGCATCAGAGAGAATGATCAGAAAAACCTATCCGTTCCTTAGGCTACCCAACCAACTATTACACAGTCAAACATTGTGTCAATAGACCACAGTCAAAACATCGTGGTAAGTAGTACACAGTCAAATATGTCGTGCACCACGGGCATTGTACTAGAGAGTCTCCACAAGATCTTGATTAAGAATAGTGTTTGTTGAGATCATTAGTGTGTTGCCCGTTGCCACGGCCCAGAGGAGCTACCAACTGTCCACATATGGAATCCTCCGCACACTAATGCCTCCAAGTTCAGTCGATGAACCACACTACGCCTATCACACCCACAACACGGTGTAATTCATCTCATCACCCAATCACCAATTTTCAACCAAATTGACACATCTCTCAATGTATGAACATGAACCAAAAATTACTCAAATGTCCTTATTATCATCATAATTACACAAATGCCCTCAGTATCAGCATAAACCAAATATAGTATATCTCCACTTGATAGTACTATTTCTCAACATGTTTGGGTCCACCACTTTGGCCCGACAATAAAACTCACTGTTCCTTTTAGTCACGTAAAGATTTAATTGCATTTTTACAATTGCATCAGCTTTTTCAAACGTTTTCAAATCAGGTAAATATTTTTCAACGTTTTAAATATCGCGTAGTGTTTTTAAATCATTTTCTTAATCGCGTAACATTTTTAAATCATTTTTCTCAATCGCATAGCTTAAAAATCATTATTTTAAATACGCGTAAGTTATTTCTAGCACTTTTCAACTACGTAGATATTTTCCTTACGTTATAATCATATTTTGAAACTTTCTCCATTATTTGTGCATTTTTAGTTAATTTTGACAGCATTTCATTTAGAAAATTCATTAAATGATATTATTTACGTTTTTCTTTAAAATTACCTCTATTAGCCTTAACCATTATTTACTACTTGAAACTTACTAACGCGCTTCAAAACTCAAGGTGAGCTCTACATTAACATTTTTCAAGTGTTCACTTTATTTCTTTTTTATAATTAATTCCTCTAATTTGGTTTTCTAAAACTAAATTCATTTATTTCATTCTCCAAAAATTCATTGAAATTGGATTCTTTTTAAATTAACTACTTAATCTACTTTAGAAAATAATTTTAGAAATCAAATATACATTGAATGGAATTTTGGCCAAATTCAACATATTCTTTACAATTGATCTTTAAATCATTTTTCATCTTCTAAATCATTTTCAAATTCATTAATTCACTTAAATCAATTAAGTCATTCTTTTAGAAAATGGTTGAGAACATTTTGGTTCTCTTTTTCTTGGTGAAGTCGTGAGCTTCCTTGTGTTCTTTGGAACACTCATGCAAAATCTTACATGTTATTCACATCTTACAATATTTAACATATATCTATAAACGCATACCATATATTTTAAAGCTATAAACATGCATGCACACATAATCAATCACAAAATAGAAAAGACATTAAACAACCAAGTGAATGAATCCTTATGGATTCTTCACCACAAATACATCCATCTTCTCACCACCACACAAGGTTGATGAGATTAAATCTACCTCTTACCGTAAGGGAAGACAAACTCCTTCTAACTCCTCCTAGCAATTTCGTGTTACCTTCAAAGAATTCTAAACAAACTCAAACAAATTTTAAAAAGTCATAACTAAGGTTGAAAAACATAAACCATGGATCAATCATGGCTTAGAACCTAAGAAATCAAGTTAGAAATAAGAAACAAAGATTTTCACCTTGTAGGAAAAATCTTCAAAGTGATTTTCCAAGCTCAAGATGAATTTTTTTGAAAGAATTCTCAACTAGAGATGTTCTTAGAATGATGTTTGGATTTGAGAAATAAGGTTAGGTGAAATTTTAGAAGAGTGGAGGTGTTGGTTTAGGGTGTTGGCCGTGAGCTCTCAAGGAGTAACAATGGTGTTCTTAGCTTTTCGTAGAAAGAGAAGAGAGATTTTGAGTGATAGTAAAATGAAGATGAAATGAAGATTGCCTCCTAACACCAAGTACTTGGCCGTGGAGCTCCAAAGGAGGTGGCCTCCTTTGTTGACGTTCCAAGACTTCCTAACAACCTTAGATGTGATCAAGGGTGGATATCAAAGACTTTGTCTCCAAGCTTGTTTCTCATTGGCATAGGAAATCAAGTCATCAAGTGACTAAGCACTTCTTGATCCTTCTTGAAAAGCCTTGGCCGAATTGCTCCAAGGGAGAGCAAACTAGGTTTGTGTTCATTTATGCAATCTAGTTAGACTTAGGTACATTTAGTTAGTTTGCTTAGTTACTTGTCTAACTATCTAGTTATTTAGGATAACTAGCCTTTGTCTTGACTTTATTAGAACATTCTTTAACTAGAACTCTAAGGTGTAGCTAACTAGGTTTACTTCATTTAGTTACTACATAAGCTTCTTATACTAACTTAGTTAGGTTTAAGCTAACTCGGTTAAGCTTTCTAGTCATAAATCAACAAGTCCAACCACTTTTGTGGACTAACTTCCTATTGGTTCAAAACTTCAAGCCACTATTGTTGACTAGATCTCATTGGCTTAGGATTAAATCTAGCAAAAAACGTTGACTGGTTCTCTAAATGTGGGTCCCATAGACTTTTTCGGGTCCATGGTCCATTTTGGAGCAGAATTCTACTGTTTTTAAGACAGTAGGTACTGTACAATAAAATAATATTATAATAATATAAAATATTTTTGTTGCACAGTTAAATCCTAAAAATTAAAAGATCAATACATGTATCACTCGAAATTGGGTTGAGTAAGATCCCCCAGCTCCGAATAATTAAATTAAGATTTTTTCGGCTAGAAAATTATTATTTTCTTGACTCAGAGTAAATCACTCACAACGGTCAAATATAATCATGAAACAATCAAATTCATTTTATAACTCACAGAAAATATAAAACAGTACATTTAGGATAATATCGTACTTTAACCAAAAGTTAGGGTGTTACAACTCTCCCCCACTAATAAAATTTCGTCCCCGAAATTTATCATATCTCAGAAAAAAGTTGGGGTATTGCTCCCTCATTTTATCTTCCAGCTCCCAGGTAGCATCACCCGTTACGTCGTTCCATATCACCTTTACCAATTCAATCATCTTCCCTCGAAGCTACTTTACTCTTCTGTCCTCAATCTTAACAGGAAATGTCTCATATGTTAAATTATCTTTTAGTTGTACTTCATCGGGCTGTATAACATGCGTTGGATCGGGGATATATTTTCTCAACTGAGATACATGAAATACATTATGTAGATTGGATAGAAAAGGTGGTAAAGCTATTTGGTAGGCTATGGGACCTATCCGACGAATAATTTGGTAAGGTCCAACAAATTTAGGAGTGAGCTTTCTAGATTTGATAACCCTTCCAACACCAGTCGTAAGCGTTCCTCGCAAAAATACATGTTCACCTTCCTTAAATTCAAGAGGTCGCCTTCGTTTATCAGCATAGCTTTTCTGTCGGCTTTGAGTCGTCCTCATTTTATCCTGAATCATTTTCACTTTTTCCGTAGTCTGTTGCATAAGATCAGGCCCAATGGTCATACTTTCCCCATCTTGATACTAACACAAAGGTGTTCGGCATCATCGCCCATATAGTGCTTCATAGGGTGCCATCCCTATACTTGAGTGAAAACTATTGTTGTAGGTGAATTCTATCATAGACAAGAATTCATCCCAACTTCCTTGTTGTTCCAACACACAAGCATGCAACAAATCTTCCAATGACTGGATTGTCCTCTCTGTTTAACCATTAGTTTGCGGATGATAAGTAGAACTCAAACGTAACTTAGTTCCCATGGCTTCTTGTAAACTTCGCCAGAACCTTGACGTAAATCTCAGATCTCGATCAGAAACTAAACTTGTGGGTACACCATGAAGTCTAACAATTTCACTAATGTACACTTGGGTTAATCGTTCCAACGAATACTTAATATTGATCGACAAGAAGTGTGCTGACTTCGTAAGCCTATCAACTATAACCCATATAGAATCATGACCTTTCCTCGTTCTTGGCAATCTGGTAAAAAAATCCATTGAGATATTATCCCATTTTCATTTTGGAATAGTCAAAGGTTGTAACATACCGGCAGGTCTTTGATGTTCCACTTTTGCCTTCTGACAAACAAGACAAGATGCCACACGTTCCGCCACATCTCTTTTCATCCTTGGCCACTAAAACATCCGCTTTAAATCTTGGTACATATTAGTCATTCCCGAACACATACTCAATCTACTGGTATGAGCTTCGTCCAAAATTGCTTGCTTAAGATCGGGATCATCGGGTATACAAATTCTTCCTTCAAATCTTAAGACTTCCTCCAATCCTTCCTCAATTGTTGCCCTATGACCTTGCTTTAAAAGTTCTTTCTCATTCTGCAAAAACAGATCATCTTCTTATTTTTCTTTGATGTCCTCCAGCAAGTTATTTAAAACTAAAACTTATTTAAACGAATCCTTCCTGGTGCCAATTCCACAGACAACCATAAATCTTTGAACTGGTTGATCAATTCCTCCTCCTTTATCATCATAGTAGAAACACTGATCACCTTTCTACTTAAGGCATCCGCCACTACATTCGCCTTTCCTGGATGGTATTGAAGTTGAAAAATCATAGTCCTTCAAGAACTCTAGCCACCGCCTCTGCCTCATGTTCAATTCCTTCTGATCAAACAAGTATTTCAAACTCTTGTGATCATTAAAGACATTGAACGTGGCTCCATACAGAAAATGCCTCCACACTTTTAACACAAGAACTACTGCGGCTAGTTCCAAATCGTGCGTTGGGTAATTCCTCTCATGTACCTTCAATTGTCTTGAAGCATAGTCTACCACATTCCTCTTCTGCATCAACACACATCCCAACCCTTGGTAAGAAGCGTCACAATACACCTCAAAAGCCTCATTAGGATTCGGCAAAATCAGAGCTGGTGCAGTCGTCAATCTTTTCTTTAACTCTTGGAAACTTGCCTCACATTCTTCTGTCCAAACAAAAGCTTGACTCTTCCTTGTGAGTTGTGTAAGAGGTCCAACTATCTTGGAAAAACCTTCAATAAACCTCCGATAATATCTGGTCATTCCAACAAAACTATGGATCTCAGTCACTATCTTTGGCCTTTTCCATTGTAAAATAGTCTCCACCTTCGACGGGTCTACCGTAATACCTTCTTTAGAAATCACGTGACCTAGAAATTGAACTTCTTCTAACCAAAACTCATACTTTGCTAATTTTGCATACAACTTCTTTTCTTTCAGAATCTGAAGAACTATACTGAGATGTTCAGCATGCTCTTCCTAATTTTGAGAGTAGATCATAATGTCATCGATAAATACAACAACGAATCTGTCTAGATATTGATAAAAAATCCTATTCATGTAATCTATGAATATTGCAGGAGCATTCGTCACTCCGAACGACATCACTTGATACTTATAATGCTCATAACGAGTTCGGAAAGTTGTTTTAGGTATATCACCTACCTTTACACGAATCTGATGATAACCTGATCACAAATCTATTTTTGAGAAAATAGCCACTCCTTTCAATTGGTCTATCAAATCGTCAATCCTTGGAAGTGGGTACTTATTCTTTATAGTCACCTTGTTCAACTGACGATAATCCACACAAAGACGAGAAGTTCCATCCTTTTTCTTGACTAGCAACAGTGGTGCTTGTAAAGCCCCTTTTTGGGAAGGAACGTCACATTGTCAAATAGAAGAAAATGTGGAAAATAAAATTTTTAAACAATTAAGACCCAGTTTATTTAATTCAAAGTTAACTTGCTCGATTGCTTTTATACATGAGTGAAACTGGCAGTATATATATATTTTTTTGTTAATTAATAAATACAGCTATGTGATGAAGCTGAAACAACAGTAAAAATAAGACAGAGAATAAATTCCACATTTGAATAACATGTACAATATATATATATATATATATATATATTTCAAACCTTACGGTACTTTAAATACAAGCCTGGAAATATCCAAAAAGCAAAACTATACCTGCCCCAAAGGATTATACAAATATACCCTAGAGATATCAAAATATACAGCCCATCAAAATAATATATCAGGCCCCCAAAATAAAACACTGGTAGCCATCAGTAGCTACCAAGAAAGTTAGTCCCTCAGAGGAGGAGGAACCATTTCCGGGTCCTCAGCAGGATCCTCCTCTTCAGAGGAAACCTCCATGGGAACCACGGAACCACGGGCGGGAGCCCGAGCAGTAGAGTCAAAAGAATCCTCCTGTGGGGTGTAATAACGGTCACCCCACATCTCCCTAATGGGCAGATAAAACTCTAGACATAGGCTGAGGTGGCAGGTAAGAATCGATGCCTCGTGATGTCTCCAGGCCAAAGCAATCGACACGTCACCCATGTAGACGCAATGATCAGAACTCAAGTTGATGTGCTAGCACTATGGCCCTTCGAGGAAGGTTAGACACACGTCGCCCAGAAATCCGCACATGCGTGCCTCTATCGTCTCAGTAGAAGTTAATCTTACTCAGGCCAGAAGCCGGGAAACTCAGGATTTTCCTCCTCCTTGCCGTTGTCTTCGATCAATACAGTATACGCACATACAGCAAGTAATAGAGATACAAGAAAGAGGTAAGACATCCTACCATCATTACCAATTATAGTAGCTAGAAACAAAACGGCGCAACGCGCCCAATGGCAATTCCAAACAGCTTATCCAAATATTAAACGGCAAATCTGACAACAAACAGATAAACAATTCCAGGCAGATATTCATTACTATAATGATACCAACAGCTCAAGTTCACATAAGGCAATAATTATTAATAGTAAAGTATATCATGATGCACATGCATGCTTTCCCAATTCCTACTCCATGGAGCTAGACTCAAACAGTTGGAGAGAAAGATCAGGAGACGTGTCCGCAACTCGGCTGCCGTGCCCAAAGTGCTATACATCAATTGTTTTCCACGTGCACATCAGGCATTGTACGGACAGTCCATGCTCGATCACGATATAGGACAGTGTCAAGTCCAGATCGTCAGTGCGTTTGCATCTGTTTGCCCCATGGGCAAAGGATGTGTTTTTAAATTATTTTCTCAATCGCGTAGCTTAAAAATCATTATTTTAAATAAGCGTAAGCTATTTCTAGAACTTTTCAACTACGTAAAATATTTTCCTTACGTTATAATCATATTTTGAAACTTTCTCCATTATTTGTGCATTTTTAGTTAATTTTGACAGCATTTTGTTTAGAAAATTCATTAATGATATTATTTACGTTTTCCTTTAAAATTACCTCTATTAGCCTTAACCATTATTTACTACTTGAAACTTACTAACGTGCTTCAAAACTCTAGGTGAGCTCTACGTTAACATTTTTCAAGTGTTCACTTTATTTCTTTTTTTAATAATTAATTCCTCTAATTTGGTTTTCTAAAACCAAATTCATTTATTTCATTCTCCAAAAATTCATTGAAATTGGATTCTTTTTAAATTAACTACTTAATCTACATTAGAAAATAATTTTGGAAATCAAATATACATTGAATGGCATTTTGGCCGAATTCAACATATTCTTTACAATTGATCTTTAAATCATTTTTCATCTTCTAAATCATTTTCAAATTCATTAATTCACTTAAATCAATTAAGTCATTCTTTTAGAAAATGGTTGAGAACATTTTGGTTCTCTTTTTCTTGGTGAAGTCGTGAGCTTCCTTGTGTTCTTATGAACACGCATGCAAAACCTTACATGTTATTCACATCCTACAATATTTAATATACATCTATAAAGACATACCATATATTTTAAAGCTATAAACATGCATGCACACATAATCAATCACAAAATAGAAAAGACATGAAACAACCAAGTGAATGAATCCTTATGGATTCTTCACCACAAATACACCCATCTTCTCACCACCACACAAGGTTGATGAGATTAAATCTCCCTCTTACCTTGAGGGAAGACAAACTCCTTCTAATTCCTCCTAGCAATTTCGTGTAACCTTCAAAGAATCCCTAACAAACTCAAACAAATTTTAAAGAGTCATAACCAAGGTTGAAAAACATAAACCATGGATCAATCATGGCTTAGAACCTAAGAAATCAAGTTAGAAATAAGAAACAAAGATTTTCACCTTGTAAGAAAAATCTTCAAAGTGATTTTTCAAGCTCAAGATGAATTTTTTTGAAAGAACTCTCAACTAGAGATGTTCTTAGAATGATGTTTGGATTTGAGAAATAAGTTTAGGTAATATTTTAGAAGAGTGGAGGTGTTGGTTTAGGGTGTTGGCCGTGAGCTCTCAAGGAGTAACAATGGTGTTCTTAGCTTTTGGTAGAAAGAGAAGAGAGATTTTGAGTGATAGTAGAATGAAGATGAAATGAAGATTTCCTCCTAACACCAAGTACTTGGCCGTGGAGCTCCAAAGGAGGTGGCCTCCTTTGTTGACCTTCCAAGACTTCCTAACAACCTTATATGTGATCAAGGGTGGATATCAAAGACTTTGTCTCCAAGCTTGTTTCTCATTGGTGTAGGAAATCAAGTTATCAAGTGATTAAGCACTTCTTGATCCTTCTTGAAAAGCCTTGGCCGAATTGCTCCAAGGGAGAGCAAACTAGGTTTGTGTTCATTTATACAATCTAGTTAGACTTAGGTGCATTTAGTTAGTTTGCTTAGTTACTTGTCTAACTATCTAGTTATTTAGGATAACTAGCCTTTGTCTTGATTTTATTAGAACCTTCTCTAACTAGAACTCTAAGGTGTAGCTAACTAGGTTTACTTCATTTAGTTACTACATAAGCTTCCTATACTAACTTAGTTAGGTTTAAGCTAACTCGGTTAAGCTTTCTAGTCATAAATCAACAAGTCCAACCACTTTTGTGGACTAACTTCCTATTGGTTCAAAACTTCAAGCCACTATTGTTGACTAGATCTCATTGGCTTAGGATTAAATCTAGCCAAAAATGTTGACTGGTTCTCTAAATGTGGGTCCTACCAACTTTTTCGGGTCCATAGTCTATTTTGGAGTAGAATTCTATTGTTTTTAAGGCAGTAGGTATTATACAATAAAATAATATTATAATAATATAAAATATTTTTATTGCTCAGTTAAATCCTAAAAATTAAAAGATCAATACACGTATCACTCGGAATTGGGTTTAGTAAGATCTCCTAGCTCCGAATAATTAAATTAAGATTTTTTCGGCTGAAAAATTATTATTTTCTTGACTCAGAGTAAATCACACACAACAGTCAAATATAATCACGAAACAATCAAATTCATTTTATAACTCACAGAAAACATAAAACAGTATATTTAGGACAATATCGTACTTTAACCAAAAGTTGGGGTGTTACACTCACGACCTCTAAGCCCAAAATAGGGGTATCCAAGATGGAAATATTTATTTAATGAAGAACTTAATGGATTTGTAACAACAATATAAATAAAGTTTTAATATTGGAAAAGGAAAGAAATTTTGGGGGACCGTGAGGTGCGATAATTCATCTAGTGATCTTGTTATAACATTATACACCTCTGTCCATGAAAAACTGTTGCAACGCATCACGAGCCCGATAAACACTATTTTTTTCACGTTCGGCGTAGACTGTCATTGAGGCTGTCAAATCTTATGGGCTACTCATCTTTGAAATTGTGTTTAGCTCCATGGAGTAAGAACTGGTGTATTATGCATATGCATGGTCAGTATACATATCATTGATATTTATAGTCATAAAAATGTTGATATCTGTATTGTTGTGATATGTGTTTATGGAAGTTTTTTATTAATTGATAGTATGACTATATCTGTGATTTCTCTGATATTTATATTATCTGCTAAATATATCTGTAGAAGTATCTGTTGAATTATTTGCATTAAATTAACTGTTACTTGGTAACATGAATATACTTGTTACTTTGTGTTTGAATGGCAATATTGTCATTCGTACTGTTTCTCCACTGCCATGCTGATATGTGATGTAGTGGATCTCACCTCTTCATTGTTTTGTTATGTTTTATGTTTATGTTCTGTTAAGATCGTGGTGGAGGTGAAGTAGAGATCTTCTTGGTTTTCACTAGGCAGCAGTGCTATGAAGGTTTCGTCGTTTGGCGTATCCGTCTAGATGTGGACGTTTAGAGTTATGTCAAGTCTGTTACCGTGCTTTTGAGTGGGACCCATCATAGGGTTACTACTGTTTTCTTTTTGAGCATATAAGTTCGAAATTATGTTTTGTCAAGAACAAGTATGATATAGTTATTTTAAATATTGTTGGATATTATGTGTCATAAGTAATGTGTTTTAATCAATTCAATATGTTTTTGTATTGCCTATATTTTTGGTGAAAAGGAAAAGAACCTTTTATTTGGTAAATTTATGTTATCAATGAAGGAAATTTTATAACCCATATTTTATAACATTAAATATTCTATAATTTAATTATAGTTTGGTAAGTTTGTAGTCTAAAATGTAATGCCCTTCGTAGGGTGTTACTTTAGTTGGTATCAGAGTATGATTAGAGTCTTTTGGGGTTTTGTGTTTAGGTTTGTCTTGTTGTATTGTGTGTTTCTCTGTGTTTGGTTTCCGAAAGGAGACTATATTGTTTGAGATGGTTACTTTTGGTTTCCATTGTGTTTTGATTTATCTGTCTTTGAAGAAAGGCAATGGTTCATGGTAGACATAGGCATATGGAAGCGAGACGTAACGCAGATAATAGAACTACAACTGGGGAAGTAATGCGGAGAATAGTTGATGTATCAGTACAACAGGAGCAGAAGGCCACGCAACAACAAGAATTGGAAGTCGAGGTTCGAAATCTGTTGGAGGAAAGTCAGTTTTGGGGTAACTTTGGACTGCCTAGGTTCAAAAGAAGGAATAATAGAAGGGTGAATTAGTTTAAACGGAAAACATATTCGCAATCACCGGGAAGTCAACAACAGCAGCAGCTGTGTGGAGGAAGTGCTAGTAACAGTAAACTCGGTCAGACGGTGGCACCTTTACAAATATGTAAGAAGTATGCAAAAGGTCACGCAACAAAGAACTGTATGATCAAGGAAAAAATCTGTTTCAAGTGCGAAAAACCCAGACACGTTTTTAGGGATTGTACTTCACCAAAGAGGAAGCCTTCCATTGGTAATAAACATGCTTCAAAATCTCACATAGAAGGGAGACTCGATAATCTGAGTGGAATGGAAGTATCCCGAACTTAAGACCTAAACAAAGGAGATTGTGCCACATGAGGTGATCCTTTAACTATGTTGTATAATTCGGGGGGTAACCTATTCTTTTATAGCACATGACTGTGTGGGTCAATTAGAGTTATATGTATCGTCGTTATCTTTTAACCTGGTTATTTCTCCTTCTAGTACTAAACCTATTGTTACTATCCAATTGCTTAAATTATACTATTTATGTTAAAGACAAAATCTTTTCTATTAATTTGATTTGTTTATCTCTTTCACAAACTAGACGTGATCTTAAAAATGGATTGGTTATCTTCCAACGATATCCTATGAGATTGTTCTAACAAAATTTTAGTGTTCTAGAAAACCCATTCTAAAAATCTGGTTATATCAAATTCTTTGTTGGATATGTCTAGTAACACATCAAATAGTTTTACTATCTTTTGTTTCTAAACTTCATAATGTTTTCCATGTATCGCAATTGCAAGAAAGAATATTCTTGATCTAATCTGTGTCGTAGTATCAAATACAGCACTGTTAAAAGAGAACTTAATCTGTAAGACACTTTCTGTTAAGATTAAAGACAAGAGAGTGCAGCAATACGAAGGAAAGGAAATTACAGGTGATCCGGAATGAGGTGACTGGAGATGCATACATGGGAACTTGAAGACTGAATGAAGCAATAATATCCGCGTTTGATCAAAGGTATGATAAATTTCGAGGAAGAAATTCTTTTTAGAGGGGGAATATTGTAATACCCTGAAATTTCTTGTTTTTCAGTTATATGTGATTTTTATTATTTCTGTGATATTTTGAGATATTTTGAATATTTTAGATATTTTAAGATATTTTGAATATTTTATGATATTTTAGATATTTTGAGATATTTTGAATATTTTATTATATTTAGATATTTTGAATATTTTATTATATTTTATATATTTTGAGATATTTTGAATATTTATTATATTGTAGATATTTTTAGATATTTCGAATACTTTAATATATTTTAGATATTTTGGGATATTTTGACTATTTTAATATATCTTAGATATTTTGGATTGATTTTGTGATTTTGTGAGCTGTTTGATTTATTTTAATTTTTTTGTTGTAATTTTTAAGCTTTCTGTGTATTTGAGACCGGGCCGAAAAAATAAAACTTTTTGAGGCCAGGAAAATTTTGGATTGTTAATACGGGGCCGGGGAAGCTTACTAAACCTGAATCTGGAAACAGTTGACAATAACCACTGGGTAATACGTTGTAGCTTCTGTCTATTGGACAATAACTACTGATAAATATCTTTCTTAAAAATATCTTGTTGGATGATTCTAGAAAGTGACGAGTCATGAGCCTAGTCATGCGTCTGATCATCGAGTACTTGAATAAATGCTTTATGTGTGGACCAATGAGGAGCTAGTCAACAATTGCGGCTGTGACTCATCGTAATGGACCAATAGGAGTTGGACACCTCACCCTGTGACTCATCGTGTTCTGGAAGCTTGTAAAACGATGACTCGTTGTATTCTAGAATATGGTAGAATGGTGACTCACCCTGTGACACGCTACAGTGAGTCGCACGTTCCAGAAGGTTCTCTTAGTGACTCAGCTAGTGACTCAACACTACGACTCACCATGTTGACTCGCTTGTTCTAGAAACCTTCATAGTGACTCACAATAAAGAACCAATAGGAAGGAAGCTTAATGGTGAAGCAGAGACACCTTGTGACCCTTTGTGCCATGATCTAGAAGCTTGTGAAACAAGAGAAAATTTATGTACATTTTATTATCCATTGGACAATAGACACTGACTATATAGCAGTAATTATTATCCATTAGTTAAAATATACCGCAAAATATCTTGGAAGCTAATCATGACAAGCTTTATGTTTGAACCAATAGGAGAGCATGCTTGCTAGCTAAGTTATTAAAAAGTCAACAATAGTGGTTTGTTTTTGGTGGACCAATGGAGAAGCTTTCTTTGTAGCTAAGCTTGGAGGAAGTAGAAGAGAAGTTGGATACTCTTTCTTGAAACTATCTTTTGTAAATATCTTCTTGGAAATATCTTAATTAAATATCTTGGTTAGATATTTTGGTTAGATATTTGTGTTAGATATTTTGGTTAAGAAAATATCTTGCTTAGCTAAATATCTTGATCAAAATATCCTAAGCTTTCATTTTTTTCATGAAGCCTATAAATACGAAGACTTTAGTTTCTATCTTGTTCTTTTCCATCCACTCTTGCATGAATACTCTCACCTTTCTCTCCTTGTGTTCCACGACCATGACCATTTAGAGAGCTAAGTTCATACACTTACTCATCTTTTATTCATATCTTCCAAGAAACCAAAAACTATAAATCAAATTCTCTCAACTTTCATGAACACTTTCTCACCCTTTCTTTTCACTAAACCCACGACCAAGACACTTTGGGAGACCAAGTTCTATACTTAGTTCAAATTTTTCTCAATTTCACCAAGAACCAAGAGAACTAAACACAAAAACTCTCATTCTTTCCTTTCCCTATACCTCACGGACAAGAGCCTAGAAATCACTTCCAATCTTCTATAATTTCATCCAACCATAGATCTTGAATCTAAATACAAATCTAATAAACTTTCATGTTGGGACTTTCTTCTAAATCCATTATCTTCAAGCACTTTTCTAAGCTCAAAGTTTGAGGGTATTTAGGAGCAACTTGGTGGTGGTAGAAGTTCACTCAAAGAGGAAAACAAGGAGCTTTAGATCATCATCTAAGGTAAGAGGGAGATTAACCTCATCAACCATCTATGGTGGTGAGGAACGAATTGTGTGTGTATGTGTGAATAATCCATGTGAGGATTTATTCACTTATTGTGTAATTTTACTTGTCTGTATTTGATTGCTTTATTTGATTTATAGTTTTAAATAGCAAGCATGATACTTATCATGGTTGCTTATTAGTTATATGTGATGTATGATTTTGATAGTATGATGTTGATGTTGTGATTGATTATTGGATTGCTTATTGTGTTGTTCATAGTATGTATGAAATTGTTATGATAGAACTAGAATAATTGGTATATGTTGTATACGTGAATCACATGGAAAGGAAATGATTTTGGTTCCAAAGACCACTTAAGGCTCACGGCCTCTGAGCCCAAAATAGGGGTATCCAAGATGGAAATATTTATTTAATCAAGAACTTAATGGATTTTGAGAAAGAATATAAATGAAGTTTTAATATTGGAAAAGGAAAGAAATGTTGGGTTCAAAGCTCACAGTCACCTAGTCCATACTAGGGGAAATCAAGTCATTAATAATTTATTAATATCTGATTAAATTGATTTTTGTGACAAAGAAATGAAATAAGGATTTATAAAATGGAAATGGAAAGGAACAATTTTTATTATTGATAAAAGGATGATTTTTGGGAAATAGAAATGGAAAAGAAATTTTTAAAGGGTAATGTTGAGCTTTAAGGTATTTTATTCAAGAAAGAAATGGAAACAAGTTTTATTGTGAAACATCAAGCAAATTTTAGTTATGATTGTTGGAAATCAATTTTGAAAGTGATTTAGAATTGAAAGTATTTTATGTAAAAGGATTTTAATAAATGAAGTAGAAGGAATTTTTAGTAGATTAAGAATAATGCAGTTTTTATGGAAAACATCAGAAAATATTACGTAAATGAATTTTAATGGGAAAAATTATATTTAAGGTCCAAATTATATTTTAAACTTAGAAAGTTTTGAAAATGGAATTTAAAACGTTAAGAAATATTTGATACAGTGAAAAAAGTAGAAAAACCTTACGCATTTCAAAAACGTGGATTTTTTGAACTACGCAATTTAGAAAATGTTTAAATATTTTTATGCGATTGAGAAAACATGGAAAATGGTTACGCGATGTAAAAACATAACTAGATTGTTACGCAATTGTGAAAACATGATAAAACTATTACGCAATTGCGAAGATGCGATAAAAGTATTACATAATTGAGAATGACAGTAGTTGCTGTATGTAACACCCTTATGGGGATGTCACATTTAAAAAGAAAATAAAAGAAAATAAATAAAATCTACCCAAGTTGTAAAACATTTGATACATAATAATACGGGTTGTAAAATTCTTCCTGTTAAATAGAATATTATTAAATAAAATAACGCGAAAAACACAAAATCAATAGAGTAACATCACACATAATATACATAGCGTTTTAGTCATAAGTTATGCAAATAATTTACAACTAAAAATATTTAAACTGAAACAGTAAACAAAAGGAATAACAGTCTATATATACAAACGCAGACGCGCCCAAGTACACATCATAAATATTTAACCCTCTGAAGGATCACTCTCAGGAAGATCATCAGGAGATAAATATCCAGGATGCCTCGACTCTCGATGGAAACGAGACCGCGCAGTCGACGCGCTGCTAATCTCACTAGGCGCAGTGAACATACCACCCCAATAACGTCTAAGAGATAACGACAACTCCAAATGCAAAAACATCGTAGTCGTCATGACTGGCTCCCCCTCAAACTCATTACGTAGGGACACAGTCAACCGTCCCACGTAAGTCACCGAGTCTCTATCCTCACGCAGTCGCCAGGCTGTCGATCCCCCATGAAACTCAAGCTGCACAAAACCAAGGAATCCTGGCATCGCCATACTCAAACAATCAATCCAATGGATATGGATGATCGAATGGTTCTTGATCGTCGTACTGATCTTCGGCTTGCTGCTCCTCCTCTTCTTCAGGATACACACACTCAAGAGGCTGTTCCTCTTCCTCAAACTCTTTACCACATAAATTAAAAATACAACAACATATACAAGAAAGAGGTAAGACAATCTAAATCATCACAAACATGGTAAATAAGAAAACGACAATTACAACAGTTATACAATTCATGATATAACAACATAAACATAAATACAGTATAACACAAACACAATATAAGAATTAATATCAACATAGAATTAATATCAATATAGAAACAATGTAAAAATGTAATATCAACACAGATATAATATAAGAATTAATATCATAGATAAACATATATCCATACACAATATAAAATCACCGATAAGAATATAATAATGCACCATATATAAATAAATAGGCAATGTGACACAATCCTACTCCATGGAGCTACAAACATATAGATATCAGATAGAATGACCCGCAAAATCTATTAGTACCACGGCTACCGAACCAAACTATTGCGCTGTCTCACGTTGCGTCTATAGCCCCACGACACATGGCGTGGTGTAGTTCACGGTCTAACGTTGTGGCACTACAGGCAATGTACTATTAGACTTTACAAGATCTCGATTAAATATAGTGCGTGTCGAGTCCGTTAGTGTGTTTCCGTGTAACACGGCCCAGCGGAGCTACCAACTGTCTACATATGGAATACCGCACACTAAAGTCTCCAAGTCCATTCAAAATTGAACCACACTACAGTTATCGCACCGACAATACGATGTGATTCACATCGTTAATCAATCCACCAATTATTAACTAAATTGGCACAACTCAATATATGATCTTAAAATAGTTCCAATATTACCAAAATACCCTCAACGGTATAAAATATGCGTATTTACGCAAATGCCCTCAATAGCATATAAAAATTGCCCTCATGGCTTGCCCTCATGGCAAAAATATACAGTAAGTCCCACCAGACAAATACTGTTTCAAAGCCTGTTCGGGTTCACCACTTAGCCCGACAGCAAAATATCCAGTTTGATCAATCGCGTAGAAATTTTATCGCATTTTCACAATTCCGTCATTTTTACAAACGTTTTTAAATCCCGTAAATATATTTTTCTGTTTTTAAAATCGCGTAAGATTTTTAATACGTTTTCTCAATCGCGTAAGATTTTTAAATTATTTTCTTGTCTGAATTCCTTAAAAATTACTGTTTAAATAAACAAAAATAATATTTAATACGTTTAAACTACGTAGAATATTTTTCATACCGTATACTGTCTTTTGAACATCTTTTTCTATCTTACTTGTCCGTTTTAATAAAAATTAACAGTATTTTGTTTAGAAAATTATAATAATGGTTTTCTAATTTTTTCGTAAAATTTCTGTTTACTTAATTTTTGACCATATAATTTAACCCTTTTGAAAATCACTAACATGCTTCAAAATATAAGATGAGCCATATGTTAGGAATTTACAAAAGTTACTGTATTTCATTTCTAACAATAAAATCATTAGTTTTAATCTCTTAACTTAATTTTAATCAACTTGTTTCTTCAAAACTCATTGTAGAAAATTTCCCTTTAACATATATTACATCTCTTTGATTGAAACTAGTTTGGAATTGATTTTAGAAATCATGGATACTTGGTTTGACATGTTGGCCGAAACATATACTTGTGCTATTTGATCTCTAAATTCATTTTCCTTGATCTAAACAATTTTATATCTCATTACTTTTCCTAGGTTAATTAAATCACACTTTAAAAAAAATGAGAACATTTTGGTTCTCCATTTTGGTTAATGGCCGTGAGCCTCATTGGTGTGTTCTTTGGAACACTCATGCAATCCTTGGCATGTTGTTCACATCCTATAAATTATCATGCATTTCTAACATATACAATATTATCAAAGCTTGTAGACATGCAAATTTATACAAACATCAAATAGGAAAGCTATTAACAAACACACAAAAGAATCCTTATGGATTCTACAATCACATACAAATCTCCATCTTCTTACCACCACCCAAGGATGATAAGATTAAGTCTTCCTCTTACCTTAAATGAAGACAAACACTCTTTCACACCTTTTCTAGGGTTTCGGTTTTCTCCACCAAATCACCTAACAAGCTTAAACAAAATTCTACAAGTTATTAACCATAAAAGAAAGTTTAAACCATGGATAAATCATGGCTTAAAACTTTGAAAAAGAGTTTAGAAATGGAAAACAAGAAATTTCACCTTCTAGGTAAAATCTCCCAAGTAGGTTTTCAAGCTCCAAATGAAGGATTTTGCAAGAACTCTCAACTAGAGATGTTCTTAGAATTGTGTTTAGGTTTAGAAAACTTGGTTGGATAAAATTTTGAGTGGTTGGACAGTGAGCTAGGGTGTTTGGCCGAATAGCTTGAAAGAAAAACAACAATGGAGGTTGGTGTTCTTGGAAGAGAGAGAAGAGAGAAAATTGCATGAAAATGAAGTGAACTTTGGTCTTCCAAAAGCCAATGGCCGTAGACTTCAAGCCATGCAAGGTGTCCATTAGGTTGGCTCCATCCTAGCCTTAGAATGGATCAATGGTGAAGATTAATCCTTGTTCACCAAGCTTTGCTCTCATTGGTTCATTCTAGCCTTGTCACTTAACCTAATCACCATGCTTAGTCACTAGTTATGCCTAGTCATTAAGCTTAGTCACTAACCTAGTCATTAGCCTTGTCATTAGCTATCTGTTCTAGCTCAAAACGTTTACTGCTTTGCTAAACATGGGTCCTACAAGACATTTCCGGGTCTACTGCCATTTAATTATACTGACAAATAAAATAATATTATAATAATATAAAATTATTTTATTTTACAGTTAAATCCTAAAAATTAAAAGATTAACTACTGTCTCATTCAGAATTGGGTTTAGTAAGATCCCCCAGCTCTGAATAATTAAAAATAAGATTTCCCCAGCCTAGAAAATATTATTTTCCTGTCCTGGAGCAAATCACACAAAAAGTCCAAATAAAATCACAAACAGTAATATTAAACATTGTATCATATAGAAAATTTAAAAACAGTACATTTGGGACGTAATGGTCATTTTTCTATTTTTTTCCACCACGAAGCAAATCATTCAAAACACTCAAATAAAATTATAGACAGTAAAATATATCAGTATATCACACAGAAAAATTTAAAACAGTAGTTTGACAAAATTTTTATTTTACGGTCTCGAAGCTAAATATGTAAAACGACCAAATAAAATCATAGACTGTAATATATATTTGTATTTCATACAGAAAAACAAGAAACAGCAAAATAGGGACACAACGGTCTTTCACCCAAAAGTTTAAAAAACAGCAAACAGAACATTCGGGACATTTTTCCAAAAGTTGGGGTGTTACACTGTAGGGCTGACGTACTGGACCCAAGTGTATGAGTGGTATTATGCAATTGTATGAGCGATTATATAATATCATTGGTCTAATGGTATTAGACAATTGTATAGGCGGTTGTTTTAATATCATTAGGAATAGTCCAATGATTGTTTGTGTAATGCATTGAGTAATTATGTATCGAAAGGCTTTTATTGCCTAGGAGTGAATAAGAATTGAGTAGTGAGATCTATGATGGATCTTGGGAGACCGTGAGGCGTGGTGATTCATCTAGTGATCTTGTTATCACATTATACACCTTTAGCCATGAAAAATCGTTGTAAAGCATCACGAGCCTGACAAACACTATTCCTTTCGCATTCGGCGTAGACTGTCATTGAGGCTAGCAGATCTTCTAAGCCATTCATCTATGAAATTGTGTTTAGCTTCATGGAGTAGGAACTGGTGTATTATGCATATGCATGGTCAGTATACATATCATTGATATTTATAGTCGTAAAAATGTTGATATATATATTGTTATGATATGTGTTTATGGAAGTTATTTATTAATTGATAGTATGACTATATTTGCGATTTCTGCGATATTTATATTATCTGCTAAATATATCTGTAGAAGTATCTGTTGAATTATTTGCATTAAATTAACTGTTACTTGGTAATATGAATATACTTATTACTCTGTGTTTGAATGGCATTATTATCATTCGTACTGTTTCTCCACTGCCATACTGGTATGTGATGTAGGGGATCTCACCTCTTCATTGTTTTGTTATGTTTTATGTTTATGTTCTATTAAGATCGTGGTGGAGGCAAAGTAGAGATCTTCTTGGTTTTCGCTAGGGAGCAGTGCTATGAAGGTTTCATCGTTTGGCGTATCCATCTGGATGTGGACGTTTAGAGTTGTGTCAAGTCTGTTACCATGCTTTTGAGTGGGACCCGTCATAGGGTTAATACTATTTTCTTTTTGAGTATGTAAGTTCGAAATTATGTTTTGTCAAGAACAAGTATGATAATTAAATATTGTTAGATATTATGTGTCATAAGTAATGTGTTTTAATCAGTTTAATATGTTTTTGTATTACCTGTATTTTTGGAGAAAAGGAAAAGAACCTTTTATTTGGTAAATTTATGTTTTCAATGAAGGAAATTTTATAATTCATATTTTATAACATTAAATATTCTATAATGTAATTATAGTTTGGTAAGTTTGTAGTCTAAAATATAATGCCCTTCAGAGGGTGTTACAAATACCATACAAGGTATATTCATTGTTTCACAACATGATCATCAATTACATTTATCATTCATCACATTTTACCATAGCTTAATGCCTCATTTAACATTTTAATCATCATGGTGATCATTAATTTCTTACAAAGTATAAACATTGAAGCACATCTTATAAATATATCAATTTCCCAATCAATAAAGTCAAGGATCATATTACACCCTCATCACATCATTAATCAAATGATAATATGTCTCTTTACATCATTTAAGAACAACATGTAATACATTACGTAGAAAAATCTATCATATAAGGATCTAACACCCTTTTATCACATCATCCTAACTCAACCTTAGCCAAAAAGAGAGCAACACTTGGCTCATAAATCATTCAAGTTCACACTATCTCAAAACACCTCAATATTTGCCTCAAAAAGGCTGATTTTTAAGATTACACCAAATGTGCATCCTAACTTCAAACATTCTGAAATTTTATAGGCAAATAGCCTTACATGTTAGCTTTCAAATGCCACTAGAATCAGGTCATTCTGATATATATAGCTCAAGATATGCTACAACCACTATAGGCTGCCAAGATTGTGTTTTTCTATTTTGTGTTATTCGAATAACACAAAATACCTCCCTTGGAGCTCTCTATGGTGCTTTATCCGAATAACAATTGCCTTATTCGAATAAAGCATTGCAGAATAGCTTTTCTAGAGCAGGAAACAGTCGTGTTTCATGTTCTATTAATTCTCCTATCATATCCCAATCCTCAAACATTGATTCTAAGTGATTTTCAAACTCAACTAAGGTCCCTAATCTCATAGCAACCTTAATACAAACTCTCATCTCATCTAACATGGATTTATGATCAAATCACAACCTCAAATACCATCTCTCAACTCCTAACTCAAGGTGTTTTCATGGATTTTCTTATGATCAAAACCCACAACCATATATAGACAAACTCATTACAAGTCCTATCTCAAGTTTTGAATGAGTTCATCTAACTCAAACCCTTAAGAAACTCCTAGAAACCTATCCTTTATACCAAGCAAGCAAAACTCATGCATCCATAGATATAGAAAAGGAAGAAACTAGGTTAGCAAATACCCCTACCTCAAACTTGAAGATAACCTTCCATTCTTGTTTTGGTTCTTCCTCTTTCACTTTTTCCTCATCTTCCCTCTTTCCCTTTTCTTCCTCTGTTTCTTTTTCTTTTCTCTTTCTTTTCTCTTTCTCATTCTCTGCCTTCTGTAGCCGTAGAAGAAGATTGAATAAAAGAAGTCAAAAGACTTCTTAAAGGATAACTATCATAATTATCTAATATTTTCGTTTCTATTAGGAACACTTAAATTATACCAATTCAAGTTTCCTAACTTGCAACAACCTTAGAATAAATTATAAGATCCATCAAAATTCTTGTTTGATCATTTTCATTATTTTCCATATCTGCTGTGACCCAATCGGTACTTAAATACTCAATCGGTATCCTTAAAAATACCCAACTGACTCTGTTTACCCTAAAAATTTAACCACATCCTCTTTCACACATTTATGACCTAGAAATGAATTTTTCATATTTATTTCCTTTAATTTAGCATTTATGCTATTTTTCTGAGTTAAATTATCTATTTTGCATGTTCTGTGTTGCGGTAAAGTGTCTAAATTAACTCAAAATGTCACAAAATTTAGCAGACATGTTAAACAAGTATTAAGCTACCTTTGTAACCTTATACAAGCCTAACATGTGTGAAAAGAGAATGTTACACAATGACATGCTCTTTATATGCTACTTTTTGTTTGAGAATGTCACCATAACCTATGCCAGATGCATCAATTTCAACAAATTTGAAAGCTTAAGGATTGGGAAGATAAAGGCGTGGAAGATCCCTTATCTGTGCTTTAACCTGTTTGACAATACATGTATGAATATCTAACCAAAGAGGAGGATTAGACTTCAAACGATCATGCAGAGGTTTAATAAGGTTACTAAGTTAAGGAAAGAAATCAGCGACATAATTTAAACAACCAAGAAAACATTGTAATTGATTTTTGTCAATAATTTGATTTGAGAATTTGTCAGCAAATTCAATAACCCGATTGATAGGATTAATAATTCCTTGATCAATGTTATGGCTGAGGAACCTAATCTGGGTTTAGAAAAGATTAATCCTAGTCTTAGACACAGCAAGACCATTTCTTTTGATTACACCAATAAAAATATTAATGTGTTTGAAGTGTTGATCAATGGATTGAGAAAATATTAACACACTATCAATATAGACAATGGTGAAGTTTGAGTATGGATTGAAGATTTCTTTCATGATCCTTTGAAACTCAGAAGGAGCATTCTTAAGACCAAAGGGCATTACATTCTATTCGTATTGCCCAAAAGGTATAGTGAAAGCCATCTTGTAGCAATCACTTTCCTTGATTTGGATTTTCCAAAATCCCGATTTCATGTCGAATTTTGAAAAGATTTTAGCTGAATGCAGCCTTTTAAGAAGATCTTTTTGGTTTGGAATTGGATACCAAATCCATTGAAGGGCTTGATTGAGAGGTTTTAGTTAATAACCAAATAAGGCGTACCTCTTTCGATTTTAACTTGTTTATTGACATAGATGGCAGAGCATGACCAAGGGCTTTTGTTCTTTTTGATGAGACCTTTAGACAGAAGATCCTTGATCTCAGATTGACAATAGTTAAGGAGCTTATGACTCATTTGGAAGGGTCTAGCTTTGGTTAGGATTTGTCTTTCATTGAAATCTTTCTCATAAGGAAGATCCACCATATGTTTCTTCCATTCCCAGAAAGTGTTTGGAAGATCAAAATAGATAGAACTCTAAATCTGCTCATGAAGAGATTGAATTTTATGTTTGATGTAAGGTTGATTTAGTTGGGATTCAATGTTTTTATAAGAAATTTCTTCCTTAAGGTAATTGATTTGCTTTTGTTTATATTGAATTAAATTCAAATCTCTGATTATTGGTTTCTTAAGAAACTGGAAGGTGATTGTTTTCCCTATATATAGGGTGGTAATCCCTTCATTTGTAATATGTAAGGGAAAGAGCGACCTGATAAAAGGTGTTCCTAAGATTACTTCATTGAGTAAACCGCCACTTCAGTCTCTGAAATTGTATACACCGGTCACATTCGTCCCTGAAATATAGAAAGCTCCACTTTTGTCCATGAAACACTAATCTGTATGCTTAGTTTGATTCTTAAAACCCTGTCACATTAGTCCCTCATAAGGACCAAACTAACCGTACAGATTGATGTTTTAGGGACTAAAGTAGAGTTTTCCATATTTCAAGGACGAATATGACCAGTGCATACAATTTCAGGGACCAAAGTGGAGGATTACTCTACTTTATTCTTAAGATTTTTGACTAAGAGAAAAGAAGTTTCCACCTGGAAACCTTGGTTTTCTATGATTGCAGAAGAAAGTTTGAATTTGATTTTTAGCTTAAAACTACTGGCAGTACTTAGACGTTCAGAAGTTTTTTCAAAATACCTTGTTGGGACCATTCCCTCCAAGATACAATTTGAATCTGCTCCTGTATCGAATAACACTACAGTGTTAAAGACAAAATCATCTATTCTGATACTGATATTAATAAAGAATTTCTGGATTTTTAGTTTACTAATGAGATGGCAGAAATCTTCATCATCAGAATTTAAGTCTTGATTCACTAAAGTCTTTTCTTTATCTGACTCCGATGATTCACTGATTGGACTATCCTGTAATTAGGATAGAATGATTTGATGAAGTTGTTGCTGATCTTTAAGATCTTTAACTTCCAACTTGAGACTATGAATCTCTTGTTGAAGATCTTGGATTGCTATAGGTTTCTTAAAGGACTATTTTTCAAGTGTTTCAGTTAAATCAAATTTATTTTTAACGATTGGATCCTTAAAGGCTTTAGAAGAACTTGGCTCTAAAATAGATTTGAGTTTTTCAAGATAGACTTTCCTATCTTCAAGTTCAGGAATAGAATTGATTGCTTCGAACAGCAAATCTTATTCTTTGGTTAAGACATTACATTCTGGAGAGTCTGATTCCTCATCAGTAATATCATCATTTTGGATTTGATTAAGATCTTCAGAAGATTCTCTTTCAGAATCCTCTTCAGAAGATTCTACTAAAAGATTATTAATTTGTTCTTCAATTGAAGGTTCAAGATTTAAAGATTTTATCTTGCCTTTAAGCCTACAGAATTTACTAATATGGCCTGGTTTTCCGCAAGTGTAACAGATTATAGGATTCTTTGGAACCTTGATATTGTCTATTGGAGGTTTAGACTTAAATTCTTCCCAAAATCTTCTGGCTTTAGTACTAGCTTTATTTTTATAGTACATAGTTTTTTAGACTTGTTTATGTTTAGGTTTTGGCTTCCTCTTTGCATAAGGAAGATCGAATTGTTCACAGAAACTTCCCAAGTCCCGCTTTGTTTGAGCCTTTTCTCTGGCAAGTTGAGCTTGAATTTTATCATTTTGACAAATTTTTAGGGCTACCTTTTGGATGAAAGCTATGAGTTGACCATAACTTAATTATTCATAAGGGATTTCTCCATTAAGGGATTGACTTCTTATCTTATCTCTGACTTTATCACCTAAGGATTTTGGAAGACCAACTAAGAATTTTTCCTTCCAGAAAGCCTATTGACTATCCTCTCTGGAGTATACCATAGTCAGGAAGGTGTCTCTATAACACCTAAAGTCTACTAAGGTTTTGCATTTTAAGTTTGAAAGGAGTTTGGCTGACCTATCTTTCCATAGGGAAGGATCTCCAATGAAATGTTGAACGATTATAAAGATTAATGTGTTTACAGCATCAGGGATTGGCTCCCCGTCGCTGATGATTGGCATGCCTTCAGCATCAGTTTTGATTGCAGTTTGGATATCAGTTTTTTTATCATTAGTGAGAAAGTGATCCCACCAACCTTTAAGTTGACCTGAAAATCCTGAAACTAAAACTTACTTGATTGCTTGATCAGAACAGTCATAAAATGTTTGATTTGCAGTTGATACCATTGTCATGTGTTGGAGAATGTTGAGAATCACATACTCAGTTTTTCCATCTATGTTCCACTCATAGACATTGTTTGCACTAAAAGATATAAAGTTTGGATCTCTTTCCTCAAGCAACAGATCAGGAGCTATCTCTATTTGGTAATAGAGTTTGACTAACCACTTTAAGGGTTTGACTAACCACTGGTTAACCTTAATTAAAGAACTAGTATAAGATTGACTACCTAATTCAGACTGTGAATCAGATTGTTTGATAGTATTGATTATTAAAGATCTTTTATCTTTGTCTTGGGGTTTAGATGAAGATTTAAATTCTTCAGGTGTATCAGGTGTGATAAGATTTAATCTTTGAACTAACTCACTAGCAAGTTCAGAGTTTGGTATATTAGGTTTGGGATCATATTTCTTAAGAAGTTTAAGATTCTCTCTAAGTTGTTTAGAAACTCTAAATGGTTTAAAGATTGGTTTATCAGTTAAAGATTTAACTATTGGTTCATCAGTCTTAGTTCCTGAGATTGAAGGTTTATCTATATGAGTTTTACCCTTCAAATTTTTACCTATAAGGTTTTCTACTATGAGTTGAAGATATTTGTTTGTATAAATTGATTGGTTCATCATCTATCCTTGACTTAGAGAGAGCTGCGACAACTGGATTATTGTATTGATCTTTTTTATCAAGATAAAACTAATTAGAAAGAGGTAGTTCAGATATGACTATCTCACAATCTTTGCGATGCCAGACAGTAAGGACATTGATTGAATAATCTTCGTTTAATCCTATACTCCAAGGATATTCGATTTCATTCCTAATTAAGTAAGCATGAAACCAATTGAAGAATGGGACGTTTTGTCTAACAT
This sequence comes from Ormosia emarginata, assembly GCA_029884605.1. Lineage (NCBI taxonomy): Eukaryota > Viridiplantae > Streptophyta > Magnoliopsida > Fabales > Fabaceae > Ormosia > Ormosia emarginata. The sequence continues at coordinate 3,885,940 of JAQQTP010000023.1, forward strand.
TTCAGATAAATGAATACCATTTTTCCTGGATTTCAGTTCTGATTGGACCCTTCTTATAATTATCAAAAAACCACTTCCTTTGCGGAGTCCATCCTGCGGAATAGAAGTCTTTCCTAAGGGTTTCTTTATCTATGATGAATTTACTAATCATGGACATCATGCATAGAGGAGTAAGTGGGGGATGGGATTGATCTAAGGTAGTCATCGTCTTCCGGTTAGTAAGTCAGCCTAGGAAGAGTTAACGATATGTCCAACCCTTGCAGCCAAATTGTTGGTTGAATAGATTGAGTAGAAGAGAAAGATCTCCTAGAAGAAACAAATCTACAGTCCCCAGTACTAGACCTAACGGATCTAGAAGAACTAAAGGATCTCCTTCTGTCAAAAGTTATTTCCACTCGTCCAGAATGGTCTTGTTTGATTTCCTGAATTTTAGGTGCTTCTTTAGGTAGAATTGAGCCGAAGGTGCCGCATCATCCATGACTTATTTTTCAAGGAGGACTATGTCTTCCCACTGGATTGTTTTAGGGACAATTATGTTGGCCTTAGTTATGTTAGTTAGGAAAAGTGTTGTTACACCCTTATCTTTTGGTTTTAAGACGTTTGAGTTAAACAAATTCATTACTTTGTATTGAATCCTATAGATTAACGCTAAAGGGATAGATTCAGGCTTCATGTCTAAGCCACAGACTTTTAGGTTTAAGAATAATGTATCCGTTATGTTTTTGTCTTTTAAGCTAACTGTTCTATCAGGATAACAATTAAAATAGATTGGACCATGACCTAAACTAGTTTCTATGGTTCCTAGTAAAGAATGATGAAATTGATTATGTCTTACGTCTCTTAAACAAAGTAAAACAGATGCATTAAGACCTTCTCCGATTAAAGGTTTGATTACTACCTGGACATAACCAATGTGTAGATAGTTGTATTTTTGGGCTCGACCCTTGAGGGTTTCTTCGAAGAGAAGATAAAACTCCTCATCACTTTGCCCGATTGCAATTTGTTTCTCTATAGTCTTGATTATGTAATTAGAACTCCTAAAGAATTTTCCTTCTGGTTTGTAGAGTTTGTTTGACGGAATCCTAGGTAAAACCCATTCATCTATGTTTTGGTTAATATTTTCGAATGAAATTTCTTCATTAAAAATATTTAAAGATTTTTTAGTTTGATCTTCAGAAAGAGAAGAAAAAGATGGATTGGATGATTTAAAAGAAAATCGAGAAGAAAAGGAGCGCAACATAATGACAGAAAATAGAATAAGAGCATTAAGGACAAAATATTAAAAGACAAGAAAATAAAAGAACTAAGCAAATATGATCTTTAACCCCCGATATCATCACCATCATTTAGATCCATAGACTTATAAAGATTGGACTAAGTAAATTTTATCTCTTGAACTTAGATCTTAAGATTATCAACTAATTATCCTTCTTTGATTTAGATCTGAACTTATTTTATCTACTAAACTGTATTTTAAGATTTTACTATGGTTATATCATTTCTAGATTCATAGTCATTGCATACATTTACTAGATCTTGGCCAAGGTCACCATTATGGCCAAACTCTCACTATCTGTGGTGACATCGTCAAATTAGACTTATTGCCTCCTCTAGGACTTACTGCTACAGCCCCATAATATAGATCCAACACGAGCATTATATACCATCCAGTCCAAGAAAAGGTAACATTAAACTGCATACTTTTCAGATATAGTTATGATAGTTCAATATTAACATGTTACAATACAGTTCAGAGAGATAATAACAATTTCAGATAAAGATCAAAGAAACATAATAACAATATAACTTTAACATCAAGTTCAATAAGATAAAAACAACTTAGGTGCAACCATTATATTCCTACTTCCACATTAGGCTCTGATATTAGAGTGCAAGGTGAAGATCATGAGAAAAGGCTGAAGGGGAGAAGGATAGAGAGAAGTAGGAAGTAGGAATTGTTAATGTTATAACTAAAGGATTCTGCTTGAAGTGTTTATATCAGAGCCATTACCTATGGGATCAATTTCTGTTGCTAAATCTGAAATACAAATTTTATTTAATAATTAGCTACAAAATAGCTACAATTTAGCTACAAAATTTAGCTAGAAAAATTAATTTCGTAGCTAAGCCATAGCTAAATTAGCTACAAATTAACTATTAAATATTTTCGTAGCTAAATAATAATAAAAAAAATCACTCCTCTCCCCTGAACCACCCAACAGCCCTGCCCTCCTACTTTCCCAAATCTTAAATTCTCTAACCCACCTCGTCTTCTCTCACTTCAGCCACCAAACTCGCTTTCCCCACCCACCTCGTCTTCTCTCTATTTAGCCACCTAACCGGTGCCCCCACCTACCTCGTCTTCATCTATTCAGCCACCTAACCTACACCCCTACTCACCTTGTCTTCTATCCGTTCAGCCACCCAACCCGTGCCCCACTCCCTTCCCCTCATTCCCTCGCACCGGCCACCAGACCAACCTCAACCTGCACAAAACACTTTTCCCCTCTTCTCTTTTTGTTGCAACAACTTGTGCCCACCCCACCACCTAAACCTTATCTTCCTTATCTTCCTGTGCCTCTGTAAACCCTACCCTACCTCTATCGCTCTCTCTCTTAACCACCATCCAAACTCGCAACAAAACCCAACCCACTCTCTTCTTCCACCGCAACCTTCATCCCACCACTCCAACCCGCATCCACACCCAACCCAAACCCAAACCCAAACCCACGGAAAACCCCAACCTACCTCCTCCCAGCCACCTAACCCATGCTCTATCTGTGACACATGGGGCCGACGAGGGCGGGGAGTGGTCACCAGTGCAAAAAGATGAAGCATGGACAAGGAGCTGCTCTTAGCAAGCTTCTAGGCAAAGGGACACATGAATGATCTGAATACACACCGGAATGAGAGAGATTCAGAGACTATGTAGGTATGAGACTGCATAGTTGAGGATGGCTTAAAGGAATTGATTAGCACCACCCATATCAACAAGATGCATCTTCTTTTTGGGAGCTAAGAACATAAGTACTCCATGGTTAAGCATGCTTGACTTGGAGCACTTGTGTGATGGGTGACCTCCTGCGAAGTTTCCTAGGAAGTGTGTGAGAAGTTTCCTAGGATGTGTGTGAGTGAGGACAAAACACACTGAAAAGACCCGTGTTGATTTATGGGGACACTCATTAATCCTGCAGGCAATCCCGGGGCGTTACAAATGGCATCAGAGCGGGACCTCTCCTAGTATGGTGTGGTTCAGGGATGAACTATACGGAAGCTGGTGGGCATGTGACACTCGGGGCCGATGAGGATGGGGAGTGGTCGCCGGTGCAAAAAGATGAAGCACGAACAAGAAGCGGCTCTTGGCAGGCTTCTAGGCGAAGAGACACATGAATGAACTGAATACACACTAGAATGAGAGGGATTCAAAGACTATGTAGGTATGAGACTGCATAGTTGAGGATGACTTAAAGGAATTGATTAACACTACCCATATCAACAAGATGCATTTTCTTTTCGGGATCCAAGAACATAAGTACTCCATAGTTAAGCATGCTTGACTTAGAGCACTTGTGGGATAGGTGACCTCCTGGGAAGTTTCCTAGGATGCATGTGAGTGAGAACAAAACACGCTGAAAAGACCCGTGTTGATTTGTGGGGACACTCATCAATCCTGCAGGTAGTCCCGGGACGTTACACCATCCCCCTTGTCTTCTCTATTTGGAAGTTTGGTGCCCAAGGTCAGCCTTTAAATTTTCAATTTGTTAGCCTTCAAATCTTCGTCTCAGCTGCTCCGGCCACTAACCACCGCCTCTCCGTTGCAGCACCTCTCTGTTGTAGCTCTTCGATCTTGGTAAGATTTTGGTACATCTCAAGATTAATTTATATTCACATTCTCTATGTAGGTTCCTTTATCATTTGAAAGTATATTCTGGTATTGACAAAAATCTAAAACTATATTCCAGTAGATTTTCATGCTTTATCCATCAAATTCAAAGGGGGAAGAGAGTGTGTGTTCTGTATATACATTTGGTACACTTAGTCTATCTGCCTCTTTGGATCCTTGGAGACTGATCCAACTATTAAAATGTGACCATAAATCAGTTAAATGGTTATGACTGAGTTTGGAACCAACATTTTGTTTTTCGATGCATTGACTTTCTTTTTATATTTGACCAGATTCTTGACAATTATGATCATTGGGCCCATCCAATCCTTGCTGACTGACTAGCAAAGGATATCTGATGGCATTTTTGAAATGCACAATGATGCTGTATCTGAATATTGTATAGTTTTTTATGCCTCTGGTTGGATAGATGATATATATGTTATGTTTTTAAGTTCCATTTTGTGCTTGAGCTTTTTCCTGACCTTCCATTTTTTTCCTTACTTACTGATATAACTAGAAGTATAACAAACTAGAAATTTTGTTTAAAAGGATGTAGGACATAGCATAGAAACTCGAAGGGTTTGTTCCATGGACTTCACGATTGTAAATTTTTGGACTTCGGACTCTTTCTACAATTTTCTGGTTTATGGATTGATAAACTGAAATTTTGGTTGATTGGGGTTAAGGTTTGAACCCCTATGTGATGGGATGATGATGGTGTATGCTTTTCTTCTTGATTATGATATAAAGATCTTAACTTGAACATAAAAAAGTGTGGTCTTTTTATTGTAAAAAGAAATTGAGTTTTAGAGTTAAATGTTTGGCTTGATGATGATGGATGTGATGTATGTCTTCTTTTGCTTTTAGATCACCGAAATTTCAAGGAACCAAATTTTAGTTTCCATTTTGTGATGCTTTGTAATGGACTGAAAGTTTAATTTTCTAGGTTAGCTTCCTCATCAAAAACGTGAATTTTCTTGGATGGTTATCTTGATGATTAATTTCCTAAGGGCTGCAGTTTTCAGTAAGGAAATATAATCCTCCATGATTTTGTTTTTGATCCAAGATACCTTATCAAAACTATCCTCATTGGTTAAAGTTGCTATTTTAAATTGATTAAAATGATTCACTATGATTCTATTTTTAATCATCTTATCAATTTGGTTAAGGTTGCTATTTTAGATTGGTTAAAATGATTCACTATGATTCTGTTTTTAATTATCTTATCAATTCTGTCAAAGTTAGTAGTAGTTGCTATTTTAATTTAATTAACATGGTTTTTCATAGATTTTGTTTCAATTTTCATATTAAAATGTGTCCAAAATAGTCAAGTAAGTCATGATTCCATTGGAGGCCTTGAATGTGCATCTGTCATGCAGCTTTATTGTTTCTTGACTATGATTCACTATGATTCACCATGGATTTTGTTTCTTTGTGATCTACATATGCATAGTTATGTCATGAACTAAACTGTAGTTTTGGACTATTTTGGGACTCTTATTTATACTATGTAATTCTTATAATTGTATATTGTTGACAATTTAGTTTATTTTTTGTAGCATTCTTTGTCATATATTTGATGTAAGGGGTAAATTGTATTGGTGAGCGAAGCCTTAGTTTCCCATTTGAGATTCAATATTAGTGACATATGTACTTTTTGAAGGTATTGCTCATTGTATTGAATCTTGAATTGTCCAAGTTGGACAGTTTAGGAAGAAACTTTTCCTTCACTTAATTATAGTTACTCTTTAAATCTCATATCATATACTTGATGAAATTTTGTTGTGCACATTTCCTTTTGTTCTCTGGGTGCACACTTGATCGTGGTAGATGTCACCACTTTCTAGCTGTGCACTTGGAGACCAACGGGAAATGTTGCTGAAATTTCATTAAGTATATGATGTATGATTTTTGTGAGTACTATCAACCAAATGTTGAAAAAGCGTCTTCTCAAATGGGATAGGGTCATACCATGTTAAGAGAGACGATGATTTTAGAAATATAGTTCTAATATGTTAAATCAACTTCAACAATCATAAAACCTGATCGAAGTTAGATGTTATGAAGAAATGATCACACTGGCCTTGTAAGTGAAGAATTCAATAATGGAGTTGATGATTTCATTAAGGTAGCCAAAGGAGACCCGATGGTTTCTGATGCATTAAGTTGCATTCCTTGTCCATGAGCAGAATGTAAAAACTATGTTAGGATGGAGTCATTTTTCGTAGAGAACCATCTGTATAAGTATGGATTTGTGGAGGGTTATGTAAATTGAACCATTCATGGTGAGGATAGATGAGGGGATAATGGTTTAGCATCTATTGTCTGTAACACCTTGAATTTCATTTTTTCTGAATATATATATGTTTTGTAATTTTTTGGAATTTTGTTAATTTTTGTGAAATTTTATGAGTTTTTGATTATTTTAATATTATTTTGGGCTATGTGTGGGACCTGGGACAGGCTCGAAAAAATAAAATAAAAATTCGAGGCCAGAAAATTTTGGATTGTTGATTCGGGGCCGAGGGAGCTTACTAAACCCAAAACTAGAAACAGTTTTTGAAATTTTCTTTTACAATGAGTTTACTTTATCTTATTATCCATTAAGTAACGCTATTATCCATTGGACAATAACCACTGAGTGATACGTTGTAGCTTCTGTCCATTGGACAATAGCTACCGATAAATATCTTTCTTGAAAATATCTCGTTGGATGATTCTAGAAAGTGGCGAGTCATGAGCCTAGTCATCGAGTACTTGAGTACTTGCTTTACATGTAGACCAATGAGGAGCTAGTCAATAATTGCGGCTGTGACTCGCATCCAGTGACTCACCATAAAGAACCAATAGGAAGAAAGCTTAATGATGAAGTAGAGACACCTTGCGACCCTATATGTTATGATCTAGAAGCTTGTAGAACAAGAGAAAATTTTGGTACATTCTATTATCTATTGGACAATAGACACTGACTTTATAAGCAGTAATTATTATCCATTGGTTAATATATACTAAAAAATATCTTGGAGCTAATCATGAGTAATCATGACAAGCTTTATGTTTGAACTAATAGGAGAGCATGCTTGCTAGCTAAGTTGTTGAAAAGTCAACAATAGTGACTTATTTTTGGTGGACCAATGGAGAGGATTTCTTGGTGGCTAAACTTGGAGGAAGTAGAAGAGAAGTTGGATACTCTTTCTTGAAAAATATCTTTTGTAAATATCTTCTTGATAAATATCTTGGTAAAATATCTTCTTGAAAATATCTTGATTAAATATCTTAGTTAGATATTTTGGTTAGATATTTGGGTTAGATATTTTGATTAGATATTTTTGGTTAGATATTTTGGTTAAGAAAATATCTTGCTTAGCTAAATATCTTGATCAAAACATCTTAAGTTTTTATGTTTTTCATGAAGCTTATAAGTAGGAGGGCTTTATTTTATTTCCACTCTTGTTCATTCATATCACACCTTCATAAAAGCTCTCACCTTTTTCTCTCTCAAAACCCATGGCCAACACTATTTAAAAGACCAAATCTTACACTTAGTTCATCTTTCATTCATTTCTATCCAAGAATCCAAAAACTATATACCAAACTCTCTCACTTTCATGAACATCTCTCTCACCCTTTCCTTTCCAATAACTCACGGCCAAGCTAGCCTTGAATGCTAAGTCTGTGACATAGATTATTCCTTACCTTCTTGTCATAAACCAAGAAGCCAAATACAAGAATTCCTTCACCTTTTCTCTCCATAGACTCCATGACCAAATCATCCATCTTCAGATACTTTTTCCAATGCTCAAGTTTAAGGGTTTTTAGGTGAAGTTCTTGATCATCTTTTCTAAAATTCATTTCAAAGTTCTAAACCATGATTTGAATCCATAGTCATCTTAGTTATGCCTTAGATATTAATATATGTATGTTGTTTTGTTTTAAGGAGCAACTTGGTGGTGGTAGAAGTTTACTCAAAGAAGATAACAAGGAGCTTTATATCATCATCTAAGGTAAGAGGGAGATTAACCTCTTCAACCATCTATAATGGTGAGGAACGAATTGTGTGTGTATGAGTGAATAATCCATGTGAGGATTTATGTGATTTATGTAATTTTACTTATTTGTGTTTGATTGCTTTATGTGATTTATAGTTTTAATAGTATGCATGATATTTATTATGGTTGCTTATTAGCTATATGTGATGTATGATTTTGATAGTATGATGTTGATGTTGTGATTGATTATTGGCTGCTTATTGTGATGTTTATAGTATGTATGAAATTGTTATGATAGAACTAGGTTAATTGATATATGTTGTATAAGTGAATCACATGGAAAGAAAATGATTTTGGTTCCAAAGACCACTTGAGGCTCACGACCTTTAAAGCCCAAAATAGGGGTTTCCAAGACAGAAATATTTATTTAATGGTGAACTTAATAATTTTGTAACAAGAATATGAATAAAGTTTTAATATTGGAAAAAAGAAAGAAATTTTGGGTTCAAAGAACCCTTGTGGCTCACGACCACCTAGTCCATATTAGGGGAAATCAAGTCATTAATATTTTATTAATTACGGATTAAATTAATTTTTGTGACAAAGAAATGAAATAAGGATTTATAAAATGGAAATGGAAAGGAACAATTTTTATTATTGATAAAGGGATGATTTTTTTGGGAAATAGAAATGGAAAAGGAATTTTTTAAAAGAGTAATGTTGAGATTTAAAGTATTTATTTCAAGAAAGAAATGGAAACAAGTTTTATTGTGGAACATAAAGTAAATTTTAGTTATGATTGTTGGAAATCAATTTTGAAAGTGATTTAGAACTTAAAGTATTTTATTTAAGAGAGTTCTAGTAAAGGAAATAGAAGGAATTTTTTTTGTAGATTAAGAATAATGCAGTTGTTATGGAAAACGTCAGAAAATATTACGTAAAGGAATTTTAATGGGAGAAACTGGATTTAAGGTCCAAATTCTATTTTTAAACTTAGAAAGTTTGAAATTGAATTTAGAATGTTAAGAAATATTTTACACGCTGAAAAACAGTAGAAAAACCTTACGCATTTCAAAAATAATGATTTTTGAGCCACACGATTTAAAAATATTTAAATATTTTTATGCGATTCAGAAAAATAGCAAAATGCTGTCGGGCCGACGAATGGGACCCAAGAACGTCAGATGGACAATTTAGTCAGACATAGCTTGTTTTCATGAAAAACCACATTGTTAATAATTGTTGAGTTATTAAAAGTCATTTGATCATACATCATGGAAGTCATGAGAATTTGTCAAGGCGGTATGCCTAGGAGATTGAATTTACACCTTAGTGCGGGTGAGATTTGTGTAGTGAAGGTCTATGATGGATCTTGGGGACGTCGGGGTGCGGAATGCCATTAGTGGCCAGTTGATTGCTCAACTGCGTCATGGTATCTGATGCAAACATACCGACTATCTCGACGAGACACTATGCCTATTCGTGATCTGGTGAAGAGTGTCTTGTATAAGCTATGATGCGTACGCTGAACTTGTTTTAGCACTTAATTTTGAGGCTGACGATATGCAGACATGTACTTCTTAATCATTCTCTCGGATTTGTGTCTTTACTCCACGGAGTAAGAATTGGTGCATTGTGCATATGCATGGTTAGTATACATATCATTGATATTTATAGTCGCAGTAATGCTTATATTTGTATTGTTGTGATATGTGTTTATGGAAGTTATTTATTAATTAATAGTATAACTATATCTGTGATTTCTGTGATATTTATAATATTTGTTAAATATATTTATAGAAGTATCTATTAAATTATATGTATTAAATTATCTGTTACTTGATAAACATGAATATACTTGTTACTCTGTGATTGAATGGCATTATTGTCATTCGTACTGTTTCTCCACTGCCATGCTGGTATGTGATTTAGGGGATCTCACCTCTTCATTGTCTTGTTATGTTTTATGTTTATGTTCTATTAAGATCGTGGTGGATGCGAAGCGGAGATCTTCTTGGTTTTTGCTAGGAAGCAATGCTGTGAAGGTTTCGTCGTTTGGTGTATCCATCTGGATCTGGACGTTTAGAGTTATGTCAAGTCTGTTACTGTGTTATTGAGTGGGACCCGTCATAGGGTTACTATTGTTTTCTTTTTGGAGTATGTAAGTTCGAAATATGTTTTGTCAAGAACAAGTATAATATAGTTATTTTAATGTTGTTGGATATTATGTGCCATAAGTAATGTGTTTTAATCAATTCAACATATTTTTGTAATACTTATACTCTTGGTAAATTTATATTATCAGCGTTAAGGAATTTAAAATTCGTGACTTTCATTATTAAATCCTTTTGATGTAGTTTTAGTTTTCTTTTGGTTATCTGAAAATGTGACACCCAAAGGAGGGTGTTACATTGTCCATGATGAAGAAGTGGAGACTAGGAATCTATATATGGATATGGTTATGGATGCCACGGGTGATATATTAAATCCAAATGGTCAAGATTTGGGAGAGGATATGAATTCATCGACTTCAAAGTTTTATGATTTGTTGAGAGACACTGACAAACCTTTATGGGATGGTTGCCATAAGCACACCAAATTGTCAATTGTAACTCAACTCTTGAATCTGAAGTCAGAGTTCAACATGAGTGAGAGTTGTTATAATCGAATGATCGTCATAATTAAGAGCATGCTTCTAGAATCAGAAAGGTTACCTGAAAATTATTGCAGATTGAAGAGAATGGTTAATGATTTGGGATTAGGATATGAGAAGATAGATGCATGTCCTAATCATTACATGTTGTATTATGGAGAGTACATGGACAAGAGTGTTTACTCAGTGTTCTTAGTATGCGGACGGACACCAACGATTCAAACTGAAGGTGGGAAGTTCTAAAAATCAGAAGGATGTGCCATTCTTAGTGTTACGATATTTTCCTATTATTCCGAGTCTCCAACGTCTGTTTATATCCAAAAAGAATGCACAATATACGCATTGGCATACGGATGGAGTGCGTCAAGATAAATCAGTTATCATGCATCTAGCTGACGCTGAGGCTTGGAAACATTTTGACGTCATCCATTCGACATTGGCGCTAGAAACTCGAAATGTTAGGCTTGGCCTTTGCACAAATGGTTTTAATCCATTCAGTGGTTCAGCTACTCCATACTCATGGTGGCCTGTTTTTGTCACTCCATAGTAGCCCCTTGACCACTGGTGACCTATCAACTGCTGTCTCATCCTCCACTAATGTCCCTATCCCACCCCCCACTGTCGATGTCTTTGTCCCGCCCCCCACTGTGCCTCCAACTAGCAACCTAATTTCCATGCCTTCAAGTGGAGCATCCCAAACAGAAACTGATAGAAGGCCAACTATATCTGTGGAGGACGTCTCTCAATTGTGAGTAATAGTGAATGTCATATTTTATTACATGTATTTTACTTTTAGATAATTAACATATCATGGACTTGTAGAAGGAGGTTTGTCCTACAGTATGTGACCCATGAGATTATTGCCACCGTGATCACGTGGATGCCCATAGCAGCTGAAAAATGGAAAAATTATCCTATTAACATGAATGATGAACTATTTCAGGATTTTATGGTAAATAATTATGTTTTTAGCCTCGTTATATTATACAATCATCTATCTACAAAAATATACTAACATGGCTTTGTGTTAGAATAAAAATCGATTTACATCAGATTATGATCTTTGTATGGCAAGAACTGTTTGGGACAGAACATGCATGAACCGTTATTTAGATGATTCGAAGAATCATAGAAAGACAATCATGAAAAAGTTGGGGACATCAAACATGGCCGACCTTAAGGTCCATGGGCCCCCAGCTTTGAAGGCAGAAAGGTGGGATGGCCTAGTTGACATATGGTTAACACCAAAGTGGCAAAAAAAGTCTGTTACTGGTCAAAGCAACAGAGCGGCCATGCCTGATGCTATACTGCACACTGTAGGCTCAATAAGCTTCGAGCAACATAAGAAGAATATGGTAATATAGAATTTCTTATGTGTTTGTTGTAACATCCTAATAATTCTATCTTATACTATTGTATAATTATAGTACTAGTGAGTTAAGGTTTTAGCAGCTTGTATAGTTTGTGTTATAACTTTGGCTGTATGAATCTAAATTGCATGAGGTTGATCCCATTTTATAAATAAGACATAATGTTTCTTGTAGTAAATATTTTAGAATTTTATATTCTAATAAATAGTGATTACAGGAGGCAGAGCTGAATCGTGCAGTCCCTTTCAGAGATTTGTATGAAAGTGTTCATAAGAGGAAAAATGGAGAATATGTCACTCAGCTCTCGAAGAATTTCATTGTAGGTGTCTTTAAAATTTAAACTAATCATATTTGTTAAGTTGTTGATTGTTTTGATAAAGTTTTCTACATTTTTCGTTTCAGGACTCTTATGACATGACGATGTTAGACAAATATGGAGAAGACTTTTCACTGCATCCCATGGTAGATCAGGAGGTGTCGATGGAAGTGATAGGCCCCAACAAGAAGGGACAAGTCCATAGCATGAGTCATAATTTAGGTATTGGCATTCATGGATCTAGCTCATTCTCACAGGTTAGTGGTTCCTCCTGCACTGTTCTAACACAAGCCATAAATGAAGCTGTTAATGAAGCAATGACTTCCTTTGTCCAGACGCAATTGATGTCCATCCTCTGTGAGATTGTTGCCTCCCAAGCTCCTAGTGGTGTGCCACAGGCATCATCACAAGGCGTTGCAGTTAGGGATGATCATGGGGCTAACTTAGATTAATTAGTTGTGTTTATTGATGACAGGGCTAATTTGTTTAGAACTATTTGTATTAATATAGATTTATTGATTAGTTATCCTTTCTTTGTAGAACATGTTTTGAACTTACTAATGCAATTAGGATATTTTGTTGCTTTGTATAATTTATTTGTTGGGCTTTTCTGTTTGGATTGAAATATTTGTACTGGTATAGTTTTAAAATATACCAATTATTATTATAAAATTAATTTTGGTTAGCTAGGGAATAGTTACAGAATTGTTACGAATAATTGCTAGGGAATAACTATGGATAATTGCTACAAATTAGCTACAAAATTACTACAGATTAGCTATGGAATAGCTACAAATTTAGCAACATAATAGCTAGGAAATACCTGCAGAATTGCTACGGATTAGCTACAAAATTGTATGGAGTTAGCAACATAATAGCTAAGAAATAACTACGGAATTGCTATGGATTGTTAAAATTAGCTACGAAAATGAAGGAAGTTCTAAACAAAAATTAGCTATAGATTAGCTACGAAATTTTAAAAATTACCTACGAATTAGCTATAAAATTTTTTGGTAGCTAATTAGCTACGAGAATTTGGCTACAGACTAATCCATAGCTATTCCATAGTTAATAAATTTAGCTACGGATTAGCTACAGATTTTTTCGTAGCTAATTTATAAAATTCTTGTTGTGTATGAGTTCTAAATAACCTATTATTCGCGTGCTACAGTGTTTGCTAATAACACAAATAATCTATTATGTGAAACCAATAATCTGTTATTTGCATGCTATAGTGTTTCTTGATAACACAAATAATCGATTCTTCAAACTAATAATCTATTATTCGAACCAAAAAACTGTTATTGAAAACCAATAATTTGTTATCTAGGGTGTCAAAAAATGAAAATAACAGCCAGTTTCTAGCATTTAATGCTCCCTACCACCCCTAACGGCTCTTAAATGCATTGGGCTATAAATACAAATGTCTAGGCATTAAAGATAAGTTGGAAATCAATCTAAACAATCTTCTTGAGCATTAAATACAAGTTTTAACTATCATTACTCATAAACTCCTATTTTGAGCTTTAAGTGTGTGATTCCTTGATACCCATTGAGCTTCAATTTGTATTATCCACTCTTGTGAGAGTTTTCTTTCATCTATACTTTGATTATTCTATAAAGAAAGTGAGGTATCCCTCAAAGGATTATAAGGGTGAGGTACCCCTTGTTGTTGAGGCTCAAGTACAAAGGGTGAGGTATCCCAAGGTGTGTTGAGTGCTCTAGTTTGTAAAAGTTGCAAGTACCTGTTTAAGCTTGAAAATGTAGTGAAAAATCTCATGTGATTACTTAAGGACTGGATGTAGGTCACAAGGAGTGGCTGAACCAAGATAAATCTTATGTTTGATCTTCTAAACTCAAACTCCTTTATATTTGTGTTTCAATTTTATATGCTTGCTTGAATACTATCTATCTTGGCTTATTAATGTGTGAGTGAAAGTATTCAATCTTCTCTATCTATTCACTTCAATCGATTAATAGTTTCAACGAAAATTGATATTGAAGTGTTTTGCAAAAGAATTGTGAAAATCTTTTATAAACTCAATTCACCCCCTCTTGAGTATTGAAGTCACGTGGTAACAAGTGGTATCAGAGCTAGATTCTTATGTAAAGAGCTTAGTTGCTTTAAGTGAAGTGATGGTTTTTGCAAATGGGTTTTTTTTTTCAAAAAGTTCTTCTATAAATAGACCACCATTTTCTAATAGGGATGGTTATGCATATTGGAAAGAAAGAATGAAGATTTTTATTAAAGTTATTAATTTAGATGTGTGAGATGCTGTTGAAAATGGTCCCTTTGTTCCCACACATATTGTTAATGGTGTAAGAACCAATATACCAAGAAATGAATAGACCGATGAAGATAAGAAAAGGTCCAATACAATTTGAGAGCCAAGAATATCATTACCTCATCCTTGGGGTATGATGAGTTCTTTAGGGTGTCAAATTACAAGGCTGCCAAAGAAATCTGGGATACTTTACAAGTAACTCATGAAGGTACAAGTGAAGTAAAAAGATCTAGAATAAATACTCTCACTCATGAGTATGAACTTTTTAGAATAAACCAAGGATAAAGCATTCAAGAAATATAAAAGAGGTTCGCTCATATTGTAAATCATCTTGCTTCATTGGGAAAAACTTTTCCTAATGAAGACCTTATTAATAAAGTTTTGAGGTGTTTGAATAGGGATTGGCAACCCAAAGTGATGGCAATTGTGGAGTTAATAAATCTATCAACAATGACACTAGCCATTCTATTTGGAAAGCTCCAAGAACATGAGTTGGAGCTAAATAAGCTCAATCAAAATAAGGAGCATGACAAAAAGAAAAAGAGAATTGCTCTCAAAGCCATTTCATCCACGATTGATGATGATGATGAAGATGATGGAGATGGCATAGAGAACCTTGAGCTAAATGAGGAAAATATGAGTCTCCTTGTAAGAAGGTTTGGAAGATTCCTTAAGAAGAAGGGAATTCAAAGAAGGTCACCTTTCCCTCCAAAGAATACCTATCATAAAAGAGAAGGAACCTCATCTACTGTAACATGCTACGAGTATAGAAAACCTAGGCACATGAAGAGGAGTGTCTTGTTTATCAAAAAAAGATGGAGAAATTTGAAAAGAGACCTTCTAAAGAAAAGAAAGGAAAGGGAGCCTACATTGCATAGGATGACAATGACATGGACTCCACTAATAGCTCGGACAATGAGGAAGCCCATCTATGTCTTATGGCTAAAGGAGAAGAAGATAAAGAAAATGACATGGAAGTGTACTTGAAGACCAAAAGCTCAAATTGGTATCTTGATAGTGGTTGCTCCAAGAACATGACCATAGATGACTCCAACTTTTCCTTCCTTGTCCCCAAAAGGCATGGGCATGCAACCTATGGAGACAACAACAAAGGGAAGATCCTTAGAGTTAGCAAAGTTAGTAAAATCACTTCCTCTTCGATTGATAATGTCTTACTTATTGAAGGTCTTAAACATAACTTACTTAGCATTAGTCAATTATGTGATAAAGGAGATAGAGTTATATTTGATTCTAATTGTTGCATAATTGAAGGAAAAGATAATAAACAAGTTAAGTTTGTAGGTCATAGAGTCAATAGCATAAATACAATTAGCCTTGATGACATATCTTCAAATGATGCCAAATGTTTTATGAGTAAGGAAGATGATTCATGGTTATGGCATAGAAAGATTGCTAACATTCACATGGATCACTTAAATAAGTTGGTCTTAAAAGAGCTAGTAATTGGGCTACCCAAGCTCAAATTTGAAAAAGATAAACTTTGTAATGCATGTCAAAAGGAAAAGAAGTAAAAATCTCTTTTAAATCTAAAAAAGTTGTTTCAACTAATAGACCTTTACAACTTTTGCACATGGATCTTTTTGGTCCCTCTAGAACAATGAGCTTTGGTGAAAATTATTGATGAACCTTTAAAAATTCATATTTTTATGGTTCAAATTTTGGGTTTTCATCATCTTTTAATCTCTTTGATTGAGTTTTGTTCTCAAGTTTTATTATGTTTTTATTATTTTAAATTATGTTCTTATTACATGTTTTATTTATTTTTCATAGGTAAATAAACATGGAAATAGACTAGATGCTTAAAGAAGCAAGAAATAAGAAAAACAAGCTTTTTGGATAAATCATCTGATTTTGTGTAAAAATAAGAAATTCCAGAAGATAAATATTTAAAGGATTCTTATCCTATTCTTAGATGCTATCTAATTGGATGCAAAATCTTAAATAAGGATTAGATTGAAGATTGGATACGAATTCTCAAAGAGATTTGATTTGGAGCAAAATTTGAATTCCTGCACTATCATGACCATTCCTCATTAATTGAGCCATATCTTGGGCTACAAAGATCATATTGATGCACAGTTTATGCCATTGAAAAGCTAATAGAAAATCCTATAACTTCTCTGTTAAGATCGAGGGCAAATTCAGCATCTAGAGGGTGAGAAAAATCGTGCAAGTCAGATACGAAAAACTATCAGTTTTTCTATAAAAGAGGAAAACAACTTTAGCAAAAGAGCTCACTCTTGCACAAATTTTCAGTAGCCGTCAAGGATCAAAGTGGAGGCACAAACCCTAGCTTGGTGTAGGTGCAATTAGGCTTGAAGATTAGGAATTTTATTCAACCTTTCCATCAACCTTCTATTGAGTTTGTCGTTTTCTTCTCTTTGTTTTCTTTTTTTCCCATATGTAACTAAACCTCTTTCGTTAGGGTGATGATGGATCTTGATACTTGGAAGATGTAAATTCTTTTATGAGTTTAATCTATGTTTTTATTTTATGATTTATATGTTTATCTCTTCTCTTAATACTTTTCTGAACTTGGTCAGTATGGGAATGATTTTTGGATTATGTATGATTTAGGAAAATTATGCAAGAACCTAGAACTTATGATAAACACCATAATTTTCTTAATTGCTAGGAATAGACGTTATGAGTTGTGTGGTCTTTCTTTTAATTCCCTTGTTTATGATAATGCATTTTCCATTTGGGGTTAGATTAATGGATTAGTTAATTCTAAAGAGTGTAAAGAGGATTGATATACCAATGAATTGAATATTAATTAATTTTGAGAATTGATCATGAATCATTGGAATAAAACTTGATTAAACCAATATTTGAAATTGCATCAAAAGAGTTCAAGTGAAATATGACTCTTAACACTTTAATCTCATCGTTTTTCACCCTTAATTCGATTCTTGATATTTTTAATAAGTTTTCTGATTATTGTTTTCTTTTATTTTTATTTTTACCTACTCTCTTTTTCAATAGCTTAAATAGTATCAATTTGGTGAATTTAGTAATTGTCAACATAATCCTCGTGGAAACGATACTCAACTCATTCTTTATTACTTTTGCAATTTGGTGCACTTGCCAATATCACAACAAGTTTTTAGCATCATTGCCGAGGATTATTGTTTGTCAAGATTAAATAGTAGTTAAAAAGACACTAATTTAAGCATTTATTTTTCTTTGTTTATTTTTATTTTTAATTGTTTATTTTTAATTTTAAATATTTTTCTATTTATAGATACTTATTTTTTTGTTATTTAATTTTGTTTTTCTTTATTTTTTTAAAAATTTGGTTCTTTTTATTCACTATTGTTTTCATTGTTTTTTTTATTCATTTATTTTTATTTTTAATTGTTTTTCTTTACTTCACTCTTGTTTGTTTGTTTGTTTATTTGTTTGCTTGTTTATGCAAGGTATTGTGGATTCAGAAGAATTACTTTTTGATCTAAAGATAATAAGAACAGAAAGAGCAAACAAAAAAGCAGCTAAAGAAAGAAGAAACCTAGAAGAAAAGATGATTGAAAATACTACTGAGCAAAGATAGAGATGCAACAAAGTGTCTAAACTAACTCAGATTGTCACAAAATTAAACAAGCATGTTGAGCAAGTATTAAGCTACCTCTGTAACTAATTACAAGTCTAACATGTTCAAGAGGATGTTACAGGTGGCATATATGCATGGACTACAGGAAGCTGAACACTGCGACCAGAAAGGATCATTTCCCACTACCATTTATAGATCAAATATTGGACAGGTTAGTTGGACGTACTTTTTACTATTTTCTGGATGGATATTCTGGTACAATCAGATTGCAATTGCCCCTGATGACCAAGAGAAAATAACCTTCACCTACCCCTCTGGAACATATGCTTTTCAAAGGATGCCATTTAGTTTGTGCAATGCATTGGTAACATTCTAGAGGTGCATGATGGCAATCTTTACCGATATAGTGGAGAAGTTTCTAGAGGTATTCATGGATGACTTCTCAATCTTCAGTAATCCCTCAATGATTGCCTTAATAATTTGGCTTTGGTCCTGCAAAGATGTGAGGAGACCAATTTGGTGCTCAACTAGGAGAAGTGTCACTTCATGGTCCAAGAAGACATAGTTCTTAGCCATAGAGTGTCTCAGAAAGGGATGAAGGTAGACTGAGCAAAGATATAGATGATTGAGAAACTTCTACCACCAATCTCGGTGAAGGGAGTCCAAAGTTTCTTGGGGCACGCAAGATTCTACTGGAGATTTATAAAAGACTTCTCTAATGGACCATGAAAGTTATGATCAAAAGAGTAACCAAATAGCGCACCCCGATGTAAGCAACCCGCACCCCGATGCCCTCAAGGTTAACAAGTGACTTACACTACGCATATCGCACCCACTTAAGAGGTGTATGTCTCTCCTAGGCAAATAGCCTCATATAGTCCCTCGGACTTTTCCAATGCATGTTCAATGCACCAATGCTAATCATAGGCAAAATTCATATACAATGTTTATATACCAGTTTATGCATATAAAATGCACCAATGCCAATCACAGGCAAAATTATCATTTTCTCATACAGTGTTCATCCACTGGTTCAACAGTAATTTTACTGTATATTTAATCATGAAAATCATATTATCGCGTTTTTCACAATTTTGTAACATTTCTATTACGTTTTCAAATCACATACAAATTTTTCAATGTTTTCATCAATTACGTAGAAATATTCCACCATTTTTAAATCACGTAGTGATTTTTCAACAATATCTCAAACGAGTAAAAATATTTAAACGCTTTTCAAATTGCAT
The DNA here is from genome assembly GCA_029884605.1 of Ormosia emarginata. NCBI lineage: Eukaryota > Viridiplantae > Streptophyta > Magnoliopsida > Fabales > Fabaceae > Ormosia > Ormosia emarginata. The sequence continues at coordinate 3,905,257 of JAQQTP010000023.1, forward strand.
AGAAATATTTTAACATTTTTCAATTCGCGTGGAAATATTTAAACATTTTTCCAATCGCGTAGCTTAAAAATCACGTTTTTAAGTTACGTAAATCATTTTCCACTGTTTTTCAACTTCGTAAAATATTTCTCAACGTTCAAAAATTCTATTTCAATCTTTTTCAAAATAATATGACCTCTCATATTATTTTCCATATTTTCCTACTCAAGAAATCATTTTCTCAATTTATTCCATAAAATCACCATTTCATGGAATTAAATCAATGTTTCTAACTTTAAAATTTTACTTACGCTCTCCAAAACCCAAAGAATGAGTTATACGTTAGAAAATCCCAAGTTTCCCACGTATTCTTTATAATTTCATATCAATTCTAAAAATCAATCCTCTTTAAAATAAATTGAGGTTCAAATACTTTCAACCTCTCTTTTCCATTCACAAATGAAAATTCCGTTTTTCAAGTGTTAAAACACTCTGATTCCCTTTCCAAATTTCTTGTATTAAATCAAGTTATATTTTCATTTTAAAAATCACTTTGTTCTCACAAAACCAAGGCATTTCAAGTCTTCAAAATCGTGGACATGACTATTGAAAACATTCTTGTATTTTTCCTTCTAAATCAACTAAGTTCCATTCTTGATTTTTACACAAACAAAACCATTAAGACTTCTCACCAAAACCGTGAACTCAAGTTCTTTAAAAACAAACCATTTGTTTATTTTCCTGGCTTTTCTAAACATCCAATTTTACCATTCATGAAAATATTAATTTGTGAACACCTATTTTGAGGTGATAAAGCCGAAATTCACCATGGTCTTTGAAACCAAAAATAATTTTCTCCACTTCATAGTTTCTTTAAACAAATCAATTTCCTTATTCTTGAAAAATTTCAACATAAAACCCTAATTTTTGGGGTCAAAACCGTAGCCTCCCCTTGGCCATTGGAGCCAAAATTTCTTGCTTTATCATACATCTATCATAATATATTCAACATATCTTCATCATGCATATCATAAGCATACCATATAAGCAATAAAATCATGCAAAGCATATCAAGCATAGGCAAATAATCAAAACACATAAACACACACAAATTATTACATGACCATGGATATGAATCCTCACATGGATTCACCATCCATCAAATATAAAACCATCTCTCACCACCATGCTTGGTTGGTGAGATGGATCTCCCTCTTACCTCTTGAAGAACCACAAAAAGCTCCTTGCTTTGTATTTTGAGCAAGATCTCCACCAAAAAAAGTCTCTTGAACATAAAACAAACACAAAGAAATTAGTATATTAAGCTTGAATAAGAGGAACCATGGATCAAACATGGTTTAGAACATGAAAAAGAAGAGAAGAAATGAAGTTTTCCATAACTTCACCTTAAGAACCCTAGAACTTGCTATTGGAAAAACTCCTTGAAGATGAAAGATTTAGGACTTTGTGTAAACTACAAAGTGTCTTAGAATAAGGTAAAGATTCAAGAAATATGGTTGTTTGAAATTAAAGAGTGATGGAAGGCTGTTTTGGAGTGCTTGGCCATGAGCTTAGAGAAGGAGAGAAATGGAGAGAAATTTTGATAACTTTGTTTCTTGAAAATGTTCAATGAAGACCAAGGTGATCAATAATGACTAAAGTGATCAATTATGGTCTTCAACTTGTGCTTTAGCTCCTAAATGCAGCACCAAACCGTCCTCCCCTCCTCCATGCACTCTTCAAAATGCAACAAATCTCCTAGCCACCATTTTAGGCAATCTTGACCATTGATTAGATCAATGGTTAGGATTAATATAGGTTTTAGGTTTAGGCTTTAGATAGAAGACTTAATTTAGGCCATTGGATCTTTTCTCGTTGAAATCCTAGCCATTGGATGTGTCTCCAAAATGAAGGGTCAAGATTACTCCTTCAAACTTTACATCCAAGGGCTATAAATGGTCCTAGCCACTTTGTAAGACTAAATCTCAACCGTTGATTAAATCAGGATCAAGTCTCCACTGTTGATTACATCAATGGTAGATATCCAAGCCACTAATGTTGACTTTGCAGTACAATATTTATTTTTTGTATCTGCTATTGTCCTTCAAATAATATTTTTACTGTATTTTTATCACCCGATAATTAAATACAGTACAAAACACAGTAAAAGAAAATTTCTAAAACTGTTTTCAGATTCAGGTTTAGTAAGATCCCCCGTCTCCGTCTCAACAGTACAAATTTTCTTGGCTACAGAAATTTTTTTACCTTTTTGGACCCACGCGGGGCCCACATACGACCTCCCTAGGCCCATAGATGGCCCACGGATAACGCTAAAATAAACAGAGTAAGATAAAAATTTCATAATCATATATAAAATCACAAAAATTAGAAAATACACAAATATCAAATCAGATTATGTAAAATAATTAAGACTTTTTAGTAATAATTAAATTACGTAAGATTTTCCCCGACCCGAAAATTATTATTTTCTTGACACGGAGTAAATCACACAAAATAATCAAATATACTGACAAAATATTCAAAATAATTTTACAGTACATAGAAATCACTAAACAGTAGAATTCTGTTAACTATCAAAATTACTGTCTTATATTTAGGAAGTTTGGGGTGTTAAAAGTTCAAGACTGATATATGGTATTCGAATAGCCACAAGTCAATTCAAATAGACCTATCAGAAAAACACTAGAGAACACGATCAGATGCAATGGTATTCGAATAACTTCAGAGTTATTTGAATAACTATATCAGGAGAAACGTATTTACCGTGTACAGAGGTGCATTCTGAGAAGGAAAAAAAAACTTGTTACCCAATTATGAAATACTTATTCCAGGATTGCAACTCTAAGCTTCATGAAAACAAGGAAGAGTGCTTGGAATTATTTCTAGTCTTGTGCTTACAATAGCCACTTTCAAAATGCCAAAGTCAGCTCTTGACCTTCAAGCACACCTACAACACATTTCAATTTTTGGCTTTTGGTACCCAAATTTTCTTAGGTCCTTGAATGTCAGTTTTGGGTATAGCACCCTTGGGAACCCATACCATTTTAGTTCTAATTTTTGTATTAATGTTTTTCCTTGCATTGCATGTTAATGCACTATGTCCTTTCTTTCCACAATAGAAACATTTAATAAAAGGACTATTTGAAGTACTAGAATTAACAAAGAAATTTTTATAAAATTTTGGTTGATTTTTCGGGTTATATCCTATCCCGGCTTTTTGAAAAACAACTCTTTGTTTTCCTAATAACATATTTAAATTATCTCTTCCAAAAGTGAATTTAGAAAGAGTGTTCTTTAAATCTTCAATTTCTTTTTCAAGCAAATGACATGAAGAACAAGATGAAGATGTAGAAGCATGTGAAGAATGAGTTGTGCATGCATCAATTAATCCTAATGTCTCATTTTCAATTTTTAATTCTTCAATTTCTTTGTTTAAAATGAGAATTTGGTTTTCTAAAGAATAAATTATTTTCTTAGATGAGAAAATTATTTTAGTGAGCCATAGTGATTCATCATGTAGTTCTTCAAATGAATCTTGTAGTTCATCATAAGAAGGCAATAAATCAGAGCTTACCTCATTGTCGCTTTCTTCTTCTTCTTCTTTCCCTTTGCCCATAAGACATAGATGGGCTTCCTCGCTATCTGAGCTATCAGTGGAGTCCATGTCATTTTCATCCCATGCTATGTAGGCTTTTCTTTCCTTGGAGGATTTCTTTTCAAATTTCTTTGGGAGAAAAGGCGGTCTTCTTTGAGTTCCTTTCTTTTTGAGAAACCTTCCTGTAACACCCTCTTTAGGGCATCACATTTCCGACTCCCAACTCATAATCTGAAAATCAATTCGTAAAAGGTTTGAGTTATGAAAATATGGGTTTCAAAATTTCTTCTTTACTGAAACGTAAATTTACTGAAAATATTAGATAATATTGAAAATCATATTTCAACTATTCATTATGCAATGTTGACACCAATTAATATTTCACAATTTAAAGAGAAATATAAAATTAACAGACTCTTCTTTTTTTTTTAACAGTACCAAACCCTATGATGGGTCCTACTTAATAGCACGGTATAATACTAATGAGAAATTTTAACATACTTATTCCTTTTTCTGTCCATCTTGATGCATCATACATCTGTTCCTTTGTCAACACTGCACCCCTTCGAGTCTTGAATGTCCACTCCTTATTGTTGTCACCAATCTCAGAGTATCCATCGCCCGTTCTGACTAAGACAACTCGATCCTTCTATTCTTTGATTTTAACAGCACAGACACAGCAAAACAACATAACAAAGAGGTGAGATCACTTACACCAATACCAACATGGCAGCACAGAGATAACACAAATAGCAATATCATACAGGGATATCATACTAGACTTCCAATACTATATTTAATATTAATCAACTATCATCATCCAATCATATATCAATCCAAGTATTCAAAACAATTGTCATAGCCAATATTCCTCAATTAATATATCATATAGATATAAATGTAATCATATAATGCATGTGCATTTAGACTCAATGTTCCTACTCCATGGAGCTAAACTCAGGTCGGAGAAAATGATCGAAAAGACCTGCCGGTACCACGTGCCTCAGACCACGTGCTTTAATTCTCATTTCAATTTTTGCACATCTAGCACATACACGACAGTCTTTATCAGATCTTGATTAAGAATAGTGTCTCGGTCAGGATCATTGGTGTGTTGCATCGGTCTAACCTACAGGAAGAAGCGCGACCAACCACCCATGTAAGCAACCCGCACCTCGATGCCCCCAAGGTCAACAAGTGACTTACACTACGCATATCGCACCCATTCAAGAGGTGTACGTCTCTCCTAGGCAAATAGCCTTATACAGTCCATCGGACCATTCCAATGCATGTATAATGCACCAAATACCAATCACAGGTATATCTCATAATTTCTCAGATATAATTTATACAATGCACTAATATATTAGTGCAAGTCCAACCACAAGGGCCATTCTGTTCAAATTCGTTTGTTCAATTAAATCATATGCCTCAACACATATTTTTTTTTCCAATGCATCTAAAATGCACCACGTGCCAATAACAGGCAAAACTTGTTGTTTTCACAAACAGTGTCCATACATTGGTTTTACAGTAACCATACTATATTTTTCAATAACAAAATCATGTTATCATGTTTTCATAGTTATAAAACAGTTTTATCGTGTTTTCACAATCGCGTAACATTTCTGTTACGTTTTCACAATTCCACAACACTTCTGTTGCATTTTCAAAATACCGTAACACTTTTGTTACATTTTTAAAATTCCAAAACGTTTTTATTACGTTTTCACAATACCGTAACACTACTGTTACATTTACAAAATTTCGTAACATTTCTGTTACATTTTCAAAATGTTGCAACTCTTCTGTTGCACTTTTAAACCACGTACTAATTTTTTAACGTTTTTCTCAATCGCATAAAAATATATGTTTCTCAAATCGCATAGTATTTTTTTACTGTTTCAAAATCGCGTAACTTAAAAATCATTCATTTAAGTCGCGTAAATCATTTTCCATCATTCTCAAAATATTTAAAACACTTTCCAAATCACATAACGATTTTTCGTCATTTTCACAATCCCGTAAAAATATTCTATCACTTTTAAATCACATCTTGATTTTTCAATAGTAGTTCAAATTACGTAAAATATTTAAACATAATTCAAATCGCGTAGAAATATTTCAACGTATTTAAAATCACGTAGAAATATTTTTTTTGTATTTCAAATCGCGTAGCTTAAAAATCACGTTTTTAAGATACGTAAATAATTTTTCACCACAATTCCATTATAGAAAATATTTCTTGACCTTCAAAAATTCCTTTTCAACTTTTCTCAAAATAATATAACTTTGTATTTCATTTTTCACATTTTCATACTCAAGAAAATCTTTTTCCACATTTCTTTACTCAAGAAATCCTTTTCCAAAATATAATCTACAAAAATCACTTTTCCATCAACGTTTCAAAATTTAACATTTTTTTCTAACGTATTTCAAAATTCAAAAATCAGTTATACGTTAGTAAATTTTCACAAAGCGTTAGGGTTCAAACTTCACTTGAACTCTTTAAATGCACATTTAAATATTGGTTTAACTATGTTCTATTTCAATGATTTATAGTTAATTCCTAAAATTAATTAATACCCATTCCATTGGTATATTAATCCTCTTACACTGTTTGGAATTAACTAATTCCTTATTCTAACCCCAAATAGAAAGGCATTATCAAGAACAAGGGAATTAAAAGAAAGACCACATAACCCACAAACGTCTATTCCTAGCGATTGCAAAAAATTATGGTGTTTATCACATGTTCTAGGTTCATGCAAATTTTTTTAAATCATACATTAACCCAAAAGATCATTCCCAAATTGATCAGGTTTAGAAAAACATTAAGAATAGAAATAAACACGTAAATCATGAAATAGAAACATAAATTAAACCCATAAAAGAAGTTACATAATCAAAGTATCAAGATCCATCATCCCCCTAAAAAAAAGGTTTAGTTACACATGGAAAAAGAAGAACACAAAGGGAAGAATATGACAAACTCCATTGTAGAAAGGTGGAAAGGTTGAAAAAAATTTCTAATCTTCAAGCCTAATTGTGCCCACACCACATTAAGGTTTGTGCCTCTTGACGGCTATTGTATTTTGTCTAAGTGTGTTTAATTTGGCGAAACTTTCTTATTTATAATTAAAATAACATGTCAGCCCATGTGTCCAGCGCCTAAGCGCTGAGCTTTTAACGCTTGAGCGTTGGGCTTTCCTAAAAGAACATGGTTGCATACACTCTACCCGTTTGAGTGCTCACCTCCTAGCGCTTGGGCGCTGGGTCACCAGAAAGATTTCCTTGTTTATGTCATGAGCACTAGCTTTTGGGTGCTGGACCACCATAGTACCTTTTCCAGCTTTTCTTCCTCGTTCAAACACCTCGTCTTCTCCATATGCAATTACCTACAAAAAATATATAAAACACGTAAAAAGAACACAATTAAAAATAATAAAAACATAATAAAACTTGAGAGCAAAACCAAATCAAAAAGATTAAAAAAGGATGAAAACCCAAGATTTTGAACTGTAAAAATATGAATTTTTGTAGGTTCATCACTCCCCTAAACTTCAGATTTTGCTTATCCTCAAGCAAAAAGAAAAATAAACAAAAACAAAAAAATAAACAACAAAAAACTCAAAACATGCAGACTCAAACATGGCATTACCGGGTATTGAAAATCATTCATATCCTCAGAAATTGCTTCATAATCTAATTTCAAAGTGTCACACATGAACAATCCAATTGCCACATTGTCTCTAAAACATGAATGAAAGACCAAATTTCCTCAAAAAGTACAAGCCCGGATAGGTTTATAAAAATACAAATGCACGTCAAACCCACATCCATAGGATTGTTCTTTATTTCTCTCTCCACTAATGTAATCAACATATAACCAAAGATCAAAAAGATCTTTTAAAGCTTGTAATGTAAGGCCAATGGTGAGGGTTAAGAAAGAAGGGATAGGATAATGAAAGCAAAAGTTAAGATACATAATCGTGCATATTTCAAAATTCAAGCCACAGAATGTAGAACAAGTGCAAAATGGAGCAAAAGAATCACTTTATTCATCCATTTTTTTCTTTTTCTTTTTTTCAACAACCTCCACCCCCAAACATATTTCTTTGCAAAAATTTGAGTGGACTTTCTTTTTTTTGAATTTTTTTTCAAATTATTTTTCAGCTCCATAAACACTCTATGCACAAAAATAATGAAAGCTTGAATAACAAAATAACACTTGATATGCACTCAACAAAGGTTATGTAAGAGAGAAAATTTTTTTTATGTGGGTATGGGAAAGGTAAATGTGGGTAAAGAAAAAAAATAGAGGCCAACCAATATCAAGGCTGTAAAAAGGGACCTAAGGATATACTGTATTCACAAGTTAGCTTAAAAGGCTCAAACGGTTCAAAGAAGGCCCTTATCATTTCTTTAATCATGCACTGCCTATGATTTTGCCTCAAGAGAGAATCTAACAACTTCTAGATCCAAATCATCCACACACATGCATTTTCATAAACTTTCTCTAAGTTTGACATGCAATTAAATTCCAAGGTGTATCAAACATAAAGATGGGAAGAACATTCATTCACAATTGAAACAATGGAGATAAACATAACTCATGGATTCTCATGTGATATCTCAAGAAAATAAATCAACCCACAATTTATGCAATCATTGGATATTCAATTCAATACACTGGCATGCACAATTTCAACTCAAAACACAAAATGGGTGATGAAAATAGAACACAAAAAAAGCAAAAATAAAATATTAAAGAAAGGAAAAGAAAAACTCTTTTTAGTAGTCAACGACTATATACATCCCTCTATAAAGGCTCCGAACTCAGAGAGGCACTTAAGCCGACTCAACATTACCTTGAAAACAAAAAATAAAAAAATATTAGTCAATAAAATAAAATAAAATAAAATAAAAAATAACAAAAAAAGAGAGAAAATTTGGGTTACCTCCCCAAAAGCGCTTGTTGTAACACACTCCCTAGGGTATCACATGTCTGACTCCCGACTCATAATCAAAAAGAAGTTCACACAAGGTTTGAGTTATAAAAAGATGGGTTTTAAAATTTCTTCTTATTACAGAAACATAAACTTACTGAAATCCAAAAGTAATACTGAAAATATATTTAATATACAATATTGACACCAATTAATGTTTAACAATTTAAAGAGAAATATAAAACTAACAGACTCTCTTTTTTTTTAACAGTAGCAAACCCTATGACGAGTCCTACTTAATAGCACGGTATAACACTAACGAGAAAACTTAACATACTTATTTCTTTTTGTATTCCTCTTGGTGCATCAGACATCTGTTCCTTGTCAACACTGCACGCTATCGATTCTGGAATAGTCATTCTCTGATGTTGTCTCCGAACTCAGAATATCTACCTCCCGGTATGTCTAAGATAACTCATTCCTTCTACTGTTTAATTTTAACAATACAAACACAGCAAGACAATATAACAAAGAGGTGAGATCACCTATACCAATACCAACATGGCAGCACAGAGATAATACAAACAACAATATCATATAGGGATATCATACCAGACTTCCAATAATATATTCAATGTTAATCAACTATCATCATCCAATCATATATCAATTCAATTATCATAAACAACAATTACGATAATGTCTTCAACATTGTCTAATTATCATCATCATCATCCAAGTATTCAAAACAATTGTCATAGCCAATATTCCTCAATTAATATATCATACAGATATAAATGATCGGATTCATGCATGCACACATAGACTCAATTTTTCAAAAAAACAACTCCATGAAGGTTTTCACAATTTCGAGGAGAATGCTCTGTTAATTGTCAGCCGTAGCCCAAAGACAATCTTCCAGTCATTAAAAAGAATCGTGTTCTTGTCGGGTATCGTCAATGTGTTGCAACGGACTGCATCGCCAAGTGGCATATGGTCCAGCCTTAGCCCACAGACAGATATCCACTGGTCAACCGTCGCGCCTTGACGCCCCCAAGATCCATCATAGACCTCACTATCAATTCTCATTCCCTCTTCAACCACAAGGGCCAAAATAGCTTATTAGTTATACTTTATACAATGCACGAATATATCAGTGCAAGTCCAACCACAAGGGCCAAATCATTTCAATTTCATCATATGCCTCAACGCATATTTTTCCAATGCATGTATAATGCACCAATGCCAATTACAAGCAAAATTCATCTTTTCCAATGCATATAAAATGCACCAAATGTCAATCACAGACATATCTTTCCAATGCATATAAAATGCACCAAATGCCAATCACGGCAAAACTCGTCATTTTCTCATACAGTGTATGGACACTGGTTCAACAGTAATCATCATGTTATTATGTTTTTATAGTCATAAAACACTTTTGTCATATTTTCACAACCGCGTAACATTTCTGTTACGTTTTCACAATTCCAAAACATTTTAGTTATATTTTCACAATACCGTAACACTTCTGTTACGTTTTCACAATACCACAACACTTTTGTTGCATTTTCAAAATACCGTAACACTTTTGTTACGTTTTAAAATTCCAAAACATTTTTATTATGTTTTCACAATACTGTAACACCACTCTTACATTTACAAAATTTTGTAACATTTCTGTTACATTTTCAAAATGTTGTAACTCTTCTGTTGTACTTTTAAACCACGTACTAATTTTTTAACATTTTTCTCAATCGCGTAAAAATATATGTTTCTCAAATTGCATAGTATTTTTCCACTGTTTCAAAATCGCGTAACTTAAAAATCATTCTTTTAAGTCGCATAAATCATTTTTCATCATTCTCAAAATATTTAAAACACTTTCCAAATCACATAACGATTTTCCGTCATTTTCACAATCACGTAAAAATATTCTATCACTTTTAAATCACATATTGATTTTTCAATAGTAGTTCAAATTATGTAAAATATTTAAATGTAATTCAAATCGCGTAGAAATATTTTACTGTATTTCAAATCATTTTTAAGATACGTAAAATATTTTTCAACATTTTACAATCACGTAAAATATTCCTCAATATTCCAAACATTATTTTGGACTTAAATAAATCAATATCATTTTCAACACATTTTTCAAATTGCGTAGCTTAAAAATCACGTTTTTAAGATACATAAAACATTTTTTATCACCATTTCATTTTTCACATTTTCTTACTCAAGAAAATCTTTTTCCACATTTCTTTACTCGAGAAATCGTTTTCCAAAATATAATCCACAAAATCACTCTTCCATTGAAATAAATCAACGTTTCAAAACTTAACATTTTCTAACGTATTTCAAAACTCGAAAATAAGTTATACGTTAGTAAATTTTCAAAACATCATTATATTTTTCATTTTTCCCAAATCATTTCCAAACATAACCTTCTTCAAAATAAATTGAAGTTCGAAAACATTTTCGTTTACAAAAACTTGATTTTCTCAAGTGATAAATGCTCTAATTCCCTTTCCAAATTCTTGTGCAAAAATCATTTTGTTATAAAATCAAGGTATCCGCAAGTCTTCAAAAACCGTGAACGTGTTCATTGAAAACTGTCAAATCTTTCGAAAGACAAAACACTTCATTTTATAAAATATCACTTTGTTCCATAAAAATTTAGGCATTACAAGCCTTCAAAAACGTGGACATGACTATTGAAACTATCAAATATGTTTCCTTCTAAATTGATATGGTTTTACACAAACAAAACCATTAAAAATCCTTTACAAAAACTGTGAACACTTGGTCTTTGAAATCAAGTCATTTGTTCATTTTCATTTTTCACTTTCTTTGCAAATCCATTTTCACTTCCTTTACAAATCCTTTTTCACTTTCTTTGCAAATCCTTAAAATCAACATTGTTATTTTCATTTAAAACTCATGTTTAGTAAAACACTTAGAAACTTTTTACACAAAATAAATTAATAAAAATCCTTCTAAAACCGTGTTCATGTACTCTTTGAAAAATAAATCCTTTGTTTATTTTTCTTGTTTTTCTAAACATCTCATTTCATCATCCATGAAAATATTAATTTGTGAACACCTATCTTGAGGTGTCTTGGCCGAAATTCGCCATGTTCTAGGGACCAAAAATTAATTCTCTTGTTCTTGAAAAATTTCAACATAAACTCTAATCATGAGTGTCAAAACCGTGACCACTCTTCCTTTGGCCATTGGAGCCAAAAATTGATTTCCTTTCTATCATCACATCATGGCATACACAAACATATTTCATCATATATACCATAAGCTACCATAAGCATGCCATAATCAAAAGCAATAAATCATGCAAATCATACAAAGCATGAACAAATAAATCAAACACATAAACACCCACAAATAATTACATGACCATAGATATGAATCCTCACATGGATTCACCATCCATCAAATATAAGACCATCTCTCACCACCATACTTGGTTGGTGAGATGGATCTCCCTCTTACCTCTTGAAGATCCTCAAAAGCTCTTTGTTTTGCTTCTTTTTCCAAGTCCTTCACCACCAAGGGCTTCTCAAATACAAAATAAAATACATAAAATTTAGTATACTAAGCTTGATTAAGAGGAACCATGGATCAAACATGGTTTAGATCATGAAAAAGAAGAGAAGAAATGAAGTTTCCTTACACTTCACCTCAAAAACCTTAGAATTTGCTCTTGGAAAAACTCCTTGAAAATGAATGATTTAGAGAAAGTCTCCAACATGAAAGTTGCTTAGAATAAGGTAAGGATTTAAGAAATATAGTTGGCTAAAATTATTGAGTGATGGAAGCCATACTTAGGAGTCATGGCCGTGAGCTAGCAAGAAGGAGAAGGAGAGAAATTTTTTTAAGTGCTTTAGGTTTTTTAAATGATCAATAATGACCAAGAATAAGTGATAATGATCATAAAGCCATGCAATGCCCTAAAGCATGCACCAAAACCGTCCCCCCTCCAAGCAATCTCCTAAGGATGCAAACAAATCAATAATGGTCAAGAATGATGTAATATTGACCATGACAAGTAATAATAGTCATAAAGTTTTTCTTTAGCTCCAAAATGAAGCACAAAACCGTCCCCCCTTGCATTATGCATGCAATAATGTTGTCATCTTTTTAAGCCACCATTTAGAGCATTTTAGGCCATTGATTAATTCAATGGTTAGGATTAAGGTAGACTTTAAGTTAGAAGACTTAATCTAGGCCATTGGATCTTTCTCCTTGAAATTCTAGCCATTAGATGTGTCTCCAAAATGAAGGGTTAAGATTACTCCTTCAAACTTTACATCCAATTGTCATAAATGGTCTTTGTCACTTTTTAAGACTAAATCTCCACCATAGATTAAATCCAAATCCAATGGTCATAATTGATCCATCTCCACCGTTGATTAGATTCAAATTCAACGGTCACAAATGATCCTAGCCACTTTGCAAGACCAAATCTCCACCCTTAATCAATTCTAAATCCAATGGTTATAAATGGTCATAGCCATTTTATAAGACTAAATCTCTACCCTTGATTTAATCTTCATCTAATGATTATAAATGATCTTATTCACTTTTAAGATCAAATCTCCATCGTTAATTAAATCAATGGTGAATATCCAAACCACCAATATTGATTTAAAAGTATAATATTTATTTTTATATCTGTTATAACCTTACAAATAATATTTTTACTGTATTTTTATCGTCTGATAATTAAATACAGTACAAAACATAGTACAAGAAAATTTCAAAAACTGTTTCCGGACTCAGGTTTAGTAAGATCCCCTGTCTCCATCTAAACAGTACAAATTTTTCTATGCGTAGAAAAATTTTCACTTTGCAGGACCCACCTGGACCCACGTATGGCCACCTGGGCCCACATACACCCCCTGGGCCCACAAACAGTAAAAAAATTTCATAATCATCCATAAAATCACAAATATTAGAAAACGCACAAATATCAAATCAGATTACGTAAAATAATTAAAACCTAACGGTAAAAATTAAATTACTTAAAGTTTTCCCCAGCCCGAAAATTTTTATTTTCCTGACACGGATTAAATCACTCAAAACAATCAAATACGCTGACGGAATAATCAAAATAATTTTACAATACTCAGAAATTACTAAACAGTAAAATTCTGTTAACTGTCAAAATTACTGGTTAAGAGATATGGAATTTTTAGGGTGTTACACTTGTTTAACATCATTAGCTCAATGTTGCTTTTTATTTATGGCGGCTTGAAATAGGAGAAATAGGATGACACCTTTCTTTTGTCAGATCTTTGCCTCCATACTCGGTCAATGGCCTCAAAATTACCTCCAAAAGCGTTTTGAACTTGACGCGAGCTTAATTGTCCTGTCTGTAATGAATCAGTAGAAACGGGAGGATCTTTTGCTATTCCAGCAATCTTTGAGATAGGAGGACCTTTCTCTATTTCATCAGCCATCTTGAAAGTGGAAGAGCTAGCATTCATTGATGAAGGGCTCTTATAAACCAAATCCTGTTGAGCTTTACCTTGAATGCAATTGATAGGGGCATAGAGATATGATGTCGGTGCAGATTTATCAAAAACATTAATAGTCACCTGATCACCATCTACCCTCAAAATGAGCTCATCTCTTGGTACATCAATCAATGCTCCTGAAGTAGCTAAGAACAGTCTTCTAAGAATGAGGGGAATATAGCATCGTCGTCTATATCTAGAATCACAAAATCAGCTGGAAAAAAAAATTGTCCACCTTTACTAACAAATCTTTAACTATACCATATGGATGCTTAATTGACCGATCAACTAATTAAAGAGACATTGTAGTTGGCTTCACTTTTTCAATTCCAAGCTTGTCAAGGATAGACAATGGCATTAAATTAATGCTAGCTCCTAGATGACACAGAGCTTTATCTACATTCAACTTCCCAATGGTACAAGGGATGTTAAAACTTCTAGGATCCTTTAACTTGGGTGGTAGCTTCCTCTAGATAATGGCACTGCACTCTTTAGTAAGTGCTACAGTCTTATCTTCTTCCATTTTTTTCTTCTTAGACAGCAAGTCTTTCATAAATCTGGCATAAGAAAGCATATGCTCAAGTGCCTCAGCAAAAGGAATATTTACCTATAATTTCTTAAACATATCCAGAGACTTCGAGAATTGTCTTTCTTACTTTCCTGAGTGTCTTTCTTCAACCGCTGAGGGAAGGGAAACCTAGCATACAAAGAAGGATCAATAGGTTTGTTCTGCTCACGTTCTTTCTTTTTTCTCTGCCACTTTGGTAACTCCTCTTTAGCTTTTTCCTTTTCAATCTCATTTCCCACATTATCAGCTTGCATTGAGACATCTTGAATTGAGGCATCTTCAATGACGATATTATCTTTTTTTTAAGCTCCTGAAGAACTAGGTGCTACTTTTACGTTTTCTTTCAACTGCTTACCACTTCTCAAAATAAGTGCATGACATTGCTCCTTCGGATTTACCACAGCATCACTTGGAAGACTACCTTGAGGTTTCTCTATGAGATGTCTAGCTATCTGTCTCACCTAATTTTCTAGACTTTTGATGGCTACCTTATGATTTTTAAAATTAGCCCTTGTCTCCTCCATAAAAGTACTGGTACTAAGGGCAAGTTTCTCCATAATACTTTCAAGATTAGATAACTTATCTTGTGGAGGTTGAGAAGATGAAGACGACTGAGGTTGATGTAGTGGAGGTGGTGGTGGTATCAGCATATTCTGGTTGCTCTATGAAAAATTTGGATGATTCCTCTACCCCAGATTGTATGTGTTGGAATATGGGTTACCTTATGGTCTCGAAGGATTTCCCATATAATTTACCTGCTCTTGAGGAATGAAACTAGAGTTGCTTGCCTCACATCCATTATTAGCATGGTTACCTCCACAGAAATCACAAATGAAAGCTTAATGGTTCACTGAATTCACTTGCAAATTCCCAACTTGCTTGGTAAGGATGGCTAACTATTGTGTCATACTTTTATTCTGAGCAAGTAAGGCATCAAGAGTACTGTGCTCCATAACTCCCTGCTTGACTACTGCTCTTCAACTAGGCAACTGATATTCCTTGGTAGCCATAGTCTCAAACAATTCCTGAGTTTCTTCAAGAGTCTTAGTATTCAAAGATCCACTTGCGGATGCATCCACCATAAGTCTTGTAGATTGATTGATAACTCCACAAAATGTAGTTATTTGTGCCCCGTATTGGTGGTATATTGATCCCTTAGTCCTTGTGCTTAGACATAATTGGAAGATTTTTTTCTCACTTTTTATTCAAATTCATGTTGATGTCTTCCTCTCCAATATTGCTAAAATCTTGTCTATTCTTTGTTGGACTAAGTAGATTTACACTTGTGATTAATTAGACAACTTCTCTATTGCAAGATGGGCTATAAACTAACCAAATGAAGCAAATCAAGACCTTGCATCGGAGAAGGGAGCTTAGCATGCATTCTAGCTTATCACGTCGTGGCACCTTTCTCTCTGCCAGTTGCGCATACTGAAGACAGAGGCTAAAGCGTCACGGCGCAAAGGATGTCACACCGCAGCATGCATTTGTTAGCACTGGTTGCACTTAACCACGTAGGCATTCACCCTGCGGCGCGAGTTCGCAGGCTTTGTCTATTAATACTGTTTCATCAGATATTTTGGGAGAATTAGGTGAGAGATGAGATAGAGGACAGGAAACATGAGTTTTTCATCATTTTCGAGAGCTTTGAAGAGATTTAGAAGGGAAGCCATCATCATCCAAGGAGGATCAAGCCTCCCAAGATCTCATTATAGAGTTTTCCCTCTTTTCTCTTTATCCTTTCTTTTTCTAGGCTATGGGTAGGAAATCTCTTTTGAGATTTTCAGATTCCATGGGTAGCTAGGTTGTTTATAGGTATTCCTTTGGATCCTTCTATGTACATTGGTGACTATGTAACCTTTTAAGTTTATAAATGATATTTGGTTTTGTTCACCCATGTTTCTCTTAATGCCTATAGATGTTTGGCCAACATTTATTATGATTTGATAAAACCTCTTGAACTAGACATAGGAATCTAGGTTTTAGATCATGGATATGGGTGATGCATGTTTAATCTCATTCTAATGGTGGAGTGAATTAATTTGTTAATAGGATAGACATATACCTATTAGCCATGTATAGCCGTTGTTAAGAATCAACCGTAATGCATGTTGCTTGCTCTAGTTGTCATGGACATATAGTGGGCTAGGTAGGTGACATAGGGTTAAATGACCTAGACATACGCTTTTAGCTAGTATAGTTTCTTAGACTAACAAAACTAGTCATCATTGTTGCTTAAAATGGTTGCATGTTGCTAAGTAAAGTAGTTGGTGAAGAAGGAGTTCCTATGCTCTCGTTACTAGTTTTTACTCCTGGTTTATTGCCTTTTAGCCCTAATTTTGACTACACACACTTTCCCTAATTTCTATGTGCTTGAATAGAATTCATTAAGCTATTGGTTATTATTTGGCATTAGATATTATTCATTATCCCTATGGAGACTATCTTTCTCATCATTGTATTACTTTTGCAACCAGTACACTTGCGGTACATAAAAGGTCTCAACAATGATTCAAACAATTATAAAAGATCTGCACTTACTGCCAAACTTTGAAAGCATGGTGTGGACATTTTCTCAAAAGTTCCTTAAATTTTTCCCATGCTTCATAGAGAGACTCTCCTTGATTTTGAGTAAAGCAAGCAATCTTACTCCTTATCTTCACAAACATGGATGGAGGAAAATACCGAGTGAGAAACTTACTAACTAGGTAATCTCATGTGGAGATGCTTCCTTGAGGCTAGGCTTGTAGCCAACTCTTGGCTTTATCTCTCAAAGAGAATGGAAAAGGTCTTCATCTAATGGCATGATCGCTGGCTCCATTATATTTGATAGTATCACAGAGTTGCAAGAAGTTAGCAATGTGCAAGTTTGGATCTTCTATCTGACCTCCCCCAAACTGATTCTATTGCACCAGCTGTAGAAGAGCTAGTTTAATTTCAAAATTGTTTGCTTGGATAACAGGTCGCACAATACTGGTTAAGACATTCTCAGAAGATGGAGTAGCATAATCAGCTAAATTGTGTTTTCTCTGTGTAATAGTGTTCTTAGCCATCTTTTCTTCTTCAATTCTCTTTCCTTCTCTGATTGCTCTTTATGTTCTTGTTATATCTGGATCAAAGAGTAATTCTTCTAACTCCACAGAACCTTGCATAAACAAATAAACAAACTAACTGGAGTGAAGTAAAGAAAATAAATTAAAAAAATAAAAATAAATGACTAATAAAAAAAATTAACCAAGAAAACAAAAATGAATAAAAAGAAATAAATTAAAAAAAAAATTAAATAAATAATAAATAAAAAATAATTATCTATAAATAAAAGAAATTTAAAGAAAATTAAAATTAAAAATAAGAATAAACAAAGAAAAATAAATGCTTAAATTAGTATCATTTCAACTACTATTTAATATTAATAACAATAATCCCCGGTAATGGTGCTAAAAACTTGTTGTGAAATCGACAAGTGCACCGAATCGCTAAAGTAATAAAAAGTGAGTAAGAGTATCATTCCACGAGGATTAAGTTATTAATTACTAAATTCACTGAAAGTGACACTATCTATGCTAATGAAAAAGAGAGTTGTTGCAAATATAATTAAAAAGAAATATAAATAAGCAAAGCAATAAATCAAAGGGGTGAAAAATGTAACACCCTCCTTCGCGTGCCACCTATTCTGACTCAACAAAAGAAAACTATGGTAAATTATAAAAGATTTAATTATTTAAAATGCGGGTTAAAAATTTCTTTCTTGTTAAAAATATAAATTTACCAAAGTTATAGGTACTATTTAAAAATATAGTGAATCGATTAAGATTCATATAACAGACACCACATAATATTTAACAATTATTTAGGAAACATAAAACATACAGACTCAATTTTAAACAGTAGCAAACCCCATGATGGGTCCTACTTAATAGCACGGTAAAACACTAACGAGAAAACTCAACATATTTATTTCGTCTTGTATCCATCTTGATGCGTCATATATCTGTTCCTCTTCAAAACTGCACACCTACGAATCCGGGATGGCCACTCCTCGATGTTGTCACCGAACTCAGAATATTTGCCTCCAGTCAAGTCTAAGAAACTCGTTCCATCTACTATATAAATTTTAATAATACAAGTATAACAAAACAATACAACAAAGAGGTGAGATCCCCTTTTCATCAATATCAGTATGGTAGCAAGGAAAAATACGAATGACAAAGTCATTCCATACACACAATTATCACAATTATATTCATGTCATCATTTCATAAACAATTTTCATAATCATATATCATAGTATAATAACCAGCACCAATTTCATCATAACAAATACCATCAATATATATGAAATGATGATGTTACACCATATGAACATTTACCATGCTACAACAATATATATACTGACCATGTGTATGCATACTAGACCAATTTCCCACTCTATGGAGGTTTTGACAATTTCGAGATGAATGTTCTGGAATAAATGTCAGCCTTAGCCCAACGACATTACCAGTCCACGAAAAGAATCGTGTTCTTGTCGGGTATCATCAATGCATTGCAACAAACTGCATCACCAAGTGGCACATGGTACTTGCCAACTGTCCACTGGTTGACCACCGTGCCTCGACGCCCCCAAGATCCATCATAGATCTCACTTTTCAATTCTTATTCACTCTTCAACCACAAGGGCCATAATAACTATCAACTATATTCCGTTCAATGCACGAATACCTCAATGCAATTCTGTTCTATGCACGAATAGCTCAATGTATGTCTTAATTTCATCATATGCCTCAATGCATATCTTAATTTCATCATTAAAAAGATTCCCAAATGAGATTAGAACAACTGCCCATACAATTGTCTAATATCATGAGATCAATGGATATTATATAATCGCTCATACAATTACATAATATCATCAATACATCCGGGTCCAGTACATTAGTTCTTATAGTATCTTTACTGTATTTTTAATTGCGTATCATTTTTAACACGTTTTCACAACTGCGTAACACTTTTGTTACGTTTTTAAATTGCGTAACCATTTTCTGACATTTTCTTAATCGCGTAAAAATATTTACATGTTTTCCAAATCGCGTAGCGATTTTTCAACATTTTCAAAATCGCATAGCTTAAAATCATATTTTTAAGTCACATAAATCATTTTTCATCATTTCTCAATATTCCAAACATCATTTTGGATTTCCAAAAATCTATGCCATTTCTAACTTCATTTTCCATGTTTTCTTCACTTAAAAATCTTTTACGTAATATTTTTCATTACTTCCCCAAAATCAATATTTCCTTCAAATCCATTATTCCAACTTAAAATTTCCTAACGCGCCTCAAAACCCAATGGGTGAGCTATACGTCAGTAAACTTTAAGTCATCAATTTATTTCTCTTTATAAACTAATCCTACCAATTTCATAGTTTCCAAAAATGATTCTCACTTACTTTAAAAATCTCCAAATTCATTACTTTAAATCCTTTGCAAATAATCATCTAAGATTACTCTTAAAATCATTCTTTTGACTTAATGTACCAATCCTTGGAATATTGGCCGAAAATCACAAATAGCTTCATCATAAAACCTTTGTTCATTTTCATAACCACTTTCTTTGCAAATTCTTAAAATCATTAACTTATTACCCTTTTTATCTAAAACTCATGATTAGTAAAATACTTAGAAACTTTTGCTTCCAAAATAACTTTGAGGCCGTGTACCTCCATGGTTCTTTGGAACCAACATACTTTCCTTTGTCATGTAAATCACATCTTATTATATACACAAATCATCATGCATCATAAACACATACTAAAGCATATTATCAAAGCAATAAACATATCAATCACCAATCAATCATAAGTATGGAAAAATCTTAAACAAACAAGTGAATAAATCCTTATGGTTTTTTCACCATACATACATCCATTCTTCACTACCAACACATGGTTGATGTAGGTAATCTCCCTCTTACCTTTTGGTGATTTCCTCCAAGGCTCCATACTTGTCCTCTTGAAATAGATTTACTCCACCAAGTAGCACTTAAAAATAAAGAAACACATACAATATTAATATTCAAGAATATCAAAGATGACCATAAGCCAAAATATAGTCTTAGAGACTTACCAAAGAAAAGAAAGATGAAGAACACCAATCTTCACCTAAAGGCTCTTGATCTTGAACTTGAAGATCAAGGTTGAAGATGGATGATTTAGAGAAAGTCTCCAACATGAAAGTTTCTTAGAATATCATGTAGGTCTAGGACACTAGGTTGGTTGAAATTAAAAGAGGTTGGAGGTGATTTCTAGGTCCTTGGCTGTGAGCTATAGGGAAAGGAAAAGATGAGAGTTTTTGTGTGTAGTTTTTGGCTTTTGAAAGAACTCCTTGAAGATGGATGATTTTAATCAAAGCTTCAACTACAAAGATGCTTGGATTGATGTAAAGATTCAAGAAATGTTGTTGATGGAAATTATTGAGGATGGGAGAAAGGTTTTCTCTTGCTTGGCCGAAACCATGAAGAAGTGAAAGTGAGAGGATTTATGAAATTTACTTTAGGAAAATGAAGAAGATGAGACCAAATGAGTTAGAAGCTTTCCTATAGCCTTCCTAATGTCTCAAAAACTCGTGAGCCCCCCCTTGGACACCAAAGGAGTGTCCAAGTTCATCTAGCCACTTTTTGAGGCTTCAATAACCATTGATTGAATCAATGGTTGTTCTTTGGTGTAGGTTTCCAAATGATAAGATTGAATTTGAACCATTGGATCTCTCCGCCATGAAACCTTAGCCATAAGATGCATCTCCAAAATGGAGAGTGAAGAACTTCTCTTCATACTTTCCATCCAAGGGTCACAAAAGGTCCTTGCCACTTTGTGAGACCAATCTCCACCATAGATTAAATCAATGGTAGATATCCAAAGTCTTCCTCACCAAGCTTGCTTCCTATTGGTCTTCCATAAAGTTGTCATAACCACTTAATTTGACTAGCCAGTATAATATTTTTCAAGCTGCTATTATCCTATGGATAATATTTACTGTATTTTTATTGCCCAATAAATAAAACAGTACAAAACACAGTAAAAGAAAATCTCAAAAACTGTTTTCGGTTTCAGGTTTAGTAAGATCCCTGGCTCCGTATTGATAGTACAAAATTTTCTGGCCACAGAAAAATTTTATTTTTTCAGACTCATCCCGAACCCGCATACAGCCTGAGAATACTATTAAAATAAACCAGAATATAAAAACACACAAGAATTCACAAAAATCATAATAATTATGAAATTCATGAAAATCAAACCAGATTAGTAAAATCATTAAGGATTGACAAAAAGAAATAAAATACGAAGGCTCATATACAACTTCAAAAATAATATTAAAATAATAAAAAATGTAAAATCTCCCAAAAATTCCTAAAAATCACAAAAATTATAAAATTCATGGAAGTCGAGTCGAATTACTAAAATTATTTAAGAATCGACCGAAATAAATAAAATATGAATTTTTGGGGTGTTACAAAAAATAATGGTATTAAAGCGTTAGAGTTTAGACTTCATTTAAACTCTTTAAATGCACATTCAAATATTTGTTTAACTATGTTCTATTTCAATGATTTATGGTCAATTCCTAAAATTAATTAATATCCAATCCCTTGGTATATTAATTCTCTTACACTATTTGGAATTAACTAATCCCTTAGCCTAACCCTAAATAGAAAGGCATTATCAAGAATGAGGGAATCAAAAGAAAGACTACATAACACACAACGTCTATTCTTAGCGATTGTAGAAATTATGGTGTTTATCACATGTTCTAGGTTGAGGCAAATTTTCCCAAATCATACATTAACCCAAAAGATCATTCCCAAATTGATCAGGTTTAGAAAAGCATTAAGAATAGAAATAAACACGTAAATCATGAAATAGAAACATAAATTAAACTCATAAAAGAAGTTACATCATCAAAGTATCAAGATCCATCATCCCTCTAACAAAAAAGGATTCGTTACACATGGAAAAAGAAGAACACAACGGGAAGAATATGACAAACTCCATTGTAGAAAGGTAGAGAGGTTGAAGAAAATTCCTAATCTTAAGCCTAATTGCGCCCACACCACATTAGGGCTTATGCCTCTTGACGGCTACTGCGTTTTATCCAAGTGTATGTTTATTTTAGTGAAACTTTCTTATTTATAATTAAAATAATGTGTCAGCCCATGCATCCAGTGCCTGAGCGCTGGGCTTTTAATGATTAAGCATTGGGCTTTCCTAAAAGAATGTGGCTCCATATGCTCTGCGTGCTTGAGCGCTCACCTCCCAATGCTTGGGCGTTGGGACACCAGAAAGATTTCCTTGTTTTTGTCATGCTAGCACTCATGCGTTGGCTTTTGGGCGTTGGACCACTAGAGTGCTTTTTTTTAGATTTTCTTCCTCATTCGAACGTCCTGTCTTCTCCATATGCAATTACCTACAAAAAATACATAAAACACGTAGAAAGAACACAATTAAAAATAACAAAAACATAATAAAACTTGAGAGCAAAACTAAATAAAAAAGATTAAAAGTGGATGAAAACCTAAGATTTTGAACTGTAAAAAAAATGAATTTTTACAGGTTCATCACACTCCTCCACTCGCAATTCCTGAGTTGGACCTCAGTCAACACTTCCACACCACCAAAAGAGCGGAATACTTCAGGAAAAACTTTCAATTAAGAAAGATTATCTCACCAAGGTATTTCCCTAAGGACTTTTGCTCTAGTGAATCTCTAGACAGTTTTGGGATCATTGAGCAACTAGATTTGCTTGAGTTTTTTAGTATAGTTTTTTAGTATTAAAAAGGACATATATCTTGATTTGGTTAAGGTTTTTATGTGAACTTAAAGTATGAGGATGCATGCTTAGTCTCCGAGGTCAAAAAGAAATAGATACATGTTAATAGAGATTTATGGTATAGGCTGATTAAACTGTCATATGATGGTGCAAATTTTTGTGGAAATGATCATGTTTGGGGAGATGATTATGAATATAAGGCTGCTCTAACCTCTTTGCTAAGAACTGGTTATGTTATTCCAAGGAATAAGAGGGTAATGGTCATTGGTTTGATGATGGAATATTTAACACCCTAAATTTAATAACTATAGTATAATCATCATTACACCACAGTCATTAAATTCAGGCCTGCTACAACAGTGACACTTTTCCAAATATAACCATTATACATATACAAAATATATGAGTCATGAATGAATATATTTATTACACAACAACATAACATCTTCCAAAGGAAATTACATTCCAGATATACATATATAGCATAATTCACTAACATATACAAAACGTAAAACTTACTTATTCAAAAATATATATGCAGCTACCACAACCAAGCCTAAACTAACCCCAAACCAAAACACTCCAGCTAAGCAGCAACATCAAACGAAGAAGTAGCAACCCATGACGGGTCCTACTCAAAGATAGGGTAACGTTCCCAACGTACGCAACCTGCTTTAACTCCAAAAGAGCAAATTATATGTTGGTGCCTTCAAGAAACTGCATCTGAACGAAACCATGAAGATTCTGCCTCGCTGCTATCACAGTCTTCATAGATCGTAAATATAAAAGATAACCAACAGAACAATACAACAAAGAGGTAAGATCTCTAACATCGCGTACCTGCATGGCAGTAAAGAAACGATACATACAACAATACCATTCAATATAGAAATATCACAGAAACAACAGGTATAATCATGGCATTAATAAAATAAATAATTCAACGAACATATATCATAACAATACCATACCACAACAATATTATATCACAACAATGTGAATGCTGACTATGCATATGAACCATATGTATACTGACCATTTACAACAACATATATGCTGACCATGCCACATCCACAATGGACCAAACCCTACTCCATGAAGCTAAAACTAACCTCGGAGAGAATGATCTAGAAGACATGTCTGTATATCATCAGCCTCAAATCAAGTGCTATAATTTTCTCAAGTGCGCATCATGGCTTATACAAGACATTCTACACCAGATCATGAATAGGAATAATGTCTCATCTAGATCGTCGGTGTGTTTGCATCAGTTGTCATGACACAATAGCGCTATTCAACTGGCCACTTGTGAAATTCTGCACCTCGACGTCCCCAAGATCATTTATAGATCTTCATTACGCAATTTGCGCCAGCACTGAGGTGTAAATTCATCTCCTAGGCAAACAACCTCAACAAACACAGTCTACACGACTTTCAATGCATCATCAAATGCCTCAATAAATCATTTATTAACAACAATGTGCTTTTCCACAAAAACAAGTAACCATTGGCTATACAGTCTTTTTAACTTCAACGGGTCCAGTACGTCGGCCCGACAGCAAATTGCTATTTTTCTCAATCGCATAACACTTTTATGTCGTTTCCAAAATCGAGTAACATTTTTATGCCGTTTTTCAATCACGTAAATATTTTCAAATGTTTTCTAAATCATTTAACTCAAAAATCATCATTTTTAAATTGCGTAAGGTTTATCATCATTTTTTTTAATTGTGTAAAACATTACTTGACCTTCTAAATTTAATTTTGAGACTTTCCATATTTAATAAAAAGTTTGAACTTTATTTCCAATGTTTTATTTCTAAATCTCCTACATGTGATATTTTCCAACGTTTCTCACAAATTTGGTGTTATTTTTATTTAATCAAACATTATAGAATAAAATCTTCCAATGGGCTCAAAATCCAGATGAACGAGCTATACGTCGGTATCCCCAACGTGCTCAAAATCCAAATAAATAAGTTATACGTCAGTAACTCTAAGTTTTCAAACTATCATTCAAACTTATTTATCATCACGGCTGAAAATCACTTAGTGTTCAATGATAAAAAAATTATTGATCTTCCTTTTCCATTACCATAGCTAAAAACTTTCTTTAGACAAAATACCTTAAATTTAAAACCATTTTTCAAAATTATTTCCATTTCTTTTAGTAAAACTCTTTTAAATAATACACTTTAAATTTCACACTATCATCCAAATTTATTTTCCATTACTTGACCAAAAATCCATTCCTTTCCAATACTACAAACTTTGTTCATTTTCTTTTTCACTTGTAAATCCTTAATCCAATTCTTTGTCATCTAATCATCTAAGTCCACAATTAATAAAACATTTTTAACTTGGATTAACCAAAATAGGCATGATAGTTGTGAGCTCTAATGGTCATTGGGAATAAAAATTCTTTCCATTCCAACATGATGCATAGTAAGTAACATACTTCAATCATCAAATCATGCTATAGCAAATTCATACATAAATTTCAAAATCATATCACCATATATAACAAGATAAATACTCAATAATTTCATGCATACTATCAAAATAATAAAATCACACATAGCCAAAAAGCATAAACTAATAAATTTACACAACCGAGTGAATAAATCCTCACATGAATTTTTCACCTACCAATACAAATCCATTTCTCACCACCAAGATTGTCCGATGAGGTTAATCTCCCTCCTACCTTAGATGAAGATCAAAAAGCTCCATAGTTGCCTCTTTGGAAGAAAACATCCACTACCTAACAAGCCTTTAAAACAAACAAGCACACAAACATTAAATCTAAAGCTTAAAACAAGATGACCATTGATCAAGTTTATGGTCTAGGACTTTGAAAATAAAGGTTAGAAGTGAAGATCAAGAACTTCACCTAAAAACCCTCAAACTTTGGCTTGAAGAACAAAGGTGAAGATGGATGAATTTGAAGATGATCATAACAAAAAAGTGTCTTAGAATGACGTTTAGATTCAAGATCAAGGGTTAGATAAAATTAAACAAGTTTGGATGATATTTTGGTAGTGATGGCCGTGAACTTCAAAGAAAGAGAAAGGAGAGAGTTTTGATCACTTTGGTGTCTTTGGGTGGTTTGGCCGTGACTTAGCAAGAAGAGAGATGAGAGAATTTTGGTCACAAAGATGTATAAAAGAAAAGATGAGAGAATTTCCAAGAATTCCTCTTGGCCGTGAGATGAAAGGAAAGAATTTTGGTGTTTTATTTTCTAAAAAGATGGTAAGATAACTTAAGAGAAATATGACAACTTTTGTATCATCTTTGCATGTCCTAGAAGCACCTCCAAAACCATGAGCCACTATGGTGAGTCACAAAGGGTGAGTCACAAAGGATGAGTCATAAGATGAGCTCAAAAGATGGAGTAGCCAAATTGATTTTCTCCACTTGATTCTACAAGCTTCTAGACCATGGACACCTAAGGAGTGAGGTGGCCAAACTTCTAGAGTCCAACAAGCTTAGCCTCCAAGCTTTCTTCCCATTGGTCTTCAAGAATGAGTCATGGCCATTATTGTTGACTTGCTCCTCATTGGTCCATGCTAGGTGAGTCACAAAGAGAGGTTTCGAGAATGGGTGACTAGGCTTGTGTCTAGAACCTTCCCACTAGAATTTTGTGGAAGCTATTATCTAGTGTTCAAAGGCTACTACTAAAGAACCAGTGGTTATTGTCCAATGGATAATAAAACACACCAAAATTTTATCTATCAGATAAAATCTTGAAAAATGAAAAACTTTAAAAACTGTTTTCGATTTTAGGTTTAACAAGATCCCCTGTGTAACACCCCCCTCAGGGCATCACATTTCTAACTACTAACTCCCAATCTGAAAATCAGTACATAAAAGGTTTGAGTTATAAAAGGAGAGTTTTAAAATTTCCTTTTCTTGTTGAAGACGGAAATATAAACTGATTGATATTTATAAGTAATACTGAAAATACATTTAAACTGATTAATATACAATATTGACACTAATTAATATTTAACAATTTAAAGAGAAATATAAAACTAACAGACTCTTTTTTTTAACAGTAGCAAACCCCATGACGGGTCCTACTTAATAGCACGGTACAACACTAATGAGAAAACTTAACATACTTATTCCTTCTTGTATCTATCTTGATGCATCAGACATCTGTTCCTTGTCAACACTGCACGCTATCAAATCTGGAATGGTCATTCTCTGATGTTGTCTCCGATCTCAGAGTATTTATCTCCCGTATGTCTAAGACAACTCATTCTATCTATTATAATTTTTACAACACAAGCCCAACCAAACAATATAACAAAGAGGTGAGATCACCTACGCCAATACCAACATGGTAGTACAAAGATAACACAATAGCATATCATACAGATATATCATATCATCAACATTAATCAATTATCATTATCAAATTATTTATCAATTCAATTATCATAAACAGTAATCATGATAATGTCCTCAACATCATCTAATTATCATCATCATCATCCAATATTTCTCAACAGAACAATTGTCATAGCCAATATTTCTCAATTAATATATATCACATAGATATAAATGCTCAGTTTCATGCATGCACACATAGACTCAATGTCCTACTTCATGGAGTTAATACTCAGTTCGGAGAAGTCGATCGAAAAGATTTGTCGATACCATATGCCTCAGACCATGTGCTATAATCCTCATTTTGATTTTGCACATCTAGTATATACACGACAGTCTTTATCAGATCATGATTAAGAATAGTGTCTCGATCAGGATCATCGGTGCGTTGCATCGGTCTAACCTACGGGAAGAAGCGCAACCAACCTCCCATGTAAGCAACCCGCACCCCGATGCCCCCAAGGTCAACAAGTGACTTACACTACGCATATCGCACCCATTCAAGAGGTGTACGTCTCTCCTAGGCAAATAGCCTCATACAGTCCATCGAACCTTTCCAATGCATGTTCAATGCACTAATGCTAATCATAGGCAAAATTTATCATTTTTTCATATAGTGTTCATACACTAATTCATGCATATAAAATGCACCAATGCCAATCACAGGCAAAATTCACCATTTCCAATGCATGTTCAATGCACCAATGCCAATCATAGGCAAAATTCACAATTTCATATTCAGGGTCCACACATTGGCCCATTCTCAGTTTAATTTCATAATCTCATAATCAGGGTCCACACATTGACCCAACAGTATCTTTATTGTATTTTTCATTATGAAATCATATTATCGCGTTTTCATAGTCACAAAACACTTTTGTCGTGTTTTCACAATTGCGCAACATTTCCGTTGCATTTTCAAATTACGTATTGATTTTTCAACATTTTCTCAATCACGTAAAAATATTTACACGTTACTTAAATCGTGTAGCGATTTTCCATCATTTTCACAATCGCGTAACTTAAAAATCATTCTTTTAAGTCGCGTAAACCATTTTCCATCATTTTTGAAATATTTAAACGCTTTCCAAATCGCGTAGAAATATTTCAACATTTTTCGAATCGCGTAGCTTAAAAATCACGTTTTTAAGATACGTAAAATATTTTTCACCATTTTACAACCACGTAAAATATTCATCAATATTCCAAACATTATTTTGGACTTCCAAACAAATCAATATCATTTCTAACATCATTTTTCCGTTACGAAAAATATTTCTCAACCTTCAAAAATTCCATTTCAACCTTTCTCAAAATAATATGACTTCATACTTTATTTTCCACATTTTCTTATACAAGAAAATCTTTTTCACAATATATTCCACAAATTCACAATTCCATTGAATTAAATCAATGTTTCTAACTTTAAAAATTACTAACGCTCTCCAAAACCCAAAGGATGAGTTACACGTTAGAAAATATCAAATCACCATTATATTCTCCATTTTTCTCAAATCAATTCCAAAAATCAATTTTCTTCAAAATAAATTGAGGTGTGTTTGAACCTCTCTTTTCCATTTACATACTGAAATTCATTTCTCAAATGATAAAATACTCTGATTCCCTTTCCGAATTCCTTGTACTAATTCAAATTACATTTCCACTTGGAAAATCACTTTGTTTCATAAAACTAAGGCATTCACAAGCCTTCAAAACCGTGGTACATGGTCATTGAAACCATCAAATATTTTTCCTTTTAAATTGATATGGTTTTACATAAACAAAACCATTAAAAATTCTTTAACAAAATTGTGAGTCCTTGGTCTTTGAAATGAAATCATTTGTTCATTTTTCATTTTCACTTTCTTTGCAAATCCTTAAAATCAACATTGTCCTTTTCATTTAAAACTTATGTTTAGTAAAATGCTTAAAAAAACTTTTTACACAAAATAAATCAATAAAAATCCTTCTAAAACCGTGTTTATGAACTCTTTGAAAAATAAACCCTTTGTTTATGTTCCTTATTTTTTTCTAAACATCCCATTTCATCATTTATGAAAATATTAATTTGTGAACACCTATCTTGAGGTGTTTTGGCTGAAATTCACCATGCTCTAGGGATAAAAAATTAATTCCCTTGTTCTTGAAAAATTTCAACATAAACTCTAATCATGAGTGTCAAAACCGTGATCACTCCACTTTGGCCATTGGAGCCAAAAATTGATTTTCTTTCCATCATCACATCATGATATACATATACATAATTTCAACATATTCTCATCATGCATATTATAAACATACCATATTATCATCATGCATGTTATAAGTATACCATATAAGCTATAAAATCATGCAAAGCATATCAAGCATAATCAAAGCACATGAACACCCACAAATAATTACATGACCATGGATATGAATCCTCACATGGATTCACCATCCATCAAATATAAAACTATCTCTTACCACCATACTTGGTTGGTGAGATGAATCTCCCTCTTACCTCTTGAAGATCCTCAAAAGCTCTTTGTTTTGCTTCTTTTTCCAAGTCCTTCACCACCAAAAGTTTCTTAAATACAAAACAAAACATATATTTATTAGTAAATCAAGCTTGAACAAGATAAACCATGGATCAAACACGGCTTAGAACATGAAAAAGAAGAGAAGAAATGAAGTTTCCTTACACTTCACCTCAAAAACCTTATAACTTTGCTCTTGAAGAAAGTCCTTGAAAATGAATGATTTAGAGAAAGTCTCCAATATGAAAGTTACTTAGAATAAGGTAAGGATTCAAGAAATATGATTAGTTGAAATTAAAGAGTGATAGAAGGTATATTTAGGTGTCATGGGCGAACCAAGCTTGGAGAGAAAATGGAAGAGTTGTCTTGTTTTTGTTTCTTGAGAAAGATGATAGAATAGATGATAAAGTAAGATAGAAATGCATGAAATGAATTTTGGTCCCCTTCCTCTTATGCATTGCCGTAGAGTAAAGAGAGAAAAGAGTGAATTATTTGAGCAAATAATCAGTACTAAATTATTGAGAAATTTTCCAAGTGATAGTAACAAACTTGGACCATTGGATCTTCTTCCTTCTTTAATCTTAGCCATATAGATGAAGCTACTAAATGGATGATCAAGATCTCTCCTTCCATGTTGCCATCCAAGGGTCACAATTGAAGTCCAAGCAATTATATAAGAACAAATTTCAACCATAGATTAAATCAATGGTTAAGATTCAATCTTGAAAGTCCAAGCCATTATTTGAAGCATTCTAAGCCATTGATTAATTCAATGGTTAGGATTAGGGTAGACTTTAAGTTAGAAGACTTAATCTAGGCCATTGGATCTTTCTCCTTTAAATTCTAGCCATTAGATATGTCTCCAAAATGAAGGGTCAAGATTACTCCTTCAAACTTTACATCCAAGGGTCATAAATGGTCCTTGCTACTTTTTAAGACCAAATCTCCACCCTTGATTAATTCTTCATCCAATGGTTATAAATGGTCCTTGTCACTTTTTAAGACCAAATCTCCACCGTAGATTAAATCCATATCCAATGGTTACAAATGATCATAGCCACTTTATATGACCAATTCTACACCATTGATTAAATCGACGGTTGATATCAAAGCCTTCCTTATTAAGCTCATCTAAATTAAATCTCCACTATTAATTAAATTAATGGTGAACATCCAAAGCTTCCTAACTAAGTTTATTCCCACACCATTGATTAAATCAATGGTGATCATCCAATGCTTCTTTATTAAGTTTGTTTCTTAGCCGTTGATTAAATCAAGATCAAATCTCCACCGTTGATTAAATTAAGATCAAGTCTCCACCGTTGATTAAATCAATGGTGGATATCCAAACCACCAATGTTGACTTTAGCAGTATAATATTTATTTTTATATCTGCTATAATCCTATGAATAATATTTTTACTTTATTTTTATCGTCCGATAATTAAATACAGTACAAAACTCAATAAAAGGAAATTTCAAAAATTGTTTCCAGATTCAGGTTTAGTAAGATCCCCTGTCTCCATCTAAACAGTACAAATTTTTCTAAGCGTAGAAAAATTTTCATTTTGCGGGACCCACCTGGGCCCACGTAAGGCCACCTGAGCCCACTAACAACCAAAAACAATCAGAGAAATATAAAAATTTCATAATCAACCACAAAAATCACAAATATTAGAAAAAGTATGAAAATCAAGTCAGATTGTTAAAAATCATTAAGGATTTTCAAAAAAAAATAAAATACGAAGGTTCGTATACGAGCCCCAAAATAATATTAAAATAATTAAAAAAACGTAAAAATTCCCAAAAATTCCTAAAAATCACAAAAATTATAAAATCCATAGAAGTCGAGTTGGATTACTCAAAATAATTAAGAATAGCCCGAAATAAATAAAATACGAATTTTCAGGGTGTTACACCTCGACCCCAAATAAACAGTCAAAATTTTTCTCGGGCCCTGGAAATTTTATTTTTCCAGCAACACATCAAACACACAAAAAGGCCAAAAACATTAACAGAACATTCAAAATAAATTAAACAATTCACAGAAAACACAAAAGTGTAAATAACTATAAAACAAAAAAAAATCGGAGTGTTATAGAAAATAGGGTATTACATTACCTTTTGGCTAGGGGATTGGTCCCTAGAGGAGGGAACTATTCCCAAGTGTTGAGAGATGATATGGTAGCATTATGGGCCATGAACTCAGATAAGCTAATAAACTGGGGTCACTATGTTATTTAGCATATGTTGACGGCCAAAAAGAAAAACCATTCCTTGCCCTATGTTATGCTTGTTACAGCAATTCTGGAGCATTTTCATATCCTTCTTGCTGGGGAAGCCAAGGATACTAGCTCTAAGGGTACTCAGTCTATTGGATTACACACTCTCCAAAAGCTTCAGCTGAGGAAGAGCGACGAGAGATGGTACTATCTTCTTCATGGCAGCGTCAGTAACATTCATCATAAGGCTGAGGATGATAATGAAGAAGGCCACAGCCTGCTACAGCTCCAGCTACCTCGAACCTCCTGCTTTAAGAGATGTGCAACTTGACAACCATAGTGGAAGTCAGGATCCATTAAGCAGAAGGTGGATCATCTTGACCTGAGGGTGGATTACTCCGATCAGGAGTTAGCCTTTATCCGATCTTTTCTAGAAGGACTCAGATATGTACCAAGGAGAGCTGCTGGTGCTCCCACCACCTCTACTACTCCTCCTGCTCCCCTTTCCTTTATTGGTCCTTCTGGTGCTCATCCTGGTGATGATGAGGAGATCCTTGACTCTGAGGATGATCTTGCCACGGATGACGATGATGTGGATCTTTCTAATGTGGTAGCAGATGCTGACAATGACAACGAAGCAACTCAGTGACCTTAGGGCTTAGTCATGATATTTTAATTCTTCATTGTATATACTGTCTAACCCCATAGCATTTTTATATTTGTGTATGATTTTAGATCCTTTTGATATTGATGATTATAAAATCTGATATATTATTTCTCATATGCATTTGTTATTACTATGTTGATACCTAATATTGATCTGGCTAGTTATACTCTGCTTGTTAAGCCTGTTTATACTCTGATTGCAAATTACCTGGGCTGAAATAATTATATCTTGTTGTTTTAAATTTTAGGGTAATCATAAAATCCTGCTAAAATGTTGCCGAAATTTTGGTTGAATGCTTATGTATTTTTTATGATGCCAACGGGGGAGAGATTAGTGATTGCATAAGTATTGCATAAGTACGGGGGAGCTTGAGGGAGCTTGCTTTGAGCTTTTGCATGAAAATTTATTAACCCTATCTCGTGCATACATTACGGGGAAAAGTTGCGCTTAAAAGTTGCTCTGATTGAAAGTTGCATAAGTTTCTCTTCTTTTGAATGTTTATTTTGTCATCATCAAAAAGGGGGATAATGTGAATGCTTATGTCTTGAAGCATATCAAATGATTTTTTATGATAACAATATCAAGATGAAGATCAAGATCAAAAGAAAAGACCAAGAACAAAAGAAGGAAAACCAAGATCAAAAGAGGTATATTAGTTATAGGTTAATGGTCTTAGAATATCAATGTGAAATGCTCTCAAGGTATCTCTATTATCTCCAAATGGTTTTTCAAGATCTTTTTAAATCAACTTGAAATTCAAAGTTCATATTTTATAGACATGTTGATTTCAATCTTGGATTTTGTAAAACATATGTTAATCTTGTCAAATCTAAGTTTCTTTAAGTTAAGAATGGCTTGTATACTCAATTGGGCTTGAAAAATGTGTTCAAGGGCCAAAGTAATCAATTACATAAGTGTTGTAATCGATTACAAGACAAACAGAGGCCTTATAATCGATTACATTGAGCATGTAATCAATTACAAGCATAGCAGAAGTCTTGTAATCGATTACACTGAGGCTGTAATCGATTACAAGTCTGGCAGAGGCCATGTAATCGATTACACAAGGCTTGTAATCGATTACATCCTACCCAGAAAGCCAAGAATACGTTCAAACAGTCATGTAATCGATTAGAAGCATTGTGTAATTGATTACAACAGGTTTGACATTGCCCAATGACTATATTAGGAACATTTAATGCTGCCTGTTAAAGCCCCCAACGGCTCCATTGATTAAAAACTCTATTATACTTGAGTTGGGGCATCATCAATGGCTAACCATCAACTTGAAACTTGCTTCTATCATTCTAATCCGAGAATCAATGACAAAAACCCTTATTGCTCTATTTTTGTATAATCACTTGAGATATTCTTAAGAAGCATTATTAGGACTTCAATTTGTATTAATTACTCTTGTGAGAGTTTCATTCTATCAATCTTGATTATTCCGTAAAAGAGGGTGAGGCATCCCTCCAAATTGTAAAGGATGAGGCATCCCTTGAAAGCATAGGCTTAAGCTTAAAAGGTGAGGTATCCCAAAGTGTTTAGTGCTCCAGTTTGTAAAGGTTGTCAAGCACCTGTTGAAGCTTTAAGAAATAGTGGAAAATCTCGAGTAGTTGAGAAAATCTCTTTATGAACCTTCTAAAGTACCCCGCCAGGCCTAAGAAGCTCCTAATCTTTGTCACAGTGGTGTGTTTATGCCATTGCAACACTATATCAACTTTGCTTGGGTCCACAGAAATCCCACCCTGAGATATCATATGTCCCAAAAACTACACTTGTGAAAATCAGAACTCACACTTAGATAGTTTGGAAAACAACCTATTCTCCATAAGGGTCTCCGATACTATCCTCAAATGTTGTTCATGGTCTTCCATAGGCTTGTGGTCTCTGGGTAGGCGCAACTTTTGTAACACCTTCCTTCGGGTGTCACATTTCCAACTAAACAAAAGAGAACTAAACCAGATTATAAAAGATTTGATTATTAACATAAGGGTTTAAATTTTTTTTTCGCTGAAAATATAAACTTACCAAAGATATAGGTAATATAAAAACATAGTGAAATGCTTAATATCCACATTACATACACCACATAATATTCAATAACATTCAGAACATAAAACTTATAGACTTAAAGAGGAATAGTAGCAAACTACATGATGGGTCCTACTTAAAAGCACAGTAATAACACTAACGAGAAACCTCAACGCGCATGAAAACCAGATGCAAACTTCATGCGTCGGTGCCCTCACAAGCTGTGCCTTTAAAGAAGATTCTACCTTGCTGCCACCACAAACTTCACCGAACGTAAATATAAAACAGAACAATAGAAAAACACAAAGAGGTGAGATCCCTTACATCAAATCTAATATGACAGCAAAGAAACGATACAAACAACAAAGTCATTCCATACATGCCAATATCACAAGTATATTCATGTTATCAATTCATAAATATTTTTAGTAAACATATCTCACAATATAATATAAACATTAATAGTATTGTAACAACATATATCAACAATATATATGTAATGATTATGCCACCACAGTATGTACACTAACCATGCCACAACAATATGTGTGCTGACTATGTATATGCATAATGAACCAATTCCTACTCCATGGAGCTAAACTCAAATTAAGAGATGAATGACCCAGAAAATCAGCCAGCCTCAATGACAGTCTACGCCGGGCCACGAAAGGAATAGTATTTGTCGGGTCTCATCGATGCGTTGCAACGGTTTTTCACAGCCAGAGGTGTATAATGTGATAAAAAGATCACTAGATGAATCACCGCGCCTCGACAGCCCCAAGATCCATCATAGATCACACTACTCAATTTTAATTCACTCCTAGGCAACAAAAGCCATAACAGTCACCGACAATATAATGTTCAATGCATGATCAATGAAATCAAACCACCATTGGACTGTTCCCAATGATATTAAAACAACTGCCCATACAATTGTCTAATACCATTAGATCAATTATATTATATAACCGCCCATACAATTACATAATACCACTGATACACCCGGGTCAAGTATGTCAGTCGTATATCAACTGTTGTTCATTCTCAATTACGTAGTACTTTTATCACGTTTTCACAATCGCATAATAATTTTGTTACGTTTTCAAATCGCATAACTATTTTCTAATGTTTTCTCAGTCGCATAAAAATACTTAAACGTTTTCTAAATTGCGTAGTTCAAAAATCACCGTTTGTGAATCGCATAAGGTTTCCTCACTGTTTTTCAATCGCGTAAAGTATTTCTTAACTTTCTAAAATTAATTTTTAACCCTTCCAATTTTAATATAAAATTTGAATCTTAATTTCTTTTTCTCTTATGAAAACTCCTTTAAATAATAATTTCTAACGTTTTTCCCAAAATCTGCATTATATAAATTTACTTAAAATTTCTTCCATTACCTTTACTAAAATCCTCTTAAATAGAATACCTTGAGTTCTAAATCACTTTCAAAATTTATTCTCCGTCACCATAAAAAAAATCACTTGATGTTCAACAACAAAAACTTTAATCATTCCCTTATCCCAAAAATCTATATTATTTTACTTTAATCAACATTAAACAAATTCTTTTTCCTTTTCCTTCACTAAAAATGCTTTAAACAAAAATACTTTAAATTTCAAACTATCATTCTAACTCACTATCCATGACCAAAAATCCCTTTTACCCAATAATAAAAACTTTGCTCCATTCTTCTTAAATACTTTAAATCCCAGATCACCTTTTAAAAAAACTCTTTTTCCCTTTCTATTGCCAAAAATAATCATTTATCCAATAAAATACATATGTTTCTATATTCCTCTTAAAAATCCTTACTAAATAAAATAAAACATTTTAAACTTCATACCATCCTTCAAACTTATTCTTTATGGTTATTGCCCAAAAATCCATTTCCTTCAAATAATAAAATGTTATTCATTTCCTTTCTAACTTAAAAATCTTTAATTCATTATTTTTACTAAAATCCACTTAAATAAAATATCTTAAAATTCCATTTCACTTTCCAAAACTATTTTTCCTCATCATGGCTAAATTCCACTTAGTATCTAATTATAAAATCCTTATCCATTTCCTTTTCCATTTTCTTTGTAAATCCTTAATCAAATTTATTATCACGTAATCCTCTAATTCCATGATTAATAAAACATTTTCTTGGATTACCCCAAAATGGACATGATGGCCGTGAGCCATAGTGGTCCTTGGAACCAAAATTTCTTTCCTTATATATATATATATATATATATATATATATATATATATATATATATATATATATATTCATAGCATGCAACATATCAAAATTCTAACATACAAGTTTATGCATACTTTTAAAGTAATAAAGATAACATAGGCAAACAAGTACAAACTATCTAACTCATACAATCAAGTAGATAAATCAATATAGCAATTAAACAACCATATAACTTTCATGCATACTATTAACATCATATTATCAAACATAACTAAATAAGCACAAGTAATCAAAACCACACAATCAAGTGAATAAATCCTTACATGGATTCTTCACTTGCAAACACAAAAATCCATTGCTCACCACCATGTTTGGTCGATGAGGTTAATCTCCCTCTTACCTTGGATGATGATCAAAGCTCCTTGTTGTCTTTCCTGAAGCAAAACGTCACCTCCAAGATGTTCTTAAAATTAAAGACAACATATAAAAATTAACATCCAAGGCTTAACTAAGATGACTATGGATCAAAACATAGTCTAGAACTTTAAAATGAAAAGGGAAGCAAAGATTAGTAAATTTCACCTTAAAAACTCTAGATTAGAGCTTGATGAAAGTGATGGAAGATGGATGAATTAGGAGATGGCCTTAACACAAAAGTGTCTTAGAATGATTTTGGGATTCAAGAAGTGAAGTTGGATTGAATTATAGAAGTTTGGAAGTGGGATTTAAGGGGGTTGGCCGTGAGCTTTGAGGAGAGGAAAAGATGAGAGTTTCTTGTGTTTAGCTTTCTTGGTTCTTGGTAAGATGAGAAGAAATGAACTAAGTATAGAATTTAGTCTTCAAAGAATGTCTTGGCCGTGGGTTATGGGTGAAAGAAGTGAGAGAGATTTTCATGAAAGTGAGAGAGTTTGGTGTATAGTTTTTGGTCTCTTGGATAAAATGAATAAAAGATGAGTAAGTGTAGGAACTTAGCTCTCTAAATGGTCATGAAATAAAAGATGATATGATTAGCTTTAGATATTTGTTAAACAAGATATTTTCTTAACCAAAATATCTAACTAAAATATCTAATCAAAATATCTAACCAAAATATCTTACCAAAATATTTTTCTAAGATATTTTTCAAGCATTCACTAGAACATCATAGAACCACCATGAAGCTCCTAGACTCCTCTTGATTCTTCATGAAGCCTCCTAGCCGTGAGCTCCATAGGAAAAAGAGTAGACAATTTTTACTACAACTTAGCTTAGGAAGCTTCCTCGTCAAAAGCTTAAGGATGAAGGGTCAAAGATGGTAGTCTAGCCATTAATGTTGACTTGCTCCCGTTGGTCCATCAAAGGAAAACTTGGTTTCTAATTGGTTCATCAAAAGAAGACTAGGTTTCTATTGGTTGGTTGGCTAATTACTTGCTTCCTATTGGTTGTCAATATTGAGTCAAAACTTCATCACTAAGCTTCCTTTCTATTGGTCTTTCATAAAGGTGAGTCAAAACTTCACCATTAAGCTAGCTTTCCATTGGTTTCTAAGGTGTAAGTCATGGCCTACTATTTTTTACTAGAATTTTCTTCCTAGATCTCTACCGGAAGCTATCACCCAATGAACAAAAGCTATTGCTAACAAAACTATTAGTTATCGTCTACTAGATAATAAAATGCACCCAGATTTTATTTGTCATATAAAATCTCAAAAAATAAAATTTAAAAAACTATTTTTTGTTTCGGGTTTAGTAAGCTCTCCCGGCCTCGCATCAATAGTCCAAAATTTTCAAGCCCTGAAAATTTATTTTGCTGGACTCGCCTTGCGCCCACATATAGCCCAGAATAATATTAAAATAATAAAAAAATCAGAAAAATCTACAAAAATTCACAAAAATCATAAAATTTACAAAACTCATATATATTAAAAAAAAAAAAAAAAAAACTGAGCAAGACTAGTCTCCATGTTGTTTGCCATAGTTGGAACACTTTGGTCCCACAAACTCTTTCTAAACCTGTTTTCCTTTATCTTGAGGAAAGCTAGGTTTAGAGGCTCCCTTCTTGAACTTTTCATCACCTTGTTTCCTTTTCTAAAAGCTTTGTGACTTTTGTTCTGTAACGCCCCTTTTTGGGAGGGAACGTCACATTGTCAAATAAAGTAAAATGCGGAAATTAAATAAACAACGATTAAGACCCGGTTCATTTTAATTAATTAATGTTTAACCATGTGAACAAACTTGGCAATATTTTTTTTTTATAATAATAATAATGATACTACGGAATGCGGATAAAAGCAACGAATAAAACAATACATAGAAATTTGCACCTGAATAGCATGCATACATATATATATAGAATTTAATACAACTGTTTCATAAATACAAGCCTGGCCATCATCAAAAAGCAAAACTATACCCACCCCAAGGGAAACATGCATATATACCCTCATGCATATACAAAATATACAGCCCAAATCAAAAAGAAAGATACATCAGGCCCCCAAAAACAAAAACACTGGCAGCCATCAGTAGCCACCAATGATCATCGACCCCTCAAATAAAAAGGGACCGATTCAGGATCATCAGGAGGACCCTCATCAGGATCTTCCTCATCCGAGGACTTATCCATAGGAACCACAGAGGCGCGGGACGGAGCCCGTGCGGTGGAATCAAATGAATCCTCCTGCGGAGTGTAATAACGGGAACCCCACATCTCCCTGATAGGCAAGTAAAACTCCAGGCGTAAGCTGAGGTAGCAAGAGAGGACAGGTGCCTCATGGCGTCTCCAGGCAAGTGATATCGACACGTCTCCCACATACACACAGCGGTCGGAGTTTAGGTTGATGTGCCAAGACTCCGCCCTCCAAGGAAGGTCGACGCACATCTCCCAAAAATCCGCGCATGCGTGCGGACATCGTCGCAGTCAAAGTCAATCTGTGCGGTGCCGAAGCGGGAAGGCAGGCTCTTCTCGTCTCTTCACCGTCGTCTTCGATCAACACAGGGTGCACATAAACAAAGCAAGTAATAGAAGCACAGGGAAAGAGGTAAGATATCCTACCATCAATACCAATACAGCAACCAAGAACCGAACGACGCATAACGCCCACGTAGCATGTAAAGGCAATAAGTAAGCTTTTAAACAGATAACCAGTCAAGCAATCATTAATAGAGGTAATGAATAATTCATAATATCCAGGCAGTTAAATTCAGACAGTTAAATATCATGTAAACAATAATTTTCAGATGTCAGAATATTTCATGATGCATGGACACAACATTCAATTTCCTACTCCATGGAGCTAGACTCAAACAGTCGGAGAGAAAGATCATGAGACATGTCGTGACTCTACCGCCGAGGCCGATGCTATCAATAAATTTTCTCGTGCACAATCATGGCATTGCACGGACATTCTACACTAGATCACGATATAGGACAAAGTGTCAAGTCCGGATCGTCGGTGCGTTGCATCGGTTTGCCCCCCACGGGCAAAGGAGCTACCAACTACCCATTGTGGAGGACCCGCACCCCGACGCCCCAAGGTCATAACAAGACCCACACTTGTCTACTCGCACCCGCACTAAGGTGTGTTCAATCTCCTAGGCAACTTGGCCTTACAACAGTCCACAAGGACATCACAATGCATAAGATACTATGCATGCTCATGTATGATCCACAATCTCATACAAATTCATAATATACCATATTTGATCAAGAGAGTGCAATAAGCAAATTTGCATCCAAAAAGAACCCAATATCAACATAATATCAATTTATAATTCAAGGAACATAATTTAGGTCCATTATGGATTTCTAAAATCTCTAAGTCTTATGAAAATTATCTCATTGGTTCATTAAGGTTTATGAAGTCCTTAAGCTCTTATATTCTTTGATTACTTGTAATCCTAGTATTGGGTTATGAAATCTTAACTCAAATTTTCCCCTCCTTCAAGCCCTCAAAACCGTGGCACTCAATGAGGATTCTAGGTTACAATTTTCTTCTCACTAGTTTAGTCTTCCTTTACTTAATTCACCTAGCATTATTCTTGACACAATGTTAACCAAATTCTGCCCTTAAGAACAACCCAAAACCGTGGCACTCACCAAGGTCCAACAACCAAAATTTTATCCACTTGGATCAACCTTAACTACTTGATTTAATTAGCCTTGCATTGATCAAAATTTAAGCATCATTTGCATTCATTTTCCAGCCCAAAAACAGCCCCAAAACAGAGTCAAAAACCGTGACACATGTAATGGTCCAGCAACCAGAATTTTTGTCCACTTTAATCACCCTTAACTACTTGATTTAATTAGCCTTACATTGATCAAAATTTAAGCATCATTTCCCTTCATTTTCCAGCCCAAAAACAGCCCCAAAACAGAGTCAAAAACCGTGACACATGTAATGGTCCAGCAACCAGAATTTTGTCCATTTTAATCACCCTTAACTACTTGATTTAATTAGCCTTACATTGATCAAAATTTAAGCATCATTTCCCTTCATTTTCCAGCCCAAAAATAGCCCCAAAACAGAGTCAAAACCGTGACACATGTAATGGTCCAGCAAACAGAATTTTCAGCAAGCAAGCATGGAGTTCAATCACAAAATTACATGAATAATTAACCACTCAATCAACTACTCAAAGCTAAATTAAGATAACACTCAAGAAACCAATTTCAAGCAATTTTCAAGAACAACCACCATGTGGTTTTTCTTCCAAAAATCAAATACGAGATTCCTAGTTGCTAAAGAGGTTGAGGAGGATTAATCTTCCTCTTACCAAGATGAAGAACCAAGAAAAATTCCAAGAGCACTTGATTTTCGGATTTCAAGCTCCAAAAACCCTAGAAAATGTGGTCCAAGTTAGAACAATGTAATGGTGTGAAAAAGAAGAAGAAAATGACCATTAAATCAAGAGAAAACCAGAAACGAAAATGGGAAAGTCAATCTGAAAATTTTCAGCCATGGGAGCTCACCTTCAAAGCTTGAGAAATGGTTGAAGATGGAAGCTTTCTTGAAAACTCCAAGCACAAAAGATGATGAGAAGGAGTAGGAGATTAAGAAAATATGGTTGGTGTAAATTTTTATGAATGTTGGGGTTTCATGAGGTGGCTGGACGTTTGGTACTGGAAAAAGGAAGAAGAAAAGGTTTGAAGAGAGGAAGAAGAAGAAGAAACGTAAAAGAAGAGAGAAAGAGTGCTTTTTGGTGATATTGCCTTTAGTTGTAATATTAGGATATTAGAATTAACTCTTTCTCTTTGAGTGGGCTGCAGATCACGTACGTGAGAGAGAGAATTGAGTGACAAAAATTGGCTTCCTTTGGAAGCTAATTCATGTGGTCAAAGTTGGGGTCAAAGCTTCTTAAGGAAGCTTGAATATTTAACCATTAAATTTGAATTAAAGTGGATAGATTTGATATAAAGTGGATTACATTAGGATAATGTGATAGTATTTTTATTACACACTATTATCCAATAGATAATAGTTACAAATTGATGTAAGTCAAGTATTTAATTAATCCGACAGATGAATTTTTCACATTTGTCTTGATTTAATTGTATCGTAAAGATTTCTCAAAAATTGTGAAACCTCGTAATCGTGTCAAGTCTCGGGTTTAGTAAGATCCCCGTCGACTTATCCATAGTCCAAGGTTCTCAGAGAAAACATCGCGTTTCCCTGATTCTGCTCAGCGTGCACGCAAAACGAGGAATATATTAAAATATTCGACGGTTCAGGAAAATTCCCAGAAAATTCTCAAAAATTGCAAATATTATAAAACGACTATCCGTCATATAATTTTCCAATTTTTGAAGAACTACAGTCGTTTTCACGACTCTGCTCGAGTTTCACGCAAAACGAGAAATATATTAAAATATTTGTCGTTCCCGAAAAATTCCAGAAAAATTCTCATAAATCACAAATATTAGAAAATGACTATTCATTATGAAATAATCAATTTCCGAGGTGTTACACTGGTCTCAGCAATTCTCAGCCCAGTGTGCACGCAAAACGAGGAATATATTAAAATATTCGTCGTTTCCGAAAAATTCCAGAAAAATTCCTAAAAATCAAGAATATTATAAAACTATGATTTATGATCAAATATGCATTTTTCGGAATGTTACAACACTCCCCTACTAAAAGGAATTTCGTCCTCGAAATTCACATACCTTAAAATAATTCTGGATGTTGCTCCTTCATCTTGTCTTCCAATTCCCAAGTCGCATCACCAGTTGCTTCATTCCAAATCACCTTTACCAATGGAATCTCCTTGCCTCGTAGTTGCTTTATCCGTCGATCCTCGATTCTCGCAGGAGACGTTTCATAGGTCAGGTTCTCTTTTAACTGTACTGTGTCCGGTGCTATGACATGACTTGGATCAGGTAAATATTTACGAAGTTGTGACACATGGAATACATTATGTATGTTTGCAAGAATAGGGGGTAAGGCTATCTGGTAAGCTACTGGACCTATCCGACGAAGAATTTGGTAAGGTCCAAGAAATTTTGGAGTGAGTTTTCTAGATTTCAAGGCCCGGCCGACCCCAGTCGTGGGTGTGACTTTCAGGAACACATGCTCACCTTCTTCAAACTCAAGAGGCTTTCTTCTCTTATCCGCATAGCTCTTCTGTCGGCTCTGAGCAGTTCTCATCTTCTCTTGAATCATCTTAACCTTCTCGGTCGTCTGTTTGGATAATATCTGGTCCAATCGTAAGACGCTCGCCGTCTTGGTACCAACATAATGGTGTTCGACACCGTCTTCCATACAGAACTTCATAGGGTGCCATCCCTATACTCGAATGATAACTGTTATTGTAGGTGAACTCCACCAGTGGTAGAACTTCATCCCAACTTCCAGTCTGTTCCATAGAACAAGCTCTAAGTAGGTCTTCTAGAGATTGGATCGTTCTTTCCGATTGACCATCGGTTTGTGGATGATACGCTGAACTCAGGCGCAATCTCGTCCCCAACGAAGCTTGTAAACTTTGCCAAAACTTTAAGGTAAACCTCGGATCCCTATCCGAGACTATACTCGAAGGCACACCATGTAATCTGACAATTTCCCCGATATACAGTCGGGTCAGCTTTTCCAAACTGTACCTTATGTTAATCGGGAGGAAATGAGCCGATTTTGTAAGTCGATCAACTATTACCCAAATCGAGTCATGTCCCATCCTCGTCCTTGGCAATCCCACAACAAAGTCCATTGCGATGTTGTCCCTCTTCCATTCAGGAATAGACAATGGTTGCAGCAACCCAGCAGGTCGCT
The DNA here is from genome assembly GCA_029884605.1 of Ormosia emarginata. Lineage (NCBI taxonomy): Eukaryota > Viridiplantae > Streptophyta > Magnoliopsida > Fabales > Fabaceae > Ormosia > Ormosia emarginata. The sequence goes on from JAQQTP010000023.1 coordinate 3,949,997, forward strand.
GATGTTCCACTTTGGCTTTTTGACAGACTAGACAAGTCGATACACATCTAGTGACATCACTTTTTAGTCCATGCCACCGAACAACTTCTTCAAGTCTTGGTACATCTTCGTTATACCAGGGTGCATACTTAGCTTGCTAGTGTGGGCGTGATCCACAATATATCGTCTAAGCTCTTGGTCACGAGGAATGCAAACTCTACCTCGGAATCTCAGAATTCCATCTGTTCCTTCTTCGAACTCTGTTTTCTCGCCTTGTTTCATTTGTTCTCTTATTCCTTGCAAGAATTCATCGGTCTTCTGTTTTTCCCGTATGTCTTCCATCAACTCGCTTGAGATGGTAACCATATTCATGCAAATTCTTCCAGGTTCCAACTTAACGAATGACCATACATCTCTAAATTGTTCGATGAGATCTCTTTCCTTAATCATCAAGGCAGAAATACTGATAGTCTTTCTACTTAAGGCGTCAGCCACAACGTTCGCCTTGCCAGGGTGGTACAACAATTGGAAATCATAATCCTTTAAAAACTCCAGCCATCTCCGCTGTCTCATATTCAGCTCTTTCTGGTCGTACAAGTACTTCAAGCTCTTGTGGTCGCTGAAGATGTTGAATGTCGCTCCATAAAGGAAATGTCTCCATATCTTCAGAGCAAAAACCACAGCTGCCAACTCCAAATCATGAGTCGGGTAATTCTTTTCGTGCACTCGCAACTGTCGCGAAGCATAGGCTACCACCTTTCGGTGTTGCATAAGAACAGATCCCAAACCTTGATATGAAGCGTCGCAATACACCTCGAACGGTTCATTCGGATCAGGTAACACTAATACAGGTGAGGTAGTCAGCCGTTTCTTCAACTCTTGAAAACTCTGCTCACATCTATCAGTCCATTCGAAAGCTTGATTCTTCTTTGTCAATTGAGTGAGCGGTCCGGCAATCTTGGAAAACCCTTCTATGAACCTCCGGTAATATCCAGCTAAACCAACGAAACTACGGACTTCCGTCACTGACTTTGGTTGTTCCCACTGCAATACTGCTTCCACTTTGCATGGATCCACTGCGATTCCTTCTTTTGAGATCACATGACCCAAAAACTTCACCTCATCCAGCCAAAATTCGCACTTCGACTTGGCATACAGCTTCATTTTCCTTCAAAATCGAAGAACTATGCTTTGAGGTGCTCAAAGATGATCCTCCTGATTCGGGAATATATCAGGATGTCATCAATGAAGACGACAACAAACTTATCCAAGTACGGACGAAAGATGCGGTTCATATAGTCCATGAAAATAGCAGGCGCATTCGTCACACCAAACGGCATCACAAGATACTCGTAATGACCGTATCGCATACGAAAAGCAATCTTGGGTATATCCTCCGTCTTCACTCTTATCTGATGATACCCGGATCTCAAGTCAATCTTCGAAAATACCGCCCCCCTTCAGTTGGTCCATCAAGTCGTCAATTCTCGGGAGAGGATATTTGTTCTTGATTGTCAACTTGTTCAATTGCCTGTAGTCCACACACAATCTCGAGGTACCGTCCTTCTTTCGAACTAGTAGCACAAGTGCTCCCCACGGAGACACACTTGGTCTAACGAACTGCTTCTCCAAAAGCTCTTCTAGCCGCTTCTTAAGTTCACTAATTCGCTTCGGTGACATTCGGTAAGGTGCTATAGACACGGGACCAGCTCCGTACTAAATCAATAGCAAACTCGATTTCACGTGCGGCGGTAAACTGTGTACTTCTTCGGGGAAGATCTCGGGAAATTCCTTCACTAGGAATAGTACTCAAATCGGCCTCACTCTCAACTTTCAAAGAAGATAATAGCATGTACCCCCGAGCTCCTTCTTTCAAGAAAGCTCGTGCTTGGTTGGCCGTCAAGTATCTAGAATTCTCATCCACGGGAAAGACTATGGTCTTACTAGAACAATCTAACGTAACATGGTTGGAAGATAACCGGTCCATCCCTAGGATTACATCTAGCTGTGAAAGAGGTAAACAGATCAAATCGACGAGAAAAGATTCGACCTTCAACAATCAAAGGACACTTCAAACAGACTTTGGTAGTAACTACCGGTTTATCGGTGGGGGTTGAAACGGTCAATTCAAAAGGTAGTTCGAGACACGGGTAAACCAAGTCATAGCACACGGTCATATGATATGAAAGAATGGGTTGCCCTGCAGTCATACAAAGACTTTTAAAAGATTACCTTCTATGGCGCCTTCTCCTTGAATCAAGTCTTCGGATTCGAAGCTTCGGCTCCACTCATAGTATAAACTCGACCTCCGGCTTGCGGTTTCTTGGCTCGGGTTGCATTGATCGAAGGTTCAGCCTTTGCTTGGTTGCGTCTCGGACATATGGCCCGGTTTGCCACACATCCGAAGCAAATGATTCCTTTTATCGTGCAGTCCCTTGTGAGATGATCCTTCCCACACTTCGGGCATTTGGACGGGTAGGTCGTATTCGACCGACGATTCGGTTCCCGAAGAACCTCCACCGAATTTCCACCGATTTGTTGTTGACTCCCGTTGGTCGGGAATAGGGTTTCTTCCGAAAGCGGTTTGAACCACTTGCCTCCCCCTCTTTGGGACCGTACAGCCCAAAGTTCTGTTTCTCGCGTCTCTAGCCTCGCTCCAAGGCTTCAACTTCGCAGCAAGTGTCTAACAATTCCGAGAATACCTTCATTTTCAAGGTAATCACAGCTTTCTTTACCTCGTACCTCAGTCCTTCGGTGAATTTCCAGCACTTCCAGGTTTCATCAATTTGATGCTGGTAATGTGTTGAAAATCTCTCCAAGTTCTCAAACTTGGCTGCGTATTCGCTGACAGTCATGTTCCCCTGTCTCAGGTTGAGGAACTCCATCTCCTTTGCGTGTCTCGCATTCGCAGGAAAGTATTTGCCCAAGAATTTCTCCTTGAACAATTCCCAAGTGACCTCTGCTCCTTCGGCTTCTAATGCCCTTTGAGCTCCATTCCACCAGTCTTCAGCATTTCCGACGAGCATAAAAGTCGCATAATTTACCTTCTTGTCTTCCGCACAATTCATGCCACGAAAGACTTTTTCCAGCTCCTTGATCCATAAATTAGCCTTGTCGGGATCAAACTCCCCCTTGAACTGCGGAGGGTTATGACGACGAAACTCTGCTAAGTTTTGCGCGTCGGCAGTCGCCTCAAGCTGTTGAGCAGCTCTCTCTTGTTGTTGAGCAGTGCGTTCATTTTGTTGGGCGATGACTTCAGCCATTCTCTGCATCGCTTCAATAGCAGCTGCCATATCTCCACCTCTTGCCATCTTGCTTTTCTCTCAAATTGGATTACTGAAAACATAAGAAAAGTCAGAGGAATCCACTCAAGACACCCATCACAGAGATTCACACAGCACAAACAAGACAGACTCACACTCAATACCCAAAGAAAACATAAACCGGGGCTCTGATACCAACTTAATGTAACGCCCCTTTTTGGGAGGGAACGTCACATTGTCAAATAAAGTAAAATGCGGAAATTAAATAAACAACGATTAAGACCCGGTTCATTTTAATTAATTAATGTTTAACCATGTGAACAAACTTGGCAATATTTTTTTTTTATAATAATAATAATGATACTACGGAATGCGGATAAAAGCAACGAATAAAACAATACATAGAAATTTGCACCTGAATAGCATGCATACATATATATATAGAATTTAATACAACTGTTTCATAAATACAAGCCTGGCCATCATCAAAAAGCAAAACTATACCCACCCCAAGGAAACATGCATATATACCCTCATGCATATACAAAATATACAGCCCAAATCAAAAGAAAGATACATCAGGCCCCCAAAAACAAAAACACCGGGCCATCAGTAGCCACCAATGATCATCGACCCCTCAAATAAAAAGGGACCGATTCAGGATCATCAGGAGGACCCTCATCAGGATCTTCCTCATCCGAGGACTCATCCATAGGAACCACAGAGGCGCGGGACGGAGGCCGTGCGGTGGAATCAAACGAATCCTCCTGCGGGGTGTAATAACGGGAACCCCACATCTCCCTGATAGGCAGGTAAAACTCCAGGCGTAAGCTGAGGTAGCAAGAGAGGACAGGTGCCTCATGGCGTCTCCAGGCAAGTGATATCGACACGTCTCCCACATACACAAAGCGATCGGAGTTTAGGTTGATGTGCCAGCACTCCGGCCCTCCAAGGAAGGTCAGACGCACATCTCCCAAAAATCCGCGCATGCGTGCAGACATCGTCGCAGTCAAAGTCAATCCTGTGCAGGCCAGAAGCCGGGGAAGGCAGGCTCTTCTGTCTCTTCACCGTCGTCTTCGATCAACACGGGGTGCACATAACAACAAGTAATAGAAGCACAGGGAAAGAGGTAAGATATCCTACCATCAATACCAATACAGCAACCAAGAACCGAACGGCGCATAACGCCCACGTAGCATGTAAAGGCAATAAGTAAGCTTTTAAACAGATAACCAGTCAAGCAATCATTAATAGAGGTAATGAATAATTCATAATATCCAGCCAGTTAAATTCAGACAGTTAAATATCATGTAAACAATAATTTTCAGATGTCAGAATATTCCATGATGCATGGACACAACATTCAATTTCCTACTCCATGGAGCTAGACTCAAACAGTCGGAGAGAAAGATCAGGAGACATGTCTGTGACTCGGCTGCCGAGGCCGGTGCTATCAATAAATTTTCTCGTGCACAATCATGGCATTGCATAGACATTCTACACTAGATCACGATATAGGGACAAGTGTCAAGTCCGGATCGTCGGTGCGTTGCATCGGTTTGCCCCACGGGCAAAGGAGCTACCAACTACCCATTGTGGAGGACCCGCACCCCGACGCCCCAAGGTCATAACAAGACCCACACTTGTCTACTCGCACCCGCACTAAGGTGTGTTCAATCTCCTAGGCAACTTGGCCTTACAACAGTCCACAAGGACATCACAATGCATAAGACACTATGCATGCTCATGTATGATCCACAATCTCATACAAATTCATAATATACCATATTTGATCAAGAGAGTGCAATAAGCAAATTTGCATCCAAAAAGAACCCAATATCAACATAATATCAATTTATAATTCAAGGAACATAATTTAGGTCCATTATGGATTTCTAAAATCTCTAAGTCTTATGAAAATTATCTCATTGGTTCATTAAGGTTTATGAAGTCCTTAAGCTCTTGTATTCTTTGATTACTTGTAATCCTAGTATTGGGTTATGAAATCTTAACTCAAATTTTCCCTCCTTCAAGCCCTCAAAACCGTGGCACTCAATGAGGATCCTAGGTTACAATTTTCTTCTCACTAGTTTAGTCTTCCTTTACTTAATTCACCTAGCATTATTCTTGACACAATGTTAACCAAATTCGGCCCTTAAGAACAGCCCAAAACCGTGGCACTCACCAAGGTCCAACAACCAAAATTTTATCCACTTGGATCAACCTTAACTACTTGATTTAATTAGCCTTGCATTGATCAAAATTTAAGCATCATTTGCATTCATTTTCCAGCCCAAAAACAGCCCCAAAACAGAGTCAAAAACCGTGACACATGTAATGGTCCAGCAACCAGAATTTTTGTCCACTTTAATCACCCTTAACTACTTGATTTAATTAGCCTTACATTGATCAAAATTTAAGCATCATTTCCCTTCATTTTCCAGCCCAAAAATAGCCCCAAAACAGAGTCAAAAACCGTGACACATGTAATGGTCCAGCAACCAGAATTTTGTCCACTTTAATCATCCTTAACTACTTGATTTAATTAGCCTTACGTTGATCAAAATTTAAGCATCATTTCCCTTCATTTTCCAGCCCAAAAACAGCCCCAAAACAGAGTCAAAACCGTGACACATGTAATGGTCCAGCAACCAGAATTTTGTCCACTTTAATCACCCTTAACTACTTGATTTAATTAGCCTTACATTGATCAAAATTTAAGCATTATTTCCCTTCATTTTCCAGCCCAAAAACAGCCCCAAAACAGAGTCAAAACCGTGACACATGTAATGGTCCAGCAACCAGAATTTTCAGCAAGCAAGCATGGAGTTCAATCACAAAATTACATGAATAATTAACCACTCAATCAACTACTCAAAGCTAAATTAAGATAACACTCAAGAAACCAATTTCAAGCAATTTTCAAGAACAACCACCATGTGATTTTTCTTCCAAAAATCAAATACGAGATTCCTAGTTGCTAAAGAGGTTGAGGAGGATTAATCTTCCTCTTACCAAGATGAAGAACCAAGAAAAATTCCAAGAGCACTTGATTTTCGGATTTCAAGCTCCAAAAACCCTAGAAAATGTGGTCCAAGTTAGAACAATGTAATGGTGTGAAAAAGAAGAAGAAAATGACCATTAAATCAAGAGAAAACCATAAACGAAAATGGGAAGGTAAATCTGAAAATTTTCAGCCATAGGAGCTCACCTTCAAAGCTTGAGAAATGGTTGAAGATGGAAGCTTTCTTGAAAACTCCAAGCACAAAAGATGATGAGAAGGAGTAGGAGATTAAGAAAATATGGTTGGTGTAAATTTTTATGAATGTTGGGGTTTCATGAGGTGGCTGGACGTGTGGTGCTGGAAAAAGGAAGAAGAAAAGGTTTGAAGAGAGGAAGAAGAAGAAGAAACGTAAAAGAAGAGAGAAAGAGTGCTTTTTGGTGATATTGCCTTTAGTTGTAATATTAGGATATTAGAATTAACTCTTTCTCTTTGAGTGGGCTGCAGATCACGTACGTGAGAGAGAGAATTGAGTGACAAAAATTGGCTTCCTTTGGAAGCTAATTCATGTGGTCAAAGCTTGGGGTCAAAGCTTCTTAAGGAAGCTTGAATATTTAACCATTAAATTTGAATTAAAGTGGATAGATTTGATATAAAGTGGATTACATTAGGATAATGTGATAGTATTTTTATTACACACTATTATCCAATAGATAATAGTTACAGTTGACAGAAGTCAGTATTTAATTAATCTGACAGATGAATTTTTCGCTGTACTGATTTAATTGTATCAGTAAAGATTTCTCAAAAATTGTGAAACCTCGTAAACTGTGTCAAGTCTCGGGTTTAGTAAGATCCCCCGTCGACTTATCCATAGTCCAAGGTTCTCAGAGAAAACATCGCGTTTCCCTGATTCTGCTCAGCGTGCACGCAAAACGAGGAATATATTAAAATATTCGACGGTTCCGGAAAATTCCCAGAAAATTCTCAAAAATTGCAAATATTATAAAACGACTATCCGTCATATAATTTTCCAATTTTTGAAGCACTACAGTCGTTTTCACGACTCTGCTCGAGTTTCACGCAAAACGAAAAATATATTAAAATATTCGTCGTTCCAGAAAAATTCCAGAAAAATTCTCATAAATCACAAATATTAGAAAATGACTATTCATGGTGAAATAATCAATTTCCGAGGTGTTACACTGGTCTCAGCAATTCTCAGCCCAGTGTGCACGCAAAACGAGGAATATATTAAAATATTCGTCGTTTCCGAAAAATTCCAGAAAAATTCCTAAAAATCAAGAATATTATAAAACTATGATTTATGATCAAATATGCATTTTTCGGAATGTTACATGTTCCACTGAAGGTTTCCCATCATGCCCTTCTATTATCTGGCATTTGTTCACCAAGGTTGCAAAGTCTCAAATCTCGAACAGTTGGATAGCCTTCTGGATGTCCTCTCTCAATCCTTCCTCAAACTTAACACACTTCCAAGACTCATTTGGGTTAAGCTTGATGCAAGACAAGAATTTTGACAACTCATTGAATTTGGGCACATACTAACCAACAGACATGTCTCTCTGCTCCAACCTAAGAAATTCCATCTCCTTTGCATTTTGCAGATTTTGTGGAAAGAACTTCCTTAGAAAAGAATTCTTGAAGATCTCCCATGTAACAAGAGTTCTTGACGCCTCAAAAGATCTCTTGATGTCCACCCACCAATCCTTCGCTTCTTCCTCCAGTATATAAGAAGCAAAAAGCACCATTTACTTGTCCGAGCATGTCATGACAATAAAAATCTTTTCCATCTTCTTGAGCAAACCCTCTGCTCTGACTAGGTCGTACTCCCCCTTGAAATAAGACGGATTTGATTTCATAAACTCTAAGAGGTCTTGGAAGTTCTAATTTCTCCACAATACCTCTTGGTTTGGTTGCCCCGATTTATGTGGTGGTGGTGTAAGTTGTTGATGCTGAGTCGTGCCCATCCTCTCAAACATCCTGGTAGTCGCAACTGTTTACTCTCTGATAGCCTCAACAATAGCAGTTGTTTGCTCCTGCATAGCATCAGTGGTAGTGACTATTTGCTCCCTCATTGCCTCAGCCATTGCCATAAAGGCTCCTACCATGTTCGGGCCTTCAATAGCTAAGTTCTTATTCTCGCAGGTTTTCCTTGAAAATGCCATTATTTCATGTACACATAGAACAATACATATTAAATAGATCAGTTTCAATATCACGTAACTATGCAACATCAGCTAAAAATAGTCATACCAAAGGCAAGTCATGGAGTTCTTTCAAACATCTCATGCAAGAGACAAAGAAATACACAACACATAAAGGAACTCCTAAAAATGCCTAAGCATAATCAGTTCATACCCCGGCTCAACACGATGAACTACTCTGATACCATAACGTAACACCCTGATACAATTATTGTAAAATAACCAGAATATTTCAAGATAAAGAGTATAAAGTATATCACTTCCTACAAAGATGCATAAAACATAAATCCATAATAATCTATGTAGTTATTATAGAAAGCCACAAGGAATGAATATATATATATATATATATATATATATATATATATATATATATATATATATATATATATATATATACATCATTGGCAAAAATGATACATGTAATACATAAACTTTTAAAAACTAAAAGCAAAGTAAATAAATACAAGCTAATACATAAAGAAACAAAATTACTAAAACTAAGTCTTTTGCTTCTTCTTGCCCTTTCTTTTTGGGGGGTCTTAACCTAGATTTACATGGAAACCCAACGAGGTAAGAATTCACAAAATCCTTAGTATGAGTAAACCAAAACTAGAAGTTATTCAATCACAACGAATAAACAACTGACACATCAATATACATTTACAATAGATAAATGAATTTCAATTCATAACTATAAGAATATTTACATACACATTATGTAAAACTCATAAAGTAAACAATAATTCTTAAGACACTATTATACGAACAAGAACGCAACAATTGCCCATACAGTTGTCAAACAATGCAATGCATAGTATGCAACATGGTTATGCCTAGAAAATGTCCTAAAGATGTGCTTATGCAATGCTTGTGCAAGTTTTAGTTTTAGAAAAACATATGATGCTTACTAATTTCCCATAACCAAGTTCCATTGTATATATTGAGTAGGATAGGCACGATAGCCCTTACACTGCTTGGTAATAAGTTGATTCCTTCCCCTCACGATAGTAAGAGTACTACTACCATCACATGTCGGTAACCTTGACCACAGTAACATAAATACAATGAGAATATAGAACCAACACCTCATTCTCAAGCCACATGGTTGTACACACCATCTAAGGTTACAATACATAGGAAATAGAAAGAATAAAACATACAAAGGTATCACAAGGTGCTCATTAACCTAGTGAGACCAATAGTAGAAATCATAGAATTCTAGGCTAACTTATCATACAAAGTAGCAAGATTCATGACACTAGCAAAAAAATTATATATAGTACCTCACATTATCACTTCGCAAGTGACTTCAAAATCAACCCCATGTTGATCAAGATACTAAACACTACCCTATAGAATTCCATCACATTTTGGATGCCTAAGATTCCCAAATTCCTCACGTATGTAAGGTGATAATTCTCTCGAAAAAAAAACATCCAAACAAATGCCTTATTACACTCTAAAAGACTTACATAAATGATCCCATCAAGTAGAGAATTCAAACAACAACAAAATCAAAGTATTGAAGTTGCCATGTCTATAGGCGCTTGAGCACTTGTCTCCCAGTGCTCAAGCATACACTCATAATATTAGGGAAAAACTCTCTGGGATGATGGATGCTTGAGTGTTGGCCTGTTGGCGCCAAGGCGCCCGTTGCGTGCAAGCTGAAAAACTCATTTTGGGCATTAGGCGCCTAGGCGCCCAACACCTAGCGTCTAAGTGCCTAACACCTGGTGCCAAGGCATTGCCCAGCAGCAATTCTATAGGATTTTGTAGTTGCTGTTACTATTCCATTGGAAATCAAAAGGAAATTCTGCCACTCTAAATCAGTTTCTAGGTGATTTTAAGTCTCTAACAAGTTCACTAATGTAACATCCTCGTTTTACACATGTTAGGTTTGTAAAAGGTTATAGAGGTAGTTTAATACTTGTTTAACATGCCCGCTAAATTTTGTAACATTTTGAGTTAATTTAAGCACTTTGTCACAACACAAAACGTCTAAAATGACTAATTTAACTTAGAAAAATAACATAAATTCTAAATTAAAGGAAATAAATATAGAAAATTCATTTATAGGTCACAAATGTGTGAAAGAGGATGTAGTAAATTTTGAGGACAAATAGAGTCAGTTTAGTACTTTTAAGGACATTGCAGAGGTATTTTAATACCAGATTGAGAATTAGTAGATATGGAAAATTATGAAAATGGTGAAATAACAATTTGGATTAATCTTAGGATTTATTTTAATGCTTTTAGAGGTTAGGAAACTTGATTTAATAAAATCAAAGTGTTGTTTGTAACGCCCCAATTTTTAGAAAATATTTTGAATGTACTATTTTCTGTTTTTCATGCTTTTGTATGAATGACCGTTGTGTCCCTATTTTTCTGTTCTCGATTTCTATATGAAAACAACTACGATAATACAGGCTCAAATTTTATTTGATCGTTTTACGTAGTTTGCTTGAGACGGTAAAATAAAACTTTTCTCGAAACTCTTGTATTAATTTTTTCGAAAGATATACTGACTATAAAATATTGCTTGGATATTTTATTTGAACGTTTTGGACGATTACCTACGTTGTGGGAAAAACGGAAAATGACCGTTACGTCCCGAACGCATCTTTTTTTCTTTGTTTTTCTTTGTTTTTAATTGTTTTCTTCTTGATTTAATGTCCGAAAATACTTGTCTGTGATTTTATATGGACTTTTTGTGTGATTTGCTCGAGGCAGAAAATAATATTTTCCGGGCCGGGAAAATCTTATTTTATTATTTAGAATGGGGGATCTTACTTAACCCGATTCTGAATGAGACTAAAAATAATCTTTTAATTTTTAGGATTTAATGTCAAATAAAATAATTTTATATTATTATAATATTATTTTATTAGTCGATATATTTTAGTGATGATGGACCGGAAATATTTTGCGGGACCCACAATTAGCGAACGGTTAGATCGGTAGCTTAATTAATCACCGTAAGCGTGTAGAACTTTCAGAGCAGTGACTCACTAGTGACTCAATGAGAGAATTTAATACTTTGTGTGACTAAGCCAGGTGAGTCACCATGAGCAACCAATAGGATTTAAGCTTGTTAAGCAAGATTTGATCTTGACCTTTGATGCATTCAATGGCTTGGATGAAGCCAAATCCATGCACATCCATTTGCACTTGAGTGCTACGGCCAAGAGGCCTTGGAAGACCAAAACTACACTTCATCTTCATCACTTTTCTCTCTTCTCTCTCTTCCAAGAACCCTAGCCTCCATTGTTGTTCTTCTTCCCTATCATTCGGCCAAGAGCCATTCCTAATCATCCAACCATCCAAAATTTTTTCTAACCAAGTTTCCTTAACCTAAACACTATTCTAAGAACCTTTCTAGTTGGAAGTTTCTTCAAAATCTTCCATTTAGGGCTTGGAAATCAACCTTGTAAATTTGACCTAGAAGGTGAAATATCATATTTTTCTTTTCTCTCTTCTTTTTCAAAGTTCTAAGCCATGATTTCTCCATGGTTTAGCTTTTTCATGGTTAATAACATGTAGATTTTATTTGAGATTTTTAGGTATTTGGTGGAGTGAAAACCGAACCATAGGAGGTGTGAAAGCTAATCATTTGTCTTCATTTAAGGTAAGAGGAAGACAATTCTTATCATCCCTTGATGGTGGTAAGAAGATGGATTGTTTGTAGAATCCATAAGGATTCGGTTGTGGTGTGTTTATTGATATGCATTGTTAATTTTTGTGGTTGCTAGTAGCTTAGGTGTTGTATGTTAGTAGCTTTCTTGTTTGGTGATTGTAATAATTTTGCATGTCTATTAGCTTTTGATTGTATGTCTATAAGCTTTAATTTAGGTTTTATGTGTTAGAAATATTTTGCATGTGTTAGAAATATAAATGCATGTGTTAGAATTGTATGATAAGGCATAAGATGTGAATAACATGTGTAAATTTGCATGAGTGTTCCAAAGAACACATTCCCTAGTTCACGGCAATGACAAAGTGTGAGGACCAAAATGTTCTCTTAATTTTTCCTAAAGTGTAACTTAATTAACCTAGGAGAATCAAGAAAGTTTCAAATTGATTTGATTAAAGAAAATGAACTTAGAAATCAAATGGTAAAGACTTAGTATTTTGGGCCAACATGCCTAAAGGATTAATTTAACTCTTACTAACTATTTTCTAATATGATTTAATGAGCTTAGACAATATAATATATTTGATATGATTTAGAAGGTGAAAAACAATTTAGAAATCAAATGCAAAAATTTTATGAAATTTGGCCAACATGCCAATATAGGTTATCATGATTTCTAAAACTTGATTCCAAACCTTTTTCAATCAAAAAGAGACAATACAAGTTAAGAAGAAATTTTCTATAATGATTTTTGAAGAAACAAATTGAGTAGAATTAAGCTTAAAGGATTAAAACTAGTAATTTTATCATTAGGAAGTAAAATACAAAAATTTTGAGAAATTTTCTAACATATAGCTCACTTAAGGTTTTGAAGCATGTTAGAGATTTCAAAAAGAATTAAATGAAATGGTTAAAAATTAGGTAAATGGAAATTTTATGGATAATTTAGGAAACCATTATTATGATATTCTAAACAGAATACTGTCAATTTTTAGTAAAAATGAACCAATAAGATAGTAAAAATATCCTAAAGACAGTATGCGGTATGAAAAATTATTCTACGTAGTTTAAATGTACTAAGTACTATTTCTGTTGGTTTAAACAGTAATTTTAAGGGCATTCGAATAAGAAAATGATTTAAAATCCTACGCGATTGAGAAAACGTATTAAAAATACTACGCGATTTTAAAAACAGAAAAATATCTTTACCCGATTTTTAAACGTTTGTAAAAATGATGGAATTATGAAAACGCGATAAAATTTCTACGCGATTGACCGTTACTATCTTTATACTGTCGGGAAAATGTGAACCCGTCTGATTATTTTTGAAAATCTTTCATTTGTCGGGAAAATGTGAACCCGTCTGATTATTTTTGAAAATCTTTATTTGTCGGGAAAATGTGAACCCGTACGAGGCTTTTGAAAATTTATATGCTGTCGGGAAAATGTGAACCCGTACAGGCTTTTGAGACTATTTCTGCTGTCGGGAAAATGTGAACCCGTATAGGCTTTCCATCTATCTGTTATGTGTGCCATGTATTTGGTGGATTGGTTGACGAGACGAATCACATCGTGTTGTCGATGCGATAAACGTAGTGTGGTTCATTGTTCTAATGAACTTGGAGACTTTAGTGTACGGGATCCCACATGTGGGACAGTTGGTAGCTCCATTTGGGCCGTGGTAAATCGATAGCACACTATGGTACTCAACACACACTATATTTAATCGAGATTTGTGAAATCTAGTAGTACATTTGCCCTGTAGTGCCACAACGTGAGACCGTGAACTACACCACGCCTAGATTGATGGATTCTGTGTCGTGGGGCTATAGGACGCAACGTGTGACAAGCGCAATAGTTGGTGGGGCAGCCGTGGTACTATTAGATTTTGCGAGTCATTCTCTCTCTCGATACTTGTGTTTTCTTTAGCTCCATGGAGTAGGATTTTGTCATATTATTTATCTCTATGTCTATTTGTTTCCATCTTATCTATTTATTGTTTATCTATATTTTATTTGTTTATTTTATCTGTTCTTGTTACTATATTTGGTTATTATATCTTATCTGTTTATTCTTATCTTTCTTATTTTATCTGTGAAGTTTTATCTGTGATGTGATATATTGTTATGATATCTAAATCTTACTCTAATTTGTGATTCTTTCTGTTATAGTATTTTATAATGCATGAACTGTATACATGTTGTTTGTCGTCTTCTTATTGACCATGTTGTGATGATTTTATGTTGTCTTACCTCTTTGTTATATGTATTTTTTGTTTAATTATTTTACGCGATAAAGACTTCGAGGAAGAGGATCAGCCTATTGAGATCGTGTACCCTGAGGAGGAGGAAGATCAGCAGGCAGACGACCAGTTTTACGATCAAGAACCATCCGATCATCCATATCCTCGGGATTGATTGTGAGGGATGGCGACGCCAGGATTTTTGGGATTCATAGAGCTGGTATTTCATGGAGGTGCTCTGGCTTGGCATCTACGAGGAGATCGTGATTCTGTGACGTATGCAGGACGTGTGACCGTGATCCTACGTCAACGTTTTGATGAAGAGCTTTGTCATGACTACGACACTTTTTCGTGCACTTAGAGTTACCCTTATCCATTAGGCATTATTGGGGTCTTGAAAACCCCGAGCCTAGTGAGATAAGCATCGTATCGATTGCGCGATCCCGTTATCGCCGTGTGTCGAGACATCCAGATATCTATCTCCCGATGATCATTTTCATCTTGAGAGTGATCCATCGAGGATTAGATAATCATGATTTTTTTTGGGGCGCGTCGGATGTATGTACGTATATATTAACTCTTTTATTGCTTTCTTTCTTGTTTTTGTTTAAATAGTTGTAGTCTTAGTTGTAAATTATTTATACGAGTTTATAACTTAATCATATGTATATTATTAGTGATGATGTTTTTTTTTATTTCGTATTTTCCGCATTATCTTTTTATTACATATTTCTGTCTATCAGGAATTATTTTACAACTCGTAATAATATTTAACAGATGTTTCACAACTTGGTAGATTTTCTTTCTATTTCTTTTATTTTCTTTTATGTGTGACACCCTCCAAAGGGGTGTTACATTAGTTGGTATCAAAGCCCAAGTTAGAGTCTTTTGGGGTTGTGGTTGGGTCTGTTTTTGTTTGTGCTGTGTGATTCTCTGTGATCTTTGTGATTTATATCCTTTCGAAAATATCTAGAAGGATGTATCTAACTTTGTTTTGTTATGTTTGAAGAAAGAAGATGGCTGGTAGAGGCAGAGGACGTGCTAACGTGAATCGTGTTGAGGACCCGATGTTGGTTGCTGCTGAAGCTATGCGGCAGATGGCTGAAGTGATTACTCAGCAAAATTTGAGAGCAGCTCAACAACAAGAGGCTACGACTGATGCCCTAAATTTATCTGAATTTAGGCGCCATAATCCGCCACAATTTAGAGGCGAGGTGGATCCGGAGAAAGCGAGTCAGTGGATGCAAGATTTAGAGAGAATATTTGAGGGGATGAGATGTACAGATGAAAAGAAAGTAACTTATGTTGTCTTTATGCTGAGAAGAGATGCAGAACATTGGTGGAGAGGAATCCGCCGAGTGTTGCAAGCTGAAGGGACTGAGATCACCTGGGAAGTGTTTTCTAATACTTTTCTGGATAAGTATTTTCCTGCAAGTGCTAGGCATGCCAAGGAGATAGAATTTCTTGGGTTGCGACAGGGAAATATGACAGTGAATGAATACGCCACCAAATTTGAAAGTTTGTCTCAATTTTCGGATTATGCTCAAAATCGACAAGATGAGGTATGGAAATGTCAGAAGTTTGAGTCTGAATTGAGTGTAGAATTGAAGCGAGGAGTGATATCTCTGAGGATGAATCAATTTCATGCTTTGGTAGACGCCTGTGCGCGACTTGAGGAGCTTGAACCGTCGCGAGATCAGAGGAATCGGAACTTTGGGCCGACAAGATTTCAAAGAGGTGGAGGTAGCAATACAAATCGGTTTCTGCGTAAGCCGTATGCTAGACCACAAGGAAGTCAGACTCAGCGACCGTCAGTTGGAGGGAGTGTACCTAGTGGTGGAGCAGGACAGAGAGTGGTGTTTACACCGACGTGTTTTAAGTGCGGTAAGAAGGGCCATCTATCTCCAGATTGTACGATTAAAGGAACTGTCTGTTTTAACTGTGGACAGCCTGGACATATGTCGAAGGATTGTACTCGACGGAGAAGAAACCGCATTCGTCATGTTAGAACTAATCAGCAAAAACACGGAAATACTCAACCGAGATCGGAGGCGAGTGTATACAATGATGGGATCTGAAGTTTCTCAATCGATGACCTTATTCAAGGAGAAGGTGACATTGGAGGTAACCTTCGATCGTATTGTATGACTCGGGTGCTACACACTCGTTTATTGCCTATGATTGTGTGGAAAGACTGAAGTTGCCTGTGTCTTCTCTGAATGTTAAGTTGAGTGTATCTACGCCAACTTGCTAAACTGTAGTTACTTCTAAGATCTGTTTGGATTGTCCTATTGTTGTGAAGGGCCGTTTGTTTTTGGTCAATTTGATTTGTTTGCCTCTTATTGAGATAGATGTAATCTTAAGGATGGATTTGGTTATGTTCTAACCATATCCTTATAGATTGTGCAAAGAAAACTATAGTTTTTCCTAAGGAAGAAGAGTCTGGATTCTTAAGCTGCTTTGTTAAGGTCAAGTCTTTGTTGAGAGATGGAGCGCAGGGATATCTGGTATTGTCTTCTCTAGAAGTTAAGAATGAGAAGGATGTGAATACTATTCCTGTTGTCAACGATTTTTCGGATGTTTTTCCTGAAGATGTATCTGGTTTACCGCCTGAGCGAGAGATCGAGTTCTCAATTGATTTAGTACCGGGAACAGGTCCTATCTCAATTGCACCGTACCGTATGTCGCCAGTAGAGTTGGGGGAGCTGAAAAAGCAATTGGTGGAACTGTTGGAGAAAGAATTTGTACGACCTAGCGTTTCCCCATGGGGTGCGCCAGTGCTTTTGGTTAAGAAGAAGGATGGAACTTCACGACTTTGTGTGGACTATCGGCAGCTGAACAAGGTGACTATCAAGAATAAATATCCGCTTCCAAGAATCGACGATTTGATGGATCAATTGAGGGGAGCTGTGATATTTTCCAAGATAGATCTGCGATCGGGTTACCACCAGATTCGTGTAAGAGGGGAAGACGTGCCGAAGAGCTGCTTTTCGAACTCGTTATGGACATTATGAGAGTATCAGGTAATGCCATTCGGGGTGACGAATGCTCTGCCATATTTATGGATTATATGAACAGGATATTTCGTCCATATCTAGACAGATTTGTCGTTGTCTTTATCGATGACATTCGATCTATTCTCGATCGAAGGAAGAGCATCTTTGAACATCCGAAAGTTGTTCTTGATTTTGAGGAGAAGCAGTTGTATGCGAAATTGGCTAAGTGTGAATTCTGGTTGGAAGAAGTCCAATTTCTTGGTCATGTAATTTCTAAAGAAGGTATTGCGGTAGACCCATCGAAAGTGGAGACTGTTTTACAGTGGGACAGACCTAAGACAGTAATAGAAGTTCGAAGTTTTGTTGGACTTGCTGGTTATTATCGGAGCTTTATCGAAGGTTTTTCTAAGATTGCTGGACCACTTACACAACTTACGAGGAAAAGTCAAGCTTTCGAATGGACGGAAGAACGTGAAGCCAGTTTTCAAGAATTGAAGAAGAGGTTAACAACTGCACCGGTGTTGATCCTACCAGATTCGAAGAAATCTTTCGATGTGTATTGTGACGCTTCTTACCAAGGATTAGGATGCGTGTTGATGCAAGACCGGAATGTGGTGGCATATGCTTCTCGACAATTGAAGGTTCATGAGAAGAATTATCCTACGCATGATTTGGAATTGGCTGCGGTGGTTTTTGCTCTGAAGATATGGAGACATTTTCTCTATGGAGCAACGTTCAACATCTTCAGTGATCACAAGAGTTTGAAGTACTTGTACGACCAGAAGGAGTTGAATATGAGGCAGCGAAGATGGTTAGAATTTCTGAACGACTACGATTTTCAACTTTTGTACCACCCTAGTAAGGCGAATGTCGTGGCCGATGCCTTGAGTAGAAAGATTATCAGTGTTTCGCTCCGATGATTAAAGAAAAGGAGCTCATTGAGCACGGTTTAGAGATGAGTGGTCATTTGTTGAGTTGAAAGCGGAAAGATCTGTGTGAAATGGTTACTATCTCAAGCGAGGTGATGGAAGACATAAGGGAAAAGCAAAATGCCGATAAATTTTTACAAGGAATAAGGGAGCAAATGAAGCAAGATGAGGCAGTAGAGTTCAAAGAAGGAACTGATGGAATTCTGAGGTTTCGAGGTAGAATCTGTATTCCTCGTGACCGAGAACTGAGGCAATATATTGTGGAACATGCCCATACTAGTCTATTAAGTATGCATCCAGGCATAACAAAGATGTATCAAGACTTGAAGAAGTTATTCTGGTGGCATGGAATGAAGGGAGATGTGGTTAGATGCGTGTCAACTTGCCTAGTTTGTCAAAAATCGAAAGTTGAACACCAAAGACCTGCTGGGATGTTGCAACCATTATCGATTCCAGAATGGAAATGGGATAGCATTTCTATGGATTTCGTTACTGGTTTGCCAAAGACAAGAAAAGGTCGTGATTCGATATGGGTTATAGTCGATAGACTTACGAAATCGACTCATTTCTTACCAATCAATATTAAATATTCATTGGAAAGATTAACCCAGTTGTACATCAGCGAGATTGTCAGATTACATGGAGTGCCGACATGTATAGTTTCTGATAGAGATCCGAGGTTTACGTCAAGATTTTGGCGAAGTCTGCAGAAGCTATGGGAACCAAGTTACGATTGAGTTCGGCTATCATCCATGAACGAGATGGCCAGACAGAGAGAACTATACAGTCTTTGGAGGATTTATTGCGTGCTTGTGTTTTGGAACAACGGGGAAGTTGGGATGAATTTTTATCTTTGATAGAATTTACCTACAATAATAGTTTTCACGCAAGCATCGGAATGACACCTTATGAGGCATTGTATGGAAGACGATGTCGAACGCTGCTATGTTGGTATCAAGATGGGGAGAGTATGACTGTTGGACCGGAACTTGTACAACAGACTACGGATAAAGTCAAGATAATACAAGAAAAGATGAGGACGGCGCAAAGCAGACAAAAGAGTTACGCGGACAAATGAAGACGATCTCTTGAGTTTAAGGAGGGTGAGCATGTGTTTTTAAGAGTTACTCCTACGACTGGTGTCGGAAGAGTGATTAAGTCGAAGAAGCTTACTCCTAAATTTATTGGACCGTATCAGATCATCCGACGTATTGGTCCTGTAGCATATCAGATTGCTTTGTCGCCTTTTCTATCCAATTTGCATGACGTGTTTCATGTGTCTCAGTTACGGAAGTATATACCAGATCCGACACATGTTATACAACCAGATGACGTGCAGTTAAAGGAGAATCTGACTTACGAAACTTTACCTGTCAGGATTGGGGACAGAAAGGTAAAGCAGCTTCGAGGAAAGATGATTGAGTTAGTGAAAGTCATATGGAATGATGTGACGGGTGAGGCTACCTGGGAGCTAGAAGATAAAATGAAGGATCAGTATCCTCATTTGTTTGGATGAACATCGAATTTCGAGGACGAAATTTTTATTTGTTAGGGAGAGTTGTAACGCCCCAATTTTAAGAAAATATTCAGAATCTTGTTTTACTGTTTTTCATGCTTTTGTATGAATGACCGCTATGTCCCTATTTTTTACGTTCTCGATTTACGTATGAAAACAACTACGATAATGAGGCTCAAATTTTATTTGATCGTTTTACGTAGTTTGCTTGAGACGGTAAAATAAAAATTTTTTCGAACTCTTGTATTAATTTTTTTGAAAGATATACAGCTATATAATCTTGCTGGATATTTTATTTGAACGTTTTGGACGATTACCTACGTTGTGGGAAAAAATGGGAAAATGACCGTTACGTCCCGAACGTCTTGTTTTTATTTGTTTTTCTTTGTTTTTAATTGTTTTCTTATTGATTTAATGTCCGAAAATACCTATCGTGATTTTATATGGACTTTTTGTGTGATTTGCTCGTGGCGGAAAATAATATTTTCGGGCCGGGAAAATCTTATTTTATTATTTAGAATTGGGGGATCTTACTTAACCCGGTCTGAATGAGACTAAAAATAATCTTTTAATTTTTAGGATTTAAGCTTGTCAAATAAAATAATTTTATATTATTATAATATTATTTTATTAGTCAAGTATATTTTAGTGACAGTGGACAGGAAATATTTTGCGGGACCCACAATTCTTGAAACGGTTAGATCGGTAGCTTAATTAATCACCGTAAGCGGTAGAACTTTCGAGCAGTGGTCGACTCGGCTAGTCGACTCGTGAGAATTTAATACCTTTGTGTGACTAAGCCAGGTGAGTCACCATGAGCAACCAATAGGATTTAAGCTTGTTAAGCAAGATTTGATCTTGACCTTTGATGCATTCAATGGCTTGGATGAAGCCAAATCCATGCACATCCATTTGCACTTGAGTGCTACGGCCAAGAGGCCTTGGAAGACCAAAACTACACTTCATCTTCATCACTTTTCTCTCTTCTCTCTCTTCCAAGAACCCTAGCCTCCATTGTTGTTCTTCTTCCCTATCATTCGGCCAAGAGCCATTCCTAATCATCCAACCATCCAAAAATTTTTCTAACCAAGTTTCCTTAACCTAAACACTATTCTAAGAACCTTTCTAGTTGGAAGTTTCTTCAAAATCTTCCATTTAGGGCTTGGAAATCAACCTTGTAAATTTGACCTAGAAGGTGAAATATCATATTTTTCTTTTCTCTCTTCTTTTTCAAAGTTCTAAGCCATGATTTCTCCATGGTTTAGCTTCTTTTTCATGGTTAATAACATGTAGATTTTATTTGAGATTTTTAGGTATTTGGTGGAGTGAAAACCGAACCATAGGAGGTGTGAAAGCTAATCATTTGTCTTCATTTAAGGTAAGAGGAAGACAATTCTTATCATCCCTTGATGGTGGTAAGAAGATGGATTGTTTGTAGAATCCATAAGGATTCGGTTGTGGTGTGTTTATTGATATGCATTTGTTAATTTTTGTGGTTGCTAGTAGCTTAGGTGTTGTATGTTAGTAGCTTTCTTGTTTGGTGATTGTAATAATTTTGCATGTCTATTAGCTTTTGATTGTATGTCTATAAGCTTTAATTTAGGTTTTATGTGTTAGAAATATTTTGCATGTGTTAGAAATATAAATGCATGTGTTAGAATTGTATGATAAGGCATAAGATGTGAATAACATGTGTAAATTTGCATGAGTGTTCCAAAGAACACATTCCCTAGTTCACGGCAATGACAAAGTGTGAGGACCAAAATGTTCTCTTAATTTTTCCTAAAGTGTAACTTAATTAACCTAGGAGAATCAAGAAAGTTTCAAATTGATTTGATTAAAGAAAATGAACTTAGAAATCAAATGGTAAAGACTTAGTATTTTGGGCCAACATGCCTAAAGGATTAATTTAACTCTTACTAACTATTTTCTAATATGATTTAATGAGCTTAGACAATATAATATATTTGATATGATTTAGAAGGTGAAAAACAATTTAGAAATCAAATGCAAAAATTTTATGAAATTTGGCCAACATGCCAATATAGGTTATCATGATTTCTAAAACTTGATTCCAAACCTTTTTCAATCAAAAAGAGACAATACAAGTTAAGAAGAAATTTTCTATAATGATTTTTGAAGAAACAAATTGAGTAGAATTAAGCTTAAAGGATTAAAACTAGTAATTTTATCATTAGGAAGTAAAATACAAAAATTTTGAGAAATTTTCTAACATATAGCTCACTTAAGGTTTTGAAGCATGTTAGAGATTTCAAAAAGAATTAAATGAAATGGTTAAAAATTAGGTAAATGGAAATTTTATGGATAATTTAGGAAACCATTATTATGATATTCTAAACAAAATATTGTCAATTTTTAGTAAAAATGAACCAATAAGATAGTAAAAATATCCTAAAGCAAGTATGCGGTATGAAAAATTATTCTACGTAGTTTAAATGTACTAAGTACTATTTTGTTGGTTTAAACAAGTAATTTTAAGGGCATTCGAATAAGAAAATGATTTAAAAATCCTACGCGATTGAGAAAACGTATTAAAAATACTACGCGATTTTAAAAACAGAAAAATATCTTTACCCGATTTTTAAACGTTTGTAAAAACGACGGAATTATGAAAACGCGATAAAATTTCTACGCGATTGACCGTTACTATCTTTATCTTGTCGGGAAAATGTGAACCCGTCTGATTATTTTTGAAAATCTTTCATTTGTCGGGAAAATGTGAACCCGTCTGATTATTTTTGAAAATCTTTCATTTGTCGGGAAAATGTGAACCCGTATGAGGCTTTTGAAAATTTATATCTTTGTCGGGAAAATGTGAACCCGTATGGGCTTTTGAGACTATATCTGCTTTGTCGGGAAAATGTGAACCCGTCATGAGGCTTTCCATCTATACGTTATGTGTGCCATGTATTTGGTGGATTGGTTGACGAGACGAATCACATCGTGTTGTCGATGCGATAAACGTAGTGTGGTTCATTGTTCTAATGAACTTGGAGACTTTAGTGTACGGGATCCCACATGTGGAATGAGTTGGTAGCTCCATTGGGCCGTGGTAAACCGATAGCACACTATGGTACTCAACACACACTATATTTAATCGAGATTTGTGAAATCTAGTAGTACATTTGCTGTAGTGCCACAACGTGAGACCGTGAACTACACCACGCCTGGATTGATGGATTCTCGTGTCGTGGGGCTATAGACACAACGTGTGACAAGCAATAGTTGGTGGGGCAGCCGTGGTACTATTAGATTTTGCGAGTCATTCCTCTCTCTGATACTTGTGTTTTCTTTAGCTCCATGGAGTAGGATTTTGTCATATTATTTATCTCTATGTCTATTTGTTTCCATCTTATCTATTTATTGTTTATCTATATTTTATTTGTTTATTTTATCTGAGTTCTTGTTACTATATTTGGTTATTATATCTTATCTGTTTATTCTTATCTTTCTTATTTTATCGTGAAGTTTTATCGTGATGTGATATATTGTTATGATATCTAAATCTTACTCTAATTTGTGATTCTTTCTGTTATAGTATTTTATAATGCATGAAGTGTATACATGTTGTTTGTCGTCTTCTTATTGGCCATGTTGTGATGATTTTATGTTGTCTTACCTCTTTGTTATATGTATTTTCTGTTTAATTATTTTACGCGGTAAAGACTTCGAGGAAGAGGATCAGCCTATTGAGATCGTGTACCACGAGGAGGAGGAAGATCGCAGCAGGCGACCGGTTTACGATCAAGAACCATCCGATCATCCATATCCTCGGGATTGATTGTGAGGATGGCGACGCCTTGAGATTTTTGGGATTCATAGAGCTGGTATTTCATGGAGGTGCTCGGCTTGGCATCTACGAGGAAATCGTGATTACGTGACGTATGCGGGACGTGTGTGACCGTGATCCTACGTCAACGTTTTGATGAAGAGAGCCTGTCATGACTACGACACTTTTCTACGCACTTAGAGTTACCCTTATCCATTAGGCGTTATTGGGGTCTTGAAAACCCCGAGCCTAGTGAGATAAGCATCGTATCGACCGCGCGATCCCGTTATCGCCGTGTGTCGAGACATCCAGGATATCTATCTCCGATGATCATTTTCATCGAGAGTGATCCATCGAGGATTAGATAATCATGATGTTTTTTTTGGGCGCGTCGCGTATGTACGTATATATTAACTCTTTTATTGCTTTCTTTCTTGTTTTTGTTTAAATAGTTGTAGTCTTAGTTGTAAATTATTTGTACTGAGTTTATAACTTAATCATATGTATATTATTAGTGATGATGCTTTTTTTATTTCGTATTTTCCACATTATCTTTTTATTACATATTTCTGTCTATCAGGAATTATTTTACAACCCGTAATAATATTTAACAAATGTTTCACAACTTGGGTAGATTTTATTTCTATTTCTTTTATTTTCTTTTATGTGTGACACCCTCCAAAGGGGTGTTACATTGTTAACATATATGATTTTTGGTGAAAGGACCAAATTGCCCTTAAGTTTATTTTAAAAGTGAAATATCATCTCACTTTCTCCACACACACTCTCTCTCGTACATTTTCTGCTACAGAAACATGGGAAGAACAAAGAGGAAAAATGGAAGAGAAAGTGGAGAAGAAATAAAAGGAAATCAAGAGGAGAAATTGAAGACTTGAGGTAGGGAGATTTTTTTTCCACACTTCCATCTTTGTTTCTTTATTTAATCATTCACGTTTGAGTTTGGAAATAAAGGGTTATGTACTATTCACGTATTGTTCATGGAGTGAACATAGTTTTAGCCTTGATGTTTCATGATTTTTGATGAGTACAAAAATGAGTTTTTAGGAGTGAAGGATTTGAGTTTTAATATGAAATTGTAGAGTTAAGGATATGTTTTAATGTTATAATGCGATGGAGGAGCTGGAAATTGGTTGAAGGTATAATTAAATAGAAGAAAATGGGGTGGAGATGAGGTAGAACACCATAATGTACTATTGTTTGTAATTCTGTTGTTGCTATTTTAAATTCTATTGTTGTTATTATTTCTGTTGTTGCTATTGTTATTTGTAATTCTGCTATTACTATTTTAAATTCTATTGTTGTTATCATTTCTGATGTTGTTATTGTTTGTAATTCTTCTATTACTGTTTTAAATTCTATTGCTATTTTAAATTCTACTGTTGTTATTATTTTTGTTGCTGTTGTTTCTGTTAGTAATTTTGTTGTTGCTATTTTGCTATCTTAATGAGCTGTTGTTATGTTTTTATTTTACTGCTGTAATGTTATTTCTTTTTTCTACTTAAGCCAAAGTTAATTTTTATATTAAAATGAAGTTTCCAATCCATTGGAAACCTTCATTTGTGCTTCCTAAAGTGTTTGTAGAAACTAATGGAAGTACTTCAATTAAAGAATAACTATCTAAGATATAGGTCAAGGTGAAGGTTTATAAGATGTATCTAATGGTGAAATTGACTTAAAAATATGTTAGTTTCATGAGCAACACAGAGTTGCACAAGATTTTGCATGGGATTACTAGAAGAAAAGGAATGAACACTTAATGTATTTATGATGATGAAGATTTTGTTCCTTTCAATGAAAGCTAAAGCTAAATTATCTGTGAAATGGAAGATAAGGTATTTGGTTACTTGTATATATTTTGTATAAATAAAATGGATGCTTAGTATTGGAAATGTATTTTTAGTTCATACAATATATATACTTTGTATGGAATGAAGGATTTATTTGAATGAGGTTGTAAAGTACGGTTTAGTGTGAATATGCATGAGACTTATTATGAATGTTAATAATTTTGGAATGGAATGGATAGTATGTAAATGTTAAGCAATGGTGTATGATCACACTAAATGGAATTGATAGGCATAACGTTGGGAAGCATTACAAAGATTAGATAAACGTAGTTAAGGTAGAGTAAATTATTCCCTCTCTACATTATATTGAATGAATGAAAAGTTTAATAGTTAGGGTTTGCTTCCCTATTACGCAAAGAGAACATGATTATGTGAAAAGTATATGAAATAATGGTTTTATGAACAAATATATATGTTTTGTTTTCAAACTTTTGCTTGTTGTTTCGTGTATGGATGACCCCATGCATTGGGCCAAAGGTGCTCCTAATGCTAGGGTTCTGGGTATTCAAAAGGGTAATACTAGGTAAAGTAAAGTGGACAAGGAACAAAGGGGCTTCCTACCCCTTCATACCCGAGGATATACAAGGAATAAAAGGACTTCCTAGAACAAAAGGGCTTTCTAGAAGGAGATGATTCCTAGAACAAAAAAGTTCCTGGGATAAAAGGATTCCTAGAAACGTGCAAGTAACATGAGTTTTATAAAATAAAATCTTTTAAAAAGCATTGCATAAACACACTTTTAGGGCAATCATTAGGCATAACCATACATCATAATACATTGCATAAAATGACAATTGTATGGGCAATTGCCTAGTTTTCTATTATTGCAAAGATTAAGGATAAAAGTTGGCAAGAAAGGCTAGGAATAGTACATGAAATAAATTTGTTATTATTCCTGGTGTATTGATGAATATTTAAGTGTATATTTATTCAATTTGAAATAATATGTAATATTTAATTTATTTTCATAATTTAAATGAACTATCTGCCTCGAAAAGGGAAAGAACTAAGTTTTAGTTTTTGCCACCTTTCTAGATAATATGTTTAAATTGATTTTTCCTTGAAGTAGCTGGATTTACCATGATGTCCCGATTTTGAGCTTACTACTGAGATTTATTAATTCTCACCTCAGTTTTTGTTTTATGATTTCCATGATAAATCTAGAGAAAGACCACAGTATGAGCAAAGGAAGTGCTGAAGACTAAGTTTGGATTTATTTAATTCTATATATTTTTCTTAATTTGTATTAAGTTCTATATTTATATTAATGGTTATGTAATTAAGCGTTTGCAGTTAGTTTTGTAAAAAGTTGTAATCTCAGACATATCAGAAAGTTTCATAGAAAAGAGCAAGTTGCCAGATGCATAAAAGGTCTTACTTTTTTACTTTGTTAAGGCTCTATATACGTATGAGTTATATTTGTTATACAGATTATGATTATGTTTTCAAGTTTTACGTTTTAAATCTAGAAGTGGCATACTTAGTGTGTGTTTGGTTCAGGTGTGAAAACTTTCATTATTTTAATAATCGATTGTAATTGATTATTGTATAAAAGCTTTTTGTTATAATCAATTATAATCAATTTAATTTTATGTTTGGATATGTTAGCTGAAAAGTGATTTTAAATTAATCTATTTCGTTTGGTTGATATAAAAAAAATCGCTTTTATGCATTAAATTATCAAAATAGATATAGAATGATTAAAAAAGTTATTTGATTAAGGACAAAATAGTATTTACATATCAAAATGTAAGGAATAATCTATAAGCTAGAATCATAAGCTTCAATCTTTAGCATTATAAAAATTAGCTTAAAAAAGCTTTTATTTTACATTGAATTTCGTGCAAAAGCTGAAGCTGATATTGTCAAACATGATTAAACACTGTTGAAACAACTTTTTTTTATAAAAAAAAAGCTAATTTAAGCTAAAACAAGCTTATCCAAACATGCACTTAATTCTATTTACTCAACATATTTAGGGTACGTTATAGTATTTAGAATTACCGTGTTACAACTAACATATTTGAATCATCAATCACCAACTTAAACCACCAAATTTGGATCCATGAACCAAATCACTCATCCAAAAATACCCATTTTCTCACTTTGTGCATTAAAGGTTCAAATGAAGAGTTCTAAATTTCTAACTCAAACTCATACCATGAATAAGTCATAAACAACCATTGGAAACACATTCAAGCAAGAAAACACTCAAAACACCTCAAAATACCATTTGTACTTATTAAACCTCAGCTTGGTATCAAAGATAGAGATGAGAAAAAGGAAGTTCATTAGACTCAAACCCCTTACCTTTTGTACAACTAAGATGGAGATCAACCCTTGGATTTGCCCTTGATTTTCCTCTTCTTTTCCTTCTCTTCATCCTTCTTTTCCTTCCTTTTCTCTGCTAGTTTTTCTATTCTGTTTTTAGTCCTATACTCAGCTATATAACATGAGAAAAATGAGAGCATGAGAGTGAGGAAATATCGCAAGAAAGTCAAGAAAAGTCGCAGTAGCCGTGAGACTTAAAGTGACTTAGATATTTAGCTGTATTACATACTTCTGTTAAGAACACTTAAATTTCTCCAAATCAAGTTTTCTAACTTCCAACAAGTTTAAAATAAATTCTAAGATTCTTCAAAAATCTTGTTTCACCAATACCATATTTTTTCATATATGTGACTAGTCAATTCGGCATTAAAACACATAACTAGTATGCTTAAAAATACTAAACTAACTCTGATTATTCTCGATTTTTAGCCATATCACAGTTCACACATTTGTGACTTAGAAACAAATTATCCATATTTATTTCCATTAGCTAAGCCATTTAAACTAATATCTGGGTTATTTTAAGCTACTTTTCACCTTCCAAATTGCAGCAAAGTGCCTAAACTAACTCAGATTGTCACAAAATTAAATAGTCATGTTAAGCAAGAATCAAGCTACCTCTGTAACTATTTACAAGTATAACATATTTTAGAGGATGTTACACTAGACATTCAATTCATTGTTTGAATATGTGCTAGATTCTAAGCAAATCCTAAAGAATCTCATCTACAAGTTGTTAAGAGAATCTTTAGATATTTAATTAAAACATCTAATCTTGGTCTTTGGTATGAGAAAGGTACAAATCTTGATTTCATAGGCTACTGTGATGTTGACTTTACTGGTGATCGTGTTTAGAGAAAAAGCACCAGTTGATGTTATAGCTTTCTTAGAAATGCTTTAATCACTTGGTCAAGCAGAAAGCAACACTCAATTACCCTATCAACTGTTGAAGTTGAATATGTTTCTACTTCAAACTATTGCTCTTAACTTCTATGGATAAAGCACCAATTAGAAGATTACAACTTACGATACATTAAAACTCTTATATATTGTGATAATAATTCAGCTATCAATTTGGCTAAAAATCTCATTCAGCATTCTAGGTCGAAGCATATAGATATTAACCATCATTTCATTAGAGATCATGTTCAGAATGGTAACTTTGAAATTAAGTTTGTGAGTATTGAATAACAATGGGATTGTATCTTCACTAAATCATTTTCTGAAGATAGGTTTTACATCTAAACATATTGCATGTTGCATAAGTTTCTATCTGAGAGAATCTCGCTCAGAAAGATGAGAATCAGAAGCAAGGTGTTAACTATTAGAAGATATGTTTAGAAGTTACTATCAAAAGGGTGTTCAGAAGTTGTCTCAGATGTTTAGTTAGAAGTTACCATTAGAAATCAAGTGTCAAGTCTATTTAGAATTCAAGGGAAAAGTTACTATTGCTAATGCAGCTCTAATGGTAATATAGTTGCTACAGTTTAGTAAATATATAGTCATTACAGTTCAGTAAATATGATGACACTCTTTAGGCACCACACACACTCTCCTCCTAACAGATACGCTTTATCCTTTATAAAAACTCTAAAATAGTGAATCAAAAAATCATTATTTCACCTATTCTCAAACAAACTATTGTCCTCATCTCAGAAACTCATAATCCCTTTTGTCCTCCTAAACTCATAAATGACCAAACATAAAATCCATGAAGAAGTTAGGTCGTCTGATCAATGCCATGCCAGAAAAGAGAAAATCTACCTGATTAGATGTTATTCCTCCTCCAAAGAAAACTAAGCGAGATGTTGAATATGAAGATTCTTCACTTGAACCTTCTACTCCACTTTTCTTAGATCGATCTATCCAAGCCAAATTGGACACAAAATTCAAAGATAGGCCTGGTGTCACTAGAAGATTCATGAATCTCAAGAAAATAGTTGAAGAAGGAATGGATATTAGAGAGACAATCAACTTTCAACATTGGAGAAAGTTCTTGAAGATCAGAGAACTCGTCTAACCAAGACTTGTCCGAGCCTTCTATGTTGCTACCACGATCAGTGATGATCCCTTGGAAATCAGAAGTAATGTCAAAGGAGTCGACATTATTTTGAACAATGACTCCTTATCCAAGATCACCATGGTAAAGAACCATGGTGAGTCCATCTACCTTTAGAAGAACTAGTGGGAAAACTATGGAGTAAGTTACCAAGACCTGTTGACATATGCCCTTGGAAATCCTGATGAGAAAACCATAACTACAAAGAATCTAAACCAAACTTCAAGGTTTCTTCATTCTCTCATCCAACACATAGTTTTGCCGAGAGCTGGAAGTCTTGAAGTTGTTTTCTGAAGCTGACTTGATAGTATTATACCATTTGAAGGAGAAAAAGTTGTTGAATCTTCACTACCTCATCATTCATTTAATGATGGTTGCTCTACTAGCCAAGAAAACTACCAAACTACCCTATGTCATGTTTCGCACCAAAGTCTTCCAACACTTTGGGGTGAAACTTGAAGGCGAAAAGACTTTAGATGCTAGTCCAGAATTTACTCAGAAGAATCTCTCAGCCATAGGAATCAAAATGGATCCTCAGAAAAAACCAAAGAAAGAAGAAGCTAGAAGAAATACACGACTTCAAAAGAAGAAGAAAGAAGGAATTTGTTATTGTTACCAAGTTGAAAGTAATCGCTCCATAGCCCTCAACATCTGAAAACGAAAGACAAAAAGACGAGAAGGAAATGTAAATTAAAGTTGTTGAATAATTTGAAAAGGAAAAGGAAGTTATGCAAGAAAGAAAGAAGAAATATGAAGAAAGAGAAGTTATAACTATTTCTGATGAATAAGCAATGGAAGCATCAAAGAAGAAGAAGAAGAAGAAGAGAAAAAATAAAGAAAAAGAAAGGAGAAAGTTAAAGAAGAATAAGTCAACATTGTTGAAGCGGTTGCTAAGATCTATGTTGCAACTAAAAGAAAAAGGAAAGAAGAAGAAAAGGGAGCTAAAAGCTCGAGAGTATTCAATTTCAAACTCTTGTCCATTCCAAAAGAAAGTGATAAGATAATCAAAGCTATCACTAGCGAGTTGACAAGGATGTATGGCCCATCTTCTGAAAAAAAAAACCCTCTCCCTATCATCAGAATCACTCAAGGTACTATTCTAACATCTTAGTTGATTTCTGAAGCTGATAAGATCCTGAATGGATCTGAAAAGACTCCTCCAACCTCTTCTGAACCAAAACCTTTTGAAGAAGAAGAAGAAAAGAAGGTCTGTTTGAAGAAAAACCTTCTAATACCATAACTCTATCCTCTGAGAAAACTAACTCTGAGAAAACTAAGGATGAACCTCACACTCCACTTCCCATAGGAAAACCTCTTTTTGATCAATCAACACCCCAACCATCTGAGTCATTCCCGAAACTCACAAGGAAAGAGCGTGGAAAATCAAGAAAAGACTGTTGCTAAAGATGAAGCCTTTCTGCAAAAGTTTGTCAAATCGAAGAGAGTCGCTTAACTTCAAACTTCACCATCTTCTAGAAGTATTACATGTTTTTCTACTCTACAGCCTAGTTATTGGCAAGAAAAGAAGCTTGACACTGTTGAAGACTATCTGAATGTCTTAACCACTAAAGTCCAATAGATGAAAACAGAAATACAAGTTGAGATGCCTGAAGTGAACTCTTCTCTTGCTGCTCTCGTATAGAAGTTTGCTCGTTTTGAAGAATGATGTGCTAAAAAATTGTGTCTATAAGATATACATAAGATAAGTTATTATTCTAAAAGTCTAAGCGGCTCTTGTTCAATTCAAATCATTCTAAATCTTTTTAGAAATAGAGAAACTCAATTAAATATATATGCAAATAATTTGCGTCCAATAGGATTTGAACCTATACCAAAGGTTTAGAAGACCTCTGTCCTATCCATTAGACAATGGACGCTTTTCTTTTTTTCTTTAACTTTTAACTAAATATTTAGTTAAAAGTTAAAGAAAAAAAGAATTCTATAGAAAGAATTCTATAGAATAAGAATCTAGATTATATCGAAGATATAGAATAAATAATATATATAATAAAATATAAATAGGCAAAGAATATTAAGCACAATAGAAATAAAAATAGGAAAAATGATATTTTAGGGGGATTATTTGTCTTTTCCTAGAGTTTGATTCTTTCTTGCTACAACACCCATCGTAGGGTATCACATTTAAGACTACTCCTAATATAACTTACCCAAGTTGTAAAAGAATTAATCTTGTAAAAATACTGATTTTAAAATTTCTTTTGCGGAACAACAGAAAATAATTAAAAACCTTAAACGTGAAACGTAATTAAGACTAACACACCATATTTTACATATTACAAATCTTGTTCACAAATAATTTACATAATTACACCCCTAAAAGTTATATATACAGTACACACCAAAATAAAAATTCTAAACTAAAACCCCAACAGACTACAGGTTCAGGCTCTCATTGGGATCCTCCTCCTCGTCCTCGGTGTTGTCACCAAAGAAACCTGGCGGATACAGCACACGCCTAGTTGATGTCCTGGTAGTTGACATCACAGATTCCTCGTGTGGAGTACAAGTATTATTATTCCTACTCCAAATCTCACGTATAGGCATATAAAACTCTAAACGCACAGACACGTGTTGTGTCATGATAGGAATACCATTCCTAGTACCTCTTAAAGTCAGAGTCAGATCCTCGGTATACACAAACCTTTCCATATCTAAGTTAACTCACCAAGCATCAATTTCACCGTTGAATTGTACTGTAACATACCCTAAAATTTGACGCCTCGCTGCCATACTAAGCAAATACAGAAAAACCAGCTACTGATAGTAAAAAGACTTATCAGCCTCCTCGCCTCCTCGGTCTTCATCAAATACATACAATACACAAATACAATATAATAAAGAGGTGAGATCCCCTTTCATCAATACCAATGAGGCAGTATAGGAAATGACAATAAATCATATAGATACAAAATATCTCATACAGTCATATCATATTATATCATAGAAAACAGATAAAATAGGCATATAAAATAGGCATAATTGTCACACCAATATGCTGACCCACAATGCATGTGCATAATGACCCAATTCCTACTCCATGGAGCTAAACACAATTTTGGAGAGAATGATAGGGAGTACATGTCTGTATACCGTTAGCCTCAAATCATGTGTTGTTTATCATATCATGGCACCCAACATGGCTATTACAAGACACTCTTAACCATATCACGAAAAGAGTAGTAACTCCGTCGAGACCGTCGGTGTGTTTGCAAAGGATACCACGACGCAGTGGTGCTACCAATTGGCCACATATGACATTCCACACCCCGATGTCCCCAAGATCACTGAAGATCGTAACTATGCAATTCTCACCCGCACGAAGGTGTAATTCCCATCTCCTAGGCCAATCGCCTTACTTGACATGCTTTTCGATGCATGATGTATGATTCAAAAATACATACAACCATTATTTTACAGTATTTCACAAATACGCGTCATTTCTTGATAGTATCACTTTTCAATAAAACGAGGCCCACCATGACAGCAAGACAGCCAACTGCTGTAATTTCCAATCGCATAAACATTTTATCGCATTTTTGAAACAGCGTGACATTTTTCTTACGTTTTCAAATGTCGTAATATTTTTCAACGTTTTCACAAATACATAATTAATTTCCAACGTTTTTAATTTACATAAATATTTTAAACATTTTCTAAATCTCATAAATATTTCCAAACCTTTTTAAATCGCGTAGAGATTTTTAAACGTTTTCTCAATTGCGTAATCATTTAAAATCATTTTCTCAATCGCGTAACGTAAAAATCAAGTACGTAGTCTAAAAATAGTAGTTTTTAAATTACGTAATGGATTTCTAGCATTTTTCACTTATGTAAAATATTTTTTAAATTTTCTAAACTTATTTATAAAATTTCTTTACGTAATTATGCATTTTGGCCTTCTTGAAAATATTTTCTTTCTAAAAATCTATAACGTAATAATTTCTTCAATTCTTTACAAAAATTTGTCTTTCTTGGTTTACTTACAAAAATATTAATTTGATTCCAAACATTAAATCTATTTTCCTTTTTCTACTAAAAATTCATTACATTAAATCTATTGTCCTTTTTATACTAAAAATTCATTAAATTAAATTCTTGTTAACTAAGTACCAAAGTCCACACTTAGTAAAATACTTTTGGATTTAAAATACCACACTTTGGCATAGTAGCCCAAAATTTCGTTTTATGCCTCATAAAACATACTTAATGATTTTTTTTTATCACAAAATCCTTTAATCAAATTTCTTATCCTCAAATTCTTTAATCCATAACTTAAGAAATAATTTGAAATATCTTGTTCCCTTGGTGAGGTTCAAAATCGTGAGCCTACCTAGGTTCTTTGGAACCTTCATCAATTTTTTCTCATCATATAAACTTTACACCATAAGCATCATGCTTCCTCAATAATCATCATGCTACCATAAGCATATAAACAAGCATATAATCAAGTAAACAAGCATATAATCTAATAAACAAGCATATAATCAAAGCTTAAAAATAAACCAACCATAAATAAAGCAAGCTTAAACCATACAAGTGAATAAATCCTTATGGATTTTTCACCACAAACAAGGTGATCTCCTCACCACTAGCATATGGTTGATGAGGGTAATCTCCCTTTTACCTCAAGGAAGACAAAACTCCTTCTTGCTTGATTTTCTATGAATTTCGTGTGGCTCCAAAGGAAAACCCTAACATACTTAAACCAACCAAAGTCACAAACAAAGCTTGAAGAAGAGAAACCATGGAACAATCATAGTTTAGAAACTCAAAAACTAACTTAGAAACAAAGAAGAAGAACTTTTACCTTGAGATCTCAAGAACACTAACTTGTAGAAATGGTAGAAGATGAAGGATTTTGCTTAAGTCTTCAACATAAAAGTGTCTTAGAATGATGTTTAGATGTAGGAAATAAGGTTAGATGAAATTTTGAAAGCTTGGAGGGGTGGTCTCTAGGTGTTGGCCGAATGGTGTCTTGAAGGAGAGAAATGAAGTTTTGGCTAAGTTTAGAAAATGAAGAAATGAATAGAATGGCTTATGAGACAAAGGTGATATAATTGTGAGACAAAGATGATATAATTGTGATAGATAGTCTATCCTAGAGCTTGTTGCCGTGGAGTGCTATTGCTAGCATGGAGAAATTATTTGCATGGTCAATCAGGGTGCAAAATCAAACACATGGCACCAAGTCTTGCTTTTGGTCAACATTTGATGATTCATTGGCTTTTTGAATGTCCTAAAAAGCCCCTTCATGACCGTAGAAGTCCATGCAAAATACTACCAATTATTGTTTCAATTTGTGACCATTTAAGCTTAGATTAGTTTACTAATTCATCTAGTTTAGTAATTAATTTAAACAAGTCATTTTTGTTGACTTATTACCATTGGTTAATTTTTATGACTAGCCACCTAAATTGACTTCTACTATCTAATGGCACATGGCCATCCCATGACTAGTACTTAGCTAAAGCTATAAAAATTTATTACTCACAGAATAAAATTACGGCTCACAAACCGGTAATTATTATACAGTGAATAATAAATTCACTGTATAAGAAAAATTAGTAATTGTATCTGGTTTCGGGTTTAGTAAGATCTCCCGGCCCCGTATTAATAATACAAATTTTTCTGACCAATAAAAATTTTTAGTGTTTCCGAGCCCACCGTGGGCCCCACAAACGGTTGAAAAATTACTAAAATATTTTTATTCTCAGAAAAATCCAAAAAAATTCTCAAAAATCACAAAAATTAGAAAATTAATATTTGTGCAGAAAAAACAAAATTCGGGATGTTACACTTGCTTGTGTTGAAATTAAAATATTCTACAAAATATTAATAGAATAATACTTCTTGATCCCCTTCTTGAAAGAATCCTATTCTATTCTTAGCTTAGTTTTGATTTTTTCAAACTTAGAACCTTTATAACATATAATATTTTACTTATTTACATAGTACTTCTAGAAGACCCAGAGAAAAGGGATAGACCCTTCTGATCTTCATTCTTTCTGAGCTCTCTATGATGGCATTTTATCTACCCCATCTTTTTGCCGATGCCAAAAGGGTAGAAATGTAAGACTTAAGAGCATCATGTTTAAGGGGAGCATGCATATTTAAAATTTTAAGGAATCATTTTCCATTCATACTTTCCATTCATTTTCCATGCATATATCTTTCCATTCATGCTTTTGAATGTTTCTCTTAATTCTATGATTATGATAGTCTACTTTGATAATACTTGTCCTTCTGAATTTTCTTCTAAGTCTATTGCTTATTTATTCTTACTGTTCTGAAAGATAAAAAGATCTAAGTCTAGTTTGTCACCATAAAAAATGAGGAGATTGTAAGCTCCAAAGCTGTTCAGAAGCATTCACTTGATGAAGTTCTTTAGTAGCTTCTGAGTTTTGATGATTGAAAACTTAACATTAGAATCTTTTTCAATTAACAAACTGTCTTTAGTGTTTAAAAGAACATATTAAGAAGACCCTTAGATTCTTTTTACACATATCGAGAATAATCTAAGTTTCGTATGATGAGAATCATACTGTGATTAAAGTTGTCTTCGAAAGGCTTTTAAAAAAAGACTAAGTATGGAACTAAAACCTAAAAGGAATAACTATTCTTTTATGAGGAAGTCACGAAAAATCCTTTAGAAGTAAAAGTTCTAAAGAAAAGTTCTTCAAAAGATAATCTTTAGAAACAAAGTTCATCAGAAGACAAGCTTCATAAGCAAAGTCAATCAGAAGACAAGAATCATAATAATAATGTAACGTCCTAAAACCATGTCCATAGTATATCTAGAATATACATGTATAAATAGAATTAGGAACATCACTTCTAACATATAAATATCATACTACTTATATAATAACTAAACACATTAAGTATATAGAGCCTTGATAGGGAATTATAAATTGTATAAGATAACTATACATCTGAAAAGAACTACTCTTCACTGACATTTCAAATATAAATAAGTAGTACACCAGTATCTATATATACACAAACTAAGCCTCTGAGGCATATGTACAATATACACAAGTCAAGAGTAAATAGCCTACTCTAAGTCACCAACTTCACTTCCTCTCCTTGAAAGGGTCTCGAGCTGGAATTATCATGGAAACAAGCAAAAAGGTGAGAATTTAAGAATCCTAGGTAGTTTAACACATACAGTGACATTATAATAACTCCAGCTGCTTCAGGGATTAAATCGTTAGTATAAATACCATATAGAAAGGTGGCAAAAGCCAAAATTACTCATTTATCTTCTCGAGGCTGAAAATTCAATTGTTACTATGGTTCAATTATCTCATAATTAACCTTTTGTAGTAAATCATCATAACATTCATAGATCATAGGAATCACAAGTGTATGACCCTTTACTCATTACCACTCAAACATTTACATTCACTCATTATGCAAACATTTATATTCAATCCATGATCTATACTTAGCTCACATCTCATGAAAAGTCATATGTTAATGTTCATGAAATGTCAAATATGAATGCTGATGAAATGTAGGATGAAAATTCTTATGCAATGTCAAATGCTAATGCTTATCATGTAACATCCTAATACTGAAATCCTAATATATTTAACATATACATGGATAAATAGTATTAATTATGTTACTTCTAACTTAAACATTAATTTATCCCATAACATTTATATAAATAAATCATTATGGAGAGCCTTGTGGAAATAAACATTCACTCATAAACATACAACTATGTCTCAAATGACAAAATATAGTACATACATCTGTTTACAAACTAATATCAAATATACATGAGTAAACATAAATTAACTACTAAAGCATAAAACTAGTCTAGTCTTCAGTCTTCTTCTGCTTCTTGCCTTGGAGAGAACTTTCACCAGAATTTACATGGCAACACACGGGGTGAGAATCACATATTCTTAGTATATGTGTGTCAATACTAGTAATTGCAATATTCATAGAGAATAAATAACCCATCACATCATAATTAAAACTGTAACTAGCAATCAATTTAATACACTTTACTCAAGGAACATACACATTTTCTCTCTATGTAATGTTCTCAAACAAGCAAACATAACTGAACTAACTCATACATGAAAAATAAGACAACTGCCTATACAATTGTCTATAAAATGCAATGCATTTATGCTATGATGTATGATTATGCTCATATAATGTATTGTGATAGTGTGAATTGATAACTCCACTATGTGTAGTTATTTATGTCCTATATTTGTACTCTTTTGATAGCCTAGTCCTTGATTGCTATGCATATTTGGAAGGTTTTAGGCTTATATTTGTCATATTCCATTTGAATATCTTCCTTGATGCTTTTGTGATAATATTTCCTATTCTTTGTTGGATTAAGTGGATTTGCACTTGTATTTGATTTGGAGACTTTTCTAATGTAGGATGAGCTCAAAAGAGATGAATTATTGCAAACGAAGGCCTAATATTGGAGGTAAAACTAAGGAAGCATTCCAATATAGTACGCC
Source organism: Ormosia emarginata (assembly GCA_029884605.1). Classification (NCBI taxonomy): domain Eukaryota; kingdom Viridiplantae; phylum Streptophyta; class Magnoliopsida; order Fabales; family Fabaceae; genus Ormosia; species Ormosia emarginata. The sequence goes on from JAQQTP010000023.1 coordinate 3,988,349, forward strand.
ATGGCGCAAGGAAATGCATGTCGTGGCATGAGTGCCTCACCTATTGCTTCTACTTACAACCGAGTCATGGGCGCCGTGGCACTAGGTAATGCACACCGCGGTGTGATGCACCTCACCTACTGTCAGTATTTACACCAGAGGTATGCGCATTGCAACGTAATGAAGTGCATGTTGCAGTGTGACACGCAGAATTGAGCTTATCAATAGATTTTTATTAGATTTTTAGAAGGATGACCGTTTAGGGTTTAGAAAAGTTGCGCTAAGCCTTCGTTTCTGAGGCTGAAGAAGGCCAAGGGAGGCAAGGTTAGAAGCTATCATCCTCATGGAGAAAGATTTAAGCATCAATGGCAACATCCATAAGCCTTTCCTCCTTTCTCCCTTTTCTTTCTTCTCTTCTTTAATTTTGAACATAGATTTTTGTATTGTATATTCGTATTCAATGAAGTAACATCTATTTTAAGGAATACTTTTAATCCTTTTTATGAATATCAATGATTTTGTTCTCCTTTGAGTTTGTATGGATGTATGGTTTTGTTCAATCATATTGTTCTTAATGCTCTTGAATGCCTGATCATCATTTAAACTGATTTGATAAAATCTAATGAGCCAAGACATAGGACTTTGGGTTTGAGATCATATGTATGGTTGATGCATGTTCGATTCCATTCTAATGGCGGGATGAGTTAATTCACTAATTGGATAGAAATATACCTCTTAGTCATGCATAGCGTGTGTTTGAGAATAAATCTTAAAGATTGGATTTTGTGTTAGCTTTCATGGAAATATAGTGAGTTGGGAAAATGAAATCATGGTTGATTGACTATTAGACCTTTTGTGTATCGCAAGTGCACGGGTCGTTCAAGTAATACAGATACGGAGTATAAGTTCGTTCCCACGAGGATATATGGCTTCCATTACTAAGTAACAACTAATAGCTTAGCTAAATTCTATCCAAGAACATATAAAATAGAGAAATACAAATAAACTAAATCTAAACTATAAAAGCAATAAAGATAAGGGTTTAGAGATCTAGGAAATCCTTCTTCACCTTCTACTTCAATTAATGACATGCAATCCTTATAAGCAACATCAATGATTAGTTAGGTTAGCTTGAGAATCTGATTTAGTCAAAAGCATATGTCTAGGTCAATCAACCCTAGTGTCATTTACCTAATCCACTATGTTTCTTATGTTTTCATGAGGACTAGCATAAACTCCACTAATTAACGATCTATTCTCCAGTTAGCGAATCAACTCATCCAAGCCAATTGAACTCGTTGAACATGCATCAACCATACCATATCCATATCCACAAATCCCTATGTCTAGTTCATTTGCATCAATCAAGATCATGCAATTATTAGCCAAACAAGAGCAAGCATTAAGCATAGGCGTAGAAGAACAAAACCAAACATCAATAGATACTCAAAAGATAACATAAACATCAACATCCATATAAAGATCCAAAGTATTTCTTAAATACAGCTACTAATCCATTGAACATGAATTTATAGACAAAAACCATGCTCAAGAGATAGGGAAGAGAAGAAAAACAAAGGGAGAAGAGGAAGGAATCCATAGATGTCATCCTTGAAGCTTGAATCTCCTTCCATGAGGAAGATGGCATCCAACCTAGCCTCCCTAGGCCTCCAATCTACCCAGAAATGAAGTTCAGGCCGCAGCCTCTCTAAACTCAGCAAGGCTCCTACAGAGCTCTCTTATAAAATCTGCTAAAAATCTATTTATAGACTCGAAAAAATAGAGGCACGCCGCGACATTAACATGCCTACGTTGCGGCATATGTCAAATTAGGTCAGGGATGTCGTGGCATTGATTTACTTGCATCGTGGTGCTCAGTTTGCGCAACTCTCTGACTTTTCAGGGTATTGCTCCACGTCGCGGCATTAACATGCCTACACTGCGGCGTTGTCTGCTGAGATGCAGATTTGGCTTCCTCTTCGCATTCTATCTCAAATGCTCCACATATCATCTTGTTTGGAGCCCTTCCTAATGTAAAGAAAACACCAAATCAGTAAGAGTTGCAAATCCACTTAATCAATCAAATAATATGGACAGTTTGCTCAATTACATACAGGAAAGGTATCAGAATTGAATATAATAATTGTAAGCACAAAACCTTCCAAATATGCATAAATATAAGGACTTTAGCACTCTTTATAGCTCAGATATGGGGCACAAATAACTACACATTGTGGAGTTATCATTGACCCCTAGACATAGGCTTTCAACTAATGAAGATTCTCAAGCTAACCTAATCATTGCATTCATATTTATGAAGAGGATTGCATGTTGTTGGTTGAAGTAACAGGTGAAGAAGGATTTCCCTAAACTCTAACCATTATCTTTACCACTTTTTAGTTTTTTTTAGTTTATGTTTCTTTTCCAAATGTTTATGGTCTTGAATAGAATTATATAAACTATTGGTTAATACTTGGCATTGGAAGTAAACTTATCCTCATGGGAACTATATCTTACTCATCATTTTTATTACTTGAACGACCCGTGCACTTGCAGTACACAAAAGGTCTAAACAGTTTTTGGCGTCATTGCCGGGGATAAGGCATTATTTCTGTATTGCTAATATTGACAACGAGTTTATGTAGTTTTAATTCAAGTTTTATTTTAGTTCAATTCAATAAGTCCATTTGGACAAGTTATGGTCCTTTAGTTTTTATGTTTGTGGTTGTTTTGCATAAATATGTAGTAAGTTTGATTTTTATGGTTTTAATATGTTTTTGTTGTACATTCTGTAAATTAAGCTTTTAGACAACTTTTACAGGTGCTTGAGGCCACAATGACGCAAAATTTGGTAGCAACATGGAGTCTGTTACAGAATTCTGCAGTCTGACCTCTTATGCCACGGCGCTCTCGTCTATGCCATATCAGGGTTTTGCACCCGAGGGCTTAATACCGCGGCGCAGGCATGTTCATGCCGCGACATAACCTCTGTTTTTTCATTTTGTATTTATTTTAAGTATTTTTCTTTATTTATTAATGCTCAGTTCTAATATAGCTACTATTTTGACAAGCTCAAGTACCCTATAGACCTGAACAGTAAGGACACATCTTCATTTTGGTTTGGAAGAGTATCATTACATGTTTTTTTTTTCTACTTTGATGCTTAATGTATAACATGTTTTGATATTTAAAGTATGCATCAATGATAGTCATCATACTTTCATCATTATATCTTGCTTTGGCTATTACTGATGTGTTGTTGATACAAATTTTCAATTTTCAATATTCTACACATGATATTATGCATGTTTGAATTGAAAAGGATGAATCTTTTGAATGCATGTTATTTCCATTTGCTGGTGTTGCAATGGTTATCCAATGATAAATATGGATGCGTTTTGTGCTCAATTCTTCTATGAATCCATATGCGATCTCTGATGCATGCTGGTGTAATCTTGTTTCTCTTTATGCATAACGTGTTTCCTGCTTAGATGCTTGTTTAACTTTGGAAAAGATTTGAGTGCTTTTCTAGAGAATGTTTATGAATTGTGCATGTGGAGGCTTCTTTTATCCTTGAAATTGTTTTTCAACTCTCTTGAAGCGAAATTCTAAGTTGTGCATGATTGAGGAAATGATTAGGGCATTGTTTGGACCGATTGAGCCTTAAAAAGCTTACCCTTACATGATCATATCCCTAGGTCCCCTTTTGAAGCTTTACAAATGTTTGGCCTTATATGTTTTTCATCACCCTCTTCTTCCCTACCATGTAACCCTTCATATGTATACGAAAGCATTGCATTCTTTTCCTTCCCATCATTGTTTATTGAGTGCATAATGTGTTATTTTTTTCACTTGAGTCCAATGAGTAAGGTATTTATGTTTGTGTGAATACAGAAGTGGCTTGAAAGTACTATATGCACCAAAAAGAAATTGGTTTAGAAAGAGAAAAAGAAAAGAAAAGAAAATCAAAATCAGAAAAAGAAAAGAAAAAAGCAAAAAGTAAAAATGCATTAAATGGTTCTAGAGAGTCTTATTAGTTTATTTTGTATACCTTTGTTGCATCATTTAGTGACTCAAGTCTTGAAATCACATGTTATGTTTATCAATGTTTATATGTTATCTTTTTCCCTTTTGTTTTTCACCCCATAACCATTGGCCTTACATTACAAGCTATTAAGGACCCTTTTAATCCTCATTCGTGTGTGATTTACATTATTAGAGAGAGAGTTGAATCTAAATTTTGTGGATTCCTTGATGCATATCCATGTGTAAGTTCATAAACTTATTCGGATGAGCATGATTTGAAAAAGATAAGTTTAGCTTGCATGTTTGAGGGAAATGTAAGTGCATGATTGGAAGCTTGATTGACGGCATGATAAGGATTGTATATGTGTTGAGCTAATTGTGAGGAATATGCATTCTTTGAGGGCTGATACAATAATTGTGCACTAATTTTGGTTAAGAAAAAATTGAATTCATAAATAGTTGCTAAATGCATGTGAGTTTGATTTGTCAATACAAGTGTATTTGTGTTTTATTTTGCTCGAGGACTAGCAAAAACTTAGGTTTAGGGGGGTGATAACTCCACTATGTGTAGTTATTTATACCCTATATTTGTACTCTTTTGATAGCCTAGTCCTTGATTGCTGTGCATATTTGGAAGGTTTTAGGCTTATATTTGTTATATTCCATTTTGTTATCTTCCTTGATGCTTTTGTGATAATATTTCCTATTCTTTGTTGGATTAAGTGGATTTGCACTTGTATTTGATTTAGTGACTTTTCTAATATAGGATGGGCTCAAAAAAGATGAATTGATGCAAGCCAAGGCCCAACATTGGAGGATAAACCAAGGAAGCATTCCAGCATAGCATGCCGCAGCGCAAGGAAATGCGCGTCGCGATATGAGCGCCTCACCTACTACATGTACTTACATCTGAGTCATGGGCGCCGCGGTGTTGGAAAATGCACGCCGCAACATGATGCACCTCACCTGCTATCAGTACTTACATCCGAGGTATGCGCGCCGTGGCGTAAAGAAGTGCACCCCGCGACATGGCACACAGAACTGAGCCTATCAATAGATTTTTATTAGATTTTTAGAAGGACAGTCATTTAGGGTTTAGAGAAGCTGCACTAGGTCTTCATTTCTGAGGCTGAAGGAGACCAAGAGAGCCAAGGTTGGAGGCTATCTTCCTCATAGAGGGAGATTTAAGCATCCATGGCAACATCCATAAGCCTTTCCTCCTTTCTCCCTTTTCTTTTTTCTCTTCTCTGATTTTGAACATGAATTTTTGTATTGTATTTTCGTGTTCAATGCTGTAGCAGCTATTTTAGGGAATACTTTGAATCCTTTTTATGAATATCAATGATTTTGTTCTCCTTTGAGTTTGTATGGATGTATGGTTTTGTTCAATCATAGTGTTCTTAATGCTCTTGAATGCCTAATCATCATTTAAACTGATTTAATAAAATCTAATAAGCCTAGACATAGGACTTTGGGTTTGAGATCATATATATGGTTGATGCATGTTCGATTCCATTCCAATGGTGGGATAAGTTAATTCGCTAATTGGATAGAAATATACCTCTTAGTCATGCATAGCGTGTGTTTGAGAATAGATCTTAAATAGTGGATTTTGTGTTAGCTCTCATGGAAACATAATGAGTTGGGCAAATGAAATCATGGTTGATTGACCCCTATTGGTTAATACTTAGCATATGAAGTAAACTTATCCTCATTGGAACGATATCTTACTCATCATTTTTATTACTTGAACGACCTTTACACTTGTAGTACACAAAGGTCTAAGCAAGTTTTTGGCATTGTTGCCAGGGATAAGGCATTATTTCTGTATTACTAATATTGACAATGAGTTTATGTAGTTCTAATTCAAGTTTTATTTCAGTTCAGTTCAATAAGTCCATTTGGACAAGTTATGATCCTTTAGTTTTTATGTTTGTGGTTGTTTTGCATAAATATGTAGTAAGTTTGATTTTTATGGTTTTAATATGTTTTTGTTGTACATTCTATAAATTAAGCTTTTAGACAACTTTTGCAGGTGCTGGAGGTCACAATGAAGCAAATTTGGTAGCAACATGGAGTCTGCTATAGAATTATGCAGTCTGACCTCTCACGTCACGACGCTCTTATCTCTGTCATATCAGGGTTTTGCACCGGAGGGCTCAACACCACGTGTAACACCCCGAAAATTGTTTGTTTCATGATATATGTTCATTTTATAATATTTGTGATTTTTGTGAATTATTTCCATGATTTTGATTATTTTAATATATTTTTCGATTTACGTACGTACTGATCGGAGTCGGAAAAATAAAATATCTTGCCCAAGACTGGAAAATCTTGGACTATGGAAACAGTGATGGGGGATCTTACTAAACCCGAGGATGGACACAGTTTACAAAGTTTTTGTTTTTCGAGATTTTATCTAATAAATAAAATTACAGTATGTTTTTTTATTCGTTGGATAATAAATACTGGTTTAGTTAACTATAACTTTTGTCCACTGGATAATGACTTTAGTATAGTGTTAGTGATCTTTTCTAAAGAGCACTTTAATGACATCACCAAGATAACATCATCAAAGTGACATCACTATTGACTTTTTCAAAAAGTGCACAAAGCTTCTCAAGGAAGCTTTGTACCAAGCTTTTCAAGGACACTTCACCTTTCCACTCCCTTCCTTGGACCGAATGATTTTTGGGAGGAAAAAAAAGATGACCAAGCTTGTCATCTTTTTCACTTAAGCATCACTTTTCATTTTCAAACAAGTTTCACCTTTTATTCTCACTTTTTTTCCCTTTTCTCTCATTTTTTTCTCTCTTCTCCATTCTCACGGCCAAGCTCACTCTTTTGGCCATCCACCCTTGTTTGCTCTAACCAATATTGGTTCTTGAATCCCCTTGTCACATAGAAGTTTTCATGTGTTGAAGTCATCACTTGATTCTTCCATCTTCATCTTCTTCCATAAAGCCCTAAACTTGAAGCTTTGAGGTAAGGTTCTAGATTTTCATTTTTCCTTCCTCCATTTTCGTGATTCTTGGTCACCTTGGTGATCAAGGACTTCTCTTTTCAAGTTTTGGTTGTTGATTATGTGAGTTTGATCATTCTAAGGTTTTGTGGAGGAGTTGGACAAATTTCAAGAGGCACAAAGGAGCTTTCTTTTCTTGTTATCTCTTTAGGTAAGACGGAGATCATCCTCTTCAACCTACCATGGTGGTGAGGAACACGTTTTTGTGTTGATAGTGAGGAATCCAAGTGAGGGTTACTCACTTTGTTGTATGGTTCTTGGTGATTTTTGTGGTTATTTTGTCTTGTAAGATTTTACTACTTGCTAATGTATAACTTGATGAATGTGGAATATTTTGAATACTTGGAAGTATGTATGGAAGGTAAAGGACTCTTACCATTTTTGCCTGGAGGCTCACCGCCAAGAGGCCCAATGATGGGTCCATGATGGAATTTGTGTACTAATTTGGGACTTAAGAAATTAGGTGATAAATAATTGATGAAATGATGACAATTTTGGGAGTAGAAACCTTTGGGAGAGGTCTCGGCCAAGAGGAAAGAAAATGGGATATCCAAGACAAGTTTTGTGATAATTTGGAACGTAAAAGCTTAGGTTAAAAAGGAATTGATTAAGGGTAAACAATGATTAAACAAAAATGAAAATTTTTCGGTCCAATGACCCTTAGGGTTCACAGCCATGTGGGGCAACCAAGGCAATATTTTTGGTATCAAGATTGAACTTAAGTAATTAGATGATTAGAAATATAATTAGAGACTCATAAAATGGATAAAAGAAAAAAATAATATTTCAACCATAATTCAAGAGTGATTTTCGGCCAAGAGGTTAAAAATGGGTTTTGAAACAATGTTTAAGAGCTTAATGGCTTAATGATTTATAAAGTAGAGGATTTAAATCAAGAGAGTTTTCTAAAGGTAATAGAAAAAAGGGTTTCACAAATTAAAGTAGTATGGACTTGTGAAAGACATTGGAAGGTTGAGCCTAGTGGTGGCTATTTTGTATCATATGATGGATTTAATATCCTTTTGAGCCTAGTGGTGGTTGTTTTGGATCATGTGATTGTTTATTGTTCATGCATTGAATCATTGGTCATGCATTGAAAGTCCGGTGGACTGTGTTTGTAAGGCTTTATGCCTAGGAGATGAATCACACCTTAGTGCAGATGCGAATAGACTAGTGTAGGTCACTTGTTGACCTTGGGGGCGTCGGCGTGTGGGTATCTCACAATGGGCAGTTGGTAGCTCCTCTATGCCGTAGGACAGACTGATGCAAACACACCGACGATTTGGACTGAGACACTGTCCTATATCGCGATCTTGGGAAGAATGTCTCGTATAAGCCATATTCCGTAATTTGTTGATATTGAAGCACTTGCTTTGAGGGTGACGAGATATAGACATGTCTCCTTGATCATTCTCTCTGATGTCGTGTTTAACTCCATGGAGTAGGATTTTGGTACTTTGTGCATGTGCATAGTTGGTCAACATATTTACCTGGCATATATATATATATATATATATGATTATGAAATTGTTTCTTTTACTGATATTAAGACTGCCTAGATTATTAAACTGTTTATTTTCAAAATCTTCATACTGCTTATTATTTTTGCTGTGCTGTATGGCGTCATAGGCCATTTCTGTTTCTTACTATCATAATTGGTAATGATGTTGGATATCTCACCTCTTTGTTATGTTATTTTGTGCTATATTATTTTATGCTTGATAAATATCGAGGGTAAGACGAAGAGGGATTTCACCCTTTTTGACTTTGTTGATTCTCCTGTGTTCGTGATGGCATCGGATCGAAACTTTCTGGGTTACGTGAGTGTTTTGTTTCATGGGGGTTTAGATGCCTGGAGGATAGACTGGAACTCGAAACACATTAGATACACGAGAGACGTTTCTGTGATTATTCGTAGGACTCGGGATGAAGTTCCCTTCTTTTCTTTGGACACTACTGTACGGTTAGAGTTTTTCATGCCTGTTAGGGAGCTTTGGGGTGTTCTGAATTATACCCCTTGGGAGGACAGTGAGGTGCCCTCTGCATGGACTCCTGCTCGTTGATAACTTCAGGAAATGAAGTTATTTCACTTAATTTTGAATGAATATGAGCATCCTACAGAGGGTGTTGCAACAAGGCCCTGCATTGAATGAGGAATTATAAGACAAGCTCCAGTTCTTCACATCGCAGTGCAAGGAACTCCACGTCACGGCATCCTGCTATTTGTCTGTGCACCCTGTCATCTTGAGGCTTTCACACCGCGGCGCTGGTGCCCTAAGTTTTGCATGCCGCGGCGCGTGTTGTGTAACACCGCAGTGTGAAACGCTAAATCTGCGCATCTATAAATACGTGGAACACAATTTTCAGCGGGGTTCTCCTAGGTTTTTTTGTTTTCCTTCCCTTTCTCTCTCTTTCGTCTCTCATATTACATTTTAGGGCTTTTGCCCATTGGAGAATCTAGCAGCTAGGAAGGCATTTTGGGGTTAAAAGAGGGTTGAAGGAGCCAAGATCAGAGGTTCACTTCGTCTTGGAAGGAGATTCAAGCTTCAAGGCTCAACCCATTGGGGCTTCTTCTTTTGTTTCTTCTTATCTCTCTCTCTTTCTCCCATTTATCTTGAATATGGATTTTTGTAGTACATTTTCATATTCAATGTGTAGCTAGCTGTGTTCATAGTATTCTTTGAATCTTTCTTTGAATATTGATTGATTTGTACCCTTATATGAAAGATCTAGATTTTGTTCTGTCATATTATGCTTAATGCTCTTATTTGTTTGATCAACTTGTGAGTGATTTGTTGAAATCTATTGAGGCTAGACATAGGAATTTAGGTTTTAGATAATTTGTATAGTAGATGCATGTTCGGTTTCATTCTAAAGGTAGAATGGGTTGATTCGTTAATAGGATAGACATATACCTATTAGTAATGCATAGTCTTAGTTGAGAATTGATCTTAATGCTTATTGTTTGCTCTAGTTCTCATGGACGCATAGTGAACTAGGTAAATAGCATAGGGTTAATCGTCCTAGACATAGGCTTTTAACAAAGTTAGTTTCTTAGGCTAACCTAATCTAATCGTTTGTTTGCTCAAAAGGATTGCATGTTATCAGTTGAAATTAGAGGTGAAAAATGAATCTCTATTTTCTCAGCCTATCTTTATTTTTCTTTATGCTTTGTAATTTATTTATCAACCCCTTTTCCACTTACGTTTGCTTGAATAGAATTAACTAAGCTATAAATTAATATTTAGCTTTGGAAGTTATCATAGTCCTTATGGAGATGATCTTATTTATCATTTTTATTACTTGAGCGACCCGTGCACTTGCGATTAGCAAAAGAGCAGTTGGTTTTTGACTTAGCAACAATCATGAAGGCCAAGGGAGATAATGGGAAATCCAAAAGGTTCTTCAAACAAGGATTCAGTCCTAACATCTCGATAGTGCCAAGGGAAAGAGATATAATTGGGAAGTCCATATAGGTTCCATGGAGCCTGGATTCATGTCCTATCTTCTCAAAAGCACCAGGATACATATGATGTGAGGATGAGTTTTCCCTCTATTTACCATAGGATAATATACTGAACCAATTCCTAATCAACTTCTTGGTTTTCTAAATAAAACTCTGCATGTATTTTAAAACAAAGCATTGCACAAGCATATATTTAGGATTTTTCATAGGAATAATCATATTGCATATCATCTGCATTGCATTTATAGGCAGTTGTATGGGCATTGTCTATTGTTGTTGGTATTTACAATTCTATTGGCAGTTGTTTATATTTAACGGTATGTAGGCTATCGGTTTAGATCACACTACTTGGTAGTGTGCAGTTATGAGAATTAGGGAGGAAACTCCTATGTTGGTAGTTATAGCAATTGTTATATTTGTTATACAATGTTATAGCTAGCTGGTATTGGAATTGCTTTTACTAAGAATTGTAATTCTCACCCCAGTTGTTCTTCTATGAAAATCTAGGTAAAGACCCTGCTAAAGGATAGAAGGTGAAGAATGAAGACTAGTATAGTTTTATATGTTTTTCTAGCCAGAACTTATGTATACAGTTTACATTTGTTTTGTATGTATTATGAATATGTATTACAATATACTCTTTTGTGACTAGTGTTGTATACATATGTATGAGTTTAAGTTTTTCCGCAATCTCTCAAGGCTTTCTATAATTACTCAGTTGTGATTATGGATATATATTAATATGTAGTTTGTAGAAGTGACGTCTCTAGTATTGATTATCTTTATATATCTCTGTATATCTAGGATATATCTATATATATGTATTAGGATGTTACAATGATGACACTTTGGCCTTGCCACATTCCTTCCTCTTCCTCTCTTATTCTTCCTTCTCCTTTCTCTTTTCTTCTTTCTCTTCTCTTCTTTCGGTTCTTGCCTCTGTTGCCATGTGAAATGAGGAAAAGAAATCAAATGACTTCTTAAAGGATAAATACTAAAGTTATCAGATACTTTATACCTCTTAAGAATACTTTGATCTTACTAAATCAAGCTTCCTAACTTCCTTAGGTATTAGAATAAATCATAAGATTCATCTAATCACCAAATTTATTATTTCCATTATTTTCCATATCTGCACTAAGTTCATCCAGTATTAAAACACTCACTCAGTGTGCTTAAAAATACCAAACAAACTCAGTTTACCTTCAAACTTTAACTACATATTACTTAACTCATTTGTAACCTAGAAACAAATTATCCATATTTGTTTCCCTCAACGTAGCCTTTAAAACTATTTTCTAAGTCATTTTAGGCCACTTTCTATGTTCTGTGTTGCGGCAAAGTGCTTAAACTAACTCAATTTGTCATGAAACTTCATTGACATGGTAAGCTAGTATTATGCTACCTCTGTAAACCTATACATGCCTAACATGCTATCGACGATGCTACATATGAAATATATTATTGGAAAAGTGATTTTCTCACTCCTTTGTCTTTGGTATATGCTTTTCTCACTCATCTACCTTTGGCAAAGAGCTTTTCTCACTCCTCTACCATGACAAGGTGATTTTCTCACCCCTCCTTTGTAACATCCTCTTTTTATACATGTTAGACTTGTATAAGATTAAAGAGGTAGCTTAATACATGTTTAATATGTTCGCTAAATTTTGTGACATTTTGAGTTAATTTAAGTACTTTACCGCAACACAGAACGTGCAAAATGACTATTTTAACTCAGAAAAATAGCATAAATACTAAATTAAAGGAAATAAATATAAAAAATTCATTTCTAGGTCACAAATGTATGGAAGAAGATGTGGTTAAATTTTTAAGGCAAACGAAGTTAGTTTGGTACTTTTAAGGATACCGAGTGAGTATTTAAGTACCGATTGGGTCACAGTAGACATGAAAAATTATGGAAATAATGAAACAAGAATTTTGATGGATCTTAGAAATTATTCTAAAGTTATGGGAAGTTAGAAAACTTAATTTAATAAGATCAAAGTGTTCTTAGTAGATACGAAATGAGCGAAAGGACAAAATTACCCTTATAACTCATTTTTTAAAAGATGAGATTTCTCTTATCTTTCTCACTTCTCTCACACTGCTCCAAGGGGGGGAAAACAGAAGAGAACGATAGAGGAAAGGAAAGGAAAAATGAGAAGAAGAATAGGAGAGCTTGGAGCCTCCATGATCATCTTCAAGCTTGAGGTAGGGGTCCTTGACCTCCTAAACTCTTTTCTCTTCCATTTTCACCATTGTTGCACATGTGGTGTATAATAGGTCGAATTGGTTTCTAGAGGTGTTTGATGTGTTTTTCTTGCTTGAGTGAGTTTCTTTAGTCATTTATGACTTGTTCATAGCATAAGTTGAAGATAGAAACTTAGAACATCTTATTTAGACCATTGATGCCCAAAAGAGGGGATTAGGTCAAGCTAAGTGTGTTTTGATTTTTGGATCCAAATTGAAGGTTTTTGTTTGTGGTTATTAATTCTTATGTGTTCATGGACAAGTTAGAAACCTTAAATCACTTAGAAATTAATTTGGAGTGGCTAAAAATCCAAGATTTTGGCCAAAGGAACAGTACCTAGATTTTGCAGAATGTAGAATCCAGTTTTGGGCTACAAACACGGCTCGTGTCATCAGACACCCCCCCCGATGTCTGGCTCTGTCAGCATATTTTCACGAGAGTGAGACAGAACAACTTATAGTGTTTACAGCATATCTTGAGCTATAGATATCAAAATGACCTTATTCCAAAGGCATTTGAAAGCTAACATGTAAGGCTATATGCCTATAAAATTTCATAATGTTTGAAGTTAGGATGTATATTTGGTGCAATCTTGAAAATCATCTTTTTTGAGGCAAAATATTGAGTGTTTTGGGATAATTTGAGGTTGAATGGTTTGTGAACTATGTTTTATTATCTTTTTGGCTAAGATTGAGTTAGGATGATGTGATATAAGGGTGTTGGATCTATATATGATGGATTTTGCTAGGAAATGTATTATGTGTTGTTATTAAATGATGTAATGAGACACATTATGGTTTTGATTGAGGATATGATGAAGGTATAATATGAACTTGGATTTGTCTGATCGGGAAATTGATTTCCAATGTAATGTTATGTCAAATTGTTATTTTTAAAATATATGCATCAAAGTTTATACTTTGTAAGAAATAAATGATCATCATGATGATTAAAATGTTAAATGAGGCAATAAGCCATGATATGGTGTAATGTAAAGAAGTATATTGATTTATACGTGTTATCAAAAAATGTTGATGATCATGATATTAGGAAGCAATATAAAAGGATGGTAAAGGTAGATGAGGTTGAGTGAGTCCCTCTCTACAAGCATGTATGATAATGTAAAAGAGAAAGTATAATGATTATGGTAATTCTTCCCTATTATGTAATGGAAGATATGATTAAGTAAAAGTTAAAGAAAGAAAGGTTTTAATATTATGCATGTTTTGTTTTCAAACTTGTTATTTGATGTTTCCATGTATTGTAAATATATTGCTTAGACAAAAGGGCGCCAAACGACTTGGACAAAAGAGCTCCAAGTGCCATGTTTGGTAGTGTAAGAAACAAAAGGGCATCATGCTTACCTAGAAAACATTACAAGGAATAAATTGGCTTCCTAGAACAAAAGAGCTTCTTAGAAATATTCAAATAACATGTGTTTTCCAAAACAAAATCTTTTAAAAATCATTGCATGAGCATACTTTAGGGTTTCATTAGGCATAATCATACATCAACATGCATTGCATAAAATTGGCAATTGTATGGGCAATTGTCTTGCTTTTATTAAATGTGAAGTTTAAGGATAAAAGTTGGTTAGAAAAAGTTGAAGATCAAAGTGTAGTTTAAAGGTGTGTAATGGAGGGAATAAGTATGCTTGCTAGCCTCCATAACTGTTATTGTGAATATATGTTGACTTATGTTGAGTTTCTATATCATGATTGAACTATTTTCTTTATTAAATGAATTATCTACTTTGGGAATGGAAAGGAATGAGTTTTGGCCTATGCCACATTTCCAAATGATTAAGTACAATTTGTGTTTTATCCAAAGTAGCTGGATTTACTATGATGTCATGATTTAAATTTTACTACTGAGAATTATTGATTCTCACTCCAGTTCTTTTAATGTTTTCCGTGATAAATCTAAAGGAAGACCAAAGCAAGCGCAAGGGAAGGCGATGAAGATTTAGTTAAGTTAGTAATGTAATTATTTTGGTTATGTAATTATATTTATGGTTTTGTATTCTAATTATTATGATTAGATCATTGTATAAGTTTTAATCTCAGACATATCAGAGAGATTTCTAATAAAGAGCAAGTTTCCTGAGGTGTAAAATGTCTTGCTCTCTTACTTCTATAAAGGCTCTATATATTTACTTGTTAAATAGATATTGAACATGTTGTAAATTAAGTTTAAGTTAGAAAGGGGCATATTACATTTTGGTATCAGAGCAGTTCTTCCTGTCGAGTCGGCGAATGGACTGACTATGCTTTTGAGCATGTTTAGATGTTTTGGTTGGTGTCGTGCATTCTTTTATCTCAAAGTGAGATATGTGAATAAGATTGCATGACAGCCTTAGGATTAGATGTTAATAATTACTGGCACACTGTTACATGATATCGAGTCTGACCAACTAAATATATAATGTTCTGTGTGAACAGGAAATTATAACACATCCTAGGCGAATATGGGAGAATAGGAAAGTTTTCATGAAAGGATAATTACCATATGTCTAAGATTGTTAGGTCGTTGATGAAAGCAAAGAGAGATTAGAGCGCTGCCATAGAAGAATAGACAGAAGTTATTAATGGAATGATGCAGAAGCATATTGAGGCTATTAGTAGCATGGGTAAAAGGAGGAGATCAAATTCTCCAGTTGAGGATGATAAGAATGACTTTAGAAAGAAGGTACAAAATTAAGTTGGTAGTTAATTGATGTTGTTTTCTTAATGATGTGATAAGAATTGAAGAGCTTAAGGTTTGAATAATGAATATGACGAAAGAACTAAAGAACTGAAATGTTAACAAGAAACATATCTTGAGGTTTTAAAGGATACGCAGTTAGTTCAAATGCTGAAGTTTGGTAATAGAGAGGTTAAGTGCAAGGAAGAGGATATTCGAGGTAATAAGTTATCCAGACGAACAAAAGGTGTAGTTCGCTTCTTTTATGTTGAAAAGAGAAGTGGAGCATTGGTTGATAAGTTTGAAATGATCAATGGAAGCTGTTGGTATATAGATGAATTGGAAGAAATTTAGAGTGACTTCTTGGGATAAATATTTCCTAAAGAACAAGTGAGAAGATAAGAAAAATGGAATTCATAAGTTGTAGCAAGGCAATATGAAGCAGTAGTTTGATGCATAGTGGAGTTTATTCTCATACTCGAAGTAACATCATGGTTTAGTAAAGTTAAGTTATAAGTTATGGAGTTCACTAGAGATGGTACTTTTAATATATTTGAAAGAACTAAGATAGTGGTAACTACTTTGAAGAAATGCGTTGCTAATGTTAATTAGATTTTGTTAGGATGGAAGCCTCTATAAATGGGATTGAGATTCCCATGGTTATCTGGAGCTTAGAAAGGCAATTTTGTTATCAAATAGAAGAGATACAATATAGTGATAGTCAAGGAATAGAGTAAAAGAAGTTAGATTTCAATTTCTACAATATAAAGGAAAGCAAGTTTAAGTTGGAATATGGAGTCAGAAGTGTACGAAATGTAGAAAGTAATATAGAAGTAAGACAAGTTAATTGGTCAGTTAGTATGTTATTTATGCAATAAAACTATGATATTATATGAAGGATTGTCCATGGGGGATTGTTCATCAAGATAAAGAGTAATATGATTTTTCCAATCTGCTTCGAGATAAACGTTTTTGAAGGTCAGAACTTTTTAAGATTTAAATGGAGTCATGTTTCCTAAAAATATATGGTAAATGTATGCTTATAAATGTGGAGGTATTCAACAAAGTTTATTGTGGAGTTCCAATTTGATTCTCCATGAGATGTGGTATCGTTAGATCTTGTAGAATTAAGATAGTGGTGTAGAATTGAAAGAACAAGAAAGTTGTCATCTTGAAATTTTCAGTTTGTTTTTCTACAGTATTATTTTTGAATGGAATCAAGTGGTAACTCGAAAAGAATAATATAGAAAGTTGTATGTTTGCATGTATCAATGGGTTGAATTGTAAGTTTTCAAAGATACAACAACTGTGAAAGGAAATGACAATTGTATTTCAAATGAGATTATCATAAGCCATATGTATAACACTAATATGTTTCTTCAAATGGGAGATTGTGTAACACCCCAAAATTTGCTAATTTAGAGTAATGTCTGAATTGTACTATTTTGTGTTTTCTATGTACTATAAATTTATTTTGACTATTTTGTGACTGTATTTGATTGTTATGTGTGATTTAATTTGAGTTAGGAAAATAATAATTTTCGGGTCAATAAAAATTTTTATCTGATTATTCGGAGTTGGGGGATCTTACTAAACTCAATTCCAAGTGATACGTGTATCAATCTTTTAATTTTTAGAATTTATCTGTGAAATAAAAATATTTTATATTTTAATATTAATTTATTATTCGATGGGCAGTACCTACTGACTTAAGAGCAGTAACTTCTGCCCAGTAGACAATAAGAACTGGAAAAGTCTTTGTGACTTACAATTCGATGAACCAATAGAAATTGGTCAACGATATTGGCTTGAATTTTCAAAGCCAATAGGAAGTAGTCAACAATAATAGTTGGACTATTTAGTTAGTAACTAGAAAACCTAACTAAGTTAACTTAAACTTAATTAAGTTAATCTAGGAAGCCTACGTAGTAACTAAATGGAACAAACCTAGTTAGTTGCTTATTAGAGTCTTAGTTACAAGAATGTTCTAGTATGATCAAGAAGGTGATTAGTCATATTTAGGTAACTAGATGGTTAGTAATGTAACTATGTAATCTAACTAAGTTGGCTTAAATTAGTTAGGAATCAAAGGAAATAAAAAGCTTGGTTAGCTTCTCTTTAAGCCCACGGTTATGAAGCCTTCAAGTACCACCTAGAAGCTTGGTGATTCACCTACATGACCAATGCATGATTAACTTGTGACAAGAGCCATGTGCTCTTCATAATTGCTAGCCAAAAACTTTGACTCCTCCTTCTTATACACTCCACGACAAGCACAAGGGGAGGAGAGCATTTTCATTTCATTTTCATCCTTTCTATCACACAAAAGATATTCTCTCATTTCTCTCTCTTCCAAGAACTAAAAACACCATTGCTTCCTTTTGTGAAGCTCACGGCCATCACACCATAACCATACCTCCACTCATCTAAAATTTTATCCAACAACATTTCATAAACCTAAACACCATTCTAAACACTTTTCATGTTATAAGTTTCTTCAAAATCATTCATCTAGTGCTTGGAAAACAAGCTTGAAGTTTCTTCCATGCAAGGTAAAAGTCCTTGTTTCTTGTTTCTAAAATGATTCTTAAAGTTCTAAGCCATGATTGATCCATGGTTTTTCTTTTTCAACCTTAGTTTATGACTTTATAAATTGTTTAAGTCTGCTAGGGTTTTATTTGGAGCTACACGAAATCCATAGTATCAACCTAGAAGGAGATTTGTCTTCCTTAGAGGTAAGAGGGAGATTTAATCTCATCAACCATGTATTGGTAGGGAGAAAATGGATGTGTTTGTGGTGAAGAATCCATAAGGATTCATTCACTAGGTTGTTTAAAGTTTTTCCTATTTGTGATTAGTTTTGATGCAAGTATGTTTATAGCTTTGATATATGTTTAAATATGTGTTTATGCAAGCATGATAGATATTATATGTAGTAGGATATGAATAACATGATGAGGAGTTGCATGAGTGTTCCAAAGAACACATGAAGCTCATGGCTTCACCACCATAAAGAGAACCAAGATGTTCTCAATTATTTTCTAAATCATTGATTAATTAATTTATTTGGATTAATAAGTTTTACAAGGACTTGGATAATAGAAAATAATTTAAAGATGATTTATAGAGAACACAGTGAATTTCGGCTAACATGTCATTTATGATATCTTTGATCCAAAATCATTTTCTAAGTGTGGACTATGTAATTAAATTAAAAGAGAACTCAATTCAATGGATTTTAGAGAATAAAATGAATGAAATTATTTTAGAAGCTTAATTAGATAAATTAAGCAAGGATGAGAAATAAAATAAACACTTGAAAAGTACTAACGTATAGCTCACCTTTTGGGTTTTGAAACGAGTTAGCAAGTTTCGAACTGTAAATATTGGTTAAGTCCAAGAAGGGTAATTTTTAAAGTAAACAGTACAAAATATTACTTAAAGGATTTTCAAAAGGAAATGCTATAAATAAAGTTAAAAATAAATATATAAAGGAGAAAGTTTCAAAATATAATTTAGAAAGTAAAGAAATATTTTACGTAGTTGAAAAATATTAGAAATACCTTACGCGTATTCAAAATAATGATTTTTATACTACAAAATTGAGGAAACGATTTAAAAATGCTACGCAATTGAGAAAACGATTTAAAAACATTACGGGATTGAGAAAATGATTTAAAAACACTACGCAATTTCAAAAACATCAAAAAATATTTATGCGATTAAGAATAACAGCAGTTTGCTGTCGGGTTAAAGTGGTGAACCCGAATATGTTAAAAAATGGTACCGTCAAGTGGTGGCGTACTATTATGAAAAATAATGATAACATTGTTATTTATGTATTTTGGCTCATGCACATGCATAGAGAAATATGTCAATTTGGTTGAAATTCGCAAGTTACTGACGAGATGAATTACACCGTAGTACAAGTGCGATAGACGTAGTGTGGTTCATCGAGTGAACTTGGAGGCGTTAGTGTGCAGAGGATTCCACATGTGGACAGTTGGTAGCTCCTCTGGGCCGTGGTAACGGGTAATGCACTAGCGATCTAGATAAGCATTATTCTTATTCACGATCTAGTTAGACTGTTTGGAACAATGCCTGTTGTACACAACGAATAGACTGTGTAATATTTGGTGGGGGCAGCCGGAGCTACAGGCAAATCTACTAGGTCTTTCTCTCTAATGTTTGTATTTAGCTCCATGGAGTAGGAACGAGTCTGTGTACATCTGTATATGTGGTTTGCATCATGATGTGATATTTATATTTGGTCTGAGATATTATGTATGATGTGATATTTATATTTGGTCTGAGATATTATGTATGATGTGATATTTATATTTGGTCTGAGATATTATGTATGATGTGATAATATGATTTGATGCATACAATGTTATATCTGTATGTATTGTCATTTTTTATACTATCATGCTGGTAGTGATATAGATTGTCTCACCTCTTTGTATGCATTTCTATATTATTATTTATGTTCGGTAAAGATTGTGAGGAAGACGAAGAGGAGCAACCTTCTTATTGTCAGTACGAGGGGGAACAACATCCGAGTGATCAGTGCGAAGAGGGCGAGCCTCTAGATCATCCTTATCATTTGGATTGATTCAGACGTAGTATGACACTACCGAGTTTTCTGGGGTTCGTGAAACTGGAGTTTCACAGGGGTTCTAAAGCCTGGCGTCTTCAAGTTGATAGAGAGAGTGTTGCTTATGTGGGACGAGTGACTCTGTCCCTTAGTAGAGAATATGAGGGGGTTCTGATACTCTCTACTGCTGTGTATGTGCATCTAGAGTTACCCTTATCTATTAGGTGTAACGTCCCAACTTTTGGGTAAAAGACCGTTGTGTCCCTATTTTACTGATTCTTATTTTTCTGTATGAAATACAGAAAAACAATACTGTTTGTTATTTTATTTGATAGTTTTACATGATTTGTTTCGATACAAGTAAAATAAAAATTTTATCAAATTACTTGTTTTAAATTTTTTCGTATCAAAAACGTATATATAATATCTTGTCTAGTATTTTATATAATCATTTTACGTATTTTTCTTCAAGACAAGTGAAATAAAAATTTTTTCGAAGCTCTTGTTTTAATTTTTCTGAAAGATATACACTATATAATCTTGCTTTGGATATTTTATTTGAACGTTTTGGACGATTACCTACGTTGTGGGAAAAAAATGGAAAAATGACCGTTACGTCCCGAACGTCATCGTTTTTTCTTTTTTTTTTGTTTTTAATTGTTTTCTTCTTGATTTAATGTCCGATAATACTGTCTGTGATTTTATATGGACTTTTTGTGTGATTTGCTCGGGGTAGGAAAATAATATTTTCCGAGCCGGGAAAATCTTATTTTATTATTTAGAATTGGGGAATCTTACTTAACCCGATTCGAATGAGACTAAAAATAATCTTTTAATTTTTAAGATTTAATCACAAATAAAATAATTTTATATTATTATAATATTATTTTGTTAGTCAAGATAAATAAGTGACGACGGACAGGAAATATTTTGCGGGACCCACGTTTAGTCCTTAAGTGCTGTACACGTGGACCAATGAGGAGCTGGTCAAAATTGGTGGCTATGACTCATAGCAACGGGCCAATAGGACGATGACACGTGGCGTGACACCAAGCATCATGACTCGGCCAGCCTTCTAGAAGATTCCGTGAAGTGTCGACTCGGCCTGTGACTCACCGCGGTGACTCGCCAGTTCAAAAGCTTTCTCGATGACTCGGCCGCCGTGACTCACCATTGATGATGCACCATGATGATGCGGTTGTGATGCGATCGGTGACTCAAAGATGTTGACTCACCTGCTTTGGAAAATATCTACGCTGACTCGCCATGCTGACTCACCTGCTTTGGAAAATATCTACGCTGACTCGCCATGCTGACTCACCTGCTTTGGAAAATATCTATGCTGACTCATCTGCTCTAGAAAATATCTACGCTGACTCGCCATGCTGACTCACCCGTTCTAGACAGTTCCACGATGACTCATCATACTGACTCATCGTAGTGAGTCACATGTTCTAGAAATTTCTCTTTGATGACTCGCTTTATGACTCATCAAGAGCAATCGATAGAAGAAAAATGATTAATAATAATTACTATTCTCGTTAGTTTAAAATAAAAATCTATGTATATTTTATTACCCATTAGACAATAGACATTGACTTTATAAGCGAGTAATTATTGTTCATTGCTTATGATAAACCGAAAAATATCCTAAGCCTTCATCTTTTTTTGGAGTCTATAAATAGGAGAGCCTTAGCTCATTTTCAACTTTGGCAAGAAGCTCTCACCTTCCTTTTCTCTCCATGTGCTCCACGGCCATGGCTCCCAAATGGAGACAATCTCCACCCATTCACCTCATTTACTCTTCTACACATCATTTTCTCCAAGGAACCAAGACCAAGCAACCAAAATTCTCTCTCATTTTCTCTCCCCCTTGATTCGGCCAAAACACCAAGAACACTTCTCCAAATTTCTATAATTCCTACCAATATCATTTTTTGAATCCTCTCATCAATCCAAGACACTTTCATGTTAGGAATTTCTCAAGATTCCTTCATCTTCATCTTCCTATCAAGCAAAAACCACAAAAACTCATATCTTCCCCTTTCTTCAAGCTCACGGCCAACCCTCAAAAATCACCTTCCAAGCTTCTAAAATTCTAAATGACCATAGATCTTGAATCTCCATACCATTCTAAGGAACTTTCATGTTGGAAGTTTTTCCTAAATCTTCCATTTTCTACCTTGTTCTTCAAAGCTCAAGTTTGAAACCATGAAGGTGAAATTCTTTAATCTTCATGTTTCTATCCATTTTAAAGTTTTAATCATGATTTTAATCCATGATTATTCTAGTTTAGAACCTTAGGTATTAATATTGTATGTTTTCTTTGTTTTCAAGGAGCTCTTGGAGGAGGAAGCTTGCTTGAAGGAGACATACAAAGGACTTGGAGGTTCTACAAGAGGTAAGAGGGAGATTACCCTCATCAACCAAGTGTTGGTGGTGAGGAATATATGTGGTTGTGCTTGTAGAATCCATAAGGATTCGGTGGTGTGCTTGTTTTGATGTGTTAATTATTTGTGTGTTTGTTATTTGTGTGTTTGATAATTTGGTGCTTACTAGTAGGTTGTTGTGTATTTGTTAGTAGTCTTCTTATGTGATATTTGTAATAATTGCATGTCTACAAGCTTTAATTTGCATGTCTACAAGCTTTGATAATATGGCATGTGTTAGAAATGCATGATAATATATAGGATGCAAATAATATGTCAAGGATTGCATGAGTGTTCCAAAGAACACACTAACAAGGCTCACGACCATGATCCAAATGGGGAACCAAAATGTTCTCTTAATTTTCTTAAAAGGTGACCTAATTAACCTAAGAGAATTGGTAAGATATCCATTTGTTTAGATTAAGAAAAATGAATTTGGAAATTAAATGGCATAACCATACATTTTCATCCAACATGTCTAACTTCAACACTTTGATTTCTAAAACTATTTTCTAGGGTAAGGATTAAATCAATGTAGACAATACAAGAGATTAAACATGTATTTAAAAGGTGAAAAATAATTCGGAAATCAAATGCAAAGTTTTTATCAAATTCGGCCAACATGCCAAATTATACATTCATGATTTCAAAAAAATTAATTCCAAGCTATTTTCAATCAAGAAGAAGCAATACAAGTTAAAGTAAATTTTCTACAATGAGTTTTAAAGAAATAAAATAGTTAGAATTAAGTTTAAGAGGTTAATACTAATGGTTTTTACTGTAAGAAGAAATACAGTAGCTTTATAAAATTTCTAACGTATAGCTCATCATGTGTTTTGAAGCACGTTAGGAATTTTCAAAAGTATAATTATTTGGTATTAATAAAAATGAAAAGAACTTTTAAATGGTAAATTTAGGAAACCATTATTATAATTTATTAAACAATACTGTCAATTTTTAGTAAAAATGGATAAATAAGATAGAAAAGATGTCCAAAAGACAGTATACGCTATGAAAAATATTCTACGTAATTTGAAAGTACTAAATATTATTTCTGTCTGTTTTAAACAGTTATTTAAGGAAGTTGGACAAGAAAACGATTTAAAAATCCTACGCGATTGAGAAAACGTATTAAAAATGCTACGCGATTTTAAAAACAGAAAAATATCTTTACGCGATTTTTAAACGTTTGTAAAAACGACGAGATTTCAAAAACGCGATAAAATTTCTACGCGATTGACCGTTACTATATTTATTTTTCATTTGTCGGGAAAATGTGAACCCGCATGTGCTTTTGAGGTTATTTATTTGTCGGGAAAAAGTGAACCCGCATGTGCTTTTTGCTATTGAGGGCATATTTTTATCTTGAGGGCATTTTCATAATTTCATATATTTGGAATTATGTTTTGTCTTTATACCAATTTTTGGTGTTTTGGTTGACGAGACGAATCACATCGTGTTGTCGATGCGATAAATGTAGTGTGGTTCATTGTTCTAATGAACTTGGAGACTTTAGTGTATGGGATCCCACATGTGGACAGTTGGTAGCTCCGCTGGGCCGTGGTAAACCGATAGCACACTAATGTACTCGACATTCACTATATTTAATCGAGGTTTGTAAAGTCTAGTAGTACATTGCCTATAGTGCCACAACGGGAGACCGTGAACTATACTACGCCTGGATGGTGGATTCCCAGTGTCGTAGGCTATTGACGCAACGTGTGACCGCGTAATAGTTGGTTGGGCAGCCGTGGTACTAATAGATTTTGCAAGTCATTCTCTCTGATATCTGTTTGGGTTTAGCTCCATGGAGTAGGGTTGTGTTTTGGTGTATTTGAGTATATCTTGGATAATATTCCATTTTTCTCTATTTATCTTTATCTGGTAACATCTTGGATGTTTTTACATTTTCTCTATTTATATTTATCTGATAATTTTTATGTTGGTTGTCCATATCTTATCATATTTTATCTGTGAGATTGATTTATCTATGTGGTTTTCTTTATTTGTGTTATATCCGTGATATTTTTATTTGTGATCTTTCATATCGATATTAATTGTTTATATGTTGTATTTTGTCTGTGCATTATTGTATTTTTGTTCTGCTATGAAAGTTGTTGTTATTGAATTTAATCTTTATTTTTATTGTCTTGTTATGATATTTTATATGGTATGAATTGTTATATCTATCCCGATAATGTTATTACTTGTTTATTTTATTAGGTTGTATGCATATTAGAAATATTTGATAACATGACTATAATTGTGATTATCTGTGTGTATGGAATGACTTTGTCATTCGTATTATTCTTTACTACCGCATGGTGCTTGGTGAAAGGGGATCTCACCTCTTTCCTATGTTGTTTTTGTTTGGTTTGTATTCTTCGAATTCGTATAGTAGGCGGAGCACATTCTTAACCCTAGGGAGACAATATTCGAAGATGGTGGACGTCATTGAGTGGTCTTACAAGTTTCAACAAGATGCAATTGGTGAAGAAACAGACTATGTAGGTTGAATTTTTCTCGTTAGTGTTGTTACTGCAGTGCTATTAGTAGTAACCGTCTTTGGGTTTACTCTTGTTTCTCGAGTCTGTAAATATTACGTTTTAACTTATATGAAATAATTGGTGATGTGTATGTTAATGTTAAATTTAATTTCCATTTTACTTAAAATTTAGGTAAGTTTGTATTTCCGCAATAAGAAATTTTAAAATCCATATTTTAAAACTCAAAGCTTTTATAAAATGATTTTAATTAGTTTTAAGATTTATTTATTATTTTAAAATGTGACGCCCTACGGAGGGTGTTACATTAGGCGCTATTGGGGTGGTCATTTCCATGCCCCAAGTGAGCTTAGTGGTGTGTCGACAGCCCGCACTCCTGTCTGTAGAGCTTCATGACATCCAGGGTTTCTGTCTTCCGATAATCTCCCAGTGGAGGATCCTTTGGAGGATCAAAACTTTTAGTTCTATACTTGGGCTAGTTACAGTTTGTTTTAAGTTAAATAGTTTATAGCTTTATAAAATAGTTTGTGGTATGAAAATTTATATATCTTTAAAGACAAGATCATATGCATAGTTATGGTGTGTATTTAATAGTTTGTTGTATTTGATGTTCTATTTATTTTATGTAATGATATAATGTACAAAAATAAAATTTTTACAACTTATATTATTATATGTTAATAAACAATTTATAACTTGGGTAAGGTTTTATTTTAATTTGATGTATAACTTGGGTAAGGTTTTATTTTAATTTGATGTAAATGTAACATCCTAAGGAGGGTGTTACATTAGTTAGTATCAGAGCCCAAGTTAGAGTCTTTTGGGGTTTGTGGTTGGGTCTGTTTTTGCTTGCGTTGTGTGATTCTCTGTGATTTGTTTCCGAAAGGTTACATCTGACTTTGTTTTGTCTTGTTTTATTGATTAAAGAAAGAAATTTTTAGTGGTAGAAAAACACATGCAAACGTGGAACGTAATGCTGATCCAATGATCGCAGTTGTTGAGGCCATACAGCGTATGGCGGAAGTAATTACGCAACAGAATCAATGAGCAGCCCAGCAAAAAGAGGCGACTATTGATGCACTAAATTTATCTGAGTGTAGATGCAATAACCTGCCACAGTTTAAGGGCGAATTTGATCTTGAGAAGGCGAGTCTTTGGATTCAAGAACTAGAAAAGATTTTTGAAGGAATTGGATGTGCTGATGATCGGAAGGTGACATATGCTACGTTTATGCTAATGGAGGATAGTGAGAACTGGTGAAGAGGAACTCGACGATTACTACAAGCTGAGGGAATAGAAATTACCTGGGAGGTGTTCTGCGAAGTATTTCTAGAGAAGTACTTTCCTGCCAGTGCTCGACGTGCCAAAGAGATGGAATTTCTCGACTTATGACAAGGTAACATGACTGCTGGTGAGTATGCTGTGAAATTTGAGAGCTTGTCATAGTTCTCAAGGTATTTCTAATTCCATCCTGACGAGGAGTGGAAATGCTGCAAGTTTGAAGAAGGATTGAGGGTAGAACTGAAAAAGGAGTGCTACGCATAAGGATGAATTAATTTCCTACCCTGATGGATACGTGTCAATGATTTAAGGAACTAGAGTCGTTACGAGACCCAAGGAATCGCAACTTTGGACCGACTAAGTTCCAAAGAGGGGGCAACGATAATAACAGCCAGTTTCAGCGCAAACCGTACTCGAGACCACCGGGGAACCAACCCAACATCCATCTTTTGGGGGAAGTTCTAGTGGCAACAAAGCTGGCCAAAACATGGCATTTACGCCAAGGTGCTTTAAATGTGGAATGAGTGGCCACATATCTAGGGATTGTTCAATCGAGGGAACGATCTGCTTTAAATGTGGAAGGCCTGGACATGTTTCCAGGGAATGCAACCAGCCAAAAAGGGGGCCAACTGTGAGTAACATTCGTGCTACTCAACCACGATATGGAGGGCAAGTATACACGATGAACGGAGCTGAAGCTTCCCAGTCCGAAGATCATATTCAGGGAGAAGGTGTTGTAGAAGAGAATATTTTGACTATACTATATGATTCGGGTGCAACGTATTCATTTATTGTGTATGACTGTGTGGATCGGTTCAAATTACATGTGTCTTCTCTGAGTTTTCAATTGATTGTTTCTACACCAACTGCTAAGCCGGTTGTTACATCTAAAGTATGTTTGAATTGCCCTATTACCATTCATGATCAAGTATTTTCTGTTTATTTAATTTGCTTACGTCTCGTTGAAATAAATATAATCTTAGGAATGGATTGGTTATCTTCTAACCATATCTTGTTAGATTGTGCTAATAAAACCTTAGTTTTTCCTATGGATGAGAATTCTAGATTTTTAACTGTCGCTAAAGTCGAATCGTTGTTAAGGGATAAAGCTTAAGGATACATGCTGCTGTCTTCTATAGAAGTCAAGAGTGAGAAAGACGTGAGCGTTATTTCTATCGTTAACAAGTTTCCCGAGGTTTTTCCCGATGAGGTACCCAGTTTATCACTGAAAAGTGAGATAAAATTTTCTATCGATCTGGTACCAGGAGCAGGTCCTATTTCGATTTCTCCATATCGGATGTCGCCATCAAAATTAGTAGAGTTGAGGAAGCAATTGGAGGAACTATTGGAAAAATAGTTTGTACGACCGAGTGTTTCACTATAGGGAGCTCCAGTACTGCTAGTCAGGAAGAAGGATGGAACTTCTCGTCTCTGTGAGGACTACCGGCAACTGAACAAGGTCACGATAAAGAATAAGTAATCCACTTCCAAGGATTGACAATTTGATGGACTAACTGAAAGGAGTTGTTGTTTTCTCTAAGATGGATCTGCAATCAGGTTATCATCAAAGAGGATATACCTAAGACAGCTTTCTGACCTCGTTACAGGCATTATGAGTATCAAGTGATGCCGTTCGGAGTGACGAATGCTCCTGCAATATTCATGGATTACATGAATAAGATCTTTCGTCCATACCTAGGCAGATTTGTCGTTGTTTTTATGAATGACATTCTGATATACTCTCAAAATCCGGAAGAGTATGCTAAACATCTTAGCATAGTTCTCCAAATTTTGAAAGAAAAGAATATGTATGCAAAGTTGGCGAAGTATGAATTTTGGTTGGAAGAAGTTCAGTTTCTGGGTCACGTGATTTCCAAGGAAGGTATTGCGGTGGACCTATCGAAAGTGGAAACCATTCTGCAATGGGAAAGGCCAAAGACAGTGACAGAAATTCGAAGTTTTGTTGGATTGGCCGGATATTACCGATGGTTCATTGAAGGTTTCTCCAAGATAGCAGGACCTCTTACACAACTCACGAGAAAAAGTCAAGCTTTTGTTTGGATAGAAGAATGCGAAGAAAGTTTGCAAGAGTTAAATAAGAGATTGATGATTGCACCAGTGTTGATTTTACCGGATCCAAACAAGACTTTCAAAGTGTATTGCGACGCTTCATACCAAGGATTAGGATGTGTGTTGATGCAGAAAAGAAATGTGGTAGCCTATGCTTCTAGATAGTTGAAGGTACATAAAAGGAACTACCCGATGAACGACTTGGAACTAGCTGCAGTGGTTTTTTACGTTAAAAGTATAGAGACATTTTCTGTAACGAGCTACGTTCAATGTCTTCAGTGATCACAAGAGTTTGGAGTACTTGTTTGATAAAAAAAAGTTAAATATGAGGTAGAAACAGTGGCTAGAGTTTTTGAAGGATTATGATTTTTAACTTCAATACTATCCAAGAAAGGCGAATGTGGTGGCAGATGCCTTAAGTAGGAAGGTGATCAGTGTCTCTACAATGATGATAAAGGTGGAAGAATTAATCAATCAGTTTAGAGATTTGTGGATGTTTGTGAAAATGGCACTAGGAAGGGTTCGTCTAAATAGAGTTACTGTTTTGAATGATTTATTAGAAGAAATATGAGAAAAATAAGAAGATGATCCATTTTTACAGAATGAGAAAGAATTTTTGAAGCAAGGTCATAAGACAACGGTTGAGGAAGGATCTGATGGGGTCTGAAGATTTGAAGGAAGGATTCGTATACCTGATGATCCCGATCTTCAGCAAGCAATTCTTGATGAAGCTCATACTAGTAGATTGAGTATGTTTCCGGGGATGACTTAGATGTATCAAGATCAAAAGCGGATGTTTTTGTGGCCAAGAATGAAGAGAGATGTTGCAGAACGTGTGGCGTCTTGCATTGTTTGTCAAAAGGCAAAAGTTGAGCATCAAAGACCTGCCAGTACATTACAACCCTTAACTATTCCAGAATGGAAATGGGATAGTATCGCAATGGATTTTGTTACCGGATTGCCAAGGACTAGAAAGGGTCATGATTATATATGGGTTATAGTTAATAGGCTTACGAAGTCAGCGCACTACTTGCTAATCAATATCAAGTATTCGTTAGAATGATTGACTCAGGTGTACATTAGTGAAATTGTTAGACTTCACGGTGTACTGTCTAGTATAGTTTCTCATAGAGATCTAAGGTTTACGTCGAGATTTTGGCAAAGCTTACAAGAAGTCATGGGGACTAAGCTACGTCTAAGTTCCACTTATCATCCGCAGACTGATGGTCAAATAGAGAGAACTATCCAGTCGTTGGAGGACCTGTTACGTGCTTGTGTGTTGGAACAAAAAAAGAGTTGGGATGAATTCTTATCTCTGATAGAATTCTCCTACAACAATAGTTTTCACTCAAGTACAGGGATGGCACCCTATGAGGCACTATATGGGTGATGATGCCGAACACCTTTGTGTTGGTATCAGGATGGGGAAAGAATGACCATAGGACCTGATCTTGTACAACAAACTACAGAAAAGGTGAAAATGATTTAGGAGAAAATGAGAACGACTTAGACCCGACAGAAAAGCTATGCAGACAAGCGAAAGAGACCTCTTGAATTTGAGGAAGGAGAGCATGTGTTCTTGCGAGTGACACCTACGACTGGTGTCGGAAGGGTTATCAAATCCAAAAAACTTACTCCTAAATTCATTGAACCTTATCAAATCATTTATCGGATAGGTCCAGTAGCTTACTAAATAGCTTTACCACCTTTTCTTTCTAATCTACATAATGTATTTCATGTGTCTCAACTGAGAAAATATATTCCTGATCCAACACATGTTAATCAGCCCGATGAAGTACAACTGAAAGATAATTTGACATATGGGACGCTTCCTGTTAAGGTTAAGGACAGGAGAGTGAAGCAACTTCGAGGGAAGATGATTGTATTGGTAAAGGTAATATAGAATGAGGTAACGAGAGATGCTACTTGGGAATTGGAGGATAAAATAAAGGAGCAATACCCATATCTTTTCTAAGGTACGATAAATTTCAGGGACGAAATTTCTTTTAGTGGGGGAGAGTTGTAACACCCAAAATTTGCTAATTTATTGTCATGTCTAAATTGTACTGTTTTATGTTTTCTATGTGCTGTAAATTTATTTTGAGTGTTTCGTGACAATATTTGATTGTTGTGGGTGATTTACTCTGAGTCAGGAAAATAATAATTTTCGGGTCGAAATTTTTTTTTATCTGATTATTCAGAGCTGGGGGATCTTTCTAAACCCAATTCTGAGTGATACGTGTATCATTCTTTTAATTTTTAGAATTTATCTGTAAAATAAAAATATTTTATAATTTAATATTATTTTATTATTCGGTGGACAGTACCTATTGACTTAAGAGCAGTAGCTTCTGCCTAGTGGATAATAGGAACTGAAAAAGTCTTTGTGACTTATAATTCGGTGAACCAATAGAAATTGGTAAACGATATTGGCTTGAATTTTCTAAGCCAATAGGAAGTAGTCAACAATAATAGTTGGACTATTAAGTTAGTAACTAGAAAACCTAATTAAGTTAGCTTAAACTTAATTAAGTTAATTTATAATGCCTAAGTAGTAACTAAATGGAACAAACCTAGTTAGCTACTCATTAGAGTCTTAGTTACAAGAATGTTCTAGTATGTTCAAGAAGGTGATTAGTCATATTTGGGTAACTAGATGGTTGGTAATGTAACTAAGTAATCTAACTAAGTTGGCTTAAATTAGTTAGGAATCAAAGGAAATCAAAAACTTGGTTAGCTTCTCTTTAAGCCCACGGTTATGGAGCCTTCAAGCACCACCTAGAAGCTTGGTGATTCACCTACATGACCAATGCATTATCAACTTGTGACAAGAGCCATGTGCTCTTCATAATTACTAGCCAAAAACTTTGACTCCTCCTTCCTATACACTCCACGGCAAGCACAAGGGGAGGAGAGCATTTTCATTTCATCTTCATCCTTTCTATCACACAAAAGTTATTCTATCCTTTCTCTCTCTTCCAAGAACCAAAAACACCATTGCTTCCCTTTGTGAAGATCATAACCATCACACCATAACCATACCTCCACTCTTCTAAAATTTTATCCAACACCACTTCTTAAACCTAAACACAATTCTAAACATTTTTCATGTTATAAGTTTCTTCAAAAACATCCTTCTAGTGCTTGCAAAACAAGCTTGAAGTTTCTTCCATTCAAGGTAAAAGTCCTTGTTTCTTGTTTCTAAATTGATTCTTAAAGTCCTAAGCCATGATTGATCCATGGTTTTTCTTTTTTAACCTTAATTTATGACTTTATAAATTGTTTAAGTTTGTTAGGGTTTTATTTGGAGCTACACGAAATCCATAGGATCAAGCTAGAAGGAGATTTGTCTTCCATAGAGGTAAGAGGGAGATTTAATCTCATCAACCATGTATTGGTGGTCCATAGTACTAACGTATAGCTCACCCTTTGGGTTTTGAAGCGCGTTAGCAAGTTTTGAGCTGTAAATATTGGTTAACTCCAAGAAAGGTAATTTTTACAGGAAACAGTAGAAAATATTACTTAAAGGATTTTCAAGAAGAAATGTTGTAAATAAAGTTAAAAATAAATATATAATGGAGAAAGTTTCAAAATATAATTTAGAAAGTAAAGAAATATTTTACGTAGTTGAAAAATATTAGAAATACCTTACGCTTATTCAAAATAATGATTTTTAAACTACGCGATTAAGAAAATGATTTAAAAATACTACGCGATTGAGAAAACGATTTAAAAACGTTATGCAGTTGAGAAAATGATTTAAAAATACTACACGATTTAAAAAACATCAAAAAATATTTATGCGAATGAGAATAACAGCGGTTTGCTATCGGGTTAAAATGGTGGACCTGGATATGTTGAAAAATGGTACTGCCAAGTGGTGGCGTACTATTATAAAAGATTATGCGAATGAGAATAACAACGGTTTGCTATCGGGTTAAAATGGTGGACCTGGATATGTTGAAAAATGGTACTTCCAAGTGGTGGCGTACTATTATAAAAGATAATGATAACATTGTTATTTATGTATTTTGGCTCATGCACATGCATAGAGAAATGTGTCAATTTGGTTAAAATTCGCAAGTTACTGACGAGATGAATTACACCGTAGTGCGGGTGCGATAGGCGTAGTGTGGTTCATTGAGTCAACTTGGAGGCATTAGCGTGCAGAGGATTCCACATGTAGGCAGTTGGTAGCTCTTCTGGGTCGTGGTAACAGGCAATGCACTAGCGAACTCGATAAATACTATTCTTAATCACGATCTAGTTAGACTGTCTCGAACAATGCCTATTGTACATGACGAATAGACTGTGTAATATTTAGCCAGGGTAGCTGGAGCTACATGAAGATCTACTAGGTCATTCTCTCCGATGTTTGTGTTTAGCTCCATGAAGTAGGAATGAGCCTGTGTACATCTGCATATGTGGTCTGCATCATAATATGATATTTATATTTGGTCTGAGATATTATGTATGATGTGATATTTATATTTGGTCTGAGATATTATGTATGATGTGATAATATGATTTGATGTATACAATATTATATCTGTATGTATTTTCATTTTCTATACTGCCATACTTGTAGTGATGTAGATTGTCTCACCTCTTTGTATACATTTCTATATTATTATTTATGTTCGGTAAAGATTGTGAGGAAGACGAAGAAGAGCAACCTCCTTATTATCAGTACGAGGAGGAACAACATCCGAGTGATCAATGCGAAGAGGGCAAGCCTCTAGATCATCCTTATCATTTAGATTGATTCAGACGCGGTATAACGCTACCTAGTTTTCTAAGGTTCGTGAAACTAGAGTTTCACAGGGGTTCTGAAGCCTGGCATTTTCAAGTTGATAGAGAGAGTGTTGCTTATGTGAGATGAGTGACTTTGTCCCTTAGTAGAGAATATGAGGGTGTTCCGATGTTCTCTACTATTGAATATGTGCATCTAGAGTTACCCTTATCTATTAGGCACTATTGGGGTGGTCGTTTCCATGCCCCAAGTGAGCTTAGTAGTGTGTCGGCAGCCCAAACTCTTGTCTGTAGAGCTTCACAACATCTGGGGTTTCTGTCTTCCGATGATCTCCCAAAGGAGGATCCTTCGGAGGATCAGAACTTTTAGTTCTGTACTTGGGCTATTTATAGTTTGTTTTAAGTTCAATGGTTTATAACTTTATAAAATAGTTTGTGGTATGTAAATATTTGTATCTCTAAAGACAAGATCATATGTATAATTGTGGTGTCTATTTAATTGTTGGTTGTATTTCATGTTCTATTTATTTTATTTAATGATATAATGTACAAAAACAAAATTTTTACAACTTATATTATTATATGTTAATAAAAGATTTATAACTTTGGTAAGGTTTTATTTTAATTTGTTGTAAATGTGACATCCTAAGGAGCGTGTTACATTAGTTAGTATCAGAGCCCAAGTTAGAGTCTTTTAGGGTTTGTGGATGGGTTTGTTTTTGCTTGTGTTGTGTGATTCTCTGTTATTTGTTTCCGAAAGGTTACATCTGACTTTGTTTTGTCTTGTTTTATTGATTGAAGAAAGAAATGTCTGGTGGTAGAAGAACACGTGCAAACGTGGAATGTAATGCTGATCTAATGACTGCAACTGTTAAGGCCATGCAGCATATGGTTGAAGTAATTACACAACAAAATCAATGAGCAGCCCAGCAACAATTGTTGATGCTATGAATTTATCTAAGTTTAGACGCAATAACCCACCGCAGTTTAAGGATGAATTTGATCCTAAGAAAGCGAGTCTTTGGATTCAAGAACTAGAAAAGATTTTTGAAGGAATTGGATGTGCTAATGATTGGAAGGTGACATATGCTACATTTATGCTAAAAGGGGACGGTGAGAACTGGTGGAGAGGAACTCGATGATTACTATAAGCTGAGGGAACATAAATTACCTGGGAGGTGTTCTGCGAATTATTTCTGGAGAAATACTTTCCTGCCAGTGCTCAACATGCCGAAGAGATGGAATTTCTCGGCATACGACAAGGTAACATGACTGTCGGTGAGTATGCCATGAAATTTGAGAGCTTGTCACAGTTCTCAAGGTATTTCCAAATCCAGCCTGACGACGAGTGGAAATGCCACAAGTTTGAAGAAGGATTGAGGGTAGAACTGAAAAAGGAGTGCTACCCATGAGGATGAATTAATTTCCTACCCTGATGGATACATGTTAACAATTTAAGGAACTAGAGTCATTACGAGACCCAAGGAATCGCAACTTTGGACCAACTAAGTTCCAAAGAGGGGGCAACGACAATAACAGCCAGTTTCAGTGCAAACCGTACTCGAGACCACTGGGGAACCAACCCTAACATCCATCTTTTGGGGGAAGTTCTAGTGGCAACAAAGCTAGCCAAAACATGGCATTTACGCGAGGTGCTTTAAATGTGGAATGAGTGGCCACATATCTAAGGATTGTTCAATCGAGGGAACGATCTGCTTTAAATGAGGAAGGCCTGGACATGTTTCCAGGGAATGCAACTAGCTAAAAACGAAGCCAACTGTGAGTAACATTCGTGCTACTCAACCGCGATCTGCAAGGCGAGTATACACGATGAGTAGAGCAGAAGCTTCCCAGTCCGAAGATCTTCATTAGGGAGAAGGTGTCGTAGAAGGTAATCTTTTGACTGTATTATATGATTTGGGTGCAACGCATTCATTTTTTGCGTATGACTATGTGAACAGTTGAAATTGCCTGTGTCTTCTCTGAGTTTTCAATTGATTGTTTCTACAATAACTGCCAAGCCTGTTGTTACATCTAAAGTATGTTTGAATTGCCCTATTACCATTCATGATCGAGTCTTTTCTATTAATTTAATTTGCTTACATCTCCTTGAAATAAATATAATCTTAGGAGTGGATCGGTTATCTTCTAACCATATCTTCTTAGACTGTGCCAATAAAACCTTGGTTTTTCCTAAGGATGAGAATTCTGGATTTTTATCTGCTGCTAAAGTCGAATCATTGTTGAGGGATAGAGCTCAAGGATACATGTTGTTGTCTTCTTTAGAAGTCAAGAGTGAGAAAGACGTGAGTGTTATTTCTATCGTTAATGAGTTTCCTGAGGTTTTTCCCGATGAGGTACTTGGTTTACCACCAGAAAGAAAGATAGAATTTTCTATCGATCTGGTACCAGGAGCAGGTCTTATTTCGATTGCACCATATCAGATGTCGTCATCAGAATTAGTAGAGTTGAAGAAGCAATTGGAGGAACTATTAGAAAAACAGTTTAAACGAATGAGTGTTTCACCGTTGGGAGCACCAGTGCTGCTAGTCAAGAAGAAGGATGGAACTCTCGTCTTTGTATGGACTACCGCCAACTGAACAAGGTCACGATAAAGAATAAGTTTCCACTTCCAAGGATTGACGATTTGATGGACTAACTAAAAGGAGCAGTTGTTTTCTCTAAGATGAATTTGCGATCAGGTTATCATCAAATGCATGTCAAGATAGAGGATATATATAAGACAACTTTCTGAACTCGTTATAGGCATTATGAGTATCAAGTGATGCCGTTCAGAGTGACGAATGCTCCTGCAATATTCATGGATTACATGAATAGGATCTTTCGTCCATACCTAGATAGATTTGTCATTATTTTTTTTGATGACATTCTTACCTACTCTCAAAATCCAGAAGAGCATGTTGAACATCTCAGCATAGTTCTGTAAATTTTGAAAGAAAAGAAGCTGTATGCAAAGTTAGCGAAGTGTGAATTTTGGTTGGAAGAAGTTTAGGTTCTGGTCCACGTGATTTCCACAGAAGGTATTATGGTGGACCCATCGAAAGTGGAAACCATTCTGCAATGGGAAAGGCCAAAGACAGTGACCGAAATCTGGAGTTTTGTTAGATTGGCCGGATATTACCAATGACTCATTGAAGGTTTCTCCAAGATAGTAGGACCTCTTACATAACTCACGAGGAAGAGTCAAGCTTTTGATTGGATAGAAAAATGTGAAGAAAGTTTCTAGGAGTTAAAGAAGAGATTGACGGTTGCACCAGTGTTAATTTTACTTAATCTAAACGAGAGTTTCGAAGTGTATTGCGATGCTTCATACCAGGGATTAGGATGTGTGTTGAAGCAGAATAGAAATATGGTAGCCTAAGCCTCTAGACAACTGAAGGTACATGAAAGGAACTACTCGACACACAACTTGGAACTAGCCGCAATGGTTTTTGCGTTAAAAGTATGGAGACATTTTTTGTATGGGGCTACGTTCAATGTGTTCAGCGATCACAAGATTTAAAACACTTGTTTTATCAAAAGGAGTTAAATATGAACAGAGGTGGTGGCTAGAGTTTTTGAAGGATTATGATTTTCAACTTCAATACCATCCACGAAAGGCGAACATGGTGGCAGATGTCTTAAGTAGGAAGGTGATCAGTGTCTATACAATGATGATAAAGGAGGAAGAATTGATCAGTCAGTTTAGAGATTTGTGGTTGTCTATGGAATTGGCACCAGGAAGGATTCGTCTAAATAGAGTTACTATTTTGAATGATTTGTCGGAAGAAATCCGAGAAAAATAGGAAGATGATCTATTTTTATAGAATAAGAAAGAATTTTTTAAGCAAGGTCATAAGGCAATGGTTGAGGAAGGATCTGATGGAGTCTTAAGATTTGAAAGAAGGATTTGTATACCTGATGATCCCGATCTTAAGCAAGCAATTCTTGATGAAGCTTATACTAGTAGATTAAGTATGTATCCAGGGATGACTAAGATGTATCAAGATCTAAAGCGGATGTTTTGGTGGCCAAGAATGAAGAGAGATGTTGCAAAAGGTGTTGCATCTTGCCTTGTTTGTCAAAAGGAAAAAGTTAAGCATCAAAGACTTGCCAGTATGTTACAACCCTTAACTATTCTAGAATGGAAAAGGGATAATATCGTAATGAATTTTGTTATCGGATTGCCAAGGACTAAGAAGTGTCATGATTCTATATCGGTTATAGTTGATAGGCTTACGAAGTTAGCACACTTCTTACAAATCATTATCAAGTATTCATTGGAACGATTGACCCAGGTGTACATTAGTGAAATTGTTAGACTTCATGGTGTATCATCTAGTATTGTTTCTGATAAAGATCCAAGGTTTACGTCGAGATTTTGGCGAAGCTTACAAGAAGCCATAGGGACTAAGCTACGTCTAAGTTCTGCTTATCATCAGCAGACTGATGGTCAAACAGAGAGAACTATCCAGTCATTAGAGGACCTATTACGTGCTTGTATGTTGGAACAAAAAAGGAGTTTGGATGAATTCTTATCTCTGATAGAATCACCTACAATAATTTTTTTCACTCAAGTATAAGGATGGCACCCTATGAAGCACTATATGGGTGACGATCCCAAACACCTTTGTGTTGGTATCAGGATGGGGAAAGTATGACCATAGGACCTAATCTTGTACAACAAACTACAAACAAGGTGAGAATGATTTAGGAGAAAATGAGGACGACTTTGAGCCAACAGAAAAGCAATGCAGATAAGCGAATGAGACCTCTTGAATTTGAGGAAGGTGAGCATGTGTTCTTGCGAGTGACATCTACGACTGGTGTCGGAAGGGTTATCAAATCCAGAAAACTCACTCCTAAATTCATTGGACCTTATCAAATCATTCATCGGATAAGTCCAATAGCTTACCAAATAGCTTTACCACATTTTCTTTCCAATCTCCATAATGTATTTCACGTGTCTCAATTGAGAAAATATATTCCCGATCCAACACATATTAATCAGCCCGATGAAGTACAACTAAAAGATAATTTGACATATGAGATGCTTCCTGTTAAGGTTGAGGACAGGAGAGTGAAGCAGCTTCGAGGGAAGATGATTGTATTGGTAAAGGTAATATGGAATGAGGTAACGGGAGATGCTACTTGGGAATTGGATGATAAAATGAAGGAGCAATACCCACATCTTTTCTAAGGTACGATAAATTTCGGGGACGAAATTTCTTTTAGTGGGGGAAAGTTATAACACCCAAAATTTAGTAATTTACAGTAATGTCTGAATTGTAGTATTTTGTGTTTTCTATGTGCTGTAAATTTATTTTGAGAGTTTTGTGACAATATTTGATTGTTGTGTGTGATTTACTCTTAGTCAGGAAAATAATAATTTTCGAGCCGAAAAAATTATTTATCTGATTATTTGGAGCTGAGGGATCTTACTACACCCAATTCTGAGTGATATGTGTATTAATCTTTTAATTTTTAGAATTTATCTGTGAAATAAAAATATTTTATAATTTAATATTATTTTATTATTCAGTGGACAGTACCTACTGACTTAAGAGCAGTAGCTTCTGCCTAGTGGACAATAGGAACCGAAAAAGTCTTTGTGACTTACAATTCGGTGAACCAATAGAAATTGATCAACGATATTGGCTTGAATTTTCTAAGCCAATAGGAAGTAGTCAACAATAATGGTTGGACTATTTAGTTAGTAACTTGAAAACCTAACTAAGTTAGCTTAAACATAATTACGTTAATCTAGAAAGCTTAAGTAGTAACCAAATGGAACAAACCTAGTTAGCTACTCATTAGAGTCTTAGTTACAAGAATGTTCTAGTATGATCAAGAAATTGATTAGTCATATTTGGGTAACTAGATGGCTGGTAAAGTAACTAAGTAATCTAATTAAGTTGGCTTAAATTAGTTAGGAATCAAAGGAAATCAAAAACTTGGTTAGCTTCTCTTTAAGCCCATGGTTATAGAGCCTTCAAGCACCACCTAGGAGCTTGGTGATTCAACTACATGACCAATGCATGATCAACTTGTGACAAGAGCCATGTGCTCTTCATAATTGCTAGCCAAAAACTTTGACTCCTCCTTCCTATACACTCCACGGCAAGCACAAGGGGAGGAGAGCATTTTCATTTCATCTTCATCCTTTCTATCACACAAAAGTTATTCTCTCCTTTCTCTCTCTTCCAAGAACCAAAAACACCATTGCTTCCCTTTGTGAAGATAACGACCATCACACCATCACCATACCTCTACTTTTCTAAAATTTTATCCAATACCACTTCTTAAACCTAAACACCATTCTAAATACTTTTCATGTTATAAGTTTCTTCAAAATCATCCATCTAGTGCTTGGAAAACAAGCTTGAAGTTTCTTCCATACAAGGTAAAAGTCCTTGTTTCTTATTTCTAAATTGATTCTTAAAGTCCTAAGCCATGATTCATCCATGGTTTTTCTTTTTCAACCTTAGTTTATGACTTTATAAATTGTTTAAGTTTGCTAGGGTTTTATTTGGAGCTACACGAAATCCATAGTATCAAGCTAGAAGGAGATTTGTCTTCCGTAGAGGTAAAAGGGATATTTAATCTCATCAACCTTGTATTGGTGGTGAGAAAATGGATGTGTTTGTGGTGAAGAATCCTGAATGCATAAGGATTCATTCACTTGGTTGTTTAAAGTTTTTCCTATTTGTGATTAGTTTTGATGCAAGTTTGTTTATCGCTTTGATATATGTTTAAATATATGTTTATGCAAGCATGATAGATGTTATATGTAGTAGGATGTGAATAACATGATGAGGAGTTGCATGAGTATTCCAAAGAACACATGAAGCTCACGGCTTCACCACCATAAAGAGAACCAAGATGTTCTCAATTATTTTCTAAATCATGGATTAATTAATTTAATTAGATTAATGATTTTTACAAGGACTTGGATAATAGAAAATAATTTAAATATGATTTATAAAGAACATAGTGAATTTCGGCCAACATGCCATTTATGATATCTTTGATTCTTTGATCCAAAATCATTTTTTAAGTGTGGACTATATAATTAAATTAAAAGAGCACTCAATTCAATGGATTTTAGAGAATAAAATGAATGAAATTATTTTAGAAGCTTAATTAGAGAAATTAAGTAAGGATGAGAAATAAAATAAACACTTGAAAAGTACCAACCTATAGCTCACCTTTTAGGTTTTGAAGAGAGTTAGCAAGTTTCGAGCTGTAAATATTGGTTAAGTCCAAGAAGGGTAATTTTTAAAGGAAACAGTAGAAAATAGTACTCTAAGGATTTTCAAAAGGAAATGTTGTAAATAAAGTTAAAAACAATTATATAATGGAGAAAGTTTCAAAATATAATTTAGAAAGTAAAGAAATATTTTACGTAGTTGAAAAATATTAGAAATACCTTACGTGTATTCAAAATAATGATTTTTAAACCACACGATTGAAAAAATGATTGAAAAACACTACACGATTTCAAAAACGTCGAAAAATATTTATGTGATTGAGAATAACAGCAGTTTACTGTGGGGTTAAAGTGCTGGACCCAGATATGTTGAAAAATGGTACTGCCAAGTGGTGGCGTATTATTATTAAACATAATGATAATGTTGTTATTTATGTATTTTGGCTCATGCCCATGCATAGAAAAATGTGTCAATTTGGTTGAAATTGGCAAGTTGTTGACGAGATGAATTACACTGTAGTGCGGGTGTGATAGGCGTAGTGTGGTTCATTGAGTGAACTTGGAGGCGTTAGTGTGCGGAGAATTCCACATGTGGACAGTTGGTAGTTCCTCTAGGCCGTGGTAACAGGCAACGCACTAGTGATCTCGACAAGCACTATTCTTAATCACGATCTAGTTAGACTGTCTGGAACAATGCCTGTTGTACACGACGAATAGACTGTGTAATATTTGGCCGGGGCAGCTGGAGCTACAGGCAGATCTACTAGGTCATTCTCTCTGATGTTTGTGTTTAGCTCCATGGAGTAGGAACGAGTCTGTGTACATCAGCATATGTGGTCTGTATCATGATGTGATATTTATATTTAGTCTGAGTTATTATGTATGATGTGATATTTATATTTAGTTTGAGATATTATTTATGATGTGAAAATATGATTTGATGCATACAATGTTATATCTGTATGTATTGTCGTTTTCTATACCGCCATGCTGGTAGTGATGTAGATTGTCTCACCTCTTTGTATGGATTTCTATATTATTATTTATGTTCGGTAAAGATTATGAGGAAGACGAAGAGGAGCAACCTCCTTATTGTCAGTACGAGGAGGAACAACATCAGAGTGATCAGTGCGAAGAGGGCGAGCCTCTAGATCATCCTTATCATTTGGATTGATTCAGACGCGGTATGATGCTATCGAGTTTTCTGGGGATCGTGAAACTGGAGTTACATGGGGGTTCTGAAGCCTGGCGTCTTCAAGCTGATAGAGAGAGTATTGCCTATGCGAGACGAGTGACTCTGTCCTTTAGTAGAGAATATGAGAGTGTTCCGATGTTCTCTACT
Organism: Ormosia emarginata; assembly: GCA_029884605.1. Lineage (NCBI taxonomy): Eukaryota > Viridiplantae > Streptophyta > Magnoliopsida > Fabales > Fabaceae > Ormosia > Ormosia emarginata. The sequence continues at coordinate 4,029,963 of JAQQTP010000023.1, forward strand.
ACTATATATATGCATCTAGAGTTACCCTTATCTATTAGGCACTATTGGGGTGGTCGTTTCCATGCCCCAAGTGAGCTTAGTAGTGTGTTAACAGCCCATACTGCTGTCCGTGGAGCTTCACGACATCCGGGGTTTCTATCTTCCGATGATCTCCCAGAGGAGGATCCTTCGGAGGATCAGAACTTTTAGTTCTGTACTTGGGCTAGTTATAGTTTGTTTTAAGTTAAACAATTTATAACTTTATAAAATAGTTTGTGGTATGTAAATATTTATATCTTTAAAGACAAGATCATATGTATAATTATAGTTTCTATTTAATAGTTTGTTGTATTTCTTGTTCTGTTTATTTGATTTAATGATATAATGTACAAAAAAATAATTTTTATAACTTATGTTATTATATGTTAATAAATTATTTATAACTTAGGGATGGTTTTATTTTAATTTGTTGTAAATGTGACATCCTAAGAAGGGTGTTACATTAGTTGGTATCAGAGTCCAACTTACAGTCTTTTACGGTTTGTGGTTGGATATGTTTTTGCTTGTGTTGTGTGATTCTCTATGATTTGTTTCCGAAAGACTACATCTGACTTTATTTTGTTTTGTTTTATTGATTAAAGAAAGAAATGTCTGGTGGTAGAAGAACGCATGCAAACGTGGAACGTAATACTGATCCAATGACTGTAGCTGTTGAGGCCATGCAGCGCATGGCGGAAGTAATTATGCAATAGAATCAACGAGCAACCCAGCAACAAGAAACGACTGCTGATGCTCTGAATTTATCTGAGTTTAGATGCAATAACCCACTGCAGTTTAAGGGCAAATTTGTTCTTGAGAAGGCGAGTCTTTGAATTCAAGAACTAGAAAAGATTTTTGAAGGAATGGGATTTGCTGATGATCGGAAGGTGATATATGCTACGTTTATGCTAATAGGGGATGGTGAGAACTGGTGGAGAGGAACTTGACGATTACTACAAGCTTAGGGAACATAAATTACCTGGGAGGTGTTCTGCGAAGTATTTCTGGAGAAGTACTTTCCTGCCAGTGCCCGACATGCCAAAGAGATGGAATTTCTCGGCTTACGACAAGATAACATGACTGTCAGTGATTATGTCACGAAATTTGAGAGCTTGTCATAGTTCTCAAGGTATTTCCAAATCCAGCCTGACGAGGAGTGGAAATGCTGCAAGTTTGAAGAAGGACTGAGGGTAGAATTGAAAAAAGGAGTGCTACCAATGAAGATGAATCAATTTCCTGCTCTGATGGATACGTGTCGATGACTTGAGGAACTGGAGCCGTCACGAGACCCAAGGAATCGCAACTTTGGACCGACTAGATTCCAAAGATAGGGCAATGACAATAACAGTTGGTTTCAGCGTGAACCATACTCGAGACCACCAGGGAACCAACCCCAACATCCATCCTTTGGGGGAAGTTCTAGTGGCTACAAAGCTGGCCAAAACGTGGTGTTTTCGCCAAGGTGCTTTAAATGTGGAAAGAGTGGCCATATATCCAGGGATTGTTCAATCAAGGGAACGATCTGCTTTAAATATGGAAGGCCTGGACAAGTTTTCAGGGAATGCAACTTGCTAAAAAGGGAGCGAACTGTGAGTAACGTTCGTGCTGCTCAACAACGATCTGGAGGGCGAGTATACACGATGAGCGTAGCTAAAGCTTCCCAGTCCGAAGATCTTATTTAGGGAGAAGGTGTCATAGAAGGTAATCTTTTGACTATACTATATGATTCGGGTGCAATGCATTCATTGCGTATGACTGTGTGGATCAGTTGAAATTGCATGTGTCTTCTCTGAGTTTTTAATTGATTGTTTCTATACTAACTGCCAAGCCTGTTGTTACATCTAAAGTATGTTTGAATTGCCCTATTACCATTCATGATCGAGTCTTTTCTGTTAATTTAATTTGCTTACCTCTCATTGAAATAGATATAATCTTAGGAATGGATTGGTTATCTTCTAACCATATCTTGTTACATTGTGCCAATAAAACCTTAGTTTTTCCTAAGGATGAGAATTTTGGATTTCTAACTGCCGCTAAAGTCGAATCATTGTTGAGGGATGGAGCTCAAGGATACATGTTGTTGTCTTCTTTAGAAGTCAAGAGTGAGAAAGACGTGAGTGTTATTTCTGTCATTATCGAGTTTCCCGAGGTTTTTCCCAATGAGGTACTCAGTTTACCACCAGAAAGAGAGGTAGAATTTTCTATCAATCTGGTACCAGGAATAGGTCCTATTTCGATTGCACCATATCGGATGTTGCCTACGGAATTAGTAGAGTTGAAGAAGCAATTGGAGGAACAGTTAGAAAATAGTTTGTATAACTGAGTGTTTCACCATGGGGAGCACCAGTACTGCTAGTCAAGAAGAAGGATGGAACTTCTCATCTCTGTGTGAAATACCGCCAACTGAACAAGGTCACGATAAAGAATACGTATCCACTTCCAAGGATTGACGATTTGATGGACCAACTGAAAGGAGCAGCTATTTTCTCTAAGATAGATCTACGATCAGGTTATCATCAAATTCGTGTCAAGGTAAAGGATATACCTAAGACAACTTTTCAAACTCGTTATGGGCATTATGAGTATCAAGTGATGCCATTCAGAGTGACGAATGCTCCTGCAATATTCATGGATTACATGAATAGGATCTTTCGCCCATACTTAGATAGATTTGTCATTGTTTTTATCGATAACATTCTGATCTACTCTCAAAATTCAGAAGAGCATGCTGAACATCTCAGCATAGTTCTCCAAATTTTGAAAGAAAAGAAGTTGTATGCAAAGTTAGCGAAGTGTGAATTTTGGTTGGAAGAAGTTCAATTTTTGGGTCACGTGATTTCCAAGGAAGGTATTGTGGTGGACCCTTCGAAAGTGGAAACCATTATGCAATGGGAAAGGCTAAAGACAGTGATAGAAATTCAGAGTTTTGTTGGATTCGCCGAATATTACCAATGGTTCATTGAAGGTTTCTCCAAGATAGCAGGACCTCTTACACAACTCACGAGGAAGAGTCAAGCTTTTGTTTCGATAGAAGAATGCGAAGAAAGTTTGCAAGAGTTAAAGAAAAGATTGACGATTACACCAGTGTTGATTTTATCGGATCCAAACGAGACTTTTGAAGTGTATTGTGATACTTCATACCAGGGATTAGGATGTGTGTTGATGCAGAACAGAAATGTGGTAGCCTATGCTTCCAGACAGCGGAAGGTACATGAAAGGAACTACCCGATGCACAACTTGGAACTAGTCGCAGTAGTTTTTACATTAAAAGTATGGAGACATTTTCTGTATGGGGTTACGTTCAATGTCTTCAATGATCACAAGAGTTTGAAGTACTTGTTTGATCAAAAGGAGTTAAATATGAGGCAGAGGCGGTAGCTAGATTTTTTGAAGGATTATGATTTTCAACTTCAATGCTATCCAGGAAAGGAAAACGTGGTGGCAGATGCCTTAAGTAGGAAGGTGATCAGTGTCTCTACAATGATGATAAAGGAGGAACAATTGATCAATCAGTTTAGAGATTTGTGGTTGTCTGTGGAATTAGCACCGGGAAGGATTCGTCTAAATAGAGTTACTGTTTTGAATGATTTATTGGAAGAAATCTGAGAAAAACAAGAAAATGATCCGTTTTTACAAATGAGAAAGAATTTTTGAAGCAAGGTCATAAGGAAACAGTTAAGGAAGGATCTGATGGGGTCTTACGATTTGTATGAAGGATTTGAATACCTGATGATCCCGATCTTAAGCAAACAATTCTTGATGAAGCTCATACTAGTAGATTGAGTATGTATCCGGGGATGACTAAGATGTATCAAGATCTAAATTGGATGTTTTGGTGGCTAAGAATGAAGAAAGATGTTGCGGAACGTGTGGCGTCTTGCCTTGTTTGTCAAAAGGCAAAAGTTGAGCATCAAAGACCTGTCAGTATGTTACAACCCTTAACTATTCTAGAATGGAAATGGGATAGTATCACAATGGATTTTGTTACTGAATTGCCAAGGACTAGGAAGGTTCATGATTCTATATGGGTTGTAGTTGATAGGCTTACGAAGTCAGCGCACTTCTTACTAATAAATATCAAGTATTCGTTGGAACGATTGACCCAAGTGTACATTAGTGAAAATTTTAGACTTCACGGTGTACCCTCTAGTATAGTTTCTGGTAGAGATCTAAGGTTTACGTCGAGATTTTGGCGAAGCTTATAATAAGCCATGGGGACTAAGCTACGTTTGAGTTCTGCTTATCATCTGTAGACTTATGGTCAAACGAAGAGAACTATCTAGTCATTGGAGGACCTGTTACGTGCTTGTGTGTTGGAACAAAAAGGGAGTTGGGATGAATTCTTATCTCTGATAGAATTCACCTACAACAATAATTTTCACTCAAGTATAGGGATGGCACCCTACGAAGCACTATATGGGCGACGATGCCGAACACCTTTGTGTTGGTATCAGGATGGGGAAAGTATGACCATAGGACCTGATCTTGTACAACAAACTACGAAAAAGGTGAAAATGATTCAGGAGAAAATGAGGACGACTTAGAGCTAACAGAAAAGCTATACAGACAAGCGAAGGAGGCCTCTTGAATTTGAGAAAGGTGAGCATGTGTTCTTGCAAGTGACATCTACTACTGGTGTCAGAAGGGTTATCAAATCTAGAAAACTCACTCCTAAACTCATTGGACCTTATCAAATCATTCGTCGGATAGGTCCAATAGCTTTTCAAATAGCTTTACCATCTTTTCTTTCCAATCTCCATAATGTATTTCATATGTCTCAATTGAGAAAATATATTTCCGATCCAACACATGTTACTCAGCCCGATGAAGTACAACTAAAAGATAATTTGACGTATGAGACGCTTCCTATTAAGGTTGAGGATAGGAGAGTGAAACAGCTTCGAAGGAAGATGATTGTATTTGTAAAGGTAATATGGAATGAGGTAACAGGAGATGTTACTTCGGAATTGGAGGATAAAATAAAGGAGCAATACCCATATCTTTTCTAAGGTACGATAAATTTCGGGGACGAAATTTCTTTTAGTGAGGGAGAGTTGTAACACCCCAAAATTTGCTAATTTACAGTAATGTCTGAATTGTACTGTTTTGTATTTTCTGTGTGCTGTAAATTTATTTTGACTATTTCGTGACTGTATTTGATTGTTGTGTGTGATTTACTCCGAGTTAAGAAAATAACAATTTTTAGGTCGGGGAAAATGTTTATCTGATTATTCAGAGTTGGGGGATCTTAGTAAACCTAATTCTGAGTGATACGTGTATCAATCTTTTAATTTTTAGAATTTATCTGTGAAATAAAAATATTTTACATTTGATTATTATTTTATTATTTGGTAGACAGTACCTACTAACTTAAGAGCAGTAGCTTCTGCCCAGTGGACAATAAGAATCAAAAAAGTCTTTGTGACTTACAATTTGGTGAACCAATAGAAATTGGTCAATGATATTGGCTTGAATTTTCTAAGCCAATAGGAAGTAGTTAATAATAATGGTTGGACTATATAGTTAGTAACAAGAAAACCTAACTAAGTTAGCTTAAACTTAATTAAGTTAATCTAGAAAGCCTAAGTAGTAACTAAATAGAACAAACCAAGTTAGCTACTCATTATAGTCTTTGTTACAAGAATGTTTTAGTATGATCAAGAAGGTGATTAGTCATATTTAGGTAACTAGATGGTTGGTAATGTAACTAAGTAATCTAACTAAGTTGGCTTAAATTAGTTAGGAATCAAAGGAAATCAAAAACTTGGTTAGCTTCTATTTAAGCCCATGGTTATGGAGCCTTCAAGCACCACCTAGAAGCTTGGTGATTCACCTATATGACCAACGCATGATCAACTTCTGACAAGAGCCATGTACTCTTCATAATTGCTAGCCAAAAACTTTGACTCCTCCTTCCTATACATTGCACGGCAAGCACAAGGGGAGGAGAGCATTTTCATTTCATCTTCATCCTTTCTATCACACAAAAGTTATTCTCTCCTTTCTCTCTCTTCCAAGAACCAAAAACACCATTGCTTCCTTTTCTGAAGCTCATGGCCATCACATCATAACCATACCTCCACTCTTCTAAAATTTTATCCAACATCACTTCTTAAACCTAAACACCATTCTAAACACTTTTCATGTTATAAGTTTCTTCAAAATCATCCATTTAGTGCGTGGAAAACAAGCTTGAAGTTTCTTCCATACAAGGTAAAATTCCTTGTTTCTAGTTTCTAAATTGATTCTTAAAGTCCTAAGCCATGATTGATCTATGGTTTTTCTTTTTCAACCTTAGTTTATGACTTTATAAATTGTTTAAGTTTGCTAGGGTTTTATTTGGAGCTACACGAAATCTGTAGGATCAAGCGAGAAAGAGATTTGTCTTCCTTAGAGGTAAGAGGGAGATTTAATCTCATCAACCATGTATTGGCAGTGAAAAAATGGATGTGTTTGTGGTGAAGAATCCATAAGGATTCATTCACTTGGTTGTTTAAAGTTTTTCCTATTTGTGATTAGTTTTGATGCAAGTATGTTTATAACTTTCATATATGTTTAAATATGTGTTTATACAAGCATGATAGATATTATATGTAGTAGGATGTGAATAACATGTTAAGGAGTTGCATGAGTGTTTCAAAGAACACATGGAGCTCACGGCTTCACCACCATAAAGAGAACCAAGATGTTCTCAATTATTTTCTAAATCATGGATTAATGATTTTTTACAAGGACTTGGATAATAGAAAATAATTTAAATATGATTTACAGAGAACATAGTGAATTTCGGCCAACATGCATTTATGATATCTTTAATCCAAAATCATTTTCTAAGTGTGGACTATGTAATTAAATTAAAAGAGAACTCAATTCAATGGATTTTAGAGAATAAAATGAATGACATTATTTTAGAAGCTTAATTAGAGAAATTAAGTAAGGATGAGAAATAAAATAAACACTTGAAAAGTACTAACATATAGCTCACCCTTTGGGTTTTGAAGCGCGTTAGCAAGTTTTGAGCTGTAAATATCAGTTAAGTCCTAGAAATGTAATTTTTAAAGAAAATAGTATAAAATATTAATTAAAGGATTTTCAAAAGGAAATGTTGTAAATAAAGTTAAAAACAAATATATAATGGAGAAAGTTTCAAAATATAATTTAGAAAGTAAAGAAATATTTTAGTAGTTGAAAAATATTAGAAATATCTTACGCGTATTCAAAATAATGATTTTTAAACTACGCAATTGAGAAAACGATTTAAAAATGCTACGTGATTGAGAAAACGTTTTAAAAACGTTACGCGATTGAGAAAATGATTTAAAAACACTATGTGATTTAAAAAACGTCAAAAAATATTTATGCGATTGAGAATAATAGCAGTTTGTTGTCGGGTTAAAGTGGTGGAACCAAATATGTTGAAAAATGGTACTGCTAAGTGGTGGCGTACTATTATGAAAAATAATCATAACGTTGTTATTTATGTATTTTGGTTCATGCACATGCATAGAGAAATGTGTCAATTTGATTGAAATTGACAAGTTACTGATGAGATGAATTACACTGTAGAGCCCGGGCTCCTTGTTTCTGTCTTCTGCATAGTTGAGGATGACTTAAAAGAATTGATTAGGCATAACTATTTCAACAAGTTGTAACTTCTTTTCGGGAGCCTAGTACATAAGAACTCCATGGTTAAGCGTGCTTGACCTAGAGCAATTGTGGGATAGGTGACCTTTTGGGAAGTTTCCTAGGAAGCGTGTGAGTGAGGACAAAGCACGCTGAAAAGACCCGTGTTAGTTTATGGAGATACTTGTCAATCCTGCAAGTAGTTCTGAGGCATTACAGACGGTATCAGAGCCAGGACCTCTCCCAGTACAGTGTGGTTTGGGGACGAACCAAGCAGAAGTTGGTGGGCATGTGGCGTCCCAGGGCTGATAAGGGCGGGGAGTGGTCGTCGGTGCTAAAGTGAAAGCATCAATAAGCGGCTCTTGGTAGGCTTCTAGGCGAAGGGTCGCATGAATGAACTGAATACACACCAGAATGAGAAGGATTCAGAGACTGTGCAGAAATGAGACTGCATAGTTGAGGATGGCTTAAAGGAATTGATTAGGCGTAGCCATTTCAACAAGGTGAAACTTCTTTTCGAGAGCCTATATCATAAGAACTCCATGGTTAAGCGTGCTTGACCTAGAGCAATTGTGGGATGAGTGACCTCTTGAGAAGTTTCCTAGGAAGCGTGTGAGTGAGGACAAAGCACGCTAAAAAGACCCATGTTAGTTTGTGGAGACACTTGTCAATCCTACAAGTGATGATAATGTTTTGGTTATTAAATTATTGAAAAGAATGATGTAAGGAGTTGTAAAATAGTGTTTAAGAAGTTGAAGCTTTCTATAGGAAATTTAGAAAGGAAGAAAGACCAAGTGACTTCTCTTGTGAAATGTTATTGTGTTAGAATAGAAGTATATTGTTATGAAATTGAGAGGGCATCTTACATTTTGTCAAATAAGACAATGTTTGAAGTTAGATCTTTATTCATATATACTTACATGTTAGTTACTATGGACAAGTATACGGTTAGGATTTTCCCATTTTGTCAAGACCTTAACACTCAAAATTGACTTAGTAACAATAAAAGTTTAAGCTATTGAAAATGTATACTGTTAGTGTGAAAACTGCAATATTGTATATGATAAGGAGAAGTCATGTATTCACATGGATGGAAGTCTTGGAAGATTTGACAATGTTTTGCTTTTGCGATGTTAGGAAAGGAAGGTACTCAAAGAATAAATAAATTAAGGGAATTCCTAATATGATTGAACTTTTAAGACAATGGGTAAAACAAAGTATTGATAAAGGAATAGAATATTCTTGGAACTAAAACAAGGAGACATGTCTATTGTATAACATGAAGTGAAATTTAGAGAACTTTTTAAGTTTTCCTTATATGTTAGGTTCAATCTAAACGAAAACTAAAGTGTGTCAAGTTTGAATTTGGATTGAAGGGATAGAAGACAAAAGATCTGTCAAGTTTATGGAGATTAGGGATTTTCCCACTTTAGTTAAGAAATGTAAAGATTGTGGAGACCATTGAATCCAAGTTTCACATTGATCAGAACATCACGAATCTTCAAAAGAGGAAAAGAAAATGATGATGATGAAGAATACGATTTTACATCTAATGAATTATAAAATAGAAACTGTGAAGCCTGAATGCTCTAAGGGTGGAAAAAGACAACATGACAACAAACATTGTTTGGTATACTACGTATGTGATCAACTAAGGCACTATATCAGCAGGTGTCAGTAAAGGCAAGAAGTTATACCCGATCCTAGACAATAGGTTCCAGGAAGGGTATATACTTTAAGAAGACAAGAAGGGAAGTTCAATCTTCTAACTCTTTACAAGGTAACCCTCGTCAAAAATGAAAGAATATGTATATCTAAGTTTGGTTAAAGATTAGAATGGATGAGATGGTACAATGAAAAAGGTAACTGTTAAGGTTCTCTAAACTATTAGTATGAGCAGCTAAATTTAGGAGACAAAATTTTTAAAAAAGATGGGAGAATTGTAACATCTCTTTTTATACATGTTAGACTTGTATAAAGTTACAGAGGTAGCTTAATACTTGTTTAACATGTCTGCTAAATTTTGTGATGTTTCGAGTTAATTTAGGCACTTTGTCGCAACACAGAACATGCAAAATGACTATTTTAACTCAGAAAAATAACATAAATGCTAAATTAAAGGAAATAAATATAAAAAATTCATTTCTAGGTCACAAATGTATGGAAGAAGATGTGGTTAAATTTTTAAGGCAAACAGAGTCAGTTTGATATTTTTAAGGATATCGAGTGAGTATTTAAGTACCAATTTAGAAATTATTCTAAAGTTTTGGGAAGTTAGAAAACTTGATTTACTAAGATCAAAGTGTTCTTAGTAGATACGAAATGAGTGAAAAGACAAAATTGACCATATAACTCATCTTTTAAAAGATGGGATTTCTCTTATCTTTCTTACTTCTGTCACGCTGCTTCAAGGGGGAAAACACATAGGAGAACGACAGAGGAAGGGGGAAAGGAGAAGAAGAAATGGAGAGCTTGGAGCCTCCATGATCATCTTCAAGCTTGAGGTAGGGGTTCTTGACCTTCTAAACTCCTTTCTCTTCCATTTTCACCATTGCTGCACATGTGGTGTATAATAGGTCAAATTGGTTTCTAGATGTGTTTGATGTGTTTTTCTTGCTTGAGTGAGTTTCTTTAGTCATTTATGACTTATTCATAGCATAAGTTGAAGATAGAAACTTAGAACATCTCATTTAGGTCATTGATGCCCAAAAGATGGGTTTAGGTCAAGCTAAGTGTGTTTTGGTTTTTGGATCCAAATTGGAGGTTTTTGTTTGTGGTTATTGATTCCTATGTGTTAGTAGACATGTTAGGAACTTAAATCACTTAGAAATTGGTTTGGAGTAGCCAAAAATCCAAGATTTTGCCAAAGGAACAATACCTAGATTCTGCAGAATATAGAATCTAGTTTTGGGCCGTAGACACGGCCCGTGTCATCAGACATGCCTCCCCCCCAGTGCCTTCCTCTGTCAGCATATATTTCACGGGAGTGACACAAGATAGCTTGTACTGTTTGTCACATATCTTGAGCTATAGATATCAGAATGACCTGATTCTAGAGGTATTTGAAAGCTAATGTGTAAGGCTATATGACTATTAAATTTGATAATGTTTGAAGTTAGGATGCACATTTGGTGCAATCTTGAAAATCATCATTTTTTAGGCAAATATTAAGGTTTTTTGGGATAATTTGTGTAACGCCCCCTTCGGGAGGGCGTCGCACCAAAACGAAACTGAAAAGAATGCACTAAAACCCTATTTATATACATATCAATAGTAACATGTTCATTTATAAAGCATATAATAACTTGGCAATTTCTTTTTTTCTTTTTTTTGTAAGTGGAAAACATAAACTTAGCTGAAATTGACATAAAGATCAAACTATACATTTATACAAAAGATACATACTATAAATACTTAGATACATCAACAGTTTTAGCAAAAGAAAGCAGAAGTTTTACATGCCCAAAAAGATATATACAGACAACCACTAAGGCTACAAAAAGTATCATGCCCCCAACAACTACAAAGAAGGAGCCTCAGATGGGTCCTCCTCAGATTTCTCCTCAAGATCCTCCTCAGAAGAGGAAATCCTTATAGGAGCAACAGACTCACGAGCAGAGGCTTGTGCAGAGGATAGGAACGAATCCTCATGTGGGGTATACTTGCGATCACTCCACACCTCATGTATCGACATATAGAACTCCAGCGATACAACAACATCAAGAGAGAAAATAGGTGGATCAGAGCGACCCCAAGCCAAAGATATAGTCACATCTCCCACGTAGATCAAATGCTCAGTGTTCAAGTTGACGTGCCAATAGTCAACGCCTCCGTGAAACCTTAGTCTAGCATACCCAAGAAAACTCGTCGGGATGCCATCACAAAACAGAAGACTAGGTTGACCGAAAACCAGGAAACTCGGGCTCTTCCTCACCTCGATCTTTAAAGAAGCATATATATAAACAAAATAACAAAGCAAAGAGGTGAGATATCCAACATCATTACTAATTATGGCAATAAAGAAACATAAATGGTGCATAACGCTAAACAGCATAGTAAAATAGTAAGCAGCATCAGGGTTCAGATAATAAATAATTTAATAATCCAGGAAGTCATAATATCAGTAAAAGAAACAATTCCATAATCATATATACATATACATATGCTAGGTAAATATGTTGACCAACTATGCTCATGCACAAAGTACCAAAATCCTACTCCATGGAGCTAAACATGACATCAGAGATAATGATCAAGGAGATATGTCTGTATCTCGTCAGCCTCAAATCAAGTGCTTCAATATCAACAAATTGCACAACATGGCTTATATAAGACATTCTTCACAAGATCGTGATATAGGACAGTGTCTCGGTCCGGATCGTTGGTGCATTTGCATCGGTTTGTCCCACGGCACAGAGGAGCTACCAACCCGTACCCCGACGCCCCCAAGGTCAATAATTGACCTATACTAGTCTATTCGCACCTGCACTAAGGTGTGATTCATCTCTTAGGCATAAAGCCTTACAACAAAGTCTACCGGACTTTCACAATACATGATGACTCGATGCATATATACATATGCTCAATAGTAACATGACCTTTCCACAACCACACGTCATAAATAGCCAAATCAAATATCAATAAACCTTGGTCCCACTCATGGACCCACAATAATTCATTGTCCAAAATCTCACTTACAAAAACATACTTTCAAGGTTCAATATAAAATTACGCTTCAACTTCAACACTTTTCCTATTAAGCCTCTCTAGGGGAATTTTCTAGTATTTTTCACCCAATCTTTGTTACTCTAATTAAACAAGTCCTTTACTTAGTTCTAAACATAACTCACTTAGAGTAATTATTTCAAGTTTCTCAAAACCTCACTTATACTCATGTTCTTTCTTTGGCCAAAAATCACTTTAGGTTGTAGGATAAATTTTGTTCTTTGTTCTTTCCATTTTATGAATCCCTAATCAACATCTAGTCATCTAATTAATTAAGTTTCCATCTTAACACAAAATTTTACATTGGGTACTCTATTGGGCCATGAGCTTTAAGGGGCTAGGAACCTAAAATTCTCATAATTCCATTCATCATTAATCACTTAATTAGTTAGTCCTGTAACGCCCCAATTTTTAGAAAATATTCTGAATGTACTGTTTTCTGTTTTTCATGCTTTTGTATGAATGACCGCTGTGTCCCTATTTTTCTGTTCTCGATTTCTGTATGAAAACAACTACGATAATGAGGTTCAAATTTTATTTGATCGTTTTACGTAGTTTATTTCGAGACGGTAAAATAAAAAATTTTTCTCGAACTCTTGTATTAATTTTTCGAAAGATATACTGACTAAATAATACTGCTGGATATTTTATTTGAACGTTTTGGGCGATTACCTACGTTGTGGGAAAAAACGGGAAAATGACCGTTACGTCCCGAACGTATTGTTTTCTCTGTTTTTGTCTGTTTTTAATTGTTTTCTTCTTGATTTAATGCCGAGAAAATACCGTCTGTGATTTTATATGGACTTTTTGTGCGATTTGCTCAGAAGGCAGAAAATAATATTTTCGGGCCGGGAAAATCTTATTTGATTATTTAGAATTGGAGGATCTTACTTAACCCGATTCTAAATGAGACTAAAAATAATCTTTTAATTTTTAGGATTTAAGCGTCAAATAAAATAATTTTATATTATTATAATATTATTTTATTAGTCAATATGTTTTAGTGATGATGGACCCGGAAATATTTTGCGGGACCCACAATTAGCGAACGGTTAGATCGGTAGCTTAATTAATCACCGTAATTCGTAGAACTTTCGAAACAGTGACTCACTAGTGACTCGCCAGAAAATTAAATACAACTTTGTGTGACTCAAAGCATGTGAGTCACCATAAGCTAACCAATGAGAAGAAGGCTTGCTCACCAAGGCTTAATCTTAGCCTTTGATTCATCCAATGGCTTGGATGAAGCCAAGCAAGGTGCCCACCTTGCACCCCACATCAAGTCCACGGCCAAGAGGGCTTTGGTGACCAAAATATCACTTTGTCTTCATCACTTTCTCTCTTCTCTCTCATCAAGAACCCTAGCCACCATTCTTGCCCATTTTCTCCACCATATTCGGCCAAGACACAAACTACACCATCCAACCATCCAAAAATTTTTCTAACCAAGTTTCCTTAACCTAAACACCATTCTAAGAACCTTTGTAGTTGGGAGTTTCTTCAAATTCTTCCATCTAAGGCTTGGAAACCAACCTTGGAAGTTTTACCTAGAAGGTGAAATTTCATACTTTTCTTTTCTCTCTTCTTTTTCAAAGTTCTAAGCCATGATTTTTTCATGGTTTAGCTTCTTTTTCATGGTTAGTAACATGTAGGTTTTGTTTGAAATTTTTAGGTGTTTGGTGGAGTGAAAACCGTGACCTAAGGAGGTGAGAAAGCAAGTTTTTGTCTTCATTTAAGGTAAGAGGAAGACAATTCTTATCATCCCTTGATGGTGGTAAGAAGATGGAGTTATTTGTGATGTTGTAGAATCCATAAGGATTCGGTGGTCATGTGTTATTTATGTGTGTATTTGTTAATTTTGTGGTTGCTAGTAGTTTATGTGGTAATTGTTATTAGCTTTCTTATTTGGTAATTGTAATAATTTTGCATGTCTATTAGTTTTTGAATGCATGTCTACAAGCTTTAATTTAGGTTGTATGTGTTAGAAAATATTTTGCATGTGTTAGAAATATTTTGCATATGTTAGAAATATAATGCATGTGTTAGAAATTGTATGATAAGGTTTAGGATGTGAATAACATGTGTAAGTTTGCATGAGTGTTCCAAAGAACACAATCCAATAGCTCACGGCAATGACAAGTTTGGAGGACCAAAATGTTCTCTTGATTTTTCCTAAAGTGTAGCTTAATTAACCTAGGAGAATCAAGAAAGTTTCTAATTGATTTGATCAAAGGAAAATGCATTTAGAAATCAAATGGTACAAACTTAGTATTTTGGGGCCAACATGCCTAAAGGATTAAATTGACTATAGATAACTATTTTCTAAAATGATTTAATGAACTTAGACTATAGAATACATTTGATATGATTTAAAAGGTGAAAGACATTTTGGAAATCAATTGCAAAAGTTTTATAAAAATTCGGCCAACATGCCACTATAGGAATTCATGATTTTAAAAACTTGTTTCTAAACCTTTTTCAATTAAAAGAAACAATACAAGTTAAGAAGAAATTTTCTATAATGATTTATGAAGGAACCAATTGATTAGAAGTAAGTTTAAAGGGTTAAAATTCATAATTTTATCATTAGAAAGGAAATACTGATAATGTTAAGAAATTTTCTAACATATAGCTCACTTTTGGTTTTGAAGCATGTTAGAGATTTCAAAAAGTATTTAATGAAATGGTTAAAAATTTAGGTAAATAGAAATTTTATGGAAAATTTAGAAAACCATTATTATAAGTTTCTAAACAAAATCTTTGTCAATTTTTAGTAAAAATGAACCTATAGGATAGTCAAAATATCCTAATGACAAATTATACGGTATGAAAAATTATTCTACGTAGTTTAAAGGTACTAAATATTATTTCTATCTGTTTAAACAAGTAATTTTAAAGGCATTCGAATAAGAAAATGATTTAAAAATCCTACGCGATTGAGAAAACGTATTAAAAATGCTACGCGATTTTAAAAACAGAAAAATATTTTTACCCGATTTTTAAACGTTTGTAAAAACGACGAGATTTCAAAAACGCGATAAAATTTATACGCGATTGACCGTTACCGTATTTATTTTTATTTGTCGGGAAAATGTGAACCCGTACTGAGGTTTTGAGGTTATTTATTTGTCGTCGGGAAAAAGTGAACCCGTCTGAGGCTTTACGCCATTGAGGGCATATATTTTTATCTTAAGGGCATTTTCGTAATTTCATATATTTGGAATTATGTTTTGTCTTTATACCGATTTTTGGTGTTTTGGGTTGTGAGACGAATCACATCGTGTTGTCGATGCGATAAGTGTAGTGTAGTTTATTGTTCTAATAAACTTGGAGACTTTAGTGTACGGGATCCCACACGTGGATGAGTTGGTAGCTCCATTTGGCCGTAGTAAACCGATAGCACACTAATGTACTCGACATTCACTATATTTAATCGAGGTTTGTAAAGTCTAGTAGTACATTGCCTATAGTGCCACAACGGGAGATCTGTGAACTATACTACGCCTGGATGGTGGATTCCCGTGTCGTAGGCTATTGACGCAACGTGTGATCGCGTAATAGTTGGTTGGGCAGCCGTGGTACTAATAGATTTTGCAAGTCATTCTCTCTGATATCTGTTTGGGTTTAGCTCCATGGAGTAGGGTTGTGTTTTGGTGTATTTGAGTATATCTTGGATAATATTCCATTTTCTCTATTTATCTTTATCTGGTAACATCTTGGATGTTTTTTTTATTTGTATTTATCTGATAATTGTTATGTTAGTTGTCTATTTCTTATCTTATTTTATCTGTGAGATTGATTTATACGTGTGAATTTCTTTATTTGTGTTATATACGTGATGTTCGAAACACTAGGATATTTAATATGTATTCTTGTTATAGCTTATTCGTATTGTATGAAGCGTGTAGTTGTTATTTGTCGTCTTCTTATTTGCCATGTTGCGATGATTTTATGTTGTCTTACCTCTTTATTGTATGTGTCTATTCTCTATTTATTTTTATGCGGTAAAGAGTTTGAAGAGGAAGAGGAGGAACAACCTCTTGAGATCGTGTACCCGAAGAAGAGGGAGATCAACGGACCGACGATCGGTTTACGAGCAAGAACCATCCGATCATCCATACCCTCCGGATTGATTGTGTGGGGGATGGCGACGCCTTTGCATTTTTGGGATTCGTAGAGCTGGTATTCCATGGAGGTGATATGGCTTGGCATTTACGAGGAGATCGTGCTTCATTACCTATCTTTGGACGTATGATTTGTGATTCTACGTCATCGGTTTGATGGAGATCCGATTTCGACGACGACGCTTTTTCGCATTTAGAGTTACCCTTATCCATTAGGCGTTATTGGGGTCTTTGAAAACCCGAGCCTAGTGAGATAAGCATCGTGTCGACCGCGCGATCCCGTTATCGCCGTGTGTCGAGACATCGAGGATATTTATCTCCGATGATCATTTTCATACCGAGAGTGATCCATAGGATTAGATAATCATGATGTTTTTTTTTGGCGCGTCAACAGTATGTACGTATATATTAACTCTTTTATTGCTTTCTTTTTCTTGTTTTTGTTTAAATAGTTGTAGTCTTAGTTGTAAATTATATGTACAGTTTATAACTTAACCATATGTATATTATTAGTGATGATGTTTTTTTTTTTATTTCGTATTTTTTGTATTATCTTTTTATTACCTACTTGATCTATCGGAATTATTTTTACAACCCGTAATAATTTTAACAAATATTCCGCATGTAACTTGGGTAGATTTTATTTCTATTTATTTTATTTTCTTTTATGTGTGACATCCTCCAAAGGGTGTTACATTAGTTGGTATCGAGCCCAAGTTAGAGTCTTTTGGGGTTGTGGTTGGAGTCTGTTTTTGTTTGTCTTTGTGTGATTCTCTGTGATCTTTGTGATTTATATCCTTTTGGAAATATCTTAAAGGATGTATCCGACTTTGTTTTGTTATGTTTGAAGAAAGGAGATGGCTGGTCGAGGCGAGAGGACGTGCTAACGTAAATCGAGATGAGGACCCGATGTTGGTTCTTCTTGAGGCTATGCGGCGAGATGGTGAAGTGATTACTCAAAGACAAAATTTGAGAGCAGCGACCAACAACAAGATGCTACGGACAGATGCCCTAAATTTATCGAATTTAGGCGTCATAATCCGCCACAATTTAGAGGCGAGGTGGATCCGAGAAAGCGAGTCAGTGGATGCAAGATTTAGAGAGAATCTTTGAGGGGATGAGATGCACCGATGAAAAGAAAGTGACTTATGCTGTTTTCATGTTGAGAGGAGATGCAGAACATTGGTGGAGAGGAATCCGCCGAGTGTTGCAAGCTGAAGGGACTGAGATCACTTGGGAAGTGTTTTCTAATACTTTTCGAATAAATATTTTCTGCGAGTGCTAGGCATGCCAAGGAAATGGAATTTCTTGGTTTGCGACTGGGGGAATATGACGGTGAATGAGTATGCCACAAAATTTGAGAGTTTGTCTCAATTCTCGATTATGCTCGAGACACGACAAGATGATGTGTGGAGATGCGGGAAGTTTGAATCGGGTTTAAGGGTGGAACCGAAACGAGGAGTGGTATCTTTGAGGATGACTCGGTTTCATGCGTTGGTGGATGCGTGTGCTCGACTTGAAGAGTTGGAGCCATCTAGAGATCGAGGAATCGGAATTTTGGACCGACAAGGTTCCGAGAGAGGTGGAGGTAGTAATGCAAATCGGTTTCGGCGTAAGCCGTATACCAGGCCAACGGAAGTCAATCTCAATGACCATCGTTAGCGGAAGTGCAAGTGGTAGTGGAGCTGGACGGAGGGTGGCGTTACGCCAACGTGTTTTAAGTGCGGGAAGAAAGGTCATATTTCTCCCGAGTGTACGATTAAAGGTACGTTTGTTTCAATTGTAAACAACACGGGCACATAGCAAAGGATTGTCCACAAACGGGAGAGAAAAACCTGTAACATTCGGTATGTTAAAGCTAATCAGCAAAAATCTGGAAGTACTCAACCGAGATCTGGAGGAAGAGTATATACAATGGTGGGATCTGAGATTTCTAAGTCTGATGATCTTATTCAGGGAGAAGGAGACATTGGAGGTAACCTTCTGACTGTCTTGTATGACTCGGGTGCACCAGTACTTTTGGTCAAGAAGAAGGATGGAACGTCGCGACTTTGTGTGGACTATCGGCAGTTGAACAAGGTGACTATCAAGAATAAATATCCGCTTCCAAGAATCGACGATTTGATGGATCAATTAAGAGGAGCTGTGATATTTTCCAAGATAGATCTACGATCAGGTTATCACCAGATTCGTGTAAAAGGGGAAGATGTGCCGAAAACTGCTTTTCGAACTCGTTATGGACATTATGAGTATCAGGTAATGCCATTCGGGGTGACGAATGCTCCTGCCATATTTATGGATTATATGAATAGGATATTTCGTCCGTATCTAGACAGATTTGTCGTTGTCTTTATCGATGACATTCTGATCTATTCTCAATCGAAGGAAGAGCATGCTGAACATCTAAGTGTTATTCTTCAGATTTTGAGGGAGAAACAGTTGTATGCGAAGTTGTCTAAGTGTGAATTCTGGTTGGAAGAAGTTCAATTTCTTGGTCACGTAATTTCTAAAGAAGGTATAGCGGTGGACCCATCGAAAGTGGAGACTGTTTTACAGTGGGAGAGACCTAAGACAGTAACAGAAGTTCGAAGTTTTGTTGGACTTGCTGGTTATTATCGGAGGTTTATTGAAGGTTTTTCCAAGATTGCTGGACCGCTTACACAACTTACGAGGAAAAGTCAAGCTTTCGAATGGACGGAAGAACGTGAAGCTAGTTTTCAAGAGTTAAAGAAGAGGTTAACAACTGCGCCGGTGTTAATCCTACCAGATTCGACGAAATCTTTCGATGTGTATTGTGACGCTTCTTATCAAGGACTAGGATGCGTGTTGATGCAAGACCGGAATGTGGTGGCGTATGCTTCTCGACAATTGAAGATTCATGAAAAGAATTATCCTACGCATGATTTAGAATTGGCTGCGGTAGTTTTTGCTTTGAAGATATGGAGACACTTTCTCTATGGAGCAACGTTCAACATTTTCAGTGATCACAAGAGTTTGAAGTACTTGTACGACCAGAAAGAGCTGAATATGAGGCAGCGAAGGTGGTTGGAATTTCTGAACGATTACGATTTTCAACTTTTATACCACCCTGGTAAGGCGAATGTCGTGGCCGATGCCTTAAGCAGGAAGATTATTAGTGTTTCTGCGCTAATGATTAAGGAAAAGGAGCTCATTGAACAGTTTAGAGATGAGTGGTCATTTGTTGAGTTGAAACCAGGGAAGATCTGTGTTAGCATGGTTACTATCTCGAGCGAGCTGATGGAAGACATAAAGGAAAAGCAAAATGCCGATAGATTTTTGCAAGGAATAAGGGAGCAGATAAAACAAGGCGAGACACTAGAGTTCAAGGAAGGAACTGATGGAATTCTGAGATTTTGGGGGTAGAGTCTGTGTTCCTCGTAACCGAGAACTGAGAAGATATATTGTGAAACATGCCCATACTAGTCTATTGAGTATGCATCCAGGCATAACAAAGATGTATCAAGACTTGAAGAAGTTATTCTGGTGGCATGGAATGAAGGGTGATGTTGTTAGATGCGTGTCAACTTGTCTAGTTTGTCAAAAGTCGAAAGTTGAACACCAAAGACCATTTGGGATGTTACAACCATTATCGATTCCGAGAATGGAAATGGGACAGCATTTCTATGGATTTCGATTCTTGGTTTGCCAAAGACAAGGAGAGGTCATGACGCAATATGGGTTATAGTCGATAGACTTACGAAATCGGCTCATTTCTTACCGATCAATATCAAATATTCATTGGAAAGATTAACCCAGTTGTACATCAGTGAAATTGTCAGACTACATGGTGTACCGGCGAGTATAATTTCTGATCGTGATCCGAGGTTTACGTCAAGATTTTGGCGAAGTCTACAAGAAGCTATGGGAACTAAGTTACGACTGAGTTCAGCGTATCATCCATGACTGATGGTCGACTGAAAGAACTATACAGTCTTTGGAGGATTTATTGCGTGCTTGTGTTTTGGAACAACGGGGAAGTTGGGATGAATTTTTATCTTTGATAGAATTCACCTACAACAATAGTTTTCACGTAAGCATCGGAATGGCACCTTATGAAGCATTGTATGGAAGACGATGTCGAACACCGTTATGCTGGTATCAAGATGGAGAAAGTATGACTGTTGGACCGGAGCTTGTACAACAAACTACGGATAAAGTCAAGATGATACAAGAGAAGATGAGGACGACGCAAAGCAGACAAAAGAGTTACGCGGATAAGCGAAGGCGACCTCTTGAATTTGAGGAGGGTGAGCATGTATTTCTGAGAGTTACTCCTACGACTGGTGTCGGAAGAGTGATTAAGTCTAAGAAGCTTACTCCTAAATTCATTGGACCATATCAGATTATCCGACGTATAGGTCCTGTAGCGTATCAGATTGCTTTGCCGCCGTTTCTATCCAATTTGCATGACGTGTTTCATGTGTCTCAGTTACGGAAGTATATGCCAGATCCGACACATGTTATACAACCGGATGACGTGCAATTAAAGGAGAATTTGACTTACGAAACTTTACCTGTCAGGATAGAGGACAGAAAGGTAAAGCAACTTCGAGGGAAGATGATCGAGTGGTAAAAGTTATATGGAATGATGTGACGGGTGAAGCTACTTGGGAGCTGGAAGGTAAAATGAAGGATCAGTATCCTCATTTGTTTGGATGAACATCAATTTCGAGGACGAAATTTTTATTTGTTGGGGGGGAGAGTTGTAACGCCCCAATTTTTAGAAAATATTTCGAATGTCTTGTTTTTACGTTTTTCATGCTTTTGTATGAATGACCGTTGTGTCCCTATTTTTTCGTTCTCGATTTACGTATGAAAACAACTACGATAATACTGAGTTCAAATTTTATTTGATCGTTTTACGTAGTTTGCTTTGAGACGGTAAAATAAAAAATTTTTCTGAACTCTTGTATTAATTTTTCTCGAAAGATATACTGACTAAATAATACTTCTTTGGATATTTTATTTGAACGTTTTGGGCGATTACCTACGTTGTGGGAAAAAACGGGAAAATGACCGTTACGTCCCGAACGTACTGTTTTCGCTGTTTTTGTCTGTTTTTAATTGTTTTCTTCTTGATTTAATGCCGAGAAAATACATGTCTGTGATTTTATATGGACTTTTTGTGCGATTTGCTCAGAAGGCAGGAAAATAATATTTTAGGGCCGGGGAAAATCTTATTTGATTATTTAGAATTGGAGGATCTTACTTAACCCGATTCTAAATGAGACTAAAAATAATCTTTTAATTTTTAGGATTTAACTGTCAAATAAAATAATTTTATATTATTATAATATTATTTTATTAGTCAGTATGTTTTAGTGACAGATGGACAGGAAATATTTTGCGGGACCCATGATTAGCAGAACAGTTAGATCGGTAGCTTAATTAATCACCGTAAGTCGTAGAACTTTCGAACAGTGACTCACTGGTGACTCGTGAGAAAATTAAATACACTTTGTGTGACTCAGCATGTGAGTCACCATAAGCTAACCAATGAGAAGAAGGCTTGCTCACCAAGGCTTAATCTTAGCCTTTGATTCATCCAATGGCTTGGATGAAGCCAAGCAAGGTGCCCACCTTGCACCCCACATCAAGTCCACGGCCAAGAGGGCTTTGGTGACCAAAATATCACTTTGTCTTCATCACTTTCTCTCTTCTCTCTCATCAAGAACCCTAGCCACCATTCTTGCCCATTTTCTCCACCATATTCGGCCAAGACACAAACTACACCATCCAACCATCCAAAAATTTTTCTAACCAAGTTTCCTTAACCTAAACACCATTCTAAGAACCTTTGTAGTTGGGAGTTTCTTCAAATTCTTCCATCTAAGGCTTGGAAACCAACCTTGGAAGTTTTACCTAGAAGGTGAAATTTCATACTTTTCTTTTCTCTCTTCTTTTTCAAAGTTCTAAGCCATGATTTTTCCATGGTTTAGCTTCTTTTTCATGGTTAGTAACATGTAGGTTTTGTTTGAAATTTTTAGGTGTTTGGTGGAGTGAAAACCGTGACCTAAGGAGGTGAGAAAGCAAGTTTTTGTCTTCATTTAAGGTAAGAGGAAGACAATTCTTATCATCCCTTGATGGTGGTAAGAAGATGGAGTTATTTGTGATGTT
Organism: Ormosia emarginata; assembly: GCA_029884605.1. Taxonomy (NCBI): domain Eukaryota; kingdom Viridiplantae; phylum Streptophyta; class Magnoliopsida; order Fabales; family Fabaceae; genus Ormosia; species Ormosia emarginata. The sequence goes on from JAQQTP010000023.1 coordinate 4,052,591, forward strand.
GTAGAATCCATAAGGATTCGGTGGTCATGTGTTATTTATGTGTGTATTTGTTAATTTTGTGGTTGCTAGTAGTTTATGTGGTAATTGTTATTAGCTTTCTTATTTGGTAATTGTAATAATTTTGCATGTCTATTAGTTTTTGAATGCATGTCTACAAGCTTTAATTTAGGTTGTATGTGTTAGAAAATATTTTGCATGTGTTAGAAATATTTTGCATATGTTAGAAATATAATGCATGTGTTAGAAATTGTATGATAAGGTTTAGGATGTGAATAACATGTGTAAGTTTGCATGAGTGTTCCAAAGAACACAATCCAATAGCTCACGGCAATGACAAGTTTGGAGGACCAAAATGTTCTCTTGATTTTTCCTAAAGTGTAGCTTAATTAACCTAGGAGAATCAAGAAAGTTTCTAATTGATTTGATCAAAGGAAAATGCATTTAGAAATCAAATGGTACAAACTTAGTATTTTGGGGCCAACATGCCTAAAGGATTAAATTGACTATAGATAACTATTTTCTAAAATGATTTAATGAACTTAGACTATAGAATACATTTGATATGATTTAAAAGGTGAAAGACATTTTGGAAATCAATTGCAAAAGTTTTATAAAAATTCGGCCAACATGCCACTATAGGAATTCATGATTTTAAAAACTTGTTTCTAAACCTTTTTCAATTAAAAGAAACAATACAAGTTAAGAAGAAATTTTCTATAATGATTTATGAAGGAACCAATTGATTAGAAGTAAGTTTAAAGGGTTAAAATTCATAATTTTATCATTAGAAAGAAATACTGATAATGTTAAGAAATTTTCTAACATATAGCTCACTTTTGGTTTTGAAGCATGTTAGAGATTTCAAAAAGTATTTAATGAAATGGTTAAAAATTTAGGTAAATAGAAATTTTATGGAAAATTTAGAAAACCATTATTATAAGTTTCTAAACAAAATCCTGTCAATTTTTAGTAAAAATGAACCTATAGGATAGTCAAAATATCCTAATGACAGTATACGGTATGAAAAATTATTCTACGTAGTTTAAAGGTACTAAATATTATTTCTATCTGTTTAAACAGTAATTTTAAAGGCATTCGAATAAGAAAATGATTTAAAAATCCTACGCGATTGAAAACGTATTAAAAATGCTACGCGATTTTAAAAAGAGAAAAATATTTTTACCCGATTTTTAAACGTTTGTAAAACGACGAGATTTCAAAAACGCGATAAATTTCTATGCGATTGACCGTTACCGTATTTATTTTTATTTGTCGGGAAAATGTGAACCCGTATGAGTTTTTGAGGTTATTTTATTTGTCGGGAAAAAGTGAACCCGTCATGAGCTTTACGCCATTGAGGGCATATATTTTTATCTTAAGGGCATTTTCATAATTTCATATATTTGGAATTATGTTTTGTCTTTATACCGATTTTTGGTGTTTTGGGTTGTGAGACGAATCACATCGTGTTGTCGATGCGATAAGTGTAGTGTAGTTTATTGTTCTAATAAACTTGGAGACTTTAGTGTACGGGATCCCACATGTGGACAGTTGGTAGCTCCGCTGGGCCGTGGTAAACCGATAGCACACTAATGTACTCGACATTCACTATATTTAATCGAGGTTTGTAAAGTCTAGTAGTACATTGCCTATAGTGCCACAACGGGAGACTGTGAACTATACTACGCCTGGATGGTGGATTCCCAGTGTCGTAGGCTATTGACGCAACGTGTGATCGCGTAATAGTTGGTTGGGCAGCCGTGGTACTAATAGATTTTGCAAGTCATTCTCTCTGATATCTGTTTGGGTTTAGCTCCATGGAGTAGGGTTGTGTTTTGGTGTATTTGAGTATATCTTGGATAATATTCCATTTTCTCTATTTATCTTTATCGGTAACATCTTGGATGTTTTTTTTATTTGTATTTATCGATAATTGTTATGTTAGTTGTCTATTTCTTATCTTATTTTATACGTGAGATTGATTTATCTGTGTGAATTTCTTTATTTGTGTTATATACGTGATGTTGAAACACTAGGATATTTAATATGTATTACTGTTATAGCTTATTCGTATTGTATGAACTGTGTAGCAGTTATTTGTCGTCTTCTTATTTGCCATGTTGCGATGATTTTATGTTGTCTTACCTCTTTATTGTATGTGTCTATTCTCTATTTATTTTTATGCGGTAAAGAGTTTGAAGAGGAAGAGGAGGAACAACCTCTTGAGATCGTGTACCCGAAGAAGAGGAGATCAACAGAGGCCGACGATCGGTTTTACGAGCAAGAACCATCCGATCATCCATACCCTCTGGATTGATTGTGTGGGGGATGGCGACGCCTTTGCATTTTTGGGATTCGTAGAGCGGTATTCCATGGAGGTGATATGGCTTGGCATTTACGAGGAGATCGTGCTTACATTACCTATCTTTGGACGTATGACCGTGATTCTACGTCATCGGTTTGATGGAGATCCGATTTCGACGACGACGCTTTTACGCATTTAGAGTTACCCTTATCCATTAGGCGTTATTGGGGTCTTGAAAACCCTGAGCCTAGTGAGATAAGCATCGTGTCGACCGCGCGATCCCGTTATCGCCGTGTGTCGAGACATCGGATATTTATCTCCGATGATCATTTTCATACCGAGAGTGATCCATCGAGGATTAGATAATCATGATGTTTTTTTTGGGCGCGTCGTAGTATGTACGTATATATTAACTCTTTTATTGCTTTCTTTCTTGTTTTTGTTTAAATAGTTGTAGTCTTAGTTGTAAATTATATGTACAGTTTATAACTTAACCATATGTATATTATTAGTGATGATGTTTTTTTTTATTTCGTATTTTTTGTATTATCTTTTTATTACCTACTTCAGTCTATCAGGAATTATTTTTACAACCCGTAATAATTTTAACAAATATTCCGCAACTTGGGTAGATTTTATTTCTATTTATTTTATTTTCTTTTATGTGTGACATCCTCCAAAGGGGTGTTACAAGTCCCCAAATTATTACAAAGTTTTGATCTTGGACACCCCATTTATGGGTGCTTGGCTGTGAGCCTCAAACAAAAGGGCAAAGAGCCCTTGCTTTCCATACATGATTCCAATCAATCCAAATCCATCAAGATATACAATAGCAAACAATAAAGTCACACAAGGTAAGACCAACACAAAATCATCAAGAATCACAAAAAACCATACAACAAAGTGAGTAGCCCTCTCATGGATTCCTCATTATCAACACAAAAACGTGTTCCTCACCACCATGATAGGTTGAAGAGGATGATCTCCCTCTTACCTAAAGAGACAATAAGAAAAGCAAGCTCCTTTGTGCCTCTTGAAATTCATCCAACTCCTCCACCAAAACCCTAGGATGATCAAACTCACATAATCAACAACCAAAGCTTGAAAAGAGAAGTCCTTGATCACCAAGGTGACCAAGAATCACGAAAATGGAGGAAGGAAAAATGAAAATAAGAACCTTACCTCAAAGCTTCAAGTTTAAGGCTTTATGGAAGAAGATGAAGATAGAAGAATCAAGTGATGGTCACAAAAGAAAAAAACTTCAAGGTGATGAGTAGATGCAAGAAATAAGATTAGTTGAACAAGCAAGCATGGATGGCCAACAATGGTGTGTATGGTCATGGAAGTAAAGAGAGAAAATGTAGATGAGAGAAAAAATGAGAGAGAAAGTGATAGAAACTTTTTGAATGAAAAGTGAAAATGTTTTAAGTGAAAAGATGACAATTCCCTTGTCATCTTTCCCCCCAAAATTGTGGGGTCACAAGGAGGAGAGAGGGAAAGTAAAGCTTCCTCTAGAAGCTTGGTGCAAAGCTTCCTTGAGAAGCTTTGTCCATTTTTTGAAAAAGTCAAGGATGATGTCACTTTGATGATGTCATTAAAGTGCTCTATAGAAAAGATGACTAACACTCTACTAAAGCTATTATCCAGTGGACAAAAGTTACAATTAACAAAACTAGTATTTATTGTTCAACGAATAATAAAACGTATCGCGATTTTATTTATCAGATAAAATCTCAAAAAATTAAAATTTCGTAAACTGTGTCCAACCTCGGATTTAGTAAGATCCCTCATCACCGTTTTCACAGTCCAAGGTTTTTCAGCCTCGGGGAAAATATTTTATTTTCCCGACCCCGCTCAGTGCGTATGCAAAACGAGAAATATATTAAAATATTCAAAATCACTGAAATAATTCATAAAAATTTACAAAAATCACAAATATTATAAAATGAACATATATCATGAAACAAGCAATTTTCGGGGTGTTACAATTTGAGGTTGAATGGTTTGTGAAGTATGTTTTATTTTCTTTTTGGCTAAGATTAAGTTAGGATGATATAAGGGTGTTGGATCCCTATATAATGGATTTTGCTAGGTAATATATTATGTGTTGTTATCAAATGATGTAATGAGACACATTATGGTTTGATTAAGGATATGATGAGGGTATAATATGATCTTGGATTTGTTTGATTGGGAAATTGATTTCCAATGTAATGTTATGTCAAATTGATATATTTAAAAGATGTGTGTCAAAGTTTATACTTTGTAAGAAATAAATGATCAATGATGATTAAAATGTTAAATCAGGAAACGAGCCATGAGATGGTGTAATGTAAAGAAGTATATTGATTTATACATGTTATCAAATAATGTTGATGATCATGATATTGTGAGGCAATATAAAAGGATGGTAAAGGTAGATGAGGTTGAGTGAGTCCCTCTCTACAAGCGTGTATGATAATGTAAAAGAGAAAGTTTAATGATTATGGTATTGCTTCCCTATTATGTAATGGAAGATATAATTAAGTAAAAGTTAAAGAAAAAAAGGTCTTAATATTATACATGTTTTGTTTTCAAACTTGTTATTTGATGTTTCTATGTATTGTAAATCTATTGCTTGGACAAAAAGGTGCCAAGCAGCTTGGACAAAAGGGCTCCAAGTGCTATGTTTGGTAGTGCAAGGAACAAAAGGGCGTCCTGCCTACCTAGAAAACAATACAAGGAACAAAAGGGCTTCTTGGAAATATTCAAATAATGTGTTTTTCAAAATAAAATATTTTAAAAATCATTGCATGAGCATAATTTAGGATTTCATTAGGCATAATCATACATCAACATGCATTACATAAAATTGGCAATTGTATGGGCAATTGTCTTGTTTTTATCAAATGTAAAGTTTAAGGATAAAAGTTGGTTAAAAAAGGTTGAAGATCAAAGTGTAGTTTAAAGGTGTGTAATGGAGGGAATAAGTATGCTTGCTAGCCTCCATAACTGTTATAGTAAATATATGTTGACTTATGTTGAGTTTCTATATGATGATTGAACTATTTTCTTTATTAAAAGAATTGTCTGCTTTGGGAATGGATAAAAATGAGTTTTGGCTTATGCCACCTTTCCAAATGATTAAGTACAATTTGTGTTTTATCCAAAGCAGCTGAATTTACCATGATGTCATTATTTAAATTTTACTACTAAGAATTATTGATTCTCACCCCAGTTCTTTTTATGTTTTCTAAATCCAGAGGAGAACCAAAGCAAGCGCAAGGCAAGGCGATGAAGATTTAGTTAAGTTAGTAATGTAATTATTTTGGTTATGTAATTATATTTATGGTTTTGTAATCTAATTATTATGATTAGATCATTGTATAAGTTGTAATCTCAGACATATCAGATAGATTTCTAGCAAAGGGCAAGTTTCCAGATGTGTAAAATATTTTGTTCTATTACTTCTGTAAAGGCTCTATATATTTACTCGTTAAATAGATATTGAACATGTTGTAAATTAAGTTTAAGTTAGAAAGTGACATATTAATTCTATTTACTTAGTATACGTAGGGTATACTACAGTGAGTGGAATTAGGGTGTTACACCCTTGTCTCACAATCTATCCTTAGCAAAGTGTTTTTCTCACTCCTTTATCTCGTTTTGGAAAGATTGTGCACACATTATATCAATTCATATGGCTCAACTTCAATAATTTATAGGAGCAACTCATAATGAACATTCAAATAAGGCTCAACTTTAGCAAATAAAGGAGCAACTCATAATAAATATACTATATTAGCTCAACTTTAACAAATAAAGGAGCAATTCATGTTTGTATTACACTTTATGAATATGACAAGCCTATTCATCTCATTTTGTCTTTACCTAGTGTGCAATGTTCCATTTCTCAAGTGAACTCAAAGCACAATTTCAACTCCCACAAGTGGACTAAATGTACTTTGTAGACATCATTACATAATTCTACAATTACATTAATCTTCCAATGAACTAGGCATGTAACATCTTCTTTTTAGAATGTTAAGACCTGTATAAGGTTACAGAGGTAGCTTAATGCTTGTTTAACATATCCGCTAAATTTTGTGACATTTTGAGTTAATTTAGGCACTTTGCCACAGCACAGAATGTGCAAAATAACTATTTTAACTCAGAAAAATAACTTAAATTGCTTGGTTAAGAGAAATAAATATGAAAAATTTATTTCTAGGTCACAAATATATGGAAGATGATGTAGTTACATTTTGAAGATTAACATAGCTAGTTTGGTATTTTTAAGAACACCGAGTGAGTGTTTAAATACTAGATTAATGAGTTACAAATATGGAAAGTTATGGAAATGGTGAAACAAGGATTAAGATGAATCTTATGATTTATTCTAATCCCTTAGGAAGTTAGGAAACTTGATTTAGCAAGATCAAAGTATTCCTAACATATATAAGTTCTAGAATCAAAAACTTAAGTTATCCTTATTTATTTAATTTCATCTCTTTCTCTTCCCTCATTCACGAATGCTGCAGCTCAGAAAATAAAAATAGAAATGAGAGAAGAGAGAAAGGGAAATGAAAAAAAAAAGAGGAAGGGAAGGAAGAAGAGAATGAAAAGGAAGCAAGTCCAAGCTTCAAGACTTGAGGTAGGGGACTTTCCATCTTTGACATATTTTTTTCCTTCTTGTTTTGTTGTTCACATTTGGCTATGGAGAAAAAATGGGTATTGAATGGAGTTTGTGATAACTTTACTCATTTTTTAGTTTCTATGTTGAAATGAATTGGTTTTAGCTTGATTGATGTATGGTGTTGAGGTTTATGTCTTTATTTTTCATGGATTTTAGAGTATAAAAATTGAGTGTTTTGGGGGTTATGAATTGATATTTATCCTAATCTTCAATGAGCTAAGAGTGTTTAAGAGTGTTAATACATGATTTGGTGGTTAGGAACTAGTTAGAATTGGAATTTGGAAGGTTAGGAATGGATTGAAGATGAAAATAGTAGAGGAATTTGCTTCTGGTCTGGTGGGGCCTAGGCGCCCAAAGACCAAAAAAGGATTTCTAGGAGAAAAGCATATTTAAGTTGGAAAGTAAAGCCTAAAGTGTATGAAAGGTGGAGAATAATAAAGACATAAACTATGTTTGGCAGGCTAGTTAAAGTGTTATGTATGTAGTGAACCAAGACATTTTATGAGGGATTGTTCGCAAAGAAAGAGAGGTAGAATTGGTGAATAAATAACAAATGGTTGTTTGAGGCATTTGGTGCTAAGAGGATTTTGGGGTGTTTAGGATTTCTTTTCTAGACATATGCTTCCCTAAGAGACCTACAAAATGTCAAGAAGAAGGAGTTTCTAAAACTTGAGTTAGGTGACAGGTCGGTTAATCATTATGTGGTTAGATTTGAAGAAGTAATTAAGTTTAACTCAGAGAAGACTTAAAAATGTGTTAATTTGAAGAAGGGATGAGAGATAGAAATAGAAAAGAGAAATCTAACTGAAAGTAGAAAAAAAAAGTAAGTACTAAGTGCAGAATAAGTAATAGAATTGAAGTATTCTTAATACTCGAACTAAAAACATGATTGAGTGAAGTGGAGTTAAGTTTTCTAAATCTATATCTGTATATAGGTATATGGAAACATATATCAGAGTTTGTTGTTGAATTTCCAATTCTTTGGATACTTGTAGAATTAAGAGAAATTAGTATAGAGGTGATATAGTAAGAAAGTAATTATTCTGAAGTTTTCAACTTGTCTTTCTGTAGTATTCTTTTCAAAAAAAACTAAGTGGTGATTCAAATGGAATATAATCGAATGTTATAGGTTTATGGTATTAACTACTTGAATTTACAAGTTCTCAAGGATAAATCATAATATACCAAGTAAGCAAATTTCGAATGACATGGTCCTCAAGGCTAATTGAATAGACTAGCAGAGCTATTTGATCAGCACAGTTCAGAAAGACATGCTAGTGTTAATCAGGTAGACTAAGCGTACTACTCGACTTAGGGTGGTTTAGATTTTAATTGAAATATCAGGTTTGTTTTAAATAGTAGTTTTGAATGACATACTTTTAAAGTTGATCGAAACAGACAGAGTGGTGTCTCACCCCAAATCTCAAGTTAGAAGAAAAGTTTATACTTTGAGATGATAAGGAAGTAGAATTTCTTAAGTTGAAACAAGGAGATATGTCCATTGGACAATATGAAGTGAAGTTTGAGGAACTCTCTAAGTTTTCCTCTTACTTTAGGCTCAACCCAAATAAAAATTGGAGGTATGTAAAAGTTTGAATTTAGACTGAGGGATGAAATCAAAATATTTGATAGGTCCATAGAGATTAGGGATTTTCCACCTTAGTTAAGACGTGTAAAATTGTGGAGTCTAGTGAATCCAAATTTCAAATGGAGCAGAGGATCACAGATCTTCAAAAGAAAAAGTGGACGATGGGAATGGAGAAAGTGATTTTATACCTAGCAATTCGTGATATGAAAATGAGCAAAATCATATGGAAACAGTGGAGTCTGAATTCCCTAAGTGTGGAAGAGGACATTATGGTGAAAGACTTTGCTTGATATATTTTGTATGTTGTCAACTAAGGCACTTTGCCAAAAGTTGTCCATAGAGACATGAAGTTATACCCGACCCTAGGCTACAAGATATAGGAAGAGTGTAAATTATAAGAAGATAAGAGAAAGTTTAATCTTTTGGCCCTTTACAAGGTAACCCTTATTAAGATAAAAGAATGTGAACTTCTAAGTTTTGGTTAGAGATTAGAAAGGATAAGATTAATACAATTAAGGATAGTTGTCAGAGCTCTCCAAACTTTTAGTAAGAAAAGCTAAATTTTGGGGACAAAATTTTTAAAAGGAGTGGAGAAATGTAACATCATCTTTTTAGTATGTTAAGACTTGTATAAGGTTACAGAAGTAGTTTAATACTTATTTAACATGTTCGCTAAATTTTGTGACATTTTGAGTTAATTTAAGTACTTTGCCACAACACAGAATGTGTAAAATGACTATTTTAACTTAAGAAAATAGCTTAAATTACTTGGTTAAGAGAAATAAATATGAAAAATTTATTTCTAGGTCACAAATATATGGAAGTGGATGTAGTTAAATTTTGAAGATTAACGGAGCTAGTTCAGTATTTTTAAGGACACCAAGTGAATATTTAAATACTTGATTAATGAGTTACAAATATGGAAAGTTATGGAAATGGTGAAACAAGGACTAAGATGAATCTTAGGATTTATTCTAATCCCTTAGGAAGTTAGGAAACTTGATTTAGCAAGATCATAGTGTTCCTTCAGATATAAGTTCTAACACCAAAAACTTAAGTTATCCTTATTTATTTGATTTCATCTCTTTCTCTTCCCTTATTCATGAATGTTGTAGCTGAGAAAAGAAAAATAGAAACAAGAGAAGAAAGAAAGGGAAACAAAGACAAAAGATGAAGGGAAGGAAGAACAGAATGAAGAGGAAGCAAGGCCAAGCTTCCTGACTTGAGGTAAGGGACTTTCCATCTTTGACTTATTTCTTTCCTTCTTGTTTTGTTGTTCATGTTTGGCTATGGAGAAAAATGGGTATTGGATGGAGTTTGTGACAACTTTGCTTATTTTTGAGTTTATATGTTTGAAATGAATTAGTTTTTTCTTGATTGATGTATGGTGTTAAGGTTTATGTGTAACGCCCCCTTTTTGGGAAGGAAGCGTGACACTTAAAACGAACTCGGAAAACAAAACTATTAATTAGACCCGATTTATTATACATACATAATAGCCTGTTCATTTGTAAGCATATAATAAATTAGCGAATTCTTTTTTTTTTTGGTGATAAAACAATAAAACATAATTACAGCAAAAACTAATAGGATAAGTAGATCATACATCCACACACACACACACACACACACACACACATATATATATATATATACATGTTTAGATACCTCAATAACTTTACAAAAGAAAAGCATAAGCTTTACATGCCCTCAAAGAGATTACACAAATACAGGCCACCAAAAAGACAAAACATTAGGCCCCCAAAGAAATATACAGCCAACCACCCAAAAGGGCTTTCAAAAAGAGATAAGTCTCTATGAACAACTAGGAGCGAGCCTGAGATAGATCCTCCTCAGGATGTTCCTCTTCAGAGGAAATCCTCATCGGAGCAACCGAATTATGAGCAGGGGCTCGTGCGAAGGATAAGAATGAATCCTCTCGTGGAGTGTAATAATGATCACCCCATATCACGAATGGGCAAGTAAAACTCTAAATATAAGTATGCATTAAAAGTAAAGACAGACAGGTCATGACGACCCCATGCCAAAGACACAGTCACGTCTTCATGGTAGATGCAACGATCCATACTCACATTGATGTGCCAACAATCCAGACCGCCATGAAACGTCAACCTAACATAACCCAAAAAGCCTCGCAGACGGGACGTCATATCCAAACAGATAAGTAATCAAAATCAGGCCAAAAGCTAGGGAACTCGTGCACTTCCCCTTCTTCACCGACGTCTTCAAAGAAGCACATAAGCAAACAAAATAGCAAAAATATAGAAAAGAGATGAGACATCCTACATTTAATACCAATTATGGAAGTAAAGAAACAGAATGGCGCAAGATGTCCATATAGCATAACAAGAATAATAATCAGCATCAAGATTCAATTAGTAAACAACTTAACAAATCCAGGTAGTCAGAATATCAATAAAAATAACAGTTCCATCATCATATAAATAAATGCCAAATAATATGTTGATTGACTATGCACGTGTACATGGTACCAAAAATCCTACTCCATGGAGCTAGACACAAACATCGGAGAAAATGATCAGGGAGACATGCCAGTATCTTGTCAGCCTAAAATCAAGTGCTTTCAGAAAATCAATAATTTGCGCAACAAGGCATTATACATGGCATTCTTCACAAGATCGCGATATAGGATAGTGTCTTGGTCCGGATTGTCGGTGCGTTTGTATCGGTCTATCCCATGGCCCAGAGGAGCTACCAACTGTCCATTTGTGATATATCCACACCCCGACGCCTCCAATGTCAACAAATGACCTATACTAGTCTATTTGCACTCGCACTAAGGTGTGATTCAATCTCCTAGGCATATAGCTTTACAACAGAGTCCACTAGACTTTCACAATGCATGATGACTCAATGCATATTCATGTATATTTAACAATGATATACTTTTTCATAACATGCCACAATTTGGCCAAGTTAAACATCAACAAATTCTTGGTCTCATTCATGGACCCATAACAACACATTATCAAGTTCTCATATGAGACAATACACTTTTAAGGTTTATTATGAAATTTCACTTTAATTAACATTTCTTATGAAATCTTTCTCTAGAGGAATTCTCTTGCATTTTTATCAAATCTTTATTACTCAAATTAAATAGTTTCTTTGCTCAACTTTTAAATCTAATTCACTTAGAAAAATTATTAATTTAAATTACCCAACATCTCGCTTTCACTCATATTCTTCCTTTGATCAAAACTATTCTAAGTTATAGGATAAAGTCTTATTCTTTATTCTTTCCATTTTATGAACTTCTAATAAATCTTTAATTTCCTAATTAAGTAAGTCTCTATTTTAATACTACATTTTTGCCATTATTCACCTTAAGTGGTCGTAAGTCCCAAGGGAAAATAGGGATTTTAAATCTTCATTTCTCCATTAATTATTATTCACTTGATTAGTTATCTTTCTAACTTGCTACAAAATTTTAACCATGAACACCCTATTAAAGGGTGTATGGCCGTGAGCCTCAATAAGGAGGATAAGAAATTCTTGCTTTCAATTCACATTTCCAAACCATCAATGTAACATCCCGAATTTCGTTTTTTCTGCATAAATATGAATTTTATAATTTTTATAATTTTGAGAATTTTTGTGGATTTTTCTGAGATTGTGAATATTTTAATATTATTTTGGGTTGTCTGTGGGCCTAGGGTGGGCCTGGAAAAACTAAAAATTTTTATGGGCCAGAAAATTTTGTACTGTTAATACGGGGTTGGGGGATCTTGCTAAACCTGAAACCAGATACAGTTACTAAATTTTCTTATACTGTGATTTTATTATTCACTATACGATAATTAATGGTTTGTGAGCAGTAATTTTTGTTCTGTGAGTAATAAATTCTTATAACTTTAGTCATGTGCTAGCCATGTGCTATTAGTTATTGGAAGTCAAATTAGTGGCTTGACATGATCATTAACCAATAGCATTAAGTCAACAAAAATGACTTGCTTAATTAGTTCCTAAACTAGATGAATTAGTAAGTTAACTTAAGCTTAAATGGTCACCAATTGAAACAAATTTTGGTTAGCAAAATGCAAGGAGTTCCACGGCCAAAGTAGAGTGTTCTAGGAGTTTCAAGAGCTTGTGATTCATCAAAGTGTGACCAAAGCATGACTACTTGATGACTTGAACCATATGCTTGATTTTTACCTTGATTGACCTTGCAATTAATTCCCCCACATGCTAGTACTCCACGGCAACAAGCTTTGGTGTAGACTATCCATCACAATTCTATCACCTTTAGTCACTTAAGCCATTCTCTTCATTTCTTCATTTCTACACTTAACCAAAATCTCCATTTCTCTCCTCCAAGAACCATTCGGCCATCACCATTACACCAACCATCCAAGCTTCTAAAATTTTATCTAACCTTATCTTCTACGCCTAAACATCATTCTAAGACTCTTCTATGTTGAAGACTTAAGTAAAATCCTTCATCTTCTACCTTTACTACAAGTTAGGGTTCTTTAGATTTCAAGGTAAAATTCTTCTTCTTTGTTTCTAAGTTTGATTCTTGAGTTTTTGAACAATGATTGTTCCATGGTTTCTTTTCTTCAAGCTTGGTTTATGATTTTATGTTGGTTTAAGCTTGTTAGGGTTTTCTTTGGAGGCTACACAAATCTTTGAAGGAAAGCAACTAAGTGGACTTTGTCTTCCTTGAGGTAAGAGGGAGATTAACCTCATCAACCATATGTTGGTGGTGAGGAGATGGCTTTGTTTGTGGTGAAAAATCCATAAGGATTTATTCACTTGTATGGTTTAAAGCTTGCTTTGTTTGTGGTGATAGTTGGTTGGTTTGTTTTATAGCTTTGATTTTATGATTGCTTATTGATTATATGCTTGTTTATATGCTTATGAAAGCATGATGATTATATGCTTGTTTATATGCTTATGGAAGCATGATGATTATTATGTAAAGTAAGATGTGATTATTGTGATAAGGAAAATTGTATGAAGGTTCCAAAGAACCTAGGGGAGGCTCACAGTTTTGAACATCACCAAGAGAACAAGATGTTTCAAATTATTTCTTAAGTTATGGATTAAAGAATTTAAGGATAAAAATTGGATTAAAGGTTTTGTAAAGTATTTTTAGAAAGAAAATATTTTCAAGAAGGCCAAAGTGCATATTTTATGTAGAGAATTTTATAAATAAGTTTAGAAAGTTGAGAAAATATTTTACGTAAGTAAAAAAATGCTAGAAAACTATTTCACGATTTAGAAATTACTATTTTTACGCTACACGATTTAAAAACATTTGAAAATATTTACGTAATTTAGAAAACGTTTGAAAATATTTATGTGATTTAGAAAATGTTTGAAATTATTTACGCGAGTGTGAAAACATTGGAAAATATTTACGTAATTAAAAAACGTAAGAAAAATAATATGCGATTTCAAAAATGCGATAAAATGTGTTCGCGATTGGAAAATTACAGCAGTTTGCTGTCGTGCTATCATGGTGGGCCGCATTATGTTGAAATTGATACCTCCAAGAATGTGGTATGTATATGTGAAATACGGTGAAATATGATTTGTATGTGTTGGATCATACAATGATTTGTATGTGTTGGATCATACATCATGCATGGAAAAGCATGTCAATTAAGGTAATGGGCCTAGGAGATGGAAATTACACCTTTGTGCAGGTGAGAATTACGTAGTTACGATCTTCAGTGATCTTGGTGACATCAGGGTGTGGAATGTCATATGTGACCAGTTGGTAGCACCACTGCGTCGTGGTATCCTTTGCAACAGGCATTGTACCGGACAGTCAAAACGTCGTGTACAATAGGCATTGTACCAGACAGTCTCCACTAGATCCTGATTAAGAATAGTGCTTGTCGAGATCGCTAGTGCGTTGCCCGTTACCACGGCCTAGAGGAGCTACCAATTGTCCACATGTGGAATCCTCCGCACACTAATGCCTCCAAGTTCACTCAATGAACCACACTATGCCTATCGCACTCGCACTACGGTGTAATTATCTCGTCAGCCAATTGCTAATTTCAACCAAATTGACACATTTCTCTATGCATGTGCATGAGCCAAAATACACAAATAACCTCATTATCAGTATTTTCCATAATGGTATGCCACCACTTGACAGTACTATTTTTCCACATATCCAGGTCCACCACTTTAACCCGATAGTAAACTACTATTCCTTTCAGTCGTGTAAACATTTTATCGCATTTTTACAATTGCATCACCTTTTTTCAACATTTTCAAATCGCGTAAATATTTTTTGATGTTTTTGAAATCGTGTAACATTTTTAAATCGTTTTCTCAATCGTGTAGCATTTTTAAATCGTTTTCTCAATCGCTTAGCATTTTTAAATTGTTTTCTCAATCGCGTAGTTTAAAAATCATTATTTTAAATACGCGGAAGGTATTTCTAATATTTTTCAACTGCGTCAAATATTTCTTTACATTCTAAATTATATTTAGAAATTTTCTCTATTATATACTTATTTCTAGCTTTATTTACAACATTTCCTTTTAAAAATCCTTTACTTAATATTTTATACTGTTTCCTTTAAAAATTACCTTTCTTAGTCTTAACCATTATTTACATCTCGAAACTTGCTAACGCATTTCAAAACCCAAAGGGTGAGCTATACTTTAGTACTTTTCAAGTCTTCATTTTATTTCTCATCCATACTTAATTTCTCTGATTAAGTTTCTAAAATAACTTCATTCATTTTATTCTCTAAAATTCATTCAAATTGAGTCCTCTTTAATTTACATAAATCTATGCTTAGGAAATAATTTTGAATTAAAAACATTATAAGTAGGCATGTTGGCCAAAAATCCTTTTATGCTTTATAAATCATATTTATTTATTTTCCATCATTTAATCTCTTATAAAAATTCTTAATCCAATTTATTATCATTAAATCACCTAATCCATGATTAGAAAAATATTTAGAACATCTTGGTTCCTTTTGTAGTGGTGAAACTGTGAGCTTCATGTGTTCTTTGGAACACTCATGCAAATCTTCAACATGTTATTCACATCCTACAATAACTATCATGCATCCATAAACACATACCAAAATATATTAAAGCTATAGACATGCTTGCAAATAAAATCAATCACAAATAGGCAAAACTTTAAACAACCAAATGAATGAATCCTTATGGATTCTTCACCACAAACACATCCATTTTCTCACCACCATACATGGTTGATGAGATTAAATCTCTCTCTTACCTCTAAGGAAGACAAACTCCTCGTGGACTTCTTCCTAGTGATTTCGTATGGCTCCCAAACAAACCCTAACAAACTTAAACAATTTATAAAGTCATAAACTATGGTTGAAAAAGAAAAACCATGGATCAATCATGGCTTAGAACTTCAAGAATCAAGTTAGGAAGAAGAAACAAGGATTTTTATTTTACCTTGTTGGAAAGAAACCTCAAGGTTGTTTTCCAAGCTTCAAATGGATGATTTTGAAGAAACTCTCAAGATGAAAGATGTTTAGAATGATGTTTAGATTTAAGAAATGGTGTTGGATTAATTTTTAGAAGAGTGGAGGTATGGAAATGGTGTGTTGGCCATGAGCTTCACAAAGAGAAGCTATGGTGTTCTTGGTTCTTGGAAGAAAGAGAAATGAGAAAATAGCTTTTGTGTGAGATAGCAAAGATGAAGATGAAGCGAAAATGGTCTTTTAACTCTAGTACTTGGTTGTGGAGCTCAATGGAGGTGGCCACCTTAGTTGACTAATCAAGACCTCTTAGTAGCCTTAGATTAGATCAATGATTGATATCCAAAACTTTGTCTCCAAGTTTGCTTCCTATTGGCTTAGAGGATCAAGTCACCAAGCTTCTTGATGCTTCTTGAAAGTGCCATAACCGAATGGCTCAAGGGAGAGCAAACCAAGTCTTGGTTCACTTAGATATCTAGTTAAGCTTAGGTTAATCTAGTTAGGTTTCTTAGTTACTTGGCTAACGATTTAGTTACTTAGGATAACTAACCACCTTCTTCATTATGCTAGAACATTATTTAACTAAAGCTTTAATGAATAGCTAACTAGGTTTGTTCCATTTAGTTACTACTTAAACACTTTGGATTAACTTAGTTAGGTTTAAGCTAACTTAGTTAGGTTTTTCTAGTTACTTACTAACTAGTTCAACCATTTTTGTGGACTACCTTCCTATTGGCTTAGAAATTCAAGCCATTTTCGTTGATTGATTCTCATTGGCTTAGAAATAATTCAAGCCAGAAACATTGACTGATTTCTATTGGTTCACCGAATTGTAAGTCACAAAGACTTTTCCGGTTCCTATTGTCCATTGGGCAGAAGCTACTGCTCTTAAGTCAGTAGGTATTGTCCATCGGATAATAAAATAATATTATAATATAAAATATTTTTATTTTATAGATAAATTCCAAAAATTAAAAGATTGATACACGTATCACTCGGAATTGGATTTAGTAAGATCCCCTAGCTCTGAATAATCAGATAAAGATTTTTCCCGATCCGAAAATTATTATTTTCTTGACTCGGAGTAAATCATACACAACGATCAAATACAAACACGAAACAGTCAAAATAATTTTACAGCACTCAGAAATCGTAAAATAGTACATTTTGGACAAAATAATTTCACTCTCTTGGATCATCATACAGGACACATGTAGGGATTTCCTATTAAGTGCATCAGCCACTACATTAGCTTTACCTGGATGATACTTTAACTCAAAATTGTAGTCTTTCAAAAACTTCATCCATCTATGTTGTCTCATGTTTAGCTCCTTTTGATCAAAATAAATACTTCAAACTTTTATGATCACTAAACAGCTCAAATTGAACTCCATACAAGTAATGTCTCCAAGTTCTCAAGGCAAACATTACTGTAGTAACTCCAGATCAAGAGTAAGGTAGTTCTCCTCATGAGGTTTCAACTGCCTTGATGCATAGGCAATAACTCTCCTATGTTGCATCAAAACACAACTCAAACCCATCTTTGAAGCATCACAGTTCACCTCAAAGTTCTCCAAAGGATTCGAAATTACCAACGCCAGTGTAGCAGTCAACCTCACCTTTAGCTCTTGGAAACTATCCTCACAGTCCTGAATCCAATCAAAAGAACTACCTTTCCTAGTTAATCTAGTCAAGGGTAGTACAAACTGATAAAAACCCTTTATGAATCTTCTGTAGTACCCCGCTAGGCCTATGAAGCTTCTAATCTCTGTCACAGTGATGGGTCTCTCCCACTGCAATACTACATCAATCTTGCTTGGGTCCATAGATTCCCTCCCTGAGATATCACATGTCCCAAAAACTAAACTTATGAAAGCCAGAACTCATACTTCGATAGTTTGGCAAACAACTTATTCTCCTAAGCGTTTCCAACACTATCCTCAAATGTTGCTCATGCTCCTCCATTGTTTTAGAACAGATTAAGATATCATCTATAAGCACCATAACAAACTGATCCAGGTAGGGTCTAAAGATCCTGTTCATGTAATCCATGAACACTGCTAGTGCATTTGTCAACCCAAAAGACATTACGAGGTACTCATAATGCCCATACCTAGTTCTAAAAATAGTCTTAGGGATATCCTCTTCCCTAACTCTTATCTGATGATAACCAGACCTAAGATCAATTTTTGAGAAAACCGCAGCTCCTCTCAGTTGATCAATTAGATCGTCTATCCTAGTGATGAGGACTTCATGGGAGGAGCCCAAGTCCAGGCCTAAGTGCAGAAAGAAGTCCAAGATCCAATACAAGGTCTAGGAGGGCCTATGACAAGAGCAAGAGCTAAAAGGGCCCAAGAAGAACTTAAAAAGATGGTGAACAAATTATTAGAGGCCCAACATCAGATTGAAACCCAACATGTGGAGCCTAGGGTTTTCACATGCATAGCCCACTTGGAATGAAAGGAGAAGAGCTTCTATTTGGTGTATGGCTGTGTTAATATATATATATATATTTGTCCATAGCAAGATTAGAACCCAGGCACTTGAAGCTAAATATGTCTCCTTAACCACTGGAACATATCAATGATGCTTATGCTAAGAGGTCTTGTGTTTATTTTTGTTAAGTCCTAAATGGGCAAACCTCTAAACTGAATTGTACTAAAACTTTTGGAGATCATAGAGGGGGACACATTTTTTTGGGAATATACAAAAACTGAGAGTTTTGCTCTGCTAGGGTTCTTCCTTGCATCATTTGATCTTATCAAGAATTAACCAATTCTTGTGGCGATCCTCCTTGGCTTATCAAACTAGGTTTGTGGCGCCATTCTTTTCTTATTTCTTTTCATCAATTTCGTATCTAGTTCTTCTTTCCAATTTTGCAATTTTCTTAATTTTTCGTCTCAAAATTCTCGCACTCATATCTCAAGTTATACGTACTCTTTTTTGGTGATTCTTGAGTCTAAATTGTGATTCAGAAAGAGATCTTTCACCTCGTTTTAGAATCACGCAATTCCAATGTCTATAGCATGAGATATGGATGCTTCCTAAAAAATAGACTGAATCAATTCTTTTCTTTCTTTATTCTTCCTTTCAATTTCTTCTTCCAAATTCTATTTGTTCTAGTCCTAATTAGGTCCAAATTCAAGAGGCTTAAGGTGAACCTCATCATTTGGTATCAAAGCTAGTCATTAGGGCTAGTGTTTGGGTGTGAATTGGAGTCAAAAGAGGGCTGTTTGGGCTTATCGATCATATCTCGTGTTTTACATATCCAATTTCGATGATTCTTGAGTGCAAATTGTGTCCCAGAACGTGAACTTTCTCCTCGTTTTGGAATCACTCAAATCGGAGTTCTGTAGCGCGAGATATAGTGGCTGATTGGAGGTGCCGAATTAGGGTTTGGAGGATCAATTTTGGTTGCTGCAAAAGCTGCCTATTTGTTAAAGTGAACATCTATTTTCTAATTGAGAAGTGGTTCTTGAAATAGATTGGTTGATTCAGGTAAGAACTTTAAGCAAGAGAAAGAGTGGGAAAAGGCAAGAGAGATACTTTAGCTTAAAAGCCAAATTTCTGTGAAACACTTTGAGTGAAATAGTTTTGGAGAGGACTTCTTTACCTCAAATCTATCGATGGCTGAAAGAGAGGGACCCCCATCCCCTACTAGGGAGCATAGGTTGTTGTTAGATGCCTTAACTCAAAGGATGAATGAGGTGTTGAGGGAGCATACGGAGGGAATTTATGAGAGGCTTAAAACTTTAGAAAACCAAAACCAGAATGGGGAGAATGACCAACATAGAGATAGGAGGAGACATGAGAGGCATGAAAGGAAAGAACATGAGGGAGAACAAAGGAGAAACCGAGAGGAGGTTGTGAAAGTTACCATACCACCATTTAAAGGAAAAAGTGAACCTGAAGCCCATATTGAGTGGGAGATGAAGGTAGAACAAATTTTCTCATGCCACAACCTAAATGAGGAGAGGAAGGTCAAGCTAGCTACCTTGGAATTCACTGACTATGCCTTAGTTTGGTGGGATCAATTCCAAGAGGAGGAGGTATGGAGAGTGTAACACCCTAACTTTAGGATAAATGATCGTTGTGTCCCGAATTGTATTGTTTGTTGTTTTTCTGTATGATACAGAGTTTTATTTTACTGTCTATGATTTTATTTGAACTTTTTGTGTGATTTGCTCCGGGACAGGAAAATAATAATTTCTGGACCAGGAAAATCTTATTTTAATTATTCGGAGTTGGGGGATCTTACTAAACGCAATTCTGAATGATATTGTTATTCATCTTTTAATTTTTAGGATTTAACTATGAAATAAAATAATTTTATATTATTATAATATTATTTTATTAGTCAGTATAAATAAGTGACAGTGGACCCGAAAAATGTCTGTGGGACCCACTTTTGGATTATAGGACCCACAAATGCCTTGCGGGACCCATGTTTACAAAAACTAGTCAACGATTTTGGCTAGAGAAATTTCTAAACCAATAGGAAAAGAGTCAACAAAAGTGGTTAGACTAATTAGTTTAGAACTAGATGACCTAATCAAGTTAGATTAGAACTTAACTAAGTTAGTATAAAAACTTGTTAAGTAACTAGATTGTTTCACTTAAGTGTAACTAGATGGTTAAGGAGAAGAAAACTTGGTTACCTTTCTCCTTAGGGAATTCGGCCAAGCCAAGGTAAAGCAAGCCAAGAACTTTCAAGAACAACCTTAGTCATTGCATGACTAGGTTTGCATCCACCAATGAGAGATAAGCTTGGAGGCCAAGTGTTTATCCTAGCCATTGATCATTTCTAAGGCTTGGATGAAGCCACCAAAGTGGACACCTCTCTTGGGTGACTCCACGGCTACAACAAGGAGAGAAGGGTTGATTATGTTAAGTTTTCTATCATCTTTCTCTCTTGCAAAAACAAAATTCCATTGAAGCTTCCTTTGAGAGCCATTCGGCCACACCACCTATTTCATCAACCATTCACCTAAATTTCTATCTACCTTACTTTTCTAAACCTAAATAACATTCAAAGACTATCTCTAGTTAGAGATTTCTTCAAAAAAATTCATCTTGAGCTTGGAAAACAACTTTGAAGAATTCTCCTTAAAGGTGAAATTTCTTGTTTTTCATTTCTAATCTCATTTCTAAGGTTCTAAGCCATGATTGATCCATGGTTTATGTTATTCTTCTATGGTAGTAACTTGTAGAATTTATTTAAGCTTGATAGGTAAATTGGAGAGTGAACCCGAAATCACTAGGAAGGAGATGAGAAGAGTTTGTCTTCATTTAAGGTAAGAGGAAGACTTGAATCTTATCATCCTTGGGTGGTGATAAGAAAATGGATTTGTTTGTGATTGTAGAATCCATAAGGATTCATTTGTGTGTTTGTTGTAATAGCTTTCTTGATTGTGATTTGTATTGATATGCATGTCTACAAGCTTTGAATATATTGTATGTGTTAGAAATGCATGAATAATTAGTAGGATGTGAATAAAATGCAAGGTTTGTATGAGTGTTCCAAAGAACACAAATACAAGGCTCACAGCCTCAACACAAAATGGGAACCAAAATGTTCTCAACAATTTCTAAAAGAGTGATTTAATTGATTTAGGTAAATTGACAAAGTACAAATTGATTTAGAGTAAGAAAAAAGAATCTATGGATCAAATGGTAAGTTTATGGATTTCGGCCAACATGCCAAAGTCAAGTGTTCTTGGTTTCTAAAATTATTTTCAATCAAGGTAAAGTAATAATACCCAAAAGGAATTTTATTACAATGAGTTTTGAAGAATAAAAATAATTAGATTAAGTTTAAGAAGCTAAAACTAAGGATTTTACTGTTTAGGAGAAAATACAGTAACTTTTGTAAAATTTCTAACGTAGAGCTCATTTTATGTTTTGAAGCACGTTGGTAGTTTTCAAAAGTGTAATTAAATGGTTATAATATAAACAAAAGAATTTTTAACAGAAAACCTAGAAAACCATTGTTATAGATTTTCTAAGCAAAATACTGTCAATTTTTGTTAAAAATGGACAAATAAGATAGAAAAGATATCTAATATATTGTATACTGTATGAAAAATATCTTTCGTAATTTAAACGTATTAAATATTATTTCTGTTTATTTAAATAGTGATTTTTAAGGAATTCGGACAAGAAAATGATTTAAAAATCTTACGCGTTTGAGAAAATGATTTAAAAATAGTACGCGCTTTCAAAAACAGTAAAATATATTTACGCAATTTAAAAACGTTTGTAAAAATGACAAAATTGTGAAAATGCGAAAAAATTTCTACGCAATTGATGAAAACAGTAAATTTTACTGTCGGGCCAAAGTGGTGGACCCGGACAGATTGTGAAACAGTACTGTCAAGTGAGACGTACTGTATATTAGAGTTTTGCCATAGAGGATATTTTCGTAAATATGGGTACTAATACCATTAAGGGTATTTTGGTAATTATTTTGTTCATACATTGAGTTGTGCCAATTTGGGGGATAATTGGTGATTTGATTGACGAGGCGAATTACACTGTGTTGTCAGTGTGATAAGCGTAGTGTGGTTCAACTTGTGTGAACTTAGAGACATTAGTGTGCGGATTATTCCATATGTGGACAGTTGGTCGCTCCTCTGGGCCGTGGTAACTAGTAACACACTAGTGGTCTCGACACGCACTATACTTAATCAAGATCTTGTAAGGACTATTTTAGTACAATGCCTGTAGTTACACGATCTTTGGACTGTGTACAACACCACAATGTTTTAGACAGTGGGCTATAGACACAACGTGAGACAGTGTAATAGTTGGTTGGGCAGCCTAAGGTACTAATAGAACTTGCAGGTCATTCTCTCTGATGTCTGTATTTTTGCTCCATGGAGCAGGATTGAGTCATATTGCATATGTATATGTGTTGTACATTATAACATTATTATCTATAATATTTTATCTATCTGTGACGTTATATGATGTTATTGCATTTAATTTCTATTATATTATATTATTATTTATGCTGTTAAGGTATGCTATATTGTATGGATTGTCATGTTTGTTTGTATTGGTGTTTTCTTATTTACCATGTTTTTGGTTATATAGATTGTCTTACCTCTTTATATGTACTATTTCTGTATTTTAAATTATGTTGTAAAAGAGTTTGAGGAAGAGGAACAACCTCTTGATTGTGTATACCCCGAGGACGAGGAACAGCAACAAGCCGAGGATCAGTTCGACGACCAAGAACCATCCGATCATCCATACCCATTGGACTGATTGTGTGAGTGTGACGCTGCCGGGATTCTTCGGTTTTGTGAAACTTGAGTTTCGCGGAGGCTCAGAAGCCTGGCGATTGCGGGAGGACAGAGATTCGGTGACTTATGTAGGGCGTCTGACTGTGACCATACGTACAGAGATTGATGGAGAGCCCATCTTTTCTACTACGTTGTATTTACATGTGGAGTTGCCGCTATCTCTTAGGCGTCATTGGGGTGGTATGTTTGATGCGCCTAGTGAGATTAGCAGTGTGTCGACTGCACGGACCCGTGTCCGTAGAGGGTCGAGGCATCCTGGATATCTATCTTCTGATGATCGTCCTGATAATGATCCATCAGAGGGGTAGAGATCTGTGATGTGTACTTGGGCGCGTCTGCATTTTGTATATATAGACTTCTTACTGCTTTGTTTACTGTTTTGTTTTAAATATTTGTAGTTGTAAATTATTTGTATAACCTATGTCAAAACCATATATATGTTATGGGTGATGATAGTTTACTTATTTTATGTTTCGTGTTATTTTATTTCGTAATATTCTGTTTAATAGGAAAAATTTTACAACCCGTATTACTATGTAACAAATGTTTTACAACTTGGGTAGAATTTTATTTATATTTATTTTGTTTTATTCATAAATGTAACATTCCCACAAGGGTGTTACATTAGTTGGTATCAGAGCCCAAGTTAGAGTTTTTTGGGGTTGTGGTTGGGTCTGTTTTTGCTTGTGTTGTGTGATTCTCTGTGATTTACTTCCGAAAGGATGTATCTAATTTTGTTTTGTTATGAATGAAGAAAGAAGATGTCTGGCAGAAGATCTGGTGGAAAAGGAGGACGTACGAAAGCAAATCGTGATGTGGACCCCATGATTGCAGTTACAGAGGCTATGCAGCGAATGGTTGAAGTAATTACTCAGCAAAATCAAAGAGCAGCTCAACAGCAAGATGCTACTGCTGATGCCCTAAATTTATCTAAGTTTAGGCGTAACAATCCGCCCCAGTTTAGAGGCGAGTTTGACCCTGAGAAGGCAAGTCTGTGGATACAAGACTTAGAGAGGATATTCGAAGGAATGGGATGTACTGATGAGAAGAAGGTGACGTATGCTACTTTCATGCTGAGAGGTGATGGTGAACATTGGTGGAGAGGAACCTGTCGATTATTGCAAGCTGAAGGAACATAAATTACTTGGGAGGTATTTTCTGAAGTATTTATGGATAAGTATTTTCCTGCCAGTGCTAGACATGCCAAGGAGATGGAATTTCTTGGTTTACGTCAAGGCAACATGACTATTAATGAGTACGCTTCTAAATTTGAGAGCTTGTCTCAGTTCTCGGATTATGCTCAAACTCGACATAATGATGTGTGGAGATGTCGGAAGTTTGAGGCAGGGTTGAGGATGGAGTTGAAACGAGGAGTACTACCCTTGAGAATGAATCAATTTCATGCTTTGGTGGATACTTGTGTAAGACTTGAGGAGTTGGAGCCATCACGGGATCCAAGAAACCGTAATTTTGGACCAACGAGGTTTCAGAGGGGTGGTAGCAGTAACAACAGTCAATTTCAGCGCAAGCCGTATTCTAGACTACCGGGGAATCAATCTCAACGACCACCTGTTGGGGGAAGTGCAAGTGGTAATAGAACTGGTCAAAAAGTGGCGTTCACGCCGACGTGCTTCAAGTGTGGGAAAAGCGGCCATATCTCTACAGATTGGTCAATCAAGGGGACAATCTGTTTTAGTTGCAGACAACTTTGACATGTATCTAGAGATTGTACTCAGCCGGAGAGAAAGCCTGCTGTGAGAAGTGTTCGTGCTAATCAGCCAAGGTCAGGAGGGCGAGTATATACCATGACTAGAACTGAGTTTTCACAATCTGAGGATCTTATTCAGGGGGAAGGTGTCATTGAAGGTAATCTTCTGACTGTGTTATATAATTCAGGTGCAACACATTCATTTATTGCATATGATTGTGTGGAAAGATTGAAACTGCCTATGACTTCTCTGAGTTTTCAACTGGTTGTTTCTACACCAACTACTAAACCTGTAGTTACATCTAAGATACGTTTGAACTGTCCTGTTGTTATAAAGGATCGTATGTTTTCAGTCAATTTGATTTGTTTGCCTCTTGTGGAGATAGATGTAATATTAGGAATGGACTGGTTATCTACTAACCATATCCTTATAAACCGTGCAAGTAAAACCATAGTCTTTCCTAAGGAAGAAAGTTCCGAATTTTTGACTGCTGTTAAAATCAATTCATTGCTGAGAGATGGAGCACAGGGATATATGTTATTATCTTCTCTAGAAGTGAAGAGTGAGAAGGATGTGAATGTTATTCCTGTTATCAATGAATTTCCAGAAGCTTTTCCTGACGATGTACCTGGTTTGCCACCTGAGAGGGAAATCGAGTTTTCTATCGATTTGGTACCAGGAGCAGGTCCAATATCGATTGCACCATATCGGATGTCGGCAGCGGAGTTGGTGGAATTGAAAAAGCAATTGGAGGAACTGTTGGAGAAGCAGTTTGTTCGACCTAGTGTTTCACCGTGGGGAGCACCAGTGCTTTTGGTCAAGAAGAAGGACGAAACCTCTCAACTTTGTGTAGATTATCGCCAGCTGAACAAGGTGACTATAAAAAATAAATATCCACTTCCGAGAATTGACGATTTGATGGATTAGTTGAAGGGAACAGTAATATTCTCTAAAATAGATCTGAGATCAGGTTATCATCAGATTCGTGTTAAGGTTGATGATGTGCCAAAAACAGCTTTTCGAACTCGTTATGGACACTATGAGTATCAGGTGATGCCTTTTGGAGTGGCACATGCTCCTACGATATTCATGGACTATATGAATAGGATTTTTCGTCCGTATTTAGATAGATTTGTCGTTATCTTTATCGATGACATTCTGATCTATTCTCGATCTAAGGAAGAGCATGCTGAACATCTCGGTATAGTTCTTCAAATTTTGAAGGAAAAGAAGCTATACGCAAAATTTGCGAAGTGTGAATTTTGGCTGGAGGAAGTTTAGTTTTTAGGTCATGTGATTTCTAAGGAAGGTATAGCGGTAGATCCATCAAAGGTGGAGACTATTTTGCAATGGGAAAGGCCTAAGACTGTAACGGAAGTCTGGAGTTTTGTGAGAATGGCTGGATATTACCGGAGGTTTATAGAAGATTTTTCTAAGATAGCTGGACCACTTACACAGCTCACGAGGAAAAGTCAAGCTTTTGAGTGGACGGAGGAACGTGAAGCGAGTTTTCAAGAGTTGAAAAAGAGGCTGACAACTGCACCAGTGTTAATTTTGCCGGATCCTAACAGATCTTTTGAGGTGTATTGTGATGGTTCTTACCAGGGGTTAGGATGCATATTGATGCAAAATCGAAATGTGGTGGCTTATGCTTCTAGGAAGTTGAAGGTTCATGAAAGGAATTATCCAACCCATGACTTGGAATTAGCTGCAGTGGTTTTTGCATTGAAGGTGTCGAGGCATTTTTTGTATGGAGCTATGTTCAATGTCTTTAGCGATCACAAGAGTTTGAAGTACTTGTTTGATAAAAAAGAATTGAATATGAGGCAGAGGCGATGGTTGAAATTTTTGAAAGATTATGATTTTCAACTCCAATACCATCAAGGAAAAGCAAATGTGGTAGTTGATGCTCTGAATAGAAAAGTGATCAGTGTTTCGGCAATGATGATAAAGGAGGATGGATTACTCAACAATTCTAGAAATCTATGGGTGTCAGTGGAATTAGTGCCTGGAAAAATTCGCCTAGGTAAGGTTGTGATCTTGAATGAATTACTTGATATAATTCGGGATAAATAGGAGGAGGATGCGTTATTGCAAAACGAAAGGGAATTGTTGAAGCAAGGTCATAAGGCAACGGTAGAGGAAGGATATGATGGAATCTTGAAATTGAAGGGAAGAATTTGTATACCTGATGACCCTGAGCTTACAAAGGCAATTTTGGAGGAAGCCCATACTAGTGATTTGAGTATGCATCCGGGGATGACCAAGATGTACCAAGACTTGAAAAGGTTGTTTTGGTGGCCAAGGATGAAAAGAGATGTAGCGGAACGTATGGCATCTTGTCTGGTTTGTCAGAAAGCAAAAGTGGAACATCAAAGGCCAGCCGGTATGTTACAACCGTTAGCTATTCCAGAGTGGAAGTGGTATAGTATTTCAATGGTTTTTGTTACCGGATTGCCAAGGACGAGGAAAGGTCATGATTCGATATGGGTTATAGTTGATAGGCTTACGAAGTCAGCACACTTCTTGCCGATCAATATTAAGTATTCGTTGGAAAGATTAACCCAGATGTATATCAGTGAGATTGTTAGGTTACATGGTGTACCTACATGCATAGTTTCTGACAGAGATCCGAGGTTTACGTCAAGGTTCTGGCGAAGTTTACAAGAAGCCATGGGAACTAAATTGCGATTGAGTTCTGCTTATCATCCGCAGACTGAAGGAGAGAACTATACAGTCTTTGGAAAATTTGTTACGTGCTTGTGTGATAGAACAACAAGGAAGTTGGGATGAATTTTTATCTTTGATAGAATTCACCTACAATAATAGTTTTCACTCTAGTATAGGGATGGCACCCTATGAAGCGCTATATAGACGACGATGCCGAACGCCTTTATGTTGGTATCAAGATGGGGAGAGTATGACTATTGGACTGGATCTTGTACAACAGACTACAGAAAAGGTAAAGATGATTCAAGAGAAAATAAGGACTACCTAGAGTCGGCAAAAGAGTTATGCGGATAAGCAAAGGCGACCTTTAGAATTTGAGGAGGGTGAGCATGTATTTTTGCGAGTAACTCCTATGACAGGTGTCGGAAGGGTTATCAAATCCAAAAAACTTGCTCCTAAGTTTATTGAGCCTTATCAGATTCTTCGACGGATAGGTCCTATAGCCTATCAGATTGCTTTGCCGCCTTTTCTATCCAATCTGCATGATGTATTTCATGTATCTCAGTTAAGAAAGTATATTCCTGATCCGACGCATGTTATACAACCCGACGAAGTGTAACTAAAGGATAACTTAACGTATGAGACACTTCCTGTTAGGATTGCAGACAGAAAAATAAAGCAGCTTTGAGGGAAAATGATCGAGCTAGTGAAGGTCATATGGAATGACATGACAGGTGATGCTACCTGGGAGCTGGAAGAGAAAATGAGGAGCGATATCCTCAGTTGTTTTAATGTACAACAAATTTCGGGGACGAAATTTCTGTTTGTAGGGGAGAGTTGTAACACCCCAACTTTAGGATAAATGATCGTTGTGTCCCGAATTGTACTATTTGTTGTTTTTCTGTATGATACAGAGTTTTATTTTACTGTCTGTGATTTTATTTGAACTTTTTGTGTGATTTGCTCCGGGACAAGAAAATAATAATTTCTGGACCGAAAAAATCTTATTTTAATTATTTGGAGCTGGGGGATCTTACTAAACCCAATTCTGAATGATACTGTTATTAATCTTTTAATTTTTAGGATTTAATTGTAAAATAAAATAATTTTATATTATTACAATATTATTTTATTAGTTAGTATAAATAAGTGACAGTGGACCCGACAAATGTCTGTGGGACCCACTTTTGGATTATAGGACTCACAAATGCCTTGCGGGACCCATGTTTAGGAAAACTAGTCAACGATTTTGGCTAGAGAAATTTCTAAACTAATAGGAAAAGAGTCAACAA
The DNA here is from genome assembly GCA_029884605.1 of Ormosia emarginata. Classification (NCBI taxonomy): domain Eukaryota; kingdom Viridiplantae; phylum Streptophyta; class Magnoliopsida; order Fabales; family Fabaceae; genus Ormosia; species Ormosia emarginata. Next base: position 4,081,612 of record JAQQTP010000023.1, read on the forward strand.
AAGTGGTTAGACTAATTAGTTTAGAACTAGATGACCTAATCAAGCTAGATTAGAACTTAACTGAGTTAGTATAAAAACTTGTTAAGTAACTAGATTGTTTCACTTAAGTGTAACTAGATGGTTAAGGAGAAGAAAACTTAGTTACCTTTCTCCTTAGGGAATTAAGGTAAAGCAAGCCAAGAACTTTCAAGAACAAGCTTAGTCATTGCATGACTAGGTTTGCATCCACCAATGAGAGCTAAGCTTGGAGGCCAAGTGTTTATCCTAGCCATTGATCATTTCTAAGGCTTGGATGAAGCCACCAAAGTGGACACCTCTCTTGGGTGACTCCACGGCTACAACAAGGAGAGAAGGGTTGATTTTGTTAAGTTTTCTATCATCTTTCTCTCTTGCAAAAACAAAATTCCATTGAAGCTTCCTTTGAGAGCCATTCGGCCACACCACCTATTTCATCAACCATTCACCTAAATTTCTATCTACCTTACTTTTCTAAACCTAAATACCATTCTAAGACTATCTCTAGTTAGAGATTTCTTCAAAAAAAATCATCTTGAGCTTGGAAAACAACTTTGAAGATTTCTCCTTAAAGGTGAAATTTCTTATTTTTCATTTCTAATCTCATTTCTAAGGTTCTAAGCCATGATTGATCCATGGTTTATGTTATTCTTCTATGGTAGTAACTTGTAGAATTTATTTAAGCTTGATAGGTAAATTGGAGAGTGAACCCGAAATCACTTGGAAGGAGAGGAGAAGAGTTTGTCTTCATTTAAGGTAAGAGGAAGACTTGAATCTTATCATCCTTGGGTGGTGATAAGAAAATGGATTTGTTTGTGATTGTAGAATCCATAAGGATTCATTTGTGCGTTTGTTGTAATAGCTTTCTTGATTATGATTTGTATTGATATGCATGTGTGCAAGCTTTGAATATATTGTATATGTTAGAAATGCATGAATAATTAGTAGGATGTGAATAAAATGCAAGGTTTGTATGAGTGTTCCAAAGAACACAAATACAAGGCTCACGGCCTCAACACAAAATGGGAACCAAAATGTTCTCAACAATTTCTAAAAGAGTGATTTAATTGATTTAGGTAAATTGACAAAGTACAAATTGATTTAGAGTAAGAAAAATGAATCTATGGATCAAATGGTAAGTTTATGGATTTCGGCCAACATGCAAAAGTCAAGTGTTCTTGGTTTCTAAAATTATTTTCAATCAAGGTAAAGTAATAATACCCAAAAGGAATTTTATTACAATGAGTTTTGAAGAATAAAAATAATTAGATTAAGTTTAAGAAGCTAAAACTAAGGATTTTACTGTTTAGGAGAAAATACAGTAACTTTTGTAAAATTTCTAACGTAGAGCTCATTTTATGTTTTGAAGCAGGTTGGTAGTTTTCAAAAGTGTAATTAAATGGTTATAATATAAACAAAAGAATTTTTAACAGAAAACCTAGAAAACCATTGTTATAGATTTTCTAAGCAAAATACTGTCAATTTTTGTTAAAAATGGACAAATAAGATAGAAAAGATATATAATATATTGTATACGGCATGAAAAATATCTTACGTAATTTAAACGTATTAAATATTATTTCTGTTTATTTAAATAGTGATTTTTAAGGAATTCGGACAAGAAAATGATTTAAAAATCTTACGCGATTGAGAAAATGATTTAAAAATAGTATGCGATTTCAAAAACAGTAAAATATATTTACGCAATTTAAAAACGTTTGTAAAAATGACAAAATTGTGAAAATGCGATAAAATTTCTACGCGATTGATGAAAACAGTAAGTTTTACTGTCGGGCCAAAGTGGTGGACCTGGACAGATTGTGAAACAGTACTGTCAAGTGGGACGTACTGTATATTAGAGTTTTGCCATAGAGGATATTTTCGTAAATATGGGTACTAATACCATTAAGGGTATTTTGGTAATTATTTTGTTCATACATTGAGTTGTGCCAATTTGGGAGATAATTGGTGATTTGATTGACGAGACGAATTACACTGTGTTGTCAGTGTGATAAGCGTAGTGTGGTTCAACTTGTGTGAACTTAGAGACATTAGTGTGCGGATTATTCCATATATGGACAGTTGGTCGCTCCTCTGGGCCGTGGTAACTAGTAACACACTAGTGGTCTCGACACGCACTATACTTAATCGAGATCTTGTAAGGACTGTTTTAGTACAATGCCTGTAGTTACACGATGTTTGGACTGTGTACTACACCACCATGTTTTGGACAGCGGGCTATAGACACAACGTGAGACAGTGTAATAGTTGGTTGGGCAGCCTAAGGTACTAATAGAACTTGCAGGCCATTCTCTTTGATGTCTGTATTTTAGCTCCATGGAGCAGGATTGAGTCATATTGCATATGTATATGTGTTGTACATTATAACATTATTATCTGTAATATTTTATCTATCTGTGACGTTATATGATGTTATTGCATTTAATTTCTGTTATATTATATTATTATTTATGCTGTTAAGGTATGCTATATTGTATGGATTGTCATGTTTGTTTGTATTGGTGTTTTCTTATTTACCATGTTTTTGGTTATATAGATTGTCTTACCTCTTTATATGTACTATTTCTGTATTTTAAATTATGTTGTAAGAGAGTTTGAGGAAGAGGAACAACCTCTTGATTATGTATACCCCGAGGACGAGGAACAGCAACAAGCCGAGGATCAGTTCGATGACCAAGAACCATCCGATCATCCATACCCATTGGACTGATTGTGTGAGTATGACGCTGCCGGGATTCTTCGGTTTTGTGAAACTTGAGTTTCACGGAGGCTCAGAAGCTTGGCGACTGCGGGAGGACAAAGATTCGGTGACTTATGTAGGGCGTTTGACTGTGACCATACGTACAGAGATTGATGGAGAGCTCATCTTTTCTACTACGTTGTATTTACATGTGGAGTTGCCGCTATCTCTTAGGCGTCATTGGGGTGGTATGTTTGATGCGCCTAGTGAGATTAGCAGTGTGTCGACTGCACGGACCCGTGTCCGTAGAGGGTCGAGGCATCCTGGATATCTATCTTCTGATGATCGTCCTGATAATGATCCATCGAAGGGGTAGAGATCTGTGATGTGTACTTGGGTGCGTCTGCGTTTTGTATATATAGACATCTTACTGCTTTGTTTACTGTTTTGTTTTAAATATTTGTAGTTGTAAATTATTTGTATAACCTATTTCAAAACCATATGTATGTTATGGGTGATGATAGTTTACTTATTTTATGTTTCGTGTTATTTTATTTCGTAATATTCTGTTTAACAGGAAAAATTTTACAACCCGTATTACTATGTAACAAATGTTTTACAACTTGGGTAGAATTTTATTTATATTTATTTTGTTTTATTCATAAATGTAACATCCCCACAAGGGTGTTACATTAGTTGCTATCAGAGCCCAAGTTAGAGTCTTTTAGGGTTGTGGTTGGGTCTGTTTTTGCTTGTGTTGTGTGATTCTCTGTGATTTACTTCCGAAAGGATGTATCTAATTTTGTTTTGTTATGAATGAAGAAAGAAGATGTCTGGCAGAAGATCTGGTGGAAGAGGAGGACGTACGAATGCAAATCGTGATGTGGACCCCATGATTGCAGCTATGGAGGCTATGCAGCGAATGGCTGAAGTAATTACTCAGCAAAATCAAAGAGCAGCTCAACAACAAGATGCTACTGCTGATGCCCTAAATTTATCTGAGTTTAGGCGTAACAATCTGCCCCAGTTTAGAGGCGAGTTTGACCCTGAGAAGGCAAGTTTGTGGATACAAGACTTAGAGAGGATATTCGAAGGAATGGGATGTACTGATGAGAAGAAGGTGACGTATGCTACTTTCATGCTGAGAGGTGATGGTGAACATTGGTGGAGAGGAACCTGTCGATTATTGCAAGCTGAAGGAACAAAAATTACTTGGGAGGTATTTTCTGAAGTATTTATGGATAAGTATTTTCCTGCCAGTGCTAGACATGCCAAGGAGATGGAATTTCTTGGTTTACGTCAAGGCAACATGACTGTTAATGAGTACGCTTCAAAATTTGAGAGCTTGTCTCAGTTCTCGGATTATGCTCAAACTCGACATAATGATGTGTGGATATGTCGGAAGTTTGAGGCAGGGTTGAGGGTGGAGTTGAAACGAGGAGTACTACCCTTGAGAATGAATCAATTTCATGCTTTGGTGGATACTTGTGTAAGACTTGAGGAGTTGGAGCCGTCACGGGATCCAAGAAACCGTAATTTTTGACCAACGAGGTTTTAGAGGGGTGGTAGCAGTAACAACAGTCGATTTCAGCGCAAGCCGTATTCTAGACTACCGGGGAATCAATCTCAACGACCACCTGTTGGGGGAAGTGCAAGTGGTAATAGAACTGGTCAAAAAGTGGCGTTCACGCCGACGTGCTTCAAGTGTGGGAAAAGCGGCCATATCTCTACAGATTGGTCAATCAAGGGGACAATCTATTTTAGTTGCAGACAACTTGGACATGTATCTAGAGATTGTACTCAGCCGGAAAGAAAGCCTGCTGTGAGAAGTGTTCGTGCTAATCAGCCAAGGTCAGGAGGGCGAGTATATACCATGACTGGAACTGAGGTTTCACAATCTGAGGATCTTATTCAGAGGGAATGTGTCATTGAAGGTAATCTTCTGACTGTGTTATATGATTCAGGTGCAACACATTCATTTATTGCATATGATTGTGTGGAAAGATTGAAACTGCCTATGACTTCTCTGAGTTTTCAACTGGTTGTTTCTACACCAACTACTAAACCTGTAGTTACATCTAAGATATGTTTGAACTGTCCTGTTGTTATAAAGGATCGTATGTTTTGGGTCAATTTGATTTGTTTGCCTCTTGTGGAGATAGATGTAATATTAGGAATGGACTGGTTATCTACTAACCATAACCTTATAGACTGTGCAAGTAAAACCATAGTCTTTCCTAAGGAAGAAAGTTCTGGATTTTTGACTGCTGTTAAAGTCAATTCATTGCTAAGAGATGGAGCACAGGGATATATGTTATTATCTTCTCTAGAAGTGAAGAGTGAGAAGGATGTGAATGTTGTTCCTGTTGTCAATGAATTTCCAGAAGCTTTTCCTAACGATGTACCTTGTTTGCCACCTGAGAGGGAAATCGAGTTTTCTATCGATTTAGTACCAGGAGCAGGTCCTATATCGATTGCACCATATCGGATGTCGGCAGCGGAGTTGGTGGAATTGAAAAAGCAATTGGAGGAACTGTTGGAGAAGCAGTTTATGCGACCTAGTGTTTCACCGTGGGGAGCACCAGTGCTTTTGGTCAAGAAGAAGGACGGAACTTCTCAACTTTGTGTAGATTATCGCCAGCTGAACAAGGTGACTATAAAGAATAAATATCCACTTCCGAGAATTGACGATTTGATGGATTAGTTGAAGGGAACAATAATTTTCTCTAAAATAGATCTGAGATCAGGTTATCATCAGATTCGTGTTAAGGTTGATGATGTGCCAAAAACAGCTTTTCGGACTCATTATGGACACTATGAGTATCAGGTGATGCCTTTTGGAGTTACAAATGCTCCTACGATATTCATGGACTATATGAATAGGATTTTTTGTCCGTATTTAGACAGATTTGTCGTTGTCTTTATCGATGACATTCTGATCTATTCTCGATCTAAGGAAGAGCATGCTGAACATCTTGGTATAGTTCTTCAAATTTTGAAGGAAAAGAAGCTATACGCAAAATTAGCGAAGTGTGAATTTTGGCTGGAGGAAGTTTAGTTTTTAGGTCATGTGATTTCTAAGGAAGGTATTGCGGTAGATCGATCGAAGGTGGAGACTATTTTGCAATGGGAAAGGCCTAAGACTGTAACGGAAGTCTGGAGTTTTGTTAGAATGGCTGGATATTACCGGAGGTTTATAGAAGGTTTTTCTAAGATAGCTGGACCACTTACACAGCTCACGAGGAAAAGTCAAGCTTTTGAGTGGACGGAGGAACGTGAAGCGAGTTTTCAAGAGTTAAAAAAGAGGCTGACAACTGCACCAGTGTTAATTTTACTGGATCCTAACAGATCTTTTGAGGTGTATTGTGATGCTTCTTACCAGGGGTTAGGATGCATATTGATGCAAAATCAGAATGTGGTGGTTTATGCTTCTAGGAAGTTGAAGGTTCATGAAAGGAATTATCCAACCCATGACTTGGAATTAGCTGCAGTGGTTTTCGCATTGAAGGTGTCGAGGCATTTTTTGTATGGAGCTATGTTCAATGTCTTTAGCGATCACAAGAGTTTGAAGTACTTGTTTGATAAAAAAGAATTGAATATGAGGGAGAGGCGATGGTTGGAATTTTTGAAAGATTATGATTTTCAACTCCAATACCATCCAGGAAAAGCAAATGTGGTAGCTGATGCTCTGAGTAGAAAAGTGATCAGTGTTTCGGCAATGATGATAAAGGAGGAGGGATTACTCAACAAGTTTAGAAATCTATGGGTGTCAGTGGAATTGGTGCCTGGAAAAATTCGCCTAGGTAAGGTTGTGATCTTGAATGAATTACTTGATATAATTCGGGATAAACAGGAGGAGGATGCGTTTTTGCAAAATGAAAGGGAATTGTTGAATCAAGGTCATAAGGCAACGGTAGAGGAAGGATCTGATGGAATCTTGAAATTGAAGGGAAGAATTTGTATACCTGATGACCCTGAGCTTAAAAAGGCAATTTTGGAGGAAGCCCATACTAGTGATTTGAGTACGCATTCGGGGATGACCAAGATGTACCAAGACTTGAAAAGGTTGTTTTGGTGGCCAAGGATGAAAAGAGATGTAGCGGAACGTGTGGCATATTGTCTGGTTTGTCAGAAGGCAAAAATGGAACATCAAAGGCTAGCTGGTATGTTACAACCGTTAGCTATTCCAGAGTGGAAGTGGGATAGTATTTCAATGGATTTTGTTACCGGATTGCCAAGGACGAGGAAAGGTCATGATTCGATATGGGTTATAGTTGATAGGCTTACGAAGTCAGCATACTTCTTGCTGATCAATATTAAGTATTCGTTAGAAAGATTAACCCAGATGTATATCAGTGAGATTGTTAGGTTACATGGTGTACCTACATGCATAGTTTCTGACAGAGATCCGAGGTTTAGGTCAAGGTTCTGGCGAAGTTTACAAGTAGCCATGGGAACTAAATTGCGATTGAGTTCTGCTTATCATCCGCAGACTGAAGGAGAGAACTATACAGTCTTTGGAAGATTTGTTACGTGCTTGTGTGATAGAACAACGAGGAAGTTGGGATGAATTTTTATCTTTGATAGAATTCACCTACAACAATAGTTTTCACTCTAGTATAGGGATGGCACCCTATGAAGCGCTATATAGACGACGATGTCGAACGCCTTTATGTTGGTATCAAGATGGGGAGAGTAGGACTATTGGACTGGATCTTGTACAACAGACTACAGAAAAGGTAAAGATGATTCAGGAGAAAATGAGGACTACTTAGAGTCGGCAAAAGAGTTATGCGGATAAGCAAAGGCGACCTTTAGAATTTGAGGAGGGTGAGCATGTATTTTTGCGAGTAACTCCTACGACTGGTGTCGGAAGGGTTATCAAATCCAAAAAACTTGCTCCTAAGTTTATTTAGCCTTATCAGATTCTTCGATGGATAGGTCCTGTAGCCTATCGGATTGCTTTGCCACCTTTTCTATCCAATCTGCATGATGTATTTCATGTATCTCAGTTAAGAAAGTATATTCCTGATCCGACGCATGTTATACAACCCAACGAAGTGTAACTAAAGGATAACTTAACGTATGAGACACTTCCTGTTAGGATTGCAGACAGAAAAATAAAGGAATTTCGAGGGAAAATGATCGAGCTAGTGAAGGTCATATGGAATGACATGACAGGTGATGCTACCTGGGAGCTGGAAGAGAAAATGAGGGAGCGATATCCTCAGTTGTTTTAATGTACAACAAATTTCGGGGACGAAATTTCTGTTTGTAGGGGAGAGTTGTAACACCCCAACTTTAGGATAAATGATCGTTGTGTCCCGAATTGTACTGTTTGTTGTTTTTCTGTATGATACAGAGTTTTATTTTACTATCTGTGATTTTATTTGAACTTTTTGTGTGATTTGCTCCGGGATAAGAAAATAATAATTTCTGGACCGAAAAAATCTTATTTTAATTATTCGGAGCTGGGGGATCTTACTAAACCCAATTGTGAATGATACTATTATTAATCTTTTAATTTTTAGGATTTAATTGTGAAATAAAATAATTTTATATTATTATAATATTATTTTATTAGTTAGTATAAATAAGTGACAGTGGACCCGACAAATGTCTGTGGGACCTACTTTTGGATTGTAGGACCCACAAATGCCTTGCGGGACCCATGTTTAGGAAAACTAGTCAACGATTTTGGCTAGAGAAATTTCTAAACCAATAGGAAAAGAGTCAACAAAAGTGGTTAGACTAATTAGTTTAGAACTAGATGACCTAATCAAGTTAGATTAGAACTTAACTGAGTTAGTATAAAAACTTGTTAAGTAACTAGATTGTTTCACTTAAGTGTAACTAGATGGTTAAGGAGAAGAAAACTTAGTTACCTTTCTCCTTAGGGAATTCGGCCAAGCCAAGGTAAAGCAAGCCAAGAACTTTCAAGAACAACCTTAGTCATTGCATGACTAGGTTTGCATCCACCAATGAGAGCTAAGCTTGGAGGCCAAGTGTTTATCCTAGCCATTGATCATTTCTAAGGCTTGGATGAAGCCACCAAAGTGGACACCTCTCTAGGGTGACTCCACGGCTACAACAAGGAGAGAAGGGTTGATTTTGTTAAGTTTTCTATCTTCTTTCTCTCTTGCAAAAACAAAATTCCATTGAAGCTTCCTTTGAGAGCCATTCGGCCACACCACCTATTTCATCAACCATTCACCTAAAATTCTATCTACCTTACTTTTCTAAACCTAAATACCATTCTAAGACTATCTCTAGTTAGAGATTTCTTCAAAAAAATTCATCTTGAGCTTGGAAAACAACTTTGAAGATTTCTCCTTAAAGGTGAAATTTCTTGTTTTTCATTTCTAATCTCATTTCTAAGGTTCTAAGCCATGATTGATCCATGGTTTATGTTATTCTTCTATGGTAGTAACTTGTAGAATTTATTTAAGCTTGATAGGTAAATTGGAGAGTGAACCCGAAATCACTAGGAAGGAGATGAGAAGAGTTTGTCTTCATTTAAGGTAAGAGGAAGACTTGAATCTTATCATCCTTGGGTGGTGATAAGAAAATGGATTTGTTTGTGATTGTAGAATCCATAAGGATTCATTTGTGTGTTTGTTGTAATAGCTTTCTTGATTGTGATTTGTATTGATATGTATGTCTGCAAGCTTTGAATATATTGTATATGTTAGAAATGCATGAATAATTAGTAGGATGTGAATAAAATGCAAGGTTTGTATAAGTGTTCCAAAGAACACAAATACAAGGCTCACGGCCTCAACACAAAATGGGAACCAAAATGTTCTCAACAATTTCTAAAAGAGTGATTTAATTGATTTAGGTAAATTGACAAAGTACAAATTGATTTAGAGTAAGAAAAATGAATCTATGGATCAAATGGTAAGTTTATGGATTTTGGCCAACATGCCAAAGTCAAGTGTTCTTGGTTTCTAAAATTATTTTCAATCAAGGTAAAGTAATAATACCCAAAAGGAATTTTATTACAATGAGTTTTGAAGAATAAAAATAATTAGATTAAGTTTAAGAAGCTAAAACTAAGGATTTTACTATTTAGGAGAAAATACAGTAACTTTTGTAAAATTTCTAACGTAGAGCTCATTTTATGTTTTGAAGCATGTTGGTAGTTTTCAAAAGTGTAATTAAGTGGTTATAATATAAACAAAAGAATTTTTAATAGAAAACCTAGAAAACCATTGTTATAGATTTTCTAAGCAAAATACTGTCAATTTTTGTTAAAAATGGACAAATAAGATAGAAAAGATATCTAATATATTGTATACGGTATGAAAAATATCTTACGTAATTTAAACGTATTAAATATTATTTCTGTTTATTTAAATAGTGATTTTTAAGGAATTCGGACAAGAAAATGACTTAAAAATCTTACGCGATTGAGAAAACGATTTAAAAACAGTACTCAATTTCAAAAACAGTAAAATATATTTACGCGATTTAAAAACGTTTACAAAAATGATGAAATTGTGAAAACGCGATAAAATTTCTATCTATTGACGAAAATAGTAAGTTTTACTGTCGGGCCAAAGTGGTGGACCCGGACAGATTGTGAAACAGTACTGTCAAGTGGGACGTACTGTATATTGGAGTTTTGCCATAGAGGATATTTTCGTAAATATGGGTACTAATACCATTGAGGGTATTTTGGTAATTATTTTGTTCATACATTGAGTTGTGCCAATTTGGGGGATAATTGGTGATTTGATTGACGAGACGAATTACACTGTGTTGTCAGTGTGATAAGCGTAGTGTGGTTCAACTTGTGTGAACTTGGAGACATTAGTGTGCGGATTATTCCATATGTGGACAGTTGGTCGCTCCTCTGGGCCGTGGTAACTGGTAACACACTAGTGGTCTCGACACGCACTATACTTAATCGAGATCTTGTAAGGACTATTTTAGTACAATGCCTGTAGTTACACGATGTTTGGACTGTGTACTACACCACGATGTTTTGGACAGTGGGCTATAGACACAACGTGAGACAGTGCAATAGTTGGTTGGGCAGCCTAAGGTACTAATAGAACTTGCGGGTCATTCTCTCTGATGTTTGTGTTTTAGCTCCATGGAGTAGGATTGAGTCATATTGCATATGTATATGTGTTGTACATTATAACATTATTATCTGTAATATTTTATCTATCTGTGACGTTATATGATGTTATTGCATTTAATTTCTGTTATATTATATTATTATTTATGCTGTTAAGGTATGCTATATTGTATGGATTATCATGTTTGTTTGTATTGGCGTTTTCTTATTTACCATGTTTGTAGTGATATAGATTGTCTTACCTCTTTATATATACTATTTCTATATTTTAAATTATGTTGTAAAAGAGTTTGAGGAAGAGGAACAACCTCTTGATTGTGTATACCCCGAGGACGAGGAACAACAACAAGCCGAGGATCAGTTCGATGACCAAGAACCATCCGATCATCCATACCCATTGGACTGATTGTGTGAGTATGACGCTGTCGGGATTCTTCGGTTTTGTGAAACTTGAGTTTCACGGAGGGTTAGAAGCCTGGCGACTGCGGGAGGACAGAGATTTGGTGACTTACGTAGGGCGTCTGACTGTGACCATACGTACAGAGTTTGATGGAGAGCCCATCTTTTCTACTACGTTGTATTTACATGTGGAGTTGCCGTTGTCTCTTAGGCGTCATTGGGGTGGTATGTTTGATGCGCCTAGTGAGATTAGCAGTGTGTCGACTGCACGGACCCGTATCCGTAGAGGGTCGAGGCATCCTGGATATCTGTCTTCTGATGATCGTTCTGATAGTGATCTATCAGAGGGGTAGATATCTGTGATGTGTACTTGGGCGCGTCTGCGTTTTGTATATATAGACTTTTTACTGCTTTGTTTATTGTTTTGTTTTAAATATTTGTAGTTGTAAATTATTTGTATAACCTATGTCAAAACCATATGTATGTTATGGGTGATGATAGTTTACTTATTTTATGTTCTGTGTTATTTTATTTCGTAATATTCTATTTAACAGGAAAAATTTTACAACCCGTATTACTATGTAACAATTGTTTTACAACTTGGGTTGAATTTCATTTATATTTATTTTATTTTATTCATAAATGTGACACCCACAAGGGTGTTACAGAGAGCCTATGTTAGGGAGTTGGGAGGAGTTAAGAAGAGTGTTGAGAAGGAGGTATGTTCCATCCCACTACCATGGAGAGCTTCTCAATAAACTCCAAAGAATGACCCAATGGAGTACGAGTGTAGATGAGTTCTTCAAAGACCTTGAAATAGCCATGATCCGAGCCAATGTAGAGGAGGAAAGGGAGGTTACCATGGCTAGATTCCTTAATAGGCTGAATGGAGATATAAGGGATGTTGTTGAGCTTCAAAATTATGTAGAAATGGAAGACTTAGTTCACCATACCATGAAAGTGGAACAACAACTAAAGAGAAAAAGTGTGAGAAAGAGTGTATCAAACTTTGATAACTCTAGATGGACGGATAGGTTCAAGAAGGAGGGTACCTCATCTTCTAGGATCCCTACGATAGCTCCAAACCCAACCCAAAACAAGGGCAAAGAAATGGCAAACAAGTCTCGATCTAGAGACATAAAGTGTTTCAAATGTTTGGGTAGGGGGCACATTGCATCTGAATGTCCAACCAAGAAGGTTATGGTGTTAAAAGATAATGGAGAAATCACTAGTGAGAGTTCCCAAACTGAATCCTCAAGTGAGGAAGAGAGGGAGGAAGAGGAGGAGATTCCTGAAGGAGATTTGTTCATTGTGAGGAGAATGTTAGGAGGAATAGCCAAAGAGGGTGAGGAAAGTCAAAGAGAAAATATTTTCCATACTAGATGTCTTATCCAAGGCAAACTGTGTTCCTTAATCATTGATGGAGGGAGTTGTACTAATGTAGCAAATACTAGGTTGGTGACAAAAATGAATTTGGAGACTAAACCCCATCCTAGACCATACAAGTTGCAATGGTTGAGTGAGGAGGGAGAGTTGAGGGTGGATAAGCAAGTGGAGATTGAGTTTTCTATTGGAAAATATAAAGATAAAATTTTGTGTGATGTGGTTCCAATGGAAGCTAGTCATTTGCTTCTTGGGAGACCATGGCAGTTTGATAGAAAAGCTCACCATGATGGTCACACAAATAAATACACTTTTCACTATGAAAACCGCAAGGTTACATTGGTTCCATTGTCTCCAAAAGAGGTATGTGATGATCAAAATATCATGAGAGAAAAAAGAAAGCAAGAGAGGAAAGAAAGGAAAGAAAATGAAAATGAGAGCAAAAAGAAAAAGAGAAAGAATGCTTTATTTGTGAAGAGTGGAGAGGTGAGGAGAGCTTTAATGGCAAGGAAGTCTATGTATATACTCTATAATAAGGAGATTATCGCACTTGATTCTCGACCTTGAACTTCCTAGTGGAGTTAAATCCATTTTGCAGAATTTCAAGATGTTTTTCCGTAAGATATACCACCGAACTTCCACCATTGAGAGGTATTGAACACCAAATTGATTTGGTGCCAGGGGCTGTGTTGCCTAATAGGCCAGCATACAGAGTAATCCTCAAGAGACTCAGGAAATTCAAAGGCAAGTTGCTGAATTGATGAGCAAAGGATGGGTTGAGGAGAGGTTGAGCCCTTGTGCTATACCAGTTATATTGGTGCCAAAGAAAGATGGAAGTTGGAGGATGTGTTCGATTTGTAGGTCGTCAACAACATCACCATCAAGTACAGGCATCCCATTCCCAGGTTAGATGATTTGTTGGATGAGTTGTATGGCTCTTGTTATTTCTCTAAGATTGATTTGAAAAGTGGATATAATCAGATTAGGATTAGAGAAGGTGATGAGTGGAAAACAACTTTTAAAACCAAGTATGGCTTGTATGAGTGGAAAGTAACGCCATTTGGATTGACAAATGCCCCTAGTACTTTCATGAGATTGATGAACCATGTTTTGAGAGAGTTTCTAGGGAAATTTGTGGTTGTTTATTTTGATGATATTCTTATATATAGTAAAAATTTGGATGAGCATTTGCATCATTTGCAATCTATTTTTCATGTGCGTAGAAAAGAAAGATTGTATGCTAATTTGGAAAAGTGCACGTTTTGTAAGGATCATGTTGTGTTCTTAGGATTTGTGGTTAATTCTAGTGAAGTGCATGTAGATAAAGAGAAAATAAAAGCAATCCAAGAATGGCCAACTCCTAAGAGTGTAAGTGAGGTAAGAAGTTTCCATGGGTTTGCTAGTTTCTATAGGAGGTTTGTTAAGGATTTTAGTACCATTGCAGCACCTCTAAACGAACTAGTCAAGAAGCATGTGGGATTTAAATGGGGAAAGAAACAAGAGAAAGCCTTTGCTGTCCTAAAGGAGAAATTAACACATGCACCCATACTTACTTTGCCTAACTTTGCTAAATCCTTTAAGCTTGAATGTGATGCATCTGGGGTTGGCATAGGTGCTGTTTTGATGCAAGAGGGACATCCTATTGCCTATTTTAGTGAGAAAATGAGTGGGGCTGCCCTTAACTACCCTACATATGATAAGGAATTGTATGTTTTAGTTAGGGCTTTGCAAACTTGGCAACACTATCTTCTGCCTAAGGAGTTTATTATTCATAGTGATCATGAGTCTCTAAAGTATTTGAAAGGATAGGGAAAGTTGAACAAGAGACATGCCAAGTGGGTAGAGTTTCTTGAACAATTTCCCTATGTGATCAAGCACAAGAAAGGTAAGTCCAATGTGGTTGTTGATGCTTTGTCACACAGGTATGCTTTAATGACTACTCTTGAAACTAAATTTCTTGGTTTTGAATATATCAAGGAACTGTATGAACATGGTGCTGATTTTTCTCATATTTATCAAACATGTTCTCATACTGTATCTAATGGGTATTTCAAGCATGATGGTTACTTAATAAAGGACAGGAGACTTTGTGAGCCTAAAAGTTCAATTAGGGAATTGTTTATTCAAGAGACACATGAAGGGGGCTTAATGGGACATTTTGGGGTGCAAAAGACATATGACATCTTGCATGAGCATTTTTACTGGCCCCACATGAAGCATGATATACATAAGTTGTGTGATAAGTGTCTTGTTTGTAAAAAGGCTAAATCTAAGGTCATGTCGCATGGATTATATACTCCATTGCCTGTTCCTGAACACCCTTAGATTGATATTTCTATGGATTTTGTTCTAGGTTTGCCTCGGTCTAAGGGAGGGAAGGATTCTATTTTTGTGGTGGTTGACAGGTTCTCAAAGATGGCTCACTTCATACCATGCAAGAAGGTGGACGATGCATGTCATGTAGCTGATTTATTCTTCAAAGAGGTAGTAAGACTACACGATTTGCCTAAGAGTATTGTAAGTGATCGGGACTTTAAGTTCCTTAGTCATTTTTGGAGGACCTTGTGGGGAAAGATAGGCACAAAACTATTGTTTTCTACTACTTACCATCCCCAAACTGATGGGCAAATAGAGGTTGTAAATAGGACCTTATCTACTCTCCATAGAGCTATTCTAAAGAAAAATCTCAAGTCTTGGGAGGAATGTTTGCCACATGTTGAGTTTTCTTATAATAAGGCTATACATAGTACTACTCAGTTTTCACCTTTTGAAATTGTATATGGTTTTAATCCTTTGACCCCTTTGGATTTATTGCCTTTACCTAACATTTCTTAATTGCAAGATAAGTCTGGGCAGGTTAAAGCTGATTATGTCAAGAAATTGCATGAAAAGGTTAAGGCCCAAATTGAGAAGAAAATGGAAGGGTATGCCAAGCATGCAAACAAAGGAAGGAAGAAGGTAACATTTGAACCAGGTGATTAGGTATGGGTACACTTCAGGAAGGAAACATTTTTATCTCAAAGGAAGTCTAAGCTTATGCCAAGAGGAGATGGACCTTTTCAAGTATTGGCTAAGATCAATGACAATGCATATAAGATTGACTTGCCAGGTGAGTATGGTGTGAGTGCTACCTTTAATATGGCTGATTTGTCCTTTTATGATGCAGGTGATGAATTAATAGATTTGAGGACAAATGCTTTTCAAGAAGGAGGGAATGATGAGGACTTCATGGGAGGAGCCCAAGTCCAGGCCCAAGTCCAAAAAGAAGTCCAAGATCCAATACAAGGTCTAAGAGGGCCTATGACAAGAGCAAGAGCTAAAAGGGCCCAAGAAGAACTTAAAAAGACGGTGAACAACTTATTAGAGGCCCAACATCATATTGAAGCCCAACATGTGGAGCCTAGGGTTTACACATGCATAGCCCACTTGAAATGAAAGGAGAAGAGCCTCTATTTGGTGTATGGCGTGTTAAAATATATATATATATATATATATATATATATATATATATATATATATATATTTGTCCATAGTAAGATTAGAACCTGTGCACTTGAAGTGAATATGTCTCCTTAACCACCGGAACATATCAGTGATGCTTATGCTAAGGGGTCTTGTGTTTATTTTTGTTAAGTCCTAAATGGGCAAACCTCTAAACTGAATTGTACTAAAACTTTTGGAGATCATAGAGGGGGACACATTTTTTTGGGAATATACAAAAACTGAGAATTTTGCTCTGCTAGGGTTCTTCCTTGCATCATTTGATCTTATCAAGAATTAACCAATTCTTGTGGTGATCCTCCTTGGCTTATCAAACTAGGTTTATGACGCCATTCTTTTCTTATTTCTTTTCATCAATTTCGTATCTAGTTCTTCTTTCTAATTTTGCAATTTCCTCAATTTTTTGTCTCAAATTTCTCGCACTCATATCTCAAGTTATACGTACTCTTTTTCGGTGATTCTTAAGTCTAAATTGTGATTCAGAAAGAGATCTTTCACCTCGTTTTAGAATCACGCAATTACGATGTCTATAGCGTGAGATATGGATGCTTCCTAAAAAACTGACTGAATTAATTCTTTTCTTTCTTTATTCTTCCTTTCAATTTCTTCTTCCAAATTCTGTTTGTTCTAGTCCTAATTAGGTCCGAATTCAAGAGGCTTAAGGCGAACCTCATCACCTAGGCAACAGATACTTATTCTTAATGGTCACCTTATTCAGTTGTCTGTAATTTACATAGAGCGTTATGGTACTATCCTTTTTCTTCACTAGTAACACGGGTGCTCCCCATGGAGAAACAGCCGGTCTAATGAATTGCTTATCCAATAAATCCTCAATTTGTTTGTTGAGTTCCGCTAACTCTAGTGGTGCCATTCTATAGGGTGCTATAGAGATAGGTCTCATCCTAGGCACTAAGTCTATAGTAAACTCTATATCTCGCTCAGGTGGCAGCTCCACTATATCACTTGGGAAAACTTCAGGATATTCACTCACCATAGATATTTCACTTATGTTTTGCTCAACCTTAGCACTTAGTGAAAACAAGAGAACATATCCTAGAGATCCCTCCTTCAAACAAAAATTGATCTGATTAGCATTGAGGTACACAGACTCAAATGAAATGACTCTGGTAGGTATATCTGACAAGAAAATCAGAGATTTTTTTGAATAGTTCAACACTACATGGTTGGCGAATAACCAATCCATGCCAAGGATGACATCAATATCTACTAGAGGCAAACAAATAAGGTTTACACAAAAAATCCTATCTTCTACCTTTACACAACAATCAAGACACACTCTGAATGTTGTAATTGGTTTACTAGTAGCCGTAGATACAGATAAGTCATAAGAAAGTTTAGACACAGGTAAATCCAACACCTTCACACAATCATTAGAAACAAAGGAGTGAGATGCTCTCGAATCATACAATACAATTAAAAGATGATAGTGAATAATGCATTTACCTTCAATAAGATCGGAAAACTGAGTCACCACTTCACCACCTAGGGTATAGACTCTCCCTCTGACTTGTGATTTCTAGGTAGGCGTAGTTTCCTTTCTTGATGGACACTCCTTAGCAAAATGCCCAAATTGTCCACAAACAAAGCACACTAAGCAAGGTCGGTCTCTGTGTTGTCTCCTACACTTGGAACACTTGGGTCCAATGTAAGACCCCTTGATATAGTAACCATAGCACAACCATCATTACACCACAGTTACTAAATCCAGGCGTGTCACAGTCTCAACAATAGTAATTTCAAAAATTTATATTTTCATTATATATGAATAGAAAATAGGAGCCCTGAATGAATGCGTAAATAGTATCCAACCATTTAAAACATAACCATTGAAGTAAAAACATATTATATATATATATATATATATATATATATATATATATATATATATATATATATATATATATATATATATATATATATATATATATATTATAGTCATCCTTAACACAAATCACTGATAACACAAAATATAATAGTTACATAGTCAAATAAAATACAACGGGAACAAAACACTAAAGGGGAAAAGTAGTAATCCTTGGGATAGGCACTACCAGCAGACAAAGCCGCAACCCCATATACATATGACGCTCAACGTCCCAGTCGATACGATAGGCATCAATGCCCCCATGAAGTTGCACCCATGCATAACTGAAGAGATCTCGTCCAGACGCCATATCGAAAGTGATGAGTTGTCCCAATCCAATAAGCAAAGGTGTGGCCCCTCATCTTCTTCCTCACGATCTTTTATCAAATATATATATAACAGAAGTACAAGACTACAAGAAAGAGATGAGACATCCTACTTACATTACCAATTATGGAAGTAAAGAAACAGAACGGCGCAGAGCACCAACATGGCATTTCAGCACATATATTCATCAACAGTGACAATAGAATGAACGGTAAGAGCAGGATAACAACACATAGCAGTAAGAATCAACAATAACAGGTAAACATCAATAATACCCCAAGCAGTCAATAGAGTCTCAGATAATGAACAATTAAGACATTTCAAATAATTATGGCCAATATCACAATAGTATAATCATCATACAAAAGAATGCCATATAATATGCGGACTCACAATGCCGACTCTCAATGCCGACTCACAATGTCGATTCACAATGCATGTGCACTTGGTACTAAGATTTTCTATTTCATTTCAAATATGAATGTTCCGGGAGATCTGTCCCCCTTAATGACAGTCTACGTCGGACCACGAAGAGAATAGTGCTTGTCAAGCGCGTGATGCGTTGCAATCGGTTTATCATGGCCAGGGGTATATAAAGTGATATCATCATCACGAACACGGTCCTCAATCAGATCCTTCCACAGGATCATACAATTCAATTCTCACTCATTTACCACAAAAAGAATAGTAATTTGTGAAGCGCATAATGCATGCAATCAGTATACACCGCGCCTTATGGTCCTCAATCAGATCCATCACAGGATCATCACTTATTCAGTTCGTATTCATAGGCTCATACAACCTTTTAACAGTCATCGACTGAGCAATTTGTTCAATGCATACTAATTTCAATGCATAATCATAAGCTCATCCAGCCTTTTTAATAGTCATAGACTGAGCAAATTGTTCAATGCGTTAACTCAATTCATAATCATAGGCTCATCCAGCCTTTTAACAGTCATCGATTGAGCAAATATCTAATGCATGTTGACTCCATGCACAATCATGTATATTCAACATGTTCACATATATTTCACAAAACACATTTTCCATAATATGCCATAATTTGGCCAATTCAAGCATTAACAGAATTTTAGTCCCAAGCACAGACCCACAATAGTATAGTGTTAGTTTCTCAAGAGTGATAGCACACTTTTAGAAGTTCATTTCGGGGTTTCACCCTAGCATAACAAGTCTTATGATATCATTATAAAGTTCCACTTAAATTATCATCTCTTATAAATTCATTTTCTAGAGAGATTTCTCTTGAAGTCCTTATTCAAGCTTCATTCTTTTAAATTGATCAAGTTCCTTAATCTAATCGATTGTTGCTCACATACAATTTCTCTAAGGATTTTTCCAGTCTCACAAACTCTCTTGTTCTTCCTTTATGTTCAAAATCATTCAAATTCACAAGATAAAGTCTTGTTCTTTATTCTTTCCATTTTATGAGTTCCTAAGGGATAAAAAATTTCCCAATCATCTAGGTCTCCATTCTTGCACTACATTTTGTGGTATTTTGTCTTAAAAATCCGTGAGCCTCATTACAACATAACTCCACCCTTTTTCCTTCATCACAATATTGATTACTTACCATTTAATTACTTATCTCTCATTTTACACAAAATCAATCCAACTTCCTAGAATCCATGACCAAAACTATGGCCTCACCTTAGGTTAGAAAACCTTCAAAAATTCCCATCCATTAATTCCAACATTATCATTCAACCTTTAATTACATAAGCTTCATTTTATTTGTGTACCAAACCAATTTATACCCCAAAATCCTAGGCAAAACTGTGGACTCACATTAGGGTAGGAAACTCTAAATTTTCCATTTAACAACCCTAACATGATCAAGCAATTTCAACACATCCAATACATTCAAGATCACCATTCAAGCATTAATCCAATTCAAGAGTACTTAAACATGCAAAATCACTAAACAAAGTGAACATACAAACATGGATTTCTCCATCAACAATCACACAAAGGTTTCCTTACTACCAAGATAGGTTGAAGAGGATTATCTCCCTCTTACCTCTTGAAGACAACACAAGGAAGCAAGCCTCTTGGTTCCTTGTAGGGATTTTCGTACTACACCTTCAAGGAAATCCTAAGGACATCAAAACTCATAAAAATCATCATCAAAGCTTAGAAAAGGAACCCTTGATCACCTAAGAGATCAAGGATCACGAAAATGAGGAGAAAAGATGGAAAAGTCATGAACTTTACCTTAAAGTTTTCAACTTTGAAGCTTGATAGATCCAAAACAAAAATGGATGTTTTTGGTGATGGTCACAACATAAAAGTTGCTTTGAATGGTGTCTATATTCAAGATCTAGGGTTGGTTTAATGAAAAAGCTTGGATAACCAAAAATGGTGGTTTTGGCCGTGGAAGAGGGTGAGAAAATGGAGAGGAAATGTTGAGTTTTTGAAGGTGATTCCAACTAGAAAAGTGTTTAGAATGTAAAGGAGATCAATGAAATATGGTTGTTTAAAAGAAAAGCTTGAAGACTACAAAAATGGTGTCTTGGCCGAATATGAGAGGAGGAGGAGAAAAGATGAGCTTTTTAGAGAGTGGTTCTAACAAGAAAGGAAGATCTTCAATGGAAGTGTAGATTCAAGCAAGATTGAAGCTTGAAATCAAGCATCCATGGAGTGTGGAAGGGTGTGGGTGCCGTGGAGATAGAGAGAAGGAGGAGAAGAGAAGAAGAAAGAAAGATAGAGAGAAGTTGGAGAAAAGTGAAAATGAAAGTTAGAGAGAGAAAGTGTTAGTAAAGTGATTTGAAGTGAAATATGTAATTAGGTGTATTTTGTGTAAGTGTATGAATTAAATTAGGTGGCTATAAAGAGATCTCAAAAATGTGTGGTGGAGAAGAGGAGAGAAGAATTAGCTTCTTGAAGAAGCTATTAGGAAGGTGCGAGGAAGCTTCCTCCTAACTTCTCCAATAAGCTAAGAGTAAGGTGCTAGGAAGCTTTCTTCCTTTGAAAGTCAAAGTGATGTCATGGTGATGATGTCACCATGGTGATGTCATTAAAATGTTCTCTAAAATGTGACTAATGCTGTATCAGATTTATTATCAGCGGACAAAAATTACAGTTAACAAAAACTGATATTTATTGTCTAATGGATAATAAAATTATTCTGCAATTTTTATTTATCAGATAAAAATCTCGAAAAACATGAACCTCGTAAACCGTGTCTGGCCTCGGGTTTAGTAAGCTCTCCCATCGACGTTTCCACAATTCAAGGTTCTCAGAAAAAATATCTCATTTTCTCGGCTTCGCTCAATGCACACGCAAAATGAGAAATAATATTAAAATATTTTGCGTTCATAGAAAAATACAGAAAAATTCTCAAAAATAACAAATATTATAAAACGACTATTTATCCTAAAATTATTAATTTTCGGGATGTTACATCCAACCATCTCTTGCTTAACCTGCTTTCCTTTTCCTAGAGCAAAGCTAGGTTTAAAAGATCCCTTCTTGAACTTTTCATCACCTTGTTTTCTCTTCTGAAAGCTTTGTGATTTCTGCTTAACTGAAGGCTTACGATCATGATCCTCTATTATCCTGCACTTGTTCTCCAAGATTGCAAAATCTCAGATCTCTAATGGCCTGACAAACTTTTAGACCTTATCTCTCAATCCCTCCTCAAATTTTACATATTTCCAATGCTTATTAGTGTTAAATTTGATGTGGGATGAGAATTTGGACAGCTCACTAAACATGGCCACATACTGACCAACAGACATGTCACCCTGCTCTAACCTCAGAAACTCCATCTCTTTTGCAATTTGCAAATTTTGCAGAAAGTGCTTCTCTAGAAAAGAACCTTTGAAGATTTCCCATGTTATCGGAGTCCTTGATGCAACAAACAATCTCTTGGCGTCTATCCACTAATCCTCTGCCTCCCTCTCCAACAAAAAGGAAGCAAAGAGCACCTTCTACTCATCCAAACAAATCATCACTTCAAAGATCTTTTCCATCTCCTTTAGCCACTCCCCAGCTCTGACTGGGTTGTACTCTCCCTTAAAAATAGATGGGTTGAACCTCCTAAATTTCAAAAGATCAAGAAAGTTTTGACTCCTTCCCACTTGTGCAACTAGAACAGGTTACACTAGTGGTGGTGGTGCAGGTTGTGGTTAATTGGCTTCCAGCCTCTCAATCACCCTTGCAGTTACAGCTGCTTGCTCCCTCATTATAGTAGCATTTACAATGATTTGCTCACGCATCGCTTCGGCCATTGTGATTACGGCTTCGGCCATATTCGGACCTTCACTAGGTGAGTTCTTTGTCTCACGGGTTCTTTGTTTTGGTGCTATAGTTTCCTGTACATACAAAACAATACATATTGAGTTGATTAGTCCTCAATATCATATAATCGTGTAACATTATCTGTTAACAATCCATTACTCAAACGAGAGACAAAGAAACACATAACACACACAAAAGAACTCCAAACATGCCAAGCATAGTCAGTCCATATCTCGGCTCAATGGGATGAACTACTCTGATACCATAATATAACACCCTAATATAATTATCATAAAATAAATAGAATATTTCAAGATAAATCGCATTAAATGTGTCACTTCTAAAAATACATAATAAAACTCATAATAACCTTTATAGCCATTATAGAAAGCCTCGAATGATAAAAAGATTATATATACATACATCATTAGCTAACAAGCCAGACTATATACATAAGCTTTTACATATAGCTAGAAAGGTACTAATATACAAACTAGTTCAACAAGAAGTAAAATTGCTAAAATAAGCCTTCTGCTTCTTCTTTTCCTTGCCCTTCCCTTTGAAGGGTCTTCACCTGGATTTACATGATATGGATGCTTCTTAAAAACGGACAGAATCAGTTGTTTTCTTTCTTTATTCTTACTTTCAATTTCATCTTCCAAATTTCTATTTGTTCTAGTCCTAATTAGGTCCAAATTCAAGAGGCTTAAGGAAAACCTCATCATTTGGTATCAAAGCTAGTCATTAGGGCTAGTGTTTGGGTGTGAATTGGAGCCAAAAGAGGGCTGTTTTGAAGCTGTGTTTGGGGTGTGAGAGCACAACCTTGCTGTAGAAAATTGATAGTAATATTTAAAGAGAAACAATAAGGATTAAGAGGCTGTTTTGCTGCAATCAAAACCGTGATTGTGTGGGCCAATTTGGAACCATTCCAAGCTTGAAAAATTGGAACCAAGGCTGCACAAAGAGGCGTACAGTGGCTGTCAAGTAAGTGAAAATGACACTTAAATGTGGTTTTCTGAATTGCTTGAATTGTACTAAGATTGTAGAGGCTGAATTTGAGTGTTGAATTAAAAAAAATAGAATTAGAGTTTAAAAAAAAAAGAAGAAAGGAGATTTGGAAGTGCTTGAACATTTGGTTTGAGGGAAGGTTTTTTTTTTTTGAATTTCTAGACCTAAACCTTGTTCTTGTCTCTTGTTTGAATTTGTGAATCACTTGTCTTTCTAATTGTGAGTAGTGAACTTGTTCTTTGCTACTTCTTATGATATTAAAAGCCTTGTGATTACTGCAAATTAAAAATTCATTTCTTAAAGAGATTGTTTGATTCTAGTAAGAACTTTAAGCAAGAGAAAGAGTGGAAAAAGGCAAGAGAGATACATTAGCTTAAAAGCCAAATTGTGTGAAACACTTTGAGTGAAATAGTTTTGGAGAGGACTTCTTTACCTCATATCTATCTATGGCTGAAAGAGAGGGACCTCTATCCCCTACTAGGGAGCATAGGTTGTTGTTAGATGCCTTAACTCAAAGGATGAATGAGGTGTTGAGGAAGCATACGGAGGGAATTTATGAGAGGCTTGAAACTTTAGAAAACCAAAACCAGAATGGGGAGAATGACCAACATAGAGATAGGAGGAGACATAAGAGGCATGAAAGGAGAGAACATGAGGGAGAACAAAGGAGAAAGCGAGAGGAGGTTGTGAAAGTTACCATACCACCATTTAAAGGAAAAGTGATCCTAAAGCCTATATTGAGTGGGAGATAAAGGTAGAACAAATTTTCTCATGCCATAACCTAAATGAGGAGAGGAAGGTCAAGCTAGCTATCTTGGAATTCACTGACTATGCCTTAGTTTGGTGGGATCAATTCCAAAAGGAGAGGAGGAGGTATGGAGAGCCTATGTTAGAGAGCTGGGAGGAGTTAAAAAGAGTGTTGAGAAAGAGGTATGTTCCATCCTACTACTATAGAGAGCTTCTCAATAAACTCTAAAGAATGACCCAAGGGAGTAAGAGTGTAGATGAGTTCTACAAAAACCTTGAAATAGCCATGATCCGAGCCAATGTAGAGGAGGAAAGGGAGGTTACCATGGCTAGATTCCTTAATGGGCCGAATAGAGATATAAGAGATGTTGTTGAGCTTCAAAATTATGTAGAAATGGAGGACTTAGTTCACCATGCCATGAAAGTGGAACAACAACTAAAAAGAAAAAGTGTGAGAAAGAGTGTATTAAACTATGATAACTCTAGATGGAAGGATAGGTTCAAGAAGGAAGGTACCTCATCTTCTAGAATCCCCACCATAGCCCCAAAACCAACCCAAAACAAGGGCAAAGAAATGGCAAACAAGTCTCGGTCTAGAGACATAAAGTGTTTCAAATGTTTAGGTAGGGGGCACATTGCATCTGAATGCCCAACCAAGAAGGTTATGGTGTTAAAAGATAAAGGAGAAATCACTAGTGAGAGTTCCCAAACTGAATCCTCAAGTGAGGAAGAGAGAGAGGAAGAGGAGGAGATTCCTGAAGGAGATTTGTTCATTATGAGGAGAATGTTAGGAGGATTAGCCAAAGAGGGTGAGGAAAGTCAAAGAGAAAATATTTTCCATACTAGATGTCTTATCCAAGGCAAACTGTGTTCCTTAATCATTGATGGAGGGAGTTGTACCAATGTACCAAGTACTAGGTTGGTGACAAAAATGAATTTGGAAACTAAACCCTATCCTAGACCATACAAGTTATAATGGTTGAGTGAGGAGGGAGAATTGAGGGTGGATAAGCAAGTGGAGAATGAGTTTTCTATTGGAAAATATAAAGATAAAATTTTGTGTGATGTGGTTCCAATGGAAGCTAGTCATTTGCTTCATGGGAGACCATGGCAGTTTGATAGAAAAGCTCACCATGATAGTCACACAAATAAATACACTTTTCACCATGAAAACCGCAAGGTTACATTGGTTCCATTGTCTCCAAAAGAGGTATGTGATGATCAAAATATCATGAGAGAAAAAAGAAAGCAAGAGAGGAAAGACAGGAAGAAAATGAAAATAAGAGCAAGAAGAAAGAGAGAAAGAATGCTTTGTTTGTGAAGAGTGGAGAGGTGAAAAGAGCTTTAATGGCAAGGAAGTCAATGTATATACTCTATAATAAGGAGATTACTGCACTTGATTCTGACCTTGAACTTCCTAGTGGAGTTAAATCTATTTTGCAGGAATTTCAAGATGTTTTTCTAGAAGATATACCACCAGGACTTCCACCATTGAGAGGTATTGAACACCAAATTGATTTGGTGCCAGGGGCTGTGTTGCCTAATAGGCCAGCATACAGGAGTAATCCTCAAGAGACCCAGGAAATTCAAAGGCAAGTTGCTGAATTGATGAGCAAAGGATGGGTTGAGGAGAGCTTGAGCCCTTGTGTTGTACCAGTTATATTGGTGCCAAAGAAAGATGGAAGTTGGAGGATGTGTTCTGACTGTAGGGCCGTCAACAACATCACCATCAAGTACAGGCATCCCATTCCCAGGTTAGATGATTTGTTAGATGAGTTGTATGACTCTTGTTATTTCTCTAAGAATGATTTGAAAAGTGGATATAATCAGATTAGGATTAGAGAAGGTGATGAGTGGAAAACAGCTTTTAAAACTAAGTATGGCTTGTATGATTGGAAAGTAATGCCATTTGGATTGACAAATGCCCCTAGTACTTTCATGAGATTGATGAACCATGTTTTGAGAGAGTTTCTAGGGAAATTTGTGGTTGTTTATTTTGATGATATACTTATATATAGTAAAAATTTGGATGAGCATTTGCATCATTTGCAATCTGTTTTACATGTGCTTAGAAAAGAAAGATTGTATGCTAATTTGGAAAAGTGCACATTTTGTAAGGACCATGTTGTGTTCTTAGGATTTGTGGTTAATTCTAGTGGAGTGCATGTAGATAAAGAGAAAATAAAAGCAATCCAAGAATGGCCAACTCCTAAGAGTGTGAGTGAGGTAAGAAGTTTCCATGGGTTTGCTAGTTTCTATAGAAGGTTTGTTAAGGATTTTAGTACCATTGCTGCACCTCTAAATGAACTAGTCAAGAAGTATGTGGGATTTAAATGGAGAGAGAAACAAGAGAAAGCATTTGCTGTCCTAAAGGAGAAATTAACATATGCACCCATACTTGTTTTGCCTAACTTTGCTAAATCCGTTGAGCTTGAATGTGATACATCTGGCGTAGGCATAGGTGTTGTTTTAATGCAAGAGGGATATTCCATTTCCTATTTTAGTGAGAAAATGAATGGGGCTGCCCTTAACTACCCTACATATGATAAGGAATTGTATGCTTTAGTTAGGGCTTTGCAAACTTGGCAACACTATCTTCTGCCTAAGGAGTTTATTATTCATAGTGATCATGAGTCTCTAAAGTATTTGAAAGGACAGGGAAAGTTGAACAAGAGACATGCCAAGTGGGTGGAGTTTCTTGAACAATTCCCCTATGTGATCAAGTACAAGAGAGGTAAGTCCAATGTGGTTGCTGATGCTTTGTCAAGCAGGTATGCTTTAATGACTACTCTTAAAACTAAATTTTGGTTTTGAATATATTAAGTAACTATATGAACATGATGCTGATTTTTCTCATATTTATCAAACATGTTCTCATACTGTATCTGATGGGTATTTCAAGCATGATGGTTACTTAATAAAGGACAAGAGACTTTGTGTGCCTAAAAGTTCAATTAGGGAATTGCTTGTTCAAGAAGCACATGAAGGGGGCTTAATAGGACACTTTGGGGTGCAAAAGACATATGACATCTTGCATGAGCATTTTTACTGGCCCTACATGAAGCATGATGTACATACGTTGTGTGATAAGTGTCTTGTTTGTAAAAATGCCAAGTCTATGATCATGTCGCATGGATTATATACTCCATTGCCTGTTCCAGAACACCCTTGGATTAATATTTCTATGGATTTTGTTCTAGGTTTGCCTCGGTCTAAGGGAGGGAAGGATTCTATTTTTGTGGTGGTTGACAGGTTCTCAAAGATGGCTCACTTCATACCATGCAAGAAGGTGGACGATGCATGTTATGTAGCTAATTTATTCTTCAAAGAGGTAGTAAGACTGCATGGTTTGCCTAAGAGTATTGTAAGTGATCGGGACTCTAAATTCCTTAGTTTTTTTTGGAGGACCTTGTGGGGAAAGATAGACACAAAACTGTTATTTTCTACTACTTGCCATCCCCAAACTGATGGGCAAACAAAGGTTGTAAATAGGATTTTATCTACTCTCCTTAGAGCTGTTCTAATGAAAAATCTTTAGTCTTGAGAGGAATGTTTGCCACATGTTGAGTTTGCTTATAATAGGGCTATACATAGTACTACTCAGTTTTCACCTTTTGAAATTGTATATGGTTTTAATCCTTTGACTCCTTTGGATTTATTGCCTTTACCTAACATTTCTCAATTGCAAGATAAGTTTGGGTAGGTTAAAGTTGATTATGTCAAGAAATTGCATGAGAAGGTTAAGGCCCAAATTGAGAAGAAAATGGAAGGGTATGCCAAGCATGCAAACAAAGGAAGGAAGAAGGTAACATTTGAACTAGGTGAATGGGTATGGGTACACTTCAGGAAGGAAAGATTTTCATCTCAAAGAAAGTCTAAGCTTATGCCAAGAGGAGATGGACCTTTTCAAGTATTGGCTAAGATCAATAACAATGCATATAAGATTGACTTGCCAGGTGAGTATGGTATGAGTGCTACATTTAATGTGGTTGATTTGTCCTTTTATGATGTAGGTGATGAATTAATAGATTTGAGGACAAATGCTTCTCAAGATGGAGGGAATGATGAGGACTTCATAGGAGAAGCCCAAGCCCAGGCCCAAGTCCAGAAAGAAGTCCAAGATCCAATACAAGGTCTAGGAGGGCCCATGACAAGAGCAAGAGCTAAAAGGGCCCAAGAAGAACTTAAAAAGATGGTGAACAACTTATTAGAGACCCAACATCAGATTGAAGCCCAACACGTGGAGCCTAGGGTTTACCCATGCATAGCCCACTTGGAATGAAAGGAGAAGAGCCAAAAGAGTCAATCTGAACTTTCAAGACCTTTATATATTTTTGGGACTGTTTTTATTTTTATTTTCTACTGCAATCTAGTTCTATTTGGTGTATGGCTGTGTTCAAAAAAATATATCTTGTCCACAGCAGGATTTGAACCCAGGCACTTGAAGCTGAATATGTCTCCTTAACCCTTAGAACATATCAGTGATGCTTATGCTAAGGGGTTTTTTTTTTTTTTGTTAAGTCCTAAATGGGCAAAGCTCTAAACTGAATTGTACTAAAACATTTGGAGATCATTAGAGAAAGGGGAATACACATTTTGGAATGTACAAAACTGAGAGTTTTGTTCTGCTAGGGTTCTTCCTTGCATCATTTGATCTTATCAAGAATTAACCAATTCTTATGGCAATCCTTCTTGGCTTATCAAACTAGGTTTGTGGCGCCATTCTTATCTTATTTCTTTTCATCAATTTCGTATCTAGTTCTTCCTTCTAATTTCACAATTTCTTCAATTTTCATCTCAAATTTCTCACACTCGTATCTCAAGTTATACGTACTCTTTTTCGGTGATTCTTAAGTCTAAATCGTGTTTCAGAAAGAGATCTTTCACCTCGTTTTGGAATCACTCAATTCTGATGTCTATAGCGTGAGATATGGATGCTTCCTAAAAATGGACAGAATCAGTTCTTTTCTTTCTTTATTCTTCCTTTCAATTTCATCTTCCAAATTTATGTTTGTTCTAGTCCTAATTAGGTCCAAATTCAAGAGGCTTAAGGAAAACCTCATCACTAGGTGGGATCCTCTTTGTCTTGCCTGGATTGAGAAAATAGAACACCCATGCTTAGGCATGGTTTAGTCACGTCTAGGCGTGACCCCGAGACAGTAGCTTTTGCAGAATTCTGCACAGGTGTGGCACTGTTCTATTGGTGCCATACACGAAATTTGATCATCTCAAATTTGTTTCTTGGTGATTTTAAGTCCTAAACAAGTTTACAAATAGGAGGGAAACATAAAACACTAATTTATTTCACCAAAAATGGATCAAAACACCAAATCACTCATCCAAACCCTAAATCCTACACTTTTAGCATTTTAGGTCTAAAATGAATAGTTTTGGTTTCTAATCCAAACTCTTTGCATAAACAAGTTATAAACAACACTTATAACTCATCCAAGCAAGAAAATCACATAAAAACTTCAAGAACACAAGATGGCGTATTAAACCTCACATAAGCCTAACATAGAAAAATGAGAAAAAGATGAAGTTGAGCTCAAGAACCCATACCTTTAAGCTCCATAAGTTATTGAAACAATAGAGATGATGAAGAAAATGATCATAAGTCTTAAAGCTTTCCTTTCCCCTTGATTTTCCTCTTCTTTCTTTCCTCTTATCCTCCTTGTTTTTCCTGCTCAGCTGCCTCTGTTTTCAGCCATGACAAATGAGCAAAAACAAGTGAGAAAAGCTTAGAAATATCACCAAAGGGTCAACAAAAAGGGGCTGTCATTCGTGGATGGCTTATGGTCATTAATCAAAACACTGATACTTCTCAATCTGCTAAAAATACTCAACTATAGCTAAATCAAGTTTTTCAAGTTCCAACTACTTTAAAATAAATCATAAGATTCATCAAAAATATTGTGGTACCAAAACCATCATTTTCTATATCTGCGACTAATCATTCCGACTTTAAATAGACAACCAATATGCCTAAAAATACCAAACTGAATCTGAAAATTCTCAAACTTTAACCTCATCCCAGAATACACATTTATGACTTAGAAATAAATTATCCATATTTATTTGCATTAGCTAAACCATTTATGCTAATATCTTGGTCATTTTATACTACTTTTCTCCTTTCGGGCTGCAGCAAAGTGCTTAAACTAACTCAGATTGTCACAAAATCAAACAAGTATGTTAAGCAAGTATTAAGTTATCTTTGTAACCATTTACAAGTTTAACATGTTAAAGAAGATGTTATACCTTCATAGATATACTAGATGAGTATTAACATCATAAGATATTCCAATACATAGCATAAATACGTGTTACATTTGGTCCTACAAAGTAGAAAACACTATTTTCTCAAAACAGGGGACTGGTAATTAATTACCCACTCATGGTAATCGATTACCACATGCTAAGTCTAAAAAAAAAAGCTTGGTGATCAATTACCCATTTATGGTAATCAATTACAATAACATCCTAGTCCGATTTATTTCAGGACATTTGAAAATATACTTACGTAAATCTGATTAGAATGTTACTACTAATTTTTGAAGACATAACTTATTGGTACAATATTACGAAGTTATATTGGTTATCAAAATTAGAGCCTCGAAAAGAAGTAATCGAAATTTGATTTACTGAAATACTGAATTTACATTTGCACATGCGTACTTTGTTTGAATACAAACTGGGCCTTCATAGCCTATATAAAACATATACAAAACAAAGAAAACTACTCTAGTAAAAAATACTACTACTTCATTTTCGTTATTTGGATTGATCTTCATTTCGATCTGTAATTAGACATACAATAGACAAAAAAGGGTGAGAATTCAAAAATTCTCAAAAGCTTATTAACAAACAGAATCATACAATATTAAAATCTATAATAAGTACATAAGGTAACATTTCGAATAAAATATGTATGGATGCTCATCGAAATGATAAATGTTGATAATGATGATGAAATGAGTTATGATGAGGCCTATGCAATGTCATGAATCTCCCAAAGGGCTTTTCTCACCCTATTGACCTGGGCAGAGTGTTTTAACTTACTCCTCTGTCGATCTTACTAAAGGTTTTCTGTACTCCTTTAACCTGGGCTGAGTGTTGACCACTCAAAGCTAGGCAATGATGTTAATGATATGTTAATTAGAACTTTGAACTTGGTTATTTGTATAGCATCTCTAGCCTTCTTAAATGGCACTAAAAACACCATTGTGGGTTTCACTTTTAACAATATCTCACTTGTCTTTTTTGACCAAATCGAAATATTCCTTATTATGCATTTTCGATCAAAATCGAAACTTATGCTAATTGAATAACTCCTCTGGTCTATTCGATTATACTCGAACTACGACTATAGAATAGCTGTCCATTCACTTTGCCTCTTTCGAACATAATCAAAAGCTTGCTGATTGAATAACTACACATTGATTAGCCTCAAACTCCTACTAATTGAATAGCTCTTTTAGTCTATTTGGTTGGTCTATCTTACTATTTTGAAATGGTCTATTCGAATAATATTGAAAGTATGTCATTCTGAACTACTTGTTAGTATTTCGATTACTATCGAAAAGACACTGAATCAAATAGCACACTTTCCAATTAGGACTAGCATATCTTTCTAATTTTTATGCCGATCAAATAGCTCTCTTAGTCTATTCGATTTGCCTTGAGGACCACATCCTTCAAAATTTGTCTGGTATACTTAGTTTATCTATGAAATTATGCAAATTCGAATAACTGATACAATAAATTTGTAACAATATGTACTATTCTATTTGAATCACCACGTGGTCTTATGCGAGAAGAATACTACAAAAAAAAAACTGGAAACCTCATAATAACAACTTTTTTACTATTTCACTTCTTTACCAATTCCTTCATTCTACAAGTATCTAACGATACCATAACTTAGGTAGAAAAGTATTGGAAACTCAACAACTAATTATGACAAATGTTTTCATATATACATACATATAAATATGTAGATATAAGCTAAAAAAAACATAACTCAACTTTGCTTAGTCATGATTTTACTTTAAGTATCATGAAGAACTTGATTCTATTCATCCTTTGTCAATTGTTCATGAACAAAGCATGATAGACACAAAAAACTAACACAACAACCCCTACCTTAGTTTTCTATGGATTGAAGTTCGATTTTGTTGCTTGTTCTGTACTTCTTTCTTCTTCCTCCTCTTTCTATTCAGCTTTCTCTTTTCTTACTCTTTCTTTCTTCTTTGTTTTCTCTTTTTGTTTCTATTTCTTACTTTCTTTCTCGTTTCTGCTGATAACAGCCGTGTGAAAAGAGAGAAAAGGAAGATATATATACACAAGTCAAAGACGGTGGAGGAAAAGAAGAAACAAGAAATATCTTTTTTACTTTTGAGGTAGCTTTGAAAACATAATATCTCTTAAGTTATTTTAGTGTCATACACTAACTAAATTACTATCTACCATTCACTATTTTAATTAGTGTTATAAAAATTCTATAACCAAATTAAAAACTAATGGATTAGGAAGGATGTTACATTTTGCCCCTTCTTTTTAAAATTTTGTCCTCAAAATTACTTACCTCATGTAAAGAGTTCAAGATGGTCTTGTCTCATGTGGGATTCTAACTCCCAAATAGCCTCCTTTGTGCTAATGTCATCCTATAGAACCTTTACTAAATGAATATGTCTTCCTCTGAGTTCTTTAACTCCTTTGTCCACGATCCTCACAGGTTTAACCACATAAGTTAAATCATATTTTAGTTGTGTTGATTCAGTTTTAATAATGTGTGAAGGATCTGGGTTATATTTCCTAAGTTGAGAAATATGGAAGACACTATAAAGGTTGGATAGATTAGGTGGAAGGGCTATCTGGTAAGCTATGGGTCCAACTCTTTTTCAGAATTTGGTAAAG
This sequence comes from Ormosia emarginata, assembly GCA_029884605.1. NCBI lineage: Eukaryota > Viridiplantae > Streptophyta > Magnoliopsida > Fabales > Fabaceae > Ormosia > Ormosia emarginata. The sequence goes on from JAQQTP010000023.1 coordinate 4,114,849, forward strand.
ACCAAGAAACCGTGGGTTTAACTTTTTAGTTTTCAAGGCTCTACCAACGCATGTAGTAGGAGTGACTCTCAAAAAAACTTGTTCTCCTTCTTCAAACTCTAAAGGTCTCCTCCTCATATCAGCATAACTTTTTTGCCTAGTTTGAGTAATGACCAATCTATTTTTTATCATCTTTATTTGTTATGTGGTCTGCTGCAATAACTCGAGATCTAAGCTGGTTTGCTCTCCTACCTCATGCCAATATAGAGGCTATCTACATTTCCTACCATGCAATGCATCATATGGTGCCATACCTATGTTGGTATGGTAACTATTGTTGTAGGAAAATTCCACTAAAGGGAGAAATCTATCCTAACTACCCTTTTGGTCAAGTATGTAAGCTCAACGCATATCTTCTAGGGTTTGGATAGTTCTCTCGAATTGTCCATCTGTCTGCGGGTGGTAAGTTGTGCTGAAGTTTAACTTTGTCCCAAAAGCCTGTTGCAAGGCTCCCCAAAATCTAGATGTAAATCTAAAATCTTTATCTGATACTATATTCATGGGGAGTCCATGTAATCTAACAATTTCTTGCAAGTATAATTGAGCTAGTCTATCCAAAGAAAAGTTAGCTTTAATTGGCAATAAGTGAGTAGATTTTGTTAATCTATCCACTATGACCCAAACGACATTATAACCTGCTTGAGTTTTGGGTAACCCCATTACAAAATCCATTGAAATGCACTCCCACTTCCAATCAGGGATCACTAAAGATTGTAATGGTTTTGAAGGTTTTTGGTATTCTATCTTAACCTTTTGACAAACCAAACATTTGGACACATACTCTGCTATTTCGATCTTCATCCTAGGCCACTAAAACAACTTTCTAAGATCTTGATACATCTTTGTGGCTCTAGGATGGATGGTATATCTACTTTAATAAGCTTCCTCTAGGATATTTTCTTTAATTTCATATTCTTTCGGAATACAAAGCCTATCTTTAAACCTTATCATCCTGTCATCTGCTTTACTAAATTCTATTTGGTTTCCTAAGAGAATTTGATCACTTACTTTCTTGAAAATCTTATCTTTTTCTTGAGCTTCTAAGATTTGGGTTCTAAAGTCACTACTAACTATGTCTACTCTGCTCATACAAAGACTATGTGGTGACACAGTCACTGCAAGACTAAAGTTCCTAAAACTCTCTAAAAGCTCATTTCCTTGAACCATCATTCGAGACATAGGTAGGAATTTCCTACTATGCATCAACCACTGCATTGACTTTACTTGGGTAGTATCTTAACTTGAAGCATAGTCCTTCAAGAATTCCATCCATTTGCTTTGTCTTATGTTCAGTTCCTTCTGATCAAACAAGTATTTTAAACTTTTATGGTCACTGAGTACCTCAAATTGAATCCTATACAGATAGTGTCTGTAGACTTTCTAGGCAAACACTATAGCTGCTAACTCCAAGTCATGGGTAAGGTACCTTCATGCGACCTCAACTTCCTTGAAGCATAGGCAAGTACTCGTTTATTCTGCATAAGAACACACTCTAATCCATTCTTGGAAGCATCACAATACACTTCAAAGTCCTCTAAGGGATCTAGAATTACCAAAACAAGTGTAGTGGTTAACCTTTGCTTCAATTCTAAAAAACTATCTTCACACTCTTGTGTCTAAACAAAAGAACTACATTTCCTAGTTAATTTAGTTAAAGGTAGAGCTATCTGAGAGAATTTTTTGATAAATCTTCGATAGTACCCAGCTAGGCTTACAATGCTTCTAATCTCAATCATAGTGGTTAGTCTTTGCCACTGCAACACTACCTCAATCTTACTAGGGTCTACTAATATCCCTCCTTGAGAAATTACATGATCCAAAAATTGTACTACTTGTAACCAAAACTCACACTTAGCTAATTTAGCAAACAATTTCTTCCCTTTAAGAATTTCTAAAACTATTCCAATATGCTGCTCATGTTCTTCTATTGTTTTCGAATAGAAAAGGATATCATCTATAAAAACAACAACAAACTTGTCTAGGTAGAGTCTAAGAATTTGGTTCATGTAATCTATGAACACAGCAAGTGCATTGGTTAGTCCAAAGGACATGACAAGGTACTCATAATGTCCATACCTAGTTCTAAAAGTAATCTTAGGGATATCATCTTCACTAACTTTTATTTGATGATACCCAGACCTTAGGTCAATTTTTTAGAAAATCGAAGTTCCTCTTAGTTGATCCATCAGATCATCTATTCTAGGCAATGGGTACTTATTCTTAATGGTTACTTTGTTCAACCGTCTATAATCTACACACAATCTCATACAACCATCCTTTTTCTTGACTAACAGAACTGGTGCCCCCCATGGTGAAACACTAGGCCCAATGAATTATTTTTCTAACAATTCTTCTATTTGTTTCTTGAGTTCTGTCATCTCTGAGGGTGCCATTCTATAAGATGCTATAGAAATAGGTCCTGTTCCTAGTACTAAGTCTGTGGTGAACTCTGTCTCTCTCTTGGGTGGTAACTTAATAACTTCCCTAAGAAACACTTTTGGATAATCTTTTACCACAGGTATATTTCCTAAGTCTTGCTCAACTTTGATATTTGAGGAGAAAAGGAGAACATATCCTTGAGCCCCTTCTACTAGGAAATTATTAACTTGTTTAGCACTCAACAACAAAGACTCAAAAGAAATAGGAATAGAGGAATAATCAGACATCAACATCAAAGTTTTATCTGAATAATCCAAAACAACATGGTTCGATGACAACCAATCCATGCCTAGAATGATGTCATTGTCATAAAGAGGTAAATAGATAAGGTTCACAGAGAAAATCCTATCTTAAATTCTCACACAACAATCCAAACAAACAAAGGAAGTTATAACTTGTTTTCCTATTGGTGTAGACATGGATAAAATATGGGGAAACTCAAACATAGATAAATCTAATCTTTTCACACATTCATATAAAATAAAGGAGTGAGATGCTCCTAAATCATATAATACAATTAAGAGATTATCTTTAACTAACCATTTTCCTTATATAAGATCAGGAGATTGAGCCACCTCCTTACCACTTAAAGTATAAACTCTTCCTTTAGCTTGAGGTTTAAGGTCAGACATTGTTCCCTATTTCTATGGACACTCCTTTGAATAGTGCCATGGTTGGCCATAAAAGTAACATACTGATCGGCATGCTAGACAAGGTCTGCCACCATGTTGTCTCCCAAATCTATCACATATTAGTCCCTTTGATTCTACTTAAACTTGTTTGCCTTTATCTTGAGGATAACTAGGTTTAGAAAATCCCTTCTTGTACCTATTATCACATTTCTTGCTCTTGTAAAAGCCTTGCAACTTTTGTTCCACTTAAGGCTGGTCATCAGGACCTTCGACTATTCTACATTTATTTACTAAGGTTAAAAAGTCTCGAATCTCTAAGGGTCTCTAATAGCCCTCTTGACATCCTTTTTCAACCCCTCTTTGAATTTTATACACTTCCACTCTTCATCTGGGTTGAACCTAAAGTAAGAGGAGAACTTCAATAATTTTTTGAACTTAGCCACATACTATTCTATAGATATATCACCTTGCTTGAGTTTTAGGAATTTCATTTCCTTAGCATTCTGCAGGTTATTTAGAAAATATTTATCTAAGAAAGAATTCCTAAATACCCCGTAGATAATCTAGGTCCCTGATGCTTCGAACAACCTCTTCGCATCAGTCCACCAATCCTCTGCCTCCCCTATTAACATATAGGAGGTAAACAACACCCTCTACTCATCAGAACAAGTCGTGACCTTAATGATCTTCTCCATCTCCTTTAACTATCCCTTTGCCCTAACTGGGTTGTACTCTCCCTTGAAAGATGAAAGGTTGGCCTTCCTAAATTCTGAAAGATCTAGGAAGTTTTGGTTCCTAATTAGTACTACTTGCACTGGTTGTACTAGTAGTGTTGGTTGCTGAGGTGGATTTGCTTCCATCCTTTCGAGCACTCTATTCGTGACAACAGTTTGCTCTCTCATAGCAGCTATCATCTCCATGAATACTCTAGTCATATTAGTTGGAGCCTCAAAAGTAGAGTTCCTATTCCCTCTAGTTCACCTAGGTGAATCCATAATGTCTTGTACACACAGAATAATACATATTGAGTTTATCAGTCTCAATATCATGTAACAGTGTGACAGTAACTAAATAACATTCATACCTAAGGCTGTCATGCAATTTTTACTCATTTATCTCACTTCGACACAAGAAAATGCATAACATAAATAGGAATATCGAAACATGCCAAAAGCATAATCAGTCTATACCCTAGCTCCACTATTAGCCATGGCAACCACTACCCAAAAGGTGGGTGACTTAGGTGATTGCAAATTTTCAAAGCAACTTTTAGAAATTATGCATTTTGATATTTTCAATCAACACATGATGCGGAATAAGTCAAACAAAGGTACAACTATTAGAGATTTATCAAATACCACTTGGATTATAGGATAAATTAAGCAAATATGATAGATATCAAATTTAACTCAAGCATATATAATTAAAGTACAAATGTAAAGGAGATAGAGTTGAGAAAAGCAAACATGATTTATCCTAGTTCAGCCACCAACCGCTTATGGCCTACATCCAGTCCTCAAGTAAACCACCTGAGATTTTTTACTATCACTTCAAGCTTGAACAGGTACTTGAAATCTTTACAAACTAGAGCACTCTTTGTAATACCCTTAGTAACATGTTAGACTTGTATATGCTACAAAAGGTAGCATATTACTTACTTAACATGCCTAAGAAGTTTTGTGACAAATTGATTTCATTTAGGCACTTAGTTGCAACATAGAAGTTGAAAAGTAGCTTAAAATAACTCAGATAATAGCATAAGTTGCTAAGTTGAGGGAAATTATAACACGCTCCTTCGGGAGTCACATTTTAGTTTCAGATAACTAAAAACTATTTCATAAAGATTTGATTATTAAAACGCACGGAATTTAAATATTCTTTTCATATATGATTTAAACTTAATAAAACTTTGCAAACTAATAAATATACATAATATATTTATATGAAATTCTAACAACATAAAAGTAAAGATACAGGAAATTTATTTTTCAAAAGAGTAATTACTACTACCATATCCAATATGAACTAGACCCAAGTTCAAGCACTTGTAGACTAGGGTCCTGCACTTGATCCATCTCCGGATCCACCTCTGAACCAACATCAGATAAATCCCCAGTCAGGGTATGTCTCTACGAATTGGAGTCTGAGCTGTTGACTCCCCAGAATCCTCACTATGGACATTCCTCCATAACTCCTCATTGGCATATAAAACTCCAAACTTACATTTGTATGATAAGACAAAGTAACCACCCCATGATAAGTTCTACTCATAAGTAAAGACATATTCCCATTATATTGGACACGTCATGTGTTCGTCTCTATGTTCCATGCATCAGCTCTTCCTTGGAATTGTACTCTGATGAAACTATGAAGATCATTCATTAACGCCATTATCGAACTCGAAAGATCTCCTCAAACCAAACTTGAGAAAAATCCACTTTATCTACTTCCCAAACTTTAACAAATATAAACACAGAATAAAACAGACAATACAACAAAGAGGTGAGACTTCCTACATCAAGTCCAATACGGCAGTAAAAGAATGATGCGAATAACAAAGTTATTCCATACATACATATTATAGAAATCATAGATATAATAATGTTATCAATTAACAGATAACTATCACAAGCATATATTATAAAGATATAAATATCAACAACACTTCGACGACATATGTACATGTATTATACTAACTTAAACATTAACAAGACTACTATAATATATCTGTCAACAATAATATATATATATATATATATATATATATATATATATATATATGAGGGAGGATCTACTTACACTAGTGTAAGTTTTTTTTGACTTACACTCATTTCGGTTGTTAGATCCACTTTCATCTAATGGTTACTTTTAATGAAATAATCTCAACCATTAGATGAAAGTGGATCTAACGTTTGAAAAATGAGTGTAAATAAAAAAGACTTACACTAGTATAAGCCGATCCCATATATATATATATATATATATATATATATATATATATATATATATATATATATATATATATATATATATATCAATAAAATGTGTATGGACCATGTCACCACAATGGTGTATACTGACTATGCACAATAATGCAATACTGATCATGCCATATCCACAATGGACAAACCCTACTTCTTCGAGCTAAACCAACATCAGAGAGAATGATTTGGAAGTACATGTTTGTATCTCGTCAGCCTCAATTTAAAATACTTAACAAAATAATATTTTCAATGTGCGTAAAATGGCTTGTCCCGGATACTCTCTACCAGATCCTGAATAGACATAGTGTCTCTGTCTGGATTGTCGGTGTGTTTGCATCGGTCTGTTCCACGATGCTGTAGAGCTACCAACTGACCATTGTGGAAAACTCACACCCCGACGCCCCTAAGGTCAACAAGTGACCTATACTACGCAATTCGCACCCGCACTAAGGTGTAATATTCAACTCTGTGTCACAACAACATGGTCTTCATGACTTTCAATGCATGCTTAATGATTCAATGCATAAACACATATCCATAATATATTTTACTGCCAAAAACATGCCACTACTTGACTATTCCCAATGATATTAACATAACCACTCATACAATTGTCTAATACCATTAGATCAATGATATTATATAGTCACCCATATAACAACACTGATGCACCTAGGTCCAGTACGTCAGCGTTACAACAACTACTGTCATTCTCAATTACGTAATACTTTTATTGCGTTTTCACAATCACGCAAAAATATTTCAACGTTTTCTAAATCGTGTAGTACAAAATCATTGTTTTTGAATCGCATAAGATTTTCTTACCATTTTTTGTAACACCCTCCGTAGGGCGTCACATTTTAAATAAAATATAAAATCAACTGAAATCATTTTATAAAAGTTTTGATTGTTAAAAGATGAATTTTAAAATTTCATTTCGCGGAAATATAGGCTTACCAAAAATTATAAGAAAAACTGAAATTAAATTGAATTAATTAATACACATAATATAAGTACCACCAAATATTCATTATAGAAGTAAAACATGTAATTTACAGACTCAGAGAAACAGTAGCAAACCTAATGAAGGTTACTACTAATAGCACGGTAACAACACTAACGGAAAAAAAAACCCAACCTACAAGATCCATGTCTCCACCAACTGCATCTTGTTGAAGTCTGAAGGTCACTCTTCGACGCCGTCACCATCTTCAGAATATGGCCTCCAATAGGTTTACTCTGCCTACTATACGATTTTAACAACACAACACAACACAAAGAATACAAGAAAGAGGTGAGATCCCCTTTCACCAGTACCAGTACGGTAGCAAAGAATGATTCGAATGACAAAGTCATTCCATACACACAGATATCACAATTATAGTCATGTTATCAATTTACAAATATTTCTAATATGCATATAACCTAATATAATAAACAGCAATAACATTATCAGGATAGATATAACAATTCATACCATATAAAATATCATAACAGTAAATCATAACAATATAAAAGGAAGATTAAAGATACCAACAACATATAATATCACAAATAAAAGATAACCATGTACAGACAAAATTACAACATATCAATATATAATATCACAGATAAAAGATCACAGATAAAAGATCATAGATAAAAGATCATAGATAAAAGATCATAGATAAAAGATCATAGATAAAAGATCATAATGTACAGCATATAAACATATGCAAGATGACACAATCCTACTCCATGGAGCTAAAACAAACAGACATCAGAGAGCGAATGATCCGCAAAATCCTCTAGTACCACGGCTGCCCAACCAAGCTATTGCACTGTCTTACGTTGTGTCTATAGCCCCACGTCACATGGAATCCATCATCCAAGGCGTGGTGTAGTTCACGGTCTCACGTTGTGGCACTACAGGCAATGTACTATTAGACTTCACCAGATCTCGATTAAGTATAGTGTGTGTCGAGTCCACTAGTGTGTTGCCATTTACCACGGCTCAGAAGAGCAACCAACTGTCCACATATGGATTTATGCACACTAATGCCTCCAAGTCCATTCAATTTCGAACCACACTACGCTTATCGCACCGACAATACGATGTAATTCACCTCGTCAATCAATCCACCAAAATTGGCATAAACACAATACATAATTCCAAAAATATGAAATTACGAAAATGCCCTCAAGATAATAATATGCCCTCAATGGCAGAAAAATAGAAAGCCTGTACGGGTTCACATTTTCCCGACAGCGAAAAATACAGTATCGTTCAATCGCGTAGAAATTTTATCGCATTTTCACAATTCCGTCGTTTTTACAAACATTTATAAATCGTGTAAATATATTTTACTATTTTCAAAATCGCGTAGAATTTTTAATACGTTTTCTCAATCGCGTAAGATTTTTAAATCATTTTCTTGTCCAACTTCCTTAAAATAACTGTTTAAAACAAACAGAAATAATATTTAGTACTTTTAAATTACGTAAAATATTTTTCATAACAGCGATATCTTGTCTTTTGCTCATCTTTTTCGCCTTATTTGTCTATTTTTAATAAAAATTGTGATTTGATTTAGAAAAAAAATTATAATAATGGTTTTCTAGGTTTACTGTCAAAACTCCTTTTATTTTTATTACAACTAATTAATTACACTTTTGAAAATTACTAACGTGCTTCAAAACACATGGGGAGCTATACGTTAGAAATTTTATAAAGCTACTGTATTTCTTCTTACAGTAAAAATCATTAGTATTAACCTCTTAAACTTAATTCTAACCATTTTATTTCTTTAAAACTCATTGTAGAAAATTTACTTTAACTTGTATTTCTTCTTCTTGATTGAAAATAGCTTGGAATTAATTTTAAAAATCATGAATATCTAATTTGGCATGTTGGCCGAATTTGATAAAACTTTGCATTGGATTTCCAAATTATTTTTCACCTTCTAAATACATGTTAAATCTCTTATATTGTCTACATTGATTAAATCATTACCCTAGAAAATAGTTTTAGAAATCAAAGTGTTGAAGTTAGACATGTTGGTCGAAAATATAAGGTTATGCCATTTGATTTCCAAATTCATTTTTCTTGATTTAAACAAATGGATATCTTACCAATTCTCCTAGGTTAATTAAATCATATTTTAAGAAAATTAAGAGAACATTTTGGTTCCCCATTTGGATCATGGCCGTGAGCCTTGTTAGTGTGTTCTTTGGAACACTCATACAATCCTTGACATATTATTCATATCCTATATTTTATCATGCATTTCTAACACATGCAATATTATCAAAGCTTGTAGACATGCAAATTAAAGCTTGTAGACATGCAATTTATTACAAACATCAAACAAGAAGGCTACTAACAAATACACAACAACCTACTAACAAACACAAAATTAACAAACACAAATAAACACATAAATAATTTACACACATAATCAATCACAATTAGGAAAAACTATAAACAATCAAGTGAGTGAATCCTTATGGATTCTTCACCACAACCACAAACATTCCTCACCACCAACACATGGTTGATGAGGGTAATCTCCCTCTTACCTCTTGAAGAACCTCCAAGCTCCTTGTAGGTCTCCTTCAAGCCAATCTTCTTCACCAAGAGCTCCTTGAAAACAAAGAAAACATACAATATTAATACCTAAGGCTCTAAACTATAATAATCATGGATTAAAATCATGATTAAAACTTTGAAATGGATAGAAATTTGAAGATCAAAGAATCCTACCTTCAAGGCTTCAAACTTAAGCTTTGAAGAACAAGATAGAAAATGGAAGATTTAGGCTTAGGTTTCAATTACAAAGGGTCTTGAAATGAAGTAAAGAAGTAAGAAATAAGGTGGTTTAGAATTATAGAAGAATGAATGATAGAATAGGATGAAGAGGCCGTGAGGTTGGAGAAGAAAAGAGAAGGAAATTTTGTTACCAAGTGGCTTCCAAGACTCAAGAGAGGGGGTGAATTGAGTAACAAAAACTTTTGCAAACACTTTAAACAAATAAATTTTGCTCAAAATAATTATTAAAGAATACGGATGAGATGAGAAAAGAAAGAGCAAATAATAAATAAATTGCAGGAATTAATACATAAAGTGCATAAAATAAAAAGAATAAGGGAAGAAAAACAGCACAAAGATTTATCCTGGTTCGACCACCAACCACTTGTGGCCTACGTCCAGTCCCCCGAAACACCGTTCGAGATTTTTCACTATTCAAGACAAGCTTAAACAATGTGTGCTTGCAACCTTTACAAGACGGAGCACTTTTCACACACAGGGAAACTCTACCCTTGTGCTCAAGCCTCAAATAAACAAAAGGGATACCTCACCCTTATACAATTCTTGGGATACCTCACCCTCAATACACGTAAATAGATATAGAGATGAAGTGAAACTCTCGCTAAGAGTAGATAAATACAAATTGAAGCACTAAGGAGTGTTTCTCAAATATCTCAAGAGTTAAGCAATTATAAGTTCGAGAAAATAAAGAGAGAATAAGGTAGAGCACGTTTTCAAGCAAGCAAAAATTATCACAATGTCAAGGGAGTTATCGAGAAGTCCCAGGCCTCTATTTATAGAGCTCGTGGAAGAATATGGCCGTTGGGAGCAATTAATGGCATTGAAAACTTTCTCGATTTTTCGTATCCCGTTTAAAACGTAGCTCTGTTTCTCGTGGGGTATTCGAATGCCCGAAGGAGGTATTCGAATACCTCAATCAAAAATTCTTTCGTAAAATCTGTTTAAGTTGGAGTTATTCGAATACCACCAAGGGTATTCGAATACCTCATTAAAATAAGGCATATTTCGAAGGGGGTATTCGAATACCATATGGGGTATTCGAATGCCTCATTTAAAAATGGTTCATTCTGAATCGGGTATTCGAATACCATATGGGTATTCGAATGCCTCTGCTTTGACAAAGAAGCAAAAATCGTTTTAATCAAGGTTATTCGAATACCAAATTGAGGTATTCGAATACCTCGATTAAAAACAGTTCAAAATCCTTTCCAAAAAGCTTGAAATGCTTGTTTTTAACTTTTAAAACATTTGATCTTTTAAAAACCTTTAGTTTAGGTAATCTTTGATCATTTGAGATATTTAACTAACACTCCATACATGATAGATCCTAAGTCCTAAAGCTAATCTTTAAATACTTGGACTTGGTCTTCTCATCATCCTCATGTTTGTTATCATCAAAATACATCTTCATTGTTGCGTAGCAAACACATTCTCCCCTTTTTTGATGATGACAAACTATCATAGAGAAAAGCATCAGTACAGAAATAATTGGAATTCACAAAGTAAGAGGCTTACATTCATATCTAATATGTGCTTGGCGTAGCTCCCCCTTAATGTTGGAATCCAATAATAGTTATTTTAAACCCTGTCTTTTTCATAGTTATATTTTTCTCCCCTTTGGCATAATCAAAAAGATACAACAAAATATAATGCATAAAGGAGGCAATAAGCATAAAGAGAAACTGATTTTATTAATAATTTAGCCAATATACATAATGTAAAAATAGCTAATACATAAAAAAACATCCAAACAAGAACAAAGCCTAGAAAGAGGCATCTGGTGGAGGAGGAGGGGAATCAGAACCCCGTGAAGATAGCAAAGCACGCAAGGCGGCTTGCTCACGCTCAACACCATCGAGTCTGTCAAACAGAACTGAGAAGGTGTGTTCCAAATAAGCTCGGTTATCCTCCATGTAAGCACGGTTGGCCTGTAAAGTGGCCATGACTTGATCCAGTGAAGGATCGAACCAGCGGCGAAGCAGGGGTGGGCGCAGGGCCAAGGTGACACGACATGCAGGGGCTCTCGGAGCAAAGAAGAATGGCAGCCAGCAGGGGCAGCGGCAGGATCAGCTGGGTCGTCCTCATCATCGTCAACTTCAACTGGGAATACCCAGCCTTCATCAGTCTTTATCATCTTCATTCGGTTCAGCGTATAAGAGCCAAACACATTATGGTGGGTCGGTGAGTTTTTCGCTCGGTCTCCACATCGCGGATACTTGCCTAGGAAGGCGGTGATGATCACCCCATAAGGTAGCTCGAGCGTTCTTTTCCCTTAGCTCTCATCATATGCTTCATAATGAAGACGGGCCGTTTATCCGGTATCCTTTCTTCAGATCCACAAAGATAAACACATCATCTTCACTCGGTAGGCGTAGTTCCCACCTCTAGGAGCTAAGATGTGGGCATAAGCATAATGCAAGAGCCTGTCCGGCTCTTCATCATACCCCTTTGACTCCCTTTTGAGTCGGAGGTAATGCCAACCAGGTCTAAGGACATCTTCAATGGCTCGAATCTTGTCGAACCGCTGGACAAACTCTTCACGGTCGTCATTGCTACGGCCACAGATTCTAAACCAAAAAGCGAACCCGGTCTTGAGGAGTGATCACAATGTGTCGATCACAGACGTCGAATGAAGCTCCATCCTTCAATCCTCAAGTTGCAAGAGAACATTTTGACCAAATCGGGATAGAGAACCTCCTTGTAGGAGCAAAAGCGTAGCACGCCCTGAATGTCCATTGGTGTAGGAAATCAAAGCCACCTTCTTTTTCAAAGAAGGCCAAATCCAGGTACTTGGGCTGCACAAGGTTACGTTCTCGGAAATGAGAGATGAACCGTCCAAGAGTTTCTGGGTGAGATGAGAGCCGTCGCAAATCCAATGGGTTGTTGCAAGGCGCGGTCTTTATGCGTGCACGTTTGGAGGAGGAAGCCATGGATGAAGGTAGAAGATGAGAGGAATGGGTTTGAAAATAGAGGGAGTGACGGTTGGGTGAGACGATGGAAGAGGTATTCGAATAGGAGATAAAAACGAGAGAGAAGAAATGGGAAATGAGATGAGTGAACGGGTTGGACGAAGGGGCTTATATAAAGTTCGGACTCAAGGTATTCGAATACCTCAATTGGTATTCGAATGCCGTTAGGAAACGCAAAGGTCGTGGCAATTTAGAAGGATGGTATTCGAATATCGCATATGGTATTCGAATACTCGTCCATATAAGATTGGCTCGAGATAAGCAGTGTATTCGAACACCGCTTAGGTATTCGAATACACCGAGACAGGAACAAAAGCCCGATAGCAAGAGGCTTGTGGTATTCGAATAATCACTAAGGTATTCGAATACTCCCGGTTACTAAAACATGAACGCACGCGAATACCATTCGAATAAAGATGGTATTCGAATACCGGATGAAGGTATTCGAATAACTTAGATAGAAAAACACCAAAAATTACGTCCGAATGCTATTTGAAGATTAAATCTTACCCGATTAAATGAGTACCGCAAAACAAAATGGAGGGTGTCTCCGACGCTCAAGTCAGTAATAATTTAAGATTAATAAATCAATGAGTAAGCAGTAAATTTAACAGATTAAACACACGATTGATCCAAAATGCCAAGTTCTCTTCTTAAATGAAAGAATGAATCTTTAGGTAAAGGTTTTGTGAAGATATCACAAGTTGATTATTGGTTTCAACAAATTCTAATACACAATCACCTTTTTGAACATGATCTCGTATAAAATGGTGCCTTATCTCAATGTGCTTAGTTCTAGAGTGCATAATGGGATTCTTTGTCGATTAATCGCACTAGTATTATCACATCTTATGGGGATGTGATTAAGTCAAGAAGACCAAAGTCTAAAAGTTGTTGCTTCATCCATAGAATTTGAGCACAACAACTTCCTAGGCCGCCACATATTGCATTTCTCACGGTGGATAAAGCCACGCTATTTTGTTTCTTGCTATGCCAAGAAACTAAGGAATTGCCAAGCAAGTGACATGTTCCACTAGTGCTTTTCCGATCCAATTTGCATCCAAAGCAAAATCGGAGTCGAATAACCAATAAGACTACAAGTGGCACCTTTGGGGTACCACAAGCCCACTTGTGTAGTGCCACCTAGATATTTCATGATACGTTTTACAAAGCACTTAAATGCGACTCTTTAGGATTAGCTTGATATCGAGCACACATGCATACGCTAAACATTATATCAGGCCTACTAGCAAAGTGAGATAGAGAAGAGATCCGATCATACCTCGATATTTAGTAATTTCTACTGAATTACTTGCTTCGTCTTTATCCAAGTAGCACGAAGTACTCATTGGTGTAGCCATATGCTTTGAGTTGTCCATTCCAAACCTCTTGAGAAGTTCTTTGCAATACTTTGTTTGGCTAATGAACGTTCCACTCCTTGTTTGTTTGATTTGAAGTCCAAGGAAGAAATTGAGTTCTCCCATCATGGACATTTCGAATTCGCTTTGCATGATTTTGGCAAATTCCTTGCAATGTAATTTCGTTAGTAGCACCAAATATGATATCGTCTACATATACTTGTACAAGGAGTATATCATGGTTTTTATTTTTAATAAAAAGGGTCGTGTCAACCTTACCTCTTGTAAAATCGTGTTCTAAAAGGAACTTACTTAACCTTTCATACCAGGCTCGTGGAGCTTGTTTTAAACCATACAAAGCCTTTTTCAATTTGAAAACATGGTTAGGTAAATCATAATTTTCAAAACCTGGAGGTTGGTCAACATATACTTCTTCTTGAATAAAGCCATTTAAAAAAGCACTTTTAACATCCATTTGATATAACTTAAAATCCATGATGCAAGCAAAAGCAAGTAACATCCTAATAGCTTCTAATCTAGCTACAGGTGCATAGGTTTCTTCATAATCTATACCTTCTTCTTGATTATAGCCTTTAGCTACAAGTCTAGCTTTATTTCTAGTTATTATGCCACTTCATCAAGTTTGTTTCTAAAAACCCATTTAGTACCGATAATAGGATGATTATTAGGCCTAGGAACTAGTTCCCAAACTTGGTTTCGTTCAAATTGATTTAATTCTTCTTGCATAGCTAGAAACCAATGTTCATCATTAAAGGCTTCATTAATGTCTTTAGGTTCGATTTGAGAAACAAAGGCTAAGTGGTTACATGCATTTCTAATGGAGTTTCGAGTACTTACACCTTTGGATACATCACCTATTACTTGATCAAGCGGATGATATTTTGAGGTACGCCATTCTTTGGGAAGCTCCAAAGCTTGTGAATCCTCTTGTCTTTGTTTATCTTCTTGCTCCTTGATTTCTTTTTCTTTGCTATCCAAATGTGTTTCCGCTAAGGCTTCGCAACATCATCAATAACAAGATCCTTTCTCGATCCATTTGGGTCAGTTTCATCAAATGCAACATGTATAGATTCTTCAATAGTCATAGTTCTTTTATTATATATACGAAAAGCCTTACTATGATTTGAATAACCAAGAAATATACCTTCATCAGACTTAGCATCAAACTTGCCTAGGTTATCTTTTCCATTATTTAAAACAAAACATTTGCAACCAAAAACGTGAAAATATGCGACATTTGGCTTTCTTCCCTTGTATAATTCATATGGGGTTTTCTTTAAAATAGGCCTTATAAGGGCCCTGTTCATAACGTAACAAGCTGTATTTACAGCATCCGCCCAAAAATACTTAGGAAGAGCAGCCTCATTAAGCATAGTTCTCGCCATTTCTTCTAAAGAACGGTTTTTCCTTTCTACAACTCCATTTTGTTGTGGAGTTCTAGGGAAAGAGAAATTATGATTAATGCCATGTTCATCACAATAATTTTCAAAAACATTGTTTTCAAATTCGCCACCATGATCACTTCTTATAGAAGAAATTTGAAAACCTTTTTCGTTTTGAATAACTTTGGCAAGTCTTTTAAATGCTAGAAATGCATCATTTTTATTTGCAAGAAATAAGGTCCATGTAAACCTAGAAAAATCATCCACAATCACTAAAGCATAGTAATTCCCACCAAAGCTCATAGTTCTAGAGGGTCCAAATAAATCCATGTGCAAAAGTTGTAAAGGTCTAGTAGTTGAAACTATATTTTTTGATTTAAAAGAGACCTTTATTTGTTTACCCTTTTGACATGCATCACATAATTTATCTTTAACAAAATTAAGCTTTGGTAATCCAATTACTAGCTCTTTAGAGACCAACTTCCTTAGGTGATCCATGTGAATGTGTGCAATTCTCCTATGCCATAGCCATGAATCATCATTCTTACTTAAAAGGCATTTCGCATCATTTGAAGATATATCATCAAGGCTAATCATATAAATATTGTTTATTCTATGACCAATGAATTTAACATGTTTATCATTTTTATCTTCAATTATGCAACAATTTGAATCAAAAATTACCTTGTTACCTTTGTCACATAATTGGCTAATACTAAGAAGGTTATGTTTTAAGCCTTCAACAAGCAACACATTTTCAATAGAGGAATTTGGATTCTTGCCAACTTTTCCGACTCCAAGAATTTTTCCCTTGTTGTTGTCTCTATAAGTAACATGTCCATGATTCTTGGGAATAAACATGGTGAATTTTGAGTCGTCTCCAGTCATGTGCTTGGAACAAATTACTGCCGAGATACCAATTTGAGCTCCTGGCTTTCAAGCACACCTACAACACAATTTTAATTTTTAACTTTTGGTACCCAAATTTTCTTGGGTCCTTGAGTGTCGATTTTAGGCAAAGTACCCTTTGGAACCCAAACCATTTTTGTCCCAATTTTTGTGTTAATATTCTTTCTAGCATTGCATGTTGAAGCACTATGACCTTTCTTTCCACAAGTAAAAACATTTAATAAATGGATCTGGAAGTACTTGAATAAACGAAAAAATTTTTATAAGATTTATGTTGATTTTTCGGGTTATAACCAATTCCACTTTTTCAAAAACAACCCTTTGTTTCCCTAATATAATATTTAGATTATCTCTCCCAGAAGTGAATTTGGCAAGGGTATTTTTAAGTCTTCAATTTCTTTCTCAAGTGTGTGACATGAAGAACAAGAATAAGAAGTAGAAGCATGTGAGGATGAGATGAGCATGCATCAATAATTCCCAAAGTTTCATTTTCAATTTTTAGTTCTTCAATCTCTTTATTTAAAATAAGAATTTTATTTTCTAAAGAAGAGATTTTTTCTTAGAAGAAGAAATTTGTTTTGAGAGTTTTATTGATTCGTCATGCAATTCTTCAAAGGCATCTTGTAACTCATCATAAGAGAAAGTAAAGTAGAGTTAGAACTTACCTCATTTTCGCTTTCTTCTTCTTCTCCTTTGGCCATGAGACGAGTTGAGCTTCTTCGCTATCCGAAATTTGTCGTTGAATCCATGTCGTTTTCATCCCATGCTATATAGGCTTTTCTTGCTTTTCTTTCTTTGAAGGGCTTCTTCTCAAGTCTCTCTTTCTTCTTTTGGTAAACCTGGGCATTCCATTTTCATATGACCAGGCTTGCCACATTCATAGCAAGTAGGAGTTGATGAAGCTCCTTCGCCTTTGTAATGAGTTTTCTTCGGAGGGAAGGGAGGTCTTCTTTGCATTCCCTTTTTCTTGAGAAATTTACCAAATTTTTTAACTAACGACTGAGATTTTCTTCGTTTACCTCAATGTTTTCTCGAGCTTTCTTCATCTTCTTCATCATCATTGTCAATTGTTGAGGAAGTGGCTTTAAGCGCTATCCCCTTTTTCTTTTTATCATTTTCTTCGCTTTGACTTAATCCGCTCGGTTCTAGTTCGTGCTCATGAAGTTTTCCAAAAAGGGTGGCTAATGACATGGTTGTCAAGTCCCTTGATTCTGAAATTTGTCACCTTGGGCTGCCAAATCGCTTAAACACCTTAACACTTTATTAATCAAATCTTCGTTAGTAAAACTTTTTCCTAAAGATGCAAGATGATTAACAATGTGGGTGAACCTCTTTGCATTTCTTGAATGCTTTCTCCTTGGTTCATTCTAAACGGTTCATATTCGCGAGTTAGAGAATTGATTCTCGACCTCTTAACTTCACTAGTACCCTCATGGGTAACTTGTAAAGTGTCCCGTTATTTCTTTAGCGGTTTTGCAATTAGAAATTCTAAAAAACTCATCATACCCCAAGGCAAGTGGTAATGATGTTTTTAGCTTTTAAATTATATTGGACTTTTCTTTTATCCTCATCGACCAATCACTTCTAGGTGTCTCGGTTTTTATACCATCGACAACGCGTGTAGGTATAAATGCGCGTTTCGACAAACATCCCACACATCTAGATCAATAGCTTCGATGAAGATTTTCATTCTTTCCTTCCAATATGCGTAACCATCCCCATTGAAAAAGGGTGGTCGGTTTATGGAAGATCCCTCGAAAAACCATTTAAGGAAGCCATGTTCTCTTGAAGCGGCTAAGCTCTTTATACAAGAGTCTAGCTCGATACCACTTGTTACCAAGTGGCTTCCAAGACTCAAAGAGGGGGGTGAATTGAGTAACAAAACTTTTGCAAACACTTTAAACAAATAAATTTTGCTCAAAATAATTATTAAAGAATACGGATGAGATGAGAAAAAGAGCAAATAATAAATAAATTGCGAGGAATTAATACATAAAGTGCATAAAATAAAAAGAATAAGGGAAGAAAAACAGCACAAAGATTTATCCTGGTTCGACCACCAACCACTTGTGGCCTACGTCCAGTCCCGAAACACCGTTCGAGATTTTTCACTATTCAAGACAAGCTTAAACAACAGTGCTTGCAACCTTTACAAGACGGAGCACTTTTCACACACAGGAAACTCTACCCTTGTGCTCAAGCCTCAAATAAACAAAAGGGATACCTCACCCTTATACAATTCTTGGGGATACCTCACCCTCAATACACAGAAATAGATATAGAGATGAAGTGAAACTCTCGCTAAGAGTAGATAAATACAAATTGAAGCACTAAGGAGCTGTTTCTCAAATATCTCAAGAGTTAAGCAATTATAAGTTCAGAAAATAAAGAGAGAATAAGGTAGAGCACGTTTTCAAGCAAGCAAAAATTATCACAATGTCAAGGGAGTTATCGAGAGAAGTCCCAGGCCTCTATTTATAGAGCTCGTGGAAGAATATGGCCGTTGGGAGCAATTAATGGCATTGAAAACTTTCTCGATTTTTCGTATCCGTTTAAAACGTAGCTGTTTCTCGTGGGGTATTCGACGTTCTGAAGGAGGTATTCGAATACTCACAAAAATTCTTTCGAAAGCTGTTTAAGTTGGAGTTATTCGAATACCAGCCAAGGGTATTCGAATACCTCATTAAAATAAGGCATATTTCGAAAGCAGGGTATTCGAATACCATATGGGGTATTCGAATGCCTCATTTAAAAAATGGTTCATTCTGAATGGGTATTCGAATACCATATGGGGTATTCGAATGCCTCTGTTTTGACAGCAGCAAAAATCAGTTTACGAATCAGGTTATTCGAATACCAAATTGAGGTATTCGAATACCTCGGTTAAAAACAGTTCAAAATCCTTTCCAAAAAGCTTCGAAATGCTTGTTTTTAACTTTTAAAACATTTGATCTTTTAAAAACCTTTAGTTTAGGTAATCTTTGATCATTTGAGATATTTAACTAACAGCTCCATACATGATAGATCCTAAGTCCTAAAGCTAATCTTTAAATACTTGGACTTGGTCTTCTCATCATCCTCATGTTTGTTATCATCAAAATACATCTTCATTGTTGCGTAGCAAACACAAATTTGAGAGCTTTTGGCTTATTTGATGTATTTGGAGAAAGATTGAAGACTTTGAGAAATAAAAACAAGTCTCCTTTGGCTTTTCTAAGCTTTGGCCGTGAGGTAGTTTAGAATATAGGAAGAATGAATTGCAATATTGGCTTCACAAAAACTTTGCTTTGCCGTAGACATTCAACAAAGAGAGCCATCAAAATTGACTAATTTTAGGAAATGGAAATTAGCTTTATTTCTTTTTTTGAAATGCTTGGAGAGCAAGAATATATTGAAGTGTTGGAATTGCCTTCCTAAAGGCATGCATTGCCGTAAATGCATCATGAAAAGAAGCCATCAATATTGACTTTGTCACACTTGGTTAATTAATAAAAGATAGGAAGAAATCAATTGTAATACTTTGCCTTACAAAGACTTAACTTTGCCGTGGAATGAAATCAAAAAGAAGAAACCAATGTTGACTAGTCTTTATTTGGTTAATTTGGCTTTCTAAATGAATTGCCTAAAGCTTTCTACGTAAACTTCACTTTGTGAATTTGGCTATTAGAGCAAATTGCTCTCTCCTCCTTTACGTAGAACCATTGCATTTCAAGAAGCCTAAATTGGTTTGATAGCTTATTTTCTATTGGTTCTTAAAAATTCAAGCCATTAATTTTGACCAATTTTTATTAGTTAAATATTTACTAACTTGATTCTTATTGGTTGCTATTTTTGTTGACCAATTCCTATTGGTGCACACTATATATTTTCTAACATACTTTAACCAATAAACAATAATTATACAATAATTACTGTTTATAAAGTCAGTATATATTGTCCAATGGTTAATAAAATATACATAGATTTTTATTTTAGACTAACAGAGTAGAAATTATTATTGATCATTTTTCTACTGATTGCCCTTGATGAGTCATAAAGCGAGTCATCAAAGAGAAATTTCTAGAACATGTGACTCATTACGATGAGTCAGTATGATGAGTCATCGTGGAATTTTCTAGAACGGGTGAGTCAGCATGGCGAGTCAGCGTAGATATTTTCTAGAGCAGATGAGTCAACATAGATATTTTCCAAAACAGGTGAGTCAGCATGGCGAGTCAGCATGCTGAGTCACTGACTGCATCACAACTGCATCATTGGCTGCGTCATCAATGGTGAGTCACAGCGCTGAGTCATCAGAGAAGCTTCTGGAATTGGCGAGTCACTGCGGTGAGTCACGGTCGAGTCAAGATTTCTGGAACCTTCTAGAAGCTGCTGAGTCATGATCTTTCGAGGTGTCACGCCACGTGTCATCGTCCTATTGGCCCGTTGCGATGAGTCATAGCCACCAATTTTGACCGGCTCCTTATTGGTCCACGTGTACAAGACTTGATGACTAAACGTGGGTCCCGTAAAATATTTCGGGAATTCATTAGTCACTTATTTATCTTGACTAATAAAATAATATTATAATAATATAAAATTATTTTATTTGTGATTAAATCCTAAAAATTAAAAGATTAATTTTAGGCTCATTCGAATTGGGTTTAGTAAGATCCCCGCCTCCGAATAATTAAAAACAGATTTTTCCGGTCAGGAAAAATATTATTTTCCTACCCGGAGCAAATCACACAAAAAGTCCATATAAAATCACAGACGGTAATATTGAAAGATCACGTATCAAGTAGATAACAATTAAAAACAGCAAAAATAGCAAAAAAAGCACATTCGGGACGTAATGGTCATTTTCCCATTTTTTCCCACAATGTAGCTAATCATCCAAAACGTTCAAATAAAATATCCAGCAGTATTATATAGCTGTATATTACACAGAAAATTTAAAACAATGATTCAAGAAAAATTTTATTTCATTGTCTTGAAGAAAAATACGTAAAACGATTATATAAAATACCAGTGACAAGATTATACATCTTTTTTCACAGAAAAATTTAAAACAAGTAATTTGATAAAATTTTTATTTTACTGTATCGAAACAAATTATGTAAAACGACCAAATAAAATAACAAACAGTATTATTTTTCTGTATTTCATACAGAAAAACAAGAAACAGCAAAATAGGGACACAACAGTCTTTTACCCAAAAGTTAGGGTGTTACATTTTTCACTCGTGTAAATCATTTCTTAACATTCTAAACTAAATTTTAAAATCTTCTAAGTCTAATTTCAAATGTGAACCTTAACTCCACTTTTCTTACTAAAATTTATCAAAGATCATATTCTCCAATACTTATTCCAAAATATGTATTTATTTTAATTTAATCCATATTAACGAAAGCATTCTTCCATTGCCTCCTCAAGAATAATCCACCCATCTAAAATTACTTTTAACCTCAATCTACTTTTTAAATTCCTTTACTATTTCTATTGCCAAAAAATCATTCTTTCCCTAATAATAAAATCTATATGTTTCCATATTCATAAAAAAAAATACTTTAAACGTTACGCCAATTTCCAATCTCGTTCATTACGATCATTTTACCATAAATCTATTTCCTTCCAAATAATAAATTCTTATTCCTTTCTCTTCTCAACTTAATCATATTACTTGTCACCTAATCCTTCAAGAAATATTTTCCAACATTGTTCATAAAATTTCGTTAATTAAATTGTTATTCCTTTCAGAAACCATTATCCATCTCATCTTTACTAAAACACTATTAAAATTCAAAACATCTCTTAAACTCATTTCTTTTCTTATAATCAAAATCAATCCTTTTCCAACAATAAAACTTTGTTCATTCACTTCTTCAACTTATAAAACCTTATTCCATCTCCTTGTTTCAAAACCAATTATATCCATACTTAATAAAATATTCTTGACTTAATTACCGTTAATATTGACTAAGTGGCCGAGAGCCACCAAAAGGTCTTTGGACCCAAAAGTTCTTTCCTTTTCCTTATAATTCATAATATGTAATATATATAAATTATTAAATTGTACCATTCACATGTCCATGCATATTATCCAAGCTATAATGTCATATAAACAACTAAATACAACTATTAACTCATACAATCAATTAATTAAACCTATATAACAAATAAGCAATTATAGAGATTTCATGCATCATATAACCACACACAACTAAATAATCACAATCAAATCAAAACCATATAATTAAGTGAATGAATCCTCACATGGATTCTTCATTTACAAACACATAGTCCATTCCTCACCACCATAATTAGTTGATGAGGTTGATATCTCTCTTACCTTAGATGATTCCCAAGAACTCCTTGTATGCCTTCCTTGAATGAACTTCTACCACCACCAAATTGTTCCTTAATACAAAACAAACACACATACATTAATATCTAAGGCTAGAGATAAGATGACCATTGATCAAGTTATGGCCTTGGAACTTTAGAAATGAGATTAAAAATGAATATCAAGAACTCCACCTAAAACCCTCAAACTTTGAGCTTAGAAAAATGCTTGAAGATGATTGATTTAGAAAAAAGTCCCAACATAAAAGTTTCTTGGATTGTTGTCTAGATGTAAGATCTATGGTTGGTTTAAATTAAAAATGGGTGGATGTGAGAAAAGGGCACTTGGCTGTGAGGTACCAAAAGAGAATGATGAAGGAATTTTTTTTTTTTGTGTTTGGCTTCTTAGTTTAGGAAAAGGTGATAAGAAATAGTCAAAGTCACAAACTTTGCCTTCACTAATGAAGCTTGGCTGTGGAGTCTATAGAGAGAATAGGATGAGAGCTTTTCATAAAGTTGAGAGGATTTGGTATGCAGTTTTTGGTTACTTTCATAAAAATGATTAAAAGATGAACAAGTTAGTAACTTGGCCTTTAAATATGACCTTGACCATGGGACATACAGAGAAAATGAGAGATATTTTGTTTGTATAGCTTTCTAGAAAAGATGATAGGTTTAACTTAAGATATTCTATAACTTAGATATTTGTTTGGTCAAGATATTTAACCAAGCAAGATATTTAAGCAAGATATTATTGATCACTTGCTCACATGAAAGTAATGATAATAGAATAACTTTAGAAATTAAGTAACTAATGGTTAGTTATTTGTTTCATAAACTTGAACAACATGATTAGAGTAACTTGAACTAGTTACTAATCAAGTTGTCATCCAACCAAAGTCCTTGAACAACCTAGTACCTCCATGAAGCATCATGAAGCCCCTTGGTCTCTCCATGGCCGTGACCTTCCCTAGCAAATGGAGTGTCCAATTTCTCTTCTACTTCCTCCAAGCTTAGCCACCAAGAAACTCCTTCCTATTGGTCATTCTTTGTGCCAGCCATTATTGTTGACTTTTTCAACAATCAAGCAAGCAAGCAAGCTTCTCCCATTGGTGCTCATATAAAGCTTGTCATGATTAGCTTCCAAGATATTTTTCAATATACTTTAACCAATAGATAATAATTACTGCTTATAAAATTAGTGTCTATTATCCAAAGGATTATAGAATGAACCTAGATCTTCTCTTGCTCTACAAGCTTCTAGATCATGACACATAGGGTCGCAAGGTGTCTCTGCTTCACCATTAAGCTTCCTTCCTATTGGTTCTTTATGGTTAGTCACTAGGTGTGAGTCACAGCCGCAATTGTTGACTAGCTCCTCATTGGTCCACACGTAAAGTAAGTACTCAAGTAATCGATGACTAGACGCATGACTAGGCTCATGACTCGTCACTTTCTAGAATCATCTAATGAGATATTTTCAAGAAAGAAATTTATCGGTAGTTATTGACCAATGGACAAAAGCTACAGTATATTATCTAGTGGTTATTATCCAATGGATAATAGCTGTACCCAATAGATAATAAAATAAAGTAAAATCACTGTAAAAGAAAATTTCAAAAACTGTTTCCGGATTCGGGCTTAGTAAGCTTCTCCAGCCCCGTATTAACAGTCCAAAGGGATATAATGGTCATAAATCGGGTGTTCTTATCAGATATGGAAGTTCTAGTAAAATATCCTAAGGGATATGATGGTTATTCTCTCATTTCTCTCTCTCACAGTTAAAAGGGAAGTAGAAGCTGCAAAGGAAGAAAAAGAAAGAAAACAAAGGGAGAAAGGGAGAGAAAGGAAGAAGAAGAAAGGAAGAAGGAGGATCAAGAGTAAGAGGATCAAGATCAAAGCATAGAGCTTGAAGATCTTCATCTTAGCCATCAAAAGATAGGGATTTTTGAACTCAAACTCTCATTCCTACTCATTTTTCATATAAGGCTAATTTGAGGTTTAATATGCCAAATTGAGTTCTTGTGGTGTTTGAAGTGACTTTCTTGCTTGGATAAGTTTTACAGAATGTTTATGACTTGTTCATGCTAAGAGTTTGGATTAGAAATTTAAATTCTCCATTTGGACCTAAAATGCTCTAAGTGTTGATTTTAGGGGTTCGGATGAGTGATTTGGTGTTTTGATCCACTTTTGATGAAATTAATTAGTGTTTTAGGTTTTCATCATGTTAGTGAACATGTTTGAGACTTAAAGTCACCAAGAAACTAATTTGGAGTGGCCAAAATTTGAAATCTGAACCAATGGAACAGTAAACTCGGGACTGCAGAATTCTGTAGAATTTAAGTTCTACAGAGCATGCTGTAGCGTGGACCGAGGCGTGGCCTGAGGGGTGAGCTCCAGAATCTTTAAAACTGTGTTTTTGATATCCTTGGAAGTTCCTAAGTGTTGGGATCACTCTATTATTCTTTTCAAAGAGTGTTGAGGCACAAATTGGTGTATTTTTCAATAGGGAAATCATAACCTAGAGTTATGAAAAGAAATCTAAGTTTTGAACATCCAGGATTCATGGATGGACTTAGTTTATGTCTAGAATGATACTAGAGTTAATCTAACAAGAGGATAACCCTTTGGTATGCATATGTTTTGAATGAACTTTAAAACAACCAAGAGTAAGGGTTTGCTATAGAAAAGTGTCTTTCACCTATGGTGATTTGTTGTTTCTTAGCTTCACTAGAGATGTGATAAGAAGATGGTGCATTGGACATAAGTATACTATGATGGATTGTGGTATTTACTCTAGTAAGTATGAAAAAGGTATGAACCTTAGGAGATCCAAGAGTAGTGGATTACCTTGGAAAGGTACCTAGAACCTTAAGCAACAAAAAGTTGCAAGTAAGAACCACTCTTGCATTAGATTCACTTAAGTGGAGATAAGGTTGTGTATTAAAGAGGGAATATTTTGTACTAAGTCTCTAGTTAAGCAGGACCTTGTGCATTGTAGAATACACAAAAGGATGAGTGTGGACTTGTAAGCTTGTTACATTCATTAAGTATGCAAAGTTCTAGAGAAATGCTCACTTATTTCCTTAAGTAAGGTTAAATGAGGCATTAGTTAAGATAGACTCTTTCATTAGATTAAGTTGAGTCTATAGGAAAGTCATGACAACCTTTGAGCATTCTAGAGTA
The DNA here is from genome assembly GCA_029884605.1 of Ormosia emarginata. Taxonomy (NCBI): domain Eukaryota; kingdom Viridiplantae; phylum Streptophyta; class Magnoliopsida; order Fabales; family Fabaceae; genus Ormosia; species Ormosia emarginata. Next base: position 4,140,900 of record JAQQTP010000023.1, read on the forward strand.
ATGGTTTGCCTTAGGTAGGTATCTAGCACCTTAGGCCATTTTATGTGGTGTTTATATCACTTCAGATGTACTGAGTGATGATGGGGTGTATTAGATGCAATGAACTAGGATGGATTGGTAGCATATGCCAAAAAATATGACTTTATATAACGAAAGGTCATTTAGCTAGAAGAAAAGGAATCAGAAGTTCCTAAAGGAACAAGTTATTCCTGACTAAGTGCTAGGGTTGCATGTAGTATGAGGTTACAGATTCTCCTCTCTACAAAGGATAAACATAAGAAGCCAAAGTTCCTAGTAGAATATGCTTGGGTCTTAAACGAACTAAGTATATCAATATGTAAGTATGACTATGAAAATGGTCTAGTAGTATTGTTCTCTGTGAGTGTTCGTTGATGTTGTACACCATCATTAAGGCCAAAATAAATAAGTGAGGAATCTATAAGGTTCTTTTCAACAGAGATTCAACCCAAACTTTTCAGCGTGCTAGGATACGTGTGATGTGAGGATGAGCTTACTCCCTATTTACCACAGGATAATATACTGAACTAGTTCCTAATGAACTTCTTGGTTTTCCAAATAAAACTCTACATGTATTTCAAAACAAAACATTGCACAAGCATATATTTAGGATCTTTTTTAGGCATAATCATATTGCAGATCATCTGCATTGCATTTACAGGCAGTTGTATGGGCATTGTCTGTTGTTGTTGGTATTTACAATTGTATGGGCAATTGTTTATATTTAACGGTATATAGGCTATTGGTTTAGATCACACTACTTAGTAGTGTGCAGTTATGAGAATTAGGGAGGAAACTCTTAAGTTGGTAGTTATAGCAATTGTTATATTTGTTATACAACGTTATAGCTAGCTGGTATTGGAATTACTTTTACTGAGAATTGTAATTCTCACCCTGTTTGTTCTTCCATGTAAATCCAGGTACAAACCCTGTTAAGGGAATGAAGGTTAAATATAAAGACTAGTATAGTTTTATATGCTTTAGTAGACAAAGCTTATGTATATGTTTATATTTGGTTTGTATGTTTGAAGTAATATATATTACAATATATCCTTTTGTGGTTATGTTGTATATATATATATATATATATATATATATATATATATATATATATATATATATGAGTTCAAGTTTTTCCACAATCTCTCAAGGCTTTTTATAATTGCTCAGTTATGCTTATGGATATATGCTAGTATGTAGTATATTGAAGTGATGTCTCTAGTACTGGTTATCTTTATATATCCATGTATAGCTAGGATATATCTAGATATCTGTATTAGGATGTTACATTATGGTATCAAAGTAGTTCATCCTGTTGAGCCGGGGTATGGACTGACTGTGCTTAGACATAGGTAGTAGTATGGTAGAATGTTATGCATTCTATTATCTCTTTATGAGATATGCTGATGGAATTGCATGATTAGCCTTAGGTATATGTGTTATCAGCTACTTCTCCACAGTTACATGATATTGAACCTAGCTAACTCAATATGTAATGTTCATTGTGTCCAGGAAACTATAGCAACTACCGGGTGAACCTATGAGACTAGGAGTTAGGTAAGGAAGAGATAACCAGAGCTCTTAGAGAAATAGCTCCTGCATTGAGGGAGCATACTACCATTAGTAGAAGATTATCAAAAGCGATAGAATAGAACTCTCTTAGTTAGTTCCGTGGATGAGAAAGAACTTTTGAGGAATCAATATTTCTCAAAGTTCAGGAAAGTTACTCCTTTGTTTTCAAGGGAGAGTTTGGTTCAGTTAGAGCTGGAAGATGACTTTATTTAATGGAAGAGATTTTTGAGGTCATGGCATGTGCTGATGAATATATGGTGAACTTGCTTCGTAAAGGTTAATAGGGAAAGCCGAAAGTTGTTGAGATGAAACGGATAGGTTACTAGAGATGGTTAGTACTCGAATCGCCTGGGAGGTGTTTAGAGTTACTATCCTAGACAAGTATTATTTCCCTTGAGTTATAGAAGGCAAAAGAAATTTGGAAATTTCTAAGGTCTGAGCAAAGGGATATTACCAAGGACTAGTATACAAAGCAATTTAAGGAATATTAGGAGTTCTTTTCTTATTTTATGTCCAATTCAGATGAAGACTGGAAGTGGGAAAAATTTGAAGTAGAACTTAGAGAAGACATTTGAAGAGTTGCGAAGCAAAAGATGTAACATCCTAATACTGAAAATCCTAGTATACCTGACATATACCTGGATAAGTAGTATTAGCTATACTACTTTTAACTTATTCATTCAACCAATCCATAACATTTATATAAATAAATCATCATAGAGAGCCATATGGAAACAATATCCATTTATATACATAACTTCTCACTAATACATACATCTTTTTGTTTTACAACTTTAAACTCAAAATACATGGAAATATAAATCTATCTACTGAACATAAAGATAACTATGCTAATCTTCATTCCCCATCTTCTGCTTGTCCTTGGAGCTTAAACCTGGATTTACATGGAACACACAGGATGAGAATTTATAATTCTCAGTATAAGTGTATCAATACCAGTAGTTGTATAACAATATATAACTCATGAATATATGAAACAAAACTGTAACTATAAATCAGGCTATTCATCATTACTCAATATGTAAATATCATAAATGAATCTTTATTGGTCGTCAAATTGTTATTCCATACTCTAGGAACATACACATCCTCTCTATATAATGTTCTCAGTCTAGCTATAACTCTGAACTAATTCTCCTTTAAAAGATAAGACAGCTGCCCATACAACTGTCATGGGAAGGTAACAATTACTGATATTGAACCATCGACCATACAATGGAACAATAACATTGAGCAACTAAACACAAACTGCCAGTGATATTAAACAACTACCCATACAATTGCCTAATATCATTGAGCAAAGCACACAAACACAAGTAATCACCAAACACAATAACAATCAAATGTTAAGTAATGCAATGATATTATGATGTATAATATGAGGTATGATTATGCTCAAACAAGGGTGTTAGATGGCGTAAGTGCAATGTCATGAATCTTCATCTCAGAGATTTGCAATGTCATGAATACTGTTATGAATCTTTTATTCTTCCCTTCAGTGGGAAGGGAATATGTTACCTCCTTAATGTGGTGTCCCGGGGTTGATGAGGGCGGGGAGTGGATGCCGGTGCATGAGAGGCACGTACAAGGAGCGACTCCTGGCATGCTTCTAACCGAAGGGTCCCATGAATGAACTTAATACGCACCGGAATGAGAGGGATTCAGAGACTGTGCAGGTATGGGATTGTATAGTTGAGGATGGCTTAAAGGAATTGATTAGGCGTAACCATATCAACAAGTTGCAACTTCTTTTTGGGAGCCTAGAACATAAGAACTCTATTGTTAAGCATGCTTGACTTGGAGCAATTGTGGGATGGGTGACCTCCTGGGAAGTTTCCTAGGATGCGTGTGAGTGAGGACAAAGCACGCTGAAAAGACCCGTGTTGGTTTGTGGAGACACTCGTCAATCCTGCAGGCAGTCCCGGGGATGTTACAGATGGTATCAGAGACGGGACCTCTCCCAGTACAGTGTGGTTCGGGGACGAACCAGGTGGAAGCTGGTGGGCATGTGGTGTCCCGGGGTTGATGAGGGCGGGGAGTGGACGCCAGTGCATGAGAGGCACATACAAGGAGCGGCTCCTGGCATGCTTCTAAGCGAAGGGTCCCATGAATGAACTGAATACGCACCGGAATGAGAGGGATTCAGAGACTGTGTAGGTATGGGACTGTATAGTTGAGGATGGCTTAAAGGAATTGATTAGGCGTAACCATATCAACAAGTTGCAACTTCTTTTCGGGAGCCTAGAACATAAGAACTCTATTGTTAAGTGTGCTTGACTTGGAGCAATTGTGGGATGGGTGACCTCCTGAGAAGTTTCCTAGGATGCGTGTGAGTGAGGACAAAGCACGCTGAAAAGATCGGTGTTGGTTTGTGGAGACACTCGTCAATCCTGCAGGCAGTCCCGGGGATGTTACACTTAACCCACCTTCTGAACTGTGAACTGATCTTTTCCTTAATTTTCCTTGTCTTAGAAATGCAAATGTATATATGTATGAATGTCTGTGCATAATGTGGCGTAATGTCTAACTCTTGCATAACCACCACTTGACCTTTTTCCTTGCACTACTAACTTTACCTCAACTCTTTGAAAGTTTTCATGCACTATACTTCCTTTCTTGTCAAACTTAATTAGCATATTTCCTTTCATTACATTACTAGCTCTACCTTAACTCTATAAGAGCTTTCATGCACCATATTGTTGCTAACTAGGCACTCAATTCGTAACAGCTAACTTGATTTCTTGTATCTAATTCTCTTCCTCTTAACCATTTCTTGAATGGTAACTACTACAGTCATAAGTTGCTCATAAGAATAGACTCTTGACCAAGGCAATCCATGTCTAATGGAGGCCCATAATCCTCTTACTTTCCCTTGTAAACATGTTTCCTTAACTCTCAATCTCATATTCTCATATCCTTAATCTTCATAATTTAACTTATGAACCAATCCTTCTACATTAACATTTCACATAATTACTCAACATATTCATCCTTTGTATGCTACTCGGCCTTCCTATCTAAGAAATACCCTTTATAGTGCCTCAACACCCTTTTCTAGACATAAACAAAGGATCCTAATAACTAAGGAACTCAAAACATCCAAAAACAACATTTTGTCCTTTTTGCTCATTCTCAACCTTTGACCTTTGCTCAGTAAAATGAGCATAATTTGAGCTACGGAAGTCGAAACTAGACGAATTTTATGGCGTTAAAAGAGAAAGGGCTACAATGTTCATGAAGACCATAAAAGCTAGTTCTCACTCCATCTTAGGACACGGACTGTGTTGTTTGACGCGTCCACCCTTGTGTCATACTCTATCTGCACAGTTTCAAAAAAATTGAACTGGCAGGGAGTGACACCCCCCCCGGATGTTATGGGACACGGGCCGTGTTTCTTTGACAAAAACACTATAGAACATCTCTGCAGAGTTGTGGCACTATTCATGATCCAAAATCTCACTTCCAATCACTCTTGATCAATTTTCTAGTCATTTCTAGCACCTATCTATGTCCCTCAACTTGTTGTAACTCAATTATAACCTATGGATTTCTCTTAGGCATATATCTGAAACCAAAATCACATAACTCCAAATCCTAAAACTATGGCTCTTAATGGTTGATCTTGAGCCATAAATGGCCATCTTAGGTTAACTAAGCTTAAACAAACCTAACCTAGTCCTTGGAAACAAGAACCAAGCTAAAAATTCGGATTTGGCTCTCCAAATCCCTATTTCCATTCATGAAAACCTAAGTTCAAACAATATGAACAAAGAGAAGAATCATGAATAGAAACCCCTTACCTTAGTTGATGACCAATCTTGAAGCTTTGGATCCTCTTCTTGGGTCCTTCTTCTTCTCTTCCTCTTCTCCTTCCTCTTCTTTCTCTTCTTCTCTTCTTCTCTTCTCTATTTTTAATCAGCTGCCTCCAATGAAAATGAAGAAAGAAAATGAGTAAAACTCACTTTTAAAACATACTTAGGGGCATTTTGGTTATTTCACAAAACTCATATCTCTTAGGAATACTTTAATCTTATTATTTCAAGTTTTCTAACCTCCAAAAGTATTAAAATAAATCCTATGTAATACTTATTTTGCCATTTCCTTAATTTTTCATATCTACACTAAGTCCATTCGGTATTAAAACAGTTACTCAGTGTGCTTAAAAATACTAAATGAACTCAATTTACCTTCAAACTTTAACTGCAACTTTCTTAACTCAGTTATAACTTGGAAATAAACTATCTATATTTATTTCCCTTAACTTAGCCTTTAAAACTATTTTCTGAGTCATTTTAGGCCACTTTACACCTTCTGTGTTGCGGCAAAGTGCCTAAATTAACTTAATTTGCCATAAAACTGAGTTGGCATGGTAAGTAAGTATATTAGTACCTTTGAGACCATATACAAGCCTAACATGTTTCTCAGGATGTTACATTGCTCCCCTTCCTTTTTAAAATTTTGTCACCAAAATTTGGTTTGCTTAATGTAAGATGTCCCATACCACCCACACTAAGCAATTAATACCAAATCTCAAAGAAACAAAACCATACACTTATCTTCTCCTGAACCCGTACGTTACATTATCTCCTTGCCTTGCAAGATGTAAACCCTTCCCTAAGCTAATGGTCTATTATCCAACTATGCTTCTTTTCACACCTCATGAACTTTTGATTCCCCGTTCCAACTTGAATATGCTTTTCTTGTACTTTTCTTGATGACTGAAGTTGATTGGCTCCCTACACCTTTAATACTCTAGTTGTAATAGCTATCTGGTTTCCTCATTGTATTTGCTATGATTACTGTCAGCTCCCTCATTGCATTAGTTGTTGTCATGAGTGCTCCTTCCATATCTGAACCTTCATTTATTGAGTTCTTATCTCCTCGAGTATGCCTTGGTGGTGCCTTAGTTTCCCGTTCACACAGAACATTCTATATTGAGATGGCTAGTCTCAATATTATGTAACTGCGTAACAGTAGCTAAGAACAACCCACCATAAGGCAAGTCATGTAATCCTAAACAAACAACTCACAGAAAAGACAAGGATTGCACAACTCCTGCAAAACTTCCTACTAAAACTCCTAATCTTTCCTAAGCCTAGTCAGTCCATACCTTGGCTCATAGGATGAACTGCTCTAATACCATAATGTAACATCCTAATACTGAAAATCCTAGTATACCTGACATATACGTGGATAAGTAGTATTAGTTATGCCACTTTTAACTTATTCATTCAACTAATCCATAACATTTATATAAATAAATCATCATAGAGAGTCTTATGGAAACAATATCCACTTATATACATAACTTTTCACTAATACATACATCTTTTTGTTTTATAACTTTAAACTCAAAATACATGGAAATATAAATCTATTTACTGAACATAAAGATAACTATGCTAATCTTCGTTCTCCATCTTCTGCTAGTCCTTGGAACTTCAACCTGGATTTACATGGAATACACGGGGTGAGAATTTATAATTCTCAGTATAAGTGTACTAATACTAGCAGTTGTATAACAATATATAACTCATGAATATATGAAATGAAACAATAACTATAAATCAAGTTATTTATCATTACTCAGTATGTAAATATCATAAATGAATCTTTATTGGTCATCAAATTGCTATTCCATACTCTAAGAACATAGACATCCTCTCTATATAATGTTCCTAGTCTAGCTATAACTCTGAACTAATTCTCCTTTAAAAGATAAGACAGCTACCCATACAATTATCATCAGAAGGTAACAATTACTGATATTGAACCATCGACCAAACAATGGAAAAAAAACATTGAGCAACCAAACACAAACTGTCAATAATATTAAACAACCGCCCATATAATTGCCTAATACCATTGAGCAAAGCACACAAACATAAGGAATCACCAAACACAATAACAATCAAATGTTAAGTAATGCAATGATATTATGATGTATAATATGAGGTATGATTGTGCTCAAACAAGGGTGTATGATGGCGTAAGTGCAATGTCATGAATCTCCATCTCAGAGATTTGCAATGTCATGAATAATGTCATGAATCTTTCATTCTTCTCTTCAATGGGGAGAGAATATGTTACCTCTTTAACCCACCTTCTGAACTGTGAACTGGTCTTTTCCTTATTTTTCCTTGTCTTAGAAATACAAATTTATATATGTATGAATGTCTATGCATATTGTGGCGTTATGTCTAACTCTTGCATAACCACCACTTGACCTTTTTCCTTGCACTACTAACTTTACCTCAACTCTTTGAAAGTTTTCATGCATTATACTTCCTTTCTTATCAAACTTAATTAGCATATTTCCTTTCCTTACATTACTAGCTCTACCTTAACTCTATGAGAGCTTTCATGCACTATACTGTTGCCAACTAGGCACTTAATTCTTAACAGCTAACTTGATTTCTTGTATCTAATTATCTTCCTCTTAACCATTTTTCGAATGGTAACTACTGCAGTCATAGGTTGCACATAAGAATAGACTCTTGACCAAGACAATCCATGTCTAATGAAGGCCCATAATTCTCTTAGTTTCCCATGTAAACATGTTTTCTCAACTCTCAATCTCATATTCTTATATCCTTAATCTTCATAATTTAACTCATGAACCAATCCTTCTACATTAACATTTCACATAATTACTCAACAAATTCATCCTTTGTATGCTACTTAGTCTTCTTATCTAAGAAATACCCCTTATAGTGCCTCAACATCCTTTTCTAGACATAAACAAAGGATCCTAACAACTAGGGAACTCAAAAAATCCAAAAATAACATTTTGCCCTTTTTGCTCATTCTCAACCTTTGACCTTTGCTCAGTAAAATGAGCATAACTTGAGCTACGGCTATCGAAACTAGACGAATTTTATGGCGTTAGAAAGCTAAGAGAAACAACTACAATGTTCATGAAGACCATAAAAGCTAATTCTCACTCTATCTTGGGACACGGGTTATGTTATTTGACACGTCCACCCCCGTGTCATACTCTGTCTACACAGTTTAAAAAAAAACTAAACTGGCAAAGAGTGACACAGGCCCCCTAGTGTTGTCAGACACGGGCTGTGTTTCTTTGATAGAAACACTGCAAAATGTCTCAGCAGAGTCGTGACACTGTTTATGGTCCAAAATCTCACTTCCAATCACTCTTGATCGATTTTCTAGTGATTTCTAGCACCCATCTAGTGATTTCTAGCACCCATCTATGTCCCTCAACTTCCAATCTCACATAACTCCAAATCCTAAAACTATGGTTCTTAATGGTTGATCTTGAGCCATAAATTACCATCTTAGGTTTACTAAGCTTAAACAAACCTAACCTAGTCCTTGGAAATTGTGGTGTCCCGGGGTTGATAAGGGCGGGGAGCGGACGCCGGTGCATGAGAAGCACATACAAAGAGCGGCTCCTGGCATGCTTCTAGGCGAAGGGTCCCATGAATGAACTGAATACGCACCGGAATGAGAGGGATTCAAAGACTATGCAGGTATGGGACTGCATAGTTGAGGATGACATAAAGGAATTGATTAGGCATAGCCATATCAACAAGTTACAACTTCTTTTCGGGAGCCTAGAACATAAGAACTCCATGATTAAGCGTGCTTGACCTGGAGCAATTGTGGAATGGGTGACCTCCTGGGAAGTTTCCTAGGATGCGTGTGAGTGAGGACAAGGCACGCTGAAAAGACTCGTGTTGGTTTGTGGAGACACTCGTCAATCCTGCAGGTAGTCCCGGGATGTTACAGAAACAAGAACCAAGCTAAGAATTCATATTTGGCTCTTCAAATCCCTATTTCCATTCATGAAAACCTAAGTTCAAACAATATGAACAAAGAGAAGAATCATGAATAGAAACCCCTTACCTTAGTTGATGACCAATCTTGAAGCTTTGGATCCTCTTCTTGGGTTCTTCTTCTTCTATTCCTCTTCTCCTTCCTCTTCTTCTCTTCTCCATTTTCTGTCGACTGCCTACAACGAAAATGAAGAGAGAAAGTGAGTAAAACTCACTTTTAAAAATTACTTAGGGGCATTTTGGTCATTTCACAAAATGCATATCTCCTAGGAATACTTTAATCTTATTATTTCAAGCTTTCTAACCTCCATAAGTATTAAAATAAATCATATGATTCATATTAATGCTTATTTTGCCATTTCCTTAATTTTCCATATCTGTACTAAGTCCATTCGGTATTAAAACACTGACCCAATGTGCTTAAAAATACTAAACGAACTCAGTTTACCTTTAAACTTTAATCGCAACTTTCTTAACTCAATTATAACTTGGAAATAAATTATCCATATTTATTTCCCTTAACTTAACCTTTAAAATTATTTTCTAAGTCATTTAAGGTCATTTTCCACCTTTTGTGTTGCGACAAAGTGCTTAAACTAACTCATTTTACCATAAAACTTAACTGACATGGTAAACAAGTATATTAGTACCTCTGAGACCATATACAAGCCTAACATGTTTCTTAGGATATTACATTTCTCCCTTCCTTTTAAAATTTTGTCCCCAAAATTTGGTTTGCCTAATGTTCTTCCCATACCACCCACACTAAGCAATTAATACCAAATCTCAAAGAAACAAAACCATACACTTATCTTCTCCTAAACTTGTAGGTTACATTATCTTCTTGCCTTGCAAGATGTAAACTATTCCCTGAGCTAATAGTCTATTATCCAACTATGCTTCTTTTCACACCTCATGAACTTTTGATTCCTCGTTCCCACTTGAATATGTTTTTCTTGTACTTGTTTTGATGACTGATGTTGATTGGCTCCCTATGTAGCACCCATCGTAGGGTATCACATTTTATACGAATTATTACTGAATTACCCCAAGTTATAAAATGATATTGTATAATATAAATATGAGTTTTAAAATTTCTTAATATTGATAATATAAACTTAGTAGAATATTACAATACTAGACAGTATCACAAATAATTTACATTATATACATAATCTCAGTACTAACATACTTAAATATATACAGATAGATTTCTCAAGAGTATTTAAACATTATCAGAACTACTATACTATCACACTGGCCCAAGTACACGTCTATAGAGCAGAACCCTCAGACGGATCCTCCTTAGACTCCTCAGAAGATAGGAATCCTACATGACGTGTAGTTTTACGGACAGGTGTCTGAGTAGACGACACAATGCTAATCTCACTAGGAGTATAGCAGTAAGCACCCCAATACTGTCTAATGGATAACAGAAACTCTAAATGTACATAAATATTGACATTAAAGTAGGGGTTTTCATGATACACCCTACGTAGGGAAATAGTCAGATCTCCCATGTAGACAATACACTGTCTGTCTAAGTGAACACGCCAAGCCTCTGAACCTCCTTGGAATTGTAGCCTCATGTACCCAAGAAAACTTGGCGTCGTCATTGACTCAGAAATCAGTTTCCTCAGTAGGAATCTGCTTCTTACCTTCTTGCTCAAACCCTTGCTCACCGTCTTTACCAATTACAATTATAACACAAGAATAGCATATGAAGAGGTGAGATTACCAATACCAATTCCAACATGGCAGTAAAGAGATAGGAATGATAGTAACGTCATACAAATATAAAAAACAATAATACAGATATAACAAACAATAATTATAATCATAACCTCAAACATTAACCAATATTTGACAAATAAAATATCACACAGATATAGATGTACAAACTATGCATATGCACACAAACTCAATTTCCTACTCCATGGAACTAATTCAAGTCGAAAAGATTGATCCAGAAGACTTGTCGGTACCACCATTGCCTCAGACCAAGTGCCACAACTTTCATCAGTTTGCACATCTAGCATTATACACGACAGTCTACGTTAGATCTTGATTAAGAATAGTCTCTCGATTCGAATCGTCGGTGCGTTGCATCGGTTCGATCCACAGTACAGTAGAGCTACCAACTGCCCATTGTGGAAAACCCGCACCCCGACGCCCCCAAGGTCAACAAGTGACCTACACTACACATATCACCCCACACAAAGGTGTAATTCTCTCCTAGGCCATTGGCCTTAACATAGTTCATCGGACTTTTTCAATGCATGTTTAATGCATACAAATCATAGGCTAAAGTCATATTTCACATATATGGGTCCACACTTTGGCCTAACAGTAATTCTACTATATTTTCAATTGCGTAATTATTTTACTGCGTTTTTGTAACACCCCAAACTTCTTAACTAGTTGACAGTAATTTTGACAGTTAACAGAATTCTACTGTTTAGTGATTTCTATGTACTGTAAAATTATTTTGAATATTTCGTCAGTACATTTGATCGTTTTGTGTGATTTACTCCATGTCAGGAACATAATAATTTTTGGGCCAAGGAAAATTTTACTTAAATTAATTTTTACTGTTAATTCTTAATTATTTTACGTAATCTGATTTGATTTTTGTAAGTTTCCTAATTTTTGTGATTTTGTGGATGATTATGAAATTTTTATATTACTCTGATTATTTTAGTGTTATCCATGAGCCGTCTGTGGGCCTAGGGGGCTGTATGTGGGCCCAAGTGGGTCTTGAAAAGTGAAAATTTTTCTGCAGCTCAAAAATTTTGTACTGTTGAGACGGAGATGGGGGATCTTACTAAACTTGTATTCAGAAACAGTTTTAAAAATTTTCTTTTACTGTGTTTTGTACTGTATTTAATTATCGGGTGATAACAATACAGTAAAAATATTATTCGTAGGGTTATAGTAAATAAAAAAAAATATTGTACTACGTAGTCAACATTAGTGGCTTGGATATTCACCATTGATTTAATCAATGGTGGAGATTTGGTCTTGATTTAATCAACGATGGAGATTTAGTCTTACAAACTGGGTAGGACCATTTATGACCCTTGGATGTAAAGTTTGAAGGAGTAATCTTGACCCTTCATTTTGTAGATACATCTAATGGCTAAGATTTCAAAGAGGAAAGATCCAATGGCCTAGATTAAGTCTTCTATCTAAGGCTAAACCTAGAAGCTACATTAATTCTAACCATTGATCTAATCAATGGTTAAGATTGCCTAAAATGGTGGCTAGTGAGATTGGTTACAATTTGATGAAGCATGGAGGGGGGGACGGTTTTTGTGATGGGTTTAGAAGCTAAAGCAAAGTTTGAAGACATTATTGATCACCTTGGTCATTATTGATCATTTTTCAAGAAGCTAAGTTCACAAAATTTTCTCTCCTTTCTCTCCAAGCAAAGCTCATGGCCATAGCACCAAGAACCATCTTCCATCACTCAACAATTTTAAATAACCACCTATCTTGAATCCTTACTTCAATTCAAGAACCTTTGTAGTTTAGACCAAGCTCTAAATCTTCCATCTTCAAGGATTTTTTTCCAAGAGCAAGTTCTAGGGTTTTAGAGGTGAAGTGTAAGGAAAACTTCATTTCTTATCTCTTTTTCATGTTCTAAGCCATGTTTGATCCATGGTTCTTCTTGTTCAAGCTTGATATACTAATAAACTTGTGTTTTGTTTTGTATTTGAAAAGCTTTTGGTGGTGAAGGACTTGGAAAAAGAAGCAAAACAAGGAGTCTTTGAGGTTCTTCAAGAGGTAAGAGGGAGATCCATCTCACCAACCAAGTATGGTGGTGAGAGATGGTTTGTGTATTTGATGGATGGTGAATCCATGTGAGGATTCATATCCATGGTCATGTAATTATTTGTGGGTGTTTATCTGTTTTTGATTATTTGCTTATGCTTGATGTGCTTTGCATGATTTATTTGTGTTTGCATGCTTAGTATGATTTTTATTTGCTTTTATGGTATGCTTGAAATATAATATGTTGATTATATGTGATGTATGCCATAAAAATTGTTAGAAAGGAAAACAATTTTTGGTTCTAATGACCATGAGGATTTCGGCCTCAACACCTCAAAATAGGTGTTCACAAATTAATATTTTCATGAATGGTAAAATTGAATGTTTAGAAAAGCAAGAAAAATAAACAAAAGGTTTGTTTTCAAGGAATAAGTGTTCACAGTTTTGGTGAAAAATTTTAATGGTTTTGTTTGTGTAAAACCATGAATGGAACTTAGATGATTTAGAAGGAAAAATATTTTGATGATTTCAATGGCCATGTCCACGGTTTTGAAGGCTTATAAATGCCTTGATTTTATGAAACAAAATGATTTTCAAAGTGGAAATATAATTTGATTTAGTACAAGGATTTTGGAAAGGGAATCAGAGTGTTTTTATCACTTGAGAAACAAAAAATTCGATTATAAAAGGAAAATAGAGGTTGTAAGGGTTTGAACCTCAAATTATTTTAGAAAAGGATTGAATTTAAGAATTTATTTTGAGTTATAAAGGAAACGTTGATGATTTAAAATTTACTAACGTAAAACTCATCCTTTGGGTTTTGGAGAGCGTTAGAGAATTTTAAGTGAGAAATATTGATTTAATTCATTGAAATGGTAAATTTATGGAATAAATTATGAAAAGAATTTTCTTGAGTAGAAAATGTGGAAAATAATGTGAGAAGTCATATTATTTTGAGAAAGGTTGAATTGGAAATTTTAGAATATTTTACGTGGTTGTAAAATGGTGAAAAATGATTTACGTAACTTAAAAATGTGATTTTTAAGCTACGCGATGTGAAAAACATTAAGATATTTCTACGCGATTTGAAAAGCGTTTAAATATTTTTATGCGATTGAAATATTGTTGAAAAATCACTACGTGATTGAAAAATGATGAAATATTTTTACGTGATTGAGAAAACGATGGAAAATCACTACGCGATTTGAAAACGTAACAGAAATGTTGCACGATTATGAAAACACGATGAAAGTATTACGTGACTATGAAAACGCGATAATATGATTTTCACGATTGAATAAACAGTAGGATTATTGTTAGCCTAGTGTATGAACACTATATGAGAAAATGATGAACTTTGCCTGTGATTGGCATTGGTGCATTTTATATGCATAAACTAGTGTACGGACACTGTATGAGAAAATGATGAATTTTGCCTATGATTGGCATTGGTGCATTGAACATGCATTGAAAAAGTCCGATGGACTGGATTTGGCTATTTGCCTAGGAGAGACGTACACCTCTTGAGTGGGTGCGATATACGTAGTGTAAGTCACTTGTTGACTTTGGGGGCATCGGGGTGCGAGTTGCCTACAATGGGCAGTTGGTTGCTCTTCTGTACCGTGGGTTAGATCGACGTAACACACCGATGATCCTGACCGAGACACTATTCTTAATCAAGATCTAGTAAAGACTATCGTGTATATGCTAGATGTGCAAGCACATATGAGAAATGTGGCACATGGTCTGAGACATGTTGGTACAGTAGATCTTTCGGATCAATTTCTCCGAATTGAGTATTAGCTCCATAGAGTAAGAAATTGAGTCTATGTGCACATGCATAAATTTGAGTATTTATATCTGTATGAAATAATAATTAGGGAATATTGGCTATGACAATTGAACTGTTGAGGAATAATGGATGATGATGATGATAATCATGTGATGGCATTATTATAATAATTGTGTGATTTGAATAATGTTAATGGCATGATGGTAATTATTATTTATTGTATCCGTTATGATAAATAATGTTGACAGCATGATTGTGATTATGGTATGATGTATCTGTATGATATATTGTATGTGTTATCTCTATGCTACCATGTTGGTATCGGCTTAGGTGATCTCACCTCTTTGTATATTATTTTGAACTATATTTATATTTGGTAAAGACGTTGAACAATGCATAGAACAAGAGGGTGAAGAAGAGCAGATTCCTGTGGAAGAAACGGAGTTTTGATAGACATCAAGACCTAGTTTCTTTGGTTACGTCAGACTACAATTCCACGGTGGAGCTGGAGCATGGAGGACTAGTCCTAATGAGAGGGGACTTATATATCAAGGAAATCTGACGGTCAACATGAGTAGGGAATTCCATGGAGATCCATTTCTTTCCGTAACTATATATGTACATGTCGAATTTCCATTGTCAATTAGGCAGCATTGGGATACTTGGTATTATATCCCAATAGAAATTAGTATTGTGCCGTCTGCTCGGACACCTGTCCGTAAGACCTCGCGTCGAGCTGGATTCCTACCTGCTGAGGAGTCTGAGGAGGACCCGATTGAGGGTTCTGTTGTTTAGTTAGACTTGGGCGAGTCGTTTAAATATTTAAGTATGTCAACTACTTTTGAGACTTGGTCTGTATATAAATAATGTCAACAGTACTTCTGTAATGTACATGATGTAAATTATGTGTGATGATATATAATATTTCTATTTTCCGCTAAGTTTATTTATCGATATCAAAGAGGAAAAAATTTTACAACTCTATTTTTATCACAACATCACATTTTATGAACTTGGGAGTAATTTGGTAATTATGTAGCATAAATGTGGTGTTGGGAATTGCGGATCAAAAGTCTCGCAGCGGAATAATAGAATTCCCTCACAGGATCCATGCGAAAAATCCATAATCCGAGTCTTTAAAAATTTACCTCTTGAAGTGTGATAATCACAAGCGAGGTGAATCACCAACACCGTAATAGTGACGATGTCTCTGCGGTATCCACACGAACAGACTTGCAAAAAGGAGTCACGCCTCTGTTTCGTAGTGCTAGCTGTGAAGAGAGGAGAAGAAGACCTCACTATCTCTCACTCACTTTCGTAGGTGCGGCTAGGGTTGTGATGTAACCTAGTAGCAGCCCCCTTAGCAAGTATTATTTATAACATGTGGCTGCCTTAAGTGAGTGTGAGCGGTAGCAAGGTAAGTGGTGCAACCCTAAACCCATCTGTCATGAGTTAGGCCCACATTGAATCCGAGTCCAACTTGGATTTGATTACTCCAATTTAATCTGTTCTAAGTGTGCGACCACTGTAGGTTCTCATGACATTGGTAGTAATATTAAAATCTCATTTTAATATTACAAGCGATGCGGTATCTAGCAACACATCACTTGCTACCCAAGTAATGAGAATGTCGGTGATTTGACATAACCTATCCGTGACCAATGTTTTCGTGTAGTTTAGTCCCGTTGTCCAGATATCCAGATTGAACACAAGGCATGGAATGTGTCACCCTTGTTTAGTTCAATCTTCAGTTTCCTGATTCCCGAGTAGACATAGTAATAACAAATGAGATCAATATCTCATATTGACTCATTTAAGCATGGCCATGCATTTCGTAGTCTCACTCAATCAGGGGGCCCGAAGATATCACTCCTGTTATGTAGGAGGGACAAATCCCATCTAGGTTACTCACATCCCTCCACATGTATTGCGGTATGTCTAATAACCAACTTTATAATCATCTTGTTACAGATGATGTTTGATGGCATTAAAACACACAACTCCTCATGTAGGAATCGTAGTGATTTCAGGTCAAAGGACCACATACACCATTATCACTATGAGAATTGCTTATGACACTCACGTAACGATCCACGTAACGTTCTCATGGCGGGTCTGTCCAATACATCATTACTCTAATATGTATCTATGTGTAGACTTGATATCTCATATCCATGACCCGTGAGATGTGGTCATCAGTCTACGCACATACTAGTCTCAATGCATTATTGTTGTCCTAATTAACAATAATACTTGACTAGGGACATTTAAGAATAGTATTTTATCTAATAGGATCTCACGATCAAGTCATCCACTTGATGTCCTATGGTATCAAACTTACTATTCTAAGGACTTTATTATGTCTACCAAAAAGAACACAATAAATGAAATGCCTCATATAAAATAACATAATATAATGTATGTAAATACAAACAAAATGTATTGGCCACTAGGGCATACACTAACATATGGCACCCTACGGTGGGTGTTACATTAGTTAGTATCAGAGCCCAAGTTAGAGTCTTTTGGGTTTGTGGTTAGGTCTGTCTTGTTTGTGTTGTGTGATTCTCTGTGATTATTTTCTGAAAAGAAACAATATTGTTTGAAGATTGACATCACTTTCTTGTGTTGTCCAGTTTGAGTAGAGAAAAGTAATGGCTGGACGAGGACGAGGACGTGTCAATACTAGAGCAGGAATGGAAAATGTTGGTAATGATAACTAGAACATGGTTGCGGCTATAGCAGCAATGCAACGGATGGTTGATGTTGTGTTACAACAAAACCAAAGGGCAACTAAGGATGCTCACAGTTTGTCGGAGTTCCGTAAGAACAATCCACCTAAGTTTCGTAGAGAATTTGACCCAGACAAAGCTGATCTGTGCATCAAGGAATTAGAGAAAATATTTGAAGGTGTGGGTTGTACTGATGAGTGGAAGCTGACTTTTGCAACATTTATGCTAGTGGGAGATGGAGAAAACTGGTGGGCAGGAGCCCGAAGATTGTTACAAGCTGAAGGAAGAGTTGTGACATGGCAGCTCTTTAGGCAGAAGTTTCTGGCAAAGTATTTTCCAGCAAGTGTTCGTCATGCTAAGGAGATGGAATTCCTTAGTTTAAGGCAAAGGGTGATGTCTATAAGTGAGTATGCTGCAAAATTCGAAAGCTTGTCTAAGTTTTCGAGATATTTTCAGATGCACCCAGATGAGGATTGGAAGTGTAGAAAATTTGAGGAAGGATTGAAGCTTGACATTAAACGAGCTGTAGCAACCCTGGGAATTGAACAGTTTCTAGAATTGTTGGATAAGTGTCGTAAGGTTGAGGAGATTGATCAGCAGCGTGCGGCAAGAAATAAGAACTTTGGACCTACAAGATTCCAAAGAGGAAAGAGTAGCAGAGGAAACCGTTTTCAGCAAAAATCGTACACCAAACCGGTAGGAAGTCAGAACCGGCAACAATTTGTTGGAGGAAGTTCTGGTGAAAGTAAGGTAAGTCAAGTTGGAACTTTTACGATTAAATGTTTGCAGTGTGGGAAGGACCATCTGACCAAGGATTGTCAGTATAAAGGAATTGTTTGTTATAGATGTGGGAAACCTGGACATTTATCCAGGGATTGTGATCAGATAAAGAGGGAACCTTCTATGGGGAATGTTCGTACTACAAGGCCACAGGCGGGTGGTCGAGTGTATACTATGAGCGGGGAAGAAGCCGCGAAATCTGAGGACTTAATCATGGAGGAGTGTGCTATTGAAGGTAATCCTTTAACTGTACTCTATGATTCAAGAGTAACACATTCTTTTATTACATATGATTGTGTGGAGCGTTTGGGCTTGACTGTGACTACATTGCCTTATGATTTGAGTGTTGCTACTTCTACTGATAAGCCTGTGATAACTACAAAAGTATGTTTGAATTGTCATGTATGTGTTAGGGATAGAATCTTTCATGTGGACTTGATTTGTTTGCCTTTTTCCAAGATTAATGTAATCTTAGGAATGGATTGGTTATCTTCTAACCATATCCTAATTGATTATTCGAATAAAATATTAGTATTTCCTGAGGCTAAGGATCCTCAATTCCTAACGACTACTCAAGTAGAAGCTTGTTTGAAGGAAGGAGATCATGGGTATCTATTGTTGTTTTCTTTGGAGGTTCAATGTGAAGATGTCTTGAAAGATATTTTAGTTGTTAATGAATTTCCTGAGGTATTTCCTGAAGATATACCTAGACTACCGCCAGAAAGAGAAATTGAGTTTGCTATTGATTTAGTACTTGGAGTTGGACCTATATCTATTGCGCCCTATCGGATGTCACCAGTAGAGTTAGCAGAACTTAAGAAACAACTAGAGGATTTATTGGAGAAACAATTCGTGAGACCAAGTGTGTCACCATGGGGAGCTCCAATATTGTTGGTAAAGAAGAAGGATGGAACTTCACATCTATGTGTAAACTACCGGCAGTTGAACAAGATTACGATTAAGAATAAATATCCACTACCAAGAATTGATGATCTGATAGATCAATTGCAAGGAGCTGCAATATTTTCCAAGATTGATTTACGATCTGGGTATCACCAGATTCGTGTGAAGGCGGAGGATATTCCCAAAACTGCATTTCGGACTCGTTATGAGCATTATGAGTATCAAGTGATGTCGTTTGGTGTGATGAATGCACCTGCCATATTCATGGACTTTATGAACAGAATTTTCCGTTCATACTTGGATAAGTTTGTTGTTGTCTTTATAGATGACATTTTGATTTATTCTCAAAGTCGGGAGGAATATGCTGAACATCTCAGAGTGGTTCTCCAGATTTTGAAGGAGAATAAGTTGTATGCCAAGTTGTCCAAATGTGAATTTTGGCTAAGTGAAGTTCAATTTTTAGGACACATGATATCAAAGGAAGGAATTGAAGTTGATGCTTCAAAGGTGGAGACAGTTTTGGAATGGGAAAGACCAAAGACTATATCTGAAATTCGTAGTTTTGTCGGATTAGCTGGTTACTATCGACGGTTCATTGAGGGGTTTTCGAAGATAGTAGGACCTCTTACCTAACTTACACGGAAGAATCAACCGTTCGTGTGGACTGATGCATGTGAAGAAAGTTTTCAAGAGTTGAAAAGATGATTGACTACTTCACCGGTTTTGATTCTACCTGATCCGAACGAATCTTTCGAAGTATATTGTGATGCTTCGTATCAAGGATTAGGTTGTGTACTTATGCAAAATCGTAAAGTGGTGGCTTATGCTTTAAGGCAGTTGAAAGTGCATGAGAGGAATTATCCAACTCATGACTTGGAATTGGCAACTGTGGTGTTTGCGTTCAAAGTGTGGAGACATTTTCTCTATGGAACAACGTTCACTATTTTTAATGATCATAAAAGTTTGAAGTATCTATTTGACCAAAAAGAGTTGAACATGAGATAAAAGCATTGGTTAGAGTTTCTGAAGGACTATGACTTTCAGTTACAATATCATCCCAGAAAAGCGAATGTCGTAGCGGATGCTTTAAGTAGGAAAATGCTTAGTGCTTCTGTTATGATGATTAAGGAGAAGGATTTAATAAACGAATTTCGGGATATGCATTTGTCTGTGAAATTGACGCCAGGGAAGATGTGTTTAAGCATGATCACCATTTCAAATGATTTGATGGATAGAATACAAGAAGGACAGAACAGTGACCAGTATTTGTAAGAAGTAAAAGAAGCAAGGAGCCAAGGAGCGGTGTTGGAATTTAGCGAAGAAGCTAATGGAATTTTGAAATTTAAAGGAAGGGTTTGTGTGCCTAATGATCCGGAACTTAGGAAATTGATTTTGGATGAAGCTCATAGGAGTAAGTTAAGTATGCATCTAAGAGCCACAAAAATGTATCAAGACTTGAAACAATTATATTGGTGGCAAGGAATGAAGAAGGATGTCGCTGAATATGTATCATCTTGTTTAGTTCTCCGAACTGAGTATTAGCTCCATGGAGTAGGAAATTGAATCTATGTGCACATGCATAAATTTGAGTATTTATATCTGTATGAAATAATAATTAGGGAATATTGGCTACGACAATTGAACTGTTGAGGAATAATGGATGATGATGATGATAATCATGTGATGGCATTATTGTAATTATTGTGTGATTTTAATAATGTTAATGGCATGATGGTAATTATTATTTATTGTATCTGTTACGATAAATAATGTTGATGGCATGATTGTGATTATGGTATGATGTATCTGTATAATATATGGTATGTGTTATCTCCATGCTACCATGTTGGTATTAGCGTAGGTGATCTCACCTCTTTATATATTATTTTGTACTGTATTTATATTTGGTAAAGACATTGAGCAAGGCATAGAATAAGAGGGTGAAGAAGAGCAGGTTCCTGTGGAAGAAGCAGAGTTTTGATAAGATGACATCAAGACTTAGTTTCTTTGGTTACGTCAGACTACATTTCCACAGTGGAGCCGGAGCATGGAGGACTAGTCCCAATGAGAGGGGACTTATATATCAAGGAAATCTGACGGTCAACATGAGTAAGGAATTCCATGGAGATCCATTTCTTTCCGTAACTATATATATATGTAACACCCCAACTTTTGGGTAAAAGACCATTGTGTCCCTGTTTTACTGTTTCTTGTTTTTCTGCATGAAATACAGAAAAATAATACTGTTTGTTATTTTATTTGGTCGTTTTACATAATTTGTTTCGATCCAGTAAAATAAATTTTTTTATCAAATTACTGTTTTAAATTTTTCTGTGTAATATACAGCTATATAATACTGCTGGATATTTTATTTGAACGTTTTGGATGATTAGCTACATTGTGGGAAAAAATAGAAAAATGACCATTACGTCCTGAATGTGCTGTTTTTGTTGTTTTTGTTGTTTTTAATTGTTTTCTATTTGATACAATGCTCAATATTACTGTCTGTGATTTTATTTGGGCTTTTTGTGTGATTTGCTCTGGGGTAGGAAAATAATATTTTTCCGGACCGGGAAAATCTGTTTTTAATTATTCAGAGGCAGGGGATCTTACTAAACCCAATTCTGAATGAGCCTAAAATTAATCTTTTAATTTTTAGGATTTAACTGTCAAATAAAATAATTTTATAATATTATTTTATTAGTCAGTACAAATAAGTGACAGCGGACCCGGAAATATTTTGCGGGACCCACGTTTAGTCATCAAGTGCTGTACACGTGGACCAATGAGGAGTTGGTCAAAATTGGTGGCTATGACTCATCGCAACGGGCCAATAGGACGATGACACGTGGCGTGACACCTCAGCATCATGACTCAGCAGTTTCTAGAAGGTTCCAGAAGTGGTGACTCAGCCTGTGACTCACCATGATGACTCGCCTGATTCGAAGCTTCTCGATGACTCAAGATCTTCGACTCGCCATGTCGACACGCTGACCAATGATGCAGTCAGTGACTCAGCTGATGACTCGCCATGCTGACTCATCTGCTCTAGAAAATATCTACGCTGACTCGCCATGTTGACTCACCCGTTCTAGAAAATTCCACGATGACTCATCATACTGACTCATCGTAGTGAGTCACATGTTCTAGAAATTTCTCTTTGATGACTCGCTTTATGACTTATCAAGGGTGATCAGTAGAAAAAAAATGATCAATAATAATCACTACTCTGTTAGTATAAAATAAAAATCTATGTGTATTTTATTGTCCATTGGATAATAGATACTGACTTTATAAATAATAAATATTGTTCATTGGTTAAAGTATACTATAAAAAAAATATATAGTGTGCACCAATAAAAATTGGTCAAAATTAATGGCTTGAATTTTTAAGAACCAATAGAAAATAAGCTATCAAACCAATTTAGGCTTCTTGAAATACAAGAGTTCTACGGTGGAGGAATTGGCTCTAATAGCTAATTCACAAAGTGAATTTCACGTAGAAAGCCTTAGGGAATTCTTTTAGAAAGCCAAATTGAACAATGAAGACCAAGTCAATCTTAGTGGTTTTTTTTTTTCATGTGTTTCTACGGCAAAGCAAAGCCTTTTGATGAAGCAAATATTATCATTCAATTCTTCCTATCTTTCAATTAATTAACCAAATAAAGACAAGTCAACATTGGTGGCTTCTCTTCATGCTTCTACGGCAATTCACCTTGGGTGAATTCTTCAATTTGCTATCATTCAAAGAAACAAAACAACCAATATTTCTCACTTTCTCTCAAGGTCATTCACGGCCAACCAAATATCAAAGCCTTCCTCTTACTCCAAAATTCTCCAAATAGCAAAAGCTCTCATCCCTTTTTCCTTCCTTGTGTTTCATGGCCATAGCTTCCAAGAAAAGGGCAAACTTCACCAATTTATCTCACTTGTTCTCTTCTATATCTTTTCTTCAAAGAACCAAGATCAAGCAACCAAATTTCTCTTCTTTTTCCCTCCCCCTTAATCACGGCCAACCACTCAAAAATCCTCTTCCAAGCTTCAATAATTTTAAATGACCATAGGTCTTGAATCTCCATGCATTTCTAAAGAACTTTCATGTTGGAAGTTTTTCCTAAATCTTCCATTTTCTACCTTGTTCTTCAAAGCTTAAGTTTGAAGCCTTGAAGGTAGGATTCTTTGATCTTCATGTTTCTAACTATTTCAAAGTTTTAATCATGATTTTAATCCATGATTATTCTAGTTTAGAGCCTTAGGTATTAATATTGTATGTTTTCTTTGTTTTCAAGGAGCTTTTGGTGGAGGAAGCTTGCTTGAAGGAGACATACAATGGACTTGGAGGTTTCTACAAGAGGTAAGAGGGAGATTACCCTCATCAACCATGTGTTGGTGGTGAGGAATGTTTGTGTTTGTGGTGAAGAATCCATAAGGAGTCATTCACTTGATTGTTTATAGTTTTTCCTAATTGTGATTGATTATGTGTGTAAGCATGTTTATAGCTTTAATAATTTTTGGTATGTGTTTATGATTGCTTTGATATATTACATGTGTTAATATATTGCCTGTGTTTATAGAAGTATAGTAATTATTCTAGAATGTAAATAGCATGTGAAAAATTGCATGAGTGTTCCAAAGAACACAACACCAAGGCTTACGACCTTAATATAAAAGGAGGACCAAAATGTTCTCATCAATTTTCTAAAAGTGTGATTTAATTAACCTAGGAAAATTGACAAGTTACAAATTGATTTAAAGTAAGAAAAATGAATTTATGGATCCAAGAATGAAATTAGGTATTTCAGCCAACATGCCTAAGTTAAATGTTTTGATTTCTAAAACCATTTTCTAAAACAATGATTTAATGAATACAATGAATTTGACATTGATTTAAAAGATGAAAAATAATTTAAAGATCAAATGCAAAGACTTTGTTAAAATTGGCCAACATGCTACATACTTTTAATCCAAATTTATTTTCTAATTATGGACTAACTAATTTAATAAAAATAAATTAGATCAAGAGTATTATAAGAGATTAAATGTATGGAAATGATTAGGAATGAATTATAAAGCATAGAATGATTTTCGGCCAAAATGCCAAATTTAAATCTTTTTGATTTATAGAATTGTTTTCAACTAAGTTTAAGTAATAAATGCCAAAAGGATTTTATTACAATGAGTTTTGAAGAAATAAACTGATTAGAACTAAGTTTAAGAAGTTTAAGCTAATGATTTTTACTGTTAGAAGAAATACAGTAGCTTTGTAAAATTTCTAACGTATAGCTCACCTTGTGTTTTGAAGCACGCTAGTAATTTTCAAAAGTGTAATTTATTGGTTGTAATAAAAATAAAAAGGATTTTTGACAGTAAACCTAGAAAATCATTATTATAATTTTTCTAAACATAATACTGTCAATTTATATTAAAAATGGACAAATAAGATAGAAAAGATGTCCAAAAGACAGTATACGGTATGAAAAATATTCTACGTAGTTTAAATGTATTAAATATTATTTCTGTTTGTTTTAAACGGTGTTTTTAAGGAATTCAGACAAGAAAATGATTTAAAAATCTTACGCGATTGAGAAAACGTGTTAAAAACTCTACGCGATTCTAAAAACAGAAAAATATATTTACGCGATTTAAAAACGTTTGTAGAAATGACGAGATTGTGAAAACGCGATAAAATTTCTACGCGATTGACCGAAACTATATATTCTATCTTATTGAGAGTATTCTATATATTTTTCTGTTGTCGGGCTATGAGGTGAACCCGTACAGGCTTTTTGTATATTTTTCTGTTGTCGGGCTATGAGATGAACCCGTACAGGCTTTTTGTATATTTTTTTTCTATTGTCGGGCTATGAGGTGAACCCGTACAGGCTTTGGAACAGTATTTGTCCGGTGGGACTTACTGTTAATGCCAATTTTTGGTGGATTGATTGACGAGGTGAATCACATCGTATTGTCGGTGCGATAAGCGTAGTGTGGTTCGATCTTGAATGGACTTGGAGACGTTAGTGTGCATAATTCCATATGTGGACAGTTGGTTGCTCTTCTGGGCCGTGGTAATTGGCAACACACTAACGGACTCGACACACACTATACTTAATCGAGATCTTGTAAAGTCTAATAGTACATTGCCTGTAGTGCCACAACGTGAGACCGTGAACTACACCACGCCTTGGATGGTGGATTCCATGTGACGTGGGGCTATAGACGCAATGTGTGACAGCACAATAGTTTGGTTGGGCAGCCGTGGTACTAATAGATTTTGAGGATCATTCGCTCTCTGATGTCTATTTGTTTTTAGCTCCATGGAGTAGGATTGTGTCATATTACACATGTATCTGTGTTGTTATTAATTATATTTTTATCTGTGATCTTTTATCGGTGATATTATATGTTTATATGGTATATTTTGTCTGTACATTGTTATCTTTTATTTGTGATATTATATGTTGTTGTTATCTTTAATCTTCCTTTTATATTGTTATGATTTACTGTTATGGCATTTTATATTGTATGAATTGTTATATCTATCCTGGTAATGTTATTGTAGTTTATGTTATTATGATATATGCTTATTCAAATTAATTGAAAAATGATAACATGACTATATTTGTATTATCTGTGTGTATGGAATGACTTTGTCATTCGTATTATTCTTTGCTACCGTACTGGTACTGGTGAAAGGGGATCTCACCTCTTTGCTGTATTGCTTGTTGTGTTTGTATTGTTAAATTCGTATAGTAGACGAAGGAAGTTTCTTAGACCTACTGGAGGCTATGTTCTGAAGATGGTGATGGCGTCAAGGTGTAATCTTCCAAGTTCCGACAAGATGCAGTTGGTGAAGAAATGGAACATGTAGGTTGAGTTTTTGTTAGTGTTGTTACCGTGCTATTAGTAGTAACCTTCTTTGGGTTTGCTACTGTTTCTCTGAGTCTGTAAATGTTATGTTTTAAATTGTTGTTGAATATTTTGTGGAATATATAATATGTGTACTAATCAATTCAATTTAATTTCTGTTTTTCTTATAATTTTTGGTAAGTTTATATTTTCGCGAAATGAAATTTTAAAATTCATCTTTTAACAATCAAAACTTTTATAAAATGGTTTCAGTTGATTTTATATTTTATTTAAAATGTGACGCCCTACGGAGGGTGTTACAATATACATGTCAAATTTTCGCTGTCAATTAGGCAGCATTGGGATACTAGGTATTATGTCCAAATGGAAATTAGTATTGTGTCGTCTGCTCGGACACCTGTCTGTAGGACCTCACGTCGAGCTAGATTCCTACCTGCTGAGGAGTCTGAGGAGGACCTGACTGAGGGTTCTGCTGTTTAGTTAGACTTGGGCGAGTCGTTTAAATATTTTAGTATGTCAACAACTTTTGAGACTTGGTTTGTATCTAAATAATGTCGACAATACTTCTGTAATGTACATAATGTAAATTATGTGTGATAATGTATGATATTTCTATTTTTCGCTAAGTTTATTTATCGATATCAAAGAGGAAAAAATTTTACAACTCATATTTTTATCACAACATCACATTTTATGAACTTGGGGGTAATTTGGTAATTAAGTGACATAAATGTGACACCCTACGGTGGGTGTTACAATTTTCACAATCGCGCAACATTTCTATCACATTTTCAAATCGCATATTGGTTTTTCAACGTTTTCTCAATCGCGTAAAGATATTTAATTGTTTTCCAAATCACATAGCGATTTTTTAACGTTTTTGAAATCGCGTAGCTTAAAATCACATTTTTAAGTTGCGTAAAGCATTTTTCATCATTTTTCACTGCATAAAATATTTTTCAAAATTCTAAACATCATTTTGGCCTTTCTAAAAATTAATATAACTTCTAACTTCATTTTTTCCATATTTTCTCACTTAAGAAATCCTTTCCACAATATTTTCCACAATATTACTTTTTCATTGAATTAAATCAATGTTTCTAGCTTAAAATTTCCTAACGCGTTCCAAAACCCAAAGAGTGAGCTATACATTAGTAAATTTCAAGTCACTAATATATTTCTCATTCTAACGTGATTAATCTAAAAATTAGTTCACTTTATAAAATATTTTGGGGTTCAAACACTTTCAACCTGATTCTTTCCTTTATGAAACGAAATCTCCCTTTTATATGTAATAAATTGTTTTGTCTCCATTTTTATTTCTTGGGTCCTTCTAATCAACTAAGTTACCACTTATAAATCATATTTTTACACAAAACAAAACCAATCAAGCCTCCATGGCCATGAGGTATATGGTCATTGGAACCAAAATATTTATTCATTTTCCTTGCTCTTCTAAACATCCAATTTTACCATTCATGAAAATATTAACTTGGAAACACCTATTTAATGTGTTGAGGCCGTGAACCTCATGATCTTTGGAATCAAAATTATTTTTCCTTTTTAACATCCATCATGGCATACATGGCATATAATCATCATACTATATATCAAGCATACCTCTAAAGCAATAAAATCATATAAAGCATAAATAAATAAATTCAAAGCATATAATCACACATAAATAATTTACACATCCATGGGTATGAATCCTCACATGGATTCACCATCCATCAAATACAAGTTCATCTCTCACCACCATACTTGGTTGGTGAGATAAATCTCCCTCTTACCTTGTGGTGAAACCTTCAAAGCTCCTTGCTTTGCTTCTTCTACTAGTCCTTCACCACCAAGAGCTTCTTGAACATAAAACAAACACAAGTTTATTAGCATTTAAAGCTTGAACAAGAAAGACCATGAATCAAAACATGGCCTAGAACATGAAGATGAAATAAATAGCGAAGTTTCCATAAACTCCACCTTAACACCCTAGAACTTGAGTCTTGGAAAACTCTTTGAAGAAGAATGATTTTGGTCAAGACTTCAACTACAAAGTGTCTTGTATTTAGGTAAGGATTCAAGAAATAAGGTTTGTTAAAATTATTAGAGAGTGGAGGTGTGATTTAAGCCTCTTGGCCATGGGGTTGTGTTGAGAGAAAAGGAGAAAGAAATTTTGACAGTTTTTTGTTATAGCTTCTTGGTTGTTTTGGAGAGAATGAGTAATATCATAAAAATGCAAACTTTACCCTCTAAAAGAGTGCATTGCCATGGAATGATGGAGATAAGAGTGAAAAATTTGTGTTGATCTCTAATGTAGATCTTTATGGAAGCTTCCAAGTGATAGGATTGAATTTGAACCATTGGATCGCTCCTCCATGAAGCCTTAGCCGTGAGATTCATCTTCAAAATGGAGGGTCAAGAGCTTCTCTTCCATTCTTGCCATCCAAGGGTCACAAAAAGCCTTTGCCACTTTGTGAGACTAATCTCCACCATAGATTAAATCAATGGTGGATATCCAAAACCTTCACCACTAAGCTTGCTTCCTATTGGTCCTCCATAATGTTGTCGTAACCACTTAATTTGACTAGCTAGTATAATATTTTTCTAGCTACTATTACCCTACGGACAAAAATCACTATATTTTTATTGTCCGATAAATAAAATAGTACAAAACACAGTAAAAGAAAATTTTAAAAATTATTTTTGGTTTCGAGTTTAGTAAGATTCCCCAGCCTCGTCTCAACAGTAACAAAATTTTCTAGCCACAAAAAAAAATTATTTTTTCTGGGCCTGGGGCTGACCCACATACAACCCAAGAATAATATTAAAATAATAAAAAATATAAAATCTCATAAGAATCCACAAAAATTATAAAATTTATGGAAATCAAATCAAATTAGTAAAAATAATTAAGAATCAACAGAAATAATTAAAATAGGTAAAGATTTTCCCTGGTGTAAAAATTATTATTTTCTTGACTCAGAGTAAATCACATAAAACGATCAAATACAGTCACAGAATAGTCAAAATAATTTTACAGCACATAGAAATTACAAAACAGTACAATTCTGTCATTACTGTCAATAGCTAAAATTTGTGGTGTTACAACTCTCCCCCTCTAAAAAGAAGTTTCATCCTCGAAACTTAAACACATACTCAAAACAAATACGGATATTATTCTTTTATCTTATCCTCCAACTCCCATGTTGCTTCTCTATTTACATCACTCTAGACTACTTTAACTAACGAAATCTCTTTACCTCGGAGTTCCTTTATCCACCGATCCTCGATCTTGACTGGAAATGTTTCATAGGTTAAATTCTCCTTCAGTTGTACTGTGTCTGGTTAGATAACATAAGGGGGATCAGGAATGTACTTCCGCAATTGCGATACATGAAATACATTGTGAAGATTCGATAGAAAAGGCGATAACGCAACTTAATAAGCTACCGGACCTATCCAATGTAAAATCTGATACGGCACGATAAACTTTGGAGTGAGCTTTCTTAACTTAAACACTCGTCTGACTCCGATTGCAGGTGTCACTCGCAAAAATACATGGTCACCTTCTTCAAACTCAAGCGGTCTCCTCCTTTTATCAGCATAGCTCTTTTGCCGAGTCTGAGTTATCCTCATCTTGTCTTGAATCATCTTCACTTTTTTTGTAGTCTGTTGTACAAATTTCGGTCCTAAAATAGCACTTTCACCGTCCTAATACCAACACAATGGTGTTCTGCATTGTCTCCCATACAATGCCTCATAGGATGTCATCCCTATACTCGAATGAAAACTGTAGTTATAGGTGAACTCTATCAATGGTAAGAATTCATCCCAACATCTAGATTATTCTAGCACACAAGCCCTCAACAAATCTTCTAGTGACTAAATCGTTCTCTCTGACTGATCATCTATTTGTGGATGGTAAGTAGAACTTAAACATAGCTTTGTTCCCATCGCTCCTTGCAGATTATGCCAAACTCCAGACGTGAATCTCGGATCTTGATCCGAAATAATACTGGAAGGTACACTATGAGGTCTAATGATTTCATTAATGTACACTTGGGTCAACCTCTCCATTAAGTATTTAATGTTGATTGGCAAGAAGTGCGCCGACTTCGTAAGCCGATCAATAACTACCCATATAGAATCATGACTTTTTCGAGTCTTTGGTAGTCCAATCACAAAGTCCATTGCTATATCATCCCATTTCCATTCAGGAATAGACAAAGGCTGCAACATTCCAGAAGGTCTTTGATGTTCAACCTTAGTCTTCTGACAGACAAAGCAAGACGATACATATTCAGTGACGTCTTTCTTCATTCCTTGTCACCAATACATCTGCTTCAAATCTTGATACATTTTTGTGGCTCCGGGATGCATACTCAGCTTACTCCTATGAGCTTCATCCAAAATTAATCTCCTAAGTCCTTGATCGTTGGGCACACAAATCCTTCCTTTGAATTTCAAAATTCCATCAGCTCCTTCTTTGAATTCCAACATCGT
The DNA here is from genome assembly GCA_029884605.1 of Ormosia emarginata. NCBI lineage: Eukaryota > Viridiplantae > Streptophyta > Magnoliopsida > Fabales > Fabaceae > Ormosia > Ormosia emarginata. The sequence continues at coordinate 4,171,664 of JAQQTP010000023.1, forward strand.
GCCTTGGTTCCTTGCTTCCTTCGCTTCTTACAAGTATTGGTCATCGTTCTGCCCCTCTCAGATTTTATCTATTAAACTATTTGAGATAGTGATCATGTTCAAACACATCTTTCCCAGTGTCAACTTCACAGATAACTGCATATCTCAAAATTCTTCTATCAATTCCTTCTCCTTAATCATCATAACAGAAGCACTAAGCATTTTTCTACTTAAAGCATCCGCTACGACATTCACCTTCCCGGGATGATATTGTAACTGAAAATCGTAGTCCTTCAAAAATTCTAGCCAATGTCTCTGCCTCATGTTCAACTCTTTTTGGTCAAACAGATACTTCAAACTCTTATGATCACTAAAAACAATGAACGTTGCTCCGTAGAGAAAATGTCTCCAAGCTTTCAATGCAAACACCACAGCTGCCAATTCCAAATCATGGGAAGGATAATTCCTCTCATGTACCTTTAACTGCCTTGAAGCATATGCCACAACCTTCCTATTTTGCATAAGTACATAACCCAATCCTTGGTATGAAGCATCACAATATACTTCAAAGGGTTCATTTGGATATGGCACAATTAATACCGGTGAAGTAGTCAATCATCTTTTTAATTCTTGAAAACTTTCTTCGCACGCGTCAGTCCATACGAAAGGTTAATTTTTCCATGTAAGTTAGGTAAGAGGTCCCGCTATCTTGGAAAACCCCTCAATAAATTGTCGTTAGTATTCGGCTAATTCGATGAAACTACAGATCTCTGATATAGTCTTCAGCCTTTCCCACTGAAGAAATGTCTCCACTTTTGAAGCATCAACTTCAATTCCTTCCCCCGATATCACATGCCCCAAAAACTGAACTTCACTTAACCAAAATTCACATTTGGACAACTTTGCATATAATTTATTCTCTTTCAATATCTGGAGAACCACTCTGAGATATTCAGCATGTTCCTCCTAATTTCGAGAGTAGATTAAGATGTCATCAATAAAAACAACGGCAAACTTGTCCAAGTAAGAACGAAAAATCCTATTCATGAAATCCATGAATATGGCAGGTGCATTCGTCACACCGAACGATATCACTTGATACTCATAATGCCCATAACGTGTCCTAAATGTTGTCTTGGGGATATCTTCCACCTTCACACGAATATGGTGATATCCAGAACATAAATCAATTTTGAAAAATATCACGGCTCCCTGCAATTGATCCATCAGATCATCTATCCTTAGAAGTGGATATTTATTCTTAATCGTAATCTTGTTCAACTGCCCGTAGTCTACACATAGACGAGAAGTCCCATCCTTCTTTTTGACTAACAATACTAGAACTCCTTATGGTGACACACTAGGTGTTATGAATTATTTCTCCAACAATTCCTCCAGCTGTTTCTTAAGCTCTACCAATTCTGATAGCAACATCCTGTACGGCACCATAGATATAGGTCCAGCTCCCGGTACCAGATCAATAGCAAATTCGATCTCTCTTGCTGGTGGTAGTCCAGGTATATCATTAGGAAATACTTTAGGAAATTCGTTGACTACGAAAATATCTTTCATAGCATCTTCGCTTTATACTTCTAAAGAAGATAGCAATAAGTATCCTTGAGCTACTTCCTTCAAACAAACTTCTACTTAAGTAGCTGTTAGGAATCTAGAATCCTTAGCCTCGGGAAAAACTAATGTATTATTGGAACAGTCTATTAGGATATGGTTAGAAGATAACCAATCCATTCCTAAGATTATATTAATCTTGGAAAGAGGCAAATATATCAAGTCAACATAAAAGATTCTATCCCTAACACAAATAGGGCAATTCAAGCATACTTTTGCAGTAATCACAGGCTTATCAGTAGGAGTAGCAACACTCAAGTCATAAGGCAATATAGTCACAGATAATCATAAACGCTCTACACAATCACAGGCAATGAAAGAGTGAGTTGCTCCCGAATCATATAATACGGTTAAAGGATTACCTTCAATGGCACACTCCTCCATAATTAGATCCTCTGACTTCGTCGCTTCCTCCCCGCTAAGAGTATACACACGACCACCTGCCTGTGGTCTAGTAGTACGGATGTTTCCCACAGAGGGTTCCGCCTTCAGTTGATTGCATTCACTTGAGAGATGTCCAGGCTTCCCACATCTGAAGCATATGATTCCTTTGTGTGGGCAGTCTTTAGTCAGGTGGTCCTTTCCACACTTAAAACATTTGGATGTAGAAGTTCCAGCTTGACCAAACTTGTTTCCACCAGAAACTCCTCCAAAGGATTGCTGTCGAGTCTAACCTCCTGATGGTCTAGCATATGGTTTCTATTGATAATGGTTGCCATCACTACCCTTTCCTCTTTGGAACCGAGTATGTCCAAAGTTCCAGTTCCTCACATCACGGTGATGATCTATCTCCTCAACTTTACGACATCTATCTAACGACGCTGGGAACTGATCGATTCCTAAGGTTACTACTGCCTGATAATCACATATTTTATTCATTAATAAATCCTCATGTTTAGTCAATTGCACTCTCCATTTTCTTAATTGATTGAGTTTGGTCATGATTTTTGAGTTTGGGCTCAATTTGGGCCTAATTGAATTTTTCCAGCATTATTGGGCTTTGACACTATTTCTATATTTTAGACATAACTTGAGTTCTAGATATCTGATAATCATGAATTTTACCTTGTAGGAAAACTAAGAGGAAGCTCTACAACTTTGATGAAGAGCTCAAAATCTTATTCAGATGTCTAATGGGCCTAATTTTGCATGGAAGTCAGAATACTAGTTTAGAGACCCTTTAATGTTGTTTTGGTCATAACTTGAGTTATAGACCTCCAAATTGCATGGGATTTAGGCCCAAATGTTCATAACTGACCCAACTTTGTAATTAATATGTAAAGCCAAAATATGGGGTAGTTTAGGGGGTGGCAAGTCAGAAACCGAGGCACCCCTCATTTGTCATTTTTCTTTCTTCTCTCTAGAACTCTCTGCCTCCTCCTTCTCTCTAATTTTCGTTTTCTTTTTCCTTCTTTTAATTTTTTGAGTTCTCCCCTTCTCATGGAGGAGTAGAGCCTTTAGATCAATCCAAGAGATTGAACATGCTTGGTTGTTAATCTTGAGATTTCGTTTTTAATGTTTAAGTTCATCTATTAATCAAGTTTTTTTTCTTCTTCTTCTTCTCTTTATTAATTTTGGTTGCTTAATTAGAATTTTCATATGTTAATTGCTTAATTACCATGTGTAAAGAGATAAACTCATAAATTAAACAAGGAATTGAAGGTGTTTGATGAAATGTTTAACTTGGTTGGATCTTGGCTTATAAGTTAATTTCAGTTTTGATGAGTGCTTAACTTGTCCAATCTTAATTAATTAAAATCTAGAAGTATTTCTAGTAGAAAATCCATGATCATTGAGAGGCTTCTTGATGTGGTCTAAGACCAAGGACTTGATTAATAATTGAAAGGACCTTTAGTAATCAAGGATGGATTAAAATCAAGTTTGGACAATTTTCTTGGATTGGTTGCTTTCTTAATCTTGATTATTTCGAATTCTGTTTGCTTAATTCTGCTTCTTAATCTCGCCTACCCCCCCCCCCCATTTTAACTTGACTTGATCAAATTGCATTTTATAATCCTTGAGAGACGATCCGGTGTTGTTTCCTATGCTACAAGCCATAAGCGTAACTTGGTTATAATTTTGGTGAGTTCGGCGCTCGTCATTGCTCGCTTAATATCGTGTCTCAACCCCTCTTCAAACTTCCTACACTTCCATTCTTCATCTTGTTGTATCTGAAAATATCTCGAAAACTTAGATAAGCTTTCGAACTTCGCATCATATTCACTTATTGATATCACCCCTTGTCGCAGACCAAGGAATTCCATCTCCTTAGTATGTCTAACACTAGCTGGGAAATACTTTCCCAAAAATCTTGGTTTGAAGAGTTCCCAAGTTACAACTCTCCCTTCAGCTTGTATTAACCTTCGGGCTCCTGCCCACCAATCTTCACCATCACCAACCAGCACAAAGGTCGTATAAGTGACGTTCCTCTCATCAGTACAAGCCATACCATCGAATATTTTCTCTAACTCTTTGATCCAAAAATTGGCTTTCTCTGGGTCAAATTCTCCGTTAAACTGTGGTGGATTATTCTTACGAAACTCTGATAAATTTTGGCTTTCTTCATTTGCCCTTTGATTTTGTTGTACGATGACATCTGCTATCCTTTGCATTGCTGCTACAACTACAGCCATGCCTTGATTGTCATTTCAACAATCATGCGTCCAGCTCGAGTATTCATACATCCTCTTCCTCGTCTAGCCATCATAATTCTCGGAAATCAAACAAAACAATACAAGACAAGAGTCAAGTACAATCATTTTAAACAATATTGTTTCCTTTCGAAAACCAAACACAGAGAATCACACAACACAAACAAGACAAACCTAACCACAAATCCAAAAGACTATAAGTTGGTCTCTGATACCATTTGTAATATCTCAAGACTGCCTACAGGATTGATAAGTGTCTCCACAAATCAACACGAGTCTTTTCAGCGTGCTTTGTCCTCACTCATACACATCCTAGGAAACTTCCCAGAAGGTCACCCATCCCACAATTGCTCCATGTCAAGCATGCTTAACCATGGAGTTCTTATTTGCTAGGCTCCCAAAAAGAAGTTGCAACTTGTTGATATGGCTACGCTTAATCAATTCCTTTAAGTCATCCTCAACTATGCAGTTTCATACCTGCACAGTCTCTAAATCCCTCTCATTCTAGTGTGTATTCAATTCATTCATGGGACCCTTCGCCTAGAAGCCTGTCAGGAACCGCTCATTGACACTTTCTCATTAGCACAGTCGACCACTCCTCACCCTCGTCGGCCCCGGGATGCCACATGCCCACCACTTCCACTTGGTTCATCCTCGAACCACACCGTACTGGAGAGGTCTCGTCTCTGATACCAACTAATGTAACACCCATCGTAGGGAATCACATTTTATGTGAATTATTACCGAATTACCCCAAGTTATAAAACGATATTGTATAATATAAATATGAGTTGTAAAATTTCTTAATATTGTTAATATAAACTTAGTAGAATATAACAATACTAGACAGTGTCACAAATAATTTACATCATATATATAATCTCAGTACTGACATACTTAAATATATACAGATAGAGTTCTCAAGAGTATTTAAACATTATCAAAACTACTATGCTATCACACTGGCCCAAGTACACGTCTATGGAGCACAGAACCCTCAAACGGATCCTCCTCAGACTCCTTAGAAGATAGGAATCCTGCATGACGCATAGTACTACGGACATGTGTCCGAGCAGACGATACAATGCTAATCTTACTAGGAGTACAGTAGTAAGCATGCCAATACTATCTAATGGATAGTGGAAACTCTAAATGTACATAAATATTGACATTAAAGTAAGGGTTCCCATGATGCACCCTACTTCGAGAAATAGTCAGATCTCCCATGTAGACAATACACTGTCTGTCTAAGTGAACACGCCAAGCCTCCAAGCCTCCTCGGAATTGTAGCCTCATATACCCAAGAAAACTTGGCGTCGCCATTGACTAAGAAATTAGCTTCCTTAGCAGGAATCTGCTCCTCACCTTCTTGCTCAAACCCTTGCTCACCGTCTTTACTAATTATAATTACAATACAAGAACAACATACGAAGAGGTGAGATTACCAACACCAGTACCATCATACAGATATAATAAACAATAATACAGATATAACAAACAATAATTATAATCATGACCTCAAATATTATCCAATATTCAACAAATAAAATATCAAATAGATATAGATGTACAAACTATGCATATGCACACAGACTCAATTTCCTACCCCATGGAGCTAATTCAAGTCAGAGAGATTGATCCAGAAGATCTGTCGGTACCATAATTACCTCTGACCAAGTGCCACAACTTTCATCAGTTTGCACATCTAGCATTATACACGACAGTCTATGCCAAATCTTGATTAAGATTAGTGTCTCGGTCCGGATCATCGGTGCATTGCATCGGTCTGATCCACGGTACAGTAGAGCTACCAACTGCCCATTGTGGAAAACCCGCATCCTAATGCCCCCAAGGTCAACAAGTGACCTACGCTACGTATATCTCCCCACACAAAGGTATAATTCTCTCCTAGGTCATTGCCTTAACATAGTCCATCGGACTTTTTCAATGCATGTTCAATGCATACATGCCAATCACAGGCTTAAGTTATATTTCACATGTATGGGTCCACACTTTGACCAAACAGTAATTCTACTGTATTTTCAATCGCGTAATTATTTTACTGCGTTTTCACTATTGTGCAACATTTTTGTCACATTTTCAAATTGCGTATTGATTTTTCAACGTTTTCTCAATCGCGTAAAGATATTTAAACGTTTTTGAAATCACGTAGCGATTTTTCAACATTTTTTAAATCACGTAGCTTAAAAATACATTTTTAAGTCGCGTAAAGCATTTTTCTTCATTTTTCACTATGTAAAATATTTCTCAAAATTCTAAACATCATTTTGGCCTTTCTAATAATTAATATAACTTCTAACTTCATTTTTTTCACATTTTCTCACTTAATAAATCCTTTCCACAATATTTTTCACAAAATTACTTTTTCATTGAATTAAATTAATGTTTCTAGCTTAAAATTTCCTAACGCGCTCCAAAACCCAAATAGTGAGCTATATGTTAGTAAATTTCAAGTCACTAATATATTTCTCATTATAACGTGATTAATCTAAAAATTAATTCACTTTTTAAAATATTTTGAGGTTCAAACACTTTCAACCTCATTCTTTCCTTTATGAAACGAAATCTCCCTTTTACAAGTAATAAATTGTTTTATCTCCATTTTTATTTCTTGGGTCCTTCTAATCAACTAAGTTACCATTTATAAATCATATTTTTACACAAAACAAAACCATTCAAGCCTCTATGGCCGTGAGGTATATGGTCATTGGAACCAAAATATTTATTCATTTTTCTTGCTCTTCTAAACATCCAATTTTACCATTCATGAAAATATTAACTTGGAAACACCTATTTTGAGGTGTTGAGGCTGTGAGCCTCATGATCTTTGGAATCAAAATTATTTTTCCTTTTTAACATCCATCATGGTATACAAGGCATATAATCATCATACTATATATCAATCAAGCATACCTTTAAAGCAATAAAATCATATAAAGCATAAATAAGTAAATTCAAAGCATATAATCACACATAAATAATTTACACAACTATGGGTATGAATCCTCATATGGATTCACTATCCATCAAATACAAGTACATCTCTCACCACCATACTTGGTTGGTGAGATAAATCTCCCTCTTACCTTGTGGTTAAACCTTCAAAGCTCCTTGCTTTGCTTCTTCTACTAGTCCTTCACCACCAAGAGCTTCTTGAACATAAAACAAACACAAGTTTATTAGCATCTAAAGCTTGAACTAGAAAGACCATGGATCAAAACATGGCCTAGAACATGAAGATGAAATAAATAGCAAAGTTTCCATAAACTCCACCTTAAAACCTTAGAACTTGAGTCTTGGAAAACTCTTTGAAGAAGAATGATGTTGGTCGAGACTTCAACTACAAAGTGTCTTGAATTTAGGTAAGGATTCAAGAAATATGTTTTGTTAAAATTATTGGAGAGTGGAGGTGTGATTTAGGCCTCTTGGCGGTGGGGTTGTGTTGAGAGAAAAGGAGAAAGAAATTTTGAGAGTTTTTTGTTATAGCTTCTTGGTTGTTTTGGAGCGAATGAGTAATATCATAAAAATGCAAACTTTACCCTCTAAAAGAGTGCATTGCCATGGAATGATGGAGATAAGAGTGAAAAATTTGTGTTGATCTCTAATGTAGATCTTTATGGAAGCTTCCAAGTGATAGGATTGAATTTGAACCATTGGATCCCTCCTCCATGAAGCCTTAGCTGTGAGATTCATCTTCAAAATGAAGGGTCAAGAGCTTCTCTTCCATTCTTGCCATCCAAGGGTCACAAAAAGTCCTTGCTACTTTGTGAGACTAATCTCCACTATAGATTAAATCAATGGTGGATATCCAAAGCCTTCACCACTAAGCTTACTTCCTATTGGTCCTCCATAAAGTTATCGTAACCATTTAATTTGACTAGCTAGTATAATATTTTTCTAGCTACTATTACCTTACGGATAAAAATTACTATATTTTTATTGTCCGATAAATAAAACAGTACAAAACACAGTAAAAGAAAATTTTGAAAATTATTTTTGGTTTCGAGTTTAGTAAGATCCCTCGGCCCTGTCTCAACTGTACAAAATTTTCTGGCCATAAAAAAAATTTATTTTTTCTGGGCCCGGGGCTGGCCCACATACAGCCCAAGAATAATATTAAAATAATCAAAAATATAAAATCTCACAAGAATCCACAAAAATTATAAAATTTATGGAAATCAAATTAGATTAGTAAAAATAATTCAGAATCAACAGAAATAATTAAAATATGTAAAGATTTTCTCTAGCCCAAAAATTATTATTTTCCTAACTTAGAGTAAATCACACAAAATGATCAAATACAGTCACAAAACAGTCAAAATAATTTTACAGCATATAGAACTCACAAAATAGTACAATTCTGTCATTACTGTCAATAGCTAAAATTTGTGGTGTTACACCCTACACCTTTAATACTCTAGATGTAACAGCTATCTGGTTTCCTCATTGTATTTGCTGTGATCGTTGTCTGCTCCCTCGTTGCATTAGTTGTTGTCATGAGTGCTCCTTCCATCTCTGAACCTTCGTTTACTGAGTTCTTATCTCCTCGGGTACTCCTTGGTGGTGCCCTAGTTTCCCGTTCACACAGAAAATTCTATATTGAGATGGCCAGTCTCAATATCATGTAACTGTATAACAGTAGCTAAGAACAACCCACCATAAGGCAAGTCATGCAATCCTAAACAAACAACTCATAGAAAATACAAGGATTGCACAACTCCTACAAAACTTCCTACTAAAACTCCTAATCATTCCTAAGCCTAGTCAGTCCATACCCTGGCTCATAGGATGAACTGCTCTGATACCATAATGTAACATCCTAATACTAAAAATCCTAGTATACCTAACATATACCTAGATAAGCAGTATTAGCTATGTGATAATCACATATTTTATTCATTAAGAAACGCTTATGTTTAGTCATTTACACTCTCCATATTCTTAATTGATTGAGTTTGGTATGATTTTGTGAGTTTAAGCTCAAATTGGTCCTAATTGAATATTTTCAGCATTATTAAGATTTGACACTATTTCTGTATTTTGGCCATAACTTGAGTTCCTGATATTTGATAATCATGAATTTTACCTTGTAGGAAAGCTAGGAGAAAGCTCTACAACTTTGATGAAGAGCTAGAAGTCCTACACAGATGTCTAAGGGACCTAAGGTTACATGGAAGTCAGAATACGGGTTCTGTCACTAGAATCCGAACGGTGTGCACTCATAAAATCATATCTCAAGCTGTAATAATGGAGATGGGCTGAAATTTGGATAGTTGATAGTCAAGATCCAAATAAACAACTTTCATGAAGAACACTTTTTGAAAAAATGAAGTCTAATGGGTCAGTTTGAGCTTGCAAGTCGGAACAGAGGTGCTGAAGTTGGGTTTGAGCAACCTGCGGTATTTGGATCATATCTTGGGCTGTAGGAAGCCAAATTGGACGAACCAGATATGCATGTTATAGCCAAGACAAAGATCTACAACTTTCATGAAGAGTACTTTTCATGGATCGGAAGTATAATTGGTCGTTTTTGGCTTCCAAGTCAGACAAGAAATTTTCGTCCTCAACCACCCACTCATCCATCCACTCATCCACTCATCCACTCATCCACTAATCCACCCACTCATCCACTAATCCACTTACTCATCCACTCAACCAACCCACTCAACCACTCCACTCAACCACTTCACTCAACCACCCCACTCATCCACCCACCCCCTTTGTCATTTTGTTACCCTAGACTTCTATAAAAGGCACCATTGGTTATCATGAATAACAAGTTGTATTCTCCTTCATTTCTCTCATAGTTTCTTCTTGTTTCTTCATAGTTTCTCATAGCTTTTGTATATTTTGATGCTCCCCTTCATGGTAATGGAGGGCTAAGCTACTTTCGGTCAATTTGGGACTCTTGAAGAGATTGTGGTTTGGATTCTTGAGACCTTGGTTATGTAATGTATTTGATTTATATTTGAATTCCTCTTCTCTTCTTCTTCTTCTTCTTCTTCTTCTTCTTCTTCTTCTTCTTAATCTCGAATGCATGAATGGTGATTCTATTTATGTTTGATCTGATTTGATCTTGATTTAAGATTAAGATTTGTGATGAAACTTAGAACTGATTGATCTAAACTAATCACATGACTGAAGATTGAGATTTGTGATGAAGCTTGGAACTGATTGATCTAAACTAATCACGTAATTGAAAAGGTTGGGTTACTGATTGGTGCCTAGGTTAATTGAATTCGGTGCTTAAATTGACATATATCTACATGAATGGTGCGATTGCAGATTTGTGTTTATCACTTGTCAATTGAATTCTGGATGATTGTCTAGTGTGAATTATGGATCTAATGCTGAGATCTCGGTTAGATCCAAGTTAACCATTCAAATGTGCTTCAAGTGTTTGTTGAAAGGTTTATGATTGAATCCACCCAATCTCGGATAGATTTCTGAATTGACTATTCTTCTAATTGTTATTTCTCTTTAAATCTTGTCACTGTGATCTTTGAACCATCAAAACCCCCCTTTTTTCTAACTTAACTTAATTTGATCAAATTGCATTTACGATTCTTGAGGAGACGATCCGGTGTTGTTCATTATACTACAAGTTTAGGCAATAACTTCGGTTATAATTTTGACTGAGTTCGGTGCTCGTCAAAATTTTGGCGCCGTTGCCGGGGATTAGTAAGTGTAATCTTTTCATTTTAAGTGTTTTTACTAACTTTTACTTTTTATTAACTTTTCTAACATTTTTATCCATTATCTAGTGTATTTTGCTTATTTATTTGTTTTTGTGTGATGCATGACTAGGTCTGAGCCTGATAACTTGGTTGACTTTGATCCTGAGATTGATAGAACCTTGCATAGGTTGATTAGAGCTCGTAGGCTAAGTGCAAGAATTGCTTCTGAATTTGATCTTAATATTGGGAGTGAACTTGGGACCTTGAATAATTCTGAAACCATGGCTGATAACATGAAGAATAGAACTCTTAAGGAACTTGCTGCTCCTGATATAACTAACCAGTCTTTGTGTATTCAATACCCAGATCTTGATGTTGATTTTGAGTTAAAATCTGGATTGATACATTTGTTGCCCAAGTTTCACGGTTTTGCATGTGAGGATCCCCATGAGCATCTAAAGGAGTTCTATGTGGTTTGTTCAACCATGAAGCCACATGGGATCTCAGAAGAGCACATCAAGCTAAGGGAATTTTCTTTCTCACTTGCTGATACAGCCAAGGATTGGTTATTTTATCTTTCACTAGGTTTAGTAACAAGTTGGACTGACATGAAGCGGTTGTTCTTAGAGAAAATTTTCCCTGCCTCTAGAGCTGCTGCCATTAGAAAAGATATATGTGGCATAAGACAAATGACAGGAGAGACCTTGCATTAATATTGGGAAAGATTCAAGAAGCTGTGCTCGAGCTGTCCCCACCACCAAATCACCGATCAACTCTTAATTCAATATTTCTATGAAGGCTTGCTGCCAAATGACAGAAGCATGGTGGATCTTTGCCTGCGGAGGAGCCTTAGTAGACAAGACCCCTGCAGCAGCGAGAGATTTGATAGCAAACATGGCAGCCAACACCCAACAATTTGGCACACGAATTATTACCTCAACCAGAGGAGTCAATGAGATTCAATCGTCTCATGTAGACCAATAGAGAATGGAACACAGACTTGATGAATTGACTTCTTTGGTGAGGCAGTTAGTAGTGGGACAACAAGCACCAATGCAGATGGCTGCAACTGTGTGTGGCATTTGTTCTTGTTCATCTCATCCTACTGATGCGTGCCCCATACTTCAGGATGATGGTTCTTTTTTTTCCAGAGCAATCTGTTGCAGCAGCTGGTATTTTTCCTGGTAGACCCCAATATCAGCAATCACAGCAGCAGCCCAGATATGATCCATTTTCTAATACCTATAACCCTGGCTGGAGGGACCATCCCAACCTGAGATATGGAAATTCTGGTCAACAACAACAACAGCCCTACCAACAGCAGCAACCGCAGTTTAGATACCAAGCTACAGGCCCTAGCAACAAGTACCAACCACCTGCATTTAGGCAAGCACAACCTGCGCCGCTACCCATGCAGTAGCCCCTCCAGCTACCTGTTCCAGCAGCCACTCCAGCTGAGCCACCTTTCGAAGACTTGATGAAACAATTTCAGCAGAATGTCAATGCCACCATCCAGAATTTACAAACTCAAATTGGGCAGATGGTAACCACTCTGAGTGAGCTGAAAATTCAAGGGTCGAACCAATTGCCTTAGCAAACAGTCAACAACCCAAGAGACAATGTAAGTGCCCTTAGCTTGAGAAGTGGCAGAGAAGTTGACAGTCCTACTCCACCACAACCTAAACTACAAGTGCAGCAACCAGAAGGTGACCAGAAACAGAAGAAAGTGGATAGTTCAGTCCAAAAATCTGTGACACAGAAGAAATGTGTAGAGAATTCAAATCTGGCCATTCCACTACCTTTTCCAAACAGAGTCACACAGTCCAAGCATACTACAAACAGAAATAGAAAGAGAAGTCATGGACACATTCAGGAAGGTGGAAATCAATATTCCCCTCCTTGATGCAATCAAGCAGATTCCCAAGTATGCCAAATTCCTCAAAGAGTTGTGTACTCACAAGAGAAGACTTAAGGGTACTGAGAAAATAAGCATGGACAGAAATGTTTCTGCAATGATTCTACCAAGCATGCCACAAAAATGCAAAGATCCTGGAACTTTCACAATTCCTTGCACGATAGGTAACTCCAAATTTGAACATGCAATGCTAGACTTGGGTGCTTCGATTAATGTCATGCCTATGTCAATATATCAGTCCTTGAACATTGGCACTTTGCAACCTACTGGTACAGTGATTCAGTTGGCAAATAGGACCACTGTTCATCTTGCAGGAGTGCTAGAAGATGTGTTGGTTCAGGTGAATGAGCTAATTTTCCCTGCAGACTTCTATATTCTGAACATGGAAGATGAGTCTTCAACAAACCATGCTCCATTGATCCTAGGCAGACCTTTCCTCAAGACAGCCAAGACCAAGATAGATGTGCATGCTGGCACCCTTTCCATGGAATTTGGCGACGATGTGGTACAATTTAACATTTTTGAGGCCATGAGACATCCCCTAGAGAGGAGCATTCTGTTTTCCATGTTGATGTGATTGATATGCTAGTTGACGATGCTTATCGATATTTATCTTTGAATTTCCGATATTCTTGATTTTCGGATTACATTACCTATGAAACATGTGTCTTGTTTGTGATATTGTACCATGTCTTTGCATGTCTTTGAGATTTATGCGATTATGAGTGGTGATGTAGCTTCTTGACTTGAATGATGCAGCATGTGAAAATGAGAGTCAGAAGTATGTTGAATTTAATATTGCTGAGTTAGTTGTTTCAAACAGCTTGCTACCCTCCATTGTACAGCCTCCATCCTTAGAATTAAAGATTTTGCCGGACCATCTTAAATATGCATATTTGGAAGATGGTGAGAAGCTGGATGTGATTGTTGCTAAAAATTTGCAACCTGATCAAGAAGAAAAATTACTGCAGGTTTTGAGGCAGAATAAACAAGCCATCGGATGGGCACTTGCAGATCTTCTTGGTATCAGTCCCTCCACATGCATGCATAGGATTTTGTTGGAGGAAGATACTAAACCAGTACGACAGCCCCAAAGGAGACTGAATCCCCTGACTCTGGATGTGGTAAAGAAGGAAGTTACCAAGCTACTGCAAGCTGACATTATTTATCCCATATCTGATAGTAAATGGGTGAGCCCCGTGCAGGTTGTTCCAAAGAAATCTAGGGTCACAATAGTTGAAAATCAAAACAATGAGCTACTACCCACAAGAATTCAAAATAGCTGGCGGGTTTGCATTGATTATAGACGACTTAACTAAGCCACCAGGAAAGATCATTTCCCATTACCTTTCATTGATCAGATGTTAGAGAGACTAGCTGGCAAGTCACATTACTATTTCTTGGATGGATATTCGGGTTATTTTCAGATCCATATAGCCCTAGAAGACCAAGATAAAACTATTTTCACTTGCCCATTTGGCACATTTGCATACAGAAGGATGCCTTTTGGTCTGTGCAACGCTCCAGGCACCTTTCAAAGGTGTATGGTAAGTATATTTTCTGACCTTTTAGAAAATTACATGGATGTATTCATGGATGACTTTACTATCTATGGCTCTTCCTTTGATGCATGTTTGGATAGTTTGACTCAGGTTTTGCATAAATGCATTAAGGCTAACCTTGTTCTGAATTTTGAGAAATGTCATTTCATGGTGGAGCAAGGCATAGTTTTAGGGCATATAATATCTAGCAAGGGTATTGAGGTAGATCCTGGGAAAATAGATGTTATTTCATGCCTATCTTGCCCCACATGCGTGCGGGAGGTTCGTTCTTTCCTTGGTCATACAGGTTTCTATAGGCGGTTCATAAAAGATTTCAGCAAAATTGCTCTTCCACTATCCAACTTGCTACAAAAAGAAGTGGAGTTCCATTTTGACCAGAAATGCAAGGATGCCTTCAATCACTTGAAGCAAGCATTGACCAGTACACCTATCATCCAGCCACCAGATTGGACACTCCCATTTGAGCTCATGTGTGATGCCTCTAATTATGCTTTGGGAGCTGTTCTTGCACAAAGGGTCAGAAAAATATCTCATGTCATCTCCTATGCTTCAAGAACTTTAGATCCTACACAAGTTAACTACACCACCATTGAAAAGGAACTTTTAGCAATTATTTTTGCTTTAGACAAATTTCGATCATATTTGCTTAGTTCTAGAGTGGTTGTGTTTTCAGATCATACAGCTCTGAAGTTTCTCTTGAAGAAGCTTGATGCAAAGCCTAGGTTGATTAGGTGGATTTTGCTCCTCCAAGAGTTCAATATTAAAATCCGTGATAAAAGTGGAGCGGAGAATTTAGTGGCTGATCACCTAAGCCGAATTGAAAGGGAGGCAGATACTTTTTCTATCCATGATGTCTTCCCTAATGAGCAGCTTTTCAAGCTGCAAGGTAACACTCCTTGGTTTGCTGATTTGATAAATTTCTTAGTTGCTGGTGTTTTCCCTGCACATTTTATTAGGGCTCAGATTGATAAATTGAAGAGTGAGTCAAAATATTATGTGTGGGATGACCCTTATCTATGGAAATTTTGTAGTGACCAAGTCATTAGGAGATGCGTGCCTGATAATGAATTCCATTCTATTCTTAGCTTTTGTCATACACTTGCATGTGGCGGTCATTTTGGTCCCCAAAGGACTGCTAGGAAAGTTTTGGAATCTGGATTATATTGGCCCACTCTATTTCATGATGCATATGTGTTTTGTAAATCTTGTGATCAATGCCAAAGAACAGGAAACACTTCTCAAAGGAATGAGATGCCCTAGAAATCCTTATTGTTCTGTGAGATTTTTGATGTATGGGTATTGATTTTATGGGACCCTTTCCTGTTTCTTTTGGTTTTGTTTACATTTTGCTAGCTGTTGATTATGTATCCAAGTGGGTGGAGGCGAAAGCTACTCGGACTGATGATTCCAAAGTTGCTGTGGATTTTGTTAGATCACAGATTTTCTGCAGGTTTGGAGTTTCGAAGGCCATCATCAGTGATCAGGGTTCACATTTTTGTAATCGAAGCATGGAAGCTTTGATGAAAAAGTATGGGGTCTTGCACAGAGTTTCTACACCTTACCATCCCCAAACTAATGGGTAAGCTGAGATTTCCAACAGGGAGATCAAGCAGATACTCCAGAAGACAGTTCAACCTAACAGAAAAGACTGGAGCAAGAGGCTTGAGGATGCTTTATGGTCTTACCAGACTGCTTATAAGACACTAATTGGGATGTCTCCGTATCAGATTATTTTTGGAAAAGCCTGCCACCTGCCGGTGGCAATTGAGTATCATGCATTCTGGGCGGTGAAAAAGTGCAACTTGGACCTAGATCAAGCAGGTATGGAGAGGAAGCTGCAACTGCAGCAATTGGAGGAGATCCGTTTGGAGGCTTATGAAAGTTCCAAACTTTATAAGGAGAAGACCAAAGCCTTCCATGATAAGTTGATTCTAAGGAAAACATTTGAGATTGGTCAAAAAGTTCTCCTCTATAACTCCTGCCTCCGACTCATGCCTGGAAAATTAAGGTCTAGATGGGATGGACCATTTATTGTTACAAAAGTTTTTCCTTTTGGTGCTGTTCAGATTAAAAGTGAGGTCACTGCCAAAGCTTTCCTCGTAAATGGACACCGCCTCAAACAGTATCATGAACTTCCAGAGAATGCAGAAATGGAGGTGATGAACCTTCTCCATCCGCATTATGAATAAAAAAAAAAAAAAAGAAAAAAAAAAAAAAAAAAAAAAAAATTATGTATACGTCTTAGGGTTGGCTTTGGTAACACAAACCGTGAATGGGGAAATGCATGCATCCTGATCCAGCCTTCTTAATTGAAAAACAAAGAAGGTAGATTGTATCCCACATGTGAGGCAGCCAGTCATATTATGGCCACTTGTCCCATTTGGGAGCCCTATGTTGCTTATTTGGTCTTGAATGGGTCGATATCTTGGTCAACAATGCTTTGGCACAAAGCCGAAAGAGCAGACTACCTCCATCCCAATCTTAAGTAAGTATACACTCATCTTTCATCAAGTTTTTCTAACAATTTCAAAAAAAAAAAACGGACGTGATGTCTACTGCACTTATGACGCGCAGTATAAAGATACGCCATGAAAACTATATATACAGGTATGTCATCATTTTCTATTTCTTTTATCTTTGTATCATTTTGTTGTATTTTGATTTTTGTACAGACAATCCTTTGAGCAGGGTCCTTCAGGGGTTTCTAGACTTCTTTACCTTGATGGTTTTCTTGAAGTAAAAAAAAATAAAAAAAAAAGATTTTGTGTTTCTTAATTTCAACCTTTTCTGACAACAGCCAACCTACCCTTATAGGTGCAATTATTTCCCTTTCCATTCTTTTTCTTATTTAAACACTCCATTTTCTCCATTTTCCTTCAACTCAGAAACACTCAAAGGGAAGAAAAGTATAGAATGGGCCCTTCTATTCGTAACCTCAAAAATATCTGTGTTTTTTGTGGGTCGAGTTATGGGAAGGGATTAGAGTTTGTAAACGCAGCTAGCACTCTTAGTCGATCACTTGCTACGAGGAATATTCATCTTGTATATGGGGGAGGTTGTCGTGGGTTAATGGGGGCTGTATCACTTGCTGCTTTTATAGGAGGCAGTCAGGTTTTAGGTGTTATTCCTAAACCTTTAGCTGAAAATAACATCACTGGAAAGACAGTTGGAGAAGAAATTCAGGTAACCTCTATGCATGGACGAATGAAAATAATGGTTGACAATTCTGATGCATTTCTTGTCTTACCGGGTGGTTTTGGTACTTTGGAAGAAATTTTTCAAATTGTCTCTTGGGCCGAACTGAACATCCACCATAGACCCATTGGTTTGTTGAATGTTAATAATTTCTTTGATCTTTTGTTATCTTTTCTTGACAAAGCTGTGGAACAGAACTTTATCACTCCTTCGGCAAGACAACTTCTTATCTCTGCCTCCACTATTGATGAGCTCATTGATAAATTAGAAGCTTCTGAGTATGTACCTGATAAGGTATTAGCTCAGATAGATTGGTCAACAGGAAGCAGCGAAGGAAGTAACAAGAAAAAAAAGCCAGATCTGAAAATTTATCTTTAATGGGTTTGATTTTATTGTACTTTATTTCTGTTTCAATTTGTATCAGCTTTCTCCAATAGGTAATATCTTCTATCCTTTACTCATCTATATTTTAACATTGAGGACAATGTTGTGATCTAGTTGGGGGGGAAGGATAGTTGACCAAAAAAAACATAAAAAAAATAAAATAAATAAATAAATAAAAAAATTTTGTTGTTGTTTTGTTGGAAAGTATGATATGATTGTCATGGACTTATTAAACCAATTAGTAATGACAGAGTAAGGAGTAATTTTACTCTTGAGACGCATCTTAATTGGTGGCAAAGTAAGGAGTTTTTTAGGTAGTAATTAATTAGTATTAAAGTGTGGAAGTACTAAAGTTTTATTGTTTGATTTCTTTTCGAGTCAGTGCGGACCGACAAGTGTGCTTCTTTTCTGCTTGGCGTTGATTCACTTCTTATCAGGTTGTGTTGCTCTTTTCTATATCTCTCTTTCATATTGAAGGCAATGTTATATTAAGTGTGGGGGAGAGATTTTAGCATTTTCTTTTTTATTAAAAAAAATAAAAAAAAAGGGTTCATTGCATGATTGAATAACTCTTCTCCCTTCTTGAACTGATATGCTTGGTGATGGATGATTGAATTGATGAATTGAGTTTGATGGATGCAAACGTTGTGAGATTTTGAGCCTAATGGATGGATTCAACATTTATGTCATTCTCTTCTTTCTTGTGTGATTTTCACTCATGTTAATGACCACTCTAGAACTTGCTTTGATTCTTTTTGAAGCTACATTTCACTTGCATGCATGAACATGATTGAGGCCCTCTTTCTTAATTAGCCAGTTTAACCGAATAGCCAACCTTGTTTTCAATATGATATCAAGCACTCTTTTGACTTCTTGAAAATTCTCTGATTCCTGCCAACCTTGTATATTTTCCTTTACTTAACCCCTTTGAGCTTATTTGACCATTCCTTGTTTCTAGCTCATTATGTGCCTTAAATGAAAAATCGTGTTCTTACTTTACCTTAGGGAATAAAAGAACATTAGCTTGGTTAATGGATGAGTTTTTGAACAAGTGTGGGGGTGTGTTTACAAAATGGTTGTTGAAAAAGGAAAGAGTTCCTAAAAAAAAAAGAGGAAAAATGTATGTATATAGTTATGTTCATATATATATAAAAAAAAGAAAAGGATTGGGAAATGAATATGTAAATGGATATACATTAGAGTTGGGATGAACTTTTATGCTTGTTATTTGAAGTGCTTTTATTCTTTTTGGTATTTATCTTCTATCCATTTTATCCTCTTCTGTTACCTTGACCTCACTACAACCTTGAATAAAGTCCTCATGATTTGTGTGTGCATGTGTTTTGAGTAGTGGAGAAGTAGAAGATAAGCAAGCTTATGGTAGTGCAATTTTCATGGGTTGAATTGAGTGAAATACCTACCTTTTAAACACTTGAGAGATTGAGAGGGAATCTTGTGAAGATCTATCATTCTCGATTCATGTTGAAGATACCTTGCTCGTTGGTTTGAGATGTGGAGAATTGTTAACTCATGAATGTTTTGATCCCTGAACCTTTGGTTGTTCTTCTTGATTGTAAAATTTTGGGCTCTTGAATATCGTTGGAATTTAAATTTTTGTTAATCTCTTATGTCCTTGTTTTGGTCTTGAGTTTTGCCCAGGAGTGCAAAAAGTTAAGTGTGGGGGAATTTGATAATCACATATTTTATTCATTAAGAAACCCTTATGTTTAGTCATTTACACTCTCCATATTCTTAATTGATTGAGTTTGGTATGATTTTGTGAGTTTAAGCTCAAATTGATCCTAATTGAATATTTTTAGCATTATTGAGATTTGACACTATTTCTGTATTTTGGCCATAACTTGAGTTCCTGATATCTGATAATCATGAATTTTACCTTGTAGGAAAGCTAGGAGGAAGCTCTACAACTTTGATGAAGAGCTCGAAGTCCTACACAGATGTCTAAGGGACCTAAGTTTACATGGAAGTCAGAATACGGGTTCTGTCACTAGAATCCGAACGCTGTGCACTCATAAAATCATATCTCAAGCTGTAATAATGGAGATGGGATGAAATTTGGATAGTTCATAGTCAAGATCCTAATAAACAACTTTCATGAAGAACACTTTTTGAAAAAATGAATTCTAATGGGTCAGTTTGAGCTTGCAAGTCGGAACAGAGGTGCTAAAGTTGGGTTTGAGCAACCTGCGGTATTTGGGTCATATCTTAGGCTGTAGGAAGCCAAATTGGACGATCCAGATATGCATGTTATAGCCAAGACAAAGATATACAACTTTCATGGAGAGTACTTTTTATGGATATGAAGTATAGTTAGTTGTTTTTGGCTTCCAAGTTAGATAAGAAATTTTCGTCTCAACCACCCACTCATCCATCCACTAATCCACTCATCCACTAATCCACCCACTCATCCACTAATCCACTCACTCATCCACTCAACCAACCCACTCAACCACTCCACTCAACCACTTCACTCAACCACCCCACTCATCCACCCATTCCCCTTTGTCATTTTGTTACCCTAGACTTCTATAAAAGGCACCATTGGTTATCATGAATAACAAGTTATATTCTCCTTCATTTCTCTCATAGTTTCTTCTTGTTTCTTCATAGTTTCTCATAGCTTTTGTATATTTTGATGCTCCCCTTCATGGTAATGGAGGGCTAAGCTACTTTCGGTCAATTTGGGACTCTTGAAGAGATTGTGGTTTGGATTCTTGAGACCTTTGTTATGTAATGTATTTGATTTATATTTGATTTTCTCTCTTCTTCTCTTCTTCTTCTTCTTCTTCTTCTTCTTCTTCTTCTTCTTCTTCTTCTTCTTCTTCTTCTTAATCTTGAATGCATGAATGGTGATTCTGTTTATGTTTGATCTGATTTGATCTTGATTTAAGATTAAGATTTGTGATGAAACTTAGAACTGATTGATCTAAACTAATCACATAACTAAAGATTGAGATTTGTGATGAAGCTTGGAACTGATTGATCTAAACTAATCACGTAATTGAAGAGGTTAGGTTACTGATTGGTGCCTAGGTTAATTGAATTCGGTGCTTAAATTGATATATATCTACATGAATGGTGCAATTGCAGATTTGTGTTTATCACTTGTCAATCTCGGATTGATTTCTGAATTGACTATTCTTCTAATTGTTATTTCTCTTTAAATTTTGTCACTGTGATCTTTGAACCATCAAAACCCCCCTTTTTTCTAACTTAATTTGATCAAATTGCATTTACGATCCTTGAGGAGACGATCCGGTGTTGTTCACTATACTACAAGTTTAGGTAATAACTTCGGTTATAATTTTGACTGAGTTCGGTGCTCGTCATTATGCTACTTTTAACTTATTCATTCAACTAATTCATAACATTTATATAAATAAATCATCATGGAGAGCCTTGTGGAAACAATATCCACTTATATACATAACTTCTCACTAATACATACATCTTTTTGTTTTACAACTATAAACTCAAAATACATGGAAACATAAATCTATCTACTGAACATAAAGATAACTATGCTAATCTTCATTCTTCATCTTCTGCTTGTCCTTGGAGCTTCAACCTAGATTTACATGGAACACACACGGTGAGAATTTATAATTCTCAGTAGAAATGTACCAATACCAGTAGTTGTATAACAATATACAACTCATGAATATATGAAATGAAACTGTAATTGTAAATCAAGCAATTCATCATTACTCAATATGTAAATATCATAAATGAATCTTTATTGGTCGTCAAATTGTTATTCCATACTCTAGGAACATATATATCCTCTCTATATAATGTTCCCAATCTAGTTATAACTCCGAACTAATTCTCCTTTAAAAGATAAGACAGCTGCTCATACAACTGTCATCAGAAGGTAACAATCAATGATATTGAACCATTAACCAAACAATGGAATAATAACATTGAGCAACCAAACACAAACTATCAATGATATTAAACAACCACCCATACAATTGCCTAATACCATTGAGCAAAGTACACAAACACAAGGAATTACTAAACATAATAACAATCAAATGTAAAGTAATGCAATGATATTATGATGTATAATATGAGGTATGATTTTGCTCAAACAAGGGTGTATGATGGCATAAGTACAATGTCATGAATCTCCATCTCAGAGATTTGCAATGTCATGAATCTTTCATTCTTCTCTTCAGTGGGGAGGGAATATGTTACCTTCTTAACCCACCTTCTGAACTGTGAACTGATCTTTTCCTTAATTTTCCTTGTCTTAGAAATGCAAATGTATATATGTATGAATGTCTGTGCATAATGTGGCGTTATGTCTAACTCTTGCATCACCACCACCTGACCTTTGTCCTTGCACTACTAACTTTAACTCAACTCTTTGAAAGTTTTCATGCACTATACTTCCTTTCTTGTCAAACTTAATTAGCATATTTCCTTTCCTTGTATTACTAGCTCCACCTTAACTCTATGAGAGCTTTTATACACCATACCGTTGCCAACTAGGTACTCAATTCTTAACAGCTAACTTGATTTCTTGTACCTAATTCTCTTCCTCTTAACCATTTCTCGAATAGTAACTACTATAGTCATAAGTTGCTCATAAGAATAGACTCTTGACCAAGGCAATCCATGTCTAATGGAGGCCCATAATCCTCTGACTTTCCCTTGTAAACATGTTTCTTCAACTCTCAATCTCATATTCTCGTATCCTTAATCTTCATAATTTAACTCATGAACCAATCCTTCTACATTAACATTTCACAAAATTACTCAACATATTCATCCTTTGTATGATACTTGGTCTTTCTATCTAAGAAATACCCCTTATAGTGCCTCAACACCCTTTTCTAGACATAAACAAAGGATCCTAATAACTAGGGAACTCAAAACATTCAAAAACAACATTTTGCCTTTTTTGGTCATTCTCAACCATTGACCTTTGCTCAGTAAAATAAGCATAACTTGAGCTACGAAAGTCAAAACTAGACAAATTTTATGGCGTTGGAAAGCTAAGTGAAAAGGATACAACTTTCATGAAGACCATAAAAGCTAATTTTCACTCTATCTTTAGAAACAACACGGCCACCCCCATGTCATACTATGTCTACACAGTTTCAAAAAAATTGAACTAACAGGGAGTGACACGCCCCTCCCCCCCCCCCCCCCGTGTTGTCAGACACGGACTGTGTTTCTTTGACAGAAACACTGCAGGACGTCTCTGCAGAGTCGTAGCACTGTTCATGGTCCAAAATCTCACTTTCAATCACTCTTGATCGATTTTCTAGTTATTTCTAGCACCCATCTATGTCCCTCAACTTGTTGTAACTCTATTACAACCTATGGATTTCTCTTAGGTATAGATCTGAAACCAAAATCACATAACTCCAATTCCTAATGGTTGATCTTGAGCCATAAATGGCCATCTTAGGTTTACTAAGCTGAAACAAACCTAACCTATTCCTTGGAAACAAGAACTAAGCTAAGAATTCGGATTTGGCTCTCCATATCCCTATTTCTATTCATGAAAACCTAAGTTCAAGCAATATGAACAAAGAGAAGAATCATGAACAGAAACCCCTTACCTTAGTTGATGACCAATCTTGAAGCTTTGGATCCTATTCTCGGGTCCTTCTTTTTCTCTTCCTCTTCTCCTTCCTCTTCTTTCTCTTCTTCTCTTTTCCGTTTTCTGTTCGCTGCCTCCAATGAAAATGAAGAGACAAAGTGAGTAAAACTCACTTTTAAAACATACTTTAGGGCATTTGGTCATTTCACAAAACTCATATCTCCTAGGAATACTTTAATCTTATTATTTCAAGCTTTCTAACCTCCATAAGTATTAAAATAAATCCTATGATTCATATTAATACTTATTTTGCCATTTCCTTAATTTTCCATATCTACACTAAGTCCATTCGGTATTAAAATACTTACTTGGTGTGCTTAAAAATACGAAACGAACTCAGTTTACCTTCAAACTTTAATTGTAATTTTCTTAACTCATTTATAACTTGGAAATAAACTATCTATATTTATTTCCCTTAATTTAACCTTTAAAACTATTTTCTGAGTCATTTTAGGCCACTTTCCACTTCTGTGTTACGACAAAGTGTATAAACTAACTCAGTTTGCCATAAAACTGAACTAGCATGGTATGCAAGTATATTAGTACCTCTGAGACCATATACAAGCCCAACATGTTTCTCTGGATGTTACAAAAGATAGGTTAAGGACTTCTTCGCTCAGTCAGTGAGTGTAAAGTGGTAGAAGTAGATAATCTCAAGGCCACGATAGAACAATAGTTAGAAAGTTCCTTAAAGAGGAAAAGATCAAATGTTGAGATCCGTGGGGATGCCTCTTAGTCTCAATTTTTATCAGACAAAGGAACATAGGTTCAAGTGGTAGCTTAGGGAATGATGAGTATGAGTAAGATGATTTCAAGACAAGCAACCTTAAAGGAAAGAGGTAAATTAAACTCCAAGGTACCAAGATGCGTAAGCAGAATATAGATCAGAATGCACAACAAAGGTGATGAAATCTTCCAACTTGGTATAAGGTAAGAGCACATATAAAGAGAAATCTTTTACGGTGTGTATAAGGAGAGTATGGATTTACTTTGTAAGTCATGTTGGTTTACTTTATGAATCTAGTTTGCTTACCTAGTTGATATGGTTTAGTTGCTAAGAGAGACAAGTGATGTTATGTTCTTGTTTAGTTTAAGGGTATGACTGTGCTCATGTTAGGCAGTCAAATGAAGGAACTATCAATACTAAATATCTCTGTCTAGAAAGGATAATCAAGAAGATTAGTTGAGAGAAGCTTTGGATTTTCTCAAGAGATGATCTAAGATCTGGTTGTCAGAGAAGCAAAGTTAAGATGAGCAGATCTTTGAGAGTTTTTCAGGATTTTCGAAAAGACATGAAAAGTATGTTAAAGGTAGTTCTGGAAACTTTTCAAAGAGAAAGTGGTTATATGCCAAGCTAGCCAAGAGTCAGTTTTGGGTTACAAGTGGTGCAGTTTAAGGGCTATATAATTCTTCAAGAGGTGAAAATTGTAGAGGATCCTAGCAAAATTTAAGCAGAGGTATAATGGGAAGAACAACCATTGTAACCAAGGGCAAAAAGTTTATCAGTAGACTATCTCAGTTAGTGCTAACTGGATTAGGTCAGCTATGAAGGTAGTGCTTAGCAGTGGACTCTAGATTGTGAGTATGGTTTCCAAGAGTTGAAGAGAAGGTTGATTACTACATCAGTGTTGATAATTCCAGATTCCCATGAGAACTTTGAGGTAGTTAGTGATACTTCAAAGATGGGACTAGGGTGTGTTCTGATGCATCATAGGTAAGTAAATGCCTAAGCATCAAGGCAGTTAAACCTGCACAAAAAGGGACTACCCTAGCTATGATTTGGAATTAGTCATAGTGGTGATTACCTTACAGTGTTGGAGACATTGCTCATAAGGAGTCTAGTTCAAGATGCTCAACGATCATAATAGCTCAAGAGTGCTTGTTGATCAGAGGAAGCTGAATATGAAGCAGAATAGATGGATGAAGTTTTCAATGCTTATAACCTTAAGTTTTCATATCATTCAGGTAAAGCCAAAAAAAGAAAAATGGTTGATGCTCTAGGTAGGAAATTCCTACAGGTGTCCCAAATGATAATCCAAGAGAGTGAATTTCTTGATAGTTTTAGGAATTTGAGTCTCGCGGTGACTATGATGCTAGATAGTCTCTCAGTGAGTAAGGTGGACATAGTAAAGGCTTAAGGACTCAAATTTCTTGAAAACTCAAATGGAGAATGAAGCTCTAAGGGACAAGAGTGAGCAGATCTTCAAAGGAACCCTAAAGGATTTTGTAAGGACTAATGAAGGAATGACGAGTCCAGAGACAGACTTTGTATTCCAAGAGGGTCAAAAATCAAAGAAGGGATCCCTGAGGGAGTTCACAAGAGAAAGTATACCATCTATCTAGAGGTAATAAGGTTCTTCAAGAGTTAAGGAAGATGTTTTAGTAGCCTAGTATGTTAAAGAACATAGCAGAATATGTTAAGTTGTAGGTAAGGGTGGAGAGATTAAGTAATCTGCCCACTTTCACCAAGTAAAGTTAGCTATTTTCTAGATAAGGTAGTTCAACTACTTTTGAAAGAAGTAGTCAGGATGCATGGAGATCTAGTGAATGTAGTGTATGAAGGAGATACTAGATTCATAGTTGGTTTTGAAAAGCCTTACAAGAAGGAGTTCAAAGTTAAGTTTTAGTACAACTTACCATCCATAAACAGAAGGATCAAGAGCTTAGGAGTAAGCAAATTTTCTCTAACATAGGTGAAGTTGGGAAAAACTGATGCTGAAAAGGACTATGTGGTAGTTGAGAATTCCATGATAAGAGAGTTTACTTAGAGTTGCTTGCACGAGGTGAGCAATTTTGGAGATAAAATTTTAAAAAGGAAGGGAGAAATATAATACTCTTAGTAATATGTTAGACTTGTATATGGTTACAAAAGGTAGCATATTACTTGCTTAACATGTCTCAGAAGTTTTGTGACAAACTGAGTTCATTTAGGCACTTAGTTGTAACATAGAAGTTGAAAAGTAGCTTAAAATGACTCAGATAATTGCATAAGTTGCTAAGTTGAGGGAAATAAACATAAAGAGTTTGTTTCTAGGTCATAAATGAGCTAAGTAAGATATGGTAAAAGTTTCAAGAGAATCAGGGCCAGTTTGATATTTTTAGGCATACTGGTTATGCGTTTTAATACCGAATGACTAGCAGCAGGTATAGAAAATAATGAAAATGGTAAAACAATAATTTAGATGAATCTTATGATTTATTCTAAAGTTGTTGGAAGCTGAAAAACTTGAATTTGCATAATTCAGGTGTTCTTAGCAGATATTGAAGTTCTAGTAAAATATGATAAGGGATATGATGGTTATTCTCTCATTTCTCTCTCTCACGGTTAAAAGGGCAGTAGAAGCTGCAAAGGAAGAAAAAGAAAGAAAACAAAGGGAGAAAGGGAGAGAAAGAAAGAAGAAGAAAGGAAGAAGGAAGATCAAGAGTAAAATGATCAAGATCAAAGCATAGAGCTTGAAGATCTTCATCTCAGCCATCAAAAGGTAGGGGTTTTTGAACTCAAACTCTCATTCCTACTCATTTCTCATGTAAGGCTAATTTGAGGTTTGTGGTGTCCCGGGGTTGATGAGGGCGGGGAGTGGACGCCGATGCATGAGAAACACGTACAAGGAGCGGCTCCTGGCATGCTTCTAGGTGAAAGGTCCCATGAATGAATTGAATACGCACCGGAATGAGAGGGATTCAGAGACTGTGTAGGTATGGGATTGCATAGTTAAGGATGGCTTAAAGGAATTGATTAGGCGTAACTATATCAACAAGTTGCAACTTCTTTTTGGGAGCTTAGAACATAAGAACTTCATTGTTAAGCGTGCTTGACCTGGAGCAATTGTAGAATGGGTGACCTCCTGGGAAGTTTCCTAGGATACGTGTGAGTGAGGACAAAGCATGCTGAAAAGACCCGTGTTGGTTTGTGGAGACACTCGCCAATCCTGCAAGCAGTCCTAGGATGTTACAAGGTTTAATATGTCAAATTGAGTTCTTCTGGTGTTTAAAGTGATTTTTTTGCTTGGATAAGTTTTAAAGAGTGTTTATGACTTGTTCATGCTAAGAGTTTGGACTAGAAACTGAAATTCTCCATTTGGACCTAAAATGCTCTAAGTGTTGATTTTAGGGGTTTGGATGAGTGATTTGGTATTTTGATCCACTTTTGATGAAATTAATTGGTGTTTTAGATCTCCATCATGTTAGTGAATTTGTTTGAAACTTAAAATCACCAAGAAACTAATTTGGAGTGGCCAAAATCCGAAATCTGAACCAATGGAATAGTAAACCCGTGGCTGCAGAATTCTGCAGAATTTGAGTTCTGCGGGGCACACCGCGGTGTGGACCGAGGCGTGGCCTGAGGCGTGAGCTCTAGAATCTTCAAAACTGTGTTTTTGATATCCTTGAAAGTTTGTAAGTGTTGGTATCACTTTTTTATTCTTTTCAAAGTGTATTGAGACATAAATAGGGGTATTTTTCAATAGGGAAATCATAACTTAGAGTTATGAAAAGAAATCTAAGTTTTGGACATCCAAGATTCATGGATGGACTTAGTATATATCTAGAATGATACTAAAGTTAATCCAACAAGAGGATAACCCTTTGGTATGCATATGTTATGAATGAACTTTAAAACAACCAAGAGCAAGGGTTTGCTATAGAAAAGTGTCTTTCACCTATGGTGATTTGTTGTTTCTTAGCTTCACTAGAGATGTGATAATAAGATGGTGCATTGGACATAAGTATACTATGATGGATTATGGTATTCACTCTAGTAAGTATGAAAAAGGTATGAACCTTAGGAGATCTAAGAGTAGTGGATTACCTTAGAAAGGTACCTAGAACCTTAAGCAACAAAGGGTTGCAAGTAAGAACCACTCTTGCATTAGATTCACTTAAGTGGAGATAAGGTTGTGTAATAGTTCCAAAGAGGAAATGTTTTGTTCTAAGTCTCTAGTTAAGTGGGACCTTGTGCATTATAGAATACACAAAATGATGAGTGTAGACTTGTAAGCTTGTTACATTCATTAAGTATGCAAAGTTCTAGAGAAATGCTCACTTATTTCCTTAAGTAAGGTTGAATAAGACATTAGTTAAGATAAACACTTTCATTAGATTAAGTTAAGTCTACAGGAAAGTCATGAGAACCTTTGAGCATTCTAGAGTAATGGTTTACCTTAGGTAGGTATCTAGCACCTTAAGCCACTTTATGTGGTGTTTATATCACTTAAGATGTACTAAGTGATGATGGGGTGTATTAGATGCAATAAACTAGGATGGATTGGTAGCGTATGCCAAAGAATATGACTTTATATAACGAAAGGCCATTTAGCTAGAAGGAAAGGAATCACAAGTTCCTAAAGGAATAAGTTATTCTTGACCAAGCGCTAAGGTTGCATATAGTATGAGGTTACAGACTCTCCTCTCTACAAATGGTAAACATAAAAGCCAAAGTTCCTAGTAGAATATACTTGGATCTTAAACGAACTAAGTATATCAATATGTAAGTATGACGATGGAAATGGTCTAGTAGTATTGTTCTTTGTGAGTGTCTGTTGATGTTGTACACCATCATTGAGGCCAAAATAGATAAGTGGGGAATTCGTAAGGTTCTTTTGAACAGAGATTCAGCCTGAACTTCTCAGCATGCCAGGATACGTTTGATGTGAGGATGAGCTTTCCCCCTATTTACCACAGGATGATATATTGAACTAGTTCCTAATGAACTTCTTGCTTTTCCAAATAAAACTCTGTATGTATTTCAAAACAAAACATTGTACAAGCATATATTTAGGATCTTTCTTAGGCATAATCATATTGCAAATCATCTACATTGCATTTACAGGCAGTTGTATAGGCATTGTCTATTGTTGTTGGTATTTATAATTGTATGGGCAGTTGTTTATATTTAACGGTATGTAGGCTATCAATTTAGATCACACTACTTGGTAGTGTGCAGTTATGAGAATTAGGGAGGAAACTCCTATGTTGGTAGTTATAGCAATTGTTATATTTGTTATACAATGTTATAGCTAGCTGGTATAGGAATTACTTTTATTGAGAATTGTAATTCTTACCCCGTTTGTTCTTCTATGTAAATCCAGGTACAGACCTTGTTAAGGGAATGAAGGTTAAGCATAAGACTAGTATAGTTTTATATGCTTTAGTAGACAAAGCTTATGTATATGTTTATATTTGGTTTGTATGTTTGAAGTAATATATATTACAAAATGTCTTTTTGTGGTTGTGTTGTATATATATATATATATATATATATTGAAGTAATATATATTACAAAATGTCCTTTTGTGGTTGTGTTGTGTGTATATATATATATATATATATATATATATATATATATATATATATATATATGACTCAAGGTTTTCTATAATTACTCGTTTTGATTATGGATATATGTTAGTATATAGTATGTAGAAGTGACATTTCTAGTACTGGTTATCTTTATATATCCATGTATTTCTAAGATATATCTAGATATATGTATTAGGATGTTACACTCTTCACACCTTAGGATGTCTCACCCTTTGTGCTTGAGCCTCAACAACTATGGATACCTCACCCTTACAATTCCTTATGTAACACCCCTTTTGAGGATGTCACACATAAAAGAAAATAAAATAAATAGAAATAAAATCTACCCAAGTTGCGGAATATTTGTTAAAATTATTACGGGTTGTAAAAATAATTCCTGATAGACAGAAATATGTAATAAAAAGATAATGCTGAAAATACGAAATAAAAAAAAAAAACATCATCACTAATAATATACATATGGTTAAGTTATAAATCTGTACAAATAATTTACAACTAAGACTACTACTATTTAAACGAAAACAAGAAAGAAAGCAATAAAAGAGTTAATATATACAAACATACTACGGCCGACGCCCAAAAAAAACATCATGGTTATCTAATCCTCGGATGGATCACTCTCGGACCGAAAATGATCATCGGGAGATAGATATCCGGATGTCTCGACACACGGCGATAACGGGATCGCGCGGTCGATACGATGCTTATCTCACTAGGCTCGGGGTTTTCAAGCACCCCAATAACGCCTAATGGATAAGGGTAACTCTAAGTGAGAAATAATGTCGTCGTCGCAATCGGATCTCCATCAAACCGATGACGTAGAATCACGGTCATACGTCCAAAGCATAGGTAATGAAGCACGATCTCCTCGTAAATGCCAAGCCGGATCACCTCCATGGAATATCGGCTCTATGAATCCCAAAAATGCAAAGGCGTCGCCATCCCCCACACAATCAATCCAGAGGGTATGGATGATCGGATGGTTCTTGCTCGTAAAGCGATCGTCGGCTTGCCGACCTTCCTCTTCCTCGTGGTACACGATCTCAAGAGGTTGTTCCTCTTCTTCCTCTTCAAACTCTTTACCGCATAAAATAAATAGACAATAGACACATACAATAAAGAGGTAAGACAACATAAAATCATCACAACATGGCAAATAAGAAGACGACAATTAACTACTACACGGCTTTATACAATACGAAGAAACTATAACAAGAATACATATTAAATATCCTAGTGTTTCGTAACATCACGGATATAACACAAATAAAGAAATTCACACAGATAAATCAATTTCACGGATAAACTAAGATAAGAAATAGACAACTAACATAAAAATTATCGATAAATACAAATAGAGAAAATGTAAAAACATCCAAGATGTTACCGGATAAAGATAAATAGAGAAAAATGGAATATTATCCAAGATATACTCAAATACACCAAAACACAACCCTACTCCATGGAGCTAAACCCAAACAGATATCAGAGAGAATGACTTGCAAAATCTATTAGTACCACGGCTGCCCAACCAACTATTACGCGATCACACGTTGCGTCAATAGCCTACGACACTGGGAATCCACCATCCAGGCGTAGTATAGTTCTGATCTCCCGTTGTGGCACTATAGGCAATGTACTACTAGACTTTACAAACCTCGATTAAATATAGTGAATGTCGAGTACATTAGTGTGCTATCGGTTTACCACGGCCCAGCGGAGCTACCAACTGTCCACATGTGGGATCCCGTACACTAAAGTCTCCAAGTTTATTAGAACTAATAAACTACACTACACTTATCGCATCGACAACACGATGTGATTCGTCTCGTCAACCCAAAACACCAAAAATCGGTATAAAGACAAAACATAATTCCAAATATATGAAATTACGAAAATGCCCTTAAGATAGAAATATACCCTCAATGGCAGAAAGCCTGTACGGGTTCACATTTTCCCGACAGCGAAATAACCTCAAAAGCCTGTACGGGTTCACATTTTCCCGACAGTGAAAATTAAATATAGCAACGGTCAATCGCGTTTTTGAAATCTCGTCGTTTTTACAAACGTTTAAAAATCGGGTAAAGATATTTTTCTCGTTTTTAAAATCGCGTAGCATTTTTAATACGTTTTCTCAATCGCGTAGGATTTTTAAATCATTTTCTTATTCGAATGCCCATAAAATTACTTGTTTAAACAGATAGAAATAGTACTTAGTACATTTAAACTACGTTGAATAATTTTTCATACCGCATATCTTGTCATTAGGATATTTTTACTATCTTATAGGTTCATTTTTACTAAAAATTGATTGACAATATTTTGTTTAGAAACTTATAATAATGGTTTTCTAAATTTTCCATAAAATTTGTTTACCTAATTTTTAACCATTTCATTAAATTCTTTTTGAAATCTCTAACATGCTTCAAAACCAAAAGTGAGCTATATGTTAGAAAATTTCTTAACATTCCTGTATTTCCTTCCTAATGATAAACTTATGAATTTTTAACCCTTTAAACTTACTTCTAATCAATTGGTTCTTTCAAAAATCATTATAGAAAATTTCTTCTTAACTTGTATTGTTTCTTTTTGATTGAAAAAGATTTGAAATCAAGTTTTAGAAATCATAATTACCTATAGTGGCATGTTGGCGAATTTTGTTAAAACTTTTTCATTTGATTTCTAAATCATGTCAAAGGTATTATCTTATCTAAATTCATTAAATCATGTTATAAAGTAATGATTATGAATCAAATAAATCTTTTAGGCATGTTGGCCCAAATGTACTAAATTTTTACCATTTGTTTTATAAATTCCTTTTCTTTGATTAAAACCATTTAAAACCTTCTTATTTCTCCTAATCAATTAAGTTGCATTTTAGGAAAAATGAAGAGAACATTTTGGTCCTCACACTTTAGCATTGCCGTGAGCTATTGGATTGTGTTCTTTGGAACACTCATGCAAATCTACACATGTTATTCACATCCTATATTTTATCATACAATCCTAACACATGCATTATACTTCTAACACATACAAAATATCTCTAACACATGCAAAATATTTCTAACACATAAACCTAATTTAAAGCTTATAGACATACAATCAAAAGCTATTAGACATGCAAAATTATTACAATTACCAAATAAGAAAGTTACTAACACATAACACTTAAGCTACTAGCAACCACAAAAATTAACAAATACACATCAATAAACACACCACAACCGAATCCTTATGGATTCTACAAACAACTCATCTTCTTACCACCATCAAGGAATGATAAGAATTGTCTTCCTCTTACCTTAAATGAAGACAAAAAGCTTGCTTTCTCACCTCCTAGGTCACGGTTTTCACTCCACCAAACACCTAAAAATCTCAAACAAAACCTACATGTTACTAACCATGAAAAAGAAGCTAAACCATGGAAAAATCATGGCTTAGAACTTTGAAAAAGAAGAGAGAAAAGAAAAGCATGAAATTTCACCTTCTAGGTAAAACTTTCAAGGTTGGTTTCCAAGCCTTAGATGGAAGAATTTGAAGAAACTTCCAACTACAAAGGTTCTTAGAATGGTGTTTAGATTAAGGAAACTTGGTTAGAAAAATTTTTGGATGGTTGGATGGTTAGGAAATGAGCTTGGCCGAATATGGTGAAGAAAATGGACAAGAATGGTGGCTAGGGTTCTTGATGAGAGAGAAGAGAGAAAAGTGATGAAGACAAAGTGATTTTTGGTCCTTCCTCCTTCACTTGGCCGTAGCTCTCTAAGGGCATGCAAGGTGGCTCCTTGCTTGGCTTCATCCAAGCCATTGGATGAATCAAAGGCTAAGATTAAGCCTTGGTGAGCAAGCCTAATTCTCATTGGTTGGTTCCCGGTGACTCACATGGCTTAGTCACACTGCGTAATAAATGCTCTGCTTTGAGTCGGCTAAAGTTTGAGTCACTGTTCGAAAGTTCTACAAACTTACGGTGATTAATTAAGCTACCGATCTAACTGATTCGCTAATTGTGGGTCCCGCAAAATATTTTCGGGTCCATCTGTCACTAAAACATCGACTAATAAAATAATATTATAATAATATAAAATTATTTTATTTGTGATTAAATCCTAAAAATTAAAAGATTATTTTTAGTCTCATTCAGAATCGGGTTAAGTAAGATCCCCCAATTCTAAATAATCAAATAAGATTTTCCCGGCCGGAAAATATTATTTTCCGCCTCGGAGCAAATCACACAAAAAGTTCATATAAAATCACGACGGTATTTTTCGGCATTAAATCAAGAAGAAAACAATTAAAAACAGACAAAAAAAAGAGAAAACAAGACGTTCGGGACGTAACGGTCATTTTCCCATTTTTTCCCACAACGTAGGTAATCGTCCAAAACGTTCAAATAAAATATCCAAGAAGTATTATTTAGCTGTATATCTTTCGAGAAAAATTAATACGATGAGCTCGAGAAAAATTTTTATTTTACCGTCTCGAAACAAACTACGTAAAACGATCAAATAAAATTTGAACTGTATTATCGTAGTTGTTTTCATACAAAATTCAAGAACATAAAAACAGGGACACCGCGGTCATTCATACAAAAGCATGAAAAACAGAAAACAGTACATTCAGAATATTTTCTAAAAATTGGGGCGTTACAACACTCCCCAACAAATAAAAATTTCGTCCTCGAAATTCGATGTTCATCCAAACAAATGAGGATACTGATCCTTCATTTTATCTTCCAGATTCCCAAGTAGCTTCACCCGTCACATCATTCCATATAACTTTCACCACTCGATCATCTTCCCTCGAAGTTGCTTTACCTTTTCGTCCTCTATCCTGACAGGTAAAGTTTCGTAAGTCAAATTCTCCTTTAACTGTACGTCATCTGACTGTATAACATGTGTCGGATCTGGCATATACTTCCGTAACTGAGACACATGAAACACGTCATGCAAATTGGATAGAAACGGCGGCAAAGCAATCTGATATGCTACAGGACCTATACGTCGGATAATCTGATATGGTCCAATGAATTTAGGAGTAAGCTTCTTAGACTTAATTACTCTTCCGACACCAGTCGTAGGAGTAACTCTCAGAAACACATGCTCACCCTCCTCAAATTCAAGAGGTCGTCTTCGCTTATCCGCGTAACTCTTTGTCTGCTTTGCGTCGTCCTCATCTTCTCTTGTATCATCTTGACTTTATCCGTAGTTTGTTGTACAAGCTCCGGTCCAATAGTCATATTTTCTCCATCTTGATACCAGCATAACGGCGTTCGACATCGTCTTCCATACAATGCTTCATAAGGTGTCATTCCGATGCTTGCGTGAAAACTATTGTTGTAGGTGAATTCTATCAAAGATAAAAATTCATCCCAACTTCCCCGTTGTTCCAAAACACAAGCACGCAATAAATCCTCCAAAGACTGTATAGTTCTTTCAGTCTGACCGTCAGTCTGCGGATGATACGCTGAACTCAGTCGTAACTTAGTTCCCATAGCTTCTTGCAGACTTCGCCAAAATCTTGACGTAAACCTCGGATCACGATCAGAAATTATACTTGTTGGTACACCATGTAGTCTGACAATTTCACTGATGTACAACTGGGTTAATCTTTCCAATGAATATTTGATATTGATCGGTAAGAAATGAGCCGATTTCGTAAGTCTATCGACTATAACCCATATTGCGTCATGACCTCTCTTTGTCTTTGGCAAACCAGTAACGAAATCCATAGAAATGCTGTCCCATTTCCATTCTGGAATCGATAATGGTTGCAACATCCCAGCTGGTCTTTGATGTTCAACTTTCGACTTTTGACAAACTAGACAAGTTGACACGCATCTAACAACATCACCCTTCATTCCATGCCACCAGAATAACTTCTTCAAATCTTGATACATTTTTGTTATGCCTGGATGCATACTCAATAGACTAGTATGAGCATGTTTCACAATATATCTTCTCAACTCTCGATTACGAGGAACACAAACTCTACCCCGAAATCTCAGAATTCCATCAGTTCCTTCCTTGAACTCTAGTGTCTCGCCTTGTTTCATTTGCTCCCTTATTCCTTGCAAAAATTTATCGGCATTTTGCTTTTCTTTTATGTCTTCCATCAGCTCGCTCGAGATAGTAACCATGCTAATACAGATCTTCCCCGGTTTCAACTCAACAAATGACCACTCATCTCTAAACTGTTCAATGAGCTCCTTTTCCTTGATCATTAGAGCAGACACACTAATAATCTTCTGCTCAAGGCATCGGCCACGACATTCGCCTTACCGGGATGGTATAAAAGTTGAAAATCGTAATCGTTCGAAATTCCAACCACCTTCGCCGCCTCATATTCAGCTCCTTCTGGTCGTACAAGTACTTCAAACTCTTGTGATCACTGAAAATGTTGAACGTTGCTCCATAGAGAAAGTGTCTCCATATCTTCAAAGCAAAAACTACCGCAGCCAATTCTAAATCATGCGTAGGATAATTCTTCTCATGAATCTTCAATTGTTGAGAAGCATACGCCACCACATTCCGGTCTTGCATCAACACGCATCCTAGTCCTTGATAAGAAGCATCACAATACACATCGAAAGATTTCGTCGAATCTGGTAGGATTAACACGGCATGAGCTTGTTAACCTCTTCTTCAACTCTTGAAAGCTAGCTTCACGTTCTTCCGTCCATTCGAAAGCTTGACTTTTCCTCGTAAGTTGTGTAAGCGGTCCAAGCAATCTTGGAAAAACCTTCGATAAACCTCCGATAATAACCAAGCAAGTCCAACAAAACTTCGAACTTCATTTCTTGTCTTAGGTCTCTCCCCATCGTAAAAAAGTCTCCACTTTCGATGGGTCCACCGCTATACCTTCTTTAGAAATTACGTGACCAAGAAATTGAACTTCTTCCAACCAGAACTCACACTTAGACAACTTCGCATACAACGCTTCTCCTCAAAATCGAAGAACAACACTCAGATGTTCAAGCATGTTCTTCCTTCGATTGAGAATAGATCAGAATGTCATCGATAAAGACAACGACAAATCTGTCTAGATATGGACGAAATATTCTGTTCATATAATCCATAAATATAGCAGGAGCATTCGTCACCCCGAATGGCATTACCTGATACTCATAATGTCCATAACGAGTTCGAAAAGCAGTTTTCGACACGTCTTCCCCTTTTACACGAATCTGGTGATAACCCGATCGTAGATCTATCTTGGAAAATATCACAGCTCCTCTCAATTGATCCATCAAATCGTCGATTCTTGGAAGCGGATATTTATTCTTGATAGTCACCTTGTTCAATTGCCGATAGTCCACACAAAATCGTGACGTTCCATCCTTCTTCTTGACCAAAAGTACTGGCGCACCTCATGGGGAAACACTAGGTCGTACAAATTCTTTCTCCAACAGTTCCACCAATTGCTTTTTCAGCTCCTCCAACTCTCGGCGACATACGATATGGTGCAATTGAGATAGGACTGTTCCCGTACTACATCAATTGAGAACTCGATCTCCCGCTCAAAGCAGAAACTGTACATCTTCGGGAAAAACATCAGGAAATTCGTTGACAACAGGAATAGTATTCACATCCTTCTCATTCTTAACTTCTAGAGAAGACAATACCGATATCCCTGCGCTCCATTTCTCAACAAAGACTTGACCTTAAGCAGTTAAGAATCCGGACTCTTCTTCCTTAGGAAAAACTATAGTTTTCTTCGCACAATCTATGAGGATATGGTTAGAACATAACCAGTCCATCCCTAAGATTACATCTATCTCAATAAGAGGCAACAAATTAAATCAACCAAAAACAAACGGTCCTTCACAACAATTGGACAATCCAAACAAATCTTAGAAGTAACTACAGGTTTAGCAGTTGGCGTAGATACATTCAACATAACATTCGAGAGAAGATATGGGCAACTTCAACCTTTCTACACAATCATATGCAATAAACGAGTGTGTAGCACCCGAGTCATACAAGACAGTCGAAGGTTACCTCCAATGTCTCCTTCTCCCGAATAAGATCATCGACTTAGAAATCTCGAGATCCCACCATTGTATACACTCGTCCTCCGATCTCGGTTGAGTACTTCAGATTTTTGCTGATTAGCTTTAACATACCGAATGACGAGGTTTCCTCTCCATTTGTGGACAATCCTTTGCTATGTGCCCAGGTTGTTTACAATTGAAACAAACTGCACCTTTAATTGTACACTCGGGAGAAATATGACCTTTCTTCCCGCACTTAAAACATGTTGGCGTAAACGCCACCCTCTGTCCAGCTCCACTACCACTTGCACTTCCACTAACAGATGGTCGTTGAGATTGACTTCTGTTGGTCTGGTATACGGCTTACGCTGAAACCGATTTGCATTACTACCTCCACCTCTCTCGGAACCTTGTCGGTCCAAAATTCCGATTCCTCTCGATCTCTAGATGGCTCCAACTCTTCAAGTCGAGCACAAGCATCCACCAAAGCATGAAACCGAGTCATCCTCAAAGATACTACTCCTCGTTTCGGTTCCACCCTTAAACCCGATTCAAACTTCCCGCATCTCCACACATCATCTTGTCGTGTCTCGAGCATAATCCGAGAATTGAGACAAACTCTCAAATTTTGTGGCATACTCATTCACCGTCATATTCCCCTGTCGCAAACCAAGAAATTCCATTTCCTTGGCATGCCTAGCACTCGCAGAAAATATTTATCCGAGAAAAGTATTAGAAAACACTTCCCGGGTGATCTCGGTCCCTTCACTTGCAACACTCGGCGGATTCCTCTCCACCAATGTTCTCGCATCTCCTCTCAAAGCATGAAAACAGCATAAGTTACTTTCTTTTCATCTGTACATCTCATCCCCTCAAAGATTCTCTCTAAATCTTGCATCCACTGACTCGCTTTCTCCGGATCCACCTCGCCTCTAAATTGTGGCGGATTATGACGCCTAAATTCAGATAAATTTAGGGCATCTGCTGTAGCATCTTGTTGTTGGGCTGCTCTCAAATTTTGCTGAGTTATCACTTCAGCCATCTGCCGCATAGCCTCAGCAGCAACCAACATCGGGTCCTCATCTCGATTTACGTTAGCACGTCCTCTACCTCTACCAGCCATCTTCTTTCTTCAAACATAACAAATCAAAGTTAGATACATCCTTCTAGATATTTCCGAAAGGATATAAATCACAAACATCACAGAGAATCACACAGCACAAACAAAAACAGACCCAACCACAACCCCAAAAGACTCTAACTTGGGCTCTGATACCAACTAATGTAACACCCCTTTTGAGGATGTCACACATAAAAGAAAATAAAATAAATAGAAATAAAATCTACCCAAGTTGCGGAATATTTGTTAAAATTATTACGGGTTGTAAAAATAATTCCTGATAGACAGAAATATGTAATAAAAAGATAATGCTGAAAATACGAAATAAAAAAAAAAACATCATCACTAATAATATACATATGGTTAAGTTATAAACTGTACAAATAATTTACAACTAAGACTACTACTATTTAAACGAAAACAGTAAAGAAAGCAATAAAAGAGTTAATATATACGTACATACTGTTGACGCGCCCAAAAAAAAACATCATGGTTATCTAATCCTCGATGGATCACTCTCGGTCGAAAATGATCATCGGGAGATAGATATCCGGATGTCTCGACACACGGCGATAACGGGATCGCGCGGTCGATACGATGCTTATCTCACTAGGCTCGGGGTTTTCAAAGCACCCCAATAACGCCTAATGGATAAGGGTAACTCTAAGTGCGAGAAATAATGTCGTGTCGCAATCGGATCTCCATCAAACCGATGACGTAGAATCACGGTCATACGTCCAAGATAGGTAACGAAGCACGATCTCCTCGTAAATGCCAAGCCAGATCACCTCCATGGAATATCAGCTCTATGAATCCCAAAAATGCAGGCGTCGCCATCCCCACACAATCAATCCAGAGGGTATGGATGATCGGATGGTTCTTGCTCGTAAACCGATCGTCGGCTTGCGACCTTCCTCTTCCTCAGGGTACACGATCTCAAGAGGTTGTTCCTCTTCTTCCTCTTCAAACTCTTTACCGCATAAAATAAATAGACAATAGACACATACAATAAAGAGGTAAGACAACATAAAATCATCACAACATGGCAAATAAGAAGACGACAATTAACTACTACACAGTTTATACAATACGAAGAAACTATAACAGTAATACATATTAAATATCCTAGTGTTTCAGAACATCACAGATATAACACAAATAAAGAAATTCACACAGATAAATCAATTTCACGAGATAAACTAAGATAAGAAATAGACAACTAACATAAAAATTATCGAGATAAATACAAATAGAGAAAATGTAAAAACATCCAAGATGTTACCGGATAAAGATAAATAGAGAAAAATGGAATATTATCCAAGATATACTCAAATACACCAAAACACAACCCTACTCCATGGAGCTAAACCCAAACAGATATCGAGAGAATGACTTGCAAAATCTATTAGTACCACGGCTGCCCAACCAACTATTACGCGATCACACGTTGCGTCAATAGCCTACGACACGGGAATCCACCATCCAGGCGTAGTATAGTTCACAGTCTCCCGTTGTGGCACTATAGGCAATGTACTACTAGACTTTACAAACCTCGATTAAATATAGTGAATGTCGAGTACATTAGTGTGCTATCGGTTTACCACGGCCCGGTGAGCTACCAACTGTCCACATGTGGGATCCCGTACACTAAAGTCTCCAAGTTTATTAGAACAATAAACTACACTACACTTATCGCATCGACAACACGATGTGATTCGTCTCGTCAACCCAAAACACCAAAAATCGGTATAAAGACAAAACATAATTCCAAATATATGAAATTACGAAAATGCCCTTAAGATAGAAATATACCCTCAATGGCAGAAAGCCTGTACGGGTTCACATTTTCCCGACAGCGAAATAACCTCAAAAGCCTGTACGGGTTCACATTTTCCCGACAGTGAAAATTAAATATAGCAACGGTCAATCGCGTTTTTGAAATCTCGTCGTTTTTACAAACGTTTAAAAATCGGGTAAAGATATTTTTCTGTTTTTAAAATCGCGTAGCATTTTTAATACGTTTTCTCAATCGCGTAGGATTTTTAAATCATTTTCTTATTCGAATGCCCATAAAATTACTGTTTAAACAGATAGAAATAGTACTTAGTACATTTAAACTACGTTGAATAATTTTTCATACCGCATACTGTCATTAGGATATTTTTACTATCTTATAGGTTCATTTTTACTAAAAATTGACAGTATTTTGTTTAGAAACTTATAATAATGGTTTTCTAAATTTTCCATAAAATTTTGTTTACCTAATTTTTAACCATTTCATTAAATTCTTTTTGAAATCTCTAACATGCTTCAAAACCAAAAGTGAGCTATATGTTAGAAAATTTCTTAACATTCCTGTATTTCCTTCCTAATGATAAACTTATGAATTTTTAACCCTTTAAACTTACTTCTAATCAATTGGTTCTTTCAAAAATCATTATAGAAAATTTCTTCTTAACTTGTATTGTTTCTTTTTGATTGAAAAAGGTTTGAAATCAAGTTTTAGAAATCATAATTACCTATAGTGGCATGTTGGCCGAATTTTGTTAAAACTTTTTCATTTGATTTCTAAATCATGTCAAAGGTATTATCTTATCTAAATTCATTAAATCATGTTATAAAGTAATGATTATGAATCAAATAAATCTTTAGGCATGTTGGCCCAAAATGTACTAAATTTTTACCATTTGTTTTATAAATTCCTTTTCTTTGATTAAAACCATTTAAAACCTTCTTATTTCTCCTAATCAATTAAGTTGCATTTTAGGAAAAATGAAGAGAACATTTTGGTCCTCACACTTTAGCATTGCCGTGAGCTATTGGATTGTGTTCTTTGGAACACTCATGCAAATCTACACATGTTATTCACATCCTATATTTTATCATACAATCCTAACACATGCATTATACTTCTAACACATACAAAATATCTCTAACACATGCAAAATATTTCTAACACATAAACCTAATTTAAAGCTTATAGACATACAATCAAAAGCTATTAGACATGCAAAATTATTACAATTACCAAATAAGAAAGTTACTAACACATAACACTTAAGCTACTAGCAACCACAAAAATTAACAAATACACATCAATAAACACACCACAACCGAATCCTTATGGATTCTACAAACAACTCATCTTCTTACCACCATCAAGGGATGATAAGAATTGTCTTCCTCTTACCTTAAATGAAGACAAAAAGCTTGCTTTCTCACCTCCTAGGTCACGGTTTTCACTCCACCAAACACCTAAAAATCTCAAACAAAACCTACATGTTACTAACCATGAAAAAGAAGCTAAACCATGGAAAAATCATGGCTTAGAACTTTGAAAAAAAAGAGAGAAAAGAAAAGCATGAAATTTCACCTTCTAGGTAAAACTTTCAAGGTTGGTTTCCAAGCCTTAGATGGAAGAATTTGAAGAAACTTCCAACTACAAAGGTTCTTAGAATGGTGTTTAGATTAAGGAAACTTGGTTAGAAAAATTTTTGGATGGTTGGATGGTTAGGAAATGAGCTTGGCGAATATGGTGAAGAAAATGGACAAGAATGGTGGCTAGGGTTCTTGATGAGAGAGAAGAGAGAAAAGTGATGAAGACAAAGTGATTTTTGGTCCTTCCTCCTTCACTTGGCCGTAGCTCTCTAAGGGCATGCAAGGTGGCTCCTTGCTTGGCTTCATCCAAGCCATTGGATGAATCAAAGGCTAAGATTAAGCCTTGGTGAGCAAGCCTAATTCTCATTGGTTGGTTCCCGGTGACTCACATGGCTTAGTCACACTGCGTAATAAATGCTCTGCTGAGTCAGCTAGCTGAGTCAGCCTGTTCTGGAAAGTTCTACAGCTTACGGTGATTAATTAAGCTACCGATCTAACCGTTCTGCTAATTGTGGGTCCCGCAAAATATTTTCGGGTCCACTGTCACTAAAACATACTGACTAATAAAATAATATTATAATAATATAAAATTATTTTATTTGACAGTTAAATCCTAAAAATTAAAAGATTATTTTTAGTCTCATTCAGAATCGGGTTAAGTAAGATCCCCCAATTCTAAATAATCAAATAAGATTTTCCCCGGCCCGGAAAATATTATTTTCCTGCCTCGGAG
The DNA here is from genome assembly GCA_029884605.1 of Ormosia emarginata. Classification (NCBI taxonomy): domain Eukaryota; kingdom Viridiplantae; phylum Streptophyta; class Magnoliopsida; order Fabales; family Fabaceae; genus Ormosia; species Ormosia emarginata. The sequence continues at coordinate 4,214,851 of JAQQTP010000023.1, forward strand.
CAAATCACACAAAAAGTTCATATAAAATCACAGACAGTATTTTCTGGCATTAAATCAAGAAGAAAACAATTAAAAACAGACAAAAACAGAGAAAACAGTACGTTCGGGACGTAACGGTCATTTTCCCATTTTTTCCCACAACGTAGGTAATCGTCCAAAACGTTCAAATAAAATATCCAAAAGAGTATTATTTAGCTGTATATCTTTCAGAAAAATTAATACAAGAGCTCGAGAAAAATTTTTATTTTACTGTCTCGAAACAAACTACGTAAAACGATCAAATAAAATTTGAACTGTATTATCGTAGTTGTTTTCATACAAAATTCAAGAACGAGAAAAACAGGGACACCGCGGTCATTCATACAAAAGCATGAAAAACGTAAAACAAGACATTCGAGAATATTTTCTAAAAATTGGGGCGTTACAACACTCCCAACAAATAAAAATTTCGTCCTCGAAATTCGATGTTCATCCAAACAAATGAGGATACGATCCTTCATTTTATCTTCCAGATTCCCAAGTAGCTTCACCCGTCACATCATTCCATATAACTTTCACCACTCGATCATCTTCCCTCGAAGTCGCTTTACCTTTCTGTCCTCTATCCCGACGAGGTAAAGTTTCGTAAGTCAAATTCTCCTTTAATCGTACGTCATCCGACCGTATAACATGTGTCGGATCGGCATATACTTCAGAATCGAGACACATGAAACACGTCATGCAAATTGGATAGAAACGGCGGCAAAGCAATCGATATGCTACGGGACCTATACGTCGGATAATCGATATGGTCCAATGAATTTAGGAGTAAGCTTCTTAGACTTAATTACTCTTCCGACACCGGTCGTAGGAGTAACTCTCGTAAACACATGCTCACCCTCCTCAAATTCAAGAGGTCGTCTTCGCTTATCCGCGTAACTCTTTTGTCGCTTTGCGTCGTCCTCATCTTCTCTTGTATCATCTTGACTTTATCCGTAGTTTGTTGTACAAGCTCCGGTCCAACGATCATATTTTCTCCATCTTGATACCAAAGATAACGGCGTTCGACATCGTCTTCCATACAATGCTTCATAAGGTGCCATTCCGATGCTTGCGTGAAAACTATTGTTGTAGGTGAATTCTATCAAAGATAAAAATTCATCCCAACTTCCCCGTTGTTCCAAAACACAAGCACGCAATAAATCCTCCAAAGAGGCGTATAGTTCTTTCGGTCGACCGTCAATCTGCGGATGATACGCTGAACTCAGTCGTAACTTAGTTCCCATAGCTTCTTGCAGACTTCGCCAAAATCTTGACGTAAACCTCGGATCACGATCAGAAATTATACTTGTTGGTACACCATGTAGTCTGACAATTTCACTGATGTACAACTGGGTTAATCTTTCCAATGAATATTTGATATTGATCGGTAAGAAATGAGCCGATTTCGTAAGTCTATCGACTATAACCCATATTGCGTCATGACCTCTCTTTGTCTTTGGCAAACCAGGAACGAAATCCATAGAAATGCTGTCCCATTTCCATTCGGAATCGATAATGGTTGCAACATCCCACTGGTCTTTGATGTTCAACTTTCGACTTTTGACAAACTAGACAAGTTGACACGCATCTAACAACATCACCCTTCATTCCATGCCACCGAATAACTTCTTCAAATCTTGATACATTTTTGTTATGCCTGGATGCATACTCAATAGACTAGTATGAGCATGTTTCACAATATATCTTCTCAACTCTCGATTACGAGGAACACAAACTCTACCCCGAAATCTCAGAATTCCATCAGTTCCTTCCTTGAACTCTAGTGTCTCGCCTTGTTTCATTTGCTCCCTTATTCCTTGCAAAAATTTATCGGCATTTTGCTTTTCTTTTATGTCTTCCATCAGCTCGCTCGAGATAGTAACCATGCTAATACAGATCTTCCCCGGTTTCAACTCAACAAATGACCACTCATCTCTAAACTGTTCAATGAGCTCCTTTTCCTTGATCATTAGAGCGAGACACACTAATAATCTTCCCGCTCAAGGCATCGGCCACGACATTCGCCTTACCGGGATGGTATAAAGTTGAAAATCGTAATCGTTCGAAATTCCAACCACCTTCGCTGCCTCATATTCAGCTCCTTCTGGTCGTACAAGTACTTCAAACTCTTGTGATCACTGAAAATGTTGAACGTTGCTCCATAGAGAAAGTGTCTCCATATCTTCAAAGCAAAAACTACCGCAGCCAATTCTAAATCATGCGTAGGATAATTCTTCTCATGAATCTTCAATTGTTGAGAAGCATACGCCACCACATTCCGGTCTTGCATCAACACGCATCCTAGTCCTTGATAAGAAGCGTCACAATACACATCGAAAGATTTCGTCGAATCTGGTAGGATTAACACCGGCGCAGTTGTTAACCTCTTCTTCAACTCTTGAAAGCTAGCTTCACGTTCTTCTGTCCATTCGAAAGCTTGACTTTTCCTCGTAAGTTGTGTAAGCGGTCCAGCAATCTTGGAAAAACCTTCGATAAACCTCCGATAATAACCAGCAAGTCCAACAAAACTTCGAACTTCTGTTACTGTCTTAGGTCTCTCCCACTGTAAAACAGTCTCCACTTTCGATGGGTCCACCGCTATACCTTCTTTAGAAATTACGTGACCAAGAAATTGAACTTCTTCCAACCAGAACTCACACTTAGACAACTTCGCATACAACTGCTTCTCCTCAAAATCGAAGAACAACACTCGGATGTTCAAAGATGTTCTTCCTTCGATTGAGAATAGATCGAATGTCATCGATAAAGACAACGACAAATCTGTCTAGATATGGACGAAATATTCTGTTCATATAATCCATAAATATAGCAGAGCATTCGTCACCCCGAATGGCATTACCTGATACTCATAATGTCCATAACGAGTTCGAAAAGCAGTTTTCGACACGTCTTCCCCTTTTACACGAATCTGGTGATAACCCGATCGTAGATCTATCTTGGAAAATATCACAGCTCCTCTCAATTGATCCATCAAATCGTCGATTCTTGGAAGCGGATATTTATTCTTGATAGTCACCTTGTTCAATTGCCGATAGTCCACACAAAATCGTGACGTTCCATCCTTCTTCTTGACCAAAAGTACTGGCGCACCTCATGGGGAAACACTAGGTCGTACAAATTCTTTCTCCAACAGTTCCACCAATTGCTTTTTCAGCTCCTCCAACTCTACTGGCGACATACGATATGGTGCAATTGAGATAGGACCTGTTCCCAGTACTACATCAATTGAGAACTCGATCTCCCGCTCAGGCGGTAAACCAGGTACATCTTCAGGAAAAACATCCGGAAATTCGTTGACAACAGGAATAGTATTCACATCCTTCTCATTCTTAACTTCTAGAGAAGACAATACCAGATATCCCTGCGCTCCATTTCTCAACAAAGACTTGACCTTAACAGCAGTTAAGAATCCAGACTCTTCTTCCTTAGGAAAAACTATAGTTTTCTTCGCACAATCTATGAGGATATGGTTAGAACATAACCAGTCCATCCCTAAGATTACATCTATCTCAATAAGAGGCAAACAAATTAAATCAACCAAAAACAAACGGTCCTTCACAACAATTGGACAATCCAAACAAATCTTAGAAGTAACTACAGGTTTAGCAGTTGGCGTAGATACATTCAACATAACATTCAGAGAAGATATGGGCAACTTCAACCTTTCTACACAATCATATGCAATAAACGAGTGTGTAGCACCCGAGTCATACAAGACAGTCAGAAGGTTACCTCCAATGTCTCCTTCTCCCTGAATAAGATCATCAGACTTAGAAATCTCAGATCCCACCATTGTATACACTCGTCCTCCAGATCTCGGTTGAGTACTTCCAGATTTTTGCTGATTAGCTTTAACATACCGAATGTTGCAGGTTTCTCTCCTACATTTGTGGACAATCCTTTGCTATGTGCCCGGGTTGTTTACAATTGAAACAAACCGCACCTTTAATCGTACACTCGGGAGAAATATGACCTTTCTTCCCGCACTTAAAACATGTTGGCGTAAACGCCACCCTGCGTCCGGCTCCACTACCACTTGCACTTCCACTAACAGATGGTCGTTGAGATTGACTTCTGTTGGTCCGGTATACGGCTTACGCCGAAACCGATTTGCATTACTACCTCCACCTCTCTCGGAACCTTGTCGGTCCAAAATTCCGATTCCTCGATCTCTAGATGGCTCCAACTCTTCAAGTCGAGCACAAGCATCCACCAAAGCATGAAACTGAGTCATCCTCAAAGATACTACTCCTCGTTTCGGTTCCACCCTTAAACCTGATTCAAACTTCCTGCATCTCCACACATCATCTTGTCGTGTCTGAGCATAATCTGAGAATTGAGACAAACTCTCAAATTTTGTGGCATACTCATTCACCGTCATATTCCCCTGTCGCAAACCAAGAAATTCCATTTCCTTGGCATGCCTAGCACTCGCGAGAAAATATTTATCCGAGAAAAGTATTAGAAAACACTTCCCAGGTGATCTCAGTCCCTTCACTTGCAACACTCGGCGGATTCCTCTCCACCAATGTTCTGCATCTCCTCTCAGCATGAAAACAGCATAAGTTACTTTCTTTTCATCTGTACATCTCATCCCCTCAAAGATTCTCTCTAAATCTTGCATCCACTGACTCGCTTTCTCCGGATCCACCTCGCCTCTAAATTGTGGCGGATTATGACGCCTAAATTCAGATAAATTTAGGGCATCTGCTGTAGCATCTTGTTGTTGGGCTGCTCTCAAATTTTGCTGAGTTATCACTTCAGCCATCTGCCGCATAGCCTCAGCAGCAACCAACATCGGGTCCTCATCTCGATTTACGTTAGCACGTCCTCTACCTCTACCAGCCATCTTCTTTCTTCAAACATAACAAAACAGAGTCAGATACATCCTTCTAGATATTTCCGAAAGGATATAAATCACAAACATCACAGAGAATCACACAAGACAAACAAAAAAGACCCAACCACAACCCCAAAAGACTCTAACTTGGGCTCTGATACCAACTAATGTAACACCCCTTTTGAGGATGTCACACATAAAAGAAAATAAAATAAATAGAAATAAAATCTACCCAAGTTGCGGAATATTTGTTAAAATTATTACGGGTTGTAAAAATAATTCATGATAGACGTAAATATGTAATAAAAAGATAATGCTGAAAATACGAAAAAAAAAAAAAACATCATCACTAATAATATACATATGGTTAAGTTATAAAGCTGTACAAATAATTTACAACTAAGACTACTACTATTTAAACGAAAACAAGAAAGAAAGCAATAAAAGAGTTAATATATACGTACATCGACGACGCCCAAAAAAAAACATCATGGTTATCTAATCCTCGATGGATCACTCTCGGTCGAAAATGATCATCGGGAGATAGATATCCGGATGTCTCGACACACGGCGATAACGGGATCGCGCAGTCGATACGATGCTTATCTCACTAGGCTCAGGGTTTTCAGCACCCCAATAACGCCTAATGGATAAGGGTAACTCTAAGTGCAGAAATAATGTCGTCGTCGCAATCGGATCTCCATCAAACCGATGACGTAGAATCACGGCCATACGTCCAAAGATAGGTAACGAAGCACGATCTCCTCGTAAATGCCAAGCCGATCACCTCCATGGAATATCAGCTCTATGAATCCCAAAAATGCAAAGGCGTCGCCATCCCCTACACAATCAATCCAGAGGGTATGGATGATCGGATGGTTCTTGCTCGTAAAACTGATCGTCGGCTTGCTGACCTTCCTCTTCCTCAGGGTACACGATCTCAAGAGGTTGTTCCTCTTCTTCCTCTTCAAACTCTTTACCGCATAAAATAAATAGACAATAGACACATACAATAAAGAGGTAAGACAACATAAAATCATCACAACATGGCAAATAAGAAGACGACAATTAACTACTACACGCTTTATACAATACGAAGAAACTATAACAAGTAATACATATTAAATATCCTAGTGTTTCGAACATCACAGATATAACACAAATAAAGAAATTCACACAGATAAATCAATTTCACAGATAAACTAAGATAAGAAATAGACAACTAACATAAAAATTATCGATAAATACAAATAGAGAAAATGTAAAAACATCCAAGATGTTACCGGATAAAGATAAATAGAGAAAAATGGAATATTATCCAAGATATACTCAAATACACCAAAACACAACCCTACTCCATGGAGCTAAACCCAAACAGATATCGAGAGAATGACTTGCAAAATCTATTAGTACCACGGCTGCCCAACCAACTATTACGCGATCACACGTTGCGTCAATAGCCTACGACACTGGGAATCCACCATCCAGGCGTAGTATAGTTCACAGTCTCCCGTTGTGGCACTATAGGCAATGTACTACTAGACTTTACAAACCTCGATTAAATATAGTGAATGTCGAGTACATTAGTGTGCTATCGGTTTACCACGGCCCAATGGAGCTACCAACTCGTCCACATGTGGGATCCCGTACACTAAAGTCTCCAAGTTTATTAGAACAATAAACTACACTACACTTATCGCATCGACAACACGATGTGATTCGTCTCGTCAACCCAAAACACCAAAAATCGGTATAAAGACAAAACATAATTCCAAATATATGAAATTACGAAAATGCCCTTAAGATAGAAATATACCCTCAATGGCAGAAAGCCTGTACGGGTTCACATTTTCCCGACAGCGAAATAACCTCAAAAGCCTGTACGGGTTCACATTTTCCCGACAGTGAAAATTAAATATAGCAACGGTCAATCGCGTTTTTGAAATCTCGTCGTTTTTACAAACGTTTAAAAATCGGGTAAAGATATTTTTCTGTTTTTAAAATCGCGTAGCATTTTTAATACGTTTTCTCAATCGCGTAGGATTTTTAAATCATTTTCTTATTCGAATGCCCATAAAATTACTGTTTAAACAGATAGAAATAGTACTTAGTACATTTAAACTACGTTGAATAATTTTTCATACCGCATACTGTCATTAGGATATTTTTACTATCTTATAGGTTCATTTTTACTAAAAATTGACAGTATTTTGTTTAGAAACTTATAATAATGGTTTTCTAAATTTTCCATAAAATTTCTGTTTACCTAATTTTTAACCATTTCATTAAATTCTTTTTGAAATCTCTAACATGCTTCAAAACCAAAAGTGAGCTATATGTTAGAAAATTTCTTAACATTACTGTATTTCCTTCCTAATGATAAACTTATGAATTTTTAACCCTTTAAACTTACTTCTAATCAATTGGTTCTTTCAAAAATCATTATAGAAAATTTCTTCTTAACTTGTATTGTTTCTTTTGATTGAAAAAGGTTTGAAATCAAGTTTTAGAAATCATAATTACCTATAGTGGCATGTTGGCGAATTTTGTTAAAACTTTTTCATTTGATTTCTAAATCATGTCAAAGGTATTATCTTATCTAAATTCATTAAATCATGTTATAAAGTAATGATTATGAATCAAATAAATCTTTTAGGCATGTTGGCCCAAAATGTACTAAATTTTTACCATTTGTTTTATAAATTCCTTTTCTTTGATTAAAACCATTTAAAACCTTCTTATTTCTCCTAATCAATTAAGTTGCATTTTAGGAAAAATGAAGAGAACATTTTGGTCCTCACACTTTAGCATTGCCGTGAGCTATTGGATTGTGTTCTTTGGAACACTCATGCAAATCTACACATGTTATTCACATCCTATATTTTATCATACAATCCTAACACATGCATTATACTTCTAACACATACAAAATATCTCTAACACATGCAAAATATTTCTAACACATAAACCTAATTTAAAGCTTATAGACATACAATCAAAAGCTATTAGACATGCAAAATTATTACAATTACCAAATAAGAAAGTTACTAACACATAACAAAGCTACTAGCAACCACAAAAATTAACAAATACACATCAATAAACACACCACAACCGAATCCTTATGGATTCTACAAACAACTCATCTTCTTACCACCATCAAGGGATGATAAGAATTGTCTTCCTCTTACCTTAAATGAAGACAAAAAGCTTGCTTTCTCACCTCCTAGGTCACGGTTTTCACTCCACCAAACACCTAAAAATCTCAAACAAAACCTACATGTTACTAACCATGAAAAAGAAGCTAAACCATGGAAAAATCATGGCTTAGAACTTTGAAAAAGAAGAGAGAAAAGAAAAGCATGAAATTTCACCTTCTAGGTAAAACTTTCAAGGTTGGTTTCCAAGCCTTAGATGGAAGAATTTGAAGAAACTTCCAACTACAAAGGTTCTTAGAATGGTGTTTAGATTAAGGAAACTTGGTTAGAAAAATTTTTGGATGGTTGGATGGTTAGGAAATGAGCTTGGCCGAATATGGTGAAGAAAATGGACAAGAATGGTGGCTAGGGTTCTTGATGAGAGAGAAGAGAGAAAAGTGATGAAGACAAAGTGATTTTTGGTCCTTCCTCCTTCACTTGGCCGTAGCTCTCTAAGGGCATGCAAGGTGGCTCCTTGCTTGGCTTCATCCAAGCCATTGGATGAATCAAAGGCTAAGATTAAGCCTTGGTGAGCAAGCCTAATTCTCATTGGTTGGTTCCGGTGACTCACATGGCTTAGTCACCCTGCGTAATAAATGCTCTTGAGTCACTATTTGAGTCGAGTCACTGCTCGGAAAGTTCTACAGCTTACGGTGATTAATTAAGCTACCGATCTAACCGTTCTGCTAATTGTGGGTCCCGCAAAATATTTTCGGGTCCACTGTCACTAAAACATATCTTGACTAATAAAATAATATTATAATAATATAAAATTATTTTATTTGTGATTAAATCCTAAAAATTAAAAGATTATTTTTAGTCTCATTCAGAATCGGGTTAAGTAAGATCCCCCAATTCTAAATAATCAAATAAGATTTTCCCGGCCCGGAAAATATTATTTTCTGCCTCGAGCAAATCACACAAAAGTTCATATAAAATCACGCAGACAGTATTTTCTCGGCATTAAATCAAGAAGAAAACAATTAAAAACAGACAAAAACAGAGAAAACAGTACGTTCGGGACGTAACGGTCATTTTCCCGTTTTTTCCCACAACGTAGGTAATCGTCCAAAACGTTCAAATAAAATATCCAAAGCAGTATTATTTAGTCTGTATATCTTTCAGAAAAATTAATACAATAGTTCGAGAAAAATTTTTATTTTACGAGTCTCGAAACAAACTACGTAAAACGATCAAATAAAATTTGAACCTGTATTATCGTAGTTGTTTTCATACAAAATTCAAGAACAGAAAAACAGGGACACCGCGGTCATTCATACAAAAGCATGAAAAACAGAAAACAGTACATTCAGAATATTTTCTAAAAATTGGGGCGTTACACCTTAAGGGATGCCTCACCCTCTTTACAATTACTTGAGGGATTTCTCACCCTCTTTACAAAGAATCAAAGTGTAGAAAAAGATAAAACTCTCACAAGAGTATGTAATACAAGTTGAAGCCCTATGAAGCTCTTCAAAAATATCTCAAAATATCTCAAAAACAGAGCATATAGAGGAAAAAGATGAAACTCTAATTAAACCCAATAGAAAGATGTCTTTCAATGTTTGTTATCTGCAAAAGATGACCCAAGAATATCCATTTATAGTATTCTAAGAAAAAGAGCCGTTGGGGGGTATTAAATCTATGCATTAAATGCTCAAAAACTAGCTGTTACAAGCTTTTAGACTAGTGGTAATCGATTACATAGATATTGCAATCGATTACATGGCTCTTAGAACATGTTCTGGGATTTCTAGACAAGATGCAATCAATTACAAGCCTCATGTAATTGATTACATGGTCTCTGCCAGAGTTGTAATTGATTAAACATGGCCTCTAGTTTTGAAATCTGACTTTAAATGACCATAACTTCTTCATTTCTTAACCTTTAAAGCCAATGACCACTCATTAGAAAGATCTTTGAGTTTACTTTCAAATGGAATTGGTTTTAGGATAAAATGCAGAGTATTTTGAAAGTCATAATCAAAAGTAACCAAAGGTCAGCTTTTCAAAACTCAAACTTGACTATTTTTCATTGTTTAAAGCAAATGTTCACAACTTCTTCATTTCTTATATGTTTAAAGGAAATGGTCACTCATTCGAAAGATCTTTGAGTCTATTTTCAAATGAAATAGGTTTCAAGATGAAACTCAAAGTATTATGAAAGTTATGATCAAAAGAGTAACCAAAGGTCAACTTTTCAAAACTCAAACTTGACTATTTTTCATAGTTTTGAACTACTACCATGACTAGCTTTTCAAAACATGTTTCTTGGGAATTTTAGCATGTAAGAACCATTTGTAAAAATTTAAAAATATATTTGAGTTCTTTCAAAAACATTATAAAACATTTTGAGATATATTGAGAGCTTCTCACATGAAAGACTCTAAGTTCTATAAATTATACCATTTAAGCTTCCTTTACACTTGGTTTTTGACATGACTTTATTGTTATCAAAACCTTTATAAAATAAGCATTCACATTCTTCTTGATTTGAGCATAATTGAGATCTTTTACTTTCTTGTTACAATGTTCACTCTTGGTACTCAAACTATCCTTCAAAGTATTGCTCACTTAAAACATAGTTAGTCCAAACTCATAATTCAATATCTTCATATGCATAATTCATAAATATATAACTCTAGTTAGTCTATCATGCATATAAGACTTTCATAGACATATCCAAATAAAACATTTATCAATTAGTAATAGATATGCTCTATATTGGATACAACAAAGAACACTTTGCACATTTTCATTTAAGTAGAGTCAAATCCAATATTAATTTAATATCATTCATATAACAAATTGTTGGATATATCCTATAAATGATTCTATAAAGAATATCATGGTTCTCATATGAAATAAAACAAGATAGAGTACATGATCCTGCATGATCCAATATAATCTATTAAGTACACCTATGTAGCAAAAGCATCATTCTTTTTTTCTTGTATTTGTCATCATCAAAACTAAACATATTAAACTATTAGGGCAACTTATTTCCACATCAACAGGATGAACTACTCTGATACCATAATTTAACATCCTAGTTCGATTTATTATAGTACATTCAAAAATATACTTACGTAAATCTGATTAGAACGTTACTGCTAATTTTTGAAGACATTATTCATTGGTACAATATTACGAAGTTATATTGGTAACCAAAATTAGAGCCTTGAAAAGAAGTAATCAAAATTCGATTTACTGAAATATTGAATTTATATATGTACATGCGTACTTTGTTTAAATACAAACTGGGCCTTCATGGCCTTTATACAACATATATAAAATGAAGAAAACAACTCTAGTCAAAACTACTACTACTTCATTTCCCTTCTTTGAAATGATCTTGATTTTCATCTGTAATTAAACATACAATAGACAAACAAGGGTGAGGATTTGAAAATTCTCAGTAGCATATTAACAAACAAAATCATACAATATTAAAATCTATAATAAGTACACAAGTTGACATTTCAAATAAAATTATGTATGGATGCTTTTCAAAATGATAAATATTGGTGATGATAATGAAATGGGTTATGATGAGGCCTATACAATGTCATGAATCTCGCAAAGGGCTTTTCTCTCTCCTTTGACTTGGGCAAAGTGTTTTAACTTACTCCTCTACCGATCTTGCAAAGGGTTTTCTTTACTCCTTTGATCTGGGCTGAGTGCTGACCACTCAAAGCCATGCTATGATGTTGATGATATGCAATGATGCTGACCACTGTGGATTTTACTTTTGATAATATCTCACTTGTCATTTTTTATCGAAGTCGAAATATGCCTTACTATGCATTTTTTATCAAAATCGAAACACATGCTAATTGTATAACTGCTCTGGTCTATTTAATTATTCTCGAACTACGGCTGTAGAATAGTTGTCCATTCACTTTGCCTTTTTCAAACACAATTAAAAACTTGCTTATCAAATAACTACTGTCGTACATTCGATTAGGGTCAAACTCTTGCCAATTGAATAGCTATCTTAGTCTACTCGGTTGGGCTATCTTACCATTTTGAAATGGTCTGTTCGAACACTATTGAAAGTATGTCATTCTAAACTACTTGTTAATATTTCAATTACTATCGAAAACACACTGAATCGAATAGCACACTTAGTTTATCCAATTAGCACTAACATGTCTTTCTGATTTTTATGTCAATCGAATAGCTTTCTTAGACTATTCGATTTGCCTTGAGGACCAAGCTATTCGAAATTTGCCTGGTATACTTGGTTTACCTCTGAAATTATGCAAATTTGAATAACTGATACCTTAAATCTGTAATAACATGTACTATTCTATTCGAATCACCATTTGGTCTTATTCGAGAAGAATAATATAGAAATACAAACTAGAAACCTCAGAATAACAACTTTCTTACTCTTTCACTTCTTTGCCAATTCCTTCATTCTACAAGTATCTAACGATACCATAACTTAGGTAGAAAAGTATTGGAAACTTAACAACTAATTCTAATAAATGTTTTCAAATATAAATACACATAAATATACAGATATAAGATAAAAAAAATGACTCAATTTCACTTAGTTATGATTTTACTCTAAGTATCATGAAGAACTCGATTTTGTTCATCCTTTGTCAGTTTTTCATGAACAAAGAATGATAGACACAGAAAACAAACACAACAACCCCTACCTCAGCTTTCTATAGATTGAAGTTCAATTCTATTGCTTGTTGTGTACTTAGTTCTTTCTTCTTCCTCCTCTTTCTATTCAGCTTTCTCTTTTCTAATTCTTTTCTTTTTTCTCTGTTTTCTCTTTCTATTTCTATTTCTTACTTTCCTTCTCGTTTCTACTGATAACAACAGTGTGAAAAGAGAGAAAAGGAAGATATATATACATAAGTTAAAGACGGTGGAGGAAAAAAAGAAACAAGAAGTATCTTTTTGACTTTTATGGCAGCTTTGAAAACATAATATCTCTTAAGATATTTTAATGTCTTACACTAACTAAACTACTATCTGCCATTCATTATTTTAATTAGTATTATAGCAATTCTATAACCAAATTAAAAACTAATGGATTAGGGAGGATGTTACAATTACCAACTAAAAATTTGCAAGTTAGTGGCCTGATAATTGATTACTAACTTGTGGTAATCGATTACCTCACGCAAATTTTGTTTTCTAGAACATTGGTAATCGATTACCCTCCTATGGTAATCGATTATCACTTAAGATCCTCACTTCCCAGAAGCTTGGTAATTGATTACTCACTATGGTAATCGATTACCAGCTGTTGTAAACCAGAAGAACAAGGTTTTTCAAGAAAAAACACCCAAAACCAAGCACTCGTACTCCTAAGATCAACACTTCTCATCATAAGTATACTCAAACCATGTTTACAAAGTTTCCAAGCTATTCATAAGCTAAATTCTATAAACTCATCATACACACAATTTCTAAACTTCGTCAATCACAATTTTCATATGAAGTTCATCAAAATAGATTATTGGTAACAAAAGAGAAAAGTGTGAAGTAAAGAAATCACATAACCCCTACCTCAACTCCTTAAAGTGATGGTAGGCTATGGTGCTTCCTTACTTCCTTTCCTTTACCTTCTTTTTTCTTCCTTTTCTTCCTTTTCTTTCTTTTCTTTTCTTTTTCTCCCTTATCCTCTTTTCTGCAGTTAGGTACGTAAGTGAGGGGAAGAAAGTGAGAAAAGATGAGATTGGAAGTCAAAGACGATGGAAAGGAGGAAAAAGGATAAAATCATTTGACTTTGGTAACTCTGTGAAAGTTTTGTATCTCTTAGGGATACTTTAATCTTCCATTAACGAGTTTTCTAACTTCCATAAGTGTCATAGAAAATCCTAGGACTTCATTTAATCCGTAAACTCATGTTTCAATGATTTTCTATACACTATTAACTATCACTTAAGCTCTATTACTCTCCATTAAGTTAAGTTATACCTAAGGAATTAAGTTAAAAGGATTACAGGTATCTATCTCAACCTCTACTCATTTATAGAAAAATCTCCATTTTCCACAAATTCTTATAATTTTTTAAGCTAGCTGCCTATTTAATTTTACCTTTAAACATTCATCCTGTGTTATTAAAAATATCAAACTAGTTCAGTTAATTCTCCAAAATTAACCACATCACATTCTATTCATTTGTGCCTAGAAATAAATTCTCCATACTTATTTCCATCATCTATGCAGTTTATGCTAGATTATGAGCTATTATAAGTTATTTTTCACATTCAGTGTTATAGCAATATATCCAAACTAACTCAGAAGGTCACTAGAATTAAAAGGTAACTCATGATAGTGTTACTAAACTCTTATACCCATGATTAAGACTAATAGGTTAGGGAGGATGTTACAAGTAACACCATCAAAAGATAGTCTTATAAAAACATCAAGCATCAGAAGAATCAATCTTTTCATAAATATCTAAGTTCAAAAGATGTATCATGTACAAAAATAACAAAGTCCAAGTTAGAAAGACTCAAAAGTTTGAAACTTTTGTTTATCGCTAGAAAAAAGACAAAAACAATTAAAGGAAAGCTGATTGGTCACTACAAGATAAGAAAATAGTAATTATAACTGTTTGGAAGTTCAAATGGCTAGTTTCTGAAAGCCTATAAATTGAAGAAGCGTGGAAGTAGGAAGACATGAAGTGAATTATTATTCTTCCAAACTTCTTATCAAACTTTTGAATGACCGAATCTCGCTTTTGATTAAGTTTCTCTACTAAAACCTCATTCTGACTAATTTTTTAAAAAAAGAAACCCAGTCTCTTAAGTTTGTATTTGTATAAAACTGCTCTTTGAGTGTCAGAGAGTTTAGAATCTCATCATTATCTTTTTACTTACTAGATAGAATTAACTCTTAAAGTGTTGAGAGATACTCAAAATCAAACTTCTTTTTGTACCCTGATCTATTAGTGATCTAAGTGAAAGTCTAGCGTGAAGATGATAGGGTGAAAAAAAGAGTACTTGTAATCTAGCTTGGAGAATATAGGGTTGATTAAAGAATACTCGTGATAATATAAAATCATGGTTTCTAACTAGGAATTGGACGTAGGCAGTGGTTTGGCTGAACTAGCATAAACTTCTGAGTGTGAATCTTCTCAACTCAAACTTTTATCTTTCTTATGACTTAGCTCTTATGTTTAGCACTTGTTTTTATAGCTAAACTTATTTTTATCTTCAACAAGAACTAAGTTCTAAGTTAAGTTTAAATCAAATTCCTTTCACTCAAGCAACTCTTCTGTTCATGTAAACTTCTGACCCATACTTTAATATATCCAAGTTGTAAAACTTGAGAAATTGTAAAAGTTTTCAAGATTCATTTATAAATTAGAGGCATAATTGAACTCCCTTTCTCGTGCTCTTGCCACTTTGAATAATCATACAAAAGTTCAATGAAAAAATACTATAACCTTCTTCTTTGTTGTTAGATAGTGGAGAAGAATCGACATCCTGGTTTCTTGCATCATATTTGTAATCTACCACCCAAAATAATCTTAGCAACAAAATTATTATAATAATAGAAAATCCAAAAAGACATTGATGAAAAAATATTATTTATTCCTACAAAGTAAAATATACAATAAGTGAAAAAAAAAACTAATTCCAAAAAAAAATATAATAAGTTTTTTTTTCTAATGATGACTCATTCTCCATGTTTGGAGCTGTAATATTCTCTTCAACATATTAGACTTGTGAATAGTTACAAAGGTAGCTTAACACTTGCTTAATGTGTTTGTTTAATTTTGTAACAATTTAAGTTAGTTTAGGCACTTTGTTGCAATCCAAAAAGTGAAAAGTAGCTTAAAATGACCCAGATATTAGCATAAATGGCTTAGCCAATGGAAATAGATGTGGATAATTTGTTTCTAATTCACAAATGTGTATTCTGTGACATGGTTAAAATTTGAGAATAATCAGAGTCAGTTTGATATTTTTAGGCATAGTGATTGAGTGTTGTAGTGCCGAATTGACTAGTCACGGATATGGAAAAATGTGATACTGGTGAAACGACTTTTTTAATAAATCTTAGTATTTATTTTAAAGTTGTTGGAACTTGAAAAACTTGATTTACCTGAATCTAAGTGCTTTTAGCAGATCAGGAAGTATCTGTGTTGTATCTTATGGCCTTAAACCATCCACGGTTATAGCCTTTTTCTTTGACTTCTTTTGGTTGCTTTGTATCTCATTTCTCACTTTTCTCTCTTCTCTTCACGGGTGAACACAAAACAACAGTAGAGAAGGAAGTCCAAGGTGGAGGAAAGGAAGGCAAGGAACAAAAGAAGAAGAATAAGGCCATGATTAGAGATTAAGGCTTAAATCTCCATCATCATAGTAGTTTGAGGTAGGGGTTCTTGAGCTTAGAAAGCATTTTCTTCCTCATTTTCATGTTTAGGCTTGTTTGAGGTTTGATATTTCAAAATGAGATTCGATGGTGTTTTGAGTGATTTTCTTGCTTGGATAAGTTTTAATGGTTGTTTATGACTTGTTCATGTTAGGAGTTTGGATTAGAAACTTAAAACTTTCCATTTGGACTATAATGCTTAAAGTAAGGAATTTGGGGTTTAGATGAGTGATTTGATTCAAGAATCCATAATCGATGAAATGAGTTGGTGTTTTATGTTTCCTTCATGTTAGTGGACTTGTTAAGGACCTAAAATCACCTAAAAACTATTTTTTAAGTGGCTGAAATCTGGTTGTTCCATCAATGGAATAGTACCAGAATTCTGCAGATTTTGTTTTGGTGTTTCAGTGCCTAAGTGCTGGAAGTTGGGCGCTTGAGTGCCCAATGCCTAGCAAGCTTATGTGTGTTGCTAAGTGACCAGCACCTAAGCGCCTGTGTAGGAGCATCTGAGTGCGCGTCGAGCGCTTAAGCACCGGGTTTAAACGCTCAAGTACTGAGACAGGGCAGAGGCTGTTTTTAGCATGTATTGCTTAAAAAATTCCCTACTTGATAGGTTCATGTGTGCAAGTCTTTTAGGGTGTATTGAGACACTTTTGGGGATATTTCTTGGAAAGAATTACTAACTTGCATATGTGAAAAGTTTGGGAATTCTTAGACATTCAAAGTGTGATAGAATGTCTATGTTAGTGTTTAAAACCTTAATTAACATGGGGTTGATTTCTAAATCACTTGTGAAGTGATTGTGTGATGTTCTAGATACTGGTTGGCCAGTGTAACACCCTGAAAATTCATATTTTATTTATTTCGACCGATCCTTAATTATTTTGAGTAATCCGACTCGACTTCCGTGAATTTTATATTTTTTGTAATTTTTATATTTTTTGGGAGTTTTTACATTTTTGATTATTTTAATATTATTTTTGGGTTGTATATAAGCCTTTGTATTTTATTTCTTTTTGTCAATCCTTAATTATTTTTACTAATCTGATTTGATTTTCATGAGTTTCACAATTATTATGATTTTTATAAATTTTTGTGATATTTTAGATATTTTGAATATTTTAATATATTTTAGATACTTGAGATATTTTGAATATTTTAATATATTTGAGATATTTTAAGATATTTTTAAGATACTTTGAATATTTTATTATATTTTTGATATTTTGGAATATTTTGAATATTTAATATATTCTAGATATTTTGGTTTGTGTGCGTGTAACACCCTTGATGTAGCAATCATGCAGCACAATCGTCATTACACCACGCATTACTAAATCCAGGCGTGTCACAATCATGATAATAATAGTTTCAAAAATTAACAAGTTTATTTCTTCGCATTTATGCATAAGTAGAAAATACGAGCCATGAATGAATTATAGATGTATTCAACCCTTAATACAACCATTGAAATGAAATCTCATTCTTTATACATATATATTTTATAGCCAACTTACACAATCACTGATAACATAGAATATAATAATTACAGCGTCAAGTAAAATACAGCGGGAATAAAAACATAAAAGGGGAGAAGTAGTGACCCAGGGATGGGTACTACCAGCAGACAAGGCCGCAACCCCATATGCATATGACACTCAGCGTCCCAGTTGACACAACAGGCATCAATGCCTCCTCGCAGCTGCACTCCTACGAAATCGAAGAAATCTTGTCCAGGTTCCCAATCCCTTCGGCAAGGCGTGATTCCTCATAATTTTCTTCCAGGTCTTTTATCAAATATGAATATAAAATAACAACACAGAAATATAGGAAAAAGGTGAGACACCCGTCTTTCATTACCACTACTGGTAGTAAGAAAATAGCACGGCGCAAAGCGCCCACCAAGCAATACAGTTCATATATTCATCAATAGCAACAACGGAATTTATAATAAGAGCAATTCAATTCTAAGCAATAATCAGAGTCAATAATAACAGTGATATTTATAGTAAAAGTAGAACAACAGTAAGCAATAGTAGGCATATTACAATAGTATTTTCAAGAATCAGCACAACAATCAGATAACCATTTACAGAAGTACAACAGTTATCTTCACATTCACAAGTGTTCATGCTCAACAGTTTATAAGACCAATAATGAACGATGCATAATGCATGCTTTCCCAATTCCTACTCCATGGAGCAAGACTCAAACAAGCGGAGAGAAAGATCAGGAGACGTGTCTGCAACTCGGCTGCCGCGGCCAGGTGCTAAAACTCAACAGTTTTCTACGTGCACATCAGGCATTGCACAGACAGTCCACGCTCGATCACGACATAGGACAGTGTCTCGGTCCGGATCGTCGGTGTGTTTGCATCGGTTTGCCCCACGGCATAGAGGAGCTCTAAACTGTCCATGTGAGGGACCCGCACCCCGACGCCCCCAAGGTCGTAACACGACCTACACTAGTCTATTCGCACCCGCACCCAGGGTGTGTTCAATCTCCTAGGCAACTCGGCCTTACAACAGTCCACAGGACATTCACAATGCATAAGACTCTATGCATGAACACGTATGGTCCATATCACATACCATTCTATAATATGCCACACTTGGCTCAAATATCAATACAGCATTGGTCACTCATATGGACCCACAATATCATAATATTGAAATCAAATAAGGTAATACATTTTTAAGGTTCATTATGCATTCTTATTCAAGATTTGCCACCCTTACAAGAATCCATCACTAAGTAAGTCTCCATCTCGCGTTATGCTCAAGTCTCTCGATACCAATCATTTAGTTTTTATTCTTCATGGGGTCAATCCCATTCCTAAAATCCATGATCAAAATCGTGGCTTCCCAAAGTCCACTGCTAACATCAATTTCTCCCATTTTATGCATTGATTTCTTGATATCCTTTACTTAAGTTTTTGTTCACCAAGTTCATTCCGATCCCTTATAGTTTTAATCTAATATCCTGGCTTCAAATTGAGTTAAATAACCCTTAAAGCTCTCCATCTCACATCCCAACATTAACATTTATATTTCCAATTACCTAGGCTTCATCTCTCAGTTCCCTACTGGTTCTGTCATGGGTGCCTAGGCGCCATATCTGTAGCGCCTGAGCGCTGGTGGAGCGCCTGGACGCTGACCACGAAGCGCCTGAGCGCTCACCGGGCCGCGTCACAGGGAAAACTTCCTGGGCACAGAGCGCCTAGGCGCTCTATGCACAGCGCCTGGGCGCTAGTGCATTAACAGGGGTTCTGCAGAATTCTTTTCTGCAGAGCCCTGGCCCATTCATTATCCAAAATCCCTCATCAATTTTTGACCATTCCAAAATGAGATACATGACATATAATTACAAAATAGCAACATATGAGTTCATGATCATCAAGTCACACAATGCATATCCATACATCCATACAAGTCAAACAACAACATCATGGAAATAACCCAACATAACAAAGAGGGAAATCCAACATGGATTCTCTCATCAACAACAACACACAAGACATTTCCTTACTACCAAGATTGGTTGAAGAGGATTATCTCCCTCTTACCTAAATGAAGACAATCACAAGAATGCTTTCCCCTTTTTGCTCTTGATTTTCGTTTTCCCCTTCAAGAAAAACCCTAGGGTGAGAAATTCCCAATGTGTTCACTCTAATCGTAGAAAAATGGCTCATTGGCCACATAGGTGACCAATAAAACGAAAAAGAAGAAGAAGATAGAAGAAAGTTGAAGACTTTACCTCAAAAGCTCCAAGCTTTAGCTTCAATGGTGAAAAATGGAAGAAGAAGAAGAAGAAGAACCAAGGATGGCCATAATGGAAATGGTCATGGAATGATGGAAGAAGGCTAGATGTGGAATGGGGAAGCAAGAAAATGAAGAGGGGGAAATGGTGAGGGTGGACGGTGGAGGAGGAGGAAGAATAAGAAGAAGAAGAAGAAGAAGAAAAGAAACGTAGAAGAGAAGAAGAAGAAGAAGAGAAGAAGAGAATAGGAAGAAAATGTGGTTATTGGCTCCCAAAAGAGGCCTCTGCCGTGTATAGAAAGGAGAGGGAAGAGAGAGAAAAGTGAAATGGGAGGAAGCTTCCTAGAAGTTTCCCAAATAAGTTTTTGAATTAATTTAACTTTTATTTTGAAAATAAAGCTAAAGGGACTTGACACAAGGTAAATTTTGAACAGTGTGATAAGATTTTTATTACATGTTATTATTTATTAGACAACAGCTACAGTCGACCGAAGTCAGTATTAATTTATCTGACAGATTAATTCTTCGCAGTGCTTTATTATTTCATCTGTTAAAATTTCTCGAAAGACGTAAAACCTTGTAAACTGTGTCCGGCCTCGGGTTTAGTAAGATCCCCCGTCGACGTTTCCATAGTTCAAGGTTCTCGGAAAAAATATTTCATTTTCCCGGTTCGACTCAGTGTGCACGCAAAATGAGAAATATATTAAAATATTCGTCGTTTTCGAAAAATTCGAAAGAATTCACATAAATCACGAATATTAGAAAATGACTATTCGTAATAAAATTTTCCAACTTTGGAAGCGTTACAGTCGTTCTGCCAATTCTGTCCATCATTCTGCCAATTCTGTCCATCATTCTGCCAATTCTGTCCATCATTCTGCCAATTCTGTCCAAGGTGTACGCAGAACGAGGAATAATATTAAAATATTCCGCATTCACAGAAAAATACAAAAAATTTCCTAAAAATCCTAGATATTGTAAAATGACCATTTATCCTAAAATTATAAATTTTCGGGATGTTACAACACTCCCCTTCAAATAGAAATTTCATCCTCGAAATTTTCATTCCTTAGAATAGATATGGATATAATTTTGTCACCTCGTTTTCCAACTTTCACATCGTGCTTCTAGTCGCGTCAATTCAGATCGTTTTTACCAACGTGATCTCCCTGTCTCCATGTTGCTTTGCTCTCCTATTCTTGACCTTACAGGAAGCATTCCATGGGTCAGACTCTCTTTCAATCGTACTGTGTCCTGCTCGATAACATGGCTGAGTCCAAGGATATACTTTTGTGATCATGACATACGAAAGGTATCATGAAGATTTAAAAAGAAAGGATAGCAAAGATTAGTTATGGATACCGAACCAGTCCGAAAAAGAATTTAGGATAGTCCGTAGAATTTAAGAGTGAGTTTGCTAGCAACTTAAATAAGATTACACACATTTAGCAACGCCTTTCTTCATCCCTTGTTACCATTACTTCTATTTTAGATTTTGATATACCTTGATCGCTCCGATGTGTAAACTCGGTTTACTCTCGTGAGTTTCATTAGAAATAAACTCCTTAAGTTCTGAATCATCTGGTATGCAACCTTCACTCATGAACACTAAGATTCTGTCGAGTTCCTTCCTCACATTCTGACACCAAGCCTTGTCTTAATAGCTCTTTCTTGTCTTATAGAAATTGGTCACTGTTTCTACTTCTCTCGAATCCTTCCTAACAGATCATTTGAAATAACTATTATATCTAAACATACCTCATCCGGTGTCATTTCCAATGACAGCCACCTGTCCTCGAATTACTCTACTAATTCCTTCTTCTCGACCATCATAATGAAGGCATTAGGCAGTTTTCGATTCCAAAACGTCCGCCATGGCATTTTCCTTTCCAAGATGACTCTAAAGTTAGAGATCATGTTCCTTCAAAATCTTTAGTCACTTTCTCTGCCTCATGGTTGGTTCCTTCTCATCGAATAAACACCTCAGGTTCTTGCGACAGCTAAGGGTGTTGAACATTGCTCCATGTAGAAAGTGTCTCTATATTCTCAGAGCAGATATAACAGCAGTTAATTACAAGTTACGGGTCAGGTAATTCTTCTCAGGCACCCTCAACTACCTTGAGGCGTAAGCCACAACTTCCCAGCCTTGCATAAGTACACATCCTAAACCTTAATGTGAGGTATCACAAGGTATTTCAAACGGTTTCTCGAGATTAGGTAGGAGTAAAACTAGTGAGCATCTGAATATCTCCTCAATCCTTGGAAAAACCTTCTTTACCTGTGTCAGCTCGTAGATATTTGATCCTCTTCTTATAAGCCACGTAAGTGATTCTACTCTCTTGGAGAACTCATCAGTGCTCCTTCGATAAAAACCAACTAATTCCGTCAGCTATGAGTCTCATTTACGGTTTCTGGTCTTTCCCTTTGAAGAATTGCTCTAACCTTTGGTGAATTCACAACAATTCCTTCATTTGGAATTCCGTGATCCAAAATGGAACCTCCTTAAATGAGAATTCGCACTCTGATACTTTAGCATTTACTTCCTCTTCTTTAAAGTCAGGAAAACTATACCGAGATGTCTGACGTATCTCCCCATATCTTCGAGAATAGATCAGAATGTCATCATTAATGACAACGATGATTCTGTTCTAGGTAAGGATAGAAAATACAATTCATGTTGTTCATGAATACAATAGGAGCGTTTACAGTCTCCATGAATTCATCGATGACCAGGACATACATCTACCTTGGATAGAACGACTCTTTCCTCACCAGCCCATTGAATTGCGCATCTTTCCCCGAGGACACTCATCCTTGATTAAAACCTTGTTTATTTTGTGATGGTCCTCGTCTCACCGAGAAATTTCATTCTTCTCCTTAACTAACAGCATCGTAGCTTGACATGCGACTCCCTTCGACTGCAAGAGCGGCATCTATATTCCCTTTACTCTTGGTCCTCTATGGAAAGCATTAACATGTATCCTCGAATCCTTTCCCTCACAAAGCTTAGACTTTGTCAGTCATTACGAATCCAAAAGCCTTAGTTTCAAGAATCGCTAAGGTGTTGGTCGGAACGCTCTAGAAGATAATAACCCAAAAATGACTGATCAATGTCTAAAATCATGAACTCGAACAGATATAATTCGAAGTAGGTAAGATAGGTCAACAAAAGACTCGATCTTTAGTAGGAATAGGATAAATTACACAATTTAGGTGTCCACGACAAGTCTTAGTAACAGAAATGGAAATAACTTAAGTCAAAGATAAGAAGGATACAGATGAATCCAAATGATCCATATGGTTACAAATTGTAAAAGGAAGGGTTACCCCCAGAATTATACAGCACGATTACAGGATCGTCATTTGAGGCGTAACTTCCCTTGTTTAGATCTCCAAATGTCGAGGTCTCAACACCACCCAAGGTATAAGTTCTGGCTTCTGCTTGTGGTTTCACAGCCCTTGCAGCCTTGACTGAAGAATTTGCCTTTGTTTGGTCGCAGTTGCGGGAGACGTGTCCAAGCTTCCCATATCTAAAACAGATTATCCCTTTGATCTTACACTCCCTCGTGAAGTGGTTCTTTTCGCATTTCATACATCTTGGCGAAGATGTCGGGATCTGACTGGATAGACCACCACTAGTACTTTGTCCAGGAGTTAGTTGTTGTTGTTTCCCTGATACCCATGCGTATGGTTTCCGCATAAACTGGTTAACTTTCCTATTACTCCTCTTTTGGAATCTAGGCAGTCGAAGGTTGCCCCAAAGTCGGCTTTCCTCCAACAGATTCTGAACCTCAAGTTCCAATTCTCGTTGTTGCGTGATCCTCTGATCCTGGTAAGTTATCATCTCAGCTATCATTTTCCTTTCTTCTGCAGTCGCAGCCATACTCCTATTGTCTTGTCCTCCTGCGCTCACTGCGTACGTCATCACGAGCCACCGCCCTTGCATGTCTCTTTGCGAGCCATTGAATCTCTCTGAAGACGGACATAATTACAACAAACAAAAATTACTTCAAACAATGTTATCTCTCTATGAAAACCAAATACAAAGAGTCACACAATTCATACAATTTAAGCAAGACAAGTTCAATTCCATACATCCTAACAATCTCCAGCTCGAACTTCTTCATTCTGCTTCCACAGCGTAATCCCTCGTAAGCCGTTAACTTCCAAACTGCTTCTCGAACCTAGTTTACACCAACTATTTCTTTCTCCAGAAGATCGGTTTTCCAAAACCTTTTGATCTCCTCACAAAAGAAATCCTATTTTCCTAACATATTACGCCTAGGTGAAGTCATAGTTTCCTGTACACACAGAACATTACATATTGAGTAGGCCAGTCCTCAATATCATGCAACTGTATAACAGTAGCTATCAGCATTCAATCTATGGCAAGCCATGCATTCCTTTACCATCATCTCAATCAAGAGACAAGGAAGTGCACAACAGACCAAATTCCAATATGCCTAAACATAGCAAGTCCATACCCCGGCTCAACAGGATGAACTCCTCTGATACCACCTAATGTAACACCCCTTGATGTAGCAACTACGGCACAATCGTCATTACACCACAGTTACTAAATCTAGGCGTGTCACAGTCATGATAACAGTAGTTTCAAAAATTAACAAGTTTATTTCTTCGCATTTATGCATAAGTAGAAAATACGAGCCATGAATGAATTATAGATGTATTCAACCCTTAATACAACCATTGAAATGAAATCTCATTCTTTATACATATATATTTTATAGCCAACTTACACAATCACTGATAACATAGAATATAATAATTACAGAGTCAAGTAAAATACAGCTGGAATAAAAACATAAAAGGGGAGAAGTAGTGACCCAGGGATGGGTACTACCAGCAGACAAGGCCGCAACCCCATATGCATATGACACTCAGCGTCCCCGTTGACATAACAGGCATCAATGCCTCCTCGCAACTGCACTCCTACGAAATCGAAGAAATCTTGTCCAAGTTCCCTATCCCTTCGGCAAGGCATGATTCCTCATAATCTTCTTCCAGGTCTTTTATCAAATATGAATATAAAACAACAACACAGAAATATAGAAAAGAGGTGAGACACCCGTCTTTCATTACCACTACTGGTAGTAAGAAAATAGCATGGCGCAAAGCGCCCACCGAGCAATACAGTTCATATATTCATTAACAGCAACAGTGGAATTTATAATAAGAGCAATTCAATTCTAAGCAATAATCAGAGTCAATCATAGCAGTGGTATTTATAGTAAAAGTAGAACAACAGTAAGCAATAGCAGGCAAATTGCAATAGTATTTTCAAGAATCAGCACAACAATCAGATAACCATTTACAGAAGTACAACAGTTATCTTCACATTCACAGGTGTTCATGCTCAACAGTTTATAAGACCATTAATGAACGATGCACAATGCATGCTTTTCCAATTCCTACTCCATGGAGCTAGACTCAAACAAGCGGAGAGAAAGAACATGAGACGTGTCTGCAACTCGGCTGCCGCGGCCAGGTGCTAAAACTCAACAGTTTTCTACGTGCACATCAAGCATTGTACAGACAGTCTACGCTCGATCACGACATAGGACAGTGTCTCGGTCCGGATCGTCGATGTGTTTGCATCGGTTTGCCCCACGGCACAGAAGAGCTCTAAACTGTTCATGTGAGGGACCCGCACCCCGACGCCCCCAAGGTCATAACACGACCTACACTAGTCTATTCGCACCCGCACCCAGGGTGTGTTCAATCTCCTAGGCAACTCGGCCTTACAACAGTCCACAGGACATTCACAATGCATAAGACTCTATGCATGAACATGTATGGTCCATATCACATACCATTCCATAATATGCCACACTTGGCTCAAATATCAATACAACATTGGTCACTCATATGGACCCACAATATCATAATATTGAAATCAAATAAGGTAATACATTTTTAAGGTTCATTATGCATTCTTATTCAAGATTTGCCACCCTTACAAGAATCCATCACTAAGTAAGTCTCCATCTCGCGTTATGCTCAAGTCTCTCGATACCAATCATTTAGTTTTTATTCTTCATGGGGTCAATCCCATTCCTAAAATCCATGATCAAAATTGTGGCTTCCCAAAGTCTACTGCTAACATCAATTTCTCCCATTTTATGCATTGATTTCTTGATATCCTTTACTTAAGTTTTTGTTCACCAAGTTCATTCCGATCCCTTATAGTTTTAATCAAATATCCTGGCTTCAAATTGAGTTAAATAACCCTTAAAGCTCTCCATCTCACATCCCAACATTAACATTTATATTTCCAATTACATAGGCTTCATCTCTCAGTTCCCTACTGGTTCTGTCATGGGCGCCTAGGCGCTATATCTGTAGCGCCTGAGCGCTGGTGGAGCGCCTGGACGCTGACCACGAAGCGCCTGAGCGCTCACCGAGCCGCGTCACAGGGAAAACTTCCTGGGCACAGAGCGCCTAGGCGCTCTATGCACAAAACCTGGGCGCTAGTGCATTAACAGGGGTTCTGCAGAATTCTTTTCTGCAGAGCCCTGGCCCATTCCTTATCCAAAATCCCTCATCAATTTTCAACCATTCCAAAATGAGATACATGACATATAATTATAAAATAGCAACATATGAGTTCATGATCATCAAGTCACACAATGGACATCTATACATCCATACAAGTCAAACAACAACATCATGGAAATAACCCAACATAACAAAGAGGGAAATCCAACATGGATTCTCTCATCAACAACAACACACAAGACATTTCCTTACTACCAAGATTGGTTGAAGAGGATTATCTCCCTCTTACCTAAATGAAGACAATCACAAGAATGCTTTCCCCTTTTTGCTCTTGATTTTCGTTTTCCCCTTCAAGAAAAACCCTAGGGTGAGAAATTCCCAATGTGTTCACTCTAATCGTAGAAAAATGGCTCATTGGCCACATAGGTGACCAATAAAACGAAAAAGAAGAAGAAGATAGAAGAAAGTTGAAGACTTTACCTCAAAAGCTCCAAGCTTTAGCTTCAATGGTGAAAAATGGAAGAAGAAGAAGAAGAAGAATCAAGGATGGCCATAATGGAAATGGTCATGGAATGATGGAAGAAGGCTAGATGTGGAATGGGAAGCAAGAAAATGAAGAGGGGAAATGGTGAGGGTGGACGGTGGAGGAGGAGGAAGAATAAGAAGAGAAGAAGAAGAAGAAGAAAAGAAACGTAGAAGAGAAGAAGAAGAAAGAAGAAGAGAAGAAGAAGAAGAAGAAGAAGAAAAGAAACGTAGAAGAGAAGAAGAGAATAGGAAGAAAATGTGGTTATTGGCTCCCAAAAGTGGCCTCTGCCGTGTATAGAAAGGAGAGCTAAGAGAGAGAAAAGTGAAATGGGAGGAAGCTTCCTAGAAGTTTCCCAAATAAGTTTTTGAATTAATTTAACTTTTATTTTGAAAATAAAGCTAAAGGGGCTTGACACAAGGTAAATTTTGAACAGTGTGATAAGATTTTTATTACATGTTATTATTTATTGGACAACAGCTATAGTCGACCGAAGTCAGTATTAATTTATCTGACAGATTAATTCTTCGCAGTGCTTTATTATTTCATCTGTTAAAATTTCTCGAAAGACGTAAAACCTTGTAAACTGTGTCCGGCCTCGAGTTTAGTAAGATCCCCCGTCGACGTTTCCATAGTTCAAGGTTCTCGGGAAAAATATTTCATTTTCCGGTTCGACTCAGTGTGCACGTAAAACGAGGAATATATTAAAATATTCATCGTTTCCGAAAAATTCTGAAAGAATTCACATAAATCACGAATATTAGAAAATGACTATTCGTAATAAAATTTTCCAACTTTGGAAGCGTTACAGTCGTTCTGCCAATTCTGTCCATCATTCTGCCAATTCTGTCCAAGGTCTGCACAGAAAGAGGAATAATATTAAAATATTCCGCATTCCCAGAAAAATCCAGAAAATTTCCTAAAAATCCTAAATATTTTAAAATGACCATTTATCCTAAAATTATAAATTTTTGGGATGTTACAGTGTGGGTCAGGGCGAGCCCAAAAAAATAAAAGTTTTCTTTAGCTAGAAATTTTTGTACTGTTGATTCGGAGCCGGGAGATCTTACTAAACCCGAAACCTAAAATAGTTTTTGAAGTTTTGTTTTTCTATGATTTTATCTGACAAATAAAATCGGGGTATGTTTTATTATCTGTTGGATAATATCTTTCTTGGAGATATTTAGTGGATGATTCTAGACGCAAGCCTAGTCACGGGACTAGTCATCAAGTACTTGAGTACTTGCTTTACATGTAGACCAATGAGGAGCTGGTCAAAGTTTTGGGCTGTGACTCATCGCCGAAGACCAATAGAAGCTTGACACGTGGTGTGACACCTCAGCACCTATGACTCAGCATATTCAGGAAGCTTCTAGAAGCGATGACTCACCCTGTTTCAGAAGCAATGACTCGCCACATTCTAGAAGAGTGTAGAAACACTAACTCACCCTA
The DNA here is from genome assembly GCA_029884605.1 of Ormosia emarginata. Classification (NCBI taxonomy): domain Eukaryota; kingdom Viridiplantae; phylum Streptophyta; class Magnoliopsida; order Fabales; family Fabaceae; genus Ormosia; species Ormosia emarginata. The sequence goes on from JAQQTP010000023.1 coordinate 4,243,537, forward strand.
TAACTCGCCACAGTGAGTCACACGTTCCAGAAGGTTCCCTGACGACTCACCATGTTGACTCAGCGCTACGACTCACCATGCTGACTCAGTTGTTCTAGAAATCTCCGCGATGACTCATCATGCTGACTCATCGTAGTGAGTCGCATGTTCTAGAAACTTCTCTTTGATGACTCGCTCTGTGACTCATCAAGGGTAATTAGTAGAAAAATGATCAACAATAGTTGCTACCCAGCTAGAACAAAAGAAAAATCTAGGCATATTTTATTATCCATTGGACAATAGACACTGACTTTATAAGCAGTAATTATTGTTCATCGCTTAAAGTATACCGAAAAATATCTTGATCAAAATATCCTAAGCATTCATCTTTTTCATGAAGTCTATAAATAGGAGGGCTTTGGTTCATTTTCATTTTTTTTGCATAAAGCTCTCCTTCTTTTCTCTCCTTGTGTTCCATGGCCAAACACTTTTGGAGGCCAAATTTCTACACTTGCTCATCTTTTATTCATCTCCATCCATGAAGCCAAAAATTATACATGAAAAACACTCTCACTTTTTCTCCCCCCATGGATTCGGTCAAGCACCAAAGATCCACTTTCCAAACATCTATAATTCCTATCAATATCATTTCTTGAATCCTTATACCATTCTAAGATACTTTGATGTTGTAATCATCTTTATTCCTTGCTTGAAAACCAAAAAGTTCTCACCTTGTTCTTCAAAGGGAGCTCATGGCCAAGAGGCCTAATTCCTACTATCACTCTTCAATAATTTTAACCAACCTTATTTCTTGAATCCTTATATCAATCCAAGCATCTTTGTAGTTGGAGTCTTGATCAAAATCATCCATCTTCAAGGAGTTCTTTCAATGCCAAACACAAAAACTCTTACCTTTCCTCTCTAGAAAAGCTCACGGTCAACCACCATAAAATCACCTTCCAAGCTTCAATAATTCTAAACAACTTTAGATCTTGAATCTCCATGCAACTCTAAGGAACTTTCATATTGAGACTATCTTCCAAATCATTCACTTTCAATCTTGATCTTCAAGTTCAAGATCAAGAGCTTTTAGGTGAAGATTTGTGTTCTTCATCTTTCTTTTCTTTGGTAAGTTTCTAAGACCATATTTTGGCTTGTGGTCACTTTTGATAATCTTGAACATTAATATTGTATGTGTTTCTTTGTTTTAAGTGCTACTTGGCGGAGTAGATCTATTTCAAGAAGAACAACAAGGTGCTTTGGAGGTTTCTCCAAGAGGTAAGAGGGAGATTACCCTCATCAACCATGTGTTAGTGGTGAAGAGTGGATTTGTGTGTGGTGAAGAATCCATAAGGATTCATTCACTTGGTTGTTTAATGCTTTTCTATTTTGTGGTTGATTTTATTTGTGAGCATGTCTATAGCTTTGAAATATATTGCATGTGTTTATAGATGTATGATTTTTATCATAGGATGTGAATAATATGTAAGGTTTTGCATGAATGTTCCAAAGAACACAAAAGGTACTCACGGCTTCATCAAGAAAAAGAGAACCAAAATGTTCTCAACCATTTTCTAAAAGAATGACTTAATTGATTTAAGTAAATTAATGAATTTGAAAATGATTTAGAAGATGGAAAATTGATTTAAAGATCAATTGTTAAGATTATGTTGAATTCAGGCAAAATGCCACATTTTGTATATTTGATTTCCAAAATTATTTTCTAAGGTAGATTAAGTAGTTAATTACAAAAGAATTCAATTTTAATGAATTTTTGGAGAACAAAATAAATAAATTTAGTTTTAGAAACTGAAAATTAGAGGATTTAATTATAAGAAATATAGTGAACACTTGAAAAATGTTAACGTAAAAGCTCACCATTAGGTTTTGAAGCACGTTAGTGAGTTTCAAAGTGTAAATAATGATTATAATTAAAATAAGGTAACTTTTAAAGAAAAACGTAGAAAAGATCTTTTAATGAATTTTCTAGACAAAATGCTGTCAAAAATTAATTAAAATGGACAAATAATGGGAAAAGTTTCATAATATATTTATAACGTAAGTAAAATACTATACGTAGTTGGAAAATACTAGAAATAGCTTATGCGTATTTAAAATGATGATTTTTAAGCTATGCAATTGAGAAAATGATTTAAAAACATTACATGGTTGAGAAAATATTTTAAAACTCTACGCGATTTCAAAAACGTTAAAAAATACTTACGCGATTTAAAAACGTTTGAAAAAGGTGACGCGATTGTGAAAACACGATAAAAAGTTTACGCGATTGAGAAAACAGTGGATCTCTGTTGGGCTGACATACTGGACCCAAAAACAATAAAATGGACAATTTAGTTAAAGCTGGGGTTTGTCTTCATAACCTGAAACATCAGATAGACGAATGAGTCAGATGTTGCTTGTTATTATGAGAAGCCACATTATTATAAATATAACGTACTGGACCCTGGTGGATCATTGATATTATGTAAACTGAATGAGCAGTTATATAATATCATTGATGTTGTTGGTATTAGACAATTGAATGAGCAGTTGTTCTAATACTATGGTGAATAATATTAAGGTAGATTGAGTTATGCATTGGGTTGTCATGCATAGCCGATGGCTGTGATGACTTTTGTTGTTTAGGAGTGAATGAGAGTTGGATAGTGTGATCCAGTGGGGGATCTACTAGGGACGTCAGGGCGCAGTGATTCATAGTGACCTATTTGTCACATTATATACCTGGCCATGATAAACCATTGCAACGCACTGGTGTATGTCCCGACAAACACTATTTATGTCTCGCGTCTAGCTTAGACTATCATTATAGGTGGCAGATCTTCTGGGCCATTCATATCCGAAGTTGTTTAGCTCCATGGAGTAGGAATATGATGCATTGTGCTTATGCATAGTTTGTGTACATATTGTTGCGGCATAATCATTACATATGTATATTATTGATATCTGTTGTTGATATACGGTTGACGTTTATATTATTGTGATATATGTTTTCTGAACATAAAGATAATTTGTTAACATGATTATACTTGTGATATCTGTGTGTATGGAATGACTTTGTCATTCGTATCATTCTTTGCTACCATACTGGTATTGATGAAAAGGGATCTCACCTCTTTGCTGTATTATTTTGTTGTGTTGTATTGTTAAAATTTGTATAGTAGGCGAAGCGAGTTTCTTAGACTTAACTGGAGGCGATGTTCTGAGGTCGGTGACAGCGTCGAGGAATGATCTTCTCAGTTTTGACAGTGTGCAGTTTGGTAGAAGAACGGAACAAGTATGTTGAATTTTCTCGTTAGTGTTGTTACCGTGCTATTAAGTAGCACCCGTCATTGGGTTTGTTACTGTTTCTTGAGTTTGTAAGTTATGTTTTAAAATGTTGTTAAATATTATGTGGTATAATAAACATATGTATTAATTAGTTCAGTCTATTTTTTGTATTACTTATACTTTTGGTAAGTTTATATTGTCAAGCAAAAAGAAATTTTAAAAATCCATATTTTATAACTCAAAGCTTTTGTGAAATGATTTTCAGATTTTCAGATTTTAGTCGGAAATGTGATGCTCTACGGAGGGTGTTACATTAGTTGGTATCAGAGCACGGTTAGAGTCTTTTGGGGTTTTGTGGTTAGGTCTGTCTTGTTTGTGCTGTGTGACTCTCTGTGCTTGGACTCTGAAAGGAGACAATGTTTGTTTGAAATGGTTACATCTGGTTTCCATTGTATTTTGATTCGTCTGTCTTTGAAGAGAGGACCATGACTCGTGATAGACAAAGAAAGATGATGGCTCATGATAGACGTGTGCATGTGGAAGCAATATGTGATAATAGTGATATGACTGCATCTATGGAAGTAATACGAAAAACGGCTGGTGTAATTATACAGCAAACTCAGAAGATTGTTCAACAGCAAGAATTGATAGCCGAAGTTAAGATTTTGTTAAAGTTGAATCAGTCTCAGGATGTGAGACCCTATAATGTTGGACCATATTGGTTACGAAGAAGGAGAAATCGTAAGGTCAAGCGATTCCAACAGAAAACGTACTTACAATCTCTGGGAAGTCAACAACAGCAGTAATCTTGTGGAGGAAGTATTAGTAGTGGCAGGTTTGGTCTGACCGTGACATCTGCACCGAAATGTTAGAAGTGTAGGAAAGATCATCTGATAAGGGATTGTGTAACACCCTTGTGGGGATGCCACATTTAAAAATAAAAATAAAAGAAAAATAAATAAAATCTACCCAAGTTGTAAAACATTTGTTACATAATAATACGGGTTGTAAAATTCTTCCTGTTAAACAGAATATTATTAAATAAAATAACACAGAAACACAAAATTAACAAACTAACATCACACATAATATACATAAGGTTTTAGTTATAAGTTATACAAATAATTTACAACTAAAATATTTAAACTGAAACAGTAAACAAAAGCAATAATAGTCTATATATACAAACGTAGACGCGCCCAAGTACACATCATAAATATTTAACCCTCTGAAGGATCACTCTCAGGAAGATCATCAGGAGATAAATATCCAGGATGCCTCGACTCTTAGCAGAAACGAGACCGCACAGTCGACACGCTGCTAATCTCACTAGACGCAGTGAATATACTACCCCAATAACGCCTAAGAGATAACGGCAACTCCAAATGCAAAAACACCGTAGTCGTCATGACTGGTTCTCCATCAAACTCATTACGTAGGGACACAGTCAACCGTCCCACGTAAGTCACCGAGTCTCTGTCTTCACGCAGTTGCCAGGCTGTCGATCCCCCATGAAACTCAAACGGTACAAAATCCAGAAATCCTGGCACCGCCATACTCAAGCAATCAACCCAATGGATATGGGTGATCGGATGGTTCTTGATCTTCGTACTGATCTTCGGCTTGCTGCTCCTCCTCTTCTTCAAGATACACACACTCAAGAGGCTGTTCCTCTTCCTCAAACTCTTTACCATAAAATTTAATATATACAAAAAACACATACAATAAAGAGGTAAGACAGATCTGTATCAACACATACATGGTAAATAAGAAAACGATAATACAACAGTTATACAATTCATACAATATAGATTGCTATAACGACATAAACATAATACAGCATAACACAAACACAATATAAGAATTAATATCAACATAGATACAATATAAGAATTAATTTCAACATAGAAACAATATATATCCATACATAATATAAATATAAAATCATCGATAAGGATATAATAATGCACCATATATATATAAATATGCAATATGACACGATCCTACTCCATGGAGCTAAACACATACAGACATCAGAGAGAATGACCCGTAAAATCTTATTAGTACCACCAGGCTGCCCAACCAAACTATTCCGCGGTCTTACGTTGCATCTATAGCCCACTGTAACACGTCGTGGTGTAGCATATGGTAACACGTTGTATACTACAGGCATTGTACTAATTCAGACTTTACAAGATCTCGATTAAATATAGTGCGTGTCGAGTCCGTTAGTGTGTGGCCGGGTACCATGGCCCAGCGGAGCTACCAACTGTCCACATATGGAATACCGCACACTAAAGTCTCCAAGTCCATTCAAAATTGAACCACACTACACTTATCGCACCGACAATACGATGTGATTTACCTCGTCAATCAATCCACCAATTATCAACTAAATTGGTACAAACTCAATATATGATCTTAAAATAGTTTCAAAATTACCAAAATACCCTCAATGGTATAAATATGCGTATTTACTCAAATGCCCTCATTGGCAAAAACTCATATATATATATATATATATATATATATATATATATATATATATATATATATATATATATATATATATATATATATATATATATATACAGCAAGTCCCACCAGACAAATACTGTTTCACAACCTGTCCGGGTCCACCACTTTGGCCCGACAGTAAACGTCACTGTTTTCGTCAATCGCGTAGAAATTTTATCGCATTTTCACAATTCCGTCGTTTTTACAAACATTTTTAAATCGCGTAAATACATTTTTCTATTTTTAAAATCGCGTAGGATTTTTAATACGTTTTCTCAATCGCGTAAAATTTTAAAATTATTTTCTTATCCGAATTCCTTAGAAATCACTGTTTAAATAAACAGAAATAATATTTAATATGTTTAAAACTATGTAGAATATTTTTCATACCGTATACTATCTTTTGGACATCTTTTCTATCTTATTTGTCCATTTTTAATAAAAATTGACAGTATTTTGTTTAGAAAATTCATAATAATGGTTTTCTAATTTTTCTCGTAAAAATTCTCTTTTTTATTTATTTAACCATATAATTACTTCCTTGAAAATTACTAACGTGCTTCAAAATGTGAAATGAGCTCTACGTTAGAAATTTTATAGGAGTTACTGTTTTTATTTCCAACTATTAAATTCTTAATTTTAACCACTTAAACTTAATCTAAATCCTTTTATTTCCTCAAAATCATTGTTATAAAAATTCCTTTTAGTATTGTTTACTTCTCTTTAATTGAAAATGATTTGGAAAACAACTTTTGAAATCATAATTACATGGCTTAGGCATGTTGGCCGAAATGCTTCAATTTCCTCCTTTGATCCATAAATTCATTTTTCTAACTTTAAATTCATTTGTAACCTATTAATTTTCCTAGGTTAATTAAATCACACTTTTAGAAAATTGTTGAGAACATTTTGGTTCCCATTTCTTGGTCAATGGTCGTGAGCCTTGTTGATGTGTTCTTTGGAACACTCATGCAATCCTTGACATATTATTCATATCCTATAAATTATCATGTATTTCTAACACATACAATATTATCAAAGCTTGTAGACATGCAAATTAATACAAATAACAAATAGGAAAACTTATAACAAACACACAAATGAATCCTTATGGATTCTACAACCACAAACAAATTCCATCTTCTTACCACCACCCAAGGATGATAAGATTTAGTCTTCCTCTTACTTTAAATGAAGACAAATATGCTTTCACTCCTTTCCTAGGGTTTCGGTTTTCTCCTTCAAAACACCTATCAAGCTTAAAAAAATTTCTACAAGTTACTAACATTAAAGAGAGCTTAAACCATGGATAAATCATGGCTTAGAACTTTGAAAAAGAGTTTAGAAATAGAAAACAAGAAATTTCACCTTCTAGGTAAAATCTTCCAAGTAGGTTTTCAAGCCTCAAATGAATGATTTTGCAAGAACTCTCAACTAGAGATGTTCTTAGAATTGTGTTTAGGTTTAGAAAAGTGGGTTGGATAAAATTTTAGGTAGATGGATGGTGTGTAGGGGTACTTGGCCGAATGCTTCACCAAAAGAACAACTATGGAGGTTTGTATTAAGAGAGAAAATGCATGAAAATCAAGTGATTATGGCCTTCAATGGAGTGAATGGCCATAGACTTCAATGGGCAAGAGGTGTCCATTTGTGTTGGCTCCATCCAAGCCTTAGAATTGATCAATGGTGAGGATTAAGCCTTGTTCTCCAAGCTTAGCTCTCATTGGTTCATCCTAGCCTTGTCACTTAACCTAGTCATCATGCTTAGTCACTAATTAAGCCTAGTCATTAAGCTTAGTCACTAACCTAGTCACTAGCCTTGTCATTAGCTATCTGTTCTAGCTCAAAACGTTTACTGCTTTATTAAACGTGGGTCCCATAAGACATTTCCGGGTCCACTGTCATTTAACTATACTGACTAATAAAATAATATTATAATAATATAAAATTATTTTATTTTATAGTAAAATCTTAAAAATTAAAAGATTATTTACCGTCTCATTTAGAATTCGGTTTAGTAAGATCCCCACTCTGAATAATTAAAAATAAGATTTCCCGGTCCAGGAAAATATTATTTTCCTGTCCCGGAGCAAATCACACAAAAAGTCCAAAAAAAATCACAGACAGTAATATTAAACTCTGTATCATATAGAAAATTAAAAAATAGTACATTCAGGACGTAATGGTCATTTTTTTATTTTTCCCCACCACGAAGCAAATCATTCAAAACACTCAAATAAAATTATAATAGTAAAATATATCAGTGTATCACACAGAAAAATTTAAAATAGCAGTTTGACAATTTTTATTTTACGGTCTCGAAGCAAAATATGCAAAACGACCAAAGAAAATCATAGACTGTAATATATATTTGCATTTCATACAGAAAAACAAGAAACAGCAAAACAGGGACACAACGATCTTTCATCCAAAAGTTTAAAAAATAGCAAACAGAACATTCGGGACATTTTTCCAAAAGTTGGGGAGTTACAACTCTCCCCAACAAATAAAAATTTCATCCTCGAAATTCGCTGCTCATCAAAACAAATGAGGATATTGATCCCTCATTTTATCTTCCAGCTCCCAGGTAGCATCACCTGTCACATTATTCCATATGACCTTCACCAGCTCGATCATTTTCCCTCGAAGTTGTTTTACCTTTCTGTCCTCTATTCTAACAGGTAAAGTCTCATAAGTCAGATTCTCCTTCAGCTGCACTTCATCAGGTTGTATAACATGCGTCGGATCCGGAACATACTTCCGTAACTGAGATACATGAAATACATCATGCAGATTTGATAGAAAAGGCGGCAAAGCAATCTGATACGCCACAGGACCTATCCATCGGATAATCTGATACGGTCCAATGAACTTAGGAGTAAGCTTCTTGGATTTAATAACTCTTCTGACACCAGTCGTAGAAGTTACTCTTAGAAACACATGCTCACCCTCCTCAAATTCAAGAGGTCGTCTTCGTTTATGCGCATAACTCTTCTGCCTGCTTTGCATCGTCTTCATCTTTTCCTGTATCATCTTTACCTTCTCCGTAGTCTGTTGTACAAGATATGGTCCAATAGTCATATTTTTCCCATCTTGATACCAACATAACGGCGTTCGACATCGTCTCCCATACAATGCCTCATAGGGTGCTATCCCTATACTTGAGTGAAAACTATTGTTGTAGGTGAATTCTATCAAAGATAAAAATTCATCCCAAATTCCTCGTTGTTCCAAAACACAAGCACGCAACAGGTCTTCCAAAGACTGTATAGTTCTTTTTGTCTGACCATCAGTCTGCAGATGATATGCTGACCTCAGTCGCAACTGTTCCCATTGCTTCTTGCAGACTTCGCCAGAACCTTGACGTAAACCTAGGATCTCTATCAGAAACTATACATGTAGGCACACCATGCAGTCTGACAATCTCATCGATGTACAACTGGGTTAATCTTTCCAACGAATACTTGATATTGATTGGTAAGAAATGAGCCGACTTTGTAAGCCTATCGACTATAACCCATATCGAATCATGACCTTTCCTTGTCTTCGGCAATCCAGTAACGAAATCCATAGAGATACTATCCCACTTCCACTCTGGAATAGCTAACGGTTACAACATACCAGCTGGTCTCTGATGTTCCACTTTCGCTTTCTGACAAACCAGACAAGATTCCACATATTCTGCTACGTCTCTTTTCATCCTTGGCCACCAAAACAACCTTTTCAAGTCTTGGTACATTTTGGTCATCCCCAGATGTAAACTCAAGTCACTAGTATGAGCTTCATCTAGGATCGACTTCTTCAATCCAGAATCATCAGGCATACAAATTCTTCCCTTAAACCTTAAGATTCCATCTGCTCCTTCTTCTACCGTCGCCTTATGACCTTGCTTTAACAATTCCCTCTCATTTTGCAAAAACACGTCTTCCTTTTGTTTATCTCGGACTACATCGAGAAATTCATTTATGATCACGACCTTACATAGGCAAACTCTTCCAGGCAGAAACTCCACAAACAACCATAGATCTCGGAACTTGTTAATCAATTCCTCCTCCTTTATCATCATTGCCGAAACACTAAGCACCTTTCTACTTAAGGCATCAGCTACCACATTAGCTTTTCTTGGGTGGTATTGGAGTTGAAAATCATAATCCTTTAAGAATTCCAACCATCGCCTCTGCCTCATATTTAATTCTTTCTGATCAAACAAGTACTTTAGACTCTTGTGATCACTAAAGACATTGAACATTGCTCCATACAGAAAATGCCTCCACACTTTCAGAGCAAAAAGCACCGCGGCCAATTCCAAATCGTGCGTTGGATAATTCCTCTCATGAACCTTTAACTGTCGAGAAGCATATGCCACCACATTTCGATTTTGCATCAATACGCATCCTAACCCTTGGGAAGAAGCGTCACAATACACATCAAAAGTTCCCTTAGAATATGGCAAAATCAACACTGGTGCAGTTGTTAACCTTTTCTTCAATTCTTGGAAACTGACTTCACGTTCTTCCGTCCACTCAAAAGCTTGACTTTTCCTCGTAAGCTGCGTAAGCGGTCCAGCAATCTTAGAAAAACCTTCGATAAACCTCCGGTAATATCCAGCAAGTCCAACAAAACTTCGAACTTCTGTCACCCTCTTAGGTCTTTCTCATTGTAAAACAGTCTCCACTTTCGATGGGTCTACCGCAATACCTTTTTTCGAAATCACGTGACCTAGAAATTGGACTTCTTTCAACCAGAACTCACACTTGGCCAATTTCGCATACAACTGCTTTTCCTTCAAAATCTGAAGAACAATACCCAAATGTTCAGCATGCTCTTCCTTAGATTGAGAATAGATCAGAATGTCATCGATAAAGACAACGACAAATCTGTCTAGATACGGACGAAAAATCCTTTTCATATAATCCATAAATATGGCAGGAGCATTCGTCACCCCGAATGACATTACTTGATACTCATAATGTCCATAACGAGTTCGAAAAGCCGTTTTTGGTACATCCTCCTTCTTAACACGAATCTGGTGATAACCCGATCTCAGATCTATCTTAGAGAATACCACTGCTCCCTTTAACTGATCCATCAGGTCGTCAATTCTTGGAAGCAGATATTTATTCTTGATAGTCACCTTGTTCAGCTGACGATAATCCACGCAAAGTCGAGAAGTTCCATCCTTCTTCTTGACCAAAAGCACTGGCGCTCCCCATGGTGAAACACTAGGTCGCACAAACTGTTTCTCCTACAGTTCCACCAATTGCTCTTTCAACTCTACCAACTCTGTTGGTGACATACGACAAGGTGCAATTGAGATAGGACCTGCTCCTGGTACTAAATCAATTGAAAACTCGATCTCCCTCTCAGGTGGCAAACCAGGTACGTCATCAGGAAAAATATCTGGAAACTCGTTGACAACAGGAATTGTATTCACATCCTTCTCTTTCTTAACTTCTAGAGAAGACAATATCACATATCCCTGCGCTCCCTCTCTCAACAAAGATTTGACTTCAACCGCAGTCAAGAATCCAGACTTTTTTTCCTTAGGAAAAACTATGGTTTTGCTTGCACAGTCTATAAGGATATGGTTAGAAGATAACCAATCCATCTCTAATATCACATCTTTCTCAACAAGAGGCAAACAAATCAAGTTGACCAAAACTTACAGTCCTTCACAACAATAAGACAATCCAAACATATCTTTGATGTAACTACAGGTTTAGCAGTGGGCGTCAAAACACTCAACTTAACATTCAAAGAAGACACAGGCAACTTCAATCTTTCTACATAATCATATGCAATAAATGAATGTGTTGCACCAGAGTCATATAACACAGTCAGAAGATTACCTTCAATGACTCCTTCTCCCTGAATAAGGTCATCAGACTTAGAAACTTCAATTCCCTTCATAGTATATACTCGCCCTCCAGATCTCGGTTGAGTACTTCCTAACCTTTGTTGGTTGGCACGAACATAACGAACAACAGGTTTTCTCTCTGGCTGAGTACAGTCTCTAGATATGTGCCCAGGTTGTTGACAATTAAAATAAACCGGCCCTCTGATTGTGCAATCTGAAGAAATATGACCTTTCTTCCCCCACTTAAAACATGTTGGCGTAAACGCCACTCTCTGACCAGCTTCCTTACCACTAGCACTTCCCCCAACTGGCGGTCGTTGAGGTTGATTCCCTGGTGGTCTAGAATACGGCTTACGTTGAAACTGAGTAGTATTACTGCCACCACCTCTCTGAAACCTTGTTGGCCTAAAGTTACGATTCCTCTGATCTCGTGACGGCTCCAACTCCTCGAGTCACGCACACGCATCAACTAAAGCATGAAACTGATTCATTCCCAAGGATAGCACTCCTCACCTCAGTTCCACTCTTAACCCTGCTTCAAACTTCTGACATCTCCACACATCATCTGGTCGAGTTTGAGCATAATCTGAGAATTGAGACAAACTCTCAAATGCATACTCATTCACAGTCATATTACTCTTATGTAAACCAAGAAACTCTATTTCCTTGGCATGCCTAGCACTCGCAGGAAAATACTTCTCCAGAAAAGCATTAGAAAATACCTCCCATGTAATTTCTACTCCCTCAGCTAACAATAATCGGCGGGTTCCTCTCCACCAATGTTCACCATCTCCCCTCAGCAAAAAGGCTGCATATGTCACCTTCTTCTCATCAGAGCATCTCATTCCTTCAAAAATTCTCTCCAAGTCTTGTATCCATTTACTTGCTTTCTCAGGGTCAACCTCGCCTCTAAACTGTGGCGGATTGTGGCGCCTAAATTCAGATAAATTTAGGGCATCAGCAATAGCATCTTCTTTGTTGAGTCGCTCTAAAATTTTCTTCGCGTAATTACTTGACCATCCGCCGCGCATAGCTTCAAAGAACTCGCAATCATTGGGTCCACTGCCCGATTCACATTTGCACGTCCTCTGCCTCTACCAGACATCTTCTTTCTTCAAGTATAACAAAATAAAGTCAGATACATCCTTTCGGAAGTAAATCACAGAGAATCACACAGCACAAACAAAAACGAACCCAACCACAACCCAAAAGACTCTAACTTGGGCTCTGATACCAACTAATGTAACACCCTTGTGGGGATGCCACATTTAAAAAGAAAAATAAAAGAAAAATAAATAAAATCTATCCAAGTTGTAAAACATTTGTTACATAATAATACGGGTTGTAAAATTCTTCCTGTTAAACAAAATATTATTAAATAAAATAACGCAGAAACACAAAATTAACAAACTAACATCACACATAATATACATAGGGTTTTAGTTATAAGTTATACAAATAATTTACAACTAAAATATTTAAACTGAAACAGTAAACAAAAGCAATAACAGTCTATATATACAAACGCAGATGCGCCCAAGTACACATCATAAATATTTAACCCTCTGAAGGATCACTCTCAGGAAGATCATCAGGAGATAAATATCCAGGATGCCTTGACTCTCGGCGGAAACGAGACCGCGCAGTCGACACGCTGCTAATCTCACTAGACGCAGTGAATATACCACCCCAATAACGCCTAAGAGATAACGGCAACTCCAAATGCAAAAACACCGTAGTCGTCATGACTGGTTCTCCATCAAACTCATTACGTAGGGACACAGTCAACTGTCCCACGTAAGTCATCGAGTCTCTGTCTTCACGCAGTCGCCAGGCTGTCGATCCCCCATGAAACTCAAACTGTACCAAACCTAGAAATCCTTGCACCGCCATACTCAAGCAATCAACCCAATGGATATGGGTGATCGGATGGTTCTTGATCTTCGTACTGATCTTCGGCTTGCTGCTCCTCATCTTCTTCAAGATACACACACTCAAGAGGCTGTTCCTCTTCCTCAAACTCTTTACCACAAAATTTAATATATACAGAAAACACATACAATAAAGAGGTAAGACAAATCTGTATCAATACATACATGGTAAATAAGAAAACGACAATACAACAGTTATACAATTCATACAATATAGAATGCTATAACGACATAAACATAATACAGCATAACACAAACATAGTATAAGAATTAATATCAACATAGATACAATATAAGAATTAATATCAACATAGATACAATATATATCCATACATAATATAAATATAAAATCATCGATAAGGATATAATAATGCACCATATATATATAAATATGCAATATGACACGATCCTACTCCATGGAGCTAAACACATACAGACATCAGAGAGAATGACCCGTAAAATCATATTAATACCACCAGGCTGCCCAACCAAACTATTCCTCGGTCTCACGTTGCGTCTATAGCCCACTGTAACACGTTGTGGTGTAGCATACGGTAACACGTTGTATACTACAGGCATTGTACTAATTCAGACTTTACAAGATCTTAATTAAATATAGTGCGTGTCGAGTTTGTTGGTGTGGGGCCAGTACCACGGCCCAGCGGAGCTACCAACTGTCCACATATGGAATACCGCACACTAAAGTCTCCAAGTCCATTCAAAATTGAACCACACTACACTTATCGCACCGACAATACGATGTGATTCACCTCGTCAATCAATCCACCAATTATCAACTAAATTGGCACAAACTCAATATATGATCTTAAAATAGTTTCCAAAATTACCAAAATGCCCTCAATGGTATAAATATGCATATTTACGCAAATGCCCTCATTGGCAAAAACTCGTATATATATATATATATATATATATATATATATATATATATAGATATATAGCAAGTCCCACCTAGACAAATACTGTTTCACAACCTATCCGGGTCCACCACTTTGGCCCGACAGTAAACGTCACTATTTTCGTCAATCGCGTAGAAATTTTATCGCATTTTCACAATTCCGTCGTTTTTACAAACATTTTTAAATCGCGTAAATACATTTTCTGTTTTTAAAATCGCGTAGGATTTTTAATACGTTTTCTCAATCGCGTAAAATTTTAAAATTATTTTCTTATCTGAATTCCTTAGAAATCATTGTTTAAATAAACAGAAATAATATTTAATACGTTTAAAACTACGTAGAATATTTTTCATACCGCATACTGTCTTTTGGACATCTTTCCTATCTTATTTGTCCATTTTTAATAAAAATTGACAGTATTTTGTTTAGAAAATTCATAATAATGTTTTTCTAATTTTTCTGTAAAAATTCTCTTTTTTATTTATTTAACCACATAATTATTTCCTTAAAAATTACTAACGTGCTTCAAAATGTGAAATGAGCTCTACGTTAGAAATTTTATAGGAGTTACTATTTTTATTTCCAACTATTAAATTCTTAATTTTAACCACTTAAACTTAATCTAAATCCTTTTATTTCCTCAAAATCATTGTTATAAAAATTCCTTTTAGTATTGTTTACTTCTCTTTAACTGAAAATGATTTGGAAAATAACTTTTGAAATCATAATTACATGGCTTAGGCATGTTGGCCGAAATGCTTCAATTTCCTCCTTTGATCCATAAATTCATTTTTCTTACTTCAAAATTCATTTGTAACCTATTAATTTTCCTAGGTTAATTAAATCACACTTTTAGAAAATTGTTGAGAACATTTTGGTTCCCATTTCTTGGTCAATGGCCGTGAGCCTTGTTGATGTGTTCTTTGGAACACTCATGCAATCCTTGACATATTATTCACATCCTATAAATTATCATGCATTTCTAACACATACAATATTATCAAAGCTTGTAGACATGCAAATTAATACAAATAACAAATAGGAAAACTTATAACAAACACACAAATGAATCCTTATGGATTCTACAAC
This sequence comes from Ormosia emarginata, assembly GCA_029884605.1. Lineage (NCBI taxonomy): Eukaryota > Viridiplantae > Streptophyta > Magnoliopsida > Fabales > Fabaceae > Ormosia > Ormosia emarginata. The sequence goes on from JAQQTP010000023.1 coordinate 4,259,118, forward strand.
CACAAACAAATTCCATCTTCTTACCACCACCCAAGGATGATAAGATTTAGTCTTCCTCTTACCTTAAATGAAGACAAATATGCTTTCACTCCTTTCCTAAGGTTTCGGTTTTCTCCTTCAAAACACCTATCAAGCTTAAAAAAATTTCTACAAGTTACTAACATTAAAGAGAGCTTAAACCATGGATAAATCATGGCTTAGAACTTTGAAAAAGAGTTTAGAAATGGAAAACAAGAAATTTCACCTTCTAGGTAAAATCTTCCAAGTAGGTTTTCAAGCCTCAAATGAATGATTTTGCAAGAATTCTCAACTAGAGATGTTCTTAGAATTGTGTTTAGGTTTAGAAAAGTGGGTTAGATAAAATTTTAGGTAGATGGATGGTGTGTAGGGGTACTTGGCCGAATGCTTCACCAAAAGAACAACTATGGAGGTTTGTATTTTTGGAAGAGGGAGAAGAGAGAAAATGCATGAAAATCAAGTGATTATGGCCTTCAATGGAGTGAATGGCCATAGACTTCAATGGGCAAGAGGTGTCCATTTGTGTTGGCTCCATCCAAGCCTTAGAATTGATCAATGGTGAGGATTAAGCCTTGTTCTCCAAGCTTAGCTCTCATTGGTTCATCCTAGCCTTGTCACTTAACCTAGTCATCATGCTTAGTCACTAATTAAGCCTAGTCATTAAGCTTAGTCACTAACCTAGTCACTAGCCTTGTCATTAGCTATCTGTTCTAGCTCAAAACGTTGACTGCTTTGTTAAACGTGGGTCCCGCAAGATATTTCCAGATCCACTGTCATTTAACTATACTGACTAATAAAATAATATTATAATAATATAAAATTATTTTATTTTACAGTAAAATCCTAAAAATTAAAAGATTATTTACCGTCTCATTCAGAATTGGGTTTAGTAAGATTCCCCAGCTCTGAATAATTAAAAATCAAATTTCCCCGGCCCGAAAAATATTATTTTCCTGTCCCGGAGCAAATCACACAAAAAGTCCAAAAAAAATCACAAACAAGTAATATTAAACACTGTATCATATAGAAAATTTAAAAATAGTACATTCGGGATGTAATGGTCATTTTCTAATTTTTCCCCACCACGAAGCAAATCATTCAAAACACTCAAATAAAATTATAGACAGTAAAATATATTAGTATATCACACAGAAAAATTTAAAACAGTAGTTTGACAAAATTTTTATTTTACGGTCTCGAAGCAAAATATGCAAAACGACCAAAGAAAATCATAGACTGTAATATATATTTGTATTTCATACAAAAAAACAAGAAACAGCAAAACAGGGACACAACGGTGTTCATCCAAAAGTTTGAAAAACAGCAAACAGAACATTCGGGACATTTTTCTAAAAGTTGGGGTGTTACAGATTGTACAATCAAAGGAATCATCTGTTTCAAGTGTGGGATGCCCGGACATCTTGCTAGAGAGTGTATTCCACCAAAGACGACGTCATCTGTTAGTAATGAATGCGCTTCGACATCTCAAGTAGAATGGAGCATTAATTCTTCAAGTAGAGCAAAAGCATCTCAGATTGAAAACCTAAACAAAGAAGATTGTGTCACAAGAGGTGATCCTTTAACTGTATTGTATAGTTCAGGGGGTAACCCATTTCTCTATGGCATATGATCGTGTGGGTCAATTAGAGTTATTTATGTCTTTATTATCTTTTGACCTAGTTATTTCTACTTCTATTACTAAAACATGTGGTTGAGAACTTGAGTTGCTTAAACCATCTTAAGTATGTTAAATAACTGAATCTTTTCTATTGATTCAATTTGTTTATCTCTTTCACAAAACAGACGCGATCTAAAAATATGGATTGGACATTTGTCCAACCATCGATGCTCTATTAGACTTGTTGGTCGAATTATTCAACTTAAAAAGCTCACTTCTAAATTCATCGGACCGTATCAATTTCTCCATTGGATAGGTCCAGTGGTATATTATATTACTTTATCATCTCTTTTCTTTCTACGCCTTCATGATATCTTTCATGTATCGCAATTGCGAAAATATACTCTTGGTCCAACCCATTTTTTTATGGCTAATTGACTGTGTGGGTTGATTAGAGCTGTCAATATCTTCGTTACCTTTTGACTTATCTATTTCTACTTTTACCAAACCCATTGTAACTGTCCAGTTCCTTAAACAATCTTTTCTGTTAATCTAAATTGTCTACCTTTTTCACGAGATAGATGTGATCTTAAAAATGGATTGGTTATCTTCCAACCATATTCTGTAGATTATTTCAGAGAAATTTTAGTATCCCAGAAAACTCAATTTTAAAAATCGGGCAACATCAAATTCTTTGTTAGATATGTCCGGTAATACATCGGATAGTTTCGTTACCTTTTCTTTCTAACCTTTATAATGTCCTTTTATGTATTGTAAATGCAAGACAGGATGTTCTTGGTCAAATTCATGTCATAGTATCAAATACAGTACTGTTGAAAAAGAGAACTTGATTTGTGAGACACTTCCTGATAAATGCAAAGGCAGGAGAGTGAAGCGGTACGAAGGAAAGGAAATTTCAAGTGATGCTGTTTGGAGTGGCAAATGCTCCTGTAATATTCATAGATTATATGAATAGTATCTTTTGTCCTTATTTAGACATAATTGTCATTATCTTTATTAATGACATTCTGATCAATTCTCAAAATCATGAGTAACATGTTGAACATCTTAGTATGGTTCTCCAAGTTCTAAAGGGGAAGTAGTTATATGCTAAAGGTGTCAAAATGCGAGTTCTGGTTGGATGAAGTTCGATTTTGGGCTACGTAAATTCAAAGGAAGGAATTGAAGAGGACGCATCAAAAGTTGAAATAATTCTTGAATGAGAAAGATCGAACGCTACACTTGAAATCTGTAGTTTTGTAGGATTGCCCGGTTACTATCGAAAATTGTTGAGAGATTTTCCAAGATCGCAGGACTCCTCACCCAACTTACTAGAAAGAATCAAGCGTTTGCATGGACTGACGCATATAAGGAATTTTCGTTGGTCGAGGGAATCTGGAATGAAGTAAGTGGAGATGCAACGTGAGCATTGGAAGACAAGACAAAAGAGCAATATCCATATTTGTTCTGAGACTACTAGGAATTTCGAGGACGAAAGCTTTTTTAGGAGGGGAGTGTTGTAATACCTCGAAAATTCATATTTTATTTATTTCGGTCGATCCTTAATTATTTTGAGTAATCCGACTCGATTTCTGTGAATTTTATAATATTTGTAATTTTTAGGATTTTTTGAGAGTTTTTACGTTTTTGATTATTTTGATATTATTTTTGGGTTGTATCTAAGCCTTTGTATTTTATTTCTTTTTGTTAATCCTTAATTATTTTTACTAATCTGATTTGATTTTCATGAGTTTCACAATTGTTATGGTTTTTATGAATTTTTGTGATATTTTAGATATTTTAAATATTTTAATATATTTTAGATATTTCGAGATATTTTGAATATTTTAATATATTTGAGATATTTTAAGATGTTTTTAAGATATTTTGAATATTTTATTATATTTTTGATATTTTAGAATATTTTGAATATTTAATATATTCTAGATATTTTGAAATTTTGTGTGTGGGCGAGGCGAGGCCTAAAAAAAAATAAAAATTTTATTTAGCTAGAAAATTTTGTACTGTTGATTCGGAGCCGGGGGATCTTACTAAACTCGAAATCGGAAATAGTTTTTGAAGTTTTGTTTTTCTATGATTTTATCTGACAAATAAAATTGGGGTATGTTTTATTATCTATTGGATAATATCTTTCATGGAGATATTTAGCGGATGATTCTAGACGCAAGCCTAGTCATGTCAAAGTTGGCGGCTGTGACTCATCGCGGAGGACCAATAGAAACTTGACACGTGGTGTGACACCTCAGCACTTGTGACTCAGCATATTCGGGAACCTTCCAGAAGCGATGACTCGCCAAGTTCCAGAAGCAATGACTTGCCACATTCTAGAAGAGTGTAGAAATGCTGACTCACCTTGTAACTCGCCACAGTGAGTCACACGTTCCAGAAAGTTCCCCGACGACTCACCATGCTGACTCAGCGCTACGACTCACCATGCTGACTCAGTGCTATGACTCACCATGCTGACTCAGCTGTTCTAGAAATCTCAGCGATGACTCATCATGCTGACTCATCGTAGTGAGTCGCATGTTCTAGAAGCTTCTCTTTGATGACTCGCTCTGTGACTCATCAAGGGTAATCAGTAAAAAAATTATCAACAATAGTTGTTACCCAACTAGAACAAAAGAAAAATCTAGGTATATTTTATTATCCATTGGACAATAGACACTGACTTTATAAGCAGTAATTATTATTCATTGCTTAAAGTATACCGAAAAATATCTTGATCAAAATATCCTAAGCATTCATCTTTTTCATGAAGTCTATAAATATGAGGGCTTTGGTTCATTTTCATTTTTTTTGCATGAAGCTCTCCTCATTTTCTCTCCTTGTGTTCCACGACCAAACACTTTTGGAGGCCAAATTTCTACACTTGCTCATCTTTTATTCATCTTCATCCATGAAGCCAAAAATTATACGTGAAAAATACTATCACTTTTTCTCCCCCCATGGATTCGGTCAAGCACCAAAGATCCACTTTTCAAACTTCTATAATTCCCACCAATATCATTTCTTGAATCCTTATACCATTCTAAGATACTTTGATGTTGTAATCATCTTTATTCTTTGCTTGAAAACCAAAAAGTTCTCACCTTGTTCTTCAAAGGGAGCTCACGGCCAAGAGGCCTAATTCCTACTATCACTCTTCATTAATTTTAACTAACCTTATTTCTTGAATCCTTACATCAATCCAAGCATCTTTGTAGTTGGAGTCTTGATCAAAATCATCCATCTTCAAGGAGTTCTTTCAAAGCCAAACACAAAAACTCTTACCTTTCCTCTCTAGAGAAGCTCACGGCCAACCACCATAAAATCACCTTCCAAGCTTCAATAATTCTAAACAACTTTAGATCTTGAATCTCCATGCAATTCTAAGGAACTTTCATGTCGAGACTATCTTCCAAATCATTCACTTTCAATCTTGATCTTCAAGTTCAAGATCAAGAGCTTTTAGGTGAAGATTTGTGTTCTTCATCTTTCTTTTCTTTGGTAAGTTTCTAAGACCATATTTTGGCTTGTGGTCACTTTTGATAATCTTGAACATTAATATTGCATGTGTTTCTTTGTTTTAAGTGCTACTTGGTGGAGTAGATCTATTTCAAGAAGAACAACAAGGAGCTTTGGAGGTTTCTCCAAGAGATAAGAGGGAGATTACCCTCATCAACCATGTGTTGGTGGTGAAGAGTGGATTTGTGTGTGGTGAAGAATCCATAAGGATTCATTCACTTGATTGTTTAATGCTTTTCTATTTTGTGGTTGATTTTATTTGTGAGCATGTCTATAGCTTTGAAATATATTGCATGTGTTTATTGATGTATGATTTTTATCATAGGATGTGAATAATATGTAAGGTTTAGCATGAGTGTTTCAAAGAACACAAAAGGAGCTCATGGCTTCATCAAGAAAAAGAGAACAAAAATGTTCTCAACCATTTTCTAAAAGAATGACTTAATTGATTTAAGTAAATTAATGAATTTGAAAATGATTTAGATGATGGAAAAACGATTTAAAGATCAATTGTTAAGATTATGTTGAATTAGGCAAAAATGCCACATTTTGTATATTTGATTTCCAAAATTATTTTCTAGGGTAGATTAAGTAGTTAATTACAAAAGAATTCAATTTCAATGAATTTTTGGAGACCAAAATAAATAAATTTAGTTTTAGAAACCGAAAATTAGAGAATTTAATTATATGAAATACAGTGAACACTTGAAAAATGTTAACGTAGAAGCTCACCTTTGGGTTTTGAAGCACGTTAGTGAGTTTCAAAGTGTAAATAATGGTTATAATTAAAATAAGGTAATTTTTAAAGAAAAACGTTGAAAATATCTTTTAATGAATTTTCTAAACAAAATGCTATCAAAAATTAATTAAAAATGGACAAATAATGGGAAAAGTTTCATAATATATTTATAACGTAAGGAAAATACTATACGTAGTTGGAAAATACTAGAAATAGCTTACGCGTATTTAAAATGATGATTTTTAAGCTATGTGATTGAGAAAATGATTTAAAAACATTACACGGTTGAGAAAATATTTTAAAAACTCTACGCGATTTCAAAAATGTTGAAAAATACTTACGCGATTTAAAAACGTTTAAAAAAGATGACGCGATTGTTAAAACACGATAAAAAGTTTACGCGATTGAGAAAACAGCAGATTTCTGTTGGGCTGACGTACTGGACCAAGAAACAATAAAATGGACAATTTAGTTAGAGTTAGGGTTTGTCTTCATAATCGGAAACATCAGATAGACGAATGAGTCAGATGTTGCTTGTTATTATGAGAAACCACATTATTATAAATATAACGTACTGGACCTTGGTGGATCATTAATATTATGTAAACTGAATGAGCAGTTATATAATATCATTGATGTTGTTGGTATTAGACAATTGAATGAGCAGTTGTTCAAATACTATGGTGAATAATATTATGGTAGATTGAGTTATGCATTGGGTTGTCATGCATAGTCGATGGATGTGATGACTTTTGTTGTTTAGGAGTGAATGAGAGTTGGATAGTGTGATCCAGTGGGGGATCTACTAGGGACGTCAGGGCACAGTGATTCATAGTGACCTATTTGTCACATTATATACCTGGCCATGATAAACCATTGCAACGCACTGGTGTATGTCCCGACAAACACTATTTATGTCTCGCGTCTAGCTTAGACTATCATTATAGGTGGCAGATCTTCTGGGCCATTCATATCCGAAGTTGTTTAGCTCCATGGAGTAGGAATATGATGCATTGTGCTTATGCATAGTTTGTGTACATATTGTTGTGGCATAATCATTACATATGTATATTATTGATATCTGTTGTTGATATACGGTTGACATTTATATTATTGTGATATATGTTTTCTGAACATAATGATAATTTGTTAACATGATTATACTTGTGATATCTGTGTGTATGGAATGACTTTGTCATTCGTATCATTCTTTGCTACCATACTGGTATTGATGAAAAGGGATCTCACCTCTTTGCTGTATTGTTTTATTGTGTTGTATTGTTAAAATTTGTATAGTAGGCGAAACGAGTTTCTTAAACTTAACTGGAGGCAATGCTCTGAGGTCGATAACGGCGTCGAGGAGTGATCTTCTCAGTTTCGACAGTGTGCAGTTTGGTGGAAGAATGGAACAAGTATGTTAAATTTTCTCATTAGTGTTGTTACCGTGCTATTAAGTAGGACCCGTCATTGGGTTTGCTACTGTTTCTTGAATTTGTAAGTTATGTTGTAAAATGTTGTTAAATATTATGTGGTATAATAAACATGTGTATTAATTAGTTCAGTCTATTTTCTATATTACTTATACTTTCGGTAAGTTTATATTGTCAAGCAAAAAGAAATTTTAAAAATTCATATTTTATAACTCAAAGCTTTTGTGAAATAATTTTAAGATTTTAGTCGAAAATGTGATGCCCTACGGAGGGTGTTACAGCTAGTAATATGAATCTTACTACTTTGTTGGATAAGTGAGGCTGAGATTCCTATGTACTAGTGTTTAAAATATGGCTTGAATATTTAGTTTTCAAACTTGGTATTTGCTAATTTCTTATGTATTGTGACCTTAGATGGTGTGCACAACCATATGACCAGAGAATGAGGTGTTGGATCTGAATTCTCCTTGTATTTATGCTCGTATGATCAAGGTTACCAGTATGAGGGTGGAAGTAGTACTTTTACATTAGTGAAGGGAAAGTGTCCACCTATTACCAAGTGAGATTTAGGCTTTTAGGCTTATCTTGCTTTGTATATACAAGAAACGGAGATTTCTGGGAGATAAGTAAGTATCTTGTGTTTTCAAAAACTAAAAATCGTATTGGCATTGCATAATCATAATATTAGGACATTGTTTTAGCATAATCATACCTCATAACATAGATCATTGCATTGTTGACAATTGTATGGGCAGTTGTCTCGCTTGGTTGCTTGTTCGATAATATCTTAGGATTGAATGAGCGATTCTATGATATTATTGATTATTGTATATTCTATTACATAAAGTGTAAATGGGTGTTCAGTTTATTTATTTATTGTCAAATAAATAACTGTTGGCCTTAGTATACTTATACTGAGAAATTGTGATTTCTCACCCCTGTGTGTTCTATATAAATCCAAATGAAGGCCCTCCAAAGAGAAAGGGCAAGAAAAAGAAGAAGCATAAGGCTTAGTTTAGTTGCTGTATTTTTTTTTTTTTTGCATTAGCTTGTTTTTATTTACTTTGCTAGCTTGTTTGTAAAAGTTTATGTATTACAGTGTGACTTTTTAGCCAATGATGTATATATATTACCTTTTTCATCTTCGTGGCTCTCTATAATGACTACACAGGTTATTATAGATTTATGTTTTTTGCACTTTAGGAAGTGACATGCTTAATATACTTTATCCTAAAATATACTGCTTATTTTATGATAATTTTTATTAGGATGTTACATTATGGTATCAGAGCAGTTCATCCTGATGAGCGAGGGTGTGGACTGACTATGCTTAGGCATGTTTAGGAGTTCCTTTTTGTGTTATGTATTTCTTTGTCTCTTGTGTGAGATGTTTGATTGAGTTGTATGACCTGCCTTTAATATGACTATTTTAGCTACTATTGCCTGGTTCCATAATATTGGGATTAGCTACCTTAATATGTATTGTTATGTGTTTACAGGAAACTATAGCGTCACGAGGGCAACCTCGTGGGAGTAGGAACTTAGGGAGTGAAAGCCCTGACATGGTTGGAGCCTTTATAGCAATGGCTGAGGTAATGAGGGACCAAACAATTGCTACTGCCAATGCTATGCGAGTGCAAACAACCGCAACAACTGAAGCTATTAGAGAGCAAGCAGCTGGGATAACAAGGATATTTGAGAGAATGAGTACAACTCAACATCAACCACCTACACCAATACTGTTAGTGTATGCCCTAGAGGCCGATACATTTTGTCTGTATTTACATATATTGTATTATGTTATTTTTTAACATATGAGGTATTTCATTTATTGTGTTCTTTTTTATAAACATAATAAAGTCCTTAGAATAATAAGTTTGATGCCATAGGACATCAAGTGGATGACTTAATTGTGAGATCCTATTGGATAAAACACTATTCTTAAATGTCCCTGGACAAGTGTTATTATTAATTAGGACAACAATAATGCATTGAGACTAGTATGTGCGTAGACTGATAGCCACATCTCACGGGTCATGGATATGAAATATCAAGTATTTACATGGGTACATATTAGAGTAATAATGTACTGGACAGACCCGCCATGAGAACGCTACATGGATCGTTACGTGAGTGTCATAAGCGATTCTCATATTGACAATGGTGTATGTGGTCCTTTGACCTGAAATCACTATAATTCCTACATGAGGAGTTGTGTGTTTTAATGTCGTCAAATGTCATCTGTAACAAGGTGATTATAAAGTCAGTTATTGGATATACCACGAATCATGCGGAGGGATGTGTGTGACCTAGGTGAGATTTGTCCCTCCTACATAACATGAGTGATATCTTCAGGGCCCCTGATTGAGTGAGACTGCGAAATGCATGGTCATGCTCAAATGAGTCGATATGAGATATCGATCTCATTTGTTGTTATTAAGTCTACTCGAGTATCAGAAAACGAAGGGTTAAACTATACAAGGGTGACGCATTTCATGTCTTGTGTTCAATCTAGATATCTGGACAAAGGGACTAAACTACATGGAAACATTAGTCACGAAAAGGTTATGTCAAATCACTGACATTCTCATTGCTTGGGTAGCAGCGATGTGTTGCTAGATATCGCTCACTACTTGTAATATTAAAATAAGATTTTAATATTATTGCCAATGTTATGAGAACCTGCAGGGTCGCACCCATAGAGCAGACTAAATTAGAGTAATTAGGATCTAAGTTGGACTTGGATTCAATTGTGGACCAGACTCATAACAGATGAGTCTAGGGTTGCACAACTTACCTTGCTACTGCTTTCACTCACTTAAGGCAGTCAGCTATTATAAATAGCATTACTAAGGGGCTGCCAAGGTATGCATTTGTGGATGTTGGACATTCGTGAGTCTATTTGTGTGGATACCATAGAGACATTGTCACTGTTACGGTGTTAGTGATTCATGTCACTTGTTTTGATCACGCTTCAAGAGGAAAACATTTTTAAAAACTTGGATTATGGCTTTTTTTCGCATGGATCCTTGGTTGGAATTATGTTTTCCACTGCGTGATGTATCTGTAATTCCCAACAACCACTACACCACCAGGGGCAACCAAACCAAGAAGTGGTTAGGAGGAATCAGAACTTCCAAGACCTCTTAGAGTTCAGGAAATATAATATGTCTTCCTTTAAGGGGAAGTATGACCCAGTTAGAGTTGAGGGTTGGCTTAAAAAGATGGAGAAGATTTTCATTGTCATGGCTTGCTCAAATGAGCAAAAAGTGCTTTTTGCTTCGTATATGCTGGAAGGTGAGGCATAGGATTGGTGGGTGGACATCAAGAGGGCTTTTGAGGTGTCAAGGACTCTTGTTATATGGCAGATCTTTAAGAATTCATTTTTGAGAAAGTTCTTTTCACAAAATCTTTAGAATACAAAGGACATGGAATTTCTTAGGTTAGAGCAAGGGAACATATCTGTTGGCCAGTATGTGGCCAAATTCAACGAATTGTCTAAGTTCTCGTCTTGCATCAGGCTTAACCCAAATGAGTCTTAGAAGTGTGTTAAGTTTGAGGAAGTATTGAGGGAAGACATTCAAAAAGCCATCCAACTATTTGAGATTCGGGATTTTGCAACCTTAGTTAACAAATGTTGGATAATCAAAAGGCGTGTCAGGAAGCCTTCAGTGGAGCCTAAGTCACAAGACTTTCAAAAAATGAAGCAAGGTGACAAAAAGTTCAAGAAAGGAGTTTCTAAATCTAGCTTTCCTCAGGGCAAGGGTAAGCGAATTCCGAAGGAGTTTGTGGGACCTAAGTTTTCTAAGTGCAGGAAACAACACGGAGACTGGCCTTGGTCAGTGTGTTTTGTTTGTGGGCAACCGGGGCATTTTGCTAAGGAATGTTCATCAAGGAAGGAAGCTGCGTCTACTCAGAAACCACAAGCCAGAGGGAGAGTTTATACTCTAGGTGGTGAAGAGGTGACTCAGTCTTTCGATCTTATCGAAGGTAAATGTATAATTCACAATCATCTTTTAACTTGTTGCATGATTCGGGAGCATCCCACTCCTTTGTTTCTAATAATTATATAAGCATGCTGGATTTACCTATGTCTGAACTTTCATATGACTTATCTGTATTTACTCCTACTGGTAAACTAATTACAATATCTAGAGTGTGTCTTGATTGTTGTTTAAAGATAAAAGATAGGATTTTTTGTGTAAACCTTATTTGTTTGCCTCTTGTGGATATTGATGTCATCCTTGGCATGGATTGGTTATCCGTTAACCATGTAATGTTCAATTGTTTAGATAAATCCCTGGTTTTCTTATCAGATATACCTACCAGAGTTGCTCCATCTGAGTCTGTGTATCTCAATGCGAATCAGGTGAATCTCTGTTTGGAGGAGGGAGCTCTAGGATATGTTTTCTTGTTTTCACTAAGTGCTGAGATTGAGCAAAGCCAAGGTGAAATACCTGTGGTGAATGAATATCTTGAAGTTTTCCTAAGTGACATAGTGAAGTTGCCACCCGAACAAGAGATAGAGTTTTCTATAGACTTAGTGTCTGGGACGGGACCTATCTCTATAGCACCCTATAGAATGGCGCCACTAGAGTTAGCGGAACTTAAGAAGCAAATCGAGGATTTGTTGGATAAGTAATTCATTAGGCTGAGTGTTTCTCTATGAGGAGCACCCGTATTGCTAGTGAAGAAAAAAAATGGTACCATGAGGCTCTATTTGGATTACAGACAACTGAACAAGGTGACCATTAAAAACAAGTATCCATTGCCTAGAATAGACGATGTTATAGATCAACTGAGAAGAGCTGCACTTTTCTCAAAGATTGATCTTAGGTCTGGTTATCATCAGATAAGGGTTAGGGAAGATGATATCCCTAAGATAACTTTTAGAACTAGGTATGGATATTATGAGTATCACATGAAGTCCTTTGGGTTGACTAATACACTGGCAATGTTCGTGGATTACATGAACAGGATCTTTAGACTGTATCTGGATCAGTTTGTTGTGGTCTTTATCGATGATATCTTAATCTATCCTAAGACAATGAAGGAACATGAACGACATTTGAGGATAGTGTTGGAGACCCTTAAAGAGAATAAGTTGTTTGTCAAACTATCGAAGTGTAAGTTTTGGCTTTCACAAGCACAGTTTTTAGGACATGTGATATCTCAAGAGGAGATTTTTGTGGACCCAAGCAAAGTTTATGCAGTGTTGCAGTGGGAGAGACCCACCACTGTGACCAAGATCAGAAGTTTCATAGGCTTAGAGGTGTACTATAGAAGATTCATAAAGGGTTTTTTCTCAGTTAGTGCTACCCTAGACTAGATTGACTAGGAAAGGTAGTACTTTTGAATGGACTCAAGATTGTGAGAGTAGTTTCCAAGAGTTAAAGCTGAGGTTAACTACTACACAGGTGTTAGTGATTCCGGATCCTTTGGAGAACTATAAGGTTTTTTGTGATGCTTCAAAGATGGGTTTGGGGTGTGTTCTGATCCAACATAGGAGCGTTGTTGCTTATGTATTAAGACAGTTGAGTTCTCATGAGGAGAACTACATTACTCATGATTTGGAGTTAACTGCAGTAGTGTTCGTATTGGTTTATGCCCTATAGGCCAATTTATTTTGACCGTACTAGCTTACATTGTATTATGTTATTTATTTCATATATGAGGCATTTCATTTATTATGTGTTATTTATGATAAACATATTATGCGTTATTTATGATAAACATAATAAAGTTCTTAGAATAGTAAGTTTTATGTCATAGGACATCAAGTGGATGACTTGATCATGGGATCCTATTGGATAGAATCAAAACACTATTCTTAAATGTCCCTAGTCAAGTATTATTATTAATCAGGACGACAATAATGCATTGAGACTAGTATGTGCATAGACTGATGGCCACATCTCACGGGTCATAGATATGATATATCAAGTCTTCACATGGATATATATTAGAGTAATGATATATTGGACTGACCTGTCATGAGAATGCTGCATGGATCATTACGTGAGTGTTATAAGTGATTCTCATAGTGATAATAGTGTATGTGGTCCTTTGACCTGAAATCACTACGATTCCTACATGAAGAGTTGTATGTTTTAATGCCATCAAACGTCATCTGTAACAAGGTAATTATAAAGTTGGTTATTGGACATACCGCGAATCAAGCAGAGGAATATGAGTGACCTAGATGGGATTTGTCCCTCCTATATAACATGAGTGATATCTTCAGGGCCCTTAATTAAGTAAGACTACGAAATGCATGGTCATGCTCAAATGAGTCAATATGAGATATTGATCTCATTTGTTATTACTACATCTACTCGAGTATCAGGAAACGAAAGATTGAGCTATACAAGGTGACATATTCCATGCCTTGTGTTCAATTTAGATATCTAGACGAAGGGACTAAACTACTCGAAAACATGGATCACGGAAAGATTATGTCAAATCACTAGCATTCTCATTATTTGGGTAACAGCGATGTGTTGTTAGATACCGCTTACTACTTGTAATATTAAAATGAGATTTTAATATTGCTACCAACGTCACAAGAACATACAGGGTTGGATATTTAGAGCAGACTTAGTTGGAGCAATAAGGATTCAAGTTGGACTCGGATTCAATAGTAGGTCAGACTCATAACAAATGAGTCTAAGGTTGCATAACTTACCTTGCTACTGCTCTCACTCACATAAGGCAGGAATTATTATAAATAGCACTGCTAAGGGGCTATCGAGGAGCACATTACAAACCCTAGCCGCACTTGACAAAAACAGTGAGTGAGAGAGCGACAAGTTTCTTTTCATTTCGTAGCTAGCATTGTGGCAGAGAGGTCAAACTCCAAGACTGTGGACGTTGGATGTTTTGCAAGTATGTTCATGTGGATAACATAAAGGCATTGTCGTTGTTGCAGTGCTTGTGATTTGCTTGATTTTTTTTTCCATCTCGCTTGTAACACCCCAATTATTAGAAAAATATTCTGAATGTCTTGTTTGTTGTTTTTCAAGCTTTTGTGTAAAAGACCATTGTGTCCTTATTTTACTGTTTCTTGTTTTTCTGTATGAAATATGAATATGTTTTACAGGCTAAAATTTTATTTGGTCGTTTTACATAATTTATTTCGAGACGGTAAAATAAAAGTTTTGTCAAGCTACTATTTTAATTTTTCTGGGAGATATACAGACATATAATACTGTCTGTAATTTTATTTGAACGTTTTGGATGATTTGCTTCGTTCTGGAGAAAAATAAAAAAATGCCCATTACGTCCCGATTGTACTGTTTTTAATTTTTCTATATGTTACCGTGCTTAATATTACTGTCTGTGATTTTATTTGGACTTTTTATGCGATTTGCTCCGGGACAGGAAAATAATATTTTTCGGGCCGGGGAAATCTTGTTTTAATTATTCAGAGCTAGGAGATCTTACTAAACCCAATTCTGAATGAGACGATAATTAATCTTTTAATTTTTAGGATTTAACTGTCAAATAAAATAATTTTGTATTATTATAATATTATTTTATTAGTCAGTACAAATAAAATGACAGTGGACTCGGAAATGTTTTGCGGGACCCACGTTTAGTTAAAACAGTTAACTTAGTAGCTTATTAATCATCATTAGTAGTAGAACTTTCAAGAACATGGTGACTAAGCTTAATGACTAGGCTAATTAGTGACTAAGCATGGTGACTAGGTTAATGACAATGCTAGAATCAACCAATGAGAGTTAAGCTTGCTAACCAAGTTTTAATCTTGACTTTTGATCCATCCTAAGGCTTGGATGAAGCCAAGCAAGGCTACACCTTGCATGCTTGAAGTCCACGGCCATTTGGCATTTGCAAGACCAAAAATTCACTTCATCTTCATGCATTTTCTCTCTTCTCTCTCTTCCAAAAACCCTAAACTCCATTGAAGCTTTCTTGAAGCTCTATTCGGCCAAACACAATCCAAGACCATCCAATCACTCAAAAATTTATCCAACTAAGTTTTCTAAACCTAAACACAATTCTAAGAACATCTCTAGTTGAGAGTTCTTACAAAATCCTTCATTTGAGGCTTGGAAACCTACTTGGGAGATTTTACCTAGAAGGTGAAATTTCTTGTTTTCCATTTCTAAACTCTTTTTCAAAGTTCTAAGCCATGATTTATCCATGGTTTAAGCTCTCTTTTATGGTTAGTAATTTGTAGTTTTGTTTAAGCTTGATAGGTGACTTGGTGGAGTGAAACTGAAACCCTAGGAAAGGTGTGAAGGAGTGTTTGTCTTCATTTAAGGTAAGAGGAAGACTAATCTTATCATCCTTGGGTGGTGGTAAGAAGATGGAGATTGATTGTTGTGATTGTAGAATCCATAAGGATTCCTTTGTGTGATTATTAGTAGCTTATTTGTGTGTTTGTTAGTAGCTTTCCTATTTGATGTTTGTAATATAATTTGTATGAAGTTGCATGTCTACAAGCTTTGATTTGCATGTCTACAAGCTTTGATAATTTGTATGTGTTAGAAATGTATGATAATTTATAGGATGTGAATAACATGCCAAGGTTTGCATGAGTGTTCCAAAGAACACATCAATGAGGCTCACGGCCATTAACCAAAATTGGAGAACCAAAATGTTCTCATCATTTTCTTAAAATGTGATTTAATTAACATAGGCAAATTATCAAGATATAAAATTGTTTAGATGAAGGAAAATGAATTTAGAAATCAAATGACACAAGTGTATGTTTCGGCCAACATGCCAAAATAAGTATCCATGATTTCTAAAATCAAATCCAAACCATTTTCAAGTATAAAGATGCAATATATGTTAAAAAAAATTTTTCTAAAATGAGTTTTGAAGAAATAAATTGATTTGAATTAGGTTTAATCAATTAAAACTAATGATTTTATTGTTAGAAAGGAAATACAGTAACTTTTGAAAATTTCTAACATATGGCTTATGCTATAATTTTGAAGCATGTTAGTGGTTTTCAAAAGGATTAAATTATACGGTTAAAAATTAAGTAAACAGAATTTTTACGGAAAAATTAGGAAACCGTTAATATAATTTTCTAAACAAAATATTGTCAATTTTTAGTAAAAATGGGCAAATAAGATAGCAAAGATGTCCAAAAGATAGTATACGGTATGGAAAATATTTTATGTAGTTTAAACGTATTATTTATTATTTCTGTTTATTTAAACAGTAATTTTTAAGGGATTTGGACAAGAAAATGATTTAAAAATCTTACGCGATTGAGAAAACGTATTAAAAACTCTACACGATTTTAAAATCAGAAAAATAAATTTACGTGATTTAAAAACGTTTGTAAAAACGACGAGATTGTGAAAACGCGATAAAATTTCTACGTGATTGACCAAAACGGTATTTTCTGTATTTTTCTGCTGTCGGGCTATGAGGTGAACCCGTACAGGCTTTGGAACAGTATTTGTCCGGTGGGACTTACTGTATCTCTTATCTTTGAGGATATATTTTTAATGAGGGTATTTTGGTAATTTCTTATTTTTGGATCATATATTGAGTTTATGCCAATTTTTGGTGAATTGGTTGACGAGGTGAATCACATCGTGTTGTCGATGCGATAAACGTAGTGTGGTTTATTGTCTTTATGAACTTGAAGACGTTAGTGTACGGGATTCCATATATGGACAGTCGGTCGCTCCGCTGGGCCATGGTAACCGATAGTACACTAATGGACTCGACACGCACTATATTTAATCGAGATTTTGTAAAGTCTAATAGTACATTACCTGTAGTGACACGACGTTTGACAGTGTGCTACACCACACCATGTGTTGTGGGCTATAGACGCAACGTGAGACAGCGCAATAGTTTGGTTGGGCAGCCGTGGTACTAATAGATTTTGCGAGTCATTCTCTCTGATATCTGTATGTGTTTAGCTCTATGGAGTAGGATCGTGTCATATTGCATATGGATATATCTTTGACATTATTTTATTTTATCTGTTTATTTTTATATGGTTATTATTATGATAAATTGTCTATTTCTTATTTTATTTTATCTGTGATATTATTTTATCTGTGATACTATTTTATCTATGATATTATGTGTTGTTGTGACATTTAAATCTTTACACTATCCTGTTATTAATTACTGTTATGGCTTTTCATATTGCATGAACTGTATATCTGTTGTTTGTCGTTTTCTTATTTACCATGTTTGTGATGATTTTAGATTGTCTTACCTCTTTATTGTATGTGTTTTCTGTATATATTTATTTACGTGGTAAATAGTTTGAGGAAGAGGAACAGCCTCTTGAGATTTTGTATCCTGAGGAGGAAGAAGAGCAGCAAGTCAAAGATCAATACGACGACCAAGAACCATATGATCATCCATATCCATTGGATTGATCGTTGGGTATGGCGGTGCCAGGATTTTTTAGGTTTTGTACGTCTTGAGTTTCACGGTGGATCGTTAGCTTGGCATCTGCGGGGAGATAGAGACTCAGTGACCTATGTGGGACGTTTGACTGTGTCCCTACGACATGAGTTTGATGGAGAGCCAGTTATGACGACTACTGTGTTTTTGTACTTAGAGTTGCCTTTATCTCTTAGGCGTTATTGGGGTGGTGTGTCCACTGAGCCTAGTGAGATGAGTATCGTATCGACTGTGCGGTCTCGTATCCGCCAAGTGTCGAGGCATCCCAGATATTTATCTCCTGAAGATCTTCCTGAGAGTGATCCTTCAGAGGGTTAAATATGTAAGATGTGTATTTTGGACGCGTCTGCGTATGTATATATTGACTCTTTACTATTTTTGTTTACTGTTTCTGTTTAAATATTTGTAGCTATAGTCGTAAATTATTTGTATAACTTATAACTTGGACCATATGTATGTTATGAGTGATGTTGTTCTATTTATTTTATGTTTTCGTGTTATTTTATTTAATAATATTCTGTTTAACAAGAATTATTTTACAACCCGTAGTAGTATGTAACAAATGTTTTACAACTTAGGTAGATTTTATTTATCTTTCTTTTATTTTCTTTATATATGTGACATCCCCACAAGGGTGTTACATTAGTTGGTATTAGAGCCCAAGTTAGAGTCTTTTGGGGTTGTGGTTAGGTCTGTTTTTGTTTGTGTTGTGTAATTCTCTGTGATTTACTTCCGAAAGGATGTATCTAATTTTGTTTTACTCTGAATGAAGAAAGAAGATGTCTGGTAGAGGCAGAGGACGTGCGAACGTGAATCGTGATGTGGACCCTATGATTGCTACTGCTGAAGCTATGCAGCGGATGGCTGAAGTAATTACTCAACAAAATCTGAGAGCAGCTCAACAGCAAGATGCTACTGCTGATGCCCTAAATTTATCTGAATTTAGGCGTAACAATCCGCCGCAGTTTAGAGGCGAGGTTGATCCGGAGAAAGCAAGTCAATGGATACAAGACTTGGAGAGAATTTTTGAAGGAATGAGATGCACAGATGATAAGAAGGTGACTTATGCTGTTTTTATGCTAAGGGGAGATGGAGAACATTGGTGGAGAGGAACTCGCCGAGTTTTACAAGCTGAAGGGACGGAAATTACATGGGAAGTATTTTCTAATGCTTTTCCAGAGAAATATTTTCCTGCGAGTGCTAGGCATGCCAAAGAAATGGAATTTCTTGGTTTGTGACAGGGAAATATGACGGTGAATGAGTATGCCACAAAGTTTGAGAGCTTGTCTTAGTTCTCAGATTATGCTCAAACCCGGCAAGATGATGTGTGGAGATGTCAGAAGTTTGAATCAGGTTTAAGAGTGGAATTGAAACGAGGAGTGCTATCCTTGGGAATGACTCAGTTTCATGCTTTAGTTGATGCATGTGCGCGACTTGAGGAATTAGAACCGTCGAGAGATCAGAGGAATCGTAACTTTAGGCCGACAAGGTTTCAAAGAGGTGGAGGTAGTAATACGAATTGGTTTCAGCGTAAGCCGTATTCTAGACCACAAGGGAGTCAATCTCAACGACCACCAATTGGGGGAAGTGCAAGTGGTAGTGGAGCTGGGAAAGTGGCGTTTACACCGACATGTTTTAAGTGCGGAAAGAAAGGCCATATCTCTCCAGAGTGCACGATTAAAGGGACAATTTGTTTTAACTGTAAACAACCTGGGCACATGTCGAAGGATTGTACTCAGCCGGAAAGGAAACCGGTTGTTCGTTATGTTCGTGCTAATCAGCAGAAATCAGGGAGTACTCAACCGAGATCTGGAGGGCGTGTATATACTATGACGGGAACTGAAGTTTCTACGTCTGATGACCTTATTCAGGGAGAAGGTGACATTGAAGGTAATCTTCTGACTGTGTTATATGATTCTGGTGCTACACACTCATTTATTGCATATGATTGTGTGGAAAGATTGAAGTTGTCTGTGTCTTCTCTGAATGTTAAATTGAGAGTATCTACGCCAACTGCTAAACCTGTAATTGCATCAAAGATATGTTTGGATTGTCTTATTGTTGTGAAGGACCATAAGTTTTTGGTTAACTTGATTTGTTTACCTCTTGTTGAGATAGATGTAATCTTAGGGATGGACTGGTTATCTTCTAACCATATCCTTATAGATTGTGCAAGTAAAACCATAGTTTTTCCTAAGGAAGAAAAGTCGAGATTTTTGACTGCTGTTAAGGTCAAATCTTTGTTAAGAGAGGGAGCACAGGGATATATGGTATTTTCTTCTCTAGAAGTTAAGAATGAGAAGGATGTGAATACTATTCCTGTTGTCAATGAGTTTCCAGAAGTTTTTCCTGATGACGTACCTGGTTTACCACCTTAGAGGGAGATTGAGTTTTCAATTGATTTAGTACCAGGAGCAGGTCCTATCTCAATTGCACCATACCGTATGTCACCAACAGAGTTGGAGGAGCTGAAGAAGCAATTGGTGGAACTGTTGGAGAAACAGTTTGTGCGACCTAGTGTTTCACCATGGGGTGCGCCAGTGCTTTTGGTCAAGAAGAAGGACGGAACTTCTCGGCTTTGTGTGGATTATCGTCAGCTGAACAAGGTGACTATCAAGAATAAGTATCCGCTTCCAAGAATTGACGATTTGATGGATCAGTTAAGAGGAGCTATGGTATTTTCCAAGATAGATCTGAGATCAAGTTATCACCAGATTCGTGTTAAGGGGAAAGATGTACCGAAAACCGCTTTTCGAACTCGTTATGGACATTATGAGTATCAGGTAATGCCATTCGGGGTGACGAATGCTCCTGCCATATTTATGGATTATATGAACAGGATTATTCGTCCGTATCTAGACAGATTTGTCGTTGTCTTTATCGATGACATTCTGATCTATTCTCAATCTAAGGAAGAGCATGCTGAACATCTGGGTATTGTTCTTCAGATTTTGAGAGAAAAGCAGCGGTATGCGAAATTGGCTAAGTGTGAATTCTGGTTGGAAGAAGTTCAGTTTCTAGGTCACATAATTTCTAAAGAAGGTATTGCGGTAGACCCATCAAAAGTGGAGACTGTTTTACAGTGGGAAAAGCCTAAAACGGTAATAGAAGTTCGAAGTTTCGTTGGACTTGCTGGTTATTATCGGAGGTTTATTGAAGGTTTTTCCAAGATTGCTGGACCACTTACATAGCTTACGAGGAAAAGTCAAGCTTTTGAATGGATAGAAGAACGTGAAGCCAGTTTTCAAGAGTTGAAGAAAAGGTTAACAACTGCACCTATGTTGATCTTGCCAGATTCTAAGAGATCTTTTGATGTGTATTGCGATGCTTCTTATCAAGGGTTAGGTTGCGTTTTGATGCAAGACCGGAAATGTTGTGGCGTATGCTTCTCATCAGTTGAAGGTTCATGAGGGGAATTATCCAACGCACGATTTGGAATTGGCCGCGGTGGTTTTTGCTCTGAAAGTGTGGAGGTATTTTCTGTATGGGGCGCTGTTCAATGTCTTTAGTGATCACAAGAGTCTAAAGTACTTGTTTGATCAGAAAGAATTGAATATGAGGCAAAGACGATGGTTGGAATTCTTAAAGGATTATGATTTTCAACTCCAATACCATCCGGGAAAGGCTAATGTGGTAGCTGATGCCTTGAGTAGAAAGGTGCTTAGTGTCTCGGCAATGATGATAAAGGAAGAGGAATTAATCACTAAGTTCCGAGATCTATGGTTGTCTGTAGAGTTTCTACCTGAAAGAGTTCGTTTATATAAGGTCGTGATCATAAACGAATTTCTTGATGTAGTCCGAGATAAACAAAAGGAAGACGTGTTTTTGCAAAATGAGAGGGAATTATTAAAGCAAGGTCATAAGGCGACGGTAGAGGAAGGAGCAGATGGAATCTTAAGGTTTAAGGGAAGAATTTGTATGCCTGATGATTCTGAATTGAAGAAGTCGATCCTAGATGAAGCTCATACTAGTGACCTGAGTTTACATCCGGGGATGACCAAGATGTACCAAGACTTGAAAAGGTTGTTTTGGTGGCCAAGGATGAAAAGAGACGTAGCAGAATATGTGGAGTCTTGTTTGGTTTGTCAGAAAGCGAAAGTGGAACATCAGAGGCCAGCTAGAATGTTGCAACCGTTATCTATTCCAGAGTGGAAGTGGGATAGTATCTCTATGGATTTCGTTACTGGTTTGCCAAAGACAAGGAAAGGTCATGATTCAATATGGGTTATAGTCAATAGGCTTACTAAATCGGCTCATTTCTTACCAATTAATATCAAGTATTCATTGGAAAGATTAACCCAGTTGTACATTAGTGGGATTGTCAGATTACATGGTGTACCTACATGTATAGTTTCAGACCGAGATCCGAGGTTTACGTCAAGGTTTTGGCGAAGTCTGCAAGAAGCTATGGGAACTAAGTTGCGACTGAGTTCGGCGTATCATCCGCAGACTGATGGTCAGACAGAGAGAACTATACAGTCTTTAGAAGATCTATTGCGTGCTTGTGTTTTGGAGCAACGAGGGAGTTGGGATGAATTTTTATCTTTGATAGAATTCACCTACAACAATAGTTTTCACTCAAGCATAGGGATGGCACCCTATGAGACATTGTATGGAAGGCGATGTCGAACACCGTTATGTTGGTATCAAGATGGGGAAAGCATGACTGTTGGACCAGATCTTGTACAACAGACTACGGAGAAGGTAAAGATGATACAAGAGAAGATAAGGACGACGCAAAGCAGACAAAAGAGTTATGCGGATAAATGAAGACGACCTCTTGAATTTGAGGAGGGTGAGCATGTGTTTCTAAGAGTGACTCCTACGACCGGTGTCAGAAGAGTTATTAAGTCTAAGAAGCTTACTCCTAAGTTCATTGGACCGTATCAGATTATCCGACGTATAGGTCCTGTAGCGTATCAGATCGTTATGCCACCTTTTCTATCGAATCTGCATGATGTATTTCATGTATCTCAGTTACGGAAATATATACCGGATCCAACGCATGTTATACAACCGGATGAAGTACAGTTGAAGGAGAATTTGACTTATGAGACTTTACCTGTTAGAATAGAGGACAGAAAGGTAAAGCAGCTTCGAGGGAAAATGATCGAGCTAGTGAAGGTCATATGGAATGATGTGACAGGTGATGCTACCTGGGAGCTGGAAGATAAAATGAGGGATCAATATCCTCATTTGTTTTGAGGAACAGCGAATTTCGAGGATGAAATTTTTATATGTTGGGGAGAGTTGTAACACCCCAATTTTTAGAAAAATATTCTGAATGTCCTGTTTGTTGTTTTTCAAGCTTTTGTGTAAAAGACCGATGTGTCCCTATTTTACTGTTTCTTATTTTTCTGTATGAAATATGAATACGTTTTACAGGCTAAAATTTTATTTGGTCGTTTTACATAATTTGTTTCGAGACGGTAAAATAAAAGTTTTGTCAAGCTACTGTTTTAATTTTTATGGGAGATATACAGACATATAATACTGTCTGTAATTTATTTGAACGTTTTGGATGATTTGCTTCGTTGTGGGAAAAAATAGAAAAATGACCATTACGTCCTGATTGTACTGATTTTAATTTTTATATATGTTACAGTGCTTAATATTACTGTCTGTGATTTTATTTGGACTTTTTATGCGATTTGCTCCGGGACAGGAAAATAATATTTTTCGGGCCGTGGAAATCTTGTTTTAATTATTCAGAGCTGGGGGATCTTACTAAACCCAATTCTGAATGAGACGATAATTAATTTTTTAATTTTTAGGATTTAACTGTCAAATAAAATAATTTTGTATTATTATAATATTATTTTATTAGTCAGTACAAATAAAATGACAGTGGACCCGGAAATGTTTTGCGGGACTCACGTTTAGTTAAAACAGTTAACTTAGTAGCTTAATTAAGCATCATTAGTAGTAGAACTTTCAAGAACATGGTGACTAAGCTTAATGACTAGGCTATTTAGTGACTAAGCATGGTGACTAGGTTAATGACAATGCTAGAATCAACCAATGAGAGTTAAGCTTGCTAACCAAATTTTAATCTTAACCTTTAATCCATCCTAAGGCTTGGATGAAGCCAAGCAAGGCTACACCTTGCATGCTTGAAGTCCACGGCCATTTGGCATTTGCAAGACCAAAAATTCACTTCATCTTCATGCATTTTCTCTCTTCTCTCTCTTCCAAAAACCCTAAACTCCATTGAAGCTTTCTTGAAGCTCTATTCGGCCAAACACAATCCAAGACCATCCAATCACTCAAAAATTTATCCAACTAAGTTTTCTAAACCTAAACACAATCCTAAGAACATCTCTAGTTGAGAGTTCTTGCAAAATCCTTCATTTGAGGCTTGGAAACCTACTTGGGAGATTTTACCTATAAGGTGAAATTTCTTGTTTTCCATTTCTAAACTCTTTTTTAAAGTTCTAAGCCATGATTTATCCATGGTTTAAGCTCTCTTTTATGGTTAGTAATTTGTAGTTTTGTTTAAGCTTGATAGGTGACTTGGTGGAGTGAAACCGAAACCCTAGGAAAGGTGTGAAGGAGTGTTTGTCTTCATTTAAGGTAAGAGGAAGACTAATCTTATCATCCTTGGGTGGTGGTAAGAAGATGGAGATTGATTGTTGTGATTGTAGAATCCATAAGGATTCCTTTGTGTGATTATTAGTAGCTTATTTGTGTGTTTGTTAGTAGCTTTCCTATTTGATGTTTGTAATAATTTGTATGAAGTTGCATGTCTACAAGCTTTGATTTTCATGTCTACAAGCTTTGATAATTTGTATGTGTTAGAAATGTATGATAATTTATAGGATGTGAATAACATGCCAAGGTTTGCATGAGTGTTCCAAAGAACACATCAATGAGGCTCACGGCCATTAACCAAAATTGGAGAACCAAAATGTTCTCATCATTTTCTTAAAATGTGATTTAATTAACATAGGCAAATTATCAAGATATAAAATTGTTTAGATGAAGGAAAATGAATTTAAAAATCAAATGACACAAGTGTATGTTTCGGCCAACATGCCAAAACAAGTATCCATGATTTCTAAAATCAAATCCAAACCATTTTCAAGTATAAAGATGCAATATATGTTAAAAAGAATTTTTTTAAAATGAGTTTTGAAGAAATAAATTGATTTGAATTAGGTTTAATCAATTAAAACTAATGATTTTATTGTTAGAAAGGAAATACAGTAACTTTTGAAAATTTCTAACATATGGCTCATGCTATAATTTTGAAGCATGTTAGTGGTTTTCAAAAGGATTAAATTATACGGTTAAAAATTAAGTAAACAGAATTTTTACGGAAAAATTAGGAAACCGTTAATATAATTTTCTAAACAAAATATTGTCAATTTTTAGTAAAAATGGGCAAATAAGATAGCAAAGATGTCCAAAAGACAGTATACGGTATAGAAAATATTTTACGTAGTTTAAACGTATTATTTATTATTTCTGTTTATTTAAACAGTAATTTTTAAGGGATTTGGACAAGAAAATGATTTAAAAATCTTACGCGATTGAGAAAACGTATTAAAAACTCTACACGATTTTAAAATCAGAAAAATAAATTTACATGATTTAAAAACGTTTGTAAAAACGACGAGATTATGAAAACGCGATAAAATTTCTACGTGATTGACCAAAACAGTATTTTCTATATTTTTCTGCTGTCGGGCTATGAGGTGAACCCGTCATGAGCTTTGGAACAAGATATTTGTCCGGTGGGACATCTTGTATCTCTTATCTTTGAGGATATATTTTTAATGAGGGTATTTTGGTAATTTCTTATTTTTGGATCATATATTGAGTTTATGCCAATTTTTGATGAATTGGTTGACGAGGTGAATCACATCGTGTTATCGATGCGATAAACGTAGTGTGGTTTATTGTCTTTATGAACTTGGAGACGTTAGTGTACGGGATTCCATATATGGACAGTCGGTCGCTCCGCTGGGCCGTGGTAACCGATAGCACACTAATGGACTCAACACGCGCTATATTTAATCGAGATTTCGTAAAGTCTAATAGTACATTGCCTGTAGTGACACAACGTTTGACAGTGTGCTACACCACACCATGTGTTGTGGGCTATAGACGCAACGTGAGACAGCGCAATAGTTTGGTTGGGCAGCCATGGTACTAATAGATTTTGCGAGTCATTCTCTCTGATATCTGTATGTGTTTAGCTCTATGGAGTAGGATCGTGTCATATTGCATATGGATATATCTTTGACATTATTTTATTTTATCTGTTTATTTTTATATGGTTATTATTATGATAAATTGTCTATTTCTTATTTTATTTTATCTGTGATATTATTCTATCTGTGATACTATTTTATCTATGATATTATGTGTTGTTGTGACATTTAAATCTTTACACTATCCTGTTATTAATTACTGTTATGGCTTTTCATATTGCATGAACTGTATATCTGTTGTTTGTCGTTTTCTTATTTACCATGTTTGTGATGATTTTAGATTGTCTTACCTCTTCATTGTATGTGTTTTCTGTATATATTTATTTACGTGGTAAAGAGTTTGAGGAAGAGGAACAGCCTCTTGAGATTTTGTATCCTGAGGAGGAAGAAGAGCAGCAAGTCGAAGATCAATACGACGACCAAGAACCATCTGATCATCCATATCCATTGGATTGATCGTTGGGTATGGCGGTGCCAGGATTTTTTAGGTTTTGTACGTCTTGAGTTTCACGATGGATCGTTAACTTGGCATCTGCGGGGAGATAGTGACTCAGTGACTTATGTGGGACGGTTGATTGTGTCCCTATGACATGAGTTTGATGGAGAGCCAGTTATGACGACTACTGTGTTTTTGCACTTAGAGTTGCCTTTATCTCTTAGGCATTATTGGGGTGGTGTGTCCACTGAGCCTAGTGAGATGAGTATCGTATCGATTGCGCGGTCTCGTATCCGCCAAGTGTCGAGGCATCCCGGATATTTATCTCCTGAAGATCTTCCTGAGAGTGATCCTTCAGAGGGTTAAATATGTATGATGTGTATTTTAGGCGCGTCTGCATATGTATATATTGACTCTTTACTGTTTTTGTTTACTGTTTCTGTTTAAATATTTGTAGATATAGTTGTAAATTATTTGTATAACTTATAACTTGGACTATAAGTATGTTATGAGTGATGTTGTTCTGTTTATTTTATGTTTTCGCGTTATTTTATTTAATAATATTCTATTTAACAGGAATTATTTTACAACCCGTAGTAGTATGTAACAAATGTTTTACAACTTGGGTAGATTTTATTTATCTTTCTTTTATTTTCTTTATATATGTGACATCCCCACATGGGTGTTACATCACTTCAAGAGTTAAACTCAAAAATCACAGATTATAGCCTTTTTTGCACAGATCCTTGGTGTGAATTTTTGTTTTTTCACTGCGTGATGTATCCGTAATTCGCAACAGTTCGCCCTTAAGGTTTGGAGACATTACTTGTGGTGTCTAGTTTGAGGTGTTTAGTGATTGTAAGAGTTTGAAGTACTTATTTGATCAGAATGAGCTGAACATGAGACAACGGAGATGAATGGAATTTTTGAAAGACTATGACTTTGAGTTAAAGTACCATCCAGGTAAAGCCAATGTGGTGGCTGATGTACTAAGTAGGAAATCCCTACATGTGTCCCAGATGATGATTTCGAAGAGTGAACTTCTTGAAAGTTTTAAAGACATAAGTCTTTCAGTAACTATGTTGCCACATAATCTCAGTGTGAGTCGAGTGGACATAGTGAGTGATTTTACGACTTAGATCTTATAAGTTCAAAAGAAAGATGAGACTCTTAGAGATGTAACTGAATAGATCTTTTTAGGAAATCCTAGATAGTTTGATATGTCAGATGATGGGATGATCAAGTTTAGAGGTAAACTCTGCATTCCCCGTGAATCCAGAATCAAGGAAAGGATCCTTGAAGAAGCTCACTGTATTCAGTATACTATCCCTCTTGAGGCCACTAAGATGTATCACGACTTGAAAAAGTTGTTTTGGTGGTCTTGTATGAAGAGGGACATAGTCAAGTTTGTAGAAGTTGTTTTGGTGGTCTTGTATAAAGAGAGACATAGTCAAGTTTGTATTTAGGTGCCTAACTTGTTAGAAGGTCAAGATAAAACACCAGAAACCCTCTGGACCTCTTCAATCTTTGGGAATCCCTGAGTGGAAATGAGATAACATCACAATGGATTTTGTGATGGGCTTGCCCAGGACTTAGTTAGGATTTGATGCAATTTGGGTTATAGTGGATAAACTAACCAAGTCTGCCCATTTTATACCTATTAGAGCTAATGATGTATGGATAAAATACACACATCTTGTGCTTGATTTGAGAAGGATTCAGGTGTGTTTTGATTTATTTATGTTAGAATTTATGTCACTTTTAATCTAATTATCCCTGATATCTCATGATTAGTCTTTCTCTATGTTTTTAGGTCCAAAAGAGGTGTGTTGACATGGTTCTATAAAGCTTTGGATGGATTCATTACAATAGAGTTTAGCTCGAAATTATATGGCCAAGATTCGCCGTGTTTTTTACCTTTGTGCGATAAAATGAGCATAACTTGAGTTCCAGAGGTCGACATGAGGTGATTCTGGTGGCATAGGAAAACTAAGAAAAAGTGCTACAACTTTCATGAAGAGCGCTTCTATATGACTATTTGTAGGAGACACGGTCGTGTCTCTTTGTCACACGGTCGTGTCTAACTTGGAAAACACTTCTGTCAGGCTCACACGACCGTGTCTAACTTGGAAATTGCTTCTGACTAAGACACATGGCCTTGTGTCTTGGTCACATGGTCATGTGTCCTCTACGATGTAAGTTACGTATTTTTTTAAGTCACATGACCGTGTCATGACCTCATACGGCCGTGTGAGGTTTCCTGGAGCGAAAAATAGGCAGTTTTGCCCTTAAACTATTACAAATAGAGCAAATCCCTAAACCCAAAGACACACTTTTGTGGCAACAGACTTTTGCGATGGCAGACTTTGAGAGGCAAACTAGAAGAGAGAATTGCCATAAATCATTGGAGAACGGCTTCGAAGGGAGGATTCAATTCTTGAAAGCTTGAAGATCATAATTATCGAAAAAGGGGTTTTGATTTCTTTTTACCTCTAGTTTTCCCATTTCTTTTGGTTTTCTTTCAATGGATTTGTATTTTGATTTGGGATTGTTTGTATTGAACATGAGTAGCTAATCCCATAGCTAAGGCTATGGGGGATCTTGTTTTGCTATTTAATTGATTTTTATCTCGAATTTGATTAATGTAATTTCTTTTAGGTCTATTATATTGCTTGTTTTCTTTTTAGAACTTGATCACTTTTGGCATATTTTAATTTATTGTTTGACCGGCGACCATCCGCATCCAATGAGTGGACCTATATAATAAACCTAGGATTAGATTGGTGAATGACCAAACATCAATTTATTCTATCAATGGAATTGACGTTATGTTAGTTCATCTCTTGAATTGAGGCTTAATACATTCCTAATTAATTTAACTAAATGACCAAATAAGTGATTTAATTTAGGAATAGAATATTGTTTCATCCATGACCAGATAAGTTAATGAGCTAACACATGGAGAGAAATCTAAAGAATCCACAAGATTGTAATGCAACTCTCTCTCTACTAATATAAATCACACATAATTGAGGATCAAAAGGGTTTTTATCAACTTGTAATGTAAGGTCATGGTTATGAGGTGAAGAAGAAAGGGGAAAGGATAACAAACAAATATTGAGAAACATAAAAAGGTTGTTTCAAGACTTGAGAACACGTGAAAATAGCAGGGTATTCAACAGTGAAAGATTAAAACTCGCCAGAACCATGCAATGCTTTTCATATTTAACTTTTCTTCCTTCTTTTATTTGCTTTGCTTGTCTCTTTTCTCTTTTTTTTATATTTATTTTATACTTATACAAAGCAATCTTTTTCTCTTTCTTTTATTGCATCTAGGTCCTTCAAGCTTATTTTTGTATTGAAAATATTAATACCCCTAATCACTGAACTCACTTCAAGAAATAACATATCATGCACTCAACAAACATTAATGGTAGGAAGAAAATGTAATGTTTTCACATACATTAGAATGGTTAACATGGTAACGAACATAATGGTAATGAAAAACAAATAAGGCCAACAATTAAAAAGCTTCAAAGGGGACCTATGGATATCATCATTAAAGGGTAAGCTTGAAAGGCTCAATCAGTCCAAACAATGCCCTAATCATTTCCTTAGCCATGTACAATTTAGGATTTTGCTTCAAGAGAGTTGCAAAACAATTTCAAAGATAAAAGACATCTTCACATGTACTAACTATAAGCATTCTCTAGAAAAGTACTCAAATCCAATCCGAAACCAAACAAGCATAGGAATGGAAAATTCATCATGCATAAAAAGAATCTAGATTGATCGGCATGCTCCAAAGATAGCATAAGGATTCACAAAAATATTTAAGGTTAATGTGCATCCCTACTTATCATTGGGCAATCATTACACTAGCTAATGGCATCATGTTATGCATTCAAATAATTTCACAAGAATCAATCATGCAAATCAACCATTATGTGCACAAATCACATAATAAACAAAAAAATAAATTAACCAGCCAACAAAATAACCAGTCAATAGACATCAAAATACCATACACCCCCCAAACCTAAGGGAAACAATATCCTCATTGTACTGTATACATAAAAAAATAGTCAATATAAAAGAAAGATGTCATGTATGCATCATACTACACAACATCAACATCTGAAAAGACCTTGGTATCTCCACTGTTGTCATCATGAGGAGCTACTGGATCCCGGTTATGATGTAAAGGGTTGACACCGTTAAAAGAAAGGTAGGGTGGGATGGGGAAATCATGGGTAGAGACATGAAGGCACCCCGCCAGCCACCTAATGGTCTCAACCGTGTAAGCTTGCATGGCGGCCTTAATGTCGAATCTCGGCACGCCGCTCATCCTTGTCCTAGGGAATCTAGGCCTCAAGGCTACTCTCTGAGCCCGCCTCGGGGCTCTACGGGGCACTGCTACTGCTAGGGGAGCTGCACCAACCCTCTTAATGATGTACTCATTAAGAGGTTATTTGACCTTAGTGAGCTCCTCAAGTGGGTCTATGGGCATACCTCGCCTCCGGCACAATGCATGGATGAGGGAGGGGAAGAAAAGACTGTGCTACTAACTAATCGACCTATGCAACTACCTATGGAGAATGACTGCAACATCTATCGATTGCCACTCCAGAATGGCTTAAATCATAATGGCCCTATCGCGAGTAACTTCTAACAGGTTGCCGGTGGGTAGAATCCTGGTGCAAATGAAGTAGTACTAAGCCTTAGGCTCGGGGGCCTAGCAAGCACGGGCAAAGTACCTCAGTCGCTCTTGCTGTGACATGGTCAAGGGGACCGGCTACAACTCGTGTGTGAATATACGAGTTGTTACTGTCTGCAGGTCAATCCCCTCGGGCTCCCCTCGAATGAACGCTGAATACTCGCATATCTCGGGAGGAGGGGGCAAAGTTAGTGTCGCTCTGATACTCTCGATAGAAAAATGACACG
The DNA here is from genome assembly GCA_029884605.1 of Ormosia emarginata. Lineage (NCBI taxonomy): Eukaryota > Viridiplantae > Streptophyta > Magnoliopsida > Fabales > Fabaceae > Ormosia > Ormosia emarginata. Next base: position 4,290,460 of record JAQQTP010000023.1, read on the forward strand.
CGGCGCCTCCGCACACTAACAATGGTGGAGTCGATGTGAGTGGAAGCAAGGTTCGCATAAAACTCGCGAACCAAAGGCAGTGGGGCCCTGTTGGGGTGTTTGGCGAACTCCGCCCACTGGTATTACCGAATTGCGGCCTCTATGTCCTCTTGAATGGACTCCCTAAAGCTGAAGCCGCGCTCAATAATGACTCCCTTAGAGACCAGCATCACATAATGGTTCTGTGCAGCGGCAGAAGTGAACATGGTGCAATCAAAATCTAGAGGGGGAGATGGCTCCTTGTGTTGCCCACTGTTCTAGCCTCTGACCCTTTTTTGGTGCCATTAAAACCTAAAAATGAAATGAGAAGGTCAGATTTGAGCAATTAAATGAATAAGACAATTAAGACATTCAAATTCTGGAAAAGTATGGGCTAACGTTGTGGCATTCAAGCGTATTTAACCAATGTCGCGATGTGAAGTTGCCACGCCGCAGCACTCAAAGAAGTTCAAACGAATGTTGTGGCGTTAACAAGCCGCGTCGCAGAGTGCACGAATAGACAAAATAGAAATGCAGCCCACAATAGCCCCAACCCCAAATGTAACTTTCTACCAATAAAAATCAACCAAATACTAAACAAAATACCTATTAACTAAGATAAAAACCAATTGAAAAGAACCTAAAACTAAACAATCACTAAAACAGAAATAAAATACAAAAAATAAGGTTAAACGAGAGAAAATCATATACTTGGAGATGAAGATGGAAATGGGATGCACGAAAATAGAAATGAGGGATTGTGGGAGAAAGGGTGAGGGGAAAAACATAGAGAGAAAATGCGAAGAAGAGGGAAGGGGGGTTTGCGTTGCGGTAGAAACCCTATTCTTATTTAAGAAAATTATGCTCGGAATATCGCAGCATCAACTAATCAGCGTCGCGGCGCGCGTCTGCGAAACTAACACTTCACATGTCTCTCTATTTTTTTTTACATAAAACAGACACTCACACCGCGGCATGCACTTGGTGCGTCGTGGCTCATGCTCGCAGCCTTTTTACCCTGATATCCTAAGAGCAAAATGTCGTGGCATGACATTGCAGTGTTGCGGTGGTGAGCTCTCAGGTTTAAAACCCTGATAAGACCAAGATGAGAACGTCGCAGCGTGCACTAACCCGCGCCACAACGTGTGTCTGCAAAATTATGCAGCAAACTCCACACAGCATCCAAAAATGCCTCAATGAGGGCTCAACCACCTATAAAAATTGTCTAGCATGTTAAACACATGCATGCATCAACAAAATAACATGAAATTTCAAAATCAAATACACTACCTACTAGACTCGAAACATAAGAATTAAACACATAGGTGGATCCATCCAAAAAGGTGCCTTTTTTATAGTCCAGGCTGGACTTTTTCTGCTTCTTCAATTTGGGGGATCATATTTTAGGGATAGCAGCCAGAAAGTTTGGCATCTTCTGAGACTCCATTGTGCCTAAATATGCCGTAGATCTCCAAAAAGTTTGACAAATACGCATTGGGATCTTTGCTCGGCAAAATGCCAAATTGTACAGATGTCTGAATCATTTGGATAATGGTCAGTTTGATCTCAAAATTATTTGCACGGATGGGAGGCCGTTTGATACTTGATTGAGGATTTTCCATTTGAGGATTAGCAAACTCCCTCAGAGGTCTCGTATGATCGTTGTTTTCCGCAATTGATGGTACCTTATTCACAAAAGAATGAAATATTAAATTAAAATGGAATACAAGAAAAGACTTGAATTAGAACTAACAAAGCTCGTTATCAATATTAGCAATACAGAAATTAGCTGTATTCCCTGGTAACGGCGCCAAAAACTTATTATTGGGTTACGCCAACCTTGTGGGTAACTCTTTTTGCTAACTGCAAGTGCACGAGTCACTCAAGTAATAAAAATGATGAGTAAAGATTGTTCTCACGAGGAATATGGTTACTTTCTAGAGCGAAATATTAACTTACAGCTTAACTAATTCTATTCAAGCAAATGAAAATTACAAAGGAGTTGATTAATTAAACTACAAAGCATAAAGAAAATATAAAGATATAGTTGAGAAAATAGGGAATCTTTTTTCACCCCATACTTCAATTGATAACATGCAATCCTTTCAAGCAATACAAATGATTAGATTTGGTTAGCTTGAGAAACTAACTTAGTTAAAAGCCTATGTCTAGGTCAATTAACCCTATGTTACCTACCTAGTTCACTATGCATCCATGAGAACCAGAGCAAACAACAAGCATTAAGATTGATTCTCAACTATGACTATACATGGCTAAGAAGTATATGTCTATCCTATTAGCGAATTAATCTATCCTGCCAATGGAATGAAATCGAGCATGCATCTACCATACGTATGATGTAAAACCCAAAGTCCTATGTCTAGGCTCATTAGATTTCATCAAATCACCTAAAAGCTAATCAAATAGATAAAAACATTAAGCACTATATGATAGAACAAAACCCAAATCATTCATATAAACTCAAAGGAGTGCAAATCAATCAATATCCATAAGGGGATCTAAAGAATACCCTAACACAGATTAGCTACTCATTGAATACGAAAATGCATTACAAAAATTCATATTCAAGATAAAGGGAAGAGAGAAAGGAGAAGGAACAGAAGATGAAGCCCAATGAGGTGAGCCTTGAAGCTTGAATCTTCCTCTAAGACGAAGAGGACCTCCAATCTTGGCTCTTTCAGCTCTCTTTCAACCCGAAAATGAAGATCTAGCTGATAGGTTCTCTAAAAAATCAAAGCTAAAACTAAAAAATAAAAGTTCTCCCAATAAGCAAGAGAGAGAGAGAGAGAGAGAGGGAGAGCTGAAATTTGCGTAGAAGGTATTTATAGGCCAACAGATTTCGTGCTTCACGTCGTGGTGTTACACAATACGCGCCTCAGCGCGCAGAAAATTAGGTCACCAACGCCGTAGTGTTCACTTCCTTGCGCTGCAGCGTTAAAGCCTCGAGTTATCAAGGTGCACTGGCAGAGAGCAGAACGCCATGGCGTAAACATGCCAGTGTCGCAGCGTGATCCATTGGAGCTTGTTTTGTGATTTCTTTTCCAATGCAGGGCCTTGACTTGCATCAATTTGGTTCTTTTGGACTCATTATGTAATTGAGAAATGAACCAGTCAAATACAAATGTAATCAAGCTCAATCCAATCAAAGTTTAGGAAGAATTTTAGCAAGATTAGCGAGGAAGACATCAACATGGATTTTACATGAAAATAAGGTTAAAGCCTTCCAACAATGCCTAACAACAAGGACAAAGCAGTCAATAATGCATAGAAATAGGGTACAAATAACTACATTCAATGGAGTTATCACAAGTACCTTAAGAAGTGGCAAGACTTTGGAAGGACAGATGAACGAAGCACTTAACTCGTCAGGAATTAAGAAAAAGAAAAATGTTCTTACTAAAGATTTCTCAATTCAAGATGGCAATAAAGAAAGAGAGGTTGAGAAAGAAAAACCAAAGTGACAGAGAGCAAAGAAGGATTGTGAGCAGAACACAACATATGAACCATCACCATATGCCAAGATTCCATTCCCTCAGAGTCTCAAGAATAATCAGCCAGATAAACAATTTGTTAAATTCTTGGAGATGTTCAAGAAGTTACAAATTAACATTCCATTTGTTAAAGTCATCTCTCAAATGCCCAAGTATGCAAAGTTCTTGAAGGAAATACTTACAAAAAAACACAAGCTTGAGGAATTTGAGATGATATGTTTAAATGAAGAATGCTCTGCAATTCTCTTGAAGAAGCTACCACCAAAATTAAAAGATCCAGGGAGTTTTACTATTCTTTGCTTTATTAGTAACTCTTATTTTGAGAAAGCATTATGTGATTTAGGTGCTAGTATTAATTTGATGTTTTTTTCTATTTTTAAAAAATTAGGAATGCAGGAACAAAAGCCCACCAACATTTCATTATAGTTGGCCGATAGATCCATCACTTACCCTTGCGATGTGGTAGAGGATGTTTTGGTGAAGGTGGACAAATTCATTTTCCCAGTTGATTTTGTGGTGCTGGATATTCCTCTCATTCTTGGAAGACAGTTTTTGGAAACTTCAGGAGCCGTGATTGATATCCTTGGGGTGAGCTCATCTTGAGAGTGGATGGAGATTATGTGACCATCAATGTCTTTAGGGAAGCTAAATCTTCCCCATTGTTAAATCTCCATGCCCCTATCAATATCGTTCAAGCTAAGAAGTAGGAAGCCTTAACTATCAGAGATCCTCCACCATCATACAATGTGAATGTTGACCTTCCTAACACCTAAGTTGTTGAACTAGAAAAAGGTCCTCCTATGATCCATGCTCCATACAAATTGGTCCTTCATTTGTTGATCGATTGAACCCATCACGGCCTAGCAGAGCCAAGGCACAATTGGGATAACTAAGCTTTTATCAAGTTCAAAATGTTGTTGGAAGCATTCCCAATGCCATTGACAAAGGATAGAAACACTGCTTTGAAAAGAAGAAGGTGTCATCTTCTCTTGCTTTAAGCCCCCTTGATTTACCTGGAAAAAAAAACAGCATCGAGCTAATGACATTAAACAAGCGCTTCACAGGAGGCAACTTGTGTTACTTCTTTATACATCTTATTTTAATTGTTTTTGTTATTTTTTTGTTATTTTTTGTTTTTTTAGATGCTACTTATTTGATTTGGAACAAATATTGTATTTTTTAGATTTTGTTGCAAAGCTTATTCTTGTGTTTCTCTGCTTGACATAGGATCACTTTTTATCAAGTTTTGTTGCTATTTTCTTTACCTCCTTTTATTTATTTTTCTTCCACATTGAGGATAATGTTTATCTTAAGTGTGGGGGGTACTCTAAAAAAAAAATTGAAATCAATGAACACTTGAGTATTGTTAGTAATCAAGCAGGAATTGTGTGCTAATTACTTGAATTTATTCTGAGCTGATAGAGATATGTTTTAAAGAGGAATCCATTACTCATGAGCTGATTTTGTGTAAAGCAATTTTTTTTCATTAGCATCTTAGTTGAAAATTAGCTATATCATCTTGCATTTGTTCTCTTTATTAACATTAGCCAGAAAGTGAGTTTTGAGCCTTAATGATTGGATTTTTCATAAACAAATCCTATTTTCCTTCTAGAGTGAGATTTCTCTTGATTGATGTGCGCTAGAACTTGCTTTGATATCCTGTTGAGACTTTAATGATTCACATACATACTTGAATATGATTAAAGCAATTAGGCTTAATCATTTCTTGACTTTAATAGTTGCATTGATAAAATAATCCCTTAATTGCCCCATTTGAGCATGAAATTGATTTCTTTGAATACCCAATTGAATAATCAGGTTGGATTCTTTGGAGCATCTGATGTGTTGATTGAAAAGTCATTAAGGGTTATTTGTTATTCAAGGGTTGTTAAAAAGAAAAAAAAAGTGAAAAACAAAAAAAAGTTTGAAAAAAAATAAGGAAAAAAATGAAAAAAGAAAGAAAGAAAAGGATTTTGGTGAAGAATAATGAGAATATTTAGTTGAAAGTGAGAATTTATTATATCCTTGTGCATTATGCACTATTTGCCATCTTTTCAACCTAATTCTATGTTGTATTAATTTATCCATAAACATTTTTTTACCTTTTTTTAGTTTTTTTCTTACCTTTCTTTATACCCTTGGCCCCGTTACAACCAAAGGAAGTCCTTTTGATTCTTGTTATGTATGTGAACTTGGAAGTGGAGATGAGATTGATAACCAAGCCTATGTTATTACATTTTATCAAGAGAGACTGGAGTGATCTATTTGTCCTAAACACTTGAGTGATGGAAAGATGAGTGATCTTAGATTTTTGGTGGAGCTAGACCCAAGCCTCTAATTGTTTTAAGTGATAGATAATCTTGCTTGACTGAATTTGATTGCTGAATATGAATTTTTAAATTATGGAATTTCCCTTGATCTATGTTTCTTGATGTTGAGTTTAATCTTGTTTTTTATTCCTATTTTTTGCTTGAGGACAAGCAAAGCTCAAGTGATGGGGGATTTGATGTGTGGATAAAATACACACATCTTGTGCTTGATTTGAGGAGTATTTAGGTGTGCTTTGATTGATTTATGTTAGAATTTATGTCATTTTTAATCTAATTATCCTTGGTATCTCATGATTAGTCTTTTTCTATGTTTTTAGATCCAAAAGAAGTGTTTTGATAGGGTTCTATGAAGTTTTGGATGGATTCATTGCAATGGAGTTGAGCTCAGAATTTATATAGCCAAGCTTCGCGGTGTTTTTGACCTTTGTGTGATAAAATGAGCATAACTTGAGTTACGGAGGTCAAAACAAGGTGCTTCCAGTGGCATTGGAAAGCTAAGAAAAAGAACTAGAACTTTCATGAAGAGCGCTTCTGTGCGACTATTTGTAGGGGACACGGTCGTGTCTCTTTTGTCACACAGTCATGTCTAACTTGGAAAACACTTCTATTACGCTCACACGACCATGTCTAACTTGTAAATTGCTTCTGACTAAGACACACAACCGTGTATCTTGGTCACATGGTCGTATGTCCCCTTACAGTATAAGTTACATATTTTTTTAAGTCACACAGTCGTGTGAGGTCTCCTGCAGCGAAAGATAGGTAGTTTTGCCTCTAAACTATTATAACTAGAGCAAATCCCTAAACCTAAGGAAACATTTTTGCAATAGCAGACTTTGAGAGGCAAATTAGAAGAGAGAATTTCCATGAATCCTTAGCGGACGGCTTCGAAGGGAGGATTCAATTCTTGAAGGCTCGAAGATCATAATCACCGAAAAAGGGGTTTTGATTTCTCTATCCCTCTAGTTTTTCCTTTTCTTCAAGTTTTCTTTCCATGGATTTGTATAGTGATTTGGGATTGTTTGTATTGAACATGAGTAGCTAATCCCATAGCTAGGGCTATGGGTGTAACACCCCAACTTTAAGATAAATGACCGTTATGTCCTGATTGTGCTGTTTTCTATTTTTCTGTATGATATAAAATTTATTTGACTGTTTTGAGTTCATATATGAGTGTTTTGAGTGATTTGCTCCGGGTCAGGAAAATAATAATTTTCGGGCCGGGAAAATCTTATTTTAATTATTCGGAGCTAGAGGATCTTACTAAACCCAATTCTGAATGATATGGTTGTTAATCTTTTAATTTTTAGGATTTAACTGTGTAATAAAATAATTTTATATTATTATAATATTATTTTATTAATCAGTACAAATAAATGACACTGGACCCAAAAATGTCTGTGGGACCCACTTTTGTTTGTAGGACCCATAATTTCTATGCGGGACCCACATTTAGAGAAAGTAGTCAACGATAATGGCTTGAATTGTTTTAAGCCAATAGGAATTAAGCGAATAATGTGGGCTTGACTTAATCTACACCGTTGGCTGAGAAGGTTTAAGATTGAATATCAACCGTTGATTTAATCTATGGTTGTCATGATAAGCTTCTTGAAGAAGGCTTTGGATATCCACCATTGATCAATTGGATGGTGGAGATTGGTCTTACAAAAATGGTTAGAAGCATTTGTAACCATTGGATGTGAAGAATATAGGGAAGATCTTGACCCTTTATTTTGGAAGATGAATCTAGTGGTTAGAATTTCATGGAAATGAGATTTAATGGCTTAGATTTGATCATATTACTATATAATATCAACCATTGATATGATCAATGGCTCTTGAAGCTTGGATTATAAGAATGTTAATTAATTAGTAAGGTAACTAATTAATTTGATTAAGTTAGGTTAAGTGTGCTTAGAAGCTTAATGGGATTAGTAGCTTAATTAATCACCATTAGGGAGGAACATTCAAGAACACATGACAAGGCTTGTGACTAGGCTTATGACAAGGCTTGGAATTAGCCAATGGAAGACAAGCTTGGTGATCAAGTTTTAATCTTGACCCTTGATGAAGTCTAAGGCTTGGATGGAGTCTTGGAAGGTCAAACAAAGTGGCCACCTTTCTCTCTTGAGTTACACGGCCATGCACCATTAGGAGGGCAAATTTCACTTCATCTTCTATCACTTTACTACACATCCTCTCTTCCAAAAACACAAACCACCATTGATGCACTTTGAAGAGGCCATTCGGCCAAGTACTCTTCTTCACCATCCATCCATCCAAAATTTCTTCTAACCTACTTTTCTAAACCTAAACACTATTCTAAGAACATCTCTAGTTGAGAGTTCTTCCTAAATCCATCATCTAAAGCTTGGAAAATCACTTTGGAGATTTTTCCTAGAAAGTGAAAATCCTTATTTTTCATTTCTAATCTCTTTTTCAAGGTTCTAAGCCATGATTGATCCATGGTTTATGATTTTCTCTTATAGTTATAACTCTTTAAAATTTTGTTTAAGGTCTTTTAGGTGTCTTGGAGGAGATCACAAAATCCATAGGAAGGAGTGAAAGAGGATTTTATCTTCCTTAAAGGTAAGAGGGAGATTCAATCTCATCAACCATGTGTGGTGATGAGAAAATGGACTTGTATGTGTGTGAAGAATCCATAAGGATTCACTTGTGTTGATTGTTTAAATGCTTTCTTACTTGTGTTTGATATTATTTGTATGCATGTCTATAAGCTTTAAAATATATTACATGTGTGAAATATTGCATGATTATTACTTAGGATGTGATTAACATGTAAAGGTTTGCATGAGTGTTCCAAAGAGTACATGAAGAGGCTCACGGCCTCAACCAAGAAAAGAGAACCAAAATGTTCTCATCCATTTTCAAAAGGAAGGACTTAATGGAATTAGGTAAATGAATGAATTTCAAAATGTTTTAGAAGAAGAAAAATGATCCAAAGATCAAATGCCAAGACTTTATGAAATTCGGCCAACATGCCTTATAAATGAGTGATCAATCAAAAATTTATTTTCTAAGTGTAAACTTAAAGTTTTACCTAAAAAGAATGCAATTGTAATGGATTTCTAAGGTTTAAAGAAGTAAACCAATTTTTATTAGAAATATGACATAGAAGAAAAATAAATCCAAACCTTTGAAAAATACTTACCTTTGAATTTTAAAGCGTAGAGATAATTACTAAAGTGGATTTAGTAATAATAAACTAAGTAAACGAATTTTTAGAGGAAAAACGTAGAAAATACAATTTTAATAGATTTTATAGATAAAATGCTGTCAAAATTTATTAAAAACAAACAAATAAAATAAAACATTTCATAATATATTTTATAATGTGAGAAAAATTATTCTACGTAATTTCAAAGTAGTGAAAATAGCTTACGTAGTTTTAAAATGGAGATTTTAAAGCTTTTCGGTTAAGAAAACGATTTAAAAATCTTACACGATTGAGAAAAACGATTAAAAAATACTATGCAATTTTAAAAACAGCAAAATATATTTACACGATTTAAAAATGTTTGTAAAAATGATGAAATTGTGAAAACGCGATAATATTTCTACGCAATTAATTGGAACAGCAAGTTTTTACTGTCGAGCCAAAGTGATGGACCCGGACATATTGAGATACGGTACTGTCAAGTGGGACGTACTGTATAATTGAGATTTTTGCCATTGAGGGCATTTGCGTAAATATGAGAATATTTTGAGACTAAGGGTAATTTAGTAATTATGATTTTATTCATGCATTGAGTTGTGCCAATTTGGTTGATAATTGGTGATTTGATTGACGAGACGAATTACACCATGTTGTCGGTGTGATAAGCGTAGTGTGGTTCATTTCTTCGTATGGACTTGGAGGCATTAGTGTGCGGAGTATTCCACATGTGGACAGTTGGTCGCTCCTCTGGGCCGTGGTAACTGGCAACACGCTAGTGATCTCGACACGCACTATACTTAATCAAGATCTTGTAAAGTCTATTTTAGTACAATGCCTGTAGTTACACGATGTTTGCACTATGTACTACTACACGATGTTGGACAATGGGCTATAGACACAACGTTAGACAGTGCAATAGTTTGGTTGGGCAGCCTGAGGTACTAATAGATCTTTACGGGTCATTCTCTCAGATATCTGTGTCTAGCTCCATGGAGTAGGAACGAGTCGTTTTGTATTTGTATCATGCATCTTAACATCATTATCTTTGATATTTTTGTACTGTTGTATTAAATTTTTTGTAATACTGTTATATTGAACTTCTGTATTATATTGCATAATTATTTATGATGATTATGGTATGTTTTATTGTATTATGGTATGCTTTGATTATTTGTTATACCTGTTGTATTTGGCGTTTTCTTATTTGCCATGCTGGTATTGATGTATGATTATCTCACCTCTCTATATGTACTGCTTCTGTATTTTTAATTTATGTTGTAAAGAGTTTGAGGAAGAGGATCAGCCTCTTGATTTTGTATATCCTGAGGAGGAGGAACAACAGCAAGCAGAGGATCAGTTCGACGACTGCGAACCATCCGATCACCCATACCCGCTAGATTGATTTGGAGGATGGCGTTGCCAGGATTTCTTGGGTTCGTGAGACTTGAGTTTCACGGAGGTTCAGAGGCCTGGCGATTGAGAGAGGACAGAGGTTCAGTGGTTTACGTGGGACGTTTGACTGTGTCCCTACGATCGGAGTTTGATGGGGAACCTGCTTTTACTACTACTCTGTATTTGCACACAAAGTTGTCGATGTCTATTAGGCGTCACTGGGAAGGAATGTTCCATGCACCTAGTGAGATTAGCAATGTGTCGACAGCACAGACCTGTGTCCGTAGAGCGTCGAGACATCCTGGATACCTATCACCTGAAGTGTCATCTGAGAGTGATCCTTCAGAGGGTTAGGAATTTGGGATGTGCACTTGGGCACTTTTTGGATGTTATGTATTATATTAACTCTTTATTGTTTTTGTTAAATATTTTATAGCTGTAAATTATTTGTACTACTTAAAACAAAATCATATGTATATTATGTGTAATGACAGTTTGTTTATTTTATGTTCCGTGTTATTTTTTTTAGTAATATCCTGTATAAAAAGGAAAAAAATTTACAACCCATACTATTAATGTAACAAATATTTTACAACTTGGGTAATATTTTATTTATCTTTTTTTTTCATTGCATCATAAATGTGACATCTCCACAAGGGTGTTACATTAGTTGGTATCAGAGCCCAAGTTAGAGTCTTTTGGGGTTGTGGTTGGGTCTGTTTTTGCTTGTGTTGTGTGATTCTCTGTGATTTACTTCCGAAAAGATGTATCTAACTTTGTTTTGTTATGAATGAAGAAAGAAGATGTCTGGCAGACGAGGAGGACGTGCGAACGCGAATCGTAATCTAGACCCAATGATTGCAGTTGCTGAGGCAATGCAGCGAATGGCTGAAGTGATTACTCAGCAAAATCAGAGAGCAGCTCAACAACAAGATGCTACTGTTGATGCTCTAAATTTATCTGAGTTTAGGCGTAACAATCCGCCACAGTTCAGAGGCGAGTTTGACCCTGAAAAGGCAAGTCTGTGGATACAAGACTTGGAGAGGATATTCGAAGGAATGGGATGCACCAATGAGAAGAAGGTGACGTATGCTACTTTCATGCTGAGAGGGGATGGTGAACATTGGTGGAGAGGAACCCACCGATTATTGCAAGCTGAAGGAACAAAAATTACTTGGGAGGTATTTTCTGAAGTATTTATGGATAAGTATTTTCCTGCCAGTGCTAGACATGCCAAGGAGATGGAATTTCTTGGTTTACGTCAAGGCAACATGACTGTTAATGAGTACGCTTCTAAATTTGAGAGGTTGTCTCAGTTCTCGGATACTCAAACTCGACATAATGATGTGTGGAGATGTCGGAAGTTTGAGGCAGGGTTGAGGGTGGAATTGAAACGAGGAGTACTACCCTTGAAAATGAATCAATTTCATGCTTTGGTGGATACTTGTGCAAGACTTGAGGAGTTGGAACCGTCACGGGATCCAAGAAATCGTAATTTTGGACCAACGAGGTTTCAGAGGGGTGGCAGCAGTAACAACAGTCGGTTTCAACGCAAGCCGTATTCTAGACCACCGGGGAATCAATCTCAACGACCGCCTGTTGGGGGAAGTGCAAGTGGTAATAGAACTGGTCAAAAAGTGGCGTTTACGCCGACGTGCTTCAAGTGTTGGAAAAGTGGCCATATCTCTACGGATTGCTCAATCAAGGGGACAATCTGTTTTAATTGCAGACAACCTAGACATGTATCTAGAGATTGTACTCAGCCGGAGAGAAAGCCTGCTGAGAGAAGTGTTTGTGCTAATCAGCGAAGGTCAAGAGAGCGAGTATATACAATGACTGGTGTAACATCCCGAAAAATATCTGTTTAAGTATAAATGATCATTTTATATTATTCTTGATTTTTAGGAATTTTTTTAGAATTTTTCAGAAATGATAAATATTTTAATATATTCCTCGTTTTACGTGCACACTGAGCTGAGAATTGCTGAGGTCAGTGTAACACTCTGGAAATTAATTATTTCACCACCAATAGTCATTTTCTAAAATCTGTGATTTATGTGAATTTTTCTAGAATTTTTCGGAAACGATGAATATTTTAATATATTTCTCGTTTTGTGCGAAACTTGAGCAGAGTCGGGAAAACGACTGTAATGCTTCAAAAATTGGAAAATTATATGACGAATAGTCATTTTATAACATTTTCAATTTTTGAGAATTTTCTGGGAATTTTCCGGAAACGTCGAATATTTTAGTATATTCTTCGTTTTTCGTGCGCGTTGAGCAGAACCGGAGAAATGCGATATTTCTTCCGCGAACCTTGGACTATGGACATGTCGACTGGGGATCTTACTAAACCCGAGACTGGACACAGTTTACGAAGTTTCACAATTTTCGAGAAATCTTAACAGATAAAATAAATCAATACTGCGAAAAATTTATCTATCAGATTAATTAAATACTGACTTCTATCAACTGTAACTAATATCCATTGGATAATAGTGTGTAATAAAAATCCTATCACATTATTCAAATGAAATCCACTTTATGTCTAATCAATCCACTTTAATTCAAATTTAATGTTAAATAATCAAAGCTTCTTTGAGAAGCTTTGACCAAACATTGACTCAAATGCCCTTGGCTTCTCTTGGAAGCCAACTCTCCCTCTCTCTTCTCTCTCTCAAGCACGGCAGCAGCCCTTGGGGGGGGGGGAATTTGGTTTCATTAATTCATTTTACACATTACACAAATTCATTTTTACCAAAACACTTTCTCTCTCTACCCTTTCTTCTTCTTCTTCAATTTTCTTTTCTCCTCTTTCTCTCTAGACCAACCTCACGGCCAGCCCTCTTCTTCTCCCTCAACCATCACAAAAAATTAAACCAACTACATTTTCTTAATCTTCTCACCATTCTAAGCATTTTTTCTTCTTGGAGTTTCTTGAAATTCCTCCATCTTCACCATTTTCTCCAAGCTCCAAGCTTTGAGCTTTTTGGGTAAGTTTCAAGACTCCTCTTCCTTTCCTTCTATTTTCGTGGTTATGGTCTTCATGTTGGCCATCCATGGCTTATTTTTCAAGCCTTGGTATTGATTCTAACAAAGTCACCATTTTTAGGGTTCTTGGAGCTCAAATCCGAAAATTCAAAGGAGGTTATTGGTGTTCTTCTTTTGTTTTCTTCACTTAGGTAAGAGGAAGACACTCCTCCTCAACCTCTCTTAGCATCTAGGAACCTTGATTGTGTTGTTGGTGGAAAAACCCTAATGAGGGTTATCCTTTGATTTTGTGATTAGTATGTCTATGTGTTGATTTTAATTGATTTATGCTATTGGATTGATTTGTTGTATATAATGGAATATTGGATTGGATTGAATGGTTTGAAATGGACAAAAAAATAATTGAACACCCTTCTTGGAGGTCCACGGTTTTGGGGGTGGAAAATTAGATAAATTGTGGTTAATGTGTAACAAGCATAGGACTAGAATTAATCAAGTAACAAGATGGAATTTAATGGAAGAAGAAAATTGGAATTGAAGCCTATGTGATGGCTACGGTTTTGAGGCCAAGAATTAGGGTTCTTGGTGACCTAATTTAACAAGTGAACAACTTAAATGAATTAAGGGAATGACATGTAGTAAGATGACTTGAAAGGATTGGAAATTGTAACCATTGTGAGGCCACGGCCTCTAGGGTAATTGTAGGTAAGTATGTGATTTTGGTAGTTTGGAAGCATAAGTAATTAGGTAATTAGAAATTTATGCAATGAGTGGATAATTGATAAATTGGAAGGATTTAGTAGAATTAGAGATTTCATGAATCTTAAAGGACTAAGAGTGAGATTGTCATAAGACTTGAAGTAATTATAAGTGAGTGAAGAACAAGAGAGTGTGAGACCTAAGAACTTGACCAATTTACAAATTGTATGAAAATTGAATTACCTTGGAAGATTTGTTTAATTGTATGAATTGGAGTTGACATGAACCTTGAAAGGAAAATAAATTCTAAGTTAGGATTCATAATGAACCTTAAAATGTACAAGTTGACTTGATCCTTACATTATGATGCTATGGGTCCATGTGAGTGACCATTTGTATATTGATGCTTATATTGGCCTATTGTGGCATGTTATGTAATTGTATGAGATTGTGAATCATACATGTCCATGCATAGTGTCATATGCATTGTGAATGTCCTTGTGGACTGTTGTAAGGCCAAGTTGCCTAGGAGATTGAACACACCTTAGTGCGGGTGCAAGTAGACAAGTGTGGGTTATGTTATGACCTTGGGGGCGTCGGGGTGTGGGTCCTTCACAAGGGGTAGTTGGTAGCTCCTCTGCCTGTGGGGCAAACCGATGCAAACGCACTGACGATCCGGACTTGACACTGTCCTATATCGTGATCTAGTGTAGAATGTCTGTACAATGCCATGATTGTGCACGAGAACATTTATTGATAGCACTGGCCTCGCAGCGACCAAGTTCGAGACATGTCTCCTGATCTTTCTCTCCGACTGTTTGAGTCTAGCTCCATGGAGTAGGAATTTGGGAAAGCATGCATGTGAGTCATGATATACATTGTCATTGTTAATATTTATTTTTCCATATCTATGACTGATTTGGTTATTACTGAGATGACTATCTGCCTGGAATTGTTTATTTGCTTACTGTTGGAATTACTGCTTATTAGTTGAATATGATATTCTGAATTGCTATTTGGGCGCGTGGCGCCGTACTGTTTCTAGCTGCTATAATTGGTAATGATGGTAGGATGTCTTACCTCTTTCTTGTATCTCTGTTACTTGCTGTATGTGTGTATACTGTATAGATCGAAGATGACGGTAAGGAGGCAGAAGATCCCAAGTTTCCCGGCTTTTGGCCCGAACGAGACTAGCTTCTACTGAGACGATGGCGGCACATATACGCGGATTTCTTGGTGATGTGCGTCTGACCTTCCTTGGAGGGCCGGAGTGTTGGCATATCAACTTGAATTCCGATCGCTGCGTCTACTTGGGAGATGTGTCGATCGCCCTAGCCTGGAGACGTCATGAGGCACCTGTCCTCACATGCCACATCAGCCTGGGACTGGAGTTTTACTTGCCCATCCGTGAGATGTGGGGTGATTGTTACTACACCCCTTGGGAGGACTCTTTTGATTCTACCGCTCGGGCTCTTGCCCGTGGTTCTGTGGTTCCTATGGAGGTTTCCTCTGAAGAGGAGGATCCTGCTGAGGACCCGGATACGGTCCCTCCTCATATGAGAGACTGAGTCTACTGGTAGCTACTGATGGCTACCAGTGTTTTATTTTTGGGGCCTGATGTATTTTTTGTGGGCTGTATATTTTGGTATCTCTGGGGCATATTTGTATAATCCTTTGGGGCAGGTATAGTTTTGCTTTTTGGATAATTCAGGCTTGTATCTAAGTATAAATGATGTTAGTATATTTTATATATATATCTATATGCATGTTATTCAGATGAGAATTTTGTCTACTATTTTATCCTTCACCGTCATTTATATTCCATATGGTTAAAATGATTATAAAAAAAAATATATATTTCTACTATTTTGCTCGCGTATTTAAGAATTGAATAAGTTAAACTTAAACGAATGAACCGGGTCTTGAAATGTTAAAACTTTACTTTTTCGCATTTTCTTTTATTTACAATGTGACGTTCCCTCCCAAAAAGGGGCATTACATTAAGTTAGTATCAGAGCCCCGGTTTATGTCTTCTTTGGGTCTTGTGTGTGAGTCTGTCTTGCTTGTGCTGTGTGAAATCTCTGTGGTTTGTGTTTTGAAATGAATTCCTCTAACTTACCTTGTGGTTTTCAGTTAACTTGATTTGAGAAAGAGTAAGATGGCGAGAAGTGGAGAAATTGCAGCTGCTGTTGAGGCAATGCAGCGGATGGCAGAAGTCATCGCGCAGTAAAATGAGCGTGCGGCTCAACAACAAGAGAGAGCTGCTCAACAGCTCAAGGCGATTGCCGATGCCCAGAACTTAGCAGAGTTTCATCGTCACAACCCTCCACAATTTAAGGGAGAATTTGATCCAGACAAGGCTAGTCTGTGGATCAAGGAACTAGAGAAAGTCTTTCGTGGCATGAACTGTGCCGAAGACAGGAAGGTGAATTATGCTACCTTTATGCTTGTGGGCAACGCCAAAGACTGGTGGAACGGAGCTCAGAGAGCATTGGAAGCCGAAGGAACTGACATCACATGGGATGTGTTCAAGAACAAGTTCTTGGACAAATATTTTCCTGCTAATGCAAGACATGTGAAAGAGCTTGAGTTTCTCAACTTGAGACAGGGGAACATGACTGTCAGTGAGTATGCAGCTAAATTTGAGAACCTGGAGAAGTTCTCAATACACTACCAGCATCAGACTGATGAAGCCTGGAAATGTTGGAAGTTCACTGAGGGATTGAGGTATGAGGTGAAGAAGGCTGTGATCACCCTGAAGATGAAGGTATTCTCAGAATTGTTAGACACTTGCTGTGAAGTTGAAGCCTTGGAACAGGCTAGAGACTCGAGAAACAGGAGCTTTGGGCCTGTACGGTCCCAAAGAGGTGGAGGCAGTGGTTCAAACCACTTCCAAAAGAAGCCTTATTCCCGACTAGCAGGAAGTCAGCAGCAAACCGGTGGAAGTTCTGGTGGAGGTTCCTCTGGGAACCGAACTGGGCAGAATGTGACCTACCCGTCCAGATGCCTAAAGTGTGGGAAAGATCATCTCACGAGGGATTGCATGATCAAGGGAATCATCTGCTTCAGATGTGGCAAACCGGGCCACATGTCCAGAGACTGCAATCAAGCAAAGGCTGAACCTTCAGTCAATGCGACTCGAGCCAAGAAACCGCAAGCCGGAGGTCGAGTTTACACTATGAGCAGAGCTGAAGCCTCCGAATCCGAAGACTTGATTCAAGGAGAAGGCACCATAGAAGGTAATCTTTTAAAAGTACTGTATGACTCTGGGGCAACCCATTCTTTCATATCATATGAATGTGTGCTATGACTTGGCTTACCTGTGTCTGAACTACCTTTTGAATTGACTGTTTCAACCCCCACTGATAAACCTGTAGTTACTACCAAAGTCTACCTAAAATGTCCCCTAGTGGTTGAAGGTCGAATCTTTTCTGTTGATCTGATCTGTCTACCTTTGTCACAGTTAGATATAATCCTAGGGATGGACTGGTTATCTTCTAACCATGTTCTATTAGATTGTTCTAGAAAAACCATAGTTTTCCCTGTGGATGAGAATTCTAAATACTTGACAGCCAACCAAGCACGAGCTTTCTTGAAAGAAGGAGCTCAGGGGTACATGCTACTATCTTCTTTGAAAATCGAGAGCGAGGCTGACCTGGACACTATTCCGATAGTGAAAGAGTTCTCTAAAGTTTTTCCAGAAGAAGTACCTAGTTTACCACCGACACGTGAGATCGAGTTTGCCATTGATCTGGTACCGGGAGCTGGTCCCGTGTCTATAGCACCTTATCGTATGTCGCCAACCGAATTGGCTGAGCTCAAGAAATAGCTAAAGGAGCTTTTGGAGAAACAGTTTGTTAGACCGAGTGTGTCACCGTGGGGAGCACCAGTACTGTTAGTTCAGAAAAAGGACGGTACCTCAAGATTGTGTGTGGACTATAGGCAATTGAACAAGCTGACGATCAAGAACAAGTATCCACTCCCAAGAATTGATGATTTGATGGACCAACTGAAGGGAGCAGCAGTGTTTTCAAAGATTGATTTGAGATCTGGGTACCATCAGATAAGAGTGAAAATGGAGGATGTGCCCAAGACTGCTTTTCGTACCCGATACGGTCATTATGAGTACCTTGTAATGCCGTTTGGTGTTACGAATGCACCTGCTATCTTCATGGACTACATGAACAGGATCTTTCGTCCTTACTTGGACAAGTTTGTTGTCGTCTTCATTGACGATATCCTGATATATTCCCAGAATCAGGAGGATCATGCTGAACACCTCAGCATAGTTCTTCAGATTCTAAAGGAGAAGGAATTGTATGCCAAGCTGTCGAAATGTGAGTTTTGGCTTGATGAGGTGAAGTTTTTAGGCCATGTGATCTCGAAGGAAGGGATTGCAGTGGATCCGTCGAAAGTAGAAGCAGTATTACAGTGGGAGCAACCAAAGTCAGTGACGGAAGTTCGTAGCTTTGTGGGTTTAGCTGGATATTACAGAAGGTTTATTGAAGGATTTTCCAAGATTGCTGGACCGCTCACCCAGTTGACAAGGAAGAACCAAGCTTTTGAATGGACTGATAGCTGCGAGGAAAGTTTTCAAGAGTTGAAGAAACGGCTAACTACCTCACCGGTGTTAGTGCTACCTGATCCGAATGAGCCATTCGAGGTGTACTGTGATGCTTCGTATCAAGGATTAGGATGTGTTCTTATGCAACATAGAAGAGTTGTAGCTTATGCTTCGCGACAGTTGCGAGTACATGGAAAGAACTACCCTACACATGATTTGGAACTTGCAGTTGTGGTCTTTGCTCTAAAGATATGGAGGCATGTTCTCTATGGAGCAACATTCAACATCTTCAGTGACCACAAGAGCTTGAAATATTTGTATGATCAGAAAGAGCTGAATATGAGGTAGTGAAGATGGCTAGAATTCCTGAAGGACTATGATTTCCAATTGTTGTACCACCCTGACAAGGTGAATGTCGTGGCTGATGCCTTGAGCAGAAAGACTATCAGTGCTTCTGCCTTGATGATCAAGGAAAGAGACCTCATAGAACAGTTTAGGGATGTATGGTCATTTGTTAAGTTGGAACCCGAAAGGATTTGTATGAATATGGTCACCATCTCAAGTGAACTAATGGATGACATACAGGAAAAGCAGAAAGCTGATGAATTCTTGCAAGAAGCGAGAGAATTGATAAGGCAAGGCAAAGAGACAGAATTTGAAGAAGGAACGGATGGAATTCTGAGATTCCGAGGTAGAGTTTGTATTTCCCGTGACCAAGAGCTTAGGCGATATATTGTGGAACATGCTCACACCAGCAAGCTGAGTATGCACCCAGGCATAACTAAGATGTACCAAGATCTGAAGAAATTGTTCTGGTGGCATGGAATGAAGAGCGACGTCACTAGATGTGTGTCGACTTGTTTAGTTCGTCAAAAAGCTAAAGTGGAACATCAAAGACCAGCGAGATTGCTACAACCATTATCTATTCCTGAATGGAAATGGGACAACATTGCGATGGATTTTGTTGTGGGTTTGCCGAGGACAAAGAAAGGACACGACTCGATATGGGTAATAGTGGATCGACTCACAAAGTCAACCCATTTTCTCCCGATCAACATGAGGTACAGTTTAGAGAAGTTGACCCAGTTGTATATTGGTGAGATTGTTAGGCTACATGGTGTGCCTACGAGTATTATTTCGGATAGGGATCCGAGATTTACTTCAAAATTTTGGCAGAGTTTACAAGCATCGTTGGGAACGAAGTTACGTTTGAGTTCAGCGTACCATCCACAAACCGATGGTCAATCGGAAAGGACAATCCAATCTTTAGAAGATTTGCTTAGAGCTTGTACTATGGAACAAACTGGATGTTGGGATGAAGTTCTACCACTAATAGAGTTCACCTACAACAACAGTTATCATTCGAGTATAGGGATGGCACCCTATGAAGCTCTGTATGGACGACGGTGTCAAACACCGTTGTGTTGGTACCAAGACGGTGAGCGTCTTACGATTGGACCAGATGTCATTCAGCAGACGACTGAGAAGGTTAAAATGATTCAAGAAAAGATGAGAACCGCTCAGAGCCGGCAAAAGAGTTATGCAGATAAGAGGAGAAAGCCTCTTGAATTTGAGGAAGGTGAGCATGTATTCTTGAAAGTCACACCCACGACTGGGGTCGGCCGGGCTTTGAAATCTAGAAAACTCACTCCAAAATTTCTTGGACCTTACCAAATCCTTCGCCGGATAGGTCCAGTAGCCTACCAGATAGCCTTACCCCCTTTTCTTTCCAACATACACAATGTCTTCCATGTGTCACAACCTCGTAAGTATTTGCCTGATCCAAGTCATGTCATAGCACCGAACACAATACAGCTAAAAGAGAACTTGACCTATGAGGCGCCTCCTGCGAGAATCGAGGACCGACGGATAAAACAACTTAGAGGCAAGGAGATCCCATTGGTGAAGGTGATCTGGAATGGAACAACTAGTGATGCAACTTGGGAACCGAAAGACAAGATGAGGGAGCAACATCCGGAACTATTTTGAGGTATGTAAATTTCGAGGACGAAATTCTTTTTAGTAGGGGAGTGTTGTAACATCCCGAAAAATATCTGTTTAAGTATAAATGATCATTTTATATTATTCTTGATTTTTAGGAATTTTTCTAGAATTTTTCAGAAACGATGAATATTTTAATATATTCCTCGTATTACGTACACACTGAGCTGAGAATTGCTGAGGTCAGTGTAACTCTCCGGAAATTAATTATTTCACCACCAATAGCCATTTTCTAATATTTGTGATTTATGTGAATTTTTCTGAAATTTTTCGGAAACGATGAATATTTTAATATATTCCTCGTTTTGCGCAAAACTTGAGCAGAGTCGGGAAAATGACTATAATGCTTCAAAAATTAGAAAATTATATGACGAATAGTCATTTTATAATATTTACAATTTTTGAGAATTTTCTGAGAATTTTCCGGAAATGTCGAATATTTTAGTATATTTCTCGTTTTGCGTGCGCACTGAGCAAAACCGGAGAAGCACGATGTTTCCTCCGCGAACCTTGTACTATGGACATGTCAACGGGGGATCTTACTAAACCCGAGATTGGACACAGTTTACAAAGATTCATAATTTTCGAGAAATCTTAACAGATAAAATAAATCAATACTGTGAAAATTTTATCTGTCAGATTAATTAAATACTGACTTCTATCAACTGTAACTATTATTCATTGGATAATAGTGTGTAATAAAAATCCTATCACATTATCCAAATGAAATCCACTTTATGTCTAATCAATCCACTTTAATTCAAATTTAATGTTAAATAATCAAAGCTTCTTTGAGAAGCTTTGACCAAACATTGACTCAAATGCCCTTGGCTTCTCTTGGAAGCCAACTCTCCCTCTCTCTCTCTCTCTCAAGCACGGCAGCAACCCTTGGTGGGGGGGAAATTTGGTTTCATTAATTCATTTTACACATTACACAAATTCATTTTTACAAAAACACTTTCTCTCTCTACCCTTTCTTCTTCTTCTTCATTTTTCTTTTCTCCTCCTTCTCTCTAGACCAACCTCACGGCCAGCCCTCTTCTTCTCCCTCAACCATCACAAAAAATTAAACCAACTACATTTCCTTAATCTTCTCACCATTCTAAGCATTTTTTCTTCTTGGAGTTTCTTGAAATTCCTCCATCTTCACCATTTTCTCCAAGCTCCAAGCTTTGAGCTTTTTTGGTAAGTTTCAAGACACCTCTTCCTTTCCTTCTATTTTCGTGGTTATGGTCTTCATGTTGGCCATCCATGGCTTATTTTTCAAGCCTTGGTATTGATTCTAACAAAGTCACCATTTTTAGGGTTCTTGAAGCTCAAATCCGAAAATTCAAAGGAGGTTCTTGGTGTTCTTCTTTTGTTTTCTTCACTTAGGTAAGAGGAAGACACTCCTCCTCAACCTCTCTTAGCATCTAGGAACCTTGATTGTTTTGTTGGTGGAAAAACCCTAATGAGGGTTATCCTTTGATTTTGTGATTAGTATGTCTATGTGTTGATTTTAATTGATTTATGCTATTGGATTGATTTGTTGAATATAATGGAATATTGGATTGGATTGAATGGTTTGAAATGGACAAAAAAATAATTGAACACCCTTCTTGGAGGTCCACGGTTTTGGGGGTGGAAAATTAGATAAATTATGGTTAATGTGTAACAAGCATAAGACTAGAATTAATCAAGTAACAAGATGGAATTTAATGGAAGAAGAAAATTGGAATTGAAGCCTATGTGATGGCTACGGTTTTGAGGCCAAGAATTAGGGTTCTTGGTGACCTAATTTAACAAGTGAACAACTTAAATGAATTAAGGGAATGACATGTAGTAAGATGACTTGAAAGGATTGGAAATTGTAACCATTGTGAGGCCACGGCCTCTAGGGTAATTATAGGTAAGTATGTGATTTTGGTAGTTTGGAAGCATAAGTAATTAGGTAATTAGAAACCTATGCAATGAGTGGATAATTGATAAATTGGAAGGATTTAGTAGAATTAGAGATTTCATGAATCTTAAAGGACTAAGAGTGAGATTGTCATAAGACTTGAAGTAATTATAAGTGAGTGAAGAACAAGAGAGTGTGAGACCTAAGAACTTGAACAATTTACAAATTGTATGAAAATTGAATTACCTTGGAAGATTTGTTTAATTGTATGAATTGGATTTGACATGAACCTTGAAAGGAAAATAAATTCTAAGTTAGGATTGATAATGAACCTAAAAATGTACAAGTTGACTTGATCCTTACATTATGATGCTATGGGTCCATGTGAGTGACCATTTGTATATTGATGCTTATATTGGCCTATTGTGGCATGTTATGTAATTGTATGAGATTGTGAATGATACATGTCCATGCATGGTGTCATATGCATTGTGAATGTCCTTATGGACTGTTGTAAGGCCAAGTTGCCTAGGAGATTGAACACACCTTAGTGCGGGTGCGAGTAGACAAGTGTGGGTTATGTTATGACCTTGGGGGTGTCAGGGTGCGGGTCCTTCACAAGGGGCAGTTGGTAGCTCCTCTGCCTGTGGGGCAAACCGATGCAAACGCACCGACGATCCTGACTTGACACTGTCCTATATCGTGATCTAGTGTAGAATGTCTGTACAATGCCACGATTGTGCACGAGAACATTTATTGATAGCACTGGCCTTGGCAGATGAACATTTATTTCTACACCAACTGCTAAACCTGTACTTACATCTAAGATATGTTTGAACTGTCCTGTTGTTATAAAGGATCGTATGTTTTCGGTCAATTTGATTTGTTTGCCTCTTGTGGAGATAGATGTAATATTAGGAATGGACTGGTTATCTACTAACCATATCCTTATAGACTATGCAAGTAAAACCATAGTCTTTCCTAAGGAAGAAAGTTTTGGATTTTTGACTGTTGTTAAAGTCAAGTCGTTGCTGAGGGATGGAGCGCAGGGATATATGTTGTTATCATCTCTATAGGTCAAGAGTGAGAAGGATATGAATGCTATTCCCATCGTCAATGAATTTCTAAAACTTTTTCCTGACGATGTACCTGGTTTGCCACCGGAGAGGGAAATCGAGTTTTCTATCGATTTGGTACTAGGAGCAAGTCCTATATCAATTGCACCATATCGGATGTCGCCAGCAGAGTTGGTGGAATTGAAGAAGCAGTTGGAGAAACTGTTGGAGAAGTAGTTTGTGCGACCTAGTATTTCACCGTGGGGAGCACCAGTACTTCTAGTCAAGAAGAAAGATGGAACTTCTCGACTTTGCGTGAATTATCGCCAGTTAAACAAGGTGACTATAAAGAATAAATATCCCCTTCCGAGAATTGATGATTTGATGGACCAGTTGAAGGGAGGAGTAATATTCTCTAAAATAGATCTGAGATTAGGTTATCATCAGATTCGTGTTAAGGTTGATGATGTACCTTAAACAACTTTTCGGACTCATTATGGACATTATGAATATCAGGTGATGCCATTTGGAGTGACAAATGCTCCTGCAATATTCATGGATTATATGAATAAGATTCTTCATCCGCATTTAGACAGATTTGTCATTGTCTTTATCGATGACATTCTGATCTATTCTCGATCTAAGGAAGAGCATGCTGAACATCTCGGTATAGTTCTTCAAATTTTGAAGGAAAAGAAGCTGTACGCAAAATTGGCGAAATGTGAGTTTTGGCTGGAGGAAGTTCAATTTTTAGGTCATGTGATTTCTAAGGAAGGTATTGCGGTAGATCCATCGAAGGTGGAGACTATTTTGCAATAGGAAAGGCCTAAAACGGTGACAGAAGTCCAAAGTTTTGTTGGATTGGTTGGATATTACAGGAGGTTTATAGAAGGTTTTTCTAAGATAGCTGGACCGCTTACACAGTTCACGAGGAAAAGTCAAGCTTTTGAGTGGACGGAGGAACGTGAAGCGAGTTTTCAAGAGTTGAAGAAGAGGCTGACAACTGCACTAGTGTTAATTTTACCAGATCCTAACAGATCTTTTGAGGTGTATTGTGATGCTTCTTACCAGGGGTTAGGATGCGTATTGATGCAAAACTAGAATATGGTGGCTTATGCTTCTAGACAGTTGAAGGTTCATGAGAGGAATTATCCAACCCATGACTTGGAATTAGCTGCAGTGATTTTTGCATTGAAGGTGTGGAGGCATTTTTTATATGGAGCTATGTTCAATGTCTTTAGTGATCACAAGAGTTTGAAGTACTTGTTTGATCAAAAAGAATTGAATATAAGGCAGAGGCGATGGTTGGAATTTTTGAAGGACTATGATTTTCAACTCCAATACCATCCAGGAAAGGCAATATGGTAGTTGATGCTCTGAGTAGAAAAGTGATCAGTGTTTCTACAATGATGATAAAGGAGGAAGAATTAATTAACAAGTTTAGAGATTCGTGGATGTCAGTGAAATTGGAGCCTGGAAGGATTCGTCTAGGTAGGGTTGTGATCTTGAATGAAGTACTTGATATAATTCGAGATAAACAGGAGGAGGATGCGTTTTTGTAAAACGAAAGGGAATTATTGGAGCAAGGTCATAAAGCAACAGTGGAGGAAGGATCAGATGGAATCATAAGATTCAATGGAAGAATTTGTATACCTGATGACCCTGAACTTAAGAAAGCAATTATGGATGAAGCCCATACTAGTGATTTGAGTATGCATCCGGGGATGACCAAGATGTACCAAGACTTGAAAAAGTTATTTTGGTGGCCAAGGATGAAAAGAGATGTAGCGGAACGTGTGGCGTCTTGTCTGGTTTGTCAGAAGGCAAAGGTGGAACATCAGAGGCTAGCCGGTATGTTATAACCGTTAGCTATTCCATAGTGGAAGTGGGATAGTATCTCGATGGATTTTGTTATCGAATTACCAAGAACAAGGAAGGGACATGATTCGATATGGGTTATAGTTCATAGGCTTACGAAGTCAGCACACTTCTTGCCGATCAATATTAAGTATTCATTGGAAAGACTAACCCAGATATACATCAGTGAGATTGTTAGATTACATAGTATACCTACATGCATAGTTTCTGACAGAGATCTGAGGTTTACGTCAAGGTTCTGGCAAAGTTTGCAAGAAGCCATAGGAACTAAACTACGATTGAGTTCTGCTTATCATCCGCAGACTGATGGACAGACGGAGAGAACTATACAGTCTTTGGAAGATTTGTTACGTGCTTGTGTGATAGAACAACAAGGGAGTTGGGATGAACCTTTATCTTTGATAGAATTCACCTACAACAATAGTTTTCACACAAGTATAGGTATGACACCTTATGAAGCGTTGTATGGAAGATGATGCCGAACACCTTTATGTTGGTATGAAGATGGGAAGAGTATGACTATTGGACCTGATCTTGTTCAACAGACTACATAAAAGGTAAAGATGATACAAGAAAAGATGAAGACGACGCAAAGCAGACAAAAGAGTTATGCTGATAAGCGAAGGCGACCTCTTGAATTTGAGGACGGTGAACATGTATTCTTGAGAGTAACTCCTACGACTAGTGTCGAAAGGGTTATCAAATCCAAAAAGCTTACTCCTAAGTTTATTGGGCCTTATCAGATTCTTCGACAGACAGGTCCTGTAGCCTATCAGATTGCTTTGCCGTCTTTTCTATCCAATCTGCATGATGTATTTCATGTGTCTCAGTTAAGGAAGTATATTCCTGATCCGACGCATGTTATACAACCCGACGAACTGCAACTAAAGGATAACTTAACGTATGAGACACTTCCTGTTAGAATTGAAGACAGGAAAGTGAAGCAGCTTCGAGGGAAGATGATTGAGCTGGTGAAGGTGATATGGAATGATGTGACAGGTGATGCTACCTGGGAGCTGGAAGAGAAAATGAGGGAGCAATATCCTCAGTTGTTTTGATGTACAACAAATTTCGTGGATGAAATTTTTATTTGTAGAGAAGAGTTGTAACACCCCAGCTTTAGGATAAATGACCGTTATGTCTTGATTGTGCTGTTTTCTATTTTTCTGTATGATATAAAATTTATTTGACTGTTTTGAGTTCATATATGAGTGTTTTGTGTGATTTGCTCTGGGTCAGGAAAATAATAGTTTTCGGACCGGGGAAATCTTATTTTAATTATTCGGAGCTAGAGGATCTTACTAAACTAAATTCTGAATGATATGGTTGTTAATCTTTTAATTTTTAGGATTTAACTGTGCAATAAAATAATTTTATATTATTATAATATTATTTTATTAGTCAGTACAAATAAACAATAGTGGACCCAAAAATGTCTGTGGGACCTACTTTTGGTTTGTAAGACCCACAATTTCTATGCGAGACCCACATTTAGAGAAAGTAGTCAGCGATAATGGCTTGAATTGTTTTAAGCCAATATGAATTAAGTCAACGATGTGGGCTTGACTTAATCTACACCGTTGGATGAGAAGGTTTAAGATTGAATATCAACCGTTGATTTAATCTATGGTTGTCATGATAAGCTTCTTAAAGAAGGTTTTGGATATCCACCATTGATCAATTAGATGGTGGAGATTGGTCTTACAAAAATGGTTAGAAGCATTTGTAACCATTGGATATGAAGAATATAGGGAAGATCTTGACCCTTTATCTTGGAAGATGAATCTAGTGGTTAGAATTTCGTGGAAATGAGATCTAATGGCTTAGATTTGATCATATTACTATCTAATATCAACCATTGATATGATCAATGGCTCTTGAAGCTTGGATTATAAGAATGTTAATTAATTAGTAAGGTAACTAATTAATTTGATTAAGTTAGGTTAAGTGTGCTTAGAAGCTTAATGGGATTAGTAGCTTAATTAATCACCATTAGGGAGGAACATTCAAGAACACATGACAAGGCTTGTGACTAGGCTTATGACAAGGCTTGGAATTAGCCAATGGAAGACAAGCTTGGTGATCAAGTTTTAATCTTGACCCTTGATGAAGTCTAAGGCTTGGATGGAGTCTTGGAAGGTCAAACAAAGTGGCCACCTTGCTCTCTTGAGTTACTCGGCCATGCACCATTAGGAGGGCAAATTTCACTTCATCTTCCATCACTTTACTACACATCCTCTCTTCCAAAAACACAAACCACCATTGATGCACTTTGAAGAGGCCATTCGGCCAAGTACTCTTCTTCACCATCCATCCATCCAAAATTTCTTCTAACCTACTTTTCTAAACCTAAGCACTATTCTAAGAACATCTCTAGTTGAGAGTTCTTCCTAAATCCATCATCTAAAGCTTGGAAAATCACTTTGGAGATTTTTCCTAGAAGGTGAAAATCCTTATTTTTCATTTCTAATATCTTTTTCAAGGTTCTAAGCCATGATTGATCCATGGTTTATGTTTTTATGTTATAGTTATAACTCTTTAAAATTTTGTTTAAGGTCTTTTAGGTGTCTTGGAGGAGATCACGAAATCCATAGGAAGGAGTGAAAGAGGATTTTATCTTCCTTAAAGGTAAGAGGGAGATTCAATCTCATCAACCATGTGTGGTGATGAGAAAATGGACTTGTATGTGTGTGAAGAATCCATAAGGATTCACTTGTGTTGATTGTTTAAATGCTTTCTTACTTGTGTTTGATATTATTTGTATGCATGTCTATAAGCTTTAAAATATATTACATGTGTGAAATATTGCATAATTATTACTTAGGATGTGATTAACATGTAAAGGTTTGCATGAGTGTTCTAAAGAGCACATGAAGAGGCTCACGGCCTCAACCAAGAAAAGAGAACCAAAATGTTCTCATCCATTTTCAAAAGGAAGGACTTAATGGAATTAGGTAAATGAATGAATTTCAAAATGTTTTAGAAGAAGAAAAATGATCCAAAGATCAAATGCCAAGACTTTATGAAATTCGGCCAACATGCCTTATAAATGAGTGATCAATCAAAAATTTATTTTCTAAGTGTAAACTTAAAGTTTTACCTAAAAAGAATGCAATTGTAATGGATTTCTAAGGTTTAAAGAAGTAAACCAATTTTTATTAGAAATATGACATAGAAGAAAAATAAATCCAAACCTTTGAAAAATACTTACCTTTGAATTTTAAAGCGTAGAGATAATTACTAAAGTGGATTTAGTAATAATAAACTAAGTAAACGAATTTTTAGAGGAAAAACATAGAAAATACAATTTTAATAGATTTTATAGACAAAATGCTGTCAAAATTTATTAAAAATAGACAAATAAAATAAAACGTTTCATAATATATTTTATAATGTGAGAAAAATTATTCTATGTAATTTCAAAGTAGTGAAAATAGCTTACGTAGTTTTAAAATGGAGATTTTAAAGCTTTTTGGTTAAGAAAACGATTTAAAAATTTTATGCGATTGAGAAAAACGATTTAAAAATACTATGCGATTTTAAAAACAGTAAAATATATTTAAGCGATTTAAAAACATTTGTAAAAACGATGAAATTGTGAAAATGCGATAACATTTCTACGCGATTAATTGGAACAACAAGCTTTTACTGTCGCGCCAAAGTGTTGGACCCGGACATATTGAGATATGATACTGTCAAGTGGGACGTACTGTATAATTGAGATTTTTGCCATTGAGGGCATTTGTGTAAATATGAGAATATTTTGAGACTAAGGGTAATTTGATAATTATGATTTTATTCATGCATTGAGTTGTGCCAATTTGGTTGATAATTGGTGATTTGATTGACGAGACGAATTACACCGTGTTGTCGGTGTGATAAGCGTAGTGTGGTTCATTTCTTCGTATGGACTTGGAGGCATTAGTGTGCGGAGTATTTCACATGTGGACAGTTGGTCGCTCCTCTGGGCCGTGGTAACTGGCAACACGCTAGTGATCTCGACACACACTATACTTAATCAAGATCTTGTAAAGTCTATTTTAGTACAATGCCTGTAGTTACACGATGTTTGGACTGTGTACTACTACACGATGTTGGACAGTGGGCTATAGACACAACGTTAGATAGTGCAATAGTTTGGTTGGGTAGCCTGAGGTACTAATAGATCTTTGCGGGTCATTCTCTCAGATATCTGTGTCTAGCTCCATGGAGTAGGAACGAGTCGTTTTGTATTTGTATCATGTATCTTAACATCATTATCTTTGATATTTTTGTACTGTTGTATTAAATTTTTTGTGATACTGTTATATTGAATTTCTATATTATATTGCATAATTATTTATGATGATTATGGTATGCTTTATTGTATTATGGTATGCTTTGATTATTTGTTATACCTGTTGTATTTGGCTTTTTCTTATTTGCCATACTGGTATTGATGTATGATTATCTCACCTCTCTATATGTACTACTTCTGTATTTTTAATTTATGTTGTAAAGAGTTTGAGGAAGAGGATCAGCCTCTTGATTTTGTATATCCTGAGGAGGAGGAACAGCAGCAAGCAGAGGATTAGTTCGACGACTGCAAACCATCCGATCACCCATACCCGCTAGATTGATTTGGAGGATGGCATTGCCAGGATTTCTTGGGTTCGTGAGACTTGAGTTTCACAGAAGTTCAGAGGCCTAGCGATTGAGAGAGGACAGAGGTTCAGTGGTTTACGTGGGACGTTTGACTATGTCCCTACGATCGGAGTTTGATGGGGAACCTGCTTTTACTACTACTTTGTATTTGCACATAGAGTTGCCGATGTCTATTAGGCGTCACTGGGAAGGAACGTTTCATGCGCCTAGTGAGATTAGCAATGTGTCGACAGCACGGACTCGTGTCCGTAGAGCGTCGAGACATCTTGGATACCTATCACCTCAAGTATCATCTGAGAGTGATCCTTTAGAGGGTTAGGAATTTGGGATGTGCACTTGGGCACTTTTTGGATGTTATGTATTATATTAACTCTTTATTATTTTTGTTAAATATTTTATAGCTATAAATTATTTGTACTACTTAAAACAAAATCATATGTATATTATGTGTGATGACAGTTTGTTTATTTTATGTTCCGTGTTATTTTTTTTTTAGTAATATCCTGTATAAAAAGGAAAAAAATTTACAACCCATACTATTAATGTAACAAATGTTTTACAACTTGAGTAATATTTTATTTATCTTTTTTTTCATTGCGTCATAAATGTGACATCTACATAAGGGTGTTACATTAGTTGGTATCAGAGCCCAAGTTAGAGTCTTTTGGGATTGTGGTTGGGTCTGTTTTTGCTTGTGTTGTGTGATTCTCTGTGATTTACTTCTGAAAAGATGTATCTAACTTTGTTTTGTTATGAATGAAGAAAGAAGATGTCTGGCAGACGAGGAGGACGTGCGAATGCGAATCGTAATGTAGACCCAATGATTGCAGTTGCTGAGGCAATGCAGCGAATGGCTGAAGTGATTACTCAGCAAAATCAGAGAGCAGCTCAACAACAAGATGCTACTGCTGATACTCTAAATTTATCTGAGTTTAGGCGTAACAATCCGCCGCAATTCAGAGGCGAGTTTGACCCTGAGAAGGCAAGTCTGTGGATACAAGACTTAGAGAGGATATTCGAAGGAATGGGATGCACCAATGAGAAGAAGTTGACGTATGCTACTTTCATGCTGAGAGGGGATGGTGAACATTGGTGGAGAGGAACTCGCCGATTATTGCAAGCTGAAGGAACAAAAATTACTTGGGAGGTATTTTCTGAAGTATTTATGGATAAGTATTTTCTTGCTAGTGCTAGACATGCCAAGGAGATGGAATTTCTTGGTTTACGTCAAGGCAACATGACTGTTAATGAGTACGCTTCTAAATTTGAGAGGTTGTCTCAGTTCTCGGATTTTGCTCAAACTCGACATAATGATGTGTGGAGATGTCGGAAGTTTGAGGCAAGGTTGAGGGTGGAATTGAAACGAGGAGTACTACCCTTGAAAATGAATCAATTTCATGCTTTGGTGGATACTTGTGCAAGACTTGAGGAGTTAGAACCGTCACGGGATCCAAGAAACCGTAATTTTGGACCAACGAGGTTTCAGAGGGGTGGTAGCAGTAACAACAGTCAGTTTCAGCGCAAGCCGTATTCTAGACCACCGGGGAATCAATCTCAACGACCACCTGTTGGGGGAAGTGCAAGTGGTAATAGAACTGGTCAAAAAGTGGCGTTTACGCCGACGTGCTTCAAGTGTTGGAAAAGTGGCCATATCTCTACGGATTGCTCAATCAAGGGGACAATCTGTTTTAATTACAGACAACCTGGACATGTATCTAGAGATTGTACTCAGCCGGAGAGAAAGCCTGCTGTGAGAAGTGTTCGTGCTAATCAGCCAAGGTCAGGAGGGCGAGTATATACAATGACTGGAACTGAAGTTTCACAATCTAAGGATCTTATTCAGGGGGAAGGTGTCATTGAAGGTAATCTTCTGACTGTGTTATATGATTCAGGTGCAACACATTCATTTATTGCATATGATTGTGTGGAAAGATTGAAACTGCCTATGACTTCTCTGAGTTTTCAATTAGTTGTTTCTATACCAACTGCTAAACCTGTACTTACATCTAAGATATGTTTGAACTGTCCTGTTGTTATAAAGGATCGTATGTTTTCGGTCAATTTGATTTGTTTGCCTCTTGTGGAGATAGATGTAATATTAGGAATGGACTGGTTATCTACTAACCATATCCTTATAAACTGTGCAAGTAAAACCATAGTCTTTCCTAAGGAAGAAAGTTCTGGATTTTTGACTGCTGTTAAATTCAAATCATTGCTGAGGGATGGAGCACAGGGATATATGTTGTTATCATCTCTAGAGGTCAAGAGTGAGAAGGATATGAATGCTATTCCCATCGTTAATGAATTTCTAGAAATTTTTCCTAACGATGTACTTGGTTTGCCACCGGAGAGGGAAATCGAGTTTTCTATCGATTTGGTACCAGGAGCAGGTCCTATATCGATTGCACCATATCGGATGTCGCCAGTAGAGTTGGTGGAATTGAAGAAGCAGTTGGAGGAACTGTTGGAGAAGCAGTTTGTGCGACCTAGTGTTTCATCGTGGTGAGCACCAATACTTCTAGTCAAGAAGAAGGATGAAACTTCTCGACTTTGCGTGGATTATCTCCAGTTAAACAAGGTGACTATAAAGAATAAATATCCACTTCCGAGAATTGATGATTTGATGGACCAGTTGAAGGGAGCAGTAATATTCTCTAAAATAGATCTGAGATCAGGTTATCATCAGATTCGTGTTAACGTTGATGATGTACCTAAAGCAGCTTTTCGGACTCGTTATGGACATTATGAATATCAGGTGATGCCATTTGGAGTGACAAATGCTCCTGCGATATTCATGGACTATATGAATAGGATTTTTCGTCCGTATTTAGACAGATTTGTCGTTGTCTTTATCGATGGCATTCTGATCTATTCTCGATCTAAGGAAGAGCATGATGAACATCTCGGTATAGTTCTTCAAATTTTGAAGGAAAAGAAGCTGTACGCAAAATTGGCAAAATGTGAGTTTTGGCTGGAGGACGTTCAATTTTTAGGTCATGTGATTTCTAAGGAAGGTATTGCGGTAGATCAATCGAAGGTGGAGACTATTTTGCAATGGGAAAGGCCTAAAACGGTGACAGAAGTCCAAAGTTTTGTTGGATTGGTTGGATATTACAGGAGGTTTATAGAAGGTTTTTCTAAGATAGCTGGACCGCTTACACAACTCACAAGGAAAAGTCAAGCTTTTGAGTGGACGGAGGAACGTGAAGCGAGTTTTCAAGAGTTGAAGAAGAGGCTGACAACTGCACCAGTGTTAATTTTACCAGATCCTAACAGATCTTTTGAGGTGTATTGTGATGCTTCTTACTAAGGGTTAGGATGCGTATTAATGCAAAACTAGAATATGGTGGCTTATGCTTCTAGACAGTTGAAGGTTCATGAGAGGAATTATCCAACCCATGACTTGGAATTAGCTGCAGTGGTTTTTGCATTGAAGGTGTGGAGGCATTTTCTGTATGGAGCTATGTTCAATGTCTTTAGTGATCACAAGAGTTTGAAGTACTTGTTTGATAAAAAAGAATTGAATATGAGGCAGAGGCGATGGTTGGAATTTTTGAAAGACTATGATTTTCAACTCCAATACCATCCAGGAAAGGCTAAAGTGGTAGCTGATGCTCTGAGTAGAAAAGTGATCAGTGTTTCTACAATGATGATAAAGGAGGAAGAATTAATTAACAAGTTTAGAGATTCGTGGATGTCAGTGGAATTGGTGCCTGGAAGGATTCGTCTAGGTAGGGTTGTGATCTTGAATGAAGTACTTGATATAATTCGAGATAAACAGGAAGAGGATGCGTTTTTGCAAAACGAAAGGGAATTATTGGAGCAAGGTCATAAAGCAACAGTGGAGGAAGGATCAGATGGAATCTTAAGATTCAATGGAAGAATTTGTATACCTGATGACCCTGAACTTAAGAAAGCAATTATGGATGAAGCCCATACTAGTGATTTGAGTATGCATCAGGGGATGACCAAGATATACCAAGACTTGAAAAAGTTATTTTGGTGGCCAAGGATGAAAAGAGATGTAGCGGAACGTGTGGCGTCTTGTCTGGTTTGTCAGAAGGCAAAGGTGGAACATCAGAGGCCAACCGGTATGTTATAACCGTTAGCTTTTCCAGAGTGGAAGTGGGATAGTATCTCGATGGATTTTGTTATCGGATTGCCGAGAACAAGGAAGGGACATGATTCGATATGGGTTATAGTTGATAGGCTTACAAAGTCAACACACTTCTTGCCGATCAATATTAAGTATTCATTGGAAAGACTAACCCAGATATACATCAGTGAGATTGTTAGATTACATGGTGTACCTACATGCATAGTTTCTGACAGAGATCCGAGGTTTACGTCAACGTTCTGGCGAAGTTTGCAAGAAGCCATGGGAACTAAACTGCGATTAAGTTCTGCTTATTATCCGCAGACTGATGGACAGACGGAGAGAACTATACAGTCTTTGGAAGATTTGTTACGTGCTTGTGTGATAGAACAACGAGGGAGTTGGGATGAATTTTTATCTTTGATAGAATTCACCTACAACAATAGTTTTCACGCAAGTATAGGTATGACACCTTATGAAGGGTTGTATGGAAGACGATGCCGAACACCTTTATGTTGGTATCAAGATGGGGAGAGTATGACTATTGGACCTGATCTTGTTCAACAGACTACAGAAAAGGTAAAGATGATACAAGAAAAGATGAAGACGACGCAAAGCAGACAAAAGAGTTATGTTGATAAGCGAAGGCGACCTCTTGAATTTGAGGAAGGTGAAAATGTATTCAGGAGAGTAACTCCTACGACTGGTGTCGAAAGGGTTATCAAATCCAAAAAGCTTACTCCTAAGTTTATTGGGCCTTATCAGATTCTTCGACAGATAGGTCCTATAGCCTATCGGATTGCTTTGTCGTCTTTTCTATCCAATCTGCATGATGTATTTCATGTGTCTCAGTTAAGGAAGTATATTCCTGATCTGACGCATGTTATACAACCCGACGAACTGCAACTAAAGGATAACTTAACGTATGAGACACTTCCTGTTAGAATTGAAGACAGGAAAGTGAAACAGCTTCGAGGGAAGATGATTGAGCTAGTGAAGGTGATATGGAATGATGTGACAGGTGATGCTACCTGGGAGCTGGAAGAGAAAATGAGGGAGCAATATCCTCAGTTGTTTTGATGTACAACAAATTTCGTGGACAAAATTTTTATTTGTAGGGAAGAGTTGTAACACCCCAACTTTAGGATAAATGACCGTTATATCTTGATTGTGCTGTTTTCTATTTTTCTGTATGATATAAAATTTATTTGACTGTTTTGAGTTCATATATGAGTGTTTTGTGTGATTTACTCTGGGTCAGGAAAATAATAATTTTCGGGCCGGGAAAATCTTATTTTAATTATTCGGAGCTGGGGGATCTTACTAAACCCAATTCTGAATGATATGGTTGTTAATCCCTTAATTTTTAGGATTTAACTGCGTAATAAAATAATTTAATATTATTATAATATTATTTTATTAATCAGTACAAATAAACGATAGTGGACCCGAAAATGTCTGTGGGACCTACATTTGGTTTGTAGGACCCACAATTTCTATGCGGGACCCACATTTAGAGAAAGTAGTCGGCAATAATGGCTTGAATTGTTTTAAGCCAATAGGAATTAAGTCAACGATGTGGGCTTGACTTAATCTACACCGTTGGATGAGAAGGTTTAAGATTGAATATCAACTGTTGATTTAATCTATGGTTGTCATGATAAGCTTCTTAAAGAAGGTTTTGGATATCCACCATTGATCAATTAGATGTTGGAGATTGGTCTTACCAAAATTGTTAGAAGCATTTCTAACCATTGGATGTGAAGAATATAGGGAAGATCTTGACCCTTTATTTTGGAAGATGAATCTAGTGGTTAGAATTTCATGGAAATGAGATCTAATGGCTTAGATTTGATCATATTACTATCTAATATCAACCATTGATATGATCAATGGCTCTTGAAGCTTGGATTATAAGAATGTTAATTAATTAGTAAGGTAACTAATTAATTTGATTAAGTTAGGTTAAGTGTGCTTAGAAGCTTAATGGGATTAGTAGCTTAATTAATCACCATTAGGGAGGAACATTCAAGAACACATGACAAGGCTTGTGACTAGGCTTATGACAAGGCTTGAAATTAGCCAAAGGAAGACAAGCTTGGTGATCAAGTTTTAATCTTGACCCTTGATGAAGTCTAAGGCTTGGATGGAGTCTTGGAATGTCAAACAAAGTGGCCACCTTTCTCTCTTGAGTTACACGGCCATGCACCATTAGGAGGGCAAATTTCACTTCATCTTCCATCACTTTACTACACATCCTATCTTCCAAAAACACAAACCACCATTGATACACTTTGAAGGGGCCATTCGGCCAAGTACTCTTCTTCACCATCTATCTATCCAAAATTTCTTTTAACCAACTTTTCTAAACCTAAACACTATTCTAAGAACATCTCTAGTTGAGAGTTCTTCCTAAATCCATCATCTAGAGCTTGGAAAAGCACTTTGGAGATTTTTCCTAGAAGGTGAAAATCCTTATTTTTCATTTCTAATCTCGTTTTCAAGCTTCTAAGCCATGATTGATCCATGGTTTATGATTTTCTCTTATAGTTATAAGTCTTTAAAATTTTGTTTAAGGTCTTTTAGGTGTCTTAGAGGAGATCACGAAATCCATAGGAAGGAGTGAAAGAGGATTTTATCTTCCTTAAAGGTAAGAGGGAGATTCAATCTCATCAACCATGTGTGGTGATGAGAAAATGGACTTGTATGTGTGTGAAGAATCCATAAGGATTCACTTGTGTTGATTGTTTAAATGCTTTCTTACTTGTGTTTGATATTATTTGTATGCATGTCTATAAGCTTTAAAATATATTACATGTGTGAAATATTGCATGATTATTACTTAGGATGTGATTAACATGTAAAGGTTTGCATGAGTGTTCTAAAGAGCACATGAAGAGGCTCACGGCCTCAACCAAGAAAAGAGAACCAAAATGTTCTCATCCATTTTCAAAAGGAAGGACTTAATGGAATTAGGTAAATGAATGAATTTCAAAATGTTTTAGAAGAAGAAAAATGATCCAAAGATCAAATGCCAAGACTTTATGAAATTCGGCCAACATGCCTTATAAATGAGTGATCAATCAAAAATTTATTTTCTAAGTGTAAACTTAAAGTTTTACCTAAAAAGAATGCAATTGTAATGGATTTCTAAGGTTTAAAGAAGTAAACCAATTTTTATTAGAAATATGACATTGAAGAAAAATAAATCCAAACCTTTGAAAAATACTTACCTTTGAATTTTAAAGCGTAGAGATAATTATTAAAGTGGATTTAGTAATAATAAACTAAGTAAACGAATTTTAAGAGGAAAAACGTAGAAAATACAATTTTAATAGATTTTATAGACAAAATGCTACCAAAATTTATTAAAAATAGACAAATAAAATAAAACGTTTCATAATATATTTTATAATGTGAGAAAAATTATTCTATGTAATTTCAAAGTAGTGAAAATAGCTTACGTAGTTTTAAAATGGAGATTTTAAAGCTTTTCGGTTAAGAAAACGATTTAAAAATCTTACGCGATTGAGAAAAACGATTTAAAAATACTATGCGATTTTAAAAACAGCAAAATATATTTATGCGATTTAAAAACGTTTGTAAAAACGATGAAATTATAAAAATGCGATAACATTTCTACGCGATTAATTGGAACAGTAAGTTTTTACTGTCGGGCCAAAGTGGTGGACCCGAACATATTGAGATACGGTACTGTCAAGTGGGACGTACTGTATAATTGAGATTTTTGCCATTGAGGGCATTTGCGTAAACATGAGAATATTTTGAGACTAAGGGTAATTTGATAATTATGATTTTATTCATGCATTGAGTTGTGCCAATTTGGTTGATAATTGGTGATTTGATTGACGAGATGAATTACACCGTGTTGTCGGTGTGATAAGCGTAGTGTGGTTCATTTCTTCGTATGGACTTGGAGGCATTAGTGTGCGGAGTATTCCACATGTGGACAGTTGGTCGCTCCTCTGGGCCGTGGTAACTGGCAACACACTAGTGATCTCGACACACACTATACTTAATCAAGATCTTGTAAAGTCTATTTTAGTACAATGCCTGTAGTTACACGATGTTTGGACTATGTACTACTACACGATGTTGGATAGTGGGCTATAGACACAACGTTAGACAGTGCAATAGTTTGGTTGGGCAACTTGAGGTACTAATAGATCTTTGCGGGTCATTCTCTCAGATATCTGTGTTTAGCTCCATAGAGTAGGAACGAGTCGTTTTGTATTTGTATCATGCATCTTAACATCATTATCTTTGATATTTTTGTACCGTTGTATTAAATTTTCTGTGATACTGTTATATTGAATTTATGTATTATATTGCATAATTATTTATGATGATTATGGTATGCTTTATTGTATTATGGTATGCTTTGATTATTTGTTATACCTGTTGTATTTGGCGTTTTCTTATTTGTCATGTTGGTATTGATGTATGATTATCTCACCTCTCTATATGTACTGCTTCTGTATTTTTAATTTATGTTGTAAAGAGTTTGAGGAAGAGGATCAGCCTCTTGATTTTGTATATCCTGAGGAGGAGGAACAACAGCAAGCAGAGGATCAGTTCGACGACTGCGAACCATCCGATCACCCATACCCGCTAGATTAATTTGGAGGATGGCGTTGCCAGGATTTCTTGGGTTCGTGAGACTTGAGTTTCACGGAGGTTCAGAGGCCTGACGATTGAGAGAGGACAGAGGTTCAGTGGTTTACGTGGAACGTTTGACTGTGTCCCTACGATCGGAGTTTGATGGGGAACCTGCTTTTACTACTACTATGTATTTGCGCATAGAGTTGCCGCTGTCTATTAGGCGTCACTGGGAAGGGATGTTTCATGCGCCTAGTGAGATTAGCAGTGTGTCGATAGCATGGACTCGTGTCCATAGAGCGTCGAGACATCCTGGATACCTATCACCTGAAGTGTCATCTGAGAGTGATCCTTCAGAGGGTTAGGAATTTGGGATGTGCACTTGGGTACTTTTTGGATGTTATGTATTATATTAACTCTTTACTGTTTTTGTTAAATATTTTATAGCTGTAAATTATTTGTACTACTTAAAACAAAATCATATGTATATTATGTGTGATGACAGTTTATTTATTTTATGTTTCGTGTTATTTTTTTTAGTAATATCCTGTATAAAAAGGAAAAAAATTTACAACTCATATTATTAATGTAACAAATGTTTTACAACTTGGGTAATATTTTATTTATCTTTTTTTTTTCATTGCATCATAAATGTGACATCCCCACAAGGGTGTTACAATGGGGGATCTTGTTTTGCTATTTAATTGATTTTCATCTCGAATTTGATTAAGATAATTTCTTTTGGGTCTATTATATTGTTTGTTTTTTGTTTGAACTTGATCACTTTTGGCATGTTTTAATTCATTGTTTGACTGGTAACCATCTGCATCCATTGAGTGGACCTATATAATAAACATTAGATTAGATTGGTGAATGACGAAACATTAATTTATTCTATAAATGGAATTGACAGTATGTTAGTTCATCTCTTGAATTAAGGCTTAATGCATTCCTAATTAATTCAACTAAATGACTAAATAGGTGATTTAATTTAGGAATAAAATATTGTTTCATCCATGAACATTAGGATTTAATAGCAATTAAGAGAATATTGGCAAGAGAATTACCTTATATCATAAATGAGTGGAAATTTGATTAATTGGATTTAAGTAAACCTTGTGCCCTAGTTTCTCTCTATTTGATTATATTTTCATTGTTTAACTGTTCAATTTTCTTCTTTATTTGTTTTTTGATTTTATTCTGAATTTCTTCTTACATTTTTTATTGTCTAAATGACTAAGAATTTAGCGAATCTAGTAATTACCTCTTATTCCTTGTGAGATCGACAATTGAGACTTAAGTCCTATATTACTTTGCGATAGAGTGCACTTGCTGTAACATCCCGAAAAATCATGTTAGGCCTGTAATTAGTTACAAAGGTAATATATTACTTGTTTAGCATGTCAATCAAGTTTGGTGACAAACCGAGTTAGTTTATACACTTTGTTGCAACCCCGAGTGTGAAAAGTCGCCTAAAATGACTTAGAAAATAGCATAAACTGCTATTTGAAGGGAAACAAGTTTAGATAATTTGTTTCTAGGTCACAAATGAGTTAAGTAAGGTGTGGTTAAAGTTTCAGAGTAATCGGAGTTGATTTGATTTTTTTAGGCATACTGGTTGTGCATTTTAATACCTGATTGACCCCCAGCAGATATAGAAAAATAGAGAAAAAGTACAACATGATTTTTAATGAATCTTAGGATTTATTTCGAGTCTGTTGGAAGTTAGAATACTGGATTTAGAGGAATCTAAGTGTTCTTAACAGTATGGGAATTTTTCTATAAGTAGCAAAGTGCTACTCTCGACAGAAACCAAAAATAGAAGAAAGAAAATAAAGAAAAAGGAGAGAAAGGAGAAGAGAGAAACCGAAGGAAGGAAGGAGAGAAAGAAAAGGGAGGAAAAGAAGGAAGACCAAGGGAAGATCAAGATAAAAGCATAGAACTTGAAGATTAATCATCCAAGACAAGAGGTAGGGGTTCTTGAGCTCTAACTTCATCCTTTTCTTCATCTTTCCATGTTAGGCCTTTTGAGGTTTAATGTGTCATTTTGAGTTCTAGAGATTTTGTAGGTGTTTTTCTTGTTTGGATGAGTTATAAATGAGGTTTATGACTTGTTCATGCAATGAATTTGAATCAGAAACAAAAGCTATTCATTTTTAGATCCTAAATACCCAAAGAGGTGTTTAGGTTAAAGTATGAGGGAATTTGATCCATAATCCAAATTAAGAGGTTTAAATTTGTGTTTGAAGTTTCCTATTTGTTAAAGAACTAATTAGGGACTCAGAATCACCAAGAGATTGGATAGAAATGGCCAAAATCTAAGAGAAAATTCAATGGAACAGTACCATGATTTTTGCAGAATCTGAGTTCTACATGTCATGTTGCGGTGTGGATTGAGGCGTGGCCTGTGGCGTGAGCATGTTGTGATGTGGATCATGGCATGCTGCGGCATGGGGCAATTTTCTACCCAGAAGTTGCACTCGAGACTTAGGTGCCGCGACGTGAAAAGTTTTGTACTGTGGCGTGAGACCCTGAAACTCCAAAATGTTGTTTTTGGGTGTTTTGAGATCCCTAGTGGATGGAACCCTTTGGTTTTATCTAGTAGAATGTGTTGAGGCACTAGAGAGGGTATTTCTGAGATAGAAAACCTAGTGACATACAAGGAAAGATAAAAGAAAAGTTATGCATCCATTAGACATAGATTGCCATAGATCAAGAGTTTTAGTTTCTTAAGCAACTTAAAGTTGCACAGATGTCACAAGAGAGGTGATAAGAGATTTAAGAAGCAAGTTGGCAATAGTAGAGTACCATAGTGCCTATGTGGCAAGAGTTAAGGGCCAAGGTGCCGAGATGGCAATAGTAGAGTGCCAAAGTGCCTAAGTGGCAAGAGTTAAGGGCTGAGGTGCCAAGTTGGCAAAAGTTAAGTGCCATAGACCCTAGTTAGGAAGGGTGAATGCCATAGTGCATGAAGAGCTCTCAAAGAGTGAAAGAAGTTAGTAATTCAAAGATAGCAGTGTACTAAGTCTAGTTAGCATTGGTTCAATGTTGTAGTGCATGAAATGCTCCCACAGAGAAGAGGTAGAGTTAGTAATGCAAGATGGACTTAGTATGAGATCATATGGTGGTTATGTTAAATTTAGGACATACTCCGTATTTACACACACATCACACTTCACATATGCT
This sequence comes from Ormosia emarginata, assembly GCA_029884605.1. Lineage (NCBI taxonomy): Eukaryota > Viridiplantae > Streptophyta > Magnoliopsida > Fabales > Fabaceae > Ormosia > Ormosia emarginata. Next base: position 4,332,500 of record JAQQTP010000023.1, read on the forward strand.
TGCTAATCCCTAAAGAATAGGTAGTGGAGGCATCCACTCAGTTTTGGTGGTGATATCCACCTTGTTAAGGTAGATTACTTAGTGATCTACGGGTGTAGGAGGTCATGTGTTGTGATAACAGACTTCATTCCTAAAAGTCGGCTATAAGGGGTCACATGTTATCATGGTAGAATTCCTCTGCGCCTAGGGGTGTAAGAGGTCAGGTGTTGTGGTAACAGACTTCGTTCCTAATAGTAGGCTATAAGGGGTGACACGTTATCATGGTAGAATTCCTCTGCGCCTAAGGGGAATAGCTGAGTATTCATGACATTGCACCTACACTATCATACACTTTTCTTTGAACATAAACACACATCATTACATTATTAAATTTGGTTTTGTTTCGATATTTGTGTGTGATTGTTGTCTATGTGTTACTCTGTGCCTTAGGTGACAGTTGTATGGGCGGTTGTCTGGTCGATGATTTCAAATGATTGTATGAGCGGTTGTTTGATATCATCGTGATTTCGATTATTAGAACAGAAGTATAGTTTGCTAAAGAATGTTACATAAAAGAGAGAGTTGTAATTATTTTTTATGCAAGAAGTATTAGTTCAATTAGGTTTATTCATTGCGAATGTTTAAACTGCTGGTTTTGGTATACTTATACTGAGAAAAGTGATTTCTCACCCTGTGTGTTGCCATGTAAATCTAGGTGGAAGTTCATCCAAAGACAAGAAGAAGAAGTATGAAGACAAAGATAGTTTTTATGCTTTCTAGTGTAAAGCTTGTATTTATTTATATTGCTTTTAGTTTGTTCAGGAAGTTATGTATACAATGAGCCCTTTAGTGGCAATGTTATATGTATAACTTTTAGTTTTCTGCAAGGTTCTCCATTATTATTTGTTTAAATGATATGGATTAGTATTATGTTAAGTTAGAAGTAGCATAACTAATACTGCTTATCTAGGTATATTTTGATATATTAGGTTACCGGTATTAGGGTGTTACATTATGGTATCAGAGCAGTTCCTCCTGTTGAGCCGGGGTATGGACTGACTAGGCTTAGACACATTTCGTGTTTTTCTGCTAAGTGTCATACATTTCTTGTCTCATATGCTTAATGTGATGCTTGAATTGCATGTTTTGCTTTGAGTTGGTGGTTATTAGCTACTATTGCACGGTTACATGATATTGAGATTGCAGCTCAATATTAATTGTTTCAGTGTGTGCAGGAAGCTACGACACAAAAGAAGCAAACCAGAACAGCAGGGAACACAGCTCCTGAAGATCCCAACATGGCCGATGCAGTTGTGGCTATGACTAATGTGATGGCGAGGATGTTAGAGAGGTTGGAAGCCAATCAACCTATACAACCTGTGTAGCAAGAACCAGTCAAAAGGAATCAGAATTTTGCAGGACTTGGCAGCGTTCAGATAGATGAACCCTCCACCTTTTAATGGTGAGTTTGACCCAGTGAAAGCAGAAGGGTGGTTAAATGAGATAGAAAGGATTCTTCAGGTGATGGTCTGCACTGATGAGCAGAAAGTCTCTTTTGCCTCTTTTATGCTAAAGGGAGAGGCAGAGCATTGGTGGAAGAGTACCACACGAGTGATGGCAGTAGCTGGAGCTTAGATGACCTGGGAAATGTTTAGAACAACTTTCTTGGGAAAGTATTTTTTGCAAACTTTGCGAGATACAAAGGAGGTGGAATTTATGAGGTAAGAGTAGAGGAGGATGTCAGTGGACCAGTATGAGGCCAAGTTTGAGCAGCTGTCCAAGTTTTTCTATCATTTCAGACATGACCCGAATAAGAATTGAAGATGTGTGAAATTCGAGTCTGGTCTGAGAGCTGATATTAGGGATGCAGTAGAGCCCTTAGAGATCAGAGATTTTTCTTCTTTGGTCAACAAGTGTAGAATAATAGAGAAACGTGAGAGGAGACCTACAGTGGGCCAAGAGTCTCAAGGTTCCTAGAAAAGGAAGCATAGCGAGTCCAAGTTCACAAGGGGTGAGAAAGGTATATCAAAGCAGGTGGAGTCCAAGAAGGGTCAATGCCCTAAGTGTGGAAGGCAGCATGGTGATAGACCTTGTTTAGCAAGGCAGTCAGTGTGCTGTAATTGTGGATAGCCAGGGCATTTTGCCAAGGAATGTCTGCAAAGGGAAGAAGTGCAACCCGATAGTAGACCCATAACTTCGGGAAGGGTTTACATCATGCAAGGCAAGGAGACAACGCAGTCTAAGGATTCAGAGAAAGGTAAGTGTTTGGTTTTGTTTCTTCAAGGTTTGGTTGTACTTGTTTTGAAGTGTGAGTTGCATATGACTTCTTGCATGACGTAAGCCAAATTTTGGGGACAAAATTTAAAAAAGGAGGAGAGAATGTAACATCCCGAAAAATCATGTTAGGCTTATAATTTGTTATAAAGGTAATATATTACTTGTTTAGCATGTCAGTCAAGTTTGGTGACAAACCGAGTTAGTTTAGGCACTTTGTTGCAACATCGAGTGTGAAAAGTCACCTAAAATGACTTAGAAAATAACATAAACTGCTATTTGAAGGGAAACAAGTTTAGATAATTTGTTTCTAGGTCACAAATGAGTTATGTAAGGTGTGGTTAAAGTTTCAGAGTAATCGGAGTTGATTTGGTATTTTTAGCCATACTGGTTTGTGTATTTTAATACCGGATTGACCCCCAGCAGATATGAAAAAATAGAGAAAAGTACAACATGATTTTTAATGAATCTTAGGATTTATTTCGAGTCTGTTGGAAGTTAGAATAATGGATTTGGAGGAATCTAAGTGTTCTTAGCAGTATGGGAATGTTACTATAAGTAGCAAAGTGCTACTCTCGGTAGAAACCAAAAATAGAAGAAAGAAAAGAAAGAAAAAGAAGAGAAAGGAGAAGAGAGAAACCGAAGGAAGGAAGGAGAGAAAGAAAAGGGAGAAAAGAAGGAAGACCAAGGGAAGATCAAGATAAAAGCATAGAGCTTGAAGATTGATCATCCAAGACAAGAGGTAGGGGTTCTTGAGGCACTACAGAGGGTATTTCTGAGATAGAAAAACTTAGTGGCATACAAGGAAAGATAAAAGAAAAGTTATGCATCCATTAGACATGGATTGCCATAGATCAAGAGTTTTAGTTTCTTAAGCAACTTAAAGTTGCACAAATGTCACAAGAGAGGTGATAAGAGATTTAAGAAGCAAGTTGGCAATAGTAGAGTGCCATAGTGCCTAAGTGGCAAGAGTTAAGGGCCAAGGTGCCAAGATGACAATAGTAGAATGCCATAGTGCCTAAGTGGCAAGAGTTAAGGGCCAAGGTGCCGAGTTGGCAAAAGTTAAGTGCCATAGACCCTAGTTGGCAAGGGTGAATGCCATAGTGCATGAAGAGCTCTCAAAAAGTGAAAGAGAGTTAGTAATGCAAAGATAGCAGTGTACTAAGTCTAGTTGGCATTGGTTCAATATTGTAGTGTATGAAATAATCACACAGAGAAGAGGTGGAGTTAGTAATGCAAGATGGACTTAGTATAAGATCATATGGTCGTTATGTTAGAGTTAGGACATACTTCGTATTTACACACACATCACACTTCACTTATGCTTGCTAATCCCTAAAGAATAGGTAGTGGAGGCATCCACTCAGTTTTGGTGGCGATATCCTCTTACTTAAGATAGATTACTTAGTGATCTATAGATGTAGGAGGTCATGTGTTATGATAACAGACTTCGTTCCTAAAAGTAGGATATAAGGGGTCACATGTTATCATGGCAGAATTCCTCTGTGCCTAGGGGTATAGGAGGCCAGGTGTTTTGGTAACAGACTTCGTTCCTAAAAGTAGGCTATAAAGGGTCATACGTTATCATGATAGAATTCCTCTGCGCCTAGGGAGAATAGCTGAGTATTCATGACATTGTACCTACACTATCATACACTTTTCTTTGAACATAAACATACATCATCTCATCATTACATTATTAAATTTGGTTTTGTTTGGATATTTGTGTGTGATTGTTGTGTATGTGTTACTCTATGCCTTAGGTGACAGCTGTATAGGTGGTTGTCTAGTCGATGATTTCAAATGATTGTATGGGTGGTTGTTTGATATCATCATGGTTTCAATTATCAGAACAGAAGTATAGTTTGCTAAAGAACGTTACATAAAGAGAGAGTTGTAATTGTTTCTTATGCATGAAGTATTAGTTTAGTTGGGTTTATTCATTGCGAATGTTTAAACTGCTGGTTCTGGTATACTTATACCGAGAAATGTGATTTCTCACCCCGTCTATTGCCATGTAAATCCAAGTGGAAGTTCATCCAAAGACAAGAAGAAGAAGTATGAAGACAAAGATAGTTTTTATACTTTCTAGTGTAATGCTTGTATTTATTTACACTGCTTTTAGTTTGTTCAGGAAGTTATGTATACAATGTGCCCTTTAGTAGTAATGTTATATGTATAACTTTTAGTTTTCCGTAAGGCTCTCTATTCTTATTTGTTTAAATGGTATGGATTAGTATTATGTTAAGTTAGAAGTAGCATAACTAATAATGCTTATCTAGGTATATTTTGATATACTAGGTTATCGGTATTAGGGTGTTACACTTGCTCTTAGTGTATTTTACGCCTATCAGCAAACTACTCCATGCATAGAATTGCCCAGTTATACCTTCAGGAGATAGTTAGGATGTACGATAATCCCCTTAGTATAGTTTCTGATAGAGGTCTTAGATTTACGTCTAGATTTTGGGAAGCCTTACAGAAAGCTTTTGGGACAAAGCTTAGTCAGAGTACAACATAATATGCACAGACTGACGATCAGTCAGAAAAGACTATCCAAACCCTTGAGGATATGCTAAGAGCATGTGTGTTAGAGCAGAAAGGGAGTTGGGATAAGTTCTTACCCTTAGTGGAGTTTACCTACAGCAACAATTATCATACTAGCATAGGTATGGCACCGAATGAAGAACTTTATAGTAGAAAGTATAGGTCCCCTTTGTGTTGGTATGAGGTTGGAGAAAGAACCATCCTAGGACCTGAGTTAGTACAGTAGACCACAGATCATATTAAAATGATAAATGATTCGGGATAGGTTGGTTATGACTTAGAGTAGGCAAAAGAGTTATGTTGATAAAAGGAGAAGACTGACGAGCGCCGAACTCACCAAAATTATAACAAATTTACGCCTATGGCGTGTAGCATAGGAGGTAACACCAGATCGTCTCTCAAGGATTATAAAATGCAATTTGATCAAGTCAAGTTAAAATAGGGGGGTTAGGCGAGATTAAGAAGTAGAATTAACAAACAGAATTAAACAAATAGAATTCGAATTAATCAGAATTAAGAAGGCAACCAATCCAAGAAAATTGTCCAAACTTGATTTTAATCCATCCTTGATTACTAAAGGTCCATTCAATTATTAATCAAGTCCTTGGTCTTAGACCACATCAAGAAGCCTCTCAATGATCATGGATCTTCTACTAGAAATGCTTCTAGATTTCAATTAATTAAGATTAGACAAGTTAAGCACTCATCAAAATCGAAATCAATTAAAAAGGCAAGATCCAACCAAGTTAAACATTTCATCAAACACCTTCAATGTCTTGTTTAATTTCTGAGTTCATCTCTTTGCACATAGTAATTAAGCGATTAACATATGCCAATTCCAATTAAGCAACCAGAATTAACAAAGAGAAGAAGAAGAAGAGAAAGTTGATCAATAGATGAACTTAAGCATTAAAAACGAAATCTCAAGATTAACAACCAAGCATGTTCAATCTCTTGGATTGATCTAAAGGCTCTACCCCTCCATGAGAAGGGGAGAACTTAGAAAAATAAAAGAAAGAAGAAGAAAACGAAAATTAGAGAGAAGGAAGAGGAAGAGAGTTCTAGAGAGAAGAAAGAAAAATGACAAATGAGGGGTGCCCCAGTTTCTGACTTGTAACCCTATAAACTACCCCCTATTTTGACTTGTAAACCCATTAACTACCCCCAGTTTCTGACTTGTAACCCTATAACTCAAGTTATGACCAAAACAACATCAAAGGGTCTCTGAACTCGTATTCTGACTTCCATGCAAAATTAGGCCTACTAGACATCTGAATGAGACTTCGAGCTCTTCATCAAAGTTGTAGAGCTTCCTCTTAGCTTTCCTCCAAGGTAAAGTTCATGATTATCAAATATCTAAAACTCAGTTATGTCCAAAATACATAAATAGTATCAAAGCCTAATAATGCTGGAAAAATTCAATTAGGCCCAAATTGAGCCTAAACTCACAAATCATGACCAAACTCAATCAATTAAGAAAATGGAGTGCAATTAACTAAACATGAGGGTTTATTAATTAATAAAACATGTGATTATCAAAGACCTCTAGAGTTCAATGAGGGAGATCATATTTTCTTGATAATCACTCCTACAATAAGGATTGGTAGAGCTTTGAGAACACAGAAGTTGAACCCTCTTTTCATTGGTCCCTACCAAATCCTAAAGAGAATTGGACCCGTAGCCTACCAAATTGCTCTTCCTCCCAGTATTTCAAACCTTCATGATGTCTTCCATGTGTCATAGCTTAGCAAGTACAATCCAAATCCTTCACATGTCATAAGAAATGAATCTATGCAGTTAAGAGATAATGAGGACCATGGACAGAGGGGTCAAAGAGCTTAAAGGTAAGCAGATTCTTCTGGTGAAGGTGCTTTGGGATAGTGCTGCCTTTAAGGAGGCGACTTAGGAGTTGGAGTCCTATATGCAGCAAGATTATTCATAGTTGTTTATATGAGGTAAGCAATTTTGGGGACAAAATTTTAAAAAATGAGTGAGAAATGTAACATCTTTTTTAACATGTTAGACTTGTAAATAGTTACAGAGGTAGTTTAATACTTGCTTAACATGCCTGTTTAATTTTGTGCCAATATGAGTTAGTTTAGACACTTTGTTGTAACCCAAAAGGTAAAAAATAGCTTAAAATGATCTAGATATTAGTATAAATGGCTTAGCTATCAGAAATAGATGTGAATAATTTATTTCTAAGTCATAAATGTGTATTTTGTGATGTGATTAAAATTTGAGAATAATCGGAGTCAGTTTAGTATTTTAAGGCATACTAGTTGTGTGTTTTAGTGCCGGATTGACTAGTCACAGATATAGAAAAATATGATACTGGTAAAATGACTTTTTTAATGAATCTTAGTATTTATTTTAAAGTTGTTGGAACTTAAAAACTAGATTTAGCTAAATCTAAGTGTTTTTACTAGATCAAGAAGTATTAGTGTTGTATCTTATGGCCTTAAACCATCCACGATTGTAGCCCTTTTCTTTGACTTCTTTTGGTTGCTTTGTATCTCATTTCTCATTTTTCTCTCTTCTCTTCATGGCTGAACACCAAACAGCAGCAGAGAAGGAAGCTCAAGGTGGAGGAAAGGAAGGTAAGGAACGAAAGAAGAAGAAGAAAACCAAGATTTGAGATTGAGGCTTAAATCTCCATCATCATAGCAGCTTGAGGTAGGGGTTCTTGAGCTCAAAATGTTATTTCTTCCTCATTTTCATGTTTAGGGTTGTTTGAGGTTTTATATATCAAAATGAGATTTAATGGTGTTTTGAGCGATTTTCTTACTTGAATAAGTTTTAATAGTTGTTTATGACTTGTTCATGTTAGGAGTTTGGATTAGAAACTTAAAACTCTCCATTTGGACCTATAATGCTTAAAGTTAGGAATTTGGGGTTTGGATGAGTGATTTGATTCAATAATCCATAATTAATGAATGAGTTAGTGTTTTATGTTTCCTTCATGTTAGTGGACTTGTTCGGGACCTAAAATCACCTAAAAATTATTTTTGAAGTTGCTAAAATCCGATTGTTCCACCAATGAAACAGTACCAAAATCTATAGAATTCTGCAGATTCTGTTCTGGTGTTTCAATGCCTAAGCACTGGGAGTTAGGTGCTTGAGCGCCCAACGCCTAACAAGCTTATGCGTATTGCTGAGCGACCAGCACCTAAGCGCTCGTGTAGGAGTTTATGTATTATAGTGTGACTTTTTAGCTAACGATGTATATATATGACCTTTTCATCTTCGTGGCTCTCTATAATGACTATACAAGTTATTATGGATTTATGTTTTATACACTTTAGGAAGTGACATGCTTAATATACTTTATCTTGAAATATACTGCTTATTTTATGATAATTTGTATTAGGGTGCTATAGGAGCTCCAAAAAAAAAAGCACTAGCATACTATCACTTTCTCAAGGACCATTGGGGCAAATGATTATAGCTTTTCTTGTCATCTAGGTTCCTAATAGAGGCCAAGAATCTGGCTTGGCCCTTAGGATAACGATTTTGGATGAGACTCTTTGAGAAATAGTGGAATAACAACTTTCTTGAAGTTGTTGTATGCATGAAGTCCCTAAAAATATTTGTTGAAGAAGATAAAAAGTGCTATAAGCTAAAACAAAGAACACACAGAGAGAGAGAGACTAAATATTTTATGTATTCTTAATGTGTAGAGTTCGAAGATATTTGCATCTATTTATAAGCCTAGGACTAAGCATATGTAGTACAAGTACAATGTATATATGACTCACATTTTACACACTTTCCATGTTTTGCACATGCTGCACATTTTACACATGACACACATTTTACATGTGACTAACATTTTTCATGTTTTATACATTAACATCCCCGCTCAAACTCAAGTGGGTGTAAAAGGAACTAACTTGAGTTTGGATACTAGAGTACAGAAGTGGTCAGGATGATGAGCTTTGGTCGACAGATCAGTAGGCTAATCAGGAGTGCTAATGGAGATGAGACGAAGAGTGCCACAAAGGACGTGTTGGTGAATGAAGTGGTAATAAATTTCAATATGCTTGGTGTGTTTCATGAAAAGCATCATTATAGGCAATTAGAATAGCACCCCAATTATTACATTAGAGGGCAGTAGGAGAAGATTGAGAGATACTCAAATCTTCAATTAGCCACCAAAGCCAAAGTATCTTAAAAGTGGCTTTAGTTAAGGCACAATACTTTGCTTTGGAACTAAGAAGAGCAGTTAGAGTTTGCTTCTTACTGATAAGAATGCAAAATGTCATATTTTTCTCCCTTAATGTTTAGTCTTTTATACTTATTTGGCGCCTAAATGTACTCATCATTCTTATATTTTGATTTAGGATGCAAATGGAGGCGTTAAGTGCAAAACGAAGCTAATTAGGCAATTTTGGGTAGTTTCGACATTACTTCGTAACCTAGGCATAACTATCTCTTCTGAGCTTCGATTGAGATTATTCAAGATGCTATGGAAAGCTAAGAAAAAACTGTACAACTTTCATGTTTTGAGTTTTGAGAGATACTGACTAAATCAAGGTCAAAATCAGGCTTGAAGTTGTTACACCTGTATTGCTGATGTTTTAGGACATTCCTTAGCCTGCAATTCTAATACACGAATTTGATGTAGTTTAATTTTGGAATTTTCAAGATCTGGTGCACGAAAACTCTGGGTAAAAACACTAATTTCCTAGTTATGTTAGGACTCTATTTTATTTTAATATTTTCCTTAATTAGTTAGATTTGGATATTGTTATCTTAAGATAATATTTAGAATATCTTGAGATGATTTGGTAGGAGATTTTTATAGGAGATTTGATAGGAGATTTCATAGGCATGAAAAGATGATAAATAACGGGTAAATGGTGGGAGAAATCACCAAATTTCTCACATGCCACTCCCCCCTCTTGTCTTTCTTCTCCTTCAAATTTTCATCCATGGCCCCGCGTGGCGAAATTTTATAATTGGTAGAAGGAAACATAAGCCTCAGAATCAATAAAAGTGTGATATCTAATTTATTTTTTATTGTTTAATTTATGCTTTGGGTATCAAATGTTCTTCTGTTACTATTTCATGGTTGTTTCGTTTAATTTCTAGGAGGCCTACTAGTTTATTATTCGATGCAATCTGTTACTAAATTAGATATCAAATCCATAATTGTTTAATCCCTCTAATTTGTGAAGCAACTAAAATCTAATGATTTGTTGCGTCAGAAATTATTAGATCTTAGTAAGAACACTTGATTAAATTAAATGCAACCACTTGTGTTTGTGTTGTTTAATTTCATCGACCTCTCTAATTCTTAAAATTGCTATTAGATTAAATCTTTAGCATTTGTCTTAGGATGTTTAGTAGTTAGAGTCAATTAGACCGCTTGTTTTCTCATTAACTATGACTAAGGAGAGATAGAAAAATAGTTCCAATAGTGAATATTCAAAGTGTGAATTGATATATACTTGCATTGATGATCAATTGTGAAATTTCAATGGTGGATGTTGACTTAGACCAAGGTTTGCTTTTTTGATTAATTTCGATACTTTAATTTGAATTTTTCCTTAGTTATTTTTCTTAAAATTATTTTTGTTATACTCAAAAAGCCCTCCATCCATGTTCATATAGTATGAAACTAGGCTAGATATTCTTCGTGGGAACAATCCTTACTTGCACTACTACATGTATTTTCAAGAGTATACGTTTTATTTTTTGTTGCTTTTAACATCACACCACTTACTATGCCTAGAAATAAGAGAGTCACCAAGGAAGATGCAATAACTAGTGGTGGAGTGATGATCAATGGGATCACCACCCCAATCGGCATCAGAATAAGTTCAGAGGATCAAAGGAGAACCAGCAGAGAAATGAAGCCCATGAAATAGAGTTCCCTTCACATAGCGAATAATATAAAGAATAGCAACATAATGAGTGGATTACAGAGCTAACATGAACTTACTGGCTAAGTGAGCAATAAATGAAATGTTTAGGAAGGAGAACCAGCAAAGAAATGAAGCCCATGAAATGGAGTTCCCTTCACATAGCGAATAATATAAAGAATAGCAGCATAATGAGTGGATTACAGAGCTAACATGAACTTACTGGCTAAGTGAGTAACAAATGAAATGTTTAGGCATATAACGGTAAGATAAATCAGGATGCCTACCAAATTACGATAGAGAGTAAGATTATCAAGCACAGTGTCATCCATAAGTGTAAATCGTACATAAACCTCGAGAGGGGTGGATTCAGTATGACTATTTGTAAAACCGGCTCGAATGACAAGATCTAACGCATACTTAGCTTGTGACAGGAAAAAGACAATTAGCAGAAGAAAGAACTTCAAGACCCAAAATGTAACTAAGAGGGTGAAGATCCTTTATTTCAAAGTTATGGCTTAAGAAAGCTTTAAGATCAGTAATGCCAGCAGTGTCATCACTTATAATGATCATGTCAATAACATAAAGAAGCAATAACATAGTGCCATAATTAGTTTTATGGATGAATGGAGCTAAGTCGTGAGGACTAGGTGAGAACCCAAGCTGACTAATGGTAGAATTGAATTTGGAAAATCAAGCTCGGGAGCCTATTTAAGATCTTACAAAGCCTTTTGAATACGTCAAACTTTGATTGCTAGTAATTGTGACTAGGGCGTGGACACATATAAACTTATTCTTCCAAATCACCATTGAGAAAAAGGCATTTTTCACATCCATCTGATTAAGGGTCCATTTTTTAGTAACTGCAATGGCAAGAAGAGTGCAAATTGAAGAGATACAAGAAACCGGTGCAAAAGTTTCTTCATAATCAATGCCATATTCTTAAGTAAAACCCTTGGCAACCAAGTGAGCTTTGTAACGCTCAATGGATCCATCAGAACAAGTCTTAATCTTGTACACTCATTTACACCCTTCAAGTGTCTTGTCAAAAGAAGGATTAACAAGGTCCCAAGAATTAGTATTCTCCAAAGCCTGCAACTCTTCTTGTATAACTTGCTACCAATGAGTATTGTTGGAGGCTTCTTGATAGGACTATGATTCATGAAGGTGAAGCATGGTAAAAAAACAATGATAATCATAAAGATAAGAAGGTTGAGTTCTTACCCGAGTTAGGCGCTCAGGAGGAGGAGAACGAGTAAGTGATGGTGCAGGATCAATATCCAAGACTACTTCAATAGGAGTAGTTGGAACTTTGGAAGTGTTTGTGAGCTCATTGGAAGAACCTACATCAAAATCACTAGGAAAGATATCAACATATGGGTTAGTGAAAAGAGGAGTTGAGGTGAAAATGATGGACTTGAACTTAGACAATGAAGAGAACATGATGTGTTCCTAAAAGACAACATGATGAAATAGATGGATTCATTAAGAGATGGGATCCCAACAACGGTAACCTTTGTGTTCAATCCCATAACCAAGAAAGCAACAGAGGCGAGCTTGAGGCTCGAGTTTAGTGTATTCATGTGGTTGAAGAAGAACAAAACAAGCACAAGAGAATTGTAGTTTGGAGAAGAGTTATGGAGACGCTCAAAGAGAAAGACATTACTAATGATAAAGGAAGAGAGATGGTTGATGACATAGACAACAGTGAGAGTAGCTTCACCTAAAGCACGCTCGGGACAAGTGGATGAGATAAGCATTGTTGGAATAGAGTCAAGGATATGACGATGCTTTCTCTCAACATGACCATTCTGTTGAGAAGTGCTACGACATGAGAATTCAGAGATAGTACCTTATTCATCCAAAAAAGTTAGAAGCTTTGAGTCATGGTACTCCATGACATTATCTCAACGAAAAACTTTAATGACTTTAGAAAATTGTGTTTTGACCATTATGTCAAAATTTGTATAAATTTGAGCAACTCATGATGATTTTTCATCAGATATATTGATGTGTGTGAAACAACATCATATTTTGTTCTTGTTTTGCATGCATTTTTAGGCATTTTAGTTTCCCTTTTTATTTGTTTTTCCCCTTAGTTCGGATAACTGCGGTGTTTTTGGTGTTGTTGTGTAGGATTGGTGCTTAATTGGCCTTGAAATGGATGGAAAGCTTGCATAATTGAAGTTGGAGCTTAAAGGATAGTAAATTGGGGCAAAAAGCTCAGTCTAGAGAGTTACATGGCCTGCCTATGGAATTCCCCATGGCCATGGATTGAGCAGCTATGTGAAGAAGCAAAAGAAAAATTCCAGGGAGTTCCACGGCCGTGGAACTCAAATAGCAAGATCCACGGCCAGCCCGTGGAATGACCCACGGCTGTAGATCGTAGTACGAGACAGATTTTTAAGTTTTATTTTTATTTCTTTTTATGAGTTGAGACCAAAGAAAACCCCTAGAGTATTTATAGATGTTCTGAATACAATATTAGGGTTCCAATTTAGTTTTGAAGGGGGCACATTATGAGGCTCTTATTCTTCATCTTCCTCTTTTCTCTTTTAGATTACAGGTTTGGATATGTTTCTGAATTTGATTTTTTATTTCTTCTTCTCCATGTCTGAGTAGTTTCTTTTGTTTTTAGGATTGGGCAATGCCCTTTGATACATTGATGATGATTAATTGATTTTGTTTACCCTTTTTATCTTGAATGTTCTTTGATTCAAACCTTATTGCGCTTATTCATGTTAATTTACTGGCCACTTATTTGCATCTCATAGATATCTAGGGACGTATTGAGAGGTGAACCTAGGTGTTGGAACCATAAGAATTGAACTTAAGGTCTAAATCACGAGAGTAGGTTTAGCCTTTTGAGGATTTAATGAATTACCATAAAGCATAATGGGTTCAATTTAGATTCAATTACCACGAGAGTAGGAATTGGTTAAATTGAGCATAGTTCTTGTCTCTTGAGAAAGAACATTAACTAATTTAGGGTAATTCACCTTCAATTGAATTTCAGTTTTAATAAAAGGATTGTCAATTAGGAGTCTTGTATCATTATGGTTACCCCCAATCTTAGAAGCTTTCTTGAATTTGAAAATCTTTCTGAACAATTTGCTGTTTTGATTCACAATTTTGCATCTTAACTTTTATTTATTTAATTGTTTGGTTACTACATTCTATTCACTCAATAATCATATTCCCTTTTGTTTAATTAATTGGATTAATTAATTAATTAGTATTCATAGACACAGTCCTTGTGGATTCGATCTTTTTATTACTTGACGATGAAATCGTACACTTGTGGATTTCACACACCAAGTTTTTGGCACCGTTGCGGGGGATTGTATTTTTCTTGAATATCAGTTTAATTTTTAATTTGATTATTTTAAACATTTTTACTACTTTCTTGTTTTCTCTTTGACTTTCTACAGGAAATTTCTCTTGTTTATGTGAAGTACTAGACGTTTGGGGACTGATGAACCTACAAAACTTATAATTTTTACGGTTCAGTATGTGTGTTTTTCATTTTTTTTAATCTTTTTAATTGGGTTTGTTCTTGAGTTGTGTTATATTTTTAACATTTTAAATTGTGTTGTAATTATGTATTTTTATGTATTTTTGTTAGGTATATGTAAAGGATAGAAGAATGGAGATGATTGCATAGAAGATTTTAAAAAAAAAAACTGTAGCAGCAAGTTACTGTAGCATGACATCAGCATGACTTCATCAAGTTACTGTAGCATGACATAAGTAAGTTACTGTAGCATGACATCAACAGATTACTGTGCAATACTTGATCGTTAAGTTTCATTATGCAAGTTACTATGCAGTGCACAGTAACCTCAAAAATTTCTATAAATAAAGGCACAACGACAGGAAGGAGATTTCGAACGAGAAGGAGGGGGGATTTCGCTGCGTCCTTTAGTTTCCTTTTTCCTTTCCCTTTTTCTTTTCTTTTTCTTTTCTTCTTTCTCATGTGTAATTAATCTTCATCTTGCTTGGTGAAAAGGTAAAGCTCTTGGTAATAAGTTAAAGTTAGATTAATTTCTTTCTTGTACTTAAATGATATATTATGAAGCAGATATAATATGTGTTGTATGTTGTTTCCAATTAATTTAGAAACTCTTCTTGTAGAATGAATATCTTGATCCATTGTAGACAATAGGATTGGCACAGTGGATGCTTTTGATGATTTACAAGTATTAGTAGATAATTATTGGAACCATAATATGATTACATGATTGAACTTTGAATGTTAAATCTTCCGATTGGAATCTTCATTATACATGATTTCAATTGAGTTATAAAACGAAATAATCTTGTTTTTAATTTATTACCAAGAGTGGATCTCCTAACCCAAGCAAATCTTTTTCATTTGTGAACAACTTATATCATCTTTAATTTTGTAACAAATTTGCTCCTTACCTCAATTAATTAGTTTTCCTTCATCAATTCCCTGTGGATCGACACTCCCGAGAATTTATTACTTGAGACAACTTACACTTGAGTTTGAAACTTTTAAATATAATTATATCCCATCAAGTTTTTGGCGCTGTTGCTGGGGACTTGATTTGAAGTTCTAATATATTGAGGTTCCCTTTTTGTAAGGAAACTTCACCAACAGGTATATTCTTCCTCTACTCTTTTCAATTTCTAATTTACTAACTAACTTACTAATTAACTTACTACTTACTAACTTATTAACTAACTTTTATATTTATGTCATTTATTTTATACTTTTTAATTTCCTAACTTTTATATTTATGTCATTTATTTTTATTTTTTAATTTTTTATTTTCTTCATTTATTTATTTTTTTTTTATTTTTTTATTTTCGTATCTAACTTTTAATTTATGTCATTTATTTTTCGCCATCTAACTTTTTAATTTTTGTTATTTATTATTATTTTCTAACGTAATGAAATAATTTTTTTTTTCTTCTCTTCTCTTTCACCGACTCGTGGGGCTTTGCCACTTTCCGATTTTTATATTTTAAATTTACTTTCTGCACTTTATTTTCTATATTTTATTTTTCGCACTTTATTTTTCACATTTTATTTTCTCGTATATTATTAACTCTCTATCTATCTAATTTTTTTTTATTTTATCAGTTATTTAACTTTTTACTTGTTAATATATATATATATATATATATATATATATATAGTGGTAATTTGGTAGTTTTATACCACATCCTTCTTAATATTTAACGGCTGGTGTCTACTGCCTACTTGTACATTATTTTTATTTTATGTCACTTATTTATGCTTAACTAGTATCGTGATTCAAATTCTGGACGTTTAGTTAAAATTAATCCTAGTAATTTATATATTAATTTATTTGAATCACAATCACACACAATTAACACAATGACTGAATTTGAAGGTGCACATGTTGAACATGATAGTCAAACACAACGAGTTGAAAATGAAAGTATACATGTTGAACAAGGAAATCAACCATTGCGAACTATGCGTGCATATTTGCAACCACCTCGAAATTCTAGTACATCATGTTTTATCTTTCTACTTACTGCTAATAATTTTAGATTTAAGCTGGGTATGATTTTTTTACTTCCTAATTTTCATGGTTTAGAAAATGAAAGCCTATATTTACATCTAAAAAAATTTGAAGAAGTCTGTATTGCTTTTAATGATCAAAATTGCACTGAAGAAATTGTTAAGCTTAAATTGTTTCCTTTTTTTTTGAAAGATAAAGCAAAAACTTAGCTTAATGCTTTGAAACCAAGATCAATTGGCACATGGCAAGAAATGCAAGGTGAGTTTTTAAATAAATTTTTTCCAACACATAAAACCAATGCTTTAAAAAGACAAATCCAAAATTTTTCCCAAAATTCACATGAAACGTATTTTCAAAGTTAGGAATGTTTTAAAGATTTGTTAAATTCTTGCCCACATCATGGTTTTGAAAAATGGCAGACTATAAGCTTCTTTTATGAAGGTTTAACACCTGAAACTAAACAATTTGTGAAAATGATGTGTAATGGCGAGTTTCTTGATAAAGAACCCGAAGAAGCTTTGGATTATTTAAACCATTTGGCTGAAAATTCTCAATCTTGGCATGGTACTAATCCTTCTGAAAATTCAATTAGATATAACCTTGCAAATGCAGGAAAAGAAAAATACCATCTTAGTCAAGAAGAAGATCTAAATGCAAGGTATGCTAGTTTGACTAGAAAGGTCAAATCCATGGAATTAGGGAAAGTAAAAGAAATCAAATCTGTGCAAAATGAAGAAATTTGTGGCATTTGTGATGAATTAGGACACTCGACAAATGAATGTCCTAATATTCCTGTTTTTAAAGAAGTTGTGCATGAGCAAGTAAATGCAATGAATAATTTTAAAAAGTCATTCACCTCTTCTTTTTCAAATTCTTACAATCCAGGATGGAGAAATCACCCGAACTTCAGTTGGAGGAATAATAATCAAGTACAATTTATGCAACCACCACCTCCTCAGGAACAACAGGATTCTCAAAATTCTCAAGGATATGCACCTTATGTCCCACCATATAGGAAAAACCTTGAAGGAACATTGAGTGCATTCATAGAAAAGCAAGAGGCCATCAATAAACAAAACACTCAAACCATGATAGACATAAAAGACACTCTTTCCAAACTTACTTTTGCACTCACCATTCACAAGAAAGGAAAATTTCCTTCTCAACCCCAACCGAATCCCAAAGGTCAATATAGTCTAAATGAGGGTAGTTCAGAAAACTAACAAATAAATCAAGTCAATTATGTGATAACTCTTAGGAGTGAAAAAGTTATTGAAAAAGAAATTTCTGAACCTTGTGAGAAAGATGGTGAATCAATTCCCCCAGATAAGGAAGAGGTTGATAAGTCATCTGGCCAAAAGGAGACCAAACTCTCGTCTCCTCCACCCCCATTTCCTCAAGCATGAAGTAAACCAAGGAAAGTAGACCACCAAACTGAAATTTTTGAAATTCTTAAACAAGTGAAGGTCAATATTTCGTTGTTAGATACTATCAAACACTTTCCTTCTTATGCCAAATTTTTGAAGGACTTATGCACTGTTAAAAAGAAATTAAATATGAAAAAGAATGCCTTTTTGACCGAACAGGTAAGTTTCATTATTCAAAGCAATAATGTTTTGAAACATAAAGACCCTAGTTGTCCTACAGTTTTATGCATTATTGGAAAACATATAATTGAACAAGCTTTACTTGATCTTGGTGCTAGTGTTGATTTGCTTCCATATTCAGTTTATCAACAACTCAATCTAGGTGAGTTAAAACCAACTTCTGTAACTCTTCTACTTGCTAATAGATCAATTAAAATTCCAAAAGGAATAGTGAAAGATGTGTTAGTACAAGTTGATAAATTCATTTATCCTGTGCATTTTATTGTCTTGGAAACTGAACCTATGATTAATTGTTCCAAGTCAATTCCTATTATTTTAGGTCGTCCATTTTTAGCAACATCCAATGCTTTGATAAATTGTAGAAATGGATTGATGAAGCTAACATTTGGAAACATGACACTTGAGCTTTCAACATATGCAAGCAACCACATGAAGTCAATATTGAAAATGAAGAAGTTGACGGGATTGAGGCCATTGTAGATGATCATCTTCTAAAAGGGAATTCTTCTGACCCATTAAAAGTTTGTTTAATTAATTCATTTGATTCAGGTATGCAAGTAGATGGTGATATTTCTGAAATATGCTCTTTGTTTGACTGTACATAAGCAATGGAATACAAAAAGATGGAAGCCGAGATTCGAAGAGCTACAACCTATGAATGATAATATTCATGAAGAAGTAACCACACTGGAACTAAAGTCATTACCTTCTGGGTTGAAGTACGCATTTTTGGGAGAAGACTAAAGCTTTCCAGTAGTACTTTCATTAATCCTTACTGAAGATCCAGTAGTAATGTTGATAGAAGTACTTAAAAGGCATAAAAGTGCAATTAGATGGACATTAATAGATATAAAAGGCATTAATCCATTAATTTGTACACAAAATACATTTAGAGGATAATGCTAAAATATCACAACAACCTCAAAGAAGATTAAATCCACACATGAAAGAGGTAGTTAGGGCTGAAGTTCTTAAATTACTTGATGTTGGAATTATTTACCCTATTTTCGATAGCCAGTGGGTAAGCCCTACACAAGTTGTGCCTAAGAAATCTGGAATAACAGTGGTTGAAAATGAAAAAGGTGAGTTAATACCTACGCGAGTTTCATCTAGTTGGCGTATGTGTATTGATTTTGGAAAATTGAATGCAGCCACTAGAAAAGATCATTTCCCCTTACCATTTCTTGATCAAATTCTAGAAAGAGTAGCAGAGCATCCCTACTATTGTTTTCTTGATGGTTATTCGGGGTATAATCAAATACCAAGTGCATTAGAGGATCAAGAAAAGACTACTTTTACATGCCCCTTTGGCACTTTTGCATATAGAAGAATTCCTTTCGATCTTTGTAATGCTCCGGCAACTTTTCAAAGATGCATACTAAGTATTTTTAGTGACATGATTGAGCATTATTTAGAGATTTTCATGGATGATCTGATAGTTTTTGGAAATTCTTTTGAAAATTATCTTAATAATTTGGATAAAGTTCTTAAAAGATGTGAAGAAAAAGGATTTGTTTTAAATTAGGAAAAATGTCATTACAAGGTTACCTCAGGAATCGTGTTAGGTCATGTGATATCTTCTGAAGGAATTGAAGTTGATAAAGCCAAAGTTGAATTAATTGCTCATTTGCCTTCCCCAAAAACAGTCAGAGAAGTTCATTCCTTTTTAGGACATGTAGGATTCTATCGAAGATTTATTAAGGACTTTAGTGTCATATCTAGACCATTATGCAATTTTCTGATAAAAGATGCACCATTTGATTAGACTCAAGAATGCCAAAAGTCTTTTCAAAAATTAATTGGTCTTTTGACATCGGCTCCTATCATGCAATCTCCTGACTGGTCTTTGCCTTTTGAATTAATGTGTGATGCAAGTGATTTTATTGTTAGCGCTGTTTTAGGCCAAAGAAAGGAAGGTAAGCCTCATGTAATTTGTTACACAAGTAGAACTTTAAATAGTGCACAAATGAATTACACCACTACTGAAAAAGAACTACTTGCTGTAATTTTTGCATTGGACAAATTTCGAGCTCATTTAATTGGTTCTTCTACTGTTGTTTTCACTGATTATGCTGATGTTAGATATTTAATGTCTAAACAGGATGCCAAACCTAGGTTGATACGGTAGATCTTGTTGCTTCAAGAATTCAACATCATAATAAAAGATAAGAAAGGAGCTGAAAATGTTATCGCAGATCATTTGTTAAGACTTACAATATGCTCATCTTTTGATAGCACACCTATCAATAATTCTTTTCCTAATGAGTTTTTATTTTCTGTCAATTATATGCCTTGGTTTGCGAACATAGTCAATTTTCTTGTAACAGGAAAGATGCCGCCTCAATGGTCACATCAAGACAGAAAAAAATTTTGACTGAGGTGAAAACATTTTATTGGGATGACCCATATTTGTTCAAATATTCTCCTGATCAAATCTTTCGGAGATGTGTCCCCGACAATGAGATAGGTAGTGTCATTAAATTTAGTCACTCAGAAGCATGTGGAGGTCATTTTTTTTCAAAGAAAACAGCTGTGAAAATCTTACAGTGTGGATTTTATTGGCCCACTTTATTTAAAGACAGCCATACCTTTTGCAAAAGTTACAAAAATTGTCAGAAATTAGGGTCCATTTCTAAAAGAAATATGATGCCTCTGAACCCTATCCTTGTTATTAAAATTTTTTATTGTTAGGGAATTGATTTCATGGGTCCATTTCCATCCTCATTTGGATTTGTGTATATTTTGGTTGTAGTTGATTATGTCTCAAAATGGATTGAGGCGATTCTATATCGACAAATTGATCATAAAATTGTTCTCAAATTTTTAAAAGAAAATGTCTTAAGTTGATTTGGAATCCCTCGAGCTATCATCAGTGATGGGGGAACACATTTTTGCAATAAACCATTTGAATCTTTAATGAAGAAATATGGTATTACCCATAAAGTTGCTACCCCTTATCACCCTCAGACAAGTGGACAAGTAGAATTAGCAAATAGGGAAATTAAACAAATTTTGGAAAAAATAGTTAACCCAAATCGTAAAGATTGGTCTTTAAGACTAAACGATGCACTTTGGGCTTACCGTACTGCTTTTAAAACATCTTTAGGCATGTCACCCTATCGGTTAGTCTATGGAAAATCATGTCACTTGCCTGTAGAACTGGAGCATAAAGCATTTTGGGCCATTAAAGCTTTCAATTTAAATCTTGATGATGCTTGCAAGTTACGCAAATTGCAAATAAATGAACTTGAGGAATTGAGAAAAGATGCATATGAAAACTCAAAAATTTATAAAGAAAGAACAAAAGCTTTTCATGACAAATCTATTTTGAGGAAATCTTTGAAATTGGTCAAAAAGTTCTGCTTTATAATTCTCGTCTTCACTTTTTTCTTAGAAAATTGAGATCCAGGTGGACTGGTCCTTTTATTGTCAAACATGAATATCCTTATGGGGCCATAGACATTAAGAATCCTAGGAATGGTACTGTATCTAAGGTCAATAGATAAAGACTTAAACCATTTCTGGAAAATCAAGCTGCTGAGGTAGAATTCATTTCCCTTTCAGATCCTTGTTATGTGAAAAATTTACTCTAATTTTGTGGCTCTATTTTGTTTCGTAGTTCTTTAGCTCCCCAGTAAATGGTGGATGACGGTACTCCGTGACTTTCAAGTCGATTTGCTCTTTTTCAGTTCCCCAAAATAACTGATTTCTTCTTCTTCAAAATGGATATCATTCTCTCAAGCCTGAGAAAACATTTTCCTTCTTTTCCTCAAAATGCTCTAACAAAAATTTACAAGGCTAGATGTGAAAGATTGAGATTGTTAATGCACAAAGGTATACCAGAAGATGTACGTTGGATAATCGAAGCAAAGGTTTGATTAGCAGGTGAGTCTTCAATTTCATTTGACCCATACATGCCAAGTCTTGGTAGAAGTTTATATTCTAAACAGAGAAGAGCAAAAAGATTACAAGTCTGTCACATATGTGGACGATGAAATTGTAACAAGCGATGTCGTTCTTTTGGGATGGTTTTCACAAACAGAGAAAATAAAATTTTCTTCATTAAGAATGGACTGAGTAAGGAGTCATTAGATGATATCTTATTGACTCTTGATACGCATTCTTGTGGTCTTGTGCATCGTGAACTTCTTAACTTGTGGAATCTCTTCAAGCAATACAGTCTTGGGAATCTGACTCTAAAAGATCCTGTTTGCCAATTTATAAGAAAATTGGATGGGAAGCTTATCCTCGACTCATAGAAGGCGTTTAAGCCATTTCTGGACGTGAAACCAGAGGTAGATGTGAGCAACATCCACAACAACATGTACATATTTTCTTCCTTTTCTTCTTCTTCATGGTCAAAAAAAAAATAAAAAAAAAAGTATGTATACATCTTGGGTTTGGCTTTGGTAACACAAAACGTGAATGGGGAAATGCATGCATCCTGATCCAGCCTTCTTAATTGAAAAACAAAGAAGGTAGATTGTATCCCACATGTGAGACAGCCAGTCGTATTATGGCCACTTGTCCCTTTTGGGAGCCCTATGTTGTGCTAGTCTTAAATGGGTCTAATACTGGTCAACAATGCTTTGGCACAAAGTCGAAAGAGTAGACTACCTTCATCCCAATCTCAAGTGAGTATGCACCCATCTTTCATCAGGTTTCTAACAACTTGAAAAAAAAATAGAGGGTGAAACTATGATTGTACTGGGTCTTTAATTAGATTAGGAGCCCCGGGCAGATGTGCGTCCTGTCATAGACTCAGGAGGAGACCTGCACACGCTAGTATGTAAATAAAGTTCGTGTGTCATGCTCTGTAGAGAGCCGCGTGCTACATTTCCAGTTCTTGGAACTAAGGCTCTGTAGTGTTGATAGACAGAAAGAAGCGTCCCGTCTTTACAGTCAATGAAAACTGTTAGCTGAGCTGTATACTTACTTTAATTAGTAGGTCTCTATGGCGAGTTCTGACTGGCTATGGTTAGGTACCATCTTCTTAGAATACATGCCTTTAATTAGGTTTGCAGGAAGATAGAAGTTTGTTCTTCCGTAAGCAGGACGAAAAGAATTCAAAAGTTCTTGTTGTCGATTCGGCAATCCTTGTGGAATTTATATGTTGCATTGGTGACATGCAACTCAAATACATGCCACTACTGCATTCATGACACGTAGTATAAAGATACACCATAAAAACTGTACATACAGGTATGTCTTCGTTTACTATTATATTTCTTTTATTTTTGTATGATTTTGTTGTATTTTGATTTTTGGACAGACGATCCTTTGAGTAGGGTCCTTCAGGGGTTTCTAGACTTCTTTACCCTGATGGTTTTCTTGAAGTTTAAAAAAAATAAAAAAAAAAGTTAAAAAAAAGATTTCATGTTTCTTAATTTCAAACTTTTCTGACAACAACCAACCTACCCTTATAGGTGTTATCATTTCTCTCTCCATTCTTTTCCTTATTTAAACACTTCATTTTCTCCACTTTTCTCTAACTCAGAAACATTCAAAGGGAGGAAGAGTATAGAAATGGGGCCTTCTATTCGTAACCTTAAAAATATTTGTGTTTTTTGTGAGTCAAGTTATAGGAAGGGTTTAGAGTTTGTAAACGCAACAAGCATTCTTGGTCGAACACTTGTTGCAAGAAATATTCATGTTGTACATGGGGGAGGTTGTCGTGAGTTAATGGGGGCTGTATCACTTGCTGCTTTTATAGGAAGCAGACAGGTTTTAGGTGTCATTCCTAAACCTTTAGCTCAAAATAACATTACTGAAAAGACAGTTGGAGAAGAAATTCAGGTAACATCTATACATGGACAGATGAAAAAAAATGCTTGACAACTCTGATGCATTCATTGCCTTACCAGGTGGTTTTGGTACTTTGGAAAAAAAATTTCAAATTGTCTCTTGGGCCGAACTAAACATCCACCATAAACCTATTGGCTTGTTGAATGTTAATAATTTCTTTGATCTTTTGTTATTTTTTCTTGACAAAGCTGTGGAACAGAAATTTATCACTCCTTCGGCAAGAAAACTTCTTATCTCTGCCTCCACTATTGATGAGCTGATTGATAAATTAGAAGCTTTTGTTTATGAACCTGATAAAGTCCTAGCTCAGATAGATTGGTCATCAGGAAGCAGCGAGGGAAGCAGTAAGAAAAGAAAGCCAAATCTAACACTTCATCTTTAATGGGTTTGATTTTATTTATCGTCCTTTGTTTCTATTTTAATTTGTGTCAAATTTCTCCAACAGGTACTATCTTCTATCCTTTACTCATCTATATTTTAACATTACGGACAATGTTGTGATCTGGTTGGAGGGAAGGATGGTTTTAAAAACAAAAAAAACAAAAAAATATAGAAGTATGATATAATTGTCATGAACTTACTAAACCAATGAATAAAGGCAGAGTAAGGGGTAATTTTACTTCTGAGACACATTTAAATTGGGAAGTATGTTTAGTGAGATGACTGTCAGAAACCTACAATAAAACCAATTAAGGATGGCAGAGTAAGGAGTAAATTTTGCCGAAGAGGTAATTTTACTCTTGAGACGCATCATAGTTGAGAAAAAAAATGGTTTTAGAAGTAGCAAAAAGCATATCTTGGGTCATAGCATAAATTTTTTTCTTTCTTAAAAATCACATGCTTGGATTTGAATGTTGAATTGATGAATTGAGAATGATCGAAACATGCCTTGTGAGATTTTGAGCTTATTGATGAATGGATTGAACATTTGTACGATTCTCTTCTTTCTTGTGTGATTTTCACTCATGAAATTGTTACTCTAGAACTTGCTTTGATTCTTTTTAAGGCTACATTTTTACATGCATACTTAAATATGATTGAGGCATTTTAAAATAACTACTTTCACCAAATAGCCATCCTTGTATATTTTCCCTTGTGTAACCCCTTTGAGCTTATTTGGCCAGTTCTTGTTTTTAGCTTATTACGTGTCTTTAAAAAAAAAAGGAACATGTTTTTACCTGACCTTAGGGAATAAGAAAGCATTGACTTTGTTCTTAAACAAGTGTGGGGGTGTGTGTGTAAAAAAAAAAAGAAAAAAAAGAAAAAAAAAGAAAAAGAAAAGAAAAGAAAGAAAGAGCTGATCATCTGATACACTATGTGACATATCCATATCTAAAATAAAGATGGATGCTTGGAAACAATAGGAAGAGAAGGAGAAGGTTTATGCCTAACAATGAATTCAACTCATCAATTTGGGATTGATCTTCAACAAAACATTAGTCAAATATTGGTTATTGTCCTTTATGATGAATGTTCTCAAATATCTTTTCCACTCTAACTGTACCATAATGCTCTTTTATTCTCTTTGATATTTATCTTCTCATATCTATATTATCCATTTTCCTTTACTATGACCCTGTTACAACCTTGAATAAAGTCCTCTTGATTTTTGTGTGCATGTGTTATGAGTAGTGGAGAAGTAGAAGATAAGCAAGCTTATGGTAGTGCAATTTTTTATGGGTTGAACTGAGTGAAATATCTACCATTTTAAACACTAGAGGGATTGAGACTGAATCCTATGAGGATCTTTCATTCTTTTTAACTGAAGTTTCCTTGCTTGATGATTTGAGATGTCAAGAAATATTACCTAAAAAAAATGCTTTGTTCCCTTGAATGACTAGTTGCTCTTCTTGCTTCATTAAATCTTTTAGAGTTTTTAGTTTTTGAGTCGGTGTCATTTCCTAGCTTTGGTCTTATATATTTTGCCTAGGAGAGCAAAAGCTCAAGTGTTGGGGTGTGATGAACCTGCAAAACTTATAATTTTTACGGTTCAGTATGTGTGTTTTTCATATTTTTTTAATCTTTTTAATTGGGTTTATTCTTGAGTTGTGTTATATTTTTAACATTTTAAATTGTGTTGTAATTATGTATTTTTATGTATTTTTGTTAAGTATATGTAAAGGATAGAAGAATGGAGATGATTGCATAGAAGATTTTCAAAAAAAAATTGTAGCAGCAAGTTACTGTAGCATGACATCAGCATGACTTCATCAAGTTACTGAGCATGACATAAGCAAGTTACTATAGCATGACATCAGCAAGTTACTGTGCAATACTTGATCGTTAAGTTTCACTATGCAGGTTACTGTGCAGTGCATAGTAACCTCAAAAATTTCTATAAATAGAGGCACAACGACAGGAGGGAGATTTCGGACGAGAAGGAGGGGGCATTTCGCTGCGTCCTTTGGTTTCCTTTTTCCTTTTCCTTTTTCTTTTCTTTTTCTTTTCTTCTTTCTCATGTGTAATTAATCTTCATCTTGCTTGGTGAAAAAGTGAAGCTCTTGGTAATAAGTTAAGGTTAGATTAATTTCTTTCTTGTACTTAAATGAAATATTATGAAGCAGATATAATATGTGTTGTATGCTGTTTTCAATTAATTTAGAAACTTTTCTTGTATAATGAATATCTTGATCCATTGTAGACAATAGGATTAACACAGTGGATGCTTTTGACGATTTACAAATATTGGTAGATAATTATTAGAACCATAATATAATTACATGATTGAACTTTGAATATTAAATCTTCCTATTAGAATCTTCATTATGCATGATTTCAATTGATTTATAAAACGAAATAATCTTGTTTTTAATTTATTACCAAGAGTGGATCTCCTAACCCAAGCAAATCCTTTTCATTTGTGAACAACTTATATCATCTTTAATTTTGTGACAAAATTGTTCCTTACCTCAATTAATTAGTTTTCCTTCATCAATTCCCTGTGGATCGGCCTCGGACTCCGAAGAATTTATTACTTGAGACAACCTACACTTGAGTTTGAAACGTTTAAATATAATTATATCCCATCAGGGACTCTTGAAGATGCAGATCCTGAAATTGAAAGAATTTTTTGTAGAAGGAGAAGACAACAAAGGCAAAGAGCGAGAGAAATACTTGAGCCAACGCTTGTCATGGCTGCACCTACAGATAATAGACCGCTTAAAGAGTATGCAGCCTCTAATGCTCGGGGTTTGCGTTCTAGAATTGCTCGGCCAGACATTGAAGCTAGACACTTCACCATACCTCCTGCCTTACTTTCTATGATAAGGCAGAACCAGTTTGGAGGATTGCCATCGGAGGACCAGAATGATCATGTGGATATGTTCTTGGAATTCTGTGAGACCCTCAAGAGTGAAGGCACTTCTGTTGATGCTATTCGTCTTCGCCTATTTTCATTATCATTGAGAGATAGAGCTAGAGCTTGGTTGAAGTCAATTCCCACTGAGACAATCACTACTTGGGATCAATTGGAGCAAGCTTTCTTGGACAAATTCTTTCCACCTTCCAAGACAGCTCATCTTAGGACCCAGATCACAAGCTTCGTTCAGAAAGATGGAGAGTCATTGTCGGAAGCTTGGGACAGATATAAAAAGGCTTTGCTGGAATCCTGCCCACACCATGGGTTAGAAAAATGGTTGATCGTTCACACCTTCTATAATGGGCTAGAATATTCTTCGAAGGTGTCTCGAGACTCTGCAACTGGTGGAGCTTTGATGAATAGAAGACTGACGGAAGCTTATGAGATCATTAAGAGTGTTGCCACAAATCATCACCAATGGGCAAATGAAAGAGGTAATAAGCCGAGAAAACTCTCGGGAGGTAAGTTTGAGGTAGACGGGGTTGATTTAATTATATTAAAATTTGATTCTTTGAATAAACGTTTTGACATGCTTGAAAAAGCTCATGTTAATGCCATAGGTGCTTCTAACAATTTTTGTGAGATTTGTGGAGCACAAGGACATATGGGTGCTGAATGCCAAGTTGGATTGGCTCCTCACAAGGTGCACTGGTGGAGCAAGTGGAATCATGCCACAATTTCTATGACTTCAACCAAAAGGGAAGGAATGATCCATATTCCCAAACTTATAACCCCGGTTGGAGGCCATATCCCAACTTCTCCTACCGGAATTGTCAATACCAAGCTGGGCAAGGTAGTGCTAAACCCTCTTCTGGATTCCAACAGGTACAAAAATCTAGACTTGAGTCTCTTCTAGAGAATTTTGTTGAGAGTCAATCAAAGCAAAATGAGGAGTTTAGGCAACATGGGCAAATTGTGACTGAGGTCATTAGAGAGTTGTCAGCTAAGGTTGACAATTTGACTATTCATAATAAGATGTTGGAAACTCATATTGCCCAACAAGCAGCCACTTCATATAGGCAACAAGGTAAGTTCCTTGGTCAACCTGAAATAAATCCATGTATTGAACACTGTAATGCTATGAGTTTGAGAAGTGGTAAGAAATTAGAGGATCCCAAGGGTAAAGGGGAGAGTGACAAAGATAAGGGGAATGAGGAAAAAGACACTAAGATACAACCCTTAGAGGAAGAAGAAACTAATGAGAAGGTGTCTAAGTATGGACCCCCTGAACCATACCAACCCCCAGTGCCCTTCCCTCAAAGATTGGCTAAGGCCAAGTTAGATAGGCAATTTGGGAAGTTCCTAGAGGTCGTTAAGAAATTGTACATTAATGTACCCTTCACTGAGGCGTTGCAACAAATGCCTACCTATGCTAAATTTCTTAAGGACATTTTGTCTAATAAGAGAAAGCTAGAGGACTATAAGGCAGTAGCTTTAACTGAGAAGTATAGTGCTTTAATTTAAAATAAATTCCCTCCTAAGCTTAAAGATCCAGGTAGCTTCTTTATTCCTTGTTTGATTGGTAACACAAATTTTGATAAAGTTTTGTGTGATTTGGGGGCTAGTGTTAGTCTTATGCCCCTTTTTGTGTGCAAGAAATTGGAGGTGGGTGAACTAAAACCCACAACTATCTCCCTTCAATTGGCTGATCGATCCGTCAAGTACCTCGTAGGCATCTTGGAGGATGTTCCTATTAGAGTCGGTAAGTTTTTCATACCTGTTGATTTTGTTGTGCTTGACATGGAAGCAGATGCTAAAATACCGATCATACTTAAGCATCCATTCCTCGCCACTGGAAGGGCAATTATTGATGTCCACAAAGGGAAATTAACTTTGCGATTGAACAATGAGGAAGTAGTTTTTAATGTTTTCAATTCTAAAATCCTAATTCCTTTAATTCATGTAATCGCATAGATGCTACTGATGTTATGGACAATGTTGTGCTTTCAAATATGTAAAAAATTGTGACTGATGTTATGTTAGAGGAGACCTTGCCCAAGGCTGCTACCAAGTTCGAGAAGGCCAAGCCCTACAAGAAGGGACCAAAGAAGAAGAATGACAAGTGTATCAAGAAGCGTGAATTTAAACCAGGGGATAAAGTTCTTGTTGATAACTTGCTTCTACGTTTCTGTTCTAGTAAGTTATGGTCAAAATGGTTAGGGTCATATGAGATTGTTCGAGTCTTATCCTACAGTGTACTTAAGGTGAAGACAGAAGACCATAAGATATTCATGATAAATGGTCAGAGAGTGCAACACTATGAAGAAGGAGTGGGGACTGAGTACTACTCCATTGACATCACCTGAGCATAGAACTAGCTCATAGTCAAGCTAATGACTATAACTTAGCGCTTCTTGGGAGGCAACCCAAAATTTTCTCTTTTTTTTCTTTATTTTCTTATTTTTATTGATTAACACTTTCTGTTTTTGTTTCATAGTTAGCTAATGTTGAGTCAGCTTAGGTGCCTCCCTGAGTTCGGAGCCTTTGTAGGAGGATGTATATAGTTATCGGCCGCCAAAAAGATTTTTCTTCTTTTTCCTTTAGTTTTTTTTCTTTATTTTCACTTTTCATTCTTTTATTTTATTTTTCAGTTTTTGATTTATTTTTCTTGTGCGTTTTAGACCGGATGTTCGAGTTCATGGCTACATGCCTCCTTTTTTCACCACCGTAGTGAGTTCTTTTCTTTTATTCCTTCTCCAATTATAGATTTTTACATTGGGAATAATGTAAGTTCTAAGCTTGGAGGGGTACTTTGCATTTTTTATTTTCATTTTCATTGTAGATCATTGCTCTCATGCATTCTCATGTCTCATATTGCACTGCATCTTCTTGTTGCATTTTCACACCATTATATCTCTCGACTTTTTGGTTGAATCTTGTGCCCCTCTCTTTTGAGGATTTTGAGATGGTATTGATTTGGAACCCAATTTGTTGATTCTTGTGGTAGGCAATAGGCATTGTTTTAATTGATAGTGGAGGTGATTTCTTGATAATTGATAATTAACATATGTTCTCTAAATTTGTGCTTCTCATTAGTTTTTGAACCTCTAAATGTGAGTTTTGAGCCTATGGGATTTATGCACTATATGATTTTTGCTCTTATTCTTTGTATTGAGTAATCATTCCTCATTCATTTTGTGCTCTAGAACTTGATTTAAAACCATTTTGAGGCGAAATTTTTGTTTGCATGCTTGAATGTGATTAAGGCATCTTAGGTATTTTTCTGGCCTTCTGAAATTGTTACACTTTCATCCACTAGTTGCCCATTTTGAGCCTATTTCATAATTGTTCTTTTTTTATGCCTATGATGATACATTGTCTATTATCATTTAGAATATTAAATGGAGCATATTGGGTTTGAAAGTTGTGTTGGGAATCATATGTTATTGAGCCTTCTTTTTCTCAATTTTTTTTTAAAAAAAAAAGAGAAAAAAATCATATGATGAAAGCTTGAAAAAGAAGAGAAAGAGAGGAAAGAAAATAAAAGAAGAAAATACTTGGAGGTGGAGTTATTGATTGAAAAATGTTTTTGCTCCATTTCTGTTCTATTGGGTTTCTTATGCTTATTGAAATTTTGTTAGCCCTTTGTGCATACCTTCCTTTCTCTACCCTACCTAACATCATTCCCTTGGCCCCATTACAACCCTTGAAAGACCTTTTGATTCTTGCTTGCATGCTAATTATTAGTGGAAATTTGGTTTCTTATCAAGCTTATGGAAGTACATTTTCTTTGAGGAATCTTAAGCACATTGTCTTCACCCTTAAACACTCTGAGTGTGGTTAGTAGAGTGAACCTAATTCAGTGAGGATGCATGATTTCTGAGAACTTAGCCTCTAATTGGACTTGATTTTGATTACCTCTCAAATTCTTGGTTTGCCTTTGCCTATTGCTTGGTTGGATGTTTTCTCGGGTTCCTCATTCATTATTGTCTTTTGATCCCACTTCTTGGTTTGGAATTAGTTATTGCTTGGGGACAAGCAAAATCTTAAGCTTGAGGGGATTTGATGTGTGTGAAACAATATCATATTTTGTTCTTCTTTTGCATGCATTTTTAGGCATTTTAGTTTCCCTTTTTATTTGTTTTTCCCCTTAGTTCAGATAACTACGGTGTTTTTTAGTGTTGTTGTGCAGGATTTGTGCTTAATTGGCCTTGAAATGGATGGAAAGCTTGCATAATTGAAGTTGAAGCTTAAAGGATAGCAAATTGGGGCAAAAAACTCACTCTAGAGAGTTCCACGACCTGCCTGTGGAATTCCCCACGGCCATGGATCGAGCAGCTGCGTGAAGAAGCAAAAGAAAAATTCCAAGGAGTTCCACAGCCTGGCTGTGGAATGATCCACGACCGTGGAACTCAAACAGGAAGATCCACGGCCAGCCTGTAGAATGACCCACGGTCATGGATCGCAGTACGAGACAGATTTTTAAGTTTTATTTTTATTTCTTTTTATGGGCTGAGACCAAAGAAAACCCCTAGCGTATTTATAAATGTTCTGAATACAATATTAGGGTTCTAATTTGGTTTTGAAGAGGGCACTTTGGGAGGCTCTTGTTCTTCATCTTCCTCACTTCTCTCTTGTATTACGGGTTTGGATATCTTTTTGAATTTGATTTTTTGTTTCTTCTTCTCCATGTCTGAGTAGTTTCTTTTGTTTCTAGGATTGGGCAATGTCCTTTGATACATTGATGATGATTAATTGACTTTGTTTACCCCTTTTATTAATCTTGAATGTTCTTTGATTTAATTCTTATTGCGCTTATGCTTGTGAATTTACTGGCCACTTATTTGCATCTCATAGATATCTAGGGACGTACTGAGAGGTGAAACTAGGTGTTGGAACCATAAGAATTGAACTTAAGGTCTAAATCACGAGAGTAGGTTTAGCCTTTTGAGGATTTAATGAATTAACATAAAGCGTAATGGGTTCAATTTAGATTCAATTACCACGAGAGTAGGAATTGGTTTAATTAGGCACAGTTCTTGTCTCTTGAGAAAGAACATTAACTAATTTAGGGTAATTCACCTTCAATTGAATTTCAGTTTTAATAAAAGGATTGTCAATTAGGAGTCTTGTATCATTGTGGTTATCCCCAATCCTGGAAGCCTTCTTGAATTTGAAAATCTTTCTTAACAATTTGTTGTTTTGATTCACAGCTTTGCATCTTAACTTTTATTTATTTAATTGTTTGGTTACTACATTCTATTCACTCAATAATCATATTCTCTTTTATTTAATTAATTGAATTAATTAATTAATTAGTATTCATAGACACAGTCCCCGTGGATTCGATCTTTTTATTACTTGACAACGAAACCGTACACTTGCGAATTTCACACACCATATATCAATGTAAAACAAGAATAATTATCAATAAATGACACAAAATATCGATTACCTCCTATAGTTGGTTTGGAGGTAGGCCCTCAAACATCTTAATACATAAGATCAAAAGAAGAATTAGAGATAGAAGTATTTTTATTGAAAGACAATGTAGGTTGTTTAGTAGTTTGACAAAAAATGTAGTGAAAATACTCATTATTAACTGAATATATAGCCCTTTGAGATATAAGAGGATGCAGCTTTCCTAGAGAACTATGAGCAAGATGTTGGTGCCACAGTTGAATAGAGGAAGGAGGAGTCGGATGTTGCACAAAGATTTGATGTAGGAGGAATACGAAGTTGAGCTCAAACAACCTTCCAACTTTATACCCAACCCCTATGACTTGTCCCATTCGTGGATCTTGCACACGATAACCAGAAGAAGAAAAGGTGACTTCATAGCCAAGGTCACACAATCAACCAATAAAAATAAGATTAAAGTTTAATTTGGGAATGAGATATATATCAAGTAAACTAAGAGTAGGCAAAGAGACAGAACCCTTATGACTTACATTCATAAGAGATCCATCGATTGTATGTATAAAATGTATAATGTCATTAATGGATAGAGATTAAAAAGACTGAGATGTGGACCCCTCATATGGTTACAATAGGAAGAATCAAAGTACCATAAGTATTACCTGGTTTGGTTGACAAGGCAGGAGAGGTATTACTGTAATTCGAAAGTAGTCGCTTAAGAAGGGACGGAAGATCACTGTCAGAAAAGGCAGCCTGGGGTGTACATGAAGAAACTGGAGACTCATTAGCAATAGTAGCAACAAGCACATGCTTAGAAGAACTGGGACAAGGTTGAAACCTATTTTGATCAGACCTTGGAGGACGTGTGGGATAATTCTCAATTAAATATCCTGGTTCCTTACAATATATGCAACAATTGGGGGTAGTGAGCACAACTGAAATAGAAGGAACAATGTCTGGTTTCTCCATTATAAAAGACAAAGGCAATATTAAAAAAGTCTAGTTCCTATATATATATATATATTTGTATAAGGAGCATATATGGTGAGAGGAGTGTTTATTGTAAGAGGTGAGAAGAGTATATCTTAGCCATTAGATCTTATATGAATGGTTAAGATTAGAACATAAATACATGTGACTTTTTTAAGTAGTCACATGACCTTTAAGTAACTTTTAATATTGATCATCCATTTATGGTTATATGGTCAAGATTTAATCCTCTTACCCTCTCACAATAAAAACTTGTCTCACTAGATATGTATCATGTGTGTGTGTGTGTGTGTATGTGTGTGTGTATATATATATATATGCGTTATATCTAGTCAAAGAAGTATTTATTGTGACTTGTGAGAGAGAAGATGAGTAAATATTGACCATTAAATTATATATGAATGATCAAGATTAGAACATAAATGTATATGACTTTTTTTATTGTGGTTATGTGACCTTTAAGTAAAATCTATTATTAATCATTCATGTAAGATTTAATGATTAAGATTCAATTCTCTCACCTCTCAAGCTTAAAATATTCACTTGATTACCCATAAAAAGTGAATTGAGGTAGTTAACAACCTTGACCCATTAGGACGATGATGTAGGTTCAAATCTCACAAAAGTAATTTTTGTGTGGACATTACATAATTTCTGTACTCATGTAGTCAAACGAAAATTAATTTTATAAATGATTCAAATGGGTCAAATCTGTAAAAATATCTTGTGATAAAAAAAAATTAACATAAGTTTCACTATATATGTACCCAAATTTAAGAAGAGTCCGAGCTAAAATGTAAATAAAAATTATGTAGCAATCCACTCATCGTCGCATCCTGTCCTTTAAAATTAGTAAATTAATATTTGTATTTCTCTCTCTAGTCTCTCCCTTTCTCAATATTGTTACTTCTAATTTTATTTGGGTCGTTCTTTTTAATTGTAAGACCACAAATACAGTGGATCCTTAAAGTATCCAAAGCCGAGATATTCGTGGCCCTAACAGGTAAGAGACAGCTCAATATTAGCTATCCCTTCATGGGACACTATGATCACTATCTAGGAAATTTTGTGTTTAATTTTCCATTTTTGACTTCTTTATCATTTCTGTTTTTGACAAGCAAAAATCGCTTACTCAGAAATATTTTCTAGTTATTACAAATCATTTACATTTTTGTCTGGGATTTCTGTTAATTAAGAAAGTGAATGGGAATGGAAGGAGAGAAATTAATTATAAAAAAAATCAACTTTAACAATTGAATTCCTCTTTTCTTTTACCTTAGGCTAGGTAGAATTTCTATTATTTTTTTGTTAGTCATTAGACATTCAATGTTTTTTTTTTCTAAATAAAGGTTAGACAAGGAAGCTCAATCCTCTATATTGGGTTGTGTTCAAGAGAAGCTATCTCCAAAATGATAGTTTTAGCAGCATTTGAATACACATTCATTTTTGTAGGTCACTAGTTGCTTATCACTTAACCTAACTATCTTATAGACATCCAATATAAATTATATCATACGGCAATGAAGCAAGATAAATTATTACATGCATCTAGCATAATAATAAAATAATAAATATATATTTTAACAAGATATTTATCATTAATTTCAAATATATTCACATAATTTTTTTTAAAAATAACTTAATAATAAAGATCCTATTGAAATATGTATTTATTATTACTTTCAACATAACTTCTCTAATATTTATCTTATAGACCCCACTTAGTCTCTATCTAGAAACCTTTTTTTATTTTTTTTAAGTTGTATTACCATAGTGTGTAAGCAAAAGATAGGAGAAATGATAAAATAGTGGATCAGCTTTTGACAAAAGAAAACATGAAGAGAGAAAATGAAGGAAAATAGAAGAAAATGAAAGAAAGTCAAAAAAATAAAAGAATGAGAAAATGCACCAGAGAATAATTAGTTTATGGTCGGTGTCATCACTCTGATGCTATATTAAAAAATATGATAGAGATAAAAGAAAATTAAGAAAGATGAGGGAGAATGAAAATTTTGAATTAATTTATTGAAAATGTAAAAAGTGTATAACAAACTAATAATTTTAATAATATAAAATAATAGTGTTAGTTGTAACACCCCGAATTTTCTATCTTAGGAACAGTAATTTTGACAGTTAACAGAATTCTATTGTTTAGTAATTTCTGTGTGCTGTAAAATTATTTTGAATATTCTGTCTATATATTTGATCGTTTGGTATGATTTACTCCGTGTCAAGAAAATAATAATTTTCGGGCCGAAAATTTTTTACGTAATTTAATTATTACTGAAAAGTCTTAATTATTTTACGTAATCTGATTTGATATTTGTGAATTTTCTAAT
Source organism: Ormosia emarginata (assembly GCA_029884605.1). Taxonomy (NCBI): domain Eukaryota; kingdom Viridiplantae; phylum Streptophyta; class Magnoliopsida; order Fabales; family Fabaceae; genus Ormosia; species Ormosia emarginata. The sequence continues at coordinate 4,368,143 of JAQQTP010000023.1, forward strand.
TTTTATGATTTTGTGGATGATTATGAAATTTTTTACTGTTTGTGGGCCCAGGGGTGTATGTGGGCCTAGGTGGCCATACGTGGGCCCAAGTGGGTCCCGCAAAGTGAAAATTTTTTTACGCATAGAAAAATTTGTACTGTTTAGATGGAGACGGGGGATCTTACTAAACCTGAATCCGGAAACAGTTTTAGAAAATTTCTTTTACAGTGTTTTGTACTGTATTTAATTATCGGACGATAAAAATACAGTAAAAATATTTTTTTATAGTGTTACAGCAGATAAAAATAATAATTATACTACTTAGTCAACAATAGTGGTTATGACCACTTTAGGACTTTGAATATCAACCATTGATTAAATCAACAGATGAGATCGATCTTATAAAATGGTTAGAACCATTTATAACCGTTGGATCAAAATTAAATCAAGGGTGGAGATTTAGTCTTATAAATGGCTATGACCATTATCAACCCTTGGATGTAGAATTAATCAATGGTGGAGATGGATCATTAATGACCATTAGATTTTGATTTAGATCAATGGTGGAGAATTGGTCATCAAAAATGACTACAACCATTTTGGACCCTTGGATGTAAAGTTTGAAGGTGTAATCTTGACCTTTCATTTTGGAGACACATTCAATGGTTAGAATTGCAAGCCAAAAATGATCCAATGGCTCAAATAAAGTCTTCCATCTATAACCTAAACCTAATATCTATTTTAATCCAAACCATTCTTTTAATCAAGGGTTAGGATGGCTTAGGATGATGGCTATGAAATTTGTCACATTTTTATGAAGCATGGAAGGGGGGACAGTTTTGGTGATGCAAAGGAGAGGGGAGACAATTTAGAGTAGGCTTTTTAGGCTAAAGAAAAAGATGAAGGCAATTATCTATCACTTTGTCCATTATTGCAAGTTTGCACGCAAAATAACTTAGCAAAAAAAAATTATCTCCTTTTCTCTCCATGAAGCAAGCTACGGCCACCACCTCCAAACACACCTTCCATCACTCAACAATTCTAAACAACCATACTTCTTAAATCCTTTCATCATTCTAAGAACCTTTGTAGTTCACACCAAGTTCTAATTCTTCCATCTTGAAGGACTTTTTCCAAGATCAAGCTTTAAGGTTTTGAAGTGAAGTGTAGGGATAACTTCATTTCTCCTTTTCTTTTTCATGATTCTAAACCATGTTTGATCTATGGTTCTTCTTGTTCAAGCTTGATATACTAATTTTCTTGTGTTTGTTTCATGTTTAAGAAATTTGTGTTGGTGGAGATCTTGTTAAAAATACAAAGCAATGAGCTTTTGAGGATCTTCAAGAGGTAAGAGGGAGATCCATCTCACCAACCAAGTATGGTGGTGAGGGGTGTGTTTTCTATTTGGTGGTTGATGAATCCATGTGAGGATTCATATCCATGTTATATAATAATTTGTATGTGTTTATGTGCTTTGGTTATTTGTTTATGTTTGTTATGATTTGCATGATTTTGCATGGTTTTATTACTTGTGTGATATGCCTATTGTAACACCCCAAATTTCCTATTTCTTAAACAGTAATTTTGACAGTTAACAGAATTTTACTGTTTAGTAATTTTTGTGCACTGTAAAATTATTTTGATTATTCCGTCAGCGTATTTGATCATTTTGAGTGATTTACTCCGTGTCAAGAAAATAAAAATTTTTGAGCCGGAGAAAACTTTACGTAATTTAATTTTTACCGTTAGGTAATTAATTTACGTAATCTGATTTGATATTTGTGCGTTTTCTAATTTTTGTGATTTTTGTGGATGATTATGAATTTTTTTGACTGTATGTGGGCCCAGGTGGTCCTATGTGGGCCCAGGTGGTCATACGTGGGCCCAGGTGGGTCCCGCAAAATAAAAATTTTTCTACGCATAGAAAAATTTATACTGTTTAGACGGAGACAGGGGATCTTACTAAACCTGAATCCGGAAACAGTTTTTAAAATTTTATTATACTGTGTTTTGTACTGTATTTAATTATCGGATGATAAAAATACAAGAAAATATTATTTGTAGGATACAAGAATAAATATTATCTTTGCGTAGTCAACAAAGAGAGCTTGACTTGATTTATACCCTTGGATGAGAATACTTAGTTTGAATATTAACCATTGATTTAATCAAAGGTTAAGAAACAAACTTAATAAAAAGTTTCGATAATAACCATTGATTTAATCAATGGTGTGAGAATAAGCTTAGTTAGGAAGGCTTTGATATCAACCATAGATATAATCAAAGGTGGAGAATTGGTCTTGAAAAGTAATAAGGACCATTTATGACCATTGGATTTAGATTTAATTAATGGTGAAGATTTAGTCTTAAAAAGTGACAAAGACTAATTATAACCCTTGGATTAAAAGTTAGAATGAGCAATCTTGACCCTTAATTTTGGAGACACATCCAATGACTAGAATTTAAAGGAGAAAGATCCAATTACTAGATTAAGTCTTCTAAATTAAAAATTTACATTAATCCTAACCATTCAATTAATCAATGGCTAGAAATGCTTCAAAGGGTGGCAAATAATGAAGACAACTACTTGAATGCATTATGAAGGAAGGGAGGGACGGTTACATTGTTTAGAAGACAAAGGAAAAGTTTCAAATACATTAATTGACGCTTTATGTCAATTATGATTTGCTTTAGTCAATTTTGTTTCATTATTTCTTTGTTTGCATCCTTAGGAGATGGCTTGGAGAGAGGGACGGTTTTGAAGATGAAAAGGAAGGAGGAGACATTTTGAAGTAAGAGGCTTTTTAGCGCCAAAGAAAAAAATGAAAACAAGAATCTATCACCTTTTCCCATTATTACAAGTTGTATGCAAAATAACTTAAAGCAAAAATATTCTTTTCTTTCTCTCCAAGTGAGGCTATGGCTATGCACTCTTAAGAAGACCAAAGAATTCATTTTCATGCTTTCTATTATTACATCTTCATCTTTTCCTTCAAGTTTCAAGAAGCAAAACCAAAGAAAACTCTATTTCTCTCCCTAAGCACACCATTCGGCCAAGCACTCCAAGAGCACCTTCCATCACTCAAAAATTCCATCCAACTTGATTTTCTAAACCTAAACATCATTCTAAGAACATCTCTACTTATGAGTTTTTCCAAAATCATTCATCTTGAGCTTCAAATCCAAGCTTCAAGTTTCTATCAAAAATCAAAAATTTCATCTTTGTGCTTCAAGAGAAACCATTCGGTCAAGACACTCAAAACCACCATCCAATCTCTTTTAATTTCATCCAACCATAGATCTTGAATCTACATGATGTTCTAAGCAACTTTCATATTGGAGATTTTCTCTAAATCATTCATCTTCAAGGAGTTTCTTCAAGATCAAAGTTATAGGGTATTTATGGTGAAGTGTAAGGAAACTTCATTTCTTCTCTTCTTTTTCATGATCTAAACCATGTTTGATCCATGGTCCCTCTTAATCAAGCTTAAGATACTAATTTTTATGTATTTTGTTTTGTATTTGAGAAGCCCTTGGTGGTGAAGTACTTGGAAAAAGAAACAAATCAAGAAACTTTGGAGGATCTTCAAGAGGTAAGAGGGAGATCCATCTCACCAACCAAGCATGGTGGTGAGAGATGGTATTTTATTTGATGGATGTGGAATCCATGTGAGGATTCATATCCATGGTCATGTAATTAATTTGTGGATTTTATGAGCTTCGATTAATTTTCTATGCTTGATATGCTTTGCATGATTTTATAGCTTTGATGATATGCTTGATATGCTATACATGCTTTTATAGCTTTGATGGTATGCTTATATTATTTATGATGAAATATATATGTATATGCCATGACTTGATGGTTGAAAGGAAATTGATTTTTTTGCTCCAATAGCCAAGGAAAGAGCTACGGTTTTGACGCCTTGATTAGGGTTCATGTTGAAAATTTTCAAGAACAAAAGAATTGATTTTTGAAAGACTTAGAACATGGTGAATTTTGGTCAAGACACCTCAAGATAGGTGTTCACAAAATTAATATTTTCTTGAATGATGAAAATGGATGTTTAGAAAAGTAAGGAAAATAAACAAAGAATTTATTTTTCAAAGAGTACATAAATACGGTTTTAAAAGGATTTTTATTGATTTATTTTGTGTAAAAAGTTTCTAAGTGTTTTACTAAACATGAGATTTAAATGAAAATAGCAATGATAATTTTAAGGATTTGCAAAGAAAATGAAAAAAGATTTGCAAAGAAAGTAAAAAAAAAATGAATTTGAACAAATAGGTTTGGTTTTTATGACCATCGGTATTTCGGTTTTGAAAATAAAGAATTTTTAATGGTTTTGTTTGTGTAAAACCATATTAATTTAGGAGGAAAATATTTGATATAATTACAAAGACTCTACGATTTTTGGAGGTTGGAATAATTTTGGTTTTTATGAAACAAAGTAATTTTAAAGTAGAAACAAAATGTTTGAACAAAATGTTTTAGTATACGGATTTTGGAAAGGGAAATCAAAGTATTTTATCACTTGTGAAATGAACTTTTATATGAAAATGAAAAAGAAAAGTTACAAGAGTTTGAATCTTAATTTGTTTTGAAGAGAATTGATTTTAGAATTGATTTGGAAAAAATGAAGAATATAATGGTGTTTTGAAAATTTACTAACGTATAACTTATTTTCAAGTTTTGAAATACGTTAGAAAATGTTAAGTTTTAAACGTTGATTTACATCAATGGAAAAGTGATTTTGTGAATTATATTTTGAAAAAGAATTTTTGAAAGAAAGAATCATGGAAAAATATTTTCGAGTAAGAAAATATATTAAATGAAGTATAAAGTTATATTATTTTGAAAAAAGTTAAAAAAGAATTTTTAAAGGTCAAGAAATATTTTCTGTAATGAAATTGTGGTGAAAAATTATTTACGTATCTTAAAAACGTGATTATTTTTAAGTTACGTGATATGAAAAAATATTTCTATGTGATTTTAAATACGTTGAAATATTTATACGCGATTTGAATTTATGTTTAAATATTTTACGTGATTTGAACTACTGTTGATAAATCACTACGTGATTGAATAGCGATAGAATATTTTTATGCGATTGTGAAAATGGGGGAAAATTGTTATGAGATTTGGAAATTGTTTTAAATATTTTGAGAATGATAGAAAATGATTTACGTAACGTAAAAGAATGATTTTTAAGTTACGCGATGTTGAAACAGTGGAAAAATACTATGCGATTTTGAGAAACGTATATTTTTACGCGATTAAGAAAAACGTAAAAAAAAAATTAGTACGTGTTTTAAAAGTGTAATGAAGAGTTGCAGTATTTTGAAAACGAATGTAAATGTTATCAGATTGTGAAAACGTAATGTGAAGTGTCACGGTATTGTTAAAATATAACAGAAACGTTTCAGAATTTTTGAAAATGTAACATAAGTGTTACAATATTTTGAAAACGTAATATAAACATTTTGGAATTGTGAAAACGTAACAGAAACGTTTTGGAATTGTGAAAATGAAACGGAAATATTACGCAATTTTGAAAACACGACGAAAGTGTTTTATAACTATGAAAATGTGATAACATGATTTTTGTTGTTGAAAATACAGTATAATTTGGTGCATTTTATATGCATTGGAAAGAGATGCTTGTGATTGGATTTGGTGCATTATACATGCATTGAGAAAAAATATGCGTTGAAAGATATGATACATTGAACAAATGAAATTGAAAAGATTTGGCCCTTTGGGGTTGGACTGCACTTGAGATAAATTCGTGCGATGTATATGGCCTTGTGGTCAAAGAGGGAATGAGAATTGATAGTGAGGTCTATGATGGATCTCTCAAGCGTCGAGTAGGCGCAATGACGGTCGACCGTGGACGGTGGCGAAAGTACCCTGCCACTTGGCGATGCAGCGTCTGCAACGCAACGCATGACGATACCCTACAAGAACACGATTCTTTTCAACAACCTGGAAGATTGTTTTTGCAAGGCCGACAATCGACAGAAAGATTCTTCTCGAAATTGTGAAAACCTCCATGGAGTTGTTTTTGAAAAACCGAGTCTATGCAAGCACATGCATAACATATGCATAAATTTGAGTGTCCATATCTGCATGATATATATTAATTGAGGAATATTGGTATGACAATTGTTTTGAAATACTTGGATGATGATGATGATAATCATGTTGATGGCATTATTGTGATTCTTGTGTGATGATAATAATGTTAATAGTATGATGATGATACTTGATTAATGTTGAGTGCATTATTGAAATTCGGTATGACATATCTCGTATGATATTCATTGTTTGTGTTATCTCTGTCGCCGTGTTGGTATTAAGCGTAAGTGATCTCACCTCTTTGTTATGTTGTCTCACGTGTACTGTATTGATTGTTAAAATTAAAAGAAAAAATAATGAGTTGTCTTAGACATTTAATCCAGGCGATGGATACTCGAGATTGGTGACAACAATAAGGAGTGGACATTCGAACTCGAAGGTGTACGGTGTTGACAAAGAACGGATGTAGAAACGGATGCCTAAAGTGCAACAAGATGGATACACAATAGAATAAGTATGATAAGTTTTAACGTTAGTGTTGTATGCGTCTTATTAAGTAGAACTGCCCGTCATAGGGTTACTCTTTGTTAAAAAAAAGAGAGTCTGTAAGTTTTATATTTCTCTTTAAGTTATTAAATATTAATTGGTGTCAGTATTGTATATGAGTCTGTTTCAATATGTTTTTCCGTATTACTTATGAATTTTCAGAAAGTTTATGTTTCAGCAAGAAAGAAATTTTAAAACTCATATTTTATAACTCAAACTTTGTGCGAACTTCTTTTCAGATTATGAGTCGGGAGTCGAAAATGTGATACCCTAGGGAGGGTGTTACACCTATAATATGCATGATGATATATGTTGAATATATTATGATGGATGCATGTTGAAATAAGCAATTTTGGCTCCAAAGGCCATAGAGGAGGTCACGGTTTTGGGCTTCCAAAAACTAGGGTTTCTATTGAAATTTTTCAAGAACAATGGAGTTAATTTTTGGTCCTTAAACTTAAGCAAATTTTCGGCCAAGACACCAACCAATTTGGTGTTCACAAAATTATATTTTCATGAATGATAAAATTGAATGATTTGAGAAGTAAAGAAAATAAATAAAAGGGTTTGTTTTGGAAAAAGAATGCACACGGTTTTGAGTTGTGTTTCATGAATTTATTTTGTGTAGAAACAAGAATGGAATTTATTTAAGTTAGAAGAAAAAATATTTCATGGTTTCAATTGCCATCTATAAGGTTTTGATAATTTAGAAAAATGTTTTGATGTTATAAAATACAAGAATTTTCAAATAAGGATTTTGGAAAGGGAATTAAAGTGTTATCAATTAAGTGAAGTGGAATTTTCATAAATAAAAGAAAAAGGAGATTGAAAGTGTTGAACTTTAAATTATTTTAAAGAGAAATAATTTTTAGAAGTGATTTAGAAATATAAAAGAAAACGTTTGTAACTTAAATTTACTAACGTAGAATTTATTTATTGGGTTTTGGAAAACGTTAGGAAATGTAAAGTTAGAAACAGTAATTAAATCAACTAAATGTGATTTTATAAGATTAAATCAATAAAAAGTGATTTTGAGAAAATGTATTAAGGAAAAGATTTTTGACTAAGAATAAAAAGGAATAAAGTAAGAAATTATATTATTGTAAGAAAAGTCAAAATAATATTTTTTTAAATTAAGAAATATTTTACGAAGGGTAAAAACAGTGAAAAATGATTTACGTAACTCAAAAACGTAATTTTTAAGTTACGCGATTTGAAAAACGTTAAAATATTTTTACGCGATTTTTAAAGCGTTTAAATATTTTACACGATCGAAATGTTGTAAAAAAATCGCTATGCGATTTAAAAACAAAAGAATATTTTTACGCAATGGTTACGTGATTTTTAAACGTAACAAAAAATGTTACAAATTATTGTTTACGTAACAAAATATTACGTGACTGTGAAAACGTGACAAAAATATTGTGCGAATGAGAAAAACACGGTAATGTGATTTCACTGTTAATTATACAGTAAAATTACAGTTAAAATCAGTATATGAATACTGTACAAGAAATTGAGAAGTTGCCTATAATTGGCGTTAATACACGAACGTAAAACAGTATTTGAACCTGGTATGAGAAATTATGTGATTTACCTTTGGTTGGTAATTGGTGCATTACACATGCATTGAAAATGGTCTGATGGATTGTATATATGGCTAATCGCTTGCAGAGAAACGTCGACACCTCTTGAGTGGGTGCGATACGCGTAGTGTAGGTCACTCGTTGACCTTAGGGGCATCGGGGTGCGGGTTGCTTGCAATGGGCGGTTGGTAGCTCTTTCCGCACGCGTGGGTTAGACCGACGCAACACACCGATGATCCGGACCGAGAAACTATTCTTAATCGAGATCGACAAAGACTGCCGTATATGTGCTTAGATGTGCAAGATATAATTATAAAGACTTGGTGCGAGGCACGTGGACCAAGCAAATCTTTTCGATCAATTTCTCCGACCTGAGTTTAGCTCCATGGAGTAGGAAATCGAGTCTATGTGTTCATACATTTACATAAATGCTTACATCCGTGAGATATAATAGTTGTGAAATATTGATTATGACAATTGTATTCTTTAAAATATCTGCTTAGTGTAGATGGCATTTCCTGTAATTATTAAATGTTAGTTTTGATAGATAATATATTGATGCCATAATTGTAATATGATGTGTTTATATGGTATCTTTGTTATGTTATCTCCGCTTACCACGCTTTGGTATTAGCGTAGGTGATCTCACCTCTTTGAATGTATATTTGTATATTGTATTTATAATTGGTGAAGACGTTGAGAAAGAAACAAGACAAGAAGGAGAAGAAGAACTACTTCTCACGTCCGGGGAACGCAGAATTTTGACAGTATGACATCAAGATCCAGTTTCTTCGGATATGTACGTCTACAATTCCACGAAGGAGCTGGAGAATGGAGAACAAGTCCCAATGAGCGAGGACTTATTTACGAGGGTTATCTGACTATTAACATTAGTAGACTATTTCGCGGGGATCCGTTTTTCTGTGTGACTATTTTTGTTCGTGTTGAATTTCCTTTGCATATCGCGACGTTGGGATACTAGAAATTATGTCCCAACAAATCAACATAAGTATCGTCACCGGACACTGTCCGTGTAAAGGCTACTTCGTCATAACGGATTCTATCTTTGAGGAACCCGAGGAGGACCCGTCTGAGGGGTCTGCTACTTAGTTAAACTTGGGCAAGTTAGAACTCTGATATAAACTATGTCTGTAATTATTTAAGTGTGTTGTAGTTTTGAGACATGGTCTGTATATAAATAATCCTGACAACACTTTTGTAATATGTATATGACGTAAATTATGAGTGATGATGTATAATAGTTTTATTTTCTGCTAAGTTTATTTTATTGTTATCAAAGAAGAAAGAAAAAAATTTACAACTCGTATTTTTATCACAACATCATCTTTTATGACTTTGAGAGTATTTGGATAATTAAGTAACATAAATATCACACCCTACAGTGGATGTTACATTAGTAAACTTATAGTTAATACTAACTACACACTAATTATGATAATAAGCTGAACCTCTCATAATTATTGTTTATTTATATGATTAGTTATTTTATAAATTTAATTATGTTGTACATTATTATAAAAAAAATTATGATGTACAATATTATAAAAAAAAATTATGATGTACTTTGTGTAAAATTGTTTAATAAAAAAAGTACAGGAAAAAACATCAATCATTCTTTCTTCGAGCTGGTGCTGTGTATGTGTTTTTGTTGCTGGATCAATCTTCCTTTCAAGCATATTTTATGAAATCTTCCCTATATAGTTTATAGGTGAATTAACAGGACTGCTAAATCATTGTCACCACATTTCTTCCTTTCCACTCTTGGGATCTTTTATTTTAAGCACCAAAAGAAAAGAAGTTTGGTAAATCGAGTACTCCTCGCAATCCCTGTTTCAATGTGAACAAAACGACGCCTTCGGAAGTTAGAAAAAGAAAAAGATATGATGATTATCTTTATAAGTGTATACAGTTTGTGATATTTTTCAAAACAGAATCATGCTTCTGTTCGTTATGATTTTCGCCATGATGTATCTTCTCGACATGTGAGATTCAATAAACAAAAATTATCAAAGTGCTAATGAGTAACTAATGAATATTTATCATAATTAATAAGTGTGTTAATTTGAATAAAAAAATTTAAATTTTTTAAATATCTAATTTTAAATTTAATTTTAAAATTTATTAATATAAAAATAGTGCTATTAAAAAGAAATTTAACTTAAACTCTTAATTATATTTTTTTAAAAAATTTAATCTATTCATTAGAGATTTTTTTTTTTAAATGAGTATCCATCACAGGGTACGTATAACATAAGGAACCACATTTGTTTGTAGAACTTTGAGGTCGAGAATCACTTATTGACGAGAGACAACCCGACAAAAGCACTAGCCTAAATTCCTCAAATAATTGGAAAACAACAAAATCCTTATCTTTGTGGGACCTTTAAATATTGGGTGCAATCATTTTCAAACTTCCGTACAAGTTAAATGCCGTACCTTTCCATCTCAATTGTTGAAGTGAAATCGACGCTATTGCCCCCCACTTGTACATGCCGACAATCAAAATATTCAAGAATATATAGCATATATTTTGGTTGGAATTCGCCACTCTTTCATTATTAAATTGAGAGTTAGTGAGAAAAAAAATGTTGTAGGGGCTGAGCCAAGTCTTTGTATTATGGGTACCTGCCACAATCGAAAATGAAATGTGATTGATTGTAATGACTGGTGTTTCAAAAACTAAGTATAAGTAAAAGGCTGGCCAGAGAAAAAAACAATGCTTATTATGTAGCGGATAGATGGATACGACGAGTATACATAGTGAACTGTGTACATGATGGTACTTTAATTTCTCGTCATTCCTACGCGCACTCCCTTTGCTTGTTTAATTTAAGTTATTTATGTTAATATTAGAGAATTTGTAAAAATAATTTTATATTATAATTATTTTTATTATTATTATTATTATTAAGTTTGATTGAAAAAATTTAAATTTTTTTAAATATTTAATATTAAATTTAATTTTAAAATTTATTAATATAAAAATAATATTATTAAAAATAATTTTTATTTAATTTTTTAATTATATATTAAAAAAATTAATTTTTTATTTATCAATTAAAGATATTAAAAAAAAAATATCCATCACAGGTATCTGAAACCTTAGAAACTCAATTTGTTTGTAGAACTTTGACATCGTGAGACAGTTACTGACGAGAGACAACCCGACATAAGCACTAGTCTAAATTCCTCAAATAATTGGAAAACAACAAAATCCTTATCTTTGTGGACCTTTAAATATTGGGTGCAGTCATTTTCAAACTTCCGTACAAATTAAAAGCCGTATCTTTCCCCGGTCGCGCTATATGTCCAACGAAAATACTCCAACTATTGTCCACCTCCGTATTTTGTTGATTCACCCGAGAGAATTTAAAATTGAAATTAAATCAAACTGTTCACGCGGCGTATAAAACTTGTGAACGTCGCAAGACAAGATTTGCGGTTAATACATTAAGAATAAGTGGTTAATCAAGATAAGTTTCTCGGTGAACTATTCACGCAAGACAAAATAGCTTGTGAACGCCATGCAAGACAAATAACTTGGTTAATACATTATAAATAAGTGGTTAATCAAGATAAGTTTTTAGTGTAATCCAAGAAAGAGTTCTCAATAATCAAGTAAGTTTTAATACGTTAGGAATAAGTGGTTGCTAATCAAGATAAGTTTTTGGTTAATACATTCAAAATAAGTGGTTAATCTATATCGGGCTTTGTGAGTCGAGAAAAGAGTCCCAATAATGAATAAGTGGTTAATACGTTAGTAATAAGTGGTTAATCAAGATATGGTTTACGGTGAATCCAAGAAAGAGTCCCAATAATGAGTAAGTGGTTAATACGTTAGGAATAAGTGGTTAATCAAGGTATAAGTTTCGGTAATCCAAGAAAGAGTTCTCAATAATGAGTAAGTGGTTAATACGTTAAGAATAAGTGGTTAATCAAGACGCTTTGGTGAATCCAAAGCGGGAAATGAGAAGCGAGAAATTAAAATATTGACATACAAAAAAGTCAACAAACATACGTACGGAAGCATACGGTGGAGGAAAGTTGGAGTATTTTAGTTGGACGAAAAACGTTTTCCATCTTTCCCTCACAATTGTTGAAGTGAAATCGAAGCAAGTGGCCCCACTGCAAGAATCAAATATTCAAGAATATATAACATTTTTTTGGTTGGAATTGGCCACTCTTTCATTATTAAATTGAGATTTAGTGAGAAAAAAATAATAAATTTTTAGTTTAGTTTCTAAAATTTAATGTATCGGTTATTTTAGTTTTTAATTTTAAAAAATTAATAATTTAATTCTTTAAATTTTAAAATGTTTATCACATTAGTTTTTATATATTTTACCGTTAATCAAATTTGACAAATATGCACGTATGACATGATAAGTGCAAACTTAAATATTTACATTACCTTTTCTCACTCATAAAACAATGTAACTTTGGTTATTACTCAAAGAAACATAATCTCAACTCACAAAATGACGTCGATTTTGACCAAAACTCCAACAATAATGATAGTGTCAACCCCCACCCTTATAACCTGCATAGCATTAGTAAAATAATTAAATAACTCAGTGAAATCAATACAAAAAACACTGATTGATTTCAACCCTTCAAAGTTCAAACTAACCTCTCTAGTTATGTCAATAGCTTGACAAGGACTCGAAGTTAAGGATTCATATATATATATTTTTTAAAAAAACACAAAAGCTCATGTCTTATGAATTTGTAAATAAACACAAATAACTGAATTTACAGATTTAATTATCACACAAAAAGTCACTTATGATACAATAAAAAGAGGACTCACATTGCATTCTTTACCAAGGTGAGATCGTAGATATGGAAGTAGCTTCTTCCACTCTTTACTTGTGCGCCCAATAGCACCTGCAACCCAAGTTCCAAGTTTCAAACATTCAAACTTTTGCCCCAAAAAATTAATGGGAGATTTCTAATTCGAACACCCTAGCATTCATTTGAGCTCAAAAACAAGGAAAATGAATTTTTTTTCCATGAAATTTTCTCAGCAATGAATAAGAGAAAAACCTAGAGGATTGATGACGAAAACGAGGTCCCTTTGGCGAGAATAAGAGGAAGAACTGAGAGCAAGGGAGAGATTCGGAGCCATGGGTTGAAGCTCTGATATGAAAACGATGGGATTAGCCATGGACATTCCTTTTCCCAATGCCACAATCTAATTCTAATAATGGGGTTTTGCAGAGGGGTAGGGCTTTGGGTAAACAACAGTGTCGTTTTGTGGGTTGGGGTTTTGTTTCTTTGGGTAATAACTAAATCTACGTTGTTTTATAGGTGGGAAGAGGCTATGTCAGCGTCCAAGTTAGCACTTAACGTGTCATGCGTGCGTATCCATCAAGTTTAACTGATAGCAAAAGACACGGGGACTAACATGACATACATTTTGATGTTTCAAGAATTAGATGTTTCAATGATTACATTATCAATTTTTTAAAGTCAAGGATTAAAGTAATTGGTGCATAAAATTTTAGGGATTAAAGTGAAAATTTACCAAAAAAAAATGTTGTAGGTGCTTAACCAAGTCTTTGTATTATAGGTACCTACCACAATAAAAAATGAAATGTGATCGATTAGAGAATTGTGAACAACTAGAGCATAATGCTAGGGAATGTTGGTAGAGGGAAGAAACATAGCTAGATAATAGGTTGATAATCACATATTTTATACATTAATAAATCCTCATTTTTAGTCATTTACACTTTTTATGTACTTAATTGATTGAGCTTGGTCATATTTTGTAAGTTTGGGCTCAAATTGGGCCTAATTGATTTTTTCCATCATTAATGAGTTTTGACATTGTTTCTGTATTTCGGTTATAACTTGAGTTTTAGATATCTGAAAATTATGCATTTTACCTTGTAAGAAAGCTAAGAGGAAGCTCTACAACTTTGATGAAGAGTTCGAAGTCTCAAACGGATGTCTAGTAGGCCTAATTGGGCCTGAAAGTCAGATCACGAGTTCAGAGACCCTTTGATATTGTTTTGTCTATAACTTGAGTTGTAGACCTCCAAATTGCATGAGGTTTGGGTCCAATTACTCATAATGAACCCAGGTTTGTAATTAATGAGTTTTTAATCATGTGAGCTAAAATAGGGTGTAGTTTTGAGGGTTAGAAGGCAGAAAACCGAGGGCACCCTTTTCATTCTACACTTTTCATCTTCTCTTTAGATCTTTCTTCTCTCCCTTCTCTCTAGTTTTTCTCTTTTTTTTTTCTAAATTCTTCCCTCCCATTCATGGAGGGGTAGAGCCTTTAATCAATCCAAGGGATTGACATTCCTGATACTTAATCTTGAGATTCTGTTTTAATTGTTCTACATTCAATTATTAATTAAGTTTCTTTTTCTTCTTCTTCTCTTGTTTAAATTTGATTTAATGTTTAATTTGATTGGGATTTGTATATGTTAATTGCATAATTACCATGTGCTAAGAGATGAATTCAGAGGTTAAACAATGCATCAAAGGTGTTTGATGAAATGTTTAGCTTAGTTGGATCTTGGTTTTTAAGTTGATTTGGGTTTTGTATGAATGCTTAATTTGTCTAACCTTAATTAATTGAATTCTGGAAGCGTTTCTAGTAGAAGATCCATGGATCATTGAGAGGCGTCTTGATGTGATCTAAGACTAAGGATTCAGTTGATAATTGAATGGATCTATAAAAATCAAGGATGAATTAAAATCAAGATTGGTTAATTCTCTTGGATTGGTTGCTTCTTAATTATGTTTTCTCTTCTTTAATTGCTTTCCATTTTTGTTATTAATTTCACAAACTCTTTTCCTCCTGTTTATTAACTTCTTAATCTGACTTCATAATTAAAGTGATATACGGGCTTGACCCAGTGTTACCTTATATTGCAAGTAATTTTGGTAATTCGGTTATAAATTGATTTAAATTTGGTAAACTCGGCAGTTATCATAGGCTCACAGTTCAGAAGAGAGTTTCTTGTAAATGGTGGTACTTTAATTTCGTGTCATTCTTAAACCCACTCCCTTTTCTTTGTTCAATACAAGTCATCTATGTCGGTATTAGAGAATTTATAAGAATATTTTTATATTTTTATATTGGTTGAGTTGTTGGGACGCTTACACCAAAGGACTAAACTACAATTATCCACATGGAATTGGCTCAAGACATAATAAGAAAGCAACTTCAAGAAATGAAATTTATTAATGAAAATAGAGCATGAATCAATATCAATTACTGTACCACTCTAGCAGGGGTAATGTCTTGCGTTAGTTATTTCCAATTTATCCTATAAACTGATGTTGAGGTTGTAACATCCTAATACCGGTAACCAAGTATACTCGACATCTACTTGGATAAACAGTATTAGCTATATTACTTCTAACTTAAACATCAAACTAATCTATATCATTTAAACAAATAATAATAGAGAGCCTTGCGAAAACTAAAAGTTATATACATAAACATCATTATAATACATAAACTTCTTAAACATACTCAAAGCAGTGTAATAAATAAAAGCTTTAAAACCTACTCTAGTCTTCATACTTCTTCTTCTTTCCTTTAAAAGAGCTTCCACCTGAATTTACATGGCAACACACAGGTGAGAAATCACAATTTCTCTGTATAAGTATACCAAAATCAGAGTTTAATAATTCAAAATGAATAAACCAACTAACTAGCATAAGATCATACTCACAACATACAGATGAACCTTTGCTCAACACTATCAGAATATATACATCAACTTTATGCAATATTCACAAGGCAAGCTATAACCTTAGCTTACATTTATACTAAACAATGATATCCAACAATCGCCCATACAATCGTAGGATATCATTAAGCAAGACTGCCCATACAGCCATCACCGAAGGCAAATGCAATACACACATAAGAAACATAAAACTCAAGTAAAAACAATATCAAGTAATGCAATGATGATATGATGTATGATTATGCTCAAGGAAAGTGTATGATAATGTAAGTGCAATGTCATGAGATGTCATGAAACTTAACTATTCCCCTAGGTAGGGAGGGAATCTGTTATCTTAACATGTAACCTCTTGTAGCCTACCATAAACTGAGTAGACGGGTCCACTACCTCAACTGTTAGGAATAGCAAGTATGTGAAAAATGTGTGGTGTGTGAAAAATGCAGTGTTATGTCTAACTCTTGCATTACTAACTCTACCTCAAATCTATAAGAGCATTTCATGCACTATGGCACTCTGTTATTGCCAACCCAAACTTAGTATAACTACTACAACACAATAGGCTAACGGCGGCGGTTCTATGATCCATTTGTGGCAGTTTGAACTGCTGCAAAAAGAATCTCCCAGTGGTTACGTTTCTGTGGCTATGTCTAGCGTCGAGAGGCTAAAACTGCAGCGGTTATTTTTTTGCGACAGTCAACTGCCGCTAAATACAACTTATAGATATTTGGTTTTAAATCTGCAGCGAATCTTAACTGCCATAATAATTTTTAAATAATTCCTTCTGGAATTTTAGCGGCAGTATATAACCGCAACAATAAATATTTTAAAAAATTATTTTAATATTTTTGCAACAGTTTTTAACCACCGCTAGTAATAAAATGAAATTTACCGTTTAACGTTTTCATAATTAAAACTTGCAACTGTTTTTGTAACTGCTGCAATCTTTTATTTATTTATTTTTTTAAAAATTTCATCTGTTTGTATTGATGATAATTGAAGAAAATTAAATATTTTCTATTTACATTCACTAATGATTTTTAATTTGATTTTAAAATTCTTTTAGACCATTAAAACATTAATTGATTTAAAATATTAACTTCATTCATTACTTTAAACAAAAATTACATAAAAACAATGCACAAAATACAAGTATAATATTTTACTCAAAAGTACTAAGTAACATAAGTACTCATCCCAACATAAATTCATAGTCAAAATAACAATGCACAAAATGCAAGTCTAGTACCTTGCTCAAAAGTGCTACGTAACATAAAAACAATTATTCCCAACATAAATTCCTAGTCAAAGTAACAATGTACAAAATGCAAGTCCAATATCTTATTCCAAAGTGCTAAGTAATAAATAACTAAGCAGAAGATGATGGTCCATGGTTTTGTGGTTGATGACTAGCGCTGAAAGAGCATCTTGCATCTACTGGTGAGCCTAAGTCTGTAACCTGAAATTGAACAAAAAAACTTTACATGCATATTTTAAAGCAAATCTAAGTAGAGAATGAAGGATGTGAAAGGAGACTTCTTTCCCTTTTTTCCTTTCTTCCTCTTCTTTCTTCCTTTCTTTCCTTTTTTTTCTCTTTTTTTTTTTCTGCTGCTCTTCCTCAGTTTTCTGCTTCACTTATACATGAGAAAGGAGAGAATGAAGGATGTGAAAGTCAAGAAAAACGACTATGAGTCATGAAGCAAAATGAGATATTTTGTTGTAACACCCCAAAAATTATTTATTTTATAGTAAATATTCATTTTATAATATTTGTTATTTTTAGGAATTTTTCTGGAATTATTTGAATTACTTGAATATTTTAATATTTTTCTTGATTTACGTGTGCACTAAGTGGAGCCGGGAAGATGAAATATTTTTCCCGAGGCTAGTAAACCTTGAATTATGGAAACGTCGACGGGGGATTTTACTAAACCCAAAGCCGAGCACAGTTTACGAGGTTTATGTTTTATGAGATTTTTATCTGATAAATAAAAATCGCAGAATAATTTTATTATCTGTTGGACAATAAATACCGATTTTTGTTAACTGTAACTTTTGTCCACTGATAATAAACTTAATACAGTATTAGTCATATTTTAGAGAACACTTTAATGTCATCACAAGATGGCCTCACTTGATGACATCAAAAAGTGAAAAATTGGCTTATTGGAGAAGCTTAGAGGAAGCTTCCAAGCAACTTCCTATTGGCTTTTGGAGAAGCCAATCTCCTCTCTCCCTTAGGCAACTTCACGACAATGAGGGGGATGGAGGGAGCCAAAATTGCTTTCATCTCACTTAAGCCATATTTCACCTTTTATTCAAATTTCCTATCACTTTCTCTCTTCACTTCACTTTCTCTTCTTCCATTTTCTCTCATTTTCTCTCTTCTTCTTCTCCTCTCCTAC
Source organism: Ormosia emarginata (assembly GCA_029884605.1). Classification (NCBI taxonomy): domain Eukaryota; kingdom Viridiplantae; phylum Streptophyta; class Magnoliopsida; order Fabales; family Fabaceae; genus Ormosia; species Ormosia emarginata. The sequence goes on from JAQQTP010000023.1 coordinate 4,386,471, forward strand.
CTCATGGCCACCACACCATTTGCCACCTCCACCATTGCAAAATTTTTATCCATTCCCATTTTCTTAATCTCCATCACATTCTAAACACCTTTCTAGTTGAAACCATTTCCAAAAGCTTCTATCTTCATCATCTTTCTTCAAGAGCAAAACTTGAAGCTTTTGAGGTAAACTTTTGATCTTCATTTTCTCTTCTTCATTTTTGTGTTCATGGTCCTCTTTATGACCATTGATTCACTCTTTTTCAAGCTTAGAATGTTGATTTTGTGAGTTGAAATTGTTAGGGTTTTGTTGGAGGCTTGGACGAAATCTTCAAGAACCACTAAGGGGACATTTTTCTTGTCATTTTCTTTGGTAAGAGGGAGAACATTCTCATCAACCACTCATGGTAGTGGGGGATGAATTGTGTGTTGGAAAGGGAGGATCCATGTGTGGACTTCTCTTCTTAATTACTTGATTCATGATGATTTGTAACTATGTGCTTGTATGATGTTGTTGCTTAATGTTGTTTCATTATGTTGCTTGGATAAATTGTGCTATTTGTATGCTTGAAATCATGTATGGAAGACAAGGAATTCTTTCTCTTTTGGAAGTGAGGCTCATAGCCTCATGGCCTAAAAATGGTGAACCAAGACCACACCTTGTAATAAAATGGCACTTAGATAATTGATTGATAAGTTTGATGAAAATTTTGAAGCCTTGAAACCTTGGTATAGGTCACGGCCAAGAGGAAGAAAATGGGGAAAACTTATGACTAAATTGGTAATGAATTGGAACCTATGAGTTTAAGTGGAAAAAGATTTGATTGAGGAATTCAAACAATGGATTAAGAAGTTGAAAATGAAATTCTATGAACCTAGGGTTCACGGTCAAGAAGAAAGAAAATTAGAAATATTGGATAAATCTTAAAGTAAATTGGAATCTAGAAAAATTAGGTTAAAAGTGAGTTAATTAAATAATTAAAATAAATAAGCAAGATGAGGAATTTTGGAATTTAAGAATATTAGGGTTTTCAGACATTTAGGGTAATCAAGAGGAAAATTTGTAACTAAAGTGAAGCTTGAATGACTAAGTGACTAAATACTAAATTAGGAATTCATAAGATGGAAAAATGAAAGAAATGAGGACTTTAATGTAATACCATAATGAAGAAAATAAGCATAAGTGATGCTTGAGACTCATAAGACTTTAAATAAATAAATTTTATTAATGATGAAGAGAAATATAAATTTGAATAAAGAAATGAGAATCAAAATGATAATGGAAACCATGAGGTTGGGATTAAATGATTATTTGATTATCGTGCCCGTAAGTAGAATCTTGATTCATTGATAATTACTATGAATTATGATGGTGTATGGTTACAGATTGCATGACATTGATGATATTATGTATGTATGTGTGCATTGAGGCATTCATCATACCTTGTGAAGTCACGTGGTCTGTTGTTATGGATGTATGAGCTTAGGAGTTGAATTACACGTTCGTGCGGGTGCGATGGGCCTAGTATAGGTCTTTATTGACCTTGGGGACGTCAGGGTGTGGGGTGTCCGCAATGGCCAGCTGGTAGTTCCTTTGGGCCGTGGAATAGACCAATGCAAACACATCGACGATCCAGACCGAGACATTCACTTCAATCATGATCTGGTATAGAATGTCTTGTATAAAGCCTTGTTGCGCAAACATTGAAAGCACTTGATTTATGGCTGACGAGATACAGACATATCTTCCGATCATTCTCTCCGAAATATTTGTCTAGTTCCATGGAGTAAGAATTAAGTACATTATGCACATGTATAGTGGGTTTGCATACCCTCATGACATTCCGTATATATTTATTTATTTGACATCGATTGACTTATTGAATTGTTATGTTATTAATATTATTCCTACTATTGATATTTGATATTGCTGATTTCTGTATTTGGATGGTATTTATGTCTTTACTGTCTTTACACTGCCTGTTGGTAATGATGTCAGATTTCTCACCTCTCAGTTGTGTTGTGTTATTTTACTGTATGTTCTGATTAATTAAAGACCAAGAAGGACTTGAAAAGGAACTACACCCTCTTGATTTGTGATAGTTGTTGTACCAAGATGACGTCAAGACTACGTATTTTGGGTTATGTGTACTTTCATGATGGAGCAGACGCGTGGTCAGTTAACTTGGCTAATGAGCGGGTTACTTACACTGGGGAGCTGACTTTGACTTTCCATGGGGATCTTCATCATCCCCATGTTTTGTCTTTCTCTGTGTCTCTTCAGTTAGTATTTAACATACCTATCCGGGAATGGTGGAATAACTTCCACTATACTCCTTATGAGGACAGTGTTATGTCCTCTGGACAGAAGCCTGTCTGTCAAGGTATACCTTCTACTGTGGTCATTATTTCCGAGGAATTGGAAGAGGATCCCTCTGAGGACCCTATGGTTTAGGTATGTAGGACTTGGGTTGGTCGTGTCTTTTTGCTAGTCAGTCTTTCCTAGTCATCTATACATTTTGAGTGCACATATGTATTTGGGGTGTAATACCCTTAAACACATGTTAGAATGGTAAATGGTTACCAAAGGTAGCGTTTAACTTGTTTAGCATGCCAGTAAAGTTTTGTGACAAATTGAGTTCGTTTAGGCACTTAGTTGCAACACAGAAGTTGTAAAGTAGCTTAAAATGACTCAAATAATAGCATAAGTTGCTAAGTTGAGGGAAATAAACATAGAAAGTTTATTTCTAGGTCACAAATAAGCCAACTAAGATGTGGTAAAAGTTTCAAGAGAATCAGAGTCAGTTTGGTATTTTTAGGCATACTGGTTGTGCATTTTAATACCGAATGACTAGCAGCAAATATAGAAAATCATGAAAATGGTGAAACAACAATTTAGATGAATCCTATGATTTATTCTAAAGTTGTTGGAAGTTGAGAAACTTGAATTAGCATAATTTGAGTGTCCTTAGCAAATATAAGTTTCAGTGTAGAAACTTAAATTAATCTTTTTCTATATTTCCCTCCATGTCCCACCCCCTATTTCTCTCTTCTCCCTCGGCAGAGAACTGAAAAACAAGAAAAGAAAGAAAAGGGAGAAAGGGGAGAAGAAGAAGGAGAAAGGGGAAGAAGGGAAGAAGAAGAGGAAGAAGATCAATGATCAAGTTCAAGGCTTCAAGTCTTCAAGAGGTAGGGGTTTTGAGCCTTTATTCATCTCTTTTCTCTATGTATGCATATAAACAACCTAATATGCTAAATTGAGTTTTAGATGAGTTTGATGCATTTGGCTTGCATGGACATGTTTCTTTGGTCATTTATGACTTGTTCATAGCATAAGTTTAAGTTAGAAACTTAGAACAACTCATTTAGACCCTTGATTCACAAAGTGAGCCTTAGGTCAAAGAATGAGAGATTTTGATCCATAATCCACATTAAGAGGTTTAAGTTAGTGATTGTTGTTCCTATGTGATAAAGGCTGATTAGGGACTTAGAATCACTTAAAATTTGGATTGAAATGGCCAAAACTCGAGGAATTGACCAATAGAACAGTACCACAGTTCTGCAAAATTTTGCAGAATCTGGTTTCTGCTATGAATGTCGTGGTGTAGGTGGTGCATGCCACGGCATGAGACTAAAAATCAGCCTAGTATTAGCACCCGAGAGGAGGGTGCCATGGCGTGCCAACGCCGTGCCGCAACGTGAGACCTTGAAGCTCCAAAATGTTGTTTTTGGATGTTTTGAAGTTCTAGAGTAAATGGAATCATTCATATATGTTTCCTAAAGTGTGTTAAGACACAAATGGGGATATTTTCAAGTGGAAAATATTTACTCATCAAGTATGAGAAAGCATAGGCTTTTAAGCATCCTAAAGAAAAGGTTTGGTTTAGGTAATGACATTGCACCTTAGGCAACTTAACATTGCAATAGATATCACTCAAGATGTGATGAGATAGTGCAATGGAGATAAGTATACTACGATGAATAATAGTATTCACTCTAGTAGAGAATGAGAAAGGTATGAACCTTAGAAGATCCAAGAATAGCGGATTATCTTGGGAAGGTACCTAGAATCTTAAACAACGAAGAGTTGTAAGTAAGAACCACTCTTGAGTTAGATTCACTTGAGTGGAGACAAGATTGTGTATTAGTTCCAAGGAGGGAATGTTTAGGTACTAAGTCTCTAGTTAAGTAGGACTTTGTGCATTGCTAAATACACAATAAGATGAATTGTGACTAAGAAGATGTCATAATCATAAGGTATAGTAGAAATGTGCAATAACTTATGTATTAGCAAAGATGAGTTAGAAGTGCAAGATAAAGGGAATTTACTTCCTTAGATACTAATGAAAGTATGGAAGTTAAGTTCTTAAGCATTCCATGAGTTTGGAATAATTAAAGAGGTATCTGGAACCTTAAGCACACAAGTGTAGTATAAGCTACTACTAGAAGTGTGATGGAAGAGAAAACTAGATACAACTAGAATAAGTATGTTATACTTATCTAGATGCATGACTTACTTGCTTTAGTTAAAGTTGAGTTAATTATGCAAAGTTTTAGAGAAATGCTCATTTATTTCCTTAAGCAAGGGTAGATGAGGCATTTGTTAAGATAGACCCTTTCACTAGGATGAGTTGAGTCTATAAGAGAGTAAGATGATGTTTATGTAAGAGTTAAACATAACACTAAGCTTTTCACACACTAGTTAGTTAAGCTAGTATGTATGTGAAGAGAAAGAACCTTAGTGCAACCAAGATTAGTGGTTTGCTAGAGGTAAGTACCTAACACCTCAGCAGCATATTGTTGCATTAGAAATCACTTAAGAGATAGGAGTGATGAGGTGGTGTTTAGGTAAAAGTATGAGAAATGATTTGGTAATGTTTACCTGAGAATGTAACGTTATATGATGCGAGGTCATTTAGCTAAGAAGGTAAGAAATCAGAGAAGTTCCTAAGGGGACAAGTATTTCTAACCAAGTGCTAAGGTTACATGTAGTATGAGGTTACAAATTCTCCTCATTACAAAGGATAAACATAAGAAGCCAAAGTTCCTAGGAGAATATGCTTAGATCGTAAAGGAACTAAGTATATAAGTATGTATGTAAGTCTACGAATTAGTCAAGTAGTATCGATCTTGGTGAGTATCCTTTGATGTTCATTCATGGAGGCAAAAAGAGATAGATGAGTGTCCGAAGGACTTTTGAGAAGGACATAACCCTGATGTTTCGATAGTGTCAAGGCCAAAGGAGATAAGTGGGAAATCCAAAGACGCTCTTTGAGCAAGGATGAAGCCCAAATTTCTCAGCGTGCTAGGATATGTGTAATGTGAGGATGAGCTTTCCCTCTAATTACCACTGGATGATATACTGACTAGTTCCTGGCAAACTTCCTTGTCTTCAAAATAAACTTCTGCATGTATTTCAAAACAAAACCCTGCATTTGCATTTCATCCACATACTCTTAGGATTCCTTAAGCAAATTCATATTACATATCATCCTCATTGCATACACGGACAGTTGTATGGGCATTGTCTGTCACTGTTAGTATTTACAGCTGTATGGGCGTTGTATATATTAACAGTGTGTAGGCTATCGGTTGATATCACACTATAAGAAAGTGTGCAGATATGAGAAAAGATGAGGAAGCTGCTAAGTTAGAATTATAGCATTTGTTATATAATTGTTATATACAATGTTATAGAGAACTGGTATCGGAATTGTTTTTACTGAGAATGTTAATTCTCACCTCAGTTGTTATTCCATGTAAATCCAGATGCAGGCACAGATGCAGGCAAAGGCACAGGTACAGAGGTACAGACCCTGCTAAGGGTGAGAAGATAAAGCATGAAGACTAGAGTAGTTTTATTGCTTTAAGTAGACAGAACTTATGTAATCAGTTTATATTTGTTCTGTATGTTTTATGTTATATGTATTACAATAAGGCCTTTTGTGGCTAAGTTTTGTATATATATGTATGAGTTTATGTTTTCCACAATCTCTCAAGGCTTTCTATAATTACTCAGTTGTGATTATAGATATATGTTAGTATGTAGTATAGAAGTGACGTCTCTAGTACTGGTTATCTTTATATATCTCTGTCTATCTAGGATATATCTAGATATCTGTATTAGGGTGTTACATTATGGTATCAGAGCAGTTCATCCTGTTGAGCCGGGGTATGGACTGACTGTGCTTAGATATAAGTAGCAGTTTAGTAGAAAGTTATGCATTCTTTTATCTCTTTTTGAGATATGCAGATGGAATTGCATGACTAGCCTTAGGTATGTGTGCTAATAGCTACTATCACACAGTTACATGATATTGAGCCTAGCTAACTCAATATGTATTGTGCTGCGTGTACAGGAAACTATGGCAACTACCAGGCGAACTTATGAGCCTAGAAGTCTAGTAAAGGAAGAGATAACCAGAACTCTTAGAGAAATGGTTGCTGTGTTGAGAGAGCAGACTGCCATTAGTAGAAATCTATCAGTGGTGATAGAATAGGACTTGCATAGTTAGTTACGAGAATGAGAAGGAACTTTTGAGGAATCAGTGTTTCTCAGAGTTCAGGAAAGTTACTCCTTTGTTCTTGAAGGAAGAGTTTGGTTCAATCAGAGCTAGAAGATGACTTCATATGATGAAGAGATCCTTGAGGTCATGTCATGCGCTGGTGAACAGAAGGTGACCTTGCTTCGTAAGGGTTAGTAGGAGAAGCCGAAAGCTGATAAGATGAAGCGGAGAGGTTACTAGAAATGGTTAGTACTCGAACCACCTGAGAGGTGTTTAGAGTTACTTTCCTAAGTTAGAGCAAGGGGATATTACTGAAGACCAGTATGCAGAGCAATTCAAAGAATGTCAGAAGTTCTTTTCTTATTTTACGTCCAATCCAGATGAAGACTGAAAGTGAGTAAAATTTGAAGTAGAACTTGGAGAAGGCATTAGAAGAGTTGTGATGCAAAAGGAGGTTAAGGACTTCTTCGCTCTAGTCAGTGAATACAGAGTTGTAGAAGTAGATAATCTTAGAGCCTCGTTGGAACAAGAGTTAGAAAGTTCCTAAAGAGGAAAATATCAGATGTTGAGATCAGTAAGGATGCCTTTTGATCTCAATTTGTATCAGAGTTGCACAATGGAAGCTTGGAGTGATGATAAGTATAAATAGAGTACTTTTAGATGAGCAATGTAACGCCCCTTTTTGGGAGGGAACGTCACATTGTTAAATAGAAATGCGAAAAATAAAATTTTCAAAATTAAGGCCCGGTTCATTTCAGTTAAGGTTAATTTGTTCGATTTGTTATTACATAAGTAAAATGGCGATATATATATATATATTTAAGTATATCTTCTTTTTATTATTTGTATTTTTATTATTTTTCTCTTCAATTAATAAAACGTAGTGACGAAAAGTGAATAACAATAAGGAGTAAGACAGAAGATAAAACTTCATCTGAACAACATGTGCGCATATATATATATATATATATATATATCAAATATGTTCTACATACAAGCCTGGAATTCCCAAAAAGCAAAACTATACTTGCCCAAAGGATCATACATATACATCCCCAAGATATCAAAATATATAGCCCATCAAAATAAAACATCAGGCCCCCAAAATAAAACACTGGCAACCATCAGTAGCTACCAGTAATGTCAGTTCTTCAGATGAGGAGGAATCGTGTCAGGATCCTCCGCGGGGTCCTCTTCATCCAAGGAAACCTCTATAGGAACCACAGAGCCATGGGCTGGAGACCGAGCAGTGGAATCAAAAGAGTCCTTATACGGGGTGTAGTAACGGTCACCTCACATCTCCCGGATGGGCAGATAAAACTCCAAACGCAGGCTAATGCAACAGGTAAGGATCGGCGACTCATGACGTCTCCAGGCCAAAGAGATCGATACGTCTCCAAGGTAGACACAACGGTCGAAACTCAGGTTAATGTGCTAGCATTCTAGCCCCCCAAGGAAGGTTAGATGCACATCACCCAAAAATCCGCGCATGCGTGCCTCAATGCTCCACAGTAGATGTTAATCATGATCAGGCCCGAAGCCAGGGAAATCGAAAGCTCCAACCTCCTTGTCGTCGTCTTCGATGGGACACAGCATATAGGTAGAAAATAACAGAAATACAGGAAAGAGGTAAGACATTCTACCATCATTACCAATTATAGCAGCAAGAAACAAAACGGCACGACGTGCCCAAATAGCATTTCAAGAACAATAATAATAATGATAGACAGTAAATACAACAGTAAGCAGGTAAATAGTTCCAGGTAGTCATTCATCATAATAATAATAAACAGTTCAAATCTACATAAAGCAGTAATTATCAGATGGTATGACATCTTATGATGCATATGCACACAGTACCTAAATTCCTACTCCATGGAGCTAGACACATACAGTCGGAGAGAAAGATCAGGAGACATGTCTGCAACTCAGCTGCCGAGGCCAAAGTGCTATAACTCAACAGCTTTCCACGTGCACATCCAGGCATTGTACAGACAGTCTACACTAGATCACGATATAGGACAGTGTCTCGGTCTGCATCGTCAGTGCGTTTGCATCGGTCTGCCCCTGTAACACCCCGAACTTTCTATCTTAGGAACAGTAATTTTGTGATTAATGTAATTCTACTTGTTTAGTGATTTCGTGTCTTTGTAAAATTATTTTGATTAAAATTATATTTGATCATTCTGTGTGATTTACTCTGTGTCAGGAAAATAATAATTTTTGGGCCGAAAATTTTTTTACGTAATTTAATTATTATTGAAAAGTCTTAATTATTTTACGAAATCTGACTTGAAATTTGTGAATTTTCTAATTTTTATGATTTTATGGATGATTATGAAATTTTTTACTGTTTGTGGGCACAGGTGTGTATATGGGCCCAGGTGGCCATACGTGGGCCCAGGTGGGTCCCACAAAGTGAAAATTTTTTATGTTTAGAAAAATTTGTACTGTTTAGACGGAAACAGGAGATCTTACTAAACCTGAATCCAGAAACAGTTTTAGAAAATTTCTTTTACAGTGTTTTATACTGTATTTAATTATCGGGCGATAAAAATATAGTAAAAATATTTTTTTTTGTAGTGTTACAGCAGATAAAAATAATAATTATACTGCTTAGTCAACAATAGTGGTTATGACCACTTTAGGACTTTGAATATCAACCATTGATTAAATCAACGGATGAGATCGATCTTATAAAATGGCTAGGACCATTTATAACCGTTGGATCAAAATTAAATCAAGGGTAGAGATTTAGTCTTATAAATGGCTATGACCATTATCAAACTTTGGATGTAGATTTAATCAATGGTGGAGATGGATCATTAATGACCATTGGATTTGGATTTAGATCAATGGTGGAGAATTGGTCATCAAAAATGACTACAACCATTTTGGACCCTTGGATGTAAAGTTTGAAGGTGTAATCTTGACCCTTCATTTTGGAGACACATTCAATGGTTAGCATTGCAAGCCAAAAATGATCCAATGGCTCAAATAAAGACTTCCATCTATAACCTAAACCTAGTAGCTATTTTTAATCCTCACCATTTTTTTAATTAAGGGTTAAGATTGCCTAAAATGATGGCTAGGAGATTGGTCACATTTTGGAGTGCATGAAGAGGGGGGGACGGTTTTGAAGGCTTAAGGCAATAGCCAAGTTTCAAGACCACCAATTATTTTCCTATTGATCATTAACGATCATTCCAAAAGGCTATAGCTTTTCAAACTTCACTTTCCACCATTCTCCATGCAAGCTACGAACATGCATAGCTTTGAAGACCCAATAATTCATTTCTACACTTCACATTATCACATCTTCACCTTTTCACTTAAGTTTCAAGAAACAAACCAAAGAAAACTCCATTCTCTCTCCTTAAGAAGACCACTCGGCCAAGCACCCTAAATCTCTCCTCCATCACTCTTTAATTTCATACAACCTAGTTTCTTGAATCCTTACCTTATTCTAAGCAACTTTCATGTTGAAGACTTTCTCTAAATCTTCCATCTTGAAGGACTTTTACCAAGATCAAGCTTTAAGGTTTTGAAGTGAAGTATAAGGAAAACTTCATTTCTTCTTTTCTTTTTCATGATTCTAAACCATGTTTGATCCATGGTTCTTCTTATTCAAGCTTGATATACTAATTTTCATGTGTTTGCTTCATGTTTAAGAAATTTGTGTTGGTGGAGATCTTGTTCAAAATACAAAGCAAGGAGCTTTAGAGGATCTTCAAGAGGTAAGAGGGAGATCCATCCCACCAACCAAGTATGGTGGTGAGGGATGTGTTTTTTTTATTTGGTGGTTGATGAATCCATGTGAGGATTCATATCTATGTTTATGTAATAATTTGTATGTGTTTATGTGCTTTGGTTATTTGTTTATGTTTATTATGATTTGCATGATTTTGCATTGTTTTATTACTTGTGTGATATGCTTATAATATGCATGATGATCTATGTTAAATATATTATGATGGATGCATGTTGAAATAAGCAATTTGACTCCAAAGGCCATAGAGGAGGTCACAGTTTTGGGCTTCCAAAACTAGGGTTTCTATTGAAATTTTTCAAGAACAATGGAGTTAATTTTTAGTCCTTGAACTAAAGCAAATTTCGGCTAAGACACCAACAAATTTGGTGTTCACAAAATTATATTTTCATGAATGATAAAATTGAATGATTTGAGAAGTAAAGAAAATAAACAAAAGGGTTTGTTTGGCAAAAAGAATGCACACAGTTTTGAGTTATGTTTTCATGAATTTATTTTGTGTAGAAACAAGAATGAAATTTATTTCAGTTAGAAGAAAAATATTTCATGGTTTCAATGGCCATCTATAAGGTTTTGATAATTTAGAAAAATGTTTTGATGTTATAAAATGCAAGAATTTTCAAATAAGGATTTTGGAAAGGGGAATTAAAGTGTTATCAACTAAGTGAAGTGGAATTTTCATAAATAAAAGAAAAGGAGATTGAAAGTGTTGAACTTCAAATTATTTTAAAGAGAATTAATTTTTAGAAGTGATTTAGAAATATAAAAGAAAACGTTTGTAACTTAAATTTACTAATGTAGAATTTATTTATTGGGTTTTGGAAAACGTTAAGAAATTTAAAGATAGAAACAGTAATTAAATCAACTAAATGTGATTTTGTAAGATTAAATCAATAAAAAGTGATTTTGAGAAAATATATTACGGAAAAGATTTTTGACTAAGAATAGGAAGAGAATAAAGTAAGAAATTATATTATTGTAAGAAAAGTCCAAAATAATATTTTTTAAAGTTAAAAAATATTTTACGAAGGGTAAAAATGGTAAAAAATGATTTACGTAACTCAAAAACGTAATTTTTAAGTTACGCGATTTGAAAAACGTTAAAATATTTCTACGCGATTTATAAAGTGTTTAAATATTTTACACGATCGAAAAGTTGTAGAAAAATTGCTATGCGATTTAAAAACAAAAGAATATTTTTACGCAATCTATAATACAGTAGAAAATGGTTACGCGATTTTTAAATATAACAGAAAATGTTACAAACCATTGTTTATGTAACAAAATATTACGTGACTGTGAAAATGTGACAAAAATATTTTGCGAATGAGAAAAACAAGGTAATCTGATTTTGCTGTTAATTATACAGTAAACTTTACAGTTAAAATCAGTATATGAATACTGTACAAGAAATTGAAAAGTTGCCTGTAATTGGCGTTAATACACAAACGTAAAATAGTATTTGAAACTGGTATGAGAAATTATGTGATTTACCTTTGGTTGGTAATTGGTGTTTTATACATGCATTGAAAATGGTCCGATGGACTGTATATGGCTAATTGCCTAGGAGAAACGTACACCTCTTGAGTGGGTGCGATACGCGTAGTGTAGGTCACTTGTTGACCTTGGGGGCATCGGGGTGCGGGTTGCTCGCAATGTGCAGTTGGTATCTCTTCTGTATCGTGGGTTAGACCGATGCAACACACCGATGATCCAGACCGAGACACTATTCTTAATCGAGATCTGACAAAGACTGTCGTGTATGTGCTAGATGTGCAAGATATAATTATAGCACTTGGTCTGAGGCACGTGGTACCGGCAGATCTTTTCGATCAATTTCTCCGACCTGAGTTTAGCTCCATGGAGTAGGAAATCGAGTCTATGTGTTCATGCATTAACATAAATGCTTACATCTGTGAGATATAATAGTTGTGAAATATAGATTATGACAATTGTATTTTTTTAAAATATCTGCTTAGTGTAGATGGCATTTCCTGTAATTATTAAATGTTAATTTTGATTGATAATATGCTGATGCCATATGTGTAATATGACGTGTTTATATGGTATGCTGTTATGTTATCTCTGTACTACCATGCTGGTATTGGCGTAGGTGATCTCACCTCTTTCTATGTATATTTGTATATTGTATTTATAATTGGGTGAAGACGTTGAGAAAGAAACGGTACAAGAAGGAGAAGAGGAACTACTTCTCATGTCTGGGAACGCAGAATTTTGACAGCATAACGTCAAGAGCTAGCTTCTTCGGATATGTACGTCTACAATTCCACGGAGGAGCTGGAGATTGGAGGACAAGTCCTGATGAGCGAGGACTTATTTACGAGGGGTATCTGACTATTAGCATTAGTAGGTTGTTTCATGGGGATCCGTTTTTCTGTGTGACTATTTTTGTTCATGTTGAATTTTCTTTGCATATCAGGCGACATTGGGATACTAGAAATTATGTCCCAACGGAAATCAACATAGTATCGTCAGCCCGGACACCTGTCCGTAGGGCTACTCATCATAACGGATTCCTATCTGCTGAGGAACCCGAGGAGGACCCGTCTGAGGGGTCTGCTACTTAGTTAAACTTGGGCAAGTTTGAACTCTGATATAAACATATGTGTGTAATTATTTAAGTGTGTTTGTAGTTTTGAGAAATGGTCTGTAATATAAATAATCCTGACAGTACGTGTGTAATGTATAATGATGCAAATTATGTGTGATGATGTATTATATTTTTATTTTTCGCTAAGTTTATTTTATCGTTATCAAAGAAGAAAGAAAAAAAAATTTACAACTCATATTTTTATCACAACATCACCTTTTATGACTTTGAGGGTATTTAGGTAATTAAGTAACATAAATGTGGCACCCTACGGTGGGTGTTGCATTAGTTGGTATCAGAGCCCAAGTTAGAGTCTTTTGGGATTTGTGGTTAGGTCTATCTTGTTGTGTTGTGTGATTCTCTGTTATTATTTTCTGAAAAGAAACAATATTGTTTGAAGATTGACCTTGTTTTCTTTGTATTGTCCAGTTTGAGTAGGGAAAAAGTAATGACTGGATGAGGACGTGGACGTGGGAATAATAGAACAGATATGGAACTTAATGGGGATGATAATTTGAATATGGCTGCAGCTGTAGCAGCAATGCAAAGAATGACTGAAGTGATTGTACAACAAAATCAAAGGGCTAATGAAGATGTTCACAGTTTATTGGAGTTTCGAAGGAATAATCCACCGAGGTTTCGTGGAGAGTTTGACCCAGAGAAGACTGAACTTTGGATCCAAGAACTTGAAAAGATATTTGATGGTATGGGTTATGCTGATGAACGGAAGCTTACGTTAGCAACGTTTGTGCTGGTAGGAGATGGTGAACGTTGGTGGGCAGGAGCTAGAAGACTGTTAGAAGCTGAAGGAAGGATTGTGACATGGCAACTTTTTAAGCAAAAATTTCTGGAGAAATATTTTCCAGCAAGTGTGAGGCATATGAAGGAAATGGAATTTCTAAGTTTACGACAAGGGTTGATGTCCGTAAGTGAGTATGCGGCAAAATTTGAAAGTCTGTCTCAGTTTTCGAGATATTTATAGATGAACCCAGATGAGGGCTGAAAATGCAGGAAATTTGAAGAAGGGTTAAAGCTGGACATAAAAAGCGCAGTGGCTACTCTGGAGATTAATCAATTTCCAACATTGATTGAAAAGTGTTGTAAAGTTGAAGAGATTGATCATCAACGAGCGGCAAGGAATAAGAATTTTGGACCTATGCGGTTCCAAAAAGGAAAGGGTAGCGGAGGAAACCGTTATCAACAGAAACCATATGCAAGACCGGCTGGAGGTCAAAACAAGCAGCAGTCTGTTGGAGGAAGTTCTAGCAGTAATAAGGCAAGTCAAGCTGGGACTCCTATTCGATGTTTCAAATGTGGGAAGGATCATCTCACAAAGGATTATCAACATAAGGAAGTTGTTTGTTTTAAATATGGAAAGCATGAACATTTCTCTAAAGACTGTGATCAGATAAAGAAAGAATCCTCTATAGGAAATGTCTGAACTGCAAGGCCGTAGGCGAGTGGTCGCGTATATACAATGAGCGGAGAAGAGGCCGCGAAATCGAAGGATTTGATAATGGAGGAGTGTACTATTAAAGGTAATCCTTTAACCGTACTTTATGATTCAGGAGCAACGCATTCTTTCATTTCATGTGATTGTGTGGAGCATTTGGGATTGACTGTGACTACATTACCATATGATTTAAGTGTTGCTACTCCTACTGATAAGCCTGTAGTTACTTCAATAGTATGCTTGAATTGTCCTGTTTGTGTTAGGGATAGAATCTTTTATGTGGATTTGATCTGTTTGCCTCTTTCCAAGATTAATGTAATCTTGGGAATGGATTGGTTGTCTTCTAACCATATCCTAATTGATTGTTCGAATAAGACATTAGTATTTCCTGAGGCTAAGGATTCTAGATTCCTAACGGCTACTCAAGTGGAAGCTTGTCTGAAGGAAGGAGATCGTGGGTATTTATTATTATCTTCTTTGGAGGGACAATGTGAAGATGTCTTGAAGGATATTTTCGTGGTCAACGAATTTCCTGAAGTGTTTCCTGAAGATATACCAGGACTACCACCAATAAGGGAAATTGAGTTTACTATTGATTTAGTACCTGGAGCTGGACCTATATCCATTGTGCCCTATCGGATGTCGCCGGTAGAATTGGCTGAGCTTAAGAAACAGCTGGAGGATTTATTGGAGAAGCAATTCGTGAGACCTAGTGTGTCACCATGGGGAGCTCTAGTATTGTTGGTAAAGAAGAAGGACGGGACTTCTTGTCTATGTGTAGACTATCGGCAATTGAACAAGGTTACGATTAAGAATAAATATCCACTTCCAAGGATAGATGATCTAATGGATCAATTGCGAGGAGCCGCAATATTTTCTAAGATTGATCTACATTCTGGGTATCACCAGATACATGTGAAAGTGAAGGATATTCCCAAGACTGCATTCCGGACGCGCTATAGGCATTACGAGTATCTTGTGATGCCATTCGGTGTAACAAATGCACCAGCTATATTCATGGACTTTATGAATAGAATTTTCCGTTCGTATTTGGATAAGTTTGTTGTTGTCTTTATTGATGACATCTTGATCTATTCTCGAAGTCAGGAGGAACATGCTGAACATCTCAGGGTGGTTCTTCAGATTTTGAAGGAGAATAAGCTATATGCCAAGTTGTCCAAATGTGAATTTTGGTTGAGCGAAGTTCAATTTTTGGGACATGTGATATCGAAAGAAGGAATTAAAGTTGATGCTTCAAAGGTGGAGATAGTTTTGGAATGGGAAAGACCAAAGACTGTAACGAAAATCCGCAGTTTTATCGGATTAGCAGGTTACTATCGGAGGTTTATTGAGGGTTTTTCCAAAATAGCAGGACCTCTTACCCAACTTACACGAAAGAATCAACCGTTCGTATGGACCGATGCATGCGAAGAAAGTTTTCAAGAGTTGAAAAGACGATTGACTACTTCACCAGTATTGATTCTACCTGATCCAAACGAACCATTCGAAGTATATTGTGATGCTTCGTATCAAGGATTAGGTTGTGTACTTATGCAAAATCGGAAGGTTGTAGCTTATGCTTCGAGGCAGTTAAAAAATCATGAGAGGAATTATCTGACTCATGACTTGGAGTTGGCAGTTGTGGTGTTTGCGTTGAAAGTGTGGAGATATTTTCTCTATGGAGCTATGTTCACTATTTTTAGTGATCATAAAAGTTTAAAGTATCTGTTTGACCAAAGAGAGTTGACCATGAGGCAAAGGCGTTGGTTAGAATTTTTGAAGGATTATGATTTTCAATTGCAGTATCATCCTGGAAAAGCGAATGTGGTAGCAGATGCATTGAGTAGAAAAGCACTTCGTGTTTCTTCTTTGATGATCAAAGAAAAAGAGTTGATAGAAGAATTCCGGGATATGCGATTGTCGGTAAAATTAACGCCAGGAAAGCTGTGTGTAAACATGATCACCATTTCAAATGATTTGATGGATAGAATCCGTGAAGGACAAAACAGTGACCAGTATTTGCAAGAAGCAAAAGAAGCAAAGAGCCAAGGAGCAGTGTTGGAATTTAGCGAAGGTGCTAATGGAATTTTGAAGTTTCAAGGAAGAGTTTGTGTGCCTAATGATCCAGATCTTAGGAGATTGATTTTGGATGAAGCTCACAGGAGTAAACTGAGTATGCATCCAGGAGCCACAAAGATGTACCAGGATTTAAAACAATTATATTGGTGGCAAGGAATGAAAAAGGATGTCGCAGAATATGTATCATTTTGTTTAGTGTGTCAGAAGGCTAAGATTGAACATCAAAGACCTTCGGGAATGTTGCAACTGTTGCCTATTCCTAAGTGGAAATAGGATGACATCGCAATGGATTTTGTGACAGGTTTACCAAAAGCTCGAAAGGGTTATGATGCTATTTGGGTAATTGTTGATCGGCTTACTAAGTCAATGCACTTTTTGCCGATTAATCTTAAGTACTCAATGGAGAGGTTGACCCAATTGTACATCGGTGAAATTGTTAGGCTTCATGGTGTACCAACTAGTATTATTTCGGATCGAGATCTGAGATTTACTTCAAGATTTTGGAATAGTTTGCAAGAATCGATGGGAACTAAGCTACGTCTAAGTTTTGCTTACCATCCACAAACAGATGGTCAGTCAGAAAGAACAATTCAGTCTCTAGAAGATTTATTGAGAGCTTGTGTTCTGGAGCAAACTGGAGGTTGGGATGAATTCTTGCCATTGATAGAATCCACATATAACAATAGTTTTCATTCAAGTATAGGGATGGCATCCTATGAAGCATTGTATGGGAGACGATGCAGAACACCGTTATGTTGGTATCAAGACGGTGAGAGTGCTGTGTTAGGACCAGAGATTGTCCAACAGACAACTGAGAAAGTAAAGATGATTCAAGATAAAATGAGAGTGACCCAAACTCGGCAAAAGACTTATGCTGATAAAAGGAGAAAATCTCTTGAGTTTGAAGAAGGTGACCATGTATTTTTGCGAGTGACGCCTATGACGGGTGTTGGACGAGTGCTTAAATCTAAGAAGCTCACTCCAAAATTTATTGGGCCGTATCAGATTTTACGTCGAGTAGGTCCGGTGGCATATCAGATTGCATTACCACCTTTTCTGTCAAATCTTCACAATGTATTTCACGTATCACAACTATGGAAATATATTTATGATCCTACTCATGTTATTGAGTCAGACACAGTACAGCTAAAGGAAAATTTAACCTATGAAACTTTTCAAGTGAAGATTGAAGATCGAAGGACAAAGCAACTTCGAGGTAAGGAAATTTCATTGGTTAAAATCGTTTGGAATGATGTAAGTGGAGAAGCCACATGGGAACTAGAAGAAAAGATAAAAGAACAATATCCATATTTATTCTGAAAGTGTGATATCGAGCTTATCAAGTTTCGAGGACGCAACTTTTGTTAGAGGGGGAGAGTTGTAACACCCCGAACTTTCTTAGGAACAGTAATTTTGACAGTTAACAAAATTCTACTGTTTATTGATTTCTGTGTGCTGTAAAATTATTTTGAATATTTTGTTTGTATATTTGATCGTTCTGTGTGATTTACTCCGTGTCAGGAAAATAATAATTTTCAGGCCGAATTTTTTTTTACGTAATTTAATTATTACTGAAAAGTCTTAATTATTTTACGTAATCTGATTTGATATTTGTGAATTTTCTAATTTTTATGATTTTGTGGATGATTATGAAATTTTTTACTGTTTGTGGGCTCAGGTGTGTATGTGGGCCCAGGTGGCCATACGTGGGCCCAGGTGGGTCCCACAAAGTGAAAATTTTTTTACGTTTAGAAAAATTTGTATTGTTTAGACGAAGACAGGGGATCTTACTAAACCTGAATCCGGAAACAATTTTAAAAAATTTCTTTTACAGTGTTTTGTATTGTATTTAATTATCGGGCGATGAAAATACAGTAAAAATATTTTTTTTTGTAGTGTTACAGCAGATAAAAATAATAATTATACTGCTTAGTCAACAATAGTGGTTATGACCACTTTAGGACTTTGAATATCAACCATTGATTAAATGAACAGATGAGATCGATCTTATAAAATGGCTAGGACCATTTATAACTGTTGGATCAAAATTAAATCAAGGGTGGAGATTTAGTCTTATAAATGGCTATGACCATTATCAACCTTTGAATGTAGATTTAATCACTGGTGGAGATAGATCATTAATGACCATTGGATTTGGATTTAGATCAATGGTGGAGAATTGGTCATCAAAAATGACTACAACCATTTTGGACCCTTGGATGTAAAGTTTGAAGGTGTAATCGTGACCCTTCATTTTGGAGACACATTCAATGGTTAGGATTGCAAAATGATCCAGTGGCTCAAATAAAGTCTTCCATCTATAACTTAAACCTAGTAGCTATTCTTAATCCACACCATTCTTTTAATTAAGGGTTAAGATTGCCTAAAATGATGGCTAGGAGATTGGTCACACTTTGGAGTGCATGAAGAGGGGGGCGGGGGGGAGGACGTTTTTGAAGGCTTAAGGCAATAGCCAAGTTTCAAGACCACCAATTATTTTCCTATTGATCATTAACGATCATTCCAAAAGGCTATAGTTTTTCAAACTTCACTTTCCACCTTTCTCCATGCAAGCTACGACCATGCATAGCTTTGAAGACCCAATAATTCATTTCTACACTTCATATTATTACATCTTCACCTTTTCAGTTAAGTTTCAAGAAATAAACCAAAGAAAGCTCCATTCTATCTCCCTAAGAAGACCATTCGGCCAAGCACCGTAAATCTCTCCTCCATCACTCTTTAATTTCATACAACCTAGTTTCTTGAATCCTTACCTTATTCTAAGCAACTTTCATGTTGAAGACTTTCTCTAAATCTTCCATCTTGAAGGACTTTTACCAAGATCAAGCTTTAAGGTTTTGAAGTGAAGTGTAAGGAAAACTTCATTTCTTCTTTTCTTTTTCATGATTCTAAACCATGTTTGATCCATGGTTCTTCTTCTTCAAGCTTGATATGCTAATTTTCTTGTGTTTGTTTCATGTTTAAGAAATTTGTGTTGGTGGAGATCTTGTTCAAAATACAAAGCAAGGAGCTTTAGAGGATCTTCAAGAGGTAAGAGGGAGATCCATCTCACCAACCAAGTATGGTGGTGAGGGATGTGTTTTTTTTATTTGGTGGTTGATGAATCCATGTGAGGATTCATATTCATGTTTATGTAATAATTTGTATGTGTTTATGTGCTTTGGTTATTTGTTTATGTTTGTTATGATTTGCATAATTTGGCATGGTTTTATTGCTTGTGTGATATGCTTATAATATGCATGATGATGTATGTTAAATATATTATGATGGATGTATGTTGAAATAAGCAATTTTGGCTCCAAAGGCCATAGAGGAGGTCACCGTTTTGGGCTTCCAAAACTAAGGTTTCTATTGAAATTTTTCAAGAACAATGGAGTTAATTTTTAGTCCTTGAACTAAAGCAAATTTCGGCAAAGACACCAACAAATTTGGTGTTCACAAAATTATATTTTCATGAATGATAAAATTGAATGATTTGAGAAGTAAAGAAAATAAACAAAAGGGTTTGTTTTGCAAAAAGAATGCACACAGTTTTGAGTTGTGTTTTCATGAATTTATTTTGTGTAGAAACAAGAATGGAATTTATTTCAGTTAGAAGAAAAATATTTCATGGTTTCAATGGCCATCTATAAGGTTTTGATAATTTAGAAAAATGTTTTGATGTTATAAAATGCAAGAATTTTCAAATAAGGATTTTGGATAGGGGAATTAAAGTGTTATCAATTAAGTGAAGTGGAATTTTCATAAATAAAAGAAAATGGAGATTGAAAGTGTTGAACTTCAAATTATTTTAAAGAGAATTAATTTTTTGAAGTGATTTAGAAATATAAAAGAAAACATTTGTAACTTAAATTTACTAATGTAGAATTTATTTATTGGGTTTTGGAAAACGTTAGGAAATTTAAAGTTAGAAACAATAATTAAATCAACTAAATCTGATTTTGTAAGATTAAATCAATAAAAAGTGATTTTGAGAAAATATATTACGGAAAAGATTTTTGACTAAAAATAGGAAGAGAATAAAGTAAGAAATTATATTATTGTAAGAAAAGTCCAAAATAATATTTTTTAAAGTTAAGAAATATTTTACGAAGGGTAAAAATGGTAAAAAATAATTTACGTAACTCAAAAACGTAATTTTTAAGTTACGCAATTTGAAAAATGTTAAAATATTTCTACGCGATTTATAAAGCGTTTAAATATTGTACACGATCGAAATGTTGTAGAAAAATTGCTATGCGATTTAAAAACAAAAGAATATTTTTACGTAATTTAGAATACAGTAGAAAATGGTTACGCGATTTTTAAACGTAACAGAAAATGTTACAAACTATTGTTTACTTAACAAAATATTACGTGACTATGAAAACGTGACAAAAATATTTTGCCAATGAGAAAAACACGGTAATGTGATTTCGCTGTTAATTATATAGTAAACTTTATAGTTAAAATCAATATATGAATACTGTACAAGAAATTAAAAAGTTACCTGTAATTGGCATTAATACACGAACGTAAAACAATATTTGAAACTGGTATGAGAAATTATGTAATTTACCTTTAGTTGGTAATTCGTGCATTATACATGTATTGAAAATGGTCCGATGGACTGTATATGGCTAATTGCCTAGGATAAACGTACACCTCTTGAGTGGGTGCGATACGCGTAGTGTAGGTCACTTGTTGACCTTGGGGGCATCGAGGTGCGGGTTGCTCGCAATGGGTAGTTGGTAGCTCTTCTGTACCGTGGGTTAGACCGATGCAACACACCGATGATCCGGACTGAGACACTATTCTTAATCGAGATATGAAAAAGACTGTCGTGTATGTGCTAGATGTGCAAGATATAATTATAGCACTTGGTCTGAGGCATGTGGTACCGGCAGATCTTTTTGATTAATTTCTCCGACCTGAGTTTAGCTCCATGGACCAGAAAATCGAGTCTATGTGTTCATGCATTAACATAAATGCTTACATCTGTGAGATATAATAGTTGTGAAATATGGATTATGACAATTGTATTTTTTTAAAATATCTGCTTAGTGTAGATGGCATTTCCTGTAATTATTAAATGTTAATTTTGATTGATAATATGTTGATGCCATATGTGTAATATGACGTGTTTATATGGTATGCTGTTATGTTATCTCTGTGCTACTATGCTGGTATTGGCGTAGGTGATCTCACCTCTTTGTATGTATATTTATATATTGTATTTATAATTGGGTGAAGACGTTGAGAAAGAAACGGTACTAGAAGGAGAAGAGGAACTACTTCTCACGTCTGGGAACGCAGAATTTTGACAGTATGATGTCAAGAGCTAGCTTCTTCAGATATGTACGTCTACAATTCCACGGAGGAGCTGGAGAATGGAGGACAAGTCCCGATAAGCGAGGACTTATTTACGAGGGGTATCTGACTGTTAGCATTAGTAGGTTGTTTCGCGGGGATCCGTTTTTCTGTGTGACTATTTTTGTTCATGTTGAATTTCCTTTGCATATCAAGCGACATTGGGATACTAGAAATTATGTCCCAACGGAAATCAGCATAGTATCGTCAGCCCGGACACCTGTCCGTAGCCCTACTTGTCATAATGGATTCCTATCTGCTGAGGAACCCGAGGAGGACCAGTCTGAGGGGTCTGCTACTTAGTTAAACTTGGGCGAGTTTGAACTCTGATATAAACATATGTGTGTAATTATTTAAGTGTGTTTGTAGTTTTGAGAAATGGTCTGTAATATAAATAATCCTGACAGTACGTGTGTAATGTATAATGATGCAAATTATGTGTGATGATGTATTATATTTTTATTTTTCGCTAAGTTTATTTTATCGTTATCAAAGAAGAAAGAAAAAAAAATTTACAACTCGTATTTTTATCACAACATCACCTTTTATGACTTTGAGGGTATTGGGTAATTAAGTAACATAAATATGGCACCCTACGGTGGGTGTTACAGCCCCACGGGCAGGAGAGCTACCAACCGCCCATTGCGAGAAACCCGCACCCCGACGTTCCCACGGTCTACAATGACCTACACTAGTCTACTCGCACCCGCACTAAGGTGTGTTAAACCTCCTAGGCAACTTGGCCTTAACAATAGTCCAAAGGACATTTTACAATGCATAAAGACTCTATGCATAAACATGTATGATCATCATTACATACAATTCCACAATGTGCCACAATTGGCCAAGAAAGTATCAACACATCATTGGTCACTCACATGGACCCACAATTTCATAATATTGAAATTAAATAGAGGAATATATTTTTTTAAGGTCTATTATGAATCCTTACTTAAAATTAGTTTTTCTTACAAAATTCGTCTCTGATTGAATTCTCATAATTAGTTAAATTTTCCTAATGTAATTTATTCTCCTACACTTAGAAGGTTATTCTAAGATCTCAAAGTCTTACACTCTCTTGTTCTTGCCCTAGTGGTAAAATTACCTCAAAGTTTTATGACAAATTTCATTCTTGGTTCTTTAAAATTTATGAATCTCAAGTTATATTCAATTGTTTCCAATTTGCTAATTTTCTATCCTATTACCTATGATTTAAATCATTTGATTATCTAAGTTCCAAGGTTACCAAAATTGCATAATTAAGTCCCAAAAAGGCCCTAGAGGCCGTGGCCTCCCTAGGGGATTTAGTTCTCAATTCTTCCATTCCATTAATTTTATATTACACACTTGATTAATTTAAGTCTTTCACTTGTTACAATTGTTCACAAAGAACCCAAATTTTTGGGCCCCAAAACCGTGGCCTTCCAAGAGAGAATCTCAAATCATTTTCTTCCATTTCATGCCTTCCAATCCATTCCAATATACCAATATACCCAATCAATTAATCCAATAGCATAAACATTGTATAAACAACATGTAAACACACAAATCATGCAACCAAAGAATAACCCTCATTAGGTTTTTCTCACTATCAACCACAACCAAGGTTTCTAAATGCTATTAGAGGTTGAGGAGGAGAGTCTTCCTCTTACCAAAGTGAAGAAAACAAGAGAAGCCTCTAAGAAACATCTTGCAATTTTCGGATTGGGCACCACCAAGAACCCTAAAATTTCAACTTCATCAAAATAGCACCAATGCTTGAAAAATAAAGCATGGATGGTCACCAAGAAGACCATAAAAACGAAAATGAGAAAAGGAAAGTGAAGAATCAAGAAGCTTACCCAAAAACCCTAAGCTTGAGGCTTGAAGAAAATTGTGCATTTTCAAAGAGCCATGAGCAAGAGAAGTGTTTAGAAGGTGGAGAGGATTAAGAAAATGGGGTTGGATGAAATTTTTGTGATGGATGAGGGGCTAGGTTGCTGCTGGCCGTGAGCTTCTAGAGAGAAGGAGGAGAAAATTTCAAAAGGAAGAAGAAGAATGAAGGTAGAGAGAGAAGGTGCATTAGGTGTAATTTTGAAATAATGTGATATGATTAATTAAGTGAAGCAAAATTATTCCCCCCCCCCCCAAATTGTTGCTCCAGCTGTGAGTGAGGAGAGAGAAGGAAGAGGTGATCATTTGTATGGGGAAAGAGGGAAGGAAATTTCCTAGAAGCTTCCTCCAAGCTTGCATGGGAAGTTTCACACGTTTCACGATAAAGTGAAAGTAAAGTTATCTCCTAATTAGGTACACTAACAAAGATGAATATTTACACTGTCAGTATCATTTTTTCCCCAGTGTAGAAGAGTTACAGATGATGAAAACTAATATTTTATTATTCGTCAGATGATTTTCCAGTACCGCGACTTCATCTATCGGGTAAAATCTCAAAAAATGTAAACTTCGTAAATTGTGCCCGGCCTCGAGTTTAGTAAGATCCCTCGTCGAGATGTCCACAATTTAGAGTTTACTAGCTACAGGAAAAATTTTGCATCTTCCTAGCTCCACTCGGCGCGCGCGTAAAATGAGAAATATATTAAAATATTCGTCGTTTCCGAAAAATTCTGAAAGATTTCACAAAAATCACAAATATTGGAAAATGACTATTTATGATAAAATAAATAATTTTCGGAGCGTTACACTGACATCTGCAGATCTCTGCTCAGTGTGTACGCAAAACGAGAAATATATTAAAATATTCAACGTATCCGAAAAATTCCAGAAAAATTCCTAAAAATCGAGAATATTATAAAATGTCCATTTATAATTAAACAAATAATTTTTTGGGTGTTACAACACTCCCCCCTAAAAAGGAATTTCGTCCTCGAAATTTACGCTTCTCAGAATAGTTGTGGGTGTTGCTCCTTCATCTTGTCTTCCAGCTTCCAAGTTGCATCACCAGTCTTTTCATTCCAGATCACCTTCACTAATGAAATTTCCTTGCCTCTAAGTTGCTTTATCCGTCGATCCTCGATTCTCGCAGGAAGCGTCTCATAGGTCAAGTTCTCTTTTAATTATACTGTGTCCGGTGCTATGACATGACTCGGGTCAGGTAAATATTTACGCAGTTGCGACACATGGAAGACATTGCGTATGTTGGAAAGGAAAGGGGGTAAAGCTATCTGGTAAGCTACTGGACCTATCCGGCGAAGAATTTGGTAAGGTCCAAGAAATTTTGGAGTGAGTTTTCTAGATTTCAAAGCCCGACCAACCCCAGTCGTAGGTGTGACTTTCAAGAATACATGCTCACCTTCCTCAAACTCAAGAGGCTTTCTCCTCTTATCCACATAACTCTTTTGCCAGCTCTGAGCAGTCCTCATCTTCTCTTGAATCATTTTGACCTTCTCAGTTGTCTACTGAATGATATCTGGTCCAATCGTGAGACGCTCGCCGTCTTGGTACCAACATAATGGTGTCCAACACCATCGCCCATATAGAGCTTCATAGGATGCCATCCCTATACTTGAATGGTGACTGTTGTTGTAGGTGAATTCTATCAATGGCAGAACTTCATCCCAACACCCAATTTGTTCTATCGTGCAAGCACTAAGCAAATCTTCTAAAGATTGGATCGTCCTTTCTGATTGACCGTCGATTTGTGGGTGATACGTCGAACTTAGACGTAACTTTGTCCCTAACGATGCTTGTAAACTCTGCCAGAATTTTGAAGTAAATCTCGGATCCCTATCCGAAACAATGCTCGTAGGCACACCATGCAGTCTAACGATCTCTCCAATATACAGCTGGGTCAGCTTCTCCAGACTATACCTTATGTTGATCGGGAGGAAATGAGCTAACTTTGTGAGTCGATCTACTATTACCCAAATCGAGTCGTGTCCTCTTCTTGTTCTTGGCAAACCCATAACAAAATCCATCGCAATGCTGTCTCGTTTCCATTCAGGAATAGACAATGGTTGCAGCAATCCTGCAGGTCTTTGATGTTCCACTTTGGCTTTCTGACAGACTAGACAAGTCAATACACATCTAGTGACATCACTTTTCATTCCGTTCCACAAGAACAACTTCTTCAAGTCTTGGTACATCTTCGTTATGCCTGGGTGCATATTCAGCTTGCTTGCGTGAGCATGATCCACAACATACCTTTTAAGCTCTTGGTCACGGGGAATACATACTCTACCTCAGAATCTCAGAATTCAGTCTTTTCCTTCCTCTAATTCTGTTTCTTTGCCTTGTCTCATCAGCTCTCTCACTTCTTGCAAGAATTCATCGACCTCCTGCTTTTTCCGTATGTCTTCCATTAGCTCACTTGAGATGGTGACCATATTCATATAGATCTTTCCTGGTTTCAACTCTACAAATGACCAAACATCTCTGAACTATTCTATGAGATCTTTTTCCTTGATCATTAGGGCAGAAACACTGATAGTCTTTCTACTCAAGGCGTCTGCCATGACATTCGCTTTGCCAGGGTGATACAACAGCTAAAAATCATAGTCCTTCAGGTATTCTAACCATCTCCGCTGCCTCATGTTCAGCTCCTTCTGATCATACAAATACTTCAAACTTTTATGATCACTGAAGATGTTGAATGTCGCTCCGTAGAGGAAATGCCTCCATATCTTCAGAGCAAAAACCACAGCTGTTAGTTCCAAATCATGCGTCGGGTAGTTCTTTTCATGCACTTGCAATT
The DNA here is from genome assembly GCA_029884605.1 of Ormosia emarginata. Taxonomy (NCBI): domain Eukaryota; kingdom Viridiplantae; phylum Streptophyta; class Magnoliopsida; order Fabales; family Fabaceae; genus Ormosia; species Ormosia emarginata. Next base: position 4,412,930 of record JAQQTP010000023.1, read on the forward strand.
GTCGTGAAGCATAAGCTACCACTCTTCTGCATTGCATAAGAACAGATCCCAATCCTTGGTATGAAGCGTCATAGTACACCTCGAATGGCTCGTTCGGATCAGGTAGCACTAATACCAGTGAGGTGGTTAGTCGGTTCTTCAACTCTTAGAAACTCTGCTCGCAGCTATCAGTCCACTCAAAAGCCTGGTTCTTCTTTGTCAGCTGAGTGAGCAGTCTAGCAATTTTGGAAAACCCTTCTATGAACCTTCTATAATATCTGGCCAAACCCACAAAGCTACGAATCTCCGTTACTGACTTCGGCCTTTCCCATTGCAGCACTGCCTCCACTTTTGATGGATCCACTGCAATCCCTTCCTTCGAGATCACATGGCTAAAAACTTAACCTCATCTAGCCAAAATTCACACTTCGACAGCTTGGCGTACAATTCCTTCTCCTTCAGAATCTGGAGAACTAGGCTGAGGTGTTCAGCATGATCCTCTTGATTCGGGGAATATATCAAGATATCAAGATATCCTCCTGTTACCATGCTTCCTTCTACATTTTGTGAACTTTTGGTTCCAAGTTCCAACTTGAATTTGCTTTCCTCTATCTGGTAGAAACTGAGACCAAGAGACACTCTCACTGACTTCAACATTTGACCTTTTTTTTTTTTGAAGAACTTACTGATTCGTTCTCCCTTGTAGTAAAATAAAGAGACGAAATGTAAATGAAACTGAATTTAATGTTGCATTGAAATTTTAAATGATATAGAAAGAAAATTGGATGGAAGCATACTGAACTAAACTTGCGTGACTTGCTCGAGATGTCAAGGACATGAGAGCTTGTTTACAAGTATTTGTGAGTATAGAATCTTGTAAACAAGTAAGTTAAAGGTCATAGGATATATATGAAATTACACTTCCACTCATTTTTACAGCCATTACGTGGCCACTCCCCTACTAACCAATCGCCATGCGTTTTAGGGAACCACAAATCTAATGATGGCTTTATATGTCAAAACAGTTGAATCTATCATGTCAACTTTAATGACGTTACTGTGCCTTTTCCCTTTTCTCTCTCTCGTGTTCTGAAAGTCCTTTTAAGGATTTGAAAAAAGCAAAACCTTTTCACTATCTCTACTTCAACAATCCTCCTTTTTCTCTGAGCTTTCTTGCATTTTCTGTCATTGTAGCATTCTGAAGTTTTCTGCCTTTCCTTCTTAAAACCTTGAGACCTAATCTCTAGTCAAAAACCTTCTTTTTGCCTCATACTTCTTGAAGCTTTCAAATACCAATGGCTTCCTCCTCCTCCAAGGCTACTTTTGCTTAGCCATCTCACTCTTCTTCCAAGATGAAAGAAATGGTGATTTTGCCAAACATTGTTATGGTGCCTGCCCCCTGTAGAAAGGTGGAATCTTTTACACTCTAGACCCCTCCACTAATAACTCAGAGCTCTGGAAAACCCAAGTAATGATCCCTTTCACCATTGCTAATGAGAAGTTTGCTTTTTTAGGTCTAACTCTTGCTCTAGAGGAGTATGAATCCATTCGATCCTTTTTCCCCTACCTAGAGGGTGAGAATATCTCAGCCTTCGATCCTACTCTAAATAATGACTTCTTTGATTATTTCCCAAAAGTCTTCAGAAGTTCACCCCTTTCTGGTCATCAAACCAAATCTTCATACCTTAAGTGGTTGAATAGGGTCAAAGATGCCAAGTAGGCTGCTTGGAAGTCAGCTGGCATCTTCGATTTTATTCAATTGATTAGGGAACACATGAAGTATAATGCTCCTATGTTGACAAGTTCATTCTTTTTCTAGAACAAAATCACTAATTTCTTTTATGTCCCTTATAGGATGTTAATACTTACCCTCTTCGATTTGGTTATCATTACTGGTCTTAAGCCTATTGGAAGGGTGATTACCTGTACCATGAAACCTAAGACAATCATCAAACCAAACTGGTTGAAATTGACCTACACTACTTTAATCGAGAACAACTATCTCGATACTGACCATGTCTCTGATGAAGAGCATGTTGTTTTTCTTATTTTGTGGCTTGGTACCTTTGTTTTTTGTACTAAGTCACTCCAAGTCCCTAAATCGCTTCTTCACCTAGCCATCCTCCTTTATGAAGGCCTTTCTCTTTGTTTAGGAAAATTGATTCTTGCCCAATTCTATTCCTTGATGACTAAAGTAGTCAATTCGCTTCGATCAGGAGACAAATCCTTAACCAGCCATCGGGGGCCTTTTTGGTTATTGCAGCTTTTGGCTCAACGTTGTTTTAGAACCTCACCTCTAGGGCTTTGTTCCTTCAAACACTTCAAACATAATCGAAGGCCTTTGATTATCCCAACTTTATGATCCTTTGAGGCAAGGAAAAAAATTGAGGACTTCAAATTTTTCTTTTGTCTTTTCATGACAATGAAACGCCATTCTAACAACTTCAACTTCTCTCATTTTGCCCTTCGAGACTGTGGCCCATAATGGTTTCGACAACCATTTTTCCCTATGATACCCCTGGGGCCCAATTTGAAAATCTAAGCATCTAGAGCAATAACTTCACCACGTAAATTCTATCACCCGGATTCCTAAAATCAAATAACTATAGTCTTCAACCATTTCTCCCTTCTTATGCTTCAAGGCAACTTGGGTTTTGTCAATGCATCCCTTCCTTTCTCTCCTTTTGAGATGAGGGTGAAATTTACGAGTCTAAGGTTAGGGATTTTAGCCAATACAAATGATACTTAAAGAAAAATGGTGACAAGAGAAAGGGGTTCAACCCTTTCGAATGTGAACCATCCTTCTACTCGACCTTGGGCTTCTCAGACTGGTGGGAGAAATACTATTCAACAAAGAAGCCTTCAATTGAAGTTTGTTTCCAAATATTTACTAATTTAGGCTCATCTGTGCAGAGTGGAGAAGCACTCAAGAAAATCAAAGGTATACATCTTAAAGAAATTTCTAACTTTGAGAAATTCTTTAAAGTTAAATACGATCATCAAAACTTAAGACTGGTAGTTTGAGAGGTTGAACAAGTCCTGAAGCAAAAGAAAGTAGAACATCATCAGAAGTATTATGCTCATTTCATTGGTGCATTAGTTTCGAACCCTTTAGCCTCATTCAAAAAGTTCCAAACCCCATTAAAGTTTCCTCCATTTCCTAAAGCTCCTTTTGATATGGCTAACTGGTATCAAGACCCCAAAAATGGAGCGTTGGGTGTGGGTAATGAATCGAAGAAACGAGAGGTAACTTTCGATAACTGCTATTTGGACAATTGCTAAGTTCCAATATATGGATACACTCAAGTAATATAATATCCACTACATGGTAAAGTCTTAAGTCTTTTACATTTATTTTCTTTTTGATTTGACTACTAATCACATTTATTAATGTAGTCTTGAAGAGAACCAAAGTGATGGAGGACTTGGGAGAAGAGGAGGATTGGGAGGATGAACCACCAAGGCCTAAAAAGGTTCAAAAGACTAAATCAAAGGCCCTAGTGAAGACAACCACCTCTTCCAACCCCAAAAAGAAGCCTGTTGTTCCAACTCCCCCAAAATCCAAGCCAGTCAAGAAAAAGAAAAAAAGTGATAAAAAATCCTGTACTAGCTGCTTCTCAATAACCTAAGGTAAAATACTTTTAATTTTCGATCTTATTTCTTTATCAACTTCATCTCTAACTTTGATTCACTTTTTATCTTTTAGGAGAAAACTATAGAAGCAAGCCTAATGAAGACAGGCCGAGTCAAGCATGTGGCCTCAAACCAAAAAGAAGTTTTAACTCTTGACAACTCTGATGAATCCCAGCGTGAGGATGAAGAGCTAGCTTCTTCGAGAGCCACCAGGTCTATTTTAGCCAGTTAGAGGGCTGAACCTGTTGTGGTAAGATCCTTTTTGTACTTGTGATTTTCAAGTGTATTTACATATTTACATTCGAAATCTTTAAATCATACCCTGATTATCTTGATTATGAACAAGAATCCCCATAACCAACTCCCCGAGAAATAACTCCTGCAACCTTGAAGAGGTTCAAGACACCATCACCGATCCCTTCACCTCCAAGGGATTCGATCCCTACCCCAAGTGTACTTACACTTGGGCCTGAAGTAACCTATGCTCTAAGTGCTCATTTTAATGGGCTTTTTCACACTAAATCCCAAATCGAAAAAGAAACAAGCATTGCAGCTCCACAAGACAACCCCATCGAAGCCACTGTTCAATTTTGATCCTTATTAATTGAATCTTACTTTCTTCAAATTGTTGTAACTTCATTTTCTTCGGTTGCTATAGGAAAATACCATTCCTGAACCTAAACTAGAGGTTCCTATCATCGAAACTGATGCTCGAGTTTGGCACTTGTCCTTAAGTCATCGAATTGTATTGATTATACTTTTTGATCTAACCCACATTTTTTGATGATATAGGAAAACACCAACCTCCAAGCTGAAATAAATATCTTTGATGTTGAAGCTGAAACACCAACACCAATCAAAGCTGCTCAGCCTATTGAGATTTCCCCATCAATTGTAAACGAAGCTTCTGCCCAAACCTCAACAATCAGTCCAAATAGAAACTACCCTCGAAAAGGAGGCAGAAGCCATGAGCGTAGATGATGAAGATGATCCCATGAAATTTCTCAAAGACATCATCTCTGGGCAATCTTTGTCCTCAAAATCTCATCCTTCTACAGCCCATTCTGAGGTTGAAGTGCAGAGCATCTCTACATCCCAACTACTGTATGAGTTGGAAGACCTTCTAAACCTTAGGGCAGATTTAGTAATGGCCATCGAGACAAGAAGCAGAAACTGCTAGGTCTCCTTGAATAGTTGGATCAAAACAAACACCTTTTGAACTTAAATGTTTAGCAAGTTGTTTAGGAGCTTAAAAACCTAGTAGAGGAGTTATCACCTAAACTTCCTGGTCTCAATTAGACCATCATCAATCATTAGCAGCTTCTTGAGAAAAAAGGGCCAATTGATGAAGAACTAGCCAAGGCCAAAAATCGATGCTTGAAACTTACTATCGCTCTTTCGACTACCCAGTAAAACATAAATCAAAATGAAGAGAAAATTGTTAAGCTTAAAGAGCAATTACTAACGCTCAAACAACAACAAAGTGAAGTTCAAGCATTTGCAGGTGATTGTGCAAAGCAAGAGCTAGCATTTAAAAATGATTGGAAAAAATGGGTTATTGACGGTATTGATGTGATGCACGCAATTCAAACCTTAATTTCAACTTTCGAATTAGCTTTAGCAGAGAAGAAAAAAGCGGTAGAGGCTTGGGGATCTATCCAATCTAAGCTTCAACAATGTTTTTTTTTTTTACTTCGAATGTGTATATATATATTATTCTGATCATAATGACAATTCCTTTTGCATTTCAAATGTATATCGATTCAAAACTGCTATAATAGTTACTCACAATGAAAATTTTACTTCATGAATTATTGGTCTATATAGTTTTAAGTATTTATCATTTATTGAAGTAATTTTCTCGTTGGAATTAACATTCGTAATCAAATAAGCATTTCTAGAAAAAAAAACCTTTTCGATTCGATATGGTCCTTCCCAATTTGGGGACCATTTACCAAATAACTTCGATCTTTTCTCCATGGGTAAAATAACCTTCCAAACTAAATCACCAAAGTTAAACTATTTTCTCTTGACTCGAAGATCATAGAATTTTGCAATTCTATCTTTTTGTCAAATTAGGTTTTCAAGAGCAATTATCCTTTTTTCATCAAAGTGATTTAGTTCATCAAACATCGAATCCCAATAATCTTGCATTGGGATTTCATCTTGACGTTGCAATCTAACTAATTGAAGATTAATTTCAATTGGTAATACTACTTCATGACCATATACTAAATGGTATGGAGTGGTACCAATTGCCTCCTTAGGAGAATTTTGATAAGCCCACAGAACTTGGCTCAAAGTCTCATGTCAGCTTCTTGGTTTTTGACCAACATGTTTCTTAATTACACCAATTAAGATTTTATTAGTTGCCTTAACTTGGCCATTAGCCTGAGCATAATAAGGAGTCGAAGTAAGTAACTTGATATTCCTTGATTTAAAAAACTCAATAATATAACAACCAGCAAACACAATTCCTTGATCAATAGTTAGGCAAACCTATGTATGATGTTTTCCTCAATAAAATTAATAATATCCTGTTGAGTAATATCCTTTAAAGGTATTGCCTTGACCTACTTTGTAAAATAATCGATGGCAACTAATATATATTTGTGTCCTTTAGAATATGATGGATGAATTTGTCCCATGAAATCAAGTGCCCATCGTCAAAATGGCCAAGGTTTAATAATTGAGTGTAAGTCACTAGCAAGAACATGTTGAATGTTGTAACACCCATGAAAAACATAACAGACTTGTATATGGCTATGGAGGTAGCTTAATACCTGATTATCATGCCTATTTTTTTTTTGTGGCCTTCAGAGCATGTTTAATTACTTTGTTGTAATGTTATGTGTGAAATGTAACACCCCCATTCTTTTCTTCTTTTCTTATTTTTCGATTATTTGTCATTTTTGTAATTTTTATGAATTATTTGACTTATTTTGATTATTTTAATATTATTTTTGAAAAATTTTGGATTGTTGAAATGAGGCTGGGGGAGTTTACTAAACCTGAGACAGGAGACAGTTTTTAACGTTTTTATTTTCTGATATTTTATTTGTAAATAAAATCTGGTTACATCTATTATCCATTGGACAATAGATACTAGGTTGGTTAACTGTAACTTTTGTCCGATGGATAATAGCTTTTAGTAAAGATCTAGTGGATGGTTCTAGATATAAGCCTAGTCACCTTTTTCTAGAGGCTTCTCTTGATGACATCACTTATGTGACCACACCTTTGTGACATCACCATTTGACTTATCTCTTTTTGGACCAATAGGAAGCAAACTTCCTAAGCAAGTTCAGAGAAAACTTGTTGGAGAAGCTTGTCTCCCTCTTTCCTTGGGAAGCTCATGGCAATCACATGGCAAGGAGGGTTCTAGGACTTTGTTTTTCACTTATTCACTTCACTTAGTTTCACTTTCATCTTTCTACCAAGAACCAAAAAGCTACACACTTTCTCTCTCACTTTTTTTCTCTCATTTTCTCTCCACCAAGCTCACAGTCTCACCGCCAAAACCCACTCTCCAATCTTCTTTAATTTCAACTAACTTTATTTGTTGAATCCAAACCTCATTTGAAGATACTTTGGTGTTGTGATCTTGATCTAGTTCATCCATTTTCAAGTACTTCTTCAAGTTAGGGTTTTGAAAGCTTTTAAGGTGAAATTCCTCCATCTTTATCTCCTTTTTTCATTTTCAAATTCTAAGACCAAGATTTTGATTCATGGTCATTCTATTTCCAAGCGTTGGATGTTGATTCTTTTTTTATATTGTTTTTGTTTTCATGAGCACATTGGAAGAGGAAGTTTGATTTAAGAAAGCACTCAAGGAGTTTTTGGTCATCACCTAAGGTAAGAGGGAGATTAATGTAATACCCCGAAAATTATTTGTTTCATGATAAATAGTTATTTTATAATATTTGTGATTTTTGTGAATTTTTTTTGAAAAAGTTAATTATTTTAATATATTTCTCAATTTACATGCGCACTGAGCGGAGCTGAAAAAATGAGATATTTTTCCCGAGGCTAAAAAATCTTGAACTGTGGAAACGTCGATAGGGGATCTTACTAAACCCGGGGTCGGGCACAATTTACGAAGTTAACGTTTTTCAAAATTTTTATCTGATGAATAAAAATCGCAGTACATTTTATTATCCGTTGGACAATAAATACTAATTTCTTTTAACTGTAGCATTTGTCCCTTGGATAATAGCTTGTCATATTTTTAAGAGTGTCAATTTTACGTTACATCATGTTGACTTTTGCAAAAAGTAAGCTTTGTACAAAGCATCTCAAGGAAGCTTTACCCAAGTTTCTAGAAGAAATTTTCCCTCCTCTCTTCCCCTTGGGTCCACGGCAATGAGGGAGAGAAATGTGACAAAATTGTCACATTTTCCCTAATGCCACACATTTGCTTCACTTTTCAAAATTCTCAAAAAGTTTCTAACACTTTCTCTCTCCATTTTCTCTCTTCTCTCACTTTTCTCTCAAACCCTTCTCTACTCTTTTCTCTCCTCTCTTCCATGGTAGCCACACCATTTCCCCCTCCATGGTTTGCTTGATTTCAAGCAACCATCTTGCTTGAAACAACATTTCCTTTGGAGACCATCCTTTTTGTTAAGGCCATACTAAAAAAGGAGCTCACTTTCTTCTCTATTTTCTCACCAACCCCATAGCTAAAGACCATCATTTTTGGCCTCCATGCTTTTTCACTCAACCAACCTCATTTCTTACATCTTCTCATCATCTAAAACATTTTCTCTTTTGTGATCATCTCTTGAATCTACCATTTTTATCTTCTTCCACAAAGCTTTAAAGCTTGAAACCTTGAAGTAAAAGTTCATAACTTTTTCATTTTTCCTTCTCATTTTCATGGTCCATGGTCACCTTGGTGATCAAGGATACCTTTTTCAAGTTTTGATTGTGATTTTTGTGAGTTTGAATATTCTAGGGTTTTGAGATGGTGGAGGATGAATTTCTAGAGGAAAAAAGAGTTTGTTTTCTTTGTCATTTCTCTTGGTAAGAGGGAGATCATCCACTTCAACCTCTCTTGGTAGTGAGGAGCTTGTTTGTGTGTTGGTTGTGAGAAACCCATGTTAGGGTTGCTCTCTTTATTATATGATTTTTCTAATGACCTTTGTATTAATTTCATCTTATGTGGTTTTATTGGTTGTATTTGTGTATATTGATGATCTTGAATTGGTCTTGATGGATTGGGAATATGAATTGAAAGCAAGAGTTACTTGCCCTCCTTATTGAGGCTCACGATCATACACCCTTCAATAGAATGTTCTTGGTTAAAATTTTGTAAAAAGTTAGAAAGATTACTAATCAAGTGAATAATAATTAATAGAGAAATGAAAATTTAAAATCCTTATTTCCCTTGGGGCTCACAGCCTCTTAAGGTGAATAAAGGCAAAATTGTAGTGTTAAAATAGAGACTTAGTTGATTAGAAAATTAGAGATTTATTAGAAGTTCATAAAATGGAAAGAATAAAGAATAAGACTTTATCCTATAACTTAAAATAATTTTGATCAAAGGAAGAACATGAGTGAAAGTGAGATGTTGGGTAATTTAAATTAATAATTTCCCTAAGTGAATTGGATTTTAAAATTGAGTAAAGAACCTATTTAATTTGAGTAATAAAGATTTGATAAAAATGCAAGAGAATTCCTCTAGAGAGGCTAAATGATAAAGGTCTTGAAATAGAGACGTAGCTTTGCGTTGAATTCTAATAAATGTGTTACTCTTGAAAATTTGATGATGAGTTATGGTGGGTCCACATGTGGGACCAAGAATTACTTAATATAGATTGAGCCTTTTGTAGCATGGAATTGTGGAAAAATTATGTTATTGATGATTATATATATTTGTATACATTGAGTCATCATGCATTATCGAAGTAAGGCTTTATGCCTAGAAGTTGAATCACATCTTAGTGCGGGTGCGAATAGACTAATGTAGGTCACTTGTTAACCTTGGGGGCATTGGGGTGCGAGTGTCTCACAATGGATAGTTGGTAGCTCCTTTGGGCCGTGGGATAGATCGATGCAAATGCACCGACGATCCGGACCGAGACACTATCCTATATCATGATCTTGTGAAGAATGCCGTGTATAAAGCCTTGTTGCGCAAATTATTGATTTTCTGAAAGCACTTGATTTTAGGCTAACGAGATACTGACATGTCTCCTTGATCATTCTCTTTGATGTTTATGTCTATCTCCATAGAGTAGGATTTTTGGTACCTTGTGCATATGCATTGTCTGTCACATACTTTACTTGGTGTGAATTTATGTGAATGTAAGATTATTCTTTTACTGATGTAATGATTATTTGAACCATTTAACTGCTTATTATTTGAGATTCTGTTGTTGTTTCTTTTATCGCTTGCTATTATTACTATTAATATTATTGTGGTGCTATGTGGGCGTATTGCATCGTTCTGTTTCTTATTGCCATATTTGGTATTGAATGCTGAATGTCTCACCTCTTTTTTGTATTTCTGTTATTCTGTTTATTTATGTGCTTCTTTGAAGACGTGAATGAAGAAGGGGAAGTGCACGAATTCCCTGGCTTTTAGCCTGATCTTGATTAGTTATTTGTTTGGAAATGGCATCTCGTCCACGTGGCTTTTTGGTGTATGCTAGGTTGAGGTTCCCTGGAGGTGGTGACAATTAGCACGTGGATTTTTGTAACACCCCTTTGGAGGATGTCACACATAAAAGAAAATAAAAGAAATAGAAATAAAATCTACCCAAGTTGTGAAACATTTGTTAAATATTATTACGGGTTGTAAAATAATTCACGATAGTATTTAAATATGTAATAAAAGATAATGCGGAAAATACGAAATAAAAAAAACATCATCATTAATAATATACATAGGATTAAGTTATAAACTGTACAAATAATTTACAACTAAGACTACAAATATTTAAACAAAAACAGTAAAGAAAGCAATAAAAGAGTTAATATATATACAGACATACGCTGACGCGCCCAAAAAAAACATCATGATTATCTAATCCTCTGACGGATCACTCTCAGCATGAAAATGATCATCAGGAGATAGATATCCTGGATGTCTCGACACACGGCGATAACGGGATCGCGCAGTCGATACGATGCTTATCTCACTAGGCTCAGGGTTTTCAGCACCCCAATAACGCCTAATGGATAAGGGTAACTCTAAGTGCAGAAATAACGTCGTAGTCATAATCGGATCTCCATCAAACTGATGACGTAGAATCACGGTCACACGTCCTGCATATGTAACAGAATCACGATCTCCTCGTAGATGCCAAGCCAGAGCACCTCCATGAAACACCAACTCTATGAATCCCAAAAATCCTGGCGTCGCCATCCCTCACAATCAATCCAGAGGATATGGATGATCGGATGGTTCTTGATCGTCAAACTGATCGTCTGCTTGCCGGTCTTCCTCCTCTTCAGGGTACACGATCTCAAGGGGCTGTTCCTCTTCCTCGAAGTCTTTACCACGTAAAATAAATAAACAGAAAATACATATAACAAAGAGGTAAGACAACATAAAATCATCACAACATGGCCAATAAAAAGACGACAAACAATATATATATACAGTTCATGTAATACATAAAGCTTTAACAATTATAATAATAAATTGAAGTAAAATTCAGACATCATCACAATATGTCACATCACAGATAAAACCTCACAGATAAAATAAGAAATATAAGAATAAACAGATAAGATATATAATAACCAAATATAGTAACAAGTAACCAAATAAAATAAACAAATAAAATACAGATAAACAATAAATAGATAAGATAGAAACAAATATACATAGAGATAAATAATATGACAAAATCCTACTCCATGGAGCTAAAGAAAAACACAAGTATCAGAGAGAGGAATGATTCGCAAAACCTAATAGTACCACGGCTGCCCCACCAACTATTGCTGTTGTCACACGTTGTGTCTATAGCCCCACGACACAGGAATCCATCAATCCAGGCGTGGTGTAGTTCACGGTCTCACGTTGTGGCACTACAGGCAAATGTACTACTAGATTTCACAAATCTCGATTAAATATAGTGTACGTCGAGTACCATAGTGTGCTATCGGTTTACCACGGCCCAGCGGAGCGACCAACTGTCCACATGTGGGATCCCGTACACTAAAGCCTCCAAGTTCATTAGAACAATGAACTACACTACGTTTATCGCATCGACAACACGATGTGATTCGTCTCATCAACAAATCCACCAAATACATGGCACACATAATGAGATAGATGGAAAGCACATGACGGGTTCACATTTTCCCGACAAACAAATAATTCTCAAAAACACATGCGGGTTCACATTTTCCCGACAATAAATAGATTTTCAAGAGCCTGTACGGGTTCACATTTTCCCGACAGCATATAGATTTTCAAAAGCCTGTACGGGTTCACATTTTCTCGACAGCATATAATAAATATTGTAACGGTCAATCGCGTAGAAATTTTATCGCATTTTCATAATTCCATCGTTTTTACAAACGTTTAAAAATCGGGTAAAGATATTTTTCTGTTTTTAAAATCGCGTAGCATTTTTAATACGTTTTCTCAATCGCGTAGGATTTTTAAATCATTTTCTTATTCGAATGCCCTTAAAATTACTGTTTAAACAGACAGAAATAGTACTTAGTATATTTAAACTACGTAGAATAATTTTTCATACCGCATACTGTCTTTAGGATATTTTTACTATCTTATAGGTTCATTTTTACTAAAAATTGACAGCATTTTGTTTATAAACTTATAATAATGGTTTTCTAAATTTTCCATAAAATTTTCTATTTACCTAATTTTTAACCATATCATTTAATTCTTTTTTGAAATCTCTAACATGCTTCAAAACCTAAAGTGAGCTATATGTTAGAAAATTTCTCAAAATTTCTGTATTTTACTTCCTAATGATAAAATCACTAGTTTTAATCCTTTAAACTTAATTCTACTCAATTTGTTTCTTCAAAAATCATTATAGAAAATTTCTCCTTAACTTGTATTGTCTCTTTTTAATTGAAAAATGTTTAGAATCAAGTTTTAGAAATCATAATTACCTATAGTGGCATGTTGGCCGAATTTTTGTAAAACTTTTTCATTTGATTTCTAAATCATGTCAAAGGTGTTATCTTATCTAAGTTCATTAAATCATGTTATAAAGTAATGATTTTAAATCAAATAAATCCTTTAGGCATGTTGGCCCAAAATTTACTAAATCTTTACCATTTGATTTCTAAATTCCTTTTCTTTGATCAAAACAATTTGAAACCTTCTTATTTCTCCTAATTAATTAAGTTGCACTTTAGGAAAAATGAAGAGAACATTTTGGTCCTCACACTTTATCATTGCCGTGAGCTAGGGAATGTGTTCTTTGGAACACTCATGCAAATTTACACATGTTATTCACATCTTATACCTTATCATACAAATCTAACACATGCATTTATATTTCTAACACATGCAAAATATTTCTAACATATAAAACCTAAATTAAAGCTTATAGACATACCATCAAAAGCTAATAGACATGCAAAATTATTACAATCACCAAACAAGAAAGCTACTAACATACAACACTTAAGCTACTAGCAACCACAAAAATTAACAAATACACATCAATAAACACACCACAACCGAATCCTTATGGATTCTACAAACAATCCATCTTCTTACCACCATCAAGGAATGATAAGAATTGTCTTCCTCTTACCTTAAATGAAGACAAAAAGCTTGCTTTCACACCTCCTATGGTTCGGTTTTCACTCCACCAAATACCTAAAAATCTCAAATAAAATCTACATGTTATTAACCATGAAAAAGAAGCTAAACCATGGAGAAATCATGGTTTAGAACTTTGAAAAAGAAGAGAGAAAAGAAAAATATGATATTTCACCTTCTAGGTCAAATCTACAAGGTTGATTTCCAAGCCCTTAATGGAAGATTTTGAAGAAACTTCCAACTAGAAAGGTTCTTAGAATAGTGTTTAGGTTAAGGAAACTTGGTTAGAAAAATTTTTGGATGGTTATATGGTCAAGAAACAAGCTTGGCCGAATGGAAGGAGAAAAAGGAACAACAATGGTGGCTAGGGTTTTGATGAGAGAGAAGAGAGAAAAGTGATGAAGGAGGAAAGTGATTTTGGTCTTCAAAGGCCTCTTGGCCGTAGCACTCAAGTGGGGTGCAAGGTGGGCACCTTGCTTGGCTTCATCCAAGCCATTGGATGCATGAAAGGCTAGGATTAAGTCTTGGTGAGCAAGCTTGATTTCCATTGGTTGGCTCATGGTGACTCACATGCTGAGTCACACAGTGTATTTAATTTTTCTTGAGTCACTATTTGAGTCACTGATTCTGGAAAGTTCTACGCTACGGTGATTAATTAAGCTACCGATCTAACCGTTACGCTAATTGTGGGTCCCGTAAAATATTTAGGGTCCACTTTGTCACTAAATTATCTTGACCAATAAAATAATATTATAATAATATAAAATTATTTTATTTGTGATTAAATCCTAAAAATTAAAAGATTATTTTTAGTCTCATTCGAGAATCGGGTTAAGTAAGATCCCCAATTCTAAATAATAAAATAAGATTTTCCCGGCCCGAAAAATATTATTTTCTGCCTTGGAGCAAATCACACAAAAAGTCCATATAAAATCACAGACGGTATTTTCGGGCATTAAATCAAGAAGAAAACAATTAAAAACAAAGCAAAAACAATAAAACAAGACGTTCGGGACGTAACGGTCATTTTCCCATTTTTTTCCCACAACGTAGGTAATCGTCCAAAACGTTCAAATAAAATATCCAGCAGTATTATATAGCTGTATATCTTTCAGAAAAATTAATACAGTAGCTCAGAAAAATTTTTATTTTACCGTCTCGAAGTAAACTACGTAAAACGATCAAATAAAATTTGAGCCTGTATTATCGTAATTGTTTTCATACAGAAATCGAGAACAGAAAAATAGGGACACAGCGGTCATTCATACAAAAGCATGAAAAACAGAAAACAGTACATTCAGAATATTTTCTAAAAATTGGGGCGTTACAACTCTCCCCAACAAATAAAAATTTCGTCCTCGAAATTCGATGTTCATCCAAACAAATGAGGATCGATCCTTCTTTTTATCTTCCGGCTCCCAGGTAGCTTCACCCGTCATATCATTCCATATGACTTTCACTAATTCGATCATCTTCCCTCGAAGCTGCTTTACCTTTCTGTCCCCTATTCTGACAGGTAAAGTTTCGTAAGTCAAATTTTCCTTTAAGCGCACATCATCTCGGTTGTATAACATGTGTCGGATCTGGTATATACTTCCGTAAGCGAGACACATGAAACACGTCGTGCAAATTGGATAGAAAAGGCGGCAAAGCAATCGATATGCTACGAGAACCTATACGTCGGATAATCGATATGGTCCAATGAATTTAGGAGTAAGCTTCTTCGACTTAATCACTCTTCCGACACCAGTCGTAGGAGTAACTCTTAAAAACACATGCTCACCCTCCTTAAACTCAAGAGATCGTCTTCGTTTGTCCGTATAACTCTTTTGTCTGCTTTGCGCCGTCCTCATCTTCTCTTGTATCATCTTGACTTTATCCGTAGTTTGTTGTACAAGTTCCGGTCCAACAGTCATACTCTCCCCATCTTGATACCAACATAGCAGCGTTCGACATCGTCTTCCATACAATGCCTCATAAGGTGCCATTCCGATGCTTGCGTGAAAACTATTGTGTTAGGTGAATTCTATTAAAGATAAAAATTCATCCCAACTTCCCCGTTGTTCCAAAACACAAGCCCGCAACAAATCCTCCAAGGACTGTATAGTTCTCTCTGTCTGACCATCTGTCTGCGGATGATAGGCTGAACTTAATCGTAACTTGGTTCCCATAGCTTCTTGCAGACTTCTCCAAAATCTTGACGTAAACCTTGGATCTCTATCAGAAACTATACATGTAGGCACTCCATGTAATCTGACAATCTCGCTGATGTACAACTGGGTTAATTTTTCCAATGAATATTTAATATTGATTGGTAAAAAATGAGTCGATTTCGTAAGTCTATCGACTATAACCCATATTGCATCATGACCTCTCCTTGTCTTTGGCAAACCAGTAACGAAATCCATAGAAATGCTGTCCCATTTCCATTCTGGAATCGATAATGGTTGCAACATCCCAGCTGGTCTTTGGTGTTCAACTTTCGATTTTTGACAAACTAGGCAAGTTGACACGCATCTAACCACATCACCCTTCATTCCATGCCACCAGAATAACTTCTTCAAGTCTTGGTACATCTTTGTTATGCCTGGATGCATACTTAATAGACTAGTATGGGCATGTTCCACAATATATTGCCTCAGCTCTCGGTCACGAGGAATACAGATTCTACCCCGAAACCTCAGAATTCCATCAGTTCCTTCTTTGAACTCTACTGCTTCGTTTTGCTTCATTTGCTCCCTTATTCCTTGTAAAAATTTATCGGCATTTTGCTTTTCCCTTATGTCTTCCATCAGCTCGCTTGAGATAGTAACCATATTCATACAGATCTTTTTCGGTTTCAACTCAACAAATGACCACTCATCTCTAAACTGTTCAATGAGCTCCTTTTCTTTAATCATCAGCGTAGAAACACTGATAATCTTTCTACTCAAGGCATCGGCCACGACATTCGCCTTACCAGGGTGGTACAAAAGTTGAAAATCGTAGTCGTTCAGAAATTCTAACCATCTTCGCTGCCTCATATTCAGCTCCTTCTGGTCGTACAAGTACTTCAAACTCTTGTGATCACTGAAGATGTTGAACGTTGCTCCACAGAGAAAATGTCTCCATATCTTCAAAGCAAAAACTACTGCAGCCAACTCCAAATCATGTGTAGGATAATTCTTCTCATGAACCTTCAATTGTCGAGAAGCATATGCCACCACGTTCCGGTCTTGCATCAACACGCATCCTAGTCCTTGATAAGAAGCGCCACAATACACATCGAAAGATTTCTTCGAATCTGGTAGGATCAACACCGGTGCAGTTGTTAACCTCTTCTTCAACTCTTGAAAACTGGTTTCACGCTCTTCCGTCCATTCAAAAGCTTGACTTTTCCTCGTCAGTTGTGTAAGTGGTCCAACAATCTTGGAAAAACCTTCGATAAATCTCCGATAATAACCAGCAAGTCCAACAAAACTTCGAACTTCTGTTACTGTCTTAGGTCTTTTCCACTGTAAAACAGTCTCCACTTTCGATGGGTCCACTGCAATACCTTCTTTAGAAATTACGTGACCAAGAAATTGAACTTCTTCCAACCAGAACTCACACTTAGCCAATTTCGCATACAACTGCTTCTCCCTTAAAATCTGAAGAACAACTTTCAGATGTTCAGCATGCTCTTCCTTCGATCGAGAATAGATCAGAATGTCATCGATAAAGACAACGACAAATCTGTCTAGATATGGACGAAATATCCTGTTCATATAATCCATAAATATGGCAGAGCATTTGTCACCCCGAATGGCATTACCGATACTCATAATGTCCATAACGAGTTCGGCAGTTTTCGGCACGTCTTCCCCTCTTACACGAATCTGGTGATAACCCGATCGCAGATCTATCTTGGAAAATATCACAGCTCCCCTCAATTGATCCATCAAATCGTCGATTCTTGGAAGCGGATATTTATTCTTGATAGTCACCTTGTTCAACTGCCGATAGTCCACACAAAGTCGTGACGTTCCATCCTTCTTCTTGACCAAAAGCACAGGCGCACCCCATGGGGAAACGCTAGGTCGTACAAATTCTTTCTCCAACAGTTCCACCAATTGCTTTTTTAGCTCCTCCAACTCTACTGGCGACACACGATACGGTGCAATTGAGATAGGACCTGTTCCCGGTACTAAATTAATTGAGAACTCGATCTCCCGCTCGGGCGGTAAACCAGGTACATCTTCAGGAAAAACATCCGGAAAATCGTTGACAACAGGAATAGTATTCACATCCTTCTCATTCTTAACTTCTAGAGAAGACAATACCAGATATCCCTGCGCTCCATCTCTCAACAAAGACTTGACCTTAACAGCAGTTAAGAATCCAGACTCTTCTTCCTTAGGAAAAACTATAGTTTTCTTTGCACAATCTATAAGGATATGGTTAGAACATAACCAGTCCATCCCTAAGATTACATCTATCTCAATAAGAGAGCAAACAAATCAAATTGACCAAAAACAAACGGCCCTTCACAACAATAGGACAATCCAAACAGATCTTAGAAGTAACTACAGGTTTAGCAGTTGGCGTAGATACACTCAACTTAACATTCAGAGAAGACACAGGCAACTTCAGTCTTTCCACACAATCATAGGCAATAAACGAGTGTGTAGCACCCGAGTCATACAATACAGTCAGAAGGTTACCTCCAATGTCACCTTCTCCTTGAATAAGGTCATCAGATTGAGAAACTTCAGATCCCATCATTGTATACACTTGCCCTCCAGATTTCGGTTGAGTATTTCTAGATTTTTGCTGATTAGTTCTAACATGACGAACAGCAGGTTTCTTCTCTGGTCGAGTACAATCCTTCGACATATGCCCAGGCTGTCCACAGTTAAAACAGACAGTTCCCTTGATCGTACAATCTGGAGATAGATGGCCCTTCTTACCGCACTTAAAACACGTCGGTGTAAACACCACTCTCTCGTCTGCTCCACCACTAGGTACACTCCCTCCAAGTGGCGGTCGCCGAGTCGACTTCCTTGTGGTCTAGCATACGGCTTACACGTAAACCGATTTGTATTGCTACCTCCACCTCTTTGAAACCTTGTCGGCCCAAAGTTCCGACTCCTCTGATCTCGCGACGGTTCAAGCTCCTCAAGCCTTGCACATGCGTCTACCAAAGTATGAAAATGATTCATCCTCAGAGATATCACTCCCGCTTCAATTCTACTCTCAATCCAGACTCAAACTTCGACATTTCCATACCTCATCTTGTCGATTTTGAGCATAATCTGAAAATTGAGACAAACTTTCAAATTTTGTAGCGTACTCATTCACTGTCATGTTTCCCTGTCGCAACCCAAGAAATTCCATCTCCTTGGCATGCCTAGCACTTGCAGGAAAATACTTATCCAGAAAAGTATTAGAAAACACTTCCCAGGTGATCTCAGTCCCTTCAGCTTGCAACACTCGGCGGATTCCTCTCCACCAATGTTCTCGCATCTCCTCTCAAAGATAAAGACAAAGATAAGTTACTTTCTTTTCATCTGTGCATCTCATCCCCTCAAAGATTCTCTCTAAATCTTGCATCCACTGACTCGCTTTCTCCGGATCCACCTCGCCTCTAAATTGTGGCGGATTATGGCGCCTAAATTCAGATAAATTTAGGGCATCAGCTGTAGCATCTTGCTGTTGGGCTGCTCTCAAATTTTGCTGAGTAATCACTTCAGCCATCTGCCGCATAGCTTCAGCAGCAACCAACATCGGGTCCTCATCACGATTCACGTTAGCACGTCCTCTGCCTCTACCAGCCATCTTCTTTCTTCAAACATAACAAAACAAAGTTAGATACATCCTTCTAGATATTTCCAAAAGGATATAAATCACAAAGATCACAGAGAATCACACAGCACAAACAAAAACAGACCCAACCACAACCCCAAAAGACTCTAACTTGGGCTCTGATACCAACTAATGTAACACCCCTTTGGAGGATGTCACACATAAAAGAAAATAAAAGAAATAGAAATAAAATCTACCCAAGTTGTGAAACATTTGTTAAATATTATTACGGGTTGTAAAATAATTCATGATAGACAGAAATATGTAATAAAAGATAATGCGGAAAATACGAAATAAAAAAAAACATCATCATTAATAATATACATAGGATTAAGTTATAAACTGTACAAATAATTTACAACTAAGACTACAAATATTTAAACAAAAACAGTAAAGAAAGCAATAAAAGAGTTAATATATATACAGACATACGCTGACGCGCCCAAAAAAAACATCATGATTATCTAATCCTCTGACGGATCACTCTCAGCATGAAAATGATCATCAGGAGATAGATATCCTGGATGTCTCGACACACGGCGATAACGGGATCGCGCAGTCGATACGATGCTTATCTCACTAGGCTCAGGGTTTTCAGCACCCCAATAACGCCTAATGGATAAGGGTAACTCTAAGTGCAGAAATAACGTCGTAGTCATAATCGGATCTCCATCAAACTGATGACGTAGAATCACGGTCACACGTCCTGCATATGTAACAGAATCACGATCTCCTCGTAGATGCCAAGCCAGAGCACCTCCATGAAACACCAACTCTATGAATCCCAAAAATCCTGGCGTCGCCATCCCTCACAATCAATCCAGAGGATATGGATGATCGGATGGTTCTTGATCGTCAAACTGATCGTCTGCTTGCCGGTCTTCCTCCTCTTCAGGGTACACGATCTCAAGGGGCTGTTCCTCTTCCTCGAAGTCTTTACCACGTAAAATAAATAAACAGAAAATACATATAACAAAGAGGTAAGACAACATAAAATCATCACAACATGGCCAATAAAAAGACGACAAACAATATATATATACAGTTCATGTAATACATAAAGCTTTAACAATTATAATAATAAATTGAAGTAAAATTCAGACATCATCACAATATATCACATCACAGATAAAACCTCACAGATAAAATAAGAAATATAAGAATAAACAGATAAGATATAATAACCAAATATAGTAACAGTAACCAAATAAAATAAACAAATAAAATACAGATAAACAATAAATAGATAAGATAGAAACAAATATACATAGAGATAAATAATATGACAAAATCCTACTCCATGGAGCTAAAGAAAAACACAAGTATCAGAGAGAGGAATGATTCGCAAAACCTACTAGTACCACAGCTGCCCCACCAACTATTGCGCTGTCACACGTTGTGTCTATAGCCCCACGACACAGGAATCCATCAATCCAGGCGTGGTGTAGTTCACGGTCTCACGTTGTGGCACTACAGGCAAATGTACTACTAGATTTCAAAAATCTCGATTAAATATAGTGTACGTCGAGTACCATAGTGTGCTATCGGTTTACCACGGCCCAGCGGAGCGACCAACTGTCCACATGTGGGATCCCGTACACTAAAGCCTCCAAGTTCATTAGAACAATGAACTACACTACGTTTATCGCATCGACAACACGATGTGATTCGTCTCGTCAACAAATCCACCAAATACATGGCACACATAACGAGATAGATGGAAAGCACATGACGGGTTCACATTTTCCCAACAAACAAATAATTCTCAAAAGCCTCAGACGGGTTCACATTTTCCCGACAAAACATATAGATTTTCAAAAGCCTGTACGGGTTCACATTTTCCCGACAGCATATAATAAATATAGTAACGGTCAATCGCGTAGAAATTTTATCGCATTTTCATAATTCCGTCATTTTTACAAACGTTTAAAAATCAGGTAAAGATATTTTTCTGTTTTTAAAATCGCGTAGCATTTTTAATACGTTTTCTCAATCGCGTAGGATTTTTAAATCATTTTCTTATTCGAATGCCCTTAAAATTACTGTTTAAACAGACAGAAATAATACTTAGTATATTTAAACTACGTAGAATAATTTTTCATACCGCATATTGTCTTTAGGATATTTTTACTATCTTATAGGTTCATTTTTTAAAAATTGACAGCATTTTGTTTATAAACTTATAATAATGGTTTTCTAAATTTTCCATAAAATTTTCTATTTACCTAATTTTTAACCATATCATTTAATTCTTTTTTGAAATCTCTAACATGCTTCAAAACCTAAAGTGAGCTATATGTTAGAAAATTTCTCAAAATTTCTGTATTTTACTTCCTAATGATAAAATCACTAGTTTTAATCCTTTAAACTTAATTCTACTCAATTTGTTTCTTCAAAAATCATTATAGAAAATTTCTCCTTAACTTGTATTGTCTCTTTTTAATTGAAAAAGGTTTAGAATCAAGTTTTAGAAATCATAATTACCTATAGTGGCATGTTGGCCGAATTTTTGTAAAACTTTTTCATTTGATTTCTAAATCATGTCAAAGGTGTTATCTTATCTAAGTTCATTAAATCATGTTATAAAGTAATGATTTTAAATCAAATAAATCCTTTAGGCATGTTGGCCCAAAATTTACTAAATCTTTACCATTTGATTTCTAAATTCCTTTTCTTTGATCAAAACAATTTGAAACCTTCTTATTTCTCCTAATTAATTAAGTTGCACTTTAGGAAAAATGAAGAGAACATTTTGGTCCTCACACTTTATCATTGCCGTGAGCTAGGGAATGTGTTCTTTGGAACACTCATGCAAATTTACACATGTTATTCACATCTTATACCTTATCATACAAATCTAACACATGCATTTATATTTCTAACACATGCAAAATATTTCTAACATATAAAACTTAAATTAAAGCTTATAGACATACCATCAAAAGCTAATAGGCATGCACAATTATTACAATCACCAAACAAGAAAGCTACTAACATACAACACTTAAGCTACTAGCAACCACAAAAATTAACAAATACACATCAATAAACACACCACAACCGAATCCTTATGGATTCTACAAACAATCCATCTTCTTACCACCATCAAGGGATGATAAGAGTTGTCTTCCTCTTACCTTAAATGAAGACAAAAAGCTTGCTTTCACACCTCCTATGGTTCGGTTTTCACTCCACCAAATACCTAAAAATCTCAAATAAAATCTACATGTTATTAACCATGAAAAAGAAGCTAAACCATGGAGAAATCATGGTTTAGAACTTTGAAAAAGAAGAGAGAAAAGAAAAATATGATATTTCACCTTCTAGGTCAAATCTACAAGGTTGATTTCCAAGCCCTTAATGGAAGATTTTGAAGAAACTTCCAACTAGAAAGGTTCTTAGAATAGTGTTTAGGTTAAGGAAACTTGGTTAGAAAAATTTTTGGATGGTTATATGGTCAAGAAACAAGCTTGGCCGAATGGAAGGAGAAAAAGGAACAACAATGGTGGCTAGGGTTTTGATGAGAGAGAAGAGAGAAAAGTGATGAAGGAGGAAAGTGATTTTGGTCTTCAAAGGCCTCTTGGCCGTAGCACTCAAGTGGGGTGCAAGGTGGGCACCTTGCTTGGCTTCATCCAAGCCATTGGATGCATGAAAGGCTAGGATTAAGTCTTGGTGAGCAAGCTTGATTTCCATTGGTTGGCTCATGGTGACTCACATGCTTTGAGTCACACAAAGTGTATTTAATTTTTCACATTGAGTCACTAGTGAGTCACTGCTCTGAAAGTTCTCCGCACGCTACGGTGATTAATTAAGCTACCGATCTAACCGTTACGCTAATTGTGGGTCCCGCAAAATATTTAGGGTCCACTTGTCACTAAATTATATTGACCAATAAAATAATATTATAATAATATAAAATTATTTTATTTGTGATTAAATCCTAAAAATTAAAAGATTATTTTTAGTCTCATTCAGAATCGGGTTAAGTAAGATCCCCCAATTCTAAATAATAAAATAAGATTTTCCCCGGCCCGGAAAATATTATTTTCTTGCCTCGGAGCAAATCACACAAAAAGTCCATATAAAATCACAGACAGTATTTTCAGGCATTAAATCAAGAAGAAAACAATTAAAAACAGCAAAAACAGCGAAAACAGTACGTTCGGGACGTAACAGTCATTTTCCCGTTTTTTCCCACAACGTAGGTAATCGTCCAAAACGTTCAAATAAAATATCCAGCAGTATTATATAGCTGTATATCTTTCAGAAAAATTAATACAGTAGCTCAGAAAAATTTTTATTTTACCGTCTCGAAGCAAACTACGTAAAACGATCAAATAAAATTTGAGCCAGTATTATCGTAATTGTTTTCATACAGAAATCGAGAACAGAAAAAATAGGGACACAGCGGTCATTCATACAAAAGCATGAAAAACAGAAAACAGTACATTCAGAATATTTTCTAAAAATTGGGGCTTTACAACTTTGACACCGAGCATATTGTTTATGTTAGAGATGTGATTGTGTCTCTAGCATGGGATCGTTATGATCCCCCTGTGTTTTTTTTTTATTTTCGTGTTTGGTTAGAGTTCTACATGTCTGTGCGAGAGGTATCGGGTGAGCGTGTGTACACCCCATGTGAGGGTTCAGATTCATTTCTGTCCACTGTGCGAGCTACGACTCGAGGGTCAGCCGCCCCTATAAGGATTTCCACTTATGAGGAAGATCCTGAGGAGGACCCATCCGAGGCTCCTTCTTAATTGTTCATGGAGGCGTGTCTTTTTTTGGTAGTCTTTTGGGTGGCTGATTGTATATCACCTTGGGGGCTTGATATTTTGCCTTTTGGTGGGCTATAAATGTATATTTCTTTGGGGCATGTAAAGCTTTTGTTTCTTTTGTATAACTGTTAATGTATCTAAACACATAGGACATATATATATATATATATATATATATATATATATATATATATATATATATATATATATATATATATATATATATGAATGTATGGTTTACTCATCTTGTTAATTTCGGCTGTGCCTATGTTTTATCATTTTACAAAAAAAAAATTCATAAAATTATTATACACTTACAAATGAACAGGCTATTATCTATTTTATTATGAACCGGGTCTAAATAATAGTTTTGTTGTTCGAATTCATTTTATGTGCTACGCTTCCTTCCAAAAAAGGGGGCGTTACAATTAACCTCTTCAACCTATAATATGGTGAGGAACGAAATTGAATGCTGTAAGTGAGGAATCCATGCGAGGGTTGTTCACTTGGTTATATTAACTCTTGGTAATTTTGTGGTTTTTGCCCTATGTGATTTTATGGTTTATATTATGCATAATTTTGGTTGAGTAGAAAGTTTGATGATTGAAGTATGTTGTATGCTTGGAATCTTGTTGATGAGGATAAAAATTTTGAGGTCCAAGGACCTTAGGGGCCATGGCCAAGTAACTTTAAATAGGGTATCCAAGACAAACTTTTTATGTTGATTTGGAACTTAGGTGTTTAGGTGAAAAGGAATTGGAATAAGAATTTATAATAATGAAAGAAAGATAGAATAAAATTTGGTCATTCAATAAGAGAGGAGTTTCAGCCATTGAGTGGAAAAATAAGCTTGAAAGGGAAATTGAAAACTTAAGGTATTTTTAATAAAGGCAAGGGAAAATGATTTATTAAATTAATATAATGTGGATTCCTTTTTGTGTTCTTTGTGAGAAATATTAGGAATTATTACCTAGAGGAGCCTAGTTAGAAGAATATTGGAACTAAAGTTAATAAAAGTGTAATAAAGCTTTACGTGATTGAAAAATAGTGATGATGTCTTACGTAATTCAAGAATGATGACTTTTGAATTACACGATAAAGATGCCTTGCGATTGAAAATAATAGCAGTGTGTTGGTGGGCTCTTAAACAGGACCTGGAGATGTTAATGACTGGCTTTGCTTATGAGTAGCTTATGTTTATAGAGAATCATGATATTAATATGTGTGTATACATTGAGACATTGATTATGCATTATACCGACGATGTTGGTTGAGGCTGTATGCCTAGGAGTTGAATTACACCTTAGTGCGGGTGCGAATTGCGTAGTGTGGTTCACTTGTTGAACGTGGAGGCGTCAGGGCGCAATATCCCACAAGTGGATAATTTGTAGCTCCACTTGGCCGTGGTGACTGTGCAACGCACCGATGATCTCGACCAAGCACTATTCTATTCACGATCTAGTGTAGACTATCTTTTATAAGCCATGATGCGCAACTTGAGAAATTATAACACCTGACTTGAGGCTGATGAGATACAGACATGTCTTCTGGATCATTCTCTCCGAAATTGTGTTTAGTTCCATGGAGTAGGAACTGGTCCATTGTGCATATGCATAGTCTTTCAACATATCATTGTGATATTTTATATATGCTAAATTATCTGATACTTGATGCCATAACTGAAATTGTTGTTTTATGTATATGAATGATATTACTATTTTCTATTGTTTCTGTGCTGCCATGTTGGTATTGATGTAGGGAATCTCACCTCTTCGATGTATTATTCTGTTTTATGTGTATATGATTGATAAAGACTGAGAGGAAGATGAAGAAGATCACATCTTTTCTGTTGTTTTGTTTTTCTGCGATGGCAGTTAGAAGAGATTTTGTTGTTCATGTCAGAGCCCAGTTTCATAAAGGTATTGACGCCTAGCGTATCGACTGGGATACTGAACATGTTAGATATGTAGGAGATGTGACTCTGTCTGTACATAGGACCCGTGATGGGGATCCTATCTTTTCTCTTGACATCTTGGTATATTTGGAGTTTGTTATACCGATTAGGGAGTTGTGGGGTGATTTGCATTGCATCCCTAAGGAGGATCATGAGTCCGTTGTGTCATCTGCTAGGACACCTGCCCACGAGATCTTACCCCGACTCAGGGTTTTGTCCGATGGGGAATCCGAGAAGGAGGATCCATCGGAGGGCTCTATTCCCTAGGCATTAGACTTGGCTATTTTGTGTTTTGTTAAACAATTTATATATATGTCTTTTGAATACAAACTTTATGTATTTTTGAGCGGACTATGATCTATGTCCCTTATGCATATATTCTTTTGATGTGCAATTTTTTGTAATTACATCCTGTGTTGTTTATGCCTTGTTTAAGTTGATGTTAATTTGAAATTCTTATTTTACTATATTAAACCTTTACACGTTTAGTTAAGTCAAGGAGTTTTAGTTGTAAATGTGATGCCCTAAGGGAGGGTGTCATATTAGTTGGTATCAGAGCCCATGTTTGAGTCTTTTGGGGTTTGTGGTTAAGTTTGTCTTGTTTGTGTTATGTGATTCTCTGTGTTTGGTTTCCGAAAGGTTATATTTGACTTTCATTGTATATTGTTTAGTCTGACTTCGAAGGAACGCGATGGCTTGTGACAGAGGTGTATGTATAGACGCTGAACGAGACAACGAGATTATGATTGTAGCAGTTGAAGCTATACGGAGGATGGCAGAAGTTATAGTGCAATAGAACCAAAGAGCTGTCCAATAGCAAGAAGCGACCACTGAAACTCAAAATTTATCGGAGTTTCGCCGAAACAACCCACCACAATTCAAAGGGGAATTTGATCTGGAAAAAACAAGTCCTTGGATCAAAGAGCTAGAGAAGATATTCATAGGAATGGGAAGTATCGATGCTCAAAAGGTAACCTATGCTACCTTTATGCTTGTTGGAGATGCTGAAGACTGGTGGGCAGGAGCTCAACGATTAATGGAAGCTGAGGGAAAAGCGGTCACCGCTGTTTTCTCCAAGATTGATCTACGTTCAGGTTATCATCAGATTCATGTGAAAGTAGAGGATGCTTCCAAGACGATTTTTCGAATGCGTTATGGGCATTATGAGTATCTTGTGATGCCGTTCGGAGTAACAAATGCCCCTGTTGTATTCATGGATTATATGAATTAGATCTTTCGTCTTTATCTAGATAGATTTGTTGTTGTCTTTATTGATGACATTTTGATCTATTCTCAATGCCAGGAGGAACATGCTAAACATCTCAATGTGGTTCTTCAAATTCTGAAGGAGAAAAAGTTATATCCTAAGCTATCAAAATGTGAGTTCTGGTTGGAGGAGGTTCAATTTCTAGGTCACGTGATTTCAAAGGAAGGAATTGCGGTAGATCCATTGAAAGTGGAGGCAGTTCTTTAGTGGGAAAGACCAAAGACGGTAACGAAAATCCATAGCTTTGTGAGATTGACTGGTTATTATCGAAGTTTTATTGAGGAATACTCCAAGATAGCACAAGAAAGAATCAAGCTTTCGTATGGACAGATGCCTGTGAAGAGAGTTTCCAAGAGTTGAAGAGATGGTTGACTACTTTGCCAGTGTTAATCTTGCCTGATCCCAGTGAACCTTTTAAGGTGTTTTGTGATGCTTCATATCAGGGTTTAGGATGTGTCCTTATGCAGAATAGAAGAGTGGTGGCTTATGCTTCAAGGCAATTAAGAGTACATGAGAAGAACTATCCTACACATGACTTGGAGTTAGATGTTATTGTGTTTGCATTGAAGATCTGGAGACATTTTCTTTATGGAGCAACATTCAACGTCTATAGTGATCACAAGAGCCTGAAATACCTGTTTGACCAAAAGGAGTTGAATATGAGGCAAATGAGATGGTTAGAATTTTTGAAAAACTATGATTTTCAACTTCAGTATCATCCTAGAAAGGCGAACGTCATAGCAGATGCTTTGAGTAGGAAGATTCTTAGTGTTTTTGCTATAATGCTCAAAGAAAGCGAGTTAATAGAACATTTTAGGGATTTGCGGTTGTCTGTGGAGTTGACACTTGGAAGAATATGCTTGAATATGATCACTATTTCGAGTGGATTAATGGAAGAAATCCAAGAGAAGCAAGGAAATGACTCATACTTACAGAATGAGAAGGAGTTAGTGGAGCAAGACACTGTATCAGAATTTAGGGAAGGACTGGATGAGGTCCTAAGATTCAGAGATAGGGCTTGTGTACCGAGTGATCCTGAGCTTAGGAGGTTGATTCTTGATGAAGCCCATAAGAGTAAGTTGAGTATGCACCCAGGAACTACTAAGATGTATCAGGATCTGAAACGGTTATATTGGTGGCAAGGAATGAAGAGGGATGTCGCCAAATATGTGTTGTCTTGTTTAATTTGTCAAAAAGCTAAAGTAGAACACCAAAAGCCTTCGGAATGCTACAACCTCTAACTATTCCAAAATGGAAATGGGATAGCATTGCAATGGACTTCATGGTTGGACTGCCATAGACTAAAAAGGGGTATGATTCAATATGGGTAATTGTTGATTGACTTACAAAGTCAGCACACATTTTGCCAATTAATATAAGGTATTTTCTGGAGAAATTGACCCAAGTGTATATCGGTGATATTGTTAGACTACATGGTGTGCCCTCGAGTATTGTTTCTGATAGAGACCTAAGGTTTACATCAAGATTTTGGCAGAGTTTGCAAGGAGTAATGGGAACGAAGCATCATTTAAGTTCTGCCTACCATCCACAAATAGATGGTCAGTCAGAGAGAACAATCCAATCATTGGAAGATTTGTTAAGAGCTTGTGTCTTGGAACAGACTGGGAGTTGGGATGAATTCTTATCTTTGATAGAATTCACTTATAATAATAGTTTCCATGCAAGCATTGGGATGGCATCCTATGAGGCATTGTATGGGTGACGATGTAGAACACCTTTGTGTTGGTACCAAGATAGCGAAAGTTTTGCGATAGGACCTGAGCTTGTACAACAAACAATTGAAAAAGTTAAGATGATTCAGGAAAGAATGAGGACAACTCAGAGTCTACAGAAGAGCTATGCCGACAAGAGACGAAGGCCTCTTGAATTTGAGGAAGGTGAACATGTGTTTTTGAGAGTTACACCCACGACTAGTGTCAGAAGGGTTATTAAATCCAGAAAACTTACTCCTAAATTCATCGGACCCTATCAAATTCTTTGTCGGATAGGTCCGGTAGCCTACCAAATAGCTTTACCACCTTTTCTTTCCAACCTTCATAATGTCTTCCATGTGTCACAATTGCGAAAGTATATTCCTGATCCAACCCATGTCATAGAATTGAATATGGTACAACTAAAAAAGAACTTGACCTATGAAACACTTCCTGTTAAGATTGAGGATAAGAAAGTGAAGTAATTCAGAGGCAAAGAAATTGCATTGGTAAAAGTGAGCTAGAATGATGTGACTAGAGATGTAACAAGGGAGCTAGAGGACAAAATGAAAGAGCAATATCCACATTTATTCTAAGGTATGATAAATTTCAAGGATGAAATTCTTTTTAGAAGGGGAGAGTTGTAACATCGCAATTCTTTTCTTCTTTTCTTGTTTTTCGATTATCTGTGATTTTTATAATTTTTATGAATTATTTGACTTATTTTGATTATTTTAATATTATTTTCAAAAAAATTTGGACTGTTGAAATGGGGCCGGGGGAGCTTACTGAACACGAGATTAGAGATAATTTTTGAAGTTTTCATTTTCTGAGATTTTATTTGTAAATAAAATATGGTTACGCTCTATTATCCATTGGACAATAGATACTGAGTTGGTTAATTGTAACTTTTCTTCATTGGATAATAGCTTTTAGTAAAGATTTAGTGGATGGTTCTAGATATAAGCCTAGTCACCTTTTTCTAGAGGCTTCTCTTGATGACATCACCCATGTGACCACACCTTTGTGACATCACCATTCGACTTATCTCTTTTTGGACCAATAGGAAGCAATCTTCCTAAGCAAGTTTGGAGGAAGCTTGTTGGAGAAGCTTGTCTCCCTCTCTCCATGGAAGCTCATGACAATCACATGGCAAGGAGGGTTCTAGGACTTTGTTTTTCACTTATTCACTTCACTTAGTTCACTTTCATCTTTCTACCAAGAACCAACAATTTACACACTTTCTCTCTCACTTTTTTTCTCTCATTTTCTCTCCACCAAGCTCATGGTCTCACCACCAAAACCCACTCTCCAATCTTCTTTAATTTTAACGAACTATATTTCTTGAATCCAAACCTCATTTGAAGACACTTTGGTGTTGTGATCTTGATCTAGTTCATCCATTTTAAAGTACTTCTTCAAGTTAGGGTTTTGAAAGCTTTTAAGGTGAAATTCCTCCATCTTCATCTCCTCTTTTCATTTTCAAATTCTAAGACCAAGATTTTGATCCATGGTCATTCTATTTCTAAGCCTTAGACGTTAATTCTTTTTCTATGTTGTTTTCGTTTTCAAGAGCTTCTTGGAATAGGAAGTTTGATTCAAGAAAGCACCCAAGGAGTTTTTGGTCATTAGCTAAGGTAAGAGGGAAATTAACCTCTTCAACCTATCATGGTGGTGAGGAACGAAATTGTATGTTGTAAGTGAGGAATCCATGTAAGGGTTGTTCACTTGGTTGTATTAACTCTTGGTGATTTTGTGGTTTTTGTCCTATGTGATTTTATGCTTTAATATTATGCATAATTTGGGTTGAGTTGAAAGTTTGATGATTGAAGTATGTTGTATGCTTGGAATCTTGTTGATGGGCATAAAAATTTGAGGTCCAAGGACTTTAAGGGCCACGACCAAGTAACCTTAAATAGGGTATCCAAGACAAACTTTTTATGTTGATTTGGAACTTAGGTGTTTAGGTGAAAAGGGATTGGAATAAGAATTTATAATAATGAAAGAGAGATAGAATAAAATTTGGTCATTCAATAAGAGAGGAGTTTCGACCATTGAGTGGAAAAATAAGCTTGAAAGGGAAATTGAAAACTTAAGGTATTTTTATTAAAGGCAAGGGAAAAGGATTTATTAAATTAATATAATGTGGATTCCTTTTTGGGTTCTTTGTGAGAAATATTAGGAATTATTACGTAGAGGAGCCTAGTTAGAATAATATTGGAACTAAAGTTAATTTCTATATTAATCTTTGAAAGTTTTAAAAATTAAGCTTAAAAGTGTAATAGAAGTTTTACGTAATTGAAAAATAGTGATGATGTCTTATGTAATTTGAGAATGATGATTTTTGAATTATGCGATAAAGATACTTTGCGATTGAAAATAATAGCATTGTGCTATCGGGCTCTTAAAAGGGACTCGAAGAGGTTAATGACTGGTTTGGCTCATGGGTAGCTTATGTTTATGGAGAATCATGATATTAATATGTGTGTATGATTTTGAGTCATTGATTATGCATTATACCAGCGGTGTCAGTTGGGGCCGTATGCCTAAGAGTTGAATTACACCTTAGTGCGGGTACGAATTGCGTAGTGTGGTTCACTTGTTGAACTTGGAGGCGTCTGGGCGCGGGTATCCCACAAGTGGACAATTGGTAGCTCGATTAGACAGTGGTGACTAGGCAACGCATGACAATCTTGACTAGACACTATTCTATTCATGATCTGGTGTAGACTGTCTTGTATAAGTCATGATGCGCAAATTGAGAAATTATAGCACTTGACTTGAGGCTGACAAGATACAAACATGTCTTCTAGATCCTTCTCTCCGAAATTGTGTTTAGCTCCAAGGAGTAGGAATTGGTCCATTATGCATGTGCATAGTCTGTCTATTTATCATTGTGATATTTTATATCTGCTAAACTATCTGATGCTTGATGCCATAATTGCAATTGTTGTTTCATGTATATGAATGATATTACTATTCTCTATTGTTTCTATGCTGCCATGTTGGTATTGATATAGGGAATCTCACCTCTTCGATGTATTGATCTGTTTTATATGTATATAATTGATAAAATCTAAGAGGAAGACGAAGAAGATCACATCTTTTATGTTGTTTTGTTTTTTTTGCGAAGGTGGCCAGAACAGATTTTACTGGTTATGTCAGAGCCCAGTTTCATAGAGGTACTGACGCTTGGCGTATTGTCTAGGATACTAAACGTCTAGATATGTAGGAGATGTGACTCTGTCTATACGTAGGACCCGCAATGGGGATCCTATCTTTTCTCTTGATGTTTCGATACGTTTGGAGTTTGTTATGCCAATTAGGGAGTTGTAGGGTGATTTGCATTACACCCCTAAGGAGGATCATGACTCGATGGTGTCATCTACTAGGACACCTGCAGGGTTTTGTCCGATGGGGACTCTGAGGAGGAGGATCCATCTGAGAGCTCTACTCCCTAGGCATTAGACTTGGGCTATTTTGTGTTTTGTTAAACAGTTTATATATATGTCTTTTGAGTACAAACTTTATGTATTTTTGAGCGGACTATGATCTATGTCCCTTATGCATATATTCTTTTGATGTGTAATATTATGTAATTACATCATATGCTATTTATGCCTTCTTTAAGTTTATATTAATTTGAAATCCGTATTTTACTATATTAAACCTTTACACGTTTTGTTAGGTCAAGGAGTTTTTGTCGTAAATGTGATACCCTAAGGGAGGGTGTCACATGAAATATAACTGTTTTTAGCCCGGATTTGACTTAAATGCTTAGTTAGTGGAAATAAGTGTGAAGAGTTTAATTCTAGGTCACAAATGTGTGCATTGTGTTACAGTTAAAATCTGAGGTTAATTGAAGAAATTTGATATTTTAAAGCATACTGGTTGTGTGTTTTAATGCCAGATTAACCCACAACAGATATGAAAAAATGTCGAAATGGTGAAACAAAATTTTTGATGAATCTTAGAATTTATTTGAAACTTGTTGGAAGTGAGAAAACTTAATTTGGTGATATCTAAGTGTTCTTAGCAAATCGGGAGTTTTAGTTAAGTTACTAAAGAAGCCAAAAGCCTCACGTTTTCTCCTATTTCTTCTTGGACTTTAAAGGCATCAAAATGAGATATTTCTCATTTTCATTCTCATCTTTCTCACGGTTTGGAGCTGTAGCTAGAGGGAGCAAGAGGAGGCCAAAGCAAGGAGAACCAAGAGAGGAACCAACCAACCAAGAAGAGGAAGGAGGAAAGGAAAGAGAGGAGTTGATTAGTGACTTTGTTTTTGCCATTAGAAGTAGGAGGAAACTTGTTTTTACTTCTTGACTTCATCTTCTTCATTTGGTTCATGAGGGACTTAATAAAGGAGATGGGGTTTTGAAGTGTGATGTTTGTGTCTATGATGGTAAATGCTTAAATCTTGTTAGAGAACTTAAGAATGGCATGTTTTTGAGTTGTTAGATGCATGAGGATGAATTATTCATCAAATGAACACCTTGGTTCTCATTGGTGTTGAATTTGGGGGTTTAGGTTTTAAGGTGGATGATGGGTTCATCAATCCATGATTTTGATCCTTGTGAGTGATTTAAGAGTTGTATAAGTGTTACAACATGTTTATGGACCTTGTATGATGTTGGAAAACATTTGGAATTGATGGTTGTATGAAGAAATGGGAGTATGTTCCTAATGGAACAGTACCCTCGTATCTATAGAATTCTCTGTCATAGGGTCACACCTAGGCGTGACTGAACCACGCCTACACGTGGGGGTTTCAGTTTCCAGAACTGGAGAGACAGAGAGCATCACGCCTAGGCGTGTTTTGTAATACCCAGGAAAGCATGATAGACTTGTATATGGTTACGGAGGTAGCCTAATACTTGTTTATCATGTCTGTTAAGTTTTGTGACCTTCTGAGCACGTTTAGTATAACACCTTCCGAAGGGCATTACTTTTAAGACTACCACTGACCAAATAAAAACTAAATTATATAGGTTTACTATTATAAAAATATGAGTTTTAAAATTTCTTTTTGCTGACAACATAAACTTACCAAATTTTGAAAGAACACAAGTTATAATTAACTGATCAATACACGACTTATATAAACATGATATAGTTCACCAACATCATACAATACTTGAGACTTATATATATAAAAGACAAGTAGCAAACCCCGTGACGTGTCCTACTTATAAGCACGGTAACAAACTTGACGAAATACTCAAAATGGCCACATTAAGATGGACACACCATACGACGATACCTCCACAACACTGTGTCCTCACATAACCAAGGAAGATCTCTGCTTCACCACCACGACGGACTTTACAAAACATAAACATATAAACAGAACAAGACAATAAAGAGGTAAGAATCCCAACATCAATACCACATGGCAGTGCAGAAACAATAATGGCAATCAATACCATTCAAATATAGATATCAAACAACATAGTCATAATACAGGTTAATAATTTAATTCAATAAACAACACAATAGATAATTCGCCAAGCAAATGTTGCATCAATATGCCAAAAGATTACAACAATATTATATCATAACAATATCACATCATAACAATGTCAATGCTGACTATGCATATGAACAATGTGTATACTGACCATGCACAACAAACAATATGATATGGACCATGCCACAACCACAATGGACAAACCCCTACTCCATGGAGCTAAACCAAACAACCCTCGAAGAGAATGATCCAGAATATATGTCTGTATTTCGTCAGCCTCAATTCAAGTGCTAAAAATATTTTCTCAATACGCAACATGACTTATAAAAGACATTCTACGTTGGATCGTGAAATAACACAACATCTAGTTGAGATTGTCGGTGTGTTGCAATCAAAAAACCGCACCATGGCGTCCCCAAGGTCCACTATATGACCGTTACCATATACTATTCACACTCGTACTAAGGTATAATTCATCTCTAGGTCACAACAAACACAGATCTTATGACTTAATGCAATGTTTTATGTCTACAGCATAACCTTTCACAAAGGAATAAGCAACCACATGGCTAAAGTATTTTTCCAATATCACAGGGTCCAATACGTCGGCCCAAAAGCAAATCACTGAATTTCTTAACTTACGAAGTACTTTTGGTATGTTTTCAAATTACGTAAACATTTTCAAACATTTTCTCAATCGCATAGCTCAAAATCAACATTTTTGGAACGCGTAACATTTTATCAATATTTTTCAATCTCAGAAAAGCATTTATTGAAATTCTAAACTTTATTTCGAAACTTTCCAAGTTCAATAAGAAATTTGAATCTTAAATCCAAGGTTTCTTTACTAAAACTCCTCAAAGCAAGATTTTCCAACACTTTTCACAAAAGTCACTTATTTTTTATTAAATCAAAACTAAGAAAAGCCTTTTTCCATCACCTTTATCAAACAAAAACTTTCTTAAATAAAATACTTTAAGTATCAAACCATCATTCCACTCATTTTTCATCCCCTTGACCGAAAATCCCCTTTGTTTAAAAACAAAAACCTTGTTCATTTTCTTTTCCATCTTTGAAATTCCTTAGTCACATTCTTTAACACCAAATCATATAAGTTCCAATTTTATAAAATAATTTTAACTTGAATTACCCAATTTTAACCATTATGGCCGTGAGCCATCTAGGCATTTAGGAACCAAAGTTTTCTCACCATTCATGTATGATTCATGATATACATCATGTTCTAATCATCACATTTACATTATAACAAGTTCATACATACTATTAAAGCTATAAAAATCATATCATGCAAATTTTTAAAGCCATAAAATCATATGAAACAAATAAGCACAAAATCACCCAAAAACTCATACAACAAGTTCAAGCATCATATTCAAGCCATTAAATTTTAAGGAATAAACAAGTACAAAATATGATAAGATATACAACAAAGTGGGTAAATCCTCACATGGATTTCTCACTCTCCACACAAAATTTCGTTTCTCACCACCAAAATAGTTGATGAGGTTACTCTCCTTCTTACCTAAAGAGATGACAAGAAAGAAGGCTCCTTGTTGTTTCTTGGTGATTTCGTCCACCACCACCACTAAGAACTAACCCTTTGAGCTTCCAAACTAGAGCTTGGAAAAATAGATGAAGATGGATGAATGGGAAAAAGTCTGCAACAAAGAAAAGTCTCCAAAAGAGGTAAAGATCAAGGATGTGTGGTTAAGTAGAATCAACCAAACATGAAGGGTGGATCATGGAGGTGAGGCCGTGAGCTTCATATAGAGGGAAATGAGAGAACTTTTGTGCTTCCACTTCCATAAAAGTGAAATAAGGATGAACTAGTGATGAATTAAGCTTAGGACTCTCCAAGATATTTGGTTGATTTAGATTGAACAAAGGTGAAAGGTATTTTGGAGGGTATGGCCATGGAGCATGGAGAGAAAATGAGAAGAGAAAAATGAGAGAAATTGTGATAGCTTTTTGAATTGGAAAGATGAATGTAGCTTATGTGAAAAGATGACACTTTGTTATTTTTTTTTATCTTCCAAAACCGTGACCGTCACAAAGGAAGAGAGAATTTGGCTTCTCCAACAAGCTCCACTAAGGCTTCTCCAATAAGTTTCATGCAAAGCTTCCTTAGGTAGTCAAATTTCACTTTTTTAGAAAATCAAAGGTGATGTCACATAAAATGAACTCTTTATTACAAGTTATTATTCAATGGACAAAGGTTACAGTTAACAAAATTAGTATTTATTGTCCGTTGGATAATAAGACGTACCCAAATTTTATTTGTCGGATAAAATCTTGAAAAACGAAAACTTCGTAAACTGTGTCTGGCTTCAGGTTTAGTAAGATCCCCGAGTCCCGTTTCACATTCCAAAATTTTTCAGCATCAGAAAAATATTATTTTTTTGGCCCAGCTTAATGCACACGCAAATCAAAAAATATAATAAAATAATCAAAATCACCCAAATAATTCACAAAAATTCACAAAAATCACCTAAATTATAGAAAGCACATATAATAGAAAACAAGAAATTTTCGGGGTGTTACATTTAGCCACTTTGCTGCAATGTTATGTGTAAAATATAATTGTTGTTAGCTCTGAAAATAGTTTAAACTGCTTAGTTAATGGAAATAAATGTGAAGAATTTGTTTCTTAGTCACAAATATATGAACTATGCTACAGTTAATTTTTGAGGTTAATTGGAGTTATTTTGGTATTTTAAGCATACTAGTTGTGTGTTTTAATGCTAGATTGACTACCAGCAGCTATGAAAAAATATAAAAATTGTGAAATCAAATTTTTAATAAATCTTAGGATTTATTTCAAGTCTGTTGGAAGTTAGAGAATTGGATTTGGTGAACTCTGAGTGTTCTTAGCAGATCAGGAATTAAGTAGCAAAGTCTCACTTTGTTACATAGCTAAAACCAAAAACAAGATAGAAAAGAGAGAAGAGAAAAAGAGAAGGAAACCGTGAAGAGGAAAGAAGGAGGAGAAAGAAAAAGGAGAAAGAGGAAAAAAGGAAAAGAAGAAGGGAGAGCTTTCCTAAGTGTTGGAACCTTTCATGTATGCCTTTATAAGTGTGATGAGACTATAATAATGGTATTTAATGAAGTGAGAATGTGATGAATCAAATTGATTTGCAATGCTAATTATGTAAGGTAATTAGGAGTGGATATGTATATATACATAAATTATGTATTGTGAAATTGAGAAAATGAGTTTCCCTAGGTGTTGGAATCACTCATGTTTACTCTTTTAAGAGTGTCAAAGTACTTTAAGAAGTATTTGGATGAAATGTTTGGGAAATGAACTTGAGATGTATGTAAATCAATTGCGGAGCTAATTATGTGAAGTAATTAGTAATTGTATTGCATGAGATGTTTGTGAAACATATTGAGGTGAGTAATATCCTCTTAATGTTGATTGAACCATATTGAGATGAGTAATATCCTCTCTATGTTGTTGAGTAAGAAGGTGAGTAATATGCTCTTTATATTGATTGAACAGTAAGGTAAGTAATTCCTCTTTATGTTGAGGTAAGTAATTCCTCATCATGATTGTTGACTAGTGGAGGTGAGTAATATCCTCTCTATGTTATTGAGAAAAGACGTGAGTAATATCCTCTGTATGTGTTGATGGATATCCTCACTATGCTTGATAAATCATGACATATCATAGCATATCCCAAAGTAGTTAAGGTGGGTAATATCCTTAATACGTCTGATGACTCATGACATAATTAAAATCTATACTTAGGACTTGTATAGATATAAACATTACACATAATTTGGCATAATATGGAGATTGTATAGGTAGTTGTTGTCACTCATTAAATTCATGACATGCAATTGTATGGGCGGTTGCGTACTTCTGAGATTGGAGTGTTATGTGCTTCTGTGGTTGAAGTGTTAATTCAGTAAATGTGTAATATTTATGAATGTATAATCTATTGGTTTTGGAATACTTTTTCTGAGATGTGATTTCTCACCCCGATTGTGTTGCCATATAAATCCAAGTACGAGTTCTCCAAAAAGAGAAGCAGGAGCTTGGATTGCTTAGCTTAGTGTAACTAGGTAGTTTCTTTTTATATTATGTACATATTATATTTATACGAAATACAGTTTTGGTGTAATATTTATATATTCATTCGAGACTTATATTTTCTATATATACATGGTTTGTTATATTGGTAATTGCATAGTTGTGGAAGTAGTAAGTCTGAATCTAATGACTGTAATGATATGTGAATGCATGTATCTTGAAGCATGTCAATTAATTTTTGATGATAACAAAGCCAAAGATGAAGATCAAGTGCAAAAGAGAAAACCAAGATCAAAGAAACAAATTAAGAGGTTTATTTAGATATAGGCATTAGACCATCAATGTTAAATGCTCTCAAGATATCTCAAATGATTTTTAAAAGATGTTTTAATCAATATGTTTTTGAAAGTTCATATTCTAAAAAGATAATGTCTTTAATCATGGATCATGCCAAATATTATTCAATATTGTTCAAATTCATGTTTCTTAAAGTTAGAAATGACATGAATCCTCTTTTAGGCTTAAAAAATGTGTTCAAAGTGTAAAGTAATTAATTACACATGTGTGGTAATCGATTACAAGCTAAACAGAAGCCTTGTACTCGATTACATCAACTATGTAATCGATTACCAGAAAGTCAAAGGGCATGTAATCGATTACCAGAAAGTCAAAGGGCATGTAATCGATTACATAAGTCTTGTAATTGATTACCATTTGCCCAGAAAGGCAAGAACACATTCAAACAACCATGTAATCTATTACATCAATATTGTAATCGATTATCAACAAGTTAGAGGGCGTGTAATCGATTACACAAGTCTTGTAATTGATTACCAGAAACATGTAATCGGTTACCAGAAACATGTAATCGATTACCAGAAAGCCAAGAACACGTTCTAACTTTCATGTAATCGATTACCAGAAACATGTAATCGATTACCAGTGTTCTGGCATGCCCAACGACTATATTAGGTGCATTAAATGCTTGGCTTTAATCATCCCAACAGGTCCTTAACTGAATTTCTCTTTAAATACAGATGTTGGGGCATCATTAATGAGTATGCTTGAACCTGAAACATCTTAGTAACACATCAAAATGAGAATCAATCTTTGAATCCACATCTTGCTCTATTTTTATGAAAAACTTGAGACATCTTTTGAGAGCATTCTAAGAGCTTTAATATGTACCATTTACTCTAGTGAGAGTTTCATTCAATTAACCTTGATTGCTTTGTAAGAGAGGGTGAGGTATCCCTTTGTTTGAAGAGGCTCAACCTCAAGGGTGAGACATCCCAAGGAGTTGAGTGCTTAAGTTTGTAAAGGTTGTCAAGTACCTATTGAAGCTTGAAGATATAGTGGAAAATCTCGAGTGGTTGCTTGAGGACTGGACGTAGGTCACAAGTGGATTAGTGGTCGAACTAGGATAAACTATTGTGTTTGATTCTCTAAACCCTTCTCTTTACATTTGTGCGTTGCTTATATTCCTGCTTGTTTACTTTCCTCTTAGTTGATTATTGAGCAATATCTATCGTTCTTCTCCATCCATTCATTTTAAATAGTCAATAGCTTCAACAAAATTCAATAGTGAAGTGTTTTGCGAAAGAATTGCGAACATGTTTTATAAACTCAATTCACCCCCTCTCTTTAGTATTGAAGCCACTTGGTAACATAATATACTATGGTTATTAAATTCAGGATGTTACATTATGGTATCATAGAAGTTTATCCTGTTGAGCCGATGTAGGAATTAACTATGCTTAGGCATGTTAGAAGTTTCTTTGTTTGTTATGCATTTTTTTGCTTTTTATTTGAGATGTTAAAAAGGAATTGCATGATTTGCTTTAGGTTGGATGTTAATAGCTACTGCTACACAGCTACATGATATTGAGGACTGGCCTACTCAATATGTAATGTTCTATGTGGACAAGAAACTATGACTTCACCTGGGTGAACTAGGGGAATAGGAGTTGTTCTAGTGATGGCCCAGTTGGCATGACTGAACTCATTAGGAATTGTTTGCATCTGCACCCTTTGGAGTGGTACTTCTCGTGTGAGTAGAGCCTATGGGTTAGTTAAAGGGTTGTTAGATAAGGCTTGAAAGGATTATGGACAAGAAAGTCCAAGTGTTTTGTGGAAACATATTTTCTTAGGTGAAGAATATCTAACATAGGTTTGTCTTGGTAGCTGGAGACCGGCATGAGACAGGATTGTCTTGAGTTGATAATGGTGTGTTGGATATCACTATGGAAGGTGGGATTCCTTCGAGTGTGATGTCTGATGGAGATCTTGGAACCTATATTGTGAGAGACGAAGTGTTTATGGTGAGCAAATTTTAGGGACAAAATTCTAAAAAGGTGGGGAGAAATGTAACACCTTGGAAAATATGATAGACTTGTATATGGTTACAGAGGTAGCCTAATACTTGTTTATCATGTCTGTTAAGTTTTGTGACCTTCTAAGCACGTTTCGTCACTTTGCTGCAATGTTACGTGGGAAATATAATTGTTGTTAGCTCTGGAAATGGTTTAAACTGCTTAGTTAATGGAAATAAATGTGAAAAATTTATTTTTAGGTCATAAATATGTGAACTGTGCTACAGTTAAAATTTGAGGTTAATCGGAGTTAGTTTGATATTTTTAAGTATACTAGTTGTGTGTTTTAATGTCGGGTTGACTACCAGCGGATATGAAAAAATATGAAAATGGTGAAATTAGATTTTTAATGAATGTTAGGATCTATTTCAAGTTTTTTGGAAGTTAGAGAACTAGATTTGGTGAAATTTGAGTGTTCTTAGTAGATCAGGAATTTTGGTAAAGTTCCTTTAAGTAGCAAAGTCTCACTTTGCTACACGGCTAAAACCAAAATCAAAACAGAAAAGAGAGAAGAGAAAAAGAGAAGGGAAACCGTGAAGAGGAAAGAATGAGGAGAAAGAAAAGGGAGAAAGAGGAAGAAAAGAAAAGAAGAAGGGAGAGCTTGGATCTTCCATGACACATCCTTGGCTTCATCTTCATCTTCAAGACCTTGAGATAAGGGGAAGCTTGTTCTTTTACTCATTTTCTTCCATTTTCACCATTAATGCACATGTGGCGCGTAATAGGTCAAGTTGTTTTCTAGAGTTGTTTGATGTGTATTTCTTGCTTGAATGAGTTTCTTTAGTTGTTTATGACTTGTTCATGAGAAAAGTTTGGGTTAGAATCTTAGAATTCGTCATTTGGACCTTTGAACCTCAAAAATGAGAAAGTTAGGTCATGGATGAGGGGTTTAGTTTTGGGATCCAAATTAGAGGTTTTTGTTTGTGGCTATTGATTCCTATGTGTTAGTGGACATGTTAGGGGACCTATAATCACCTAGAAATTATATTGGAGTGGCCAAAAACCATGAATTTGGCCAATGGAATAGTGGCACAGTTATACAGTTAGGCAAAAATTTCTGCAAAACATCTGTCCTAGAAACACGGCTCTTGCCCGAAGACACGGGGCAGGGGGTGTTTCATGAAAGTTGTAGCTCTTTTTCTTAGCTTTCCAATGCCACCAGATTCACATCATTTCAACCTTCGTAGCTTAAGTTATGCTTATTTTACTGAGCAAAGGTCAAAGGTTGAGATTGAGCAAAAAGGGCAAAATGTTGTTTTGGGGGAAACCAGCTTTCCTAAGTGTTGGAACCTTTCATGTATGCCTTTATAAGTGTGATGAGACCTTAATAATGGTATTTAATGAATTTAGAATGTGATGAATCAAATTGATTTGTACTGCTAATTATGTGAGGTAATTAGGCGTGGATATGTATATATACATAAATTGTGTATTGTGATATTGAGAAAATGAGTTTCCTTAGGTGTTAGAATCACTCATATTTACTCTTTTAAGAGTGTTGAAGTACTTTTAGAAGTATTTAGATGAAATGTTGGGGAAATGAACTTGAGATGCATGTAAATCAATTACGGAGCTAATTATGTGAAGTAATTAGTAATTGTATTGCATGAGATGTTTGTGAAACATATTGAGGTGAGTAATATCCTCTCTATGTTGTTGAGTAAGGATGTGAGTAATATCCTCTTTATATTGATTGAACAGTGAAGTATATAATTCCTCTTTATGTTGAGGTACGTAATTCCTCATCATGATTGTTGACTAGCGAAGGTGAGTAATATCCTCTGTATGGTTAATGGATAGTGTAGGTCAGTCATATCCTCACTATGCCTGATAAATCATGACATATTATAGCATATCCCAGAGTAGTTAAGGTGGGTAATATCTTTAATACGTCTGATGACTCATGACATAATTTACATCCATTCTTAGGACTTGCATAAACATAAACATTAGACATAATTTGACATAGCATGGTGATTGTATGGGCTGTTGCCGTCATTCTTTTAAATTCATGACATGCAATTGTATAGGCGGTTGCGTACTTCTTAGATGGGAGTGTTATGTTTTTATGTGATTGAAGTGTTAATTCAGTAAATGTGTAATATTTATAAATGTATAATTAGCTAGTTTTGGAATACTTTTGCTGAGACGTAATTTCTCACCCCGATTGTGTTGCCATGTAAATCCAGGTACGAGTTCTCCAAAAAGAGAAGCAAGAGCTTGGAGTGCTTAGCTTAGTGCAGCTAAGTAGTTTCTTTTTATATTATGTACATATTATATTTATGAGAAATACAATTATGGTGTAATATTTATATATTCATTCGAGACTCATATTTTCTATATATATATGGTTTGTGATATTGGTAATTGTATAGCTGTGGAAGTAGCTGGTCTGAATCTAATGACTGTAGTGATATATGATGGTTATTAAATTTGAGATGTTACATTATGGTATCGAAGAAGTTCATCCTGTTGAGCCGGGGTATGGACTGACCATGCTTAGGCATGTTAGAAGTTTCTCTCTTTTTTGTGCATTTCTTTGTCTCTTATTTGAGATGTTAAAAAGGAATTGCATGATTTGCTTTAGGTTGGAAGTTAATAGCTACTATTACACGACTACATGATTTTGAGGACTGGTGATAATCACATATTTTATTCATTAAGAAACCCTTATATTTAGTCATTTACACTCTCCATATTCTTAATTGATTGAGTTTGGTATGATTTTGTGAGTTTGAGCTCAAATTGGTCCTAATTGAATATTTCCAGCATTATTGAGATTTGACACTGTTTCTGTATTTTGACAATAACTTGAGTTCCTAATATCTGATGAACATGAATTTTACCTTGTAGGAAAGCTAAGAGGAAGCTCTACAACTTTGTTGAAGAGCTCGAAGTCTGATTCAGATGTCTAAGGGACCTAAGTTGACATGGAAGTCAGAACACGGGTTCTGTCAGTAGAATCCGAACAGTGTGCACTCAAAAAAATCATATCTCAAGATGTAATAATGGAGATGGGCTGAAATTTGGACATTGGATAGTCAAGATCCAAATAAACAACTTTCATGAAGAACACATTTTGAGAAAAAGAAGTCTAGTAGGTCATTTTGAGCTTGCAAGTCGGAACAGAGGTGCTGAAGTTGGGTTTGAGCAACCTACGGTATTTGGGACATATATTGGGCTTAAGGAAGCCAAATTGGACGAACCAGCTATCCATTTTATAGCCAAGACAAGGATATACAACTTTCATGAAGAACACTTTTCGTGGTTCTGAAGTATAGTGGGTCGTTTTTGGCTTCCAAGTCAGACACGAAATTTTCGTCCTCAACCACCCACTCATTCATCCACTAATCCACTCATCCATCCACTAATCCACTCATCCACTCATCCACTAACTCACCCATTCATCCACTCATACACTAATCCAACCACTTAACCACTCCACCCACTCATCCACTAATCCATCCACTAATCCATCCACTCACCCATTCATGTCCATAATTTCCCACTCACCAAAAGTCCTTTGGCATTTTTCACTAATTCAACCACTCAACCATTCCACTCACTCATCCACTAAACCAATCCACTAAACCAACCCACTAAACACTCCACTCAAACACTCCACTCACTCATCCACTCATCCACCCACTTCCCTTTGTCATTTTGTTACCTTAGACTTCTATAAAAGGCACCATTTATCATGAACAACATGTAATTCTCCTTCATTTCTCTCTAAGTTTCTTCTTACTTCTTCATAGTTTCTTATAGTTTTGTATATTTTGATGCTCCCCTTCATGGTAATGGAGGGCTAAGCTACTTTGGGTCAATTTAGAACTCTTGAAGAGATTGTGGTTTGGATTCTTGAGATCTTGGTTATGCATTGTATTTGATTTGTAATTGAATTCCTCTTTTCTTCTTCTTTCTTCTTCTTCTTGATCTTGAATGCATGAATGGTGATTCTATTTATGTTGATCTGATTTGATCTTGGTTTAAGATTGAGATTTGTGATGAAACTTAGAACTGATTGATCTAAACTAATCACATAAATGAAGATTGAGATTTGTGATGAAACTTAGAACTGATTGATCTAAAGTAATCAC
This sequence comes from Ormosia emarginata, assembly GCA_029884605.1. Classification (NCBI taxonomy): domain Eukaryota; kingdom Viridiplantae; phylum Streptophyta; class Magnoliopsida; order Fabales; family Fabaceae; genus Ormosia; species Ormosia emarginata. Next base: position 4,457,829 of record JAQQTP010000023.1, read on the forward strand.
AGAATTGAAAATGTTAGGTTACTGATTTGTGCCTAAGTTAATTGAATTCGGTACTTGAAATTAACATAGATTTTCATGAATGGTGCGATTGCGGATTTGTGTTTATCACTTGTTAATTGAATTCTAGACGATCGTCTAGTATGAATTCTGGATTTGATGCGAGAGATCTCGGTTAGATCCAAATTAACAATTCAATTGCGCTTCAAGTGTTTTATGAAGGGTCTATGATTGAATCCACCCAATCTTGGATAGGTTTCTAAATTGACTACTCTTTAATTGTCATTTCTTCCGTTAATTTTGTTAAGTACGATATTAAACTGTCAAACCCCCCTTTGCTAACTTTCACTTGATTTGATTAAATTACATCTACGATCCTTGAGGAGACGATCCGGTGTTGTCACTATGCTACAAGCTTAGGTAATAACTTCGGTTATAATTTTGACTGAGTTCGGCGCTCGTCAAGATTTTGGCGCCGTTGCCGGGGATTAGTAAGTGTAATCTTTTCATTTTAAGTGTTTTTACTAACCTTTGCTTTTTATTAACTTTTCTAACAATGGACCGTGCATAATGGAGTCAAAAATTGAGGAATTGACTTCTTTGGTAAGACATATAGTAGTGAGACGACAATTACCTGTGCAGGAAGTTACACTTGTGTGTAACATTTGTTTTTGTTCATCTCACCCCACATATGCATGCCCTACACTTCAGTATGGTAGTTCTGTTTTTCCAAATCAATTTGTTGCAGTAGCTGGTTATTTTCCTAATGAACCACAGTTCCAGCAGCAGCAACAGAGTTATGACCCCTTCTTCAACACATACAACCCTAGCTGGGAATACTATCCGGATCTGGGATATGGCAATACGACATCACTACAGCAACAATCATTTCAATATGAGCAGCCATTCCAGCATATAACAAGTCCATCAACCACAAAACTTGAGCCTTCATGGGAGGACTTGATGAAAACCCAAATTGAGTTCCAGCAGAATTTCACTGCCACTATTCAGGATTTAACAACCCAAATTGAGCAGATGATAACCACTATTAATGAACTGAGAAGTCAAGAGTCAGACCAACTCTCTTCCCAAACAATTCCCAACTCCCTGCATTCTAATTGTTATATTGATTTACCTACAGATTTAGTTGAGGAAACTCATGATGAGTTGTGTGCTGAATTTCCTGATTTAATTGGTTTTGATGATTCTATCAATTGCAACTCATGTACTAATTGTGATGGTGATATAAAATGTGTTATGTGTGCTGAGATTTCTGCATATTTGAAAGCTGATGATTCTGTTTACGCAGCATCTAATGATATTGAAGGGTCTATCAACAATGCAGTTGCAAAATCTGAAACACATAGGGAGGTGGAGTTGAAGGCCATTGAGGAATTTTCAAAGAAGGAGGAAAGACAGCATATGACAGTAACTACTGAAGTGGATTTTGTTTTTAGGCCATGGTCCAGCATTATCAATGAAAGGAGGATTGCAAAATTACACGTATTGCATGCCATTGGTGAAGTCAAGGAAGACCAATGGGACCCCAATGTGAACCCTCATGCTTCAAGCTTCACTTGGTCATTACACTTCAACCAATGGGACCGTAGTAAAAGCTATCATGTTGTGTTAACCATAACTTGGTCATCACGTTTCAACCAATGGGATCCTGGTGGAGTCTTTTCACCAACCTCACTTAATAAGACCAATGGACACCGCCTCAAACAGTATCATGAACTTCCAGAGAATGCAGAAGTGGAGGTGATGAACCTTCTCCATCCGCATTATGAATGAAAAAAAAAAGAAAAAAAAAAAAAAAAAAAGTTGTATGCCCGACAATGAGGAAGGTAGTGCCATTCAATTTTGTCACTCGGAAGCAAGTGGAGGTCACTTTTTCTTCAACGACAACAACAGCGAAAATCTTGCAGTATGGATTTTATTGACCCACTTTATTCAAGGTCTGTTACACCTTTTGCAAAAGTTGCGGAAATTGGTCAAAAAGGTTCTGCTTTGAGATTATCATCTGCACCTACTCCTTAAAAAATTGAGATCTAGGTGGTGCGGTTCTTTTGCTGTCAAACACGTGTATCCTCTGGGGCCGAAGATATTGAGGATCCTAGGAATGGTAATGCGCTTAAAGTTAATGGACAAAGACTCAACCATTCCTGGAAAACCAAGTTCTTGAGTTCTTTGTGTTACCGGTTAAGTGGCGGATACGGTACTCCGTGACTCTTAAGTCGGTTTATTTTTCAGTTTCCCAAAATAACTGAATCCTTCTTCTCCTTCAAAATGGATGTCATTCTTTCAAACCTGAGAAAACATTTTCCTTCTCTTCCTCAAAATGCTCTGAGAAAAATCTACAAAGTTCGATGTGAAAGATTGAGACTGTTAATGCACAAAGGTATGCCAGAAGATGTACGATGGATAATTGAAGCGAAGGTCCGACTAGCAGGTGAGTCTTCAATTTCATTTGACTCATACATGCCAGGTCTTGGAAGAAGTTCGTACTCTAAAAGGAGAAGAGCAAAAAGGTTACAAGTCTGTTACAAATGTGGACGATGGCATTGTAACAGACAATGTCGTTCTTTGGGGATGATTTCCGCAAATAAATCCTTCATTAAGAATGGACTGAGTAAGGAGTCATTAGATGATATCTTATTGACTCTTGAGACGCGTTCTTATGGATTGATGTGGGGTGAAGTTCTTAATTTGTGGAATCTCTTCAAGGATGAAGAAAAACGCTACAGTCTTGGGAATCTGACTCTAAAAGACCCTGTTTGCCAATTTATAAGAAAATTGGATGGGAAGCTTATCCTCAACTCATAGAAGACGTTTAAGCCGTTACTGGACGTTAAACCAGAGGCAGATGTGAGCGATATCCACAAACAATCTGTACATATCATCATCTTCTTCTTCTTCATGTCATCTCTCAAAAAAAAAAAACAAAACAAAACAAAAAAAAAAAAAAAAAAAAAAAAAAAAAAAAAAAACAAAAAATGTATACTTCTTAGGGTTGGCTTTGGTAACACACACCGTGAATGGGGAAATGCCTGCATCCTGATCCAGCCTTCTTAATTGAAAAACAAAGAAGGTAGATTGTATTCCACATGTGAGGTAGCCAGTCGTATTATGGCTACTTGTCCCTTTTGGGAGCCCTATGTTACGCTGGTCTTGAATGGATCGAATACTGGTCAACAATGCTTTGGCACAAAGCCGAAAAAGCAGACTACCTCCATCCCAATCTTAAGTAAGTATACACTCATCTTTTATCAAGTTTTTCTAACAATTTCAAAAAAGGAAAAAAAAAGGACGTGATGTCTACTGCACTCATGACGCGCAGTATAAAGATACGCCATGGAAACTGTACATACAGGTATGTCATCATTTTCTATTTCTTTTCTCTTTGTATCATTTTGTTGTATTTTGATTTTTGTACAGACGATCCTTTGAGCAGGGTCCTTCAGGGGTTTCTAGACTTCTTTACCTTGATGGTTTTCTTGAAGTCAAAAAAAAAAAAGAAAAAGAAAAAGAAAAAAAAAAGATTCTGTGTTTCTTAATTTCAACCTTTTCTGACAACATCCAACCTACCCTTATAGGTGCAATTATTCCCCTTTCCATTCTTTTTCTTATTTAAACACTCCATTTTCCTTCAACTCAGAGACACTCAAAGGGAGGAAGAGTATAGAATAGGGGCTTCTATTCGTAACCTAAAAAATGTCTGTGTTTTTTGTGGGTCGAGTTATGGGAAGGGATTAGAGTTTGTAAATGCAGCTAGTACTCTTGGTCGATCACTTGCTGCGAGGAATATTCATCTTGTATATGGGGGAGGTTGCCGTGGGTTAATGGGGGCTATATCACTTGCTGCATATGTAAGAGACAAAGTTTTAGGTGTCATTCCCGAACCTTTAGCTCAACAGAACATCAATGGAAAGACAATTGGAGAGGAACTTAAAGTATCATCAATGCATGAACGCATGAAGATAATGCTTGAAAACTCGATGCATTCATTGCCTTACCAGGTGGTTTTGGTACTTTGGAAGAGATTTTTCAAATTGTCTCTTGGCTGAACCGAACATCCACCATAAACCCATTGGTTTGTTGAATGTTAATAATTTCTTTGATCTTTTGTTATTTTTTCTTGACAAAGCTGTGGAACAGAAATTTATCACTCCTTCGGCAAGACAACTTCTTATCTCTGCCTCCACTATTGATGAGCTCATTGATAAATTAGAAGCTTTTGAGTATGTACCTGATAAGGTATTAGCTCAGATAGATTGGTCAACAGGAAGCAGCGAAGGAAGTAACAAGAAACAAAAGCCCGATCTGACACTTTCTCTTTAATGGGTTTGATTTTATTAAAAAAAAAAATTGTTGTTTTGTTTGGAAAGTATGATATGATTGTCATGGACTTATTAAACCAATTAGTGATGGCAGAGTAAGGAGTAATTTTACTCTTGAGACGCATCTTAATTGGTGGCAGAGTAAGGAGTTTTTTTAGGTAGTAATTAATTAGTATTAAATTGTGGAAGTACTAACGTTTTCTTGTTTGATTTCTTTTCAGGGTCTGATGCGTAACTGACAGTGTGCTTCTTTTCTGCTTGGCGTTGATTCACTCCTCATCAGGTTGTGTTGCTCTTTTCTTTCCGTTTTATTTATCACTTTCACATTGAGGACAATGTCTATATTAAGTGTGGGGAGAGATTTTAGCAAGTTTCTTTTTGTTAAAAAAAAAAAGAAAGGGTTCATTGCATGATTGAATAACTTTTCTCCCTTCTTGAACCGATATGCTTGGAGATGGATGATTGAATTGATGAATTGAGTTTGATGGATGCATACCTTGTGAGATTTTGAGCCTAATGGATGGATTTAACATTTATGCCATTCTCTTCTTTCTTGTGTGATTTTCACTCATGTTAATGACCACTCTAGAACTTGCTTTGATTCTTTTTGAGGCTACATTTCACTTGCATGCATGAACATGATTGAGGCCCTCTTTCTTAATTAGCTAGTTTAACCAAATAGCCAACCTTGTTTTCAATATGATATCAAGCACTCTTTTGACTTCTTGAAAATTCTATGATTCCTGCCAACCTTGTATATTTTCCTTTGCTTAACCCCTTTGAGCTTATTTGACCATTCCTTGTTTCTAGCTCATTATGTGCCTTAAATGAGAAATCGTGTTCTTACTTTACCTTAGGGAATAAAAGAACATTAGCTTGGTTAATGGATGAGTTTTTGAACAAGTGTGGGGATGTGTGTACAAAATGGTTGTTGAAAAAGAAAAGAGTGCCCAAAAAAAAAAAAAAAAATGTATGTATATAGTTATGTTCATATATATAAAAGAAAAAGAAAAAAAAAAAAAAAAAAAAAAAAAACCAAGTGTTTAAAAAAAAAAAAGGATTGGGAAATGAATATGTAAAGGGATATACACTAGAGTTGGGATGAACTTTTATGCTTGTTATTTGAACTCAGCTCTCATTTGCTTTTATTCTCTTTAGTATTTATCTTCTCATATCCATTTTATCCTCTCCTATTACCTTGACCTCACTACAACCTTGAATAAAGTCCTCATGATTTGTGTGTGCATGTGTTTTGAGTAGTGGAGAAGTAGAAGATAAGCAAGCTTATGGTAGTGCAATTTTCATGGGTTGAATTGAGTGAAATACCTACCCTTTAAACACTTGAGAGATTGAGAGGAATCTTGTGAAGATCTATCATTCTCGATTCATGTTGAAGATACCTTGCTTGTTGGTTTGAGATGTGGAGAATTGTTAACTCATGAATGTTTTGATCCCTTGAACCTTTGGTTGTTCTTCTTGATTATAAAATTTTGGTCTTGAGTTTTGCCCAGGAGTGCAAAAAGCTAAGTGTGGGGGAATTTGATAATCACATATTTTATTCATTAAGAAACCCTTATGTTTAGTCATTTACACTCTCCATATTCTTAATTGATTGAGTTTGGTATGATTTTGTGAGTTTGAGCTCAAATTGGTCCTAATTGAATATTTCCAGCATTATTGAGATTTGACACTGTTTCTGTATTTTGGCAATAACTTGAGTTCCTAATATCTGATGAACATGAATTTTACCTTGTAGGAAAGCTAAGAGGAAGCTCTACAACTTTGATGCAGAGCTCGAAGTCTGATTCAGATGTCTAAGGGACCTAAGTTGACATGGAAGTCAGAACACGGGTTCTGTCAGTAGAATCCGAACAGTGTGCACTCAAAAAAATCATATCTCAAGATGTAATAATGGAGATGGGCTGAAATTTGGACATTGGATAGTCAAGATCCAAATAAACAACTTTCATGAAGAACACATTTTGAGAAAAAGAAGTCTAGTAGGTCATTTTGAGCTTGCAAGTCGGAACAGAGGTGCTGAAGTTGGGTTTGAGCAACCTACGGTATTTGGGACATATCTTGGGCTTAAGGAAGCCAAATTGGACGAACCAGCTATCCATTTTATAGCCAAGACAAGGATATACAACTTTCATGAAGAACACTTTTCGTGGTTCTGAAGTATAGTGGGTCGTTTTTGGCTTCCAAGTCAGACACGAAATTTTCGTCCTCAACCACCCACTCATTCATCCACTAATCCACTCATCCATCCACTAATCCACTCATCCACTCATCCACTAACTCACCCATTCATCCACTCATACACTAATCCAACCACTTAACCACTCCACCCACTCATCCACTAATCCATCCACTAATCCATCCACTCACTCATTCATGTCCATAATTTCCCACTCACCAAAAGTCCTTTGGCATTTTTCACTAATTCAACCACTCAACCATTCCACTCACTCATCCACTAAACCAATCCACTAAACCAACCCACTAAACACTCCACTCAAACACTCCACTCACTCATCCACTCATCCACCCACTTCCCTTTGTCATTTTGTTACCTTAGACTTCTATAAAAGGCACCATTTATCATGAACAACATGTAATTCTCCTTCATTTCTCTCTAAGTTTCTTCTTACTTCTTCATAGTTTCTTATAGTTTTGTATATTTTGATGCTCCCCTTCATGGTAATGGAGGGCTAAGCTACTTTGGGTCAATTTAGAACTCTTGAAGAGATTGTGGTTTGGATTCTTGAGATCTTGGTTATGCATTGTATTTGATTTGTAATTGAATTCCTCTTTTCTTCTTCTTTCTTCTTCTTCTTGATCTTGAATGCATGAATGGTGATTCTATTTATGTTGATCTGATTTGATCTTGGTTTAAGATTGAGATTTGTGATGAAACTTAGAACTGATTGATCTAAACTAATCACATAAATGAAGATTGAGATTTGTGATGAAACTTAGAACTGATTGATCTAAAGTAATCACAGAATTGAAAATGTTAGGTTACTGATTTGTGCCTAAGTTAATTGAATTCGGTACTTGAAATTAACATAGATTTTCATGAATGGTGCGATTGCGGATTTGTGTTTATCACTTGTTAATTGAATTCTAGACGATCGTCTAGTATGAATTCTGGATTTGATGCAGAGATCTCGGTTAGATCCAAATTAACAATTCAATTGCGCTTCAAGTGTTTTATGAAGGGTCTATGATTGAATCCACCCAATCTTGGATAGGTTTCTAAATTGACTACTCTTTAATTGTCATTTCTTCCGTTAATTTTGTTAAGTACGATATTAAACTGTCAAACCCCCTTTGCTAACTTTCACTTGATTTGATTAAATTACATCTACGATCCTTGAGGAGACGATCCGGTGTTGTCACTGTGCTACAAGCTTAGGTAATAACTTCGGTTATAATTTTGACTGAGTTCGGCGCTCGTCAAGATTTTGGCGCCGTTGCCGGGGATTAGTAAGTGTAATCTTTTCATTTTAAGTGTTTTTACTAACCTTTGCTTTTTATTAACTTTTCTAACAATGGACCGTGCATAATGGAGTCAAAAATTGAGGAATTGACTTCTTTGGTAAGACATATAGTAGTGAGACGACAATTACCTGTGCAGGAAGTTACACTTGTGTGTAACATTTGTTTTTGTTCATCTCACCCCACATATGCATGCCCTACACTTCAGTATGGTAGTTCTGTTTTTCCAAATCAATTTGTTGCAGTAGCTGGTTATTTTCCTAATGAACCACAGTTCCAGCAGCAGCAACAGAGTTATGACCCCTTCTTCAACACATACAACCCTAGCTGGGAATACTATCCGGATCTGGGATATGGCAATACGACATCACTACAGCAACAATCATTTCAATATGAGCAGCCATTCCAAAGATATAACAAGTCCATCAACCACAAAACTTGAGCCTTCATGGGAGGACTTGATGAAAACCCAAATTGAGTTCCAGCAGAATTTCACTGCCACTATTCAGGATTTAACAACCCAAATTGAGCAGATGATAACCACTATTAATGAACTGAGAAGTCAAGAGTCAGACCAACTCTCTTCCCAAACAATTCCCAACTCCCTGCATTCTAATTGTTATATTGATTTACCTACAGATTTAGTTGAGGAAACTCATGATGAGTTGTGTGCTGAATTTCCTGATTTAATTGGTTTTGATGATTCTATCAATTGCAACTCATGTACTAATTGTGATGGTGATATAAAATGTGTTATGTGTGCTGAGATTTCTGCATATTTGAAAGCTGATGATTCTGTTTACGCAAAGATCTAATGATATTGAAGGGTCTATCAACAATGCAGTTGCAAAATCGAAACACATAGGGAGGTGGAGTTGAAGGCCATTGAGGAATTTTCAAAGAAGGAGGAAAGACAAGATATGACAGTAACTCGAAGTGGATTTTGTTTTTAGGCCATGGTCCAGCATTATCAATGAAAGGAGGATTGCAAAATTACACGTATTGCATGCCATTGGTGAAGTCAAGGAAGACCAATGGGACCCCAATGTGAACCCTCATGCTTCAAGCTTCACTTGGTCATTACACTTCAACCAATGGGACCGTAGTAAAAGCTATCATGTTGTGTTAACCATAACTTGGTCATCACGTTTCAACCAATGGGATCCTGGTGGAGTCTTTTCACCAACCTCACTTAATAAGACCAATGGACACCGCCTCAAACAGTATCATGAACTTCCAGAGAATGCAGAAGTGGAGGTGATGAACCTTCTCCATCCGCATTATGAATGAAAAAAAAAAGAAAAAAAAAAGAAAAAAAAAACAGCTGTATGCCCGACAATGAGGAAGGTAGTGCCATTCAATTTTGTCACTCGGAAGCAAGTGGAGGTCACTTTTTCTTCAACGACAACAACGGCGAAAATCTTGCAAGTATGGATTTTATTGACCCACTTTATTCAAGGTCTGTTACACCTTTTGCAAAAGTTGCGGAAATTGGTCAAAAAGGTTCGCTTTGAGATTATCATCTGCACCTACTCCTTAAAAAATTGAGATCTAGGTGGTGCGGTTCTTTTCTTTGTCAAACACGTGTATCCTCTGGGGCCGAAGATATTGAGGATCCTAGGAATGGTAATGCGCTTAAAGTTAATGGACAAAGACTCAACCATTCCTGGAAAACCAAGTTCTTGAGTTCTTTGTGTTACCGGTTAAGTGGCGGATACGGTACTCCGTGACTCTTAAGTCGGTTTATTTTTCAATTTCCCAAAATAACCGAATCCTTCTTCTCCTTCAAAATGGATGTCATTCTTTCAAACCTGAGAAAACATTTTCCTTCTCTTCCTCAAAATGCTCTGAGAAAAATCTACAAAGTTCGATGTGAAAGATTGAGACTGTTAATGCACAAAGGTATGCCAGAAGATGTACGATGGATAATTGAAGCGAAGGTCCGACTAGCAGGTGAGTCTTCAATTTCATTTGACTCATACATGCCAAGTCTTGGAAGAAGTTCGTACTCTAAAAGGAGAAGAGCAAAAAGGTTACAAGTCTGTTACAAATGTGGACGATGGCATTGTAACAGACAATGTCGTTCTTTGGGGATGATTTCGCAAATAAATCCTTCATTAAGAATGGATTGAGTAAGGAGTCATTAGATGATATCTTATTGACTCTTGAGACGCGTTCTTATGGATTGATGTGGGGTGAAGTTCTTAATTTGTGGAATCTCTTCAAGGATGAAGAAAAACGCTACGGTCTTGGGAATCGACTCTAAAAGACCTGTTTGCCAATTTATAAGAAAATTGGATGGGAAGCTTATCCTCAACTCATAGAAGACGTTTAAGCCGTTCTTGGACGTTAAACCGAGAGGCGAGATGTGAGCGATATCCACAAACAATCTGTACATATCATCATCTTCTTCTTCTTCATGTCATCTCTCAAAAAAACAAAACAAAACAAAACAAAAAAAACAAAAAAAAAAAAAAAAAAAAAAAAAAAAAAACAAAAAATGTATACTTCTTAGGGTTGGCTTTGGTAACACACACCGTGAATGGGGAAATGCTCGATCATCGATCCAGCCTTCTTAATTGAAAAACAAAGAAGGTAGATTGTATTCCACATGTGAGGTAGCCAGTCGTATTATGGCTACTTGTCCCTTTTGGGAGCCCTATGTTACGCTGGTCTTGAATGGATCGAATACTGGTCAACAATGCTTTGGCACAAAGCCGAAAGAGCAGACTACCTCCATCCCAATCTTAAGTAAGTATACACTCATCTTTCATCAAGTTTTTCTAACAATTTCAAAAAAGGAAAAAAAAAGGACGTGATGTCTACTGCACTCATGACGCGTTGCAAAGATAAAGATACGCCATGGAAACTGTACATACAGGTATGTCATCATTTTCTATTTCTTTTCTCTTTGTATCATTTTGTTGTATTTTGATTTTTGTACAGACGATCCTTTGAGCAGGGTCCTTCAGGGGTTTCTACACTTCTTTACCTTGATGGTTTTCTTGAAGTCAAAAAAAAAAAAAGAAAAAGAAAAAAAAAGATTCTGTGTTTCTTAATTTCAACCTTTTCTGACAACATCCAACCTACCCTTATAGGTGCAATTATTCCCCTTTCCATTCTTTTTCTTATTTAAACACTCCATTTTCCTTCAACTCAGAGACACTCAAAGGGAGGAAGAGTATAGAATAGGGGCTTCTATTCGTAACCTCAAAAATGTCTGTGTTTTTTGTGGGTCGAGTTATGGGAAGGGATTAGAGTTTGTAAATGCAGCTAGTACTCTTGGTCGATCACTTGCTGTGAGGAATATTCATCTTGTATATGGGGGAGGTTGCCGTGGGTTAATGGGGGCTATATCACTTGCTGCATATGTAAGAGACAGTCAGGTTTTAGGTGTCATTCCTGAACCTTTAGCTCAACAGAACATCAATGGAAAGACAATTGGAGAGGAACTTAAAGTATCATCAATGCATGAACGCATGAAGATAATGCTTGAAAACTCTGATGCATTCATTGCCTTACCAGGTGGTTTTGGTACTTTGGAAGAGATTTTTCAAATTGTCTCTTGGTTGAACCGAACATCCACCATAAACCCATTGGTTTGTTGAATGTTAATAATTTCTTTGATCTTTTGTTATTTTTTCTTGACAAAGTCGTGGAAGTAAATTTATCACTCCTTCTAAGCAAGACAACTTCTTATCTCTCGCCTCCACTATTGATGAGCTCATTGATAAATTAGAAGCTTTTGAGTATGTACCGATAAGGTATTAGCTCAGATAGATTGGTCAACAGCAGCGAAGGAAGTAACAAGAAACAAAAGTCCGATCTGACACTTTCTCTTTAATGGGTTTGATTTTATTAAAAAAAATTGTTGTTTTGTTTGGAAAGTATGATATGATTGTCATGGACTTATTAAACCAATTAGTGATGGCAGAGTAAGGAGTAATTTTACTCTTGAGACGCATCTTAATTGGTGGCAGAGTAAGGAGTTTTTTTAGGTAGTAATTAATTAGTATTAAATTGTGGAAGTACTAACGTTTTCTTGTTTGATTTCTTTTCAGGGTCTGATGCGTAACTGACAGTGTGCTTCTTTTCTGCTTGGCGTTGATTCACTCCTCATCAGGTTGTGTTGCTCTTTTCTTTCCGTTTTATTTATCACTTTCACATTGAGGACAATGTCTATATTAAGTGTGGGGGAGAGATTTTAGCAAGTTTCTTTTTTGTTAAAAAAAAAAAGAAAGGGTTCATTGCATGATTGAATAACTTTTCTCCCTTCTTGAACTGATATGCTTGGAGATGGATGATTGAATTGATGAATTGAGTTTGATGGATGCATACCTTGTGAGATTTTGAGCCTAATGGATGGATTTAACATTTATGCCATTCTCTTCTTTCTTGTGTGATTTTCACTCATGTTAATGACCACTCTAGAACTTGCTTTGATTCTTTTTGAGGCTACATTTCACTTGCATGCATGAAATGATTGAGGCCCTCTTTCTTAATTAGCTAGTTTAACCAAATAGCCAACCTTATTTTCAATATGATATCAAGCACTCTTTTGACTTCTTGAAAATTCTCTCGATTCTTGCCAACCTTGTATATTTTCCTTTGCTTAACCCCTTTGAGCTTATTTGACCATTCCTTGTTTCTAGCTCATTATGTGCCTTAAATGAGAAATCGTGTTCTTACTTTACCTTAGGGAATAAAAGAACATTAGCTTGGTTAATGGATGAGTTTTTGAACAAGTGTGGGGATGTGTGTACAAAATGGTTGTTGAAAAAGAAAAGAGTGCCCAAAAAAAAAAAAATGTATGTATATAGTTATGTTCATATATATAAAAGAAAAAGAAAAAAAAAAAAAAGAAAAAAAAAAACCAAGTGTTTAAAAAAAAAAAAAGGATTGGGAAATGAATATGTAAAGGGATATACACTAGAGTTGGGATGAACTTTTATGCTTGTTATTTGAACTCAGCTCTCATTTGCTTTTATTCTCTTTAGTATTTATCTTCTCATATCCATTTTATCCTCTCCTGTTACCTTGACCTCACTACAACCTTGAATAAAGTCCTCATGATTTGTGTGTGCATGTGTTTTGAGTAGTGGAGAAGTAGAAGATAAGCAAGCTTATGGTAGTGCAATTTTCATGGGTTGAATTGAGTGAAATACCTACCCTTTAAACACTTGAGAGATTGAGAGGAATCTTGTGAAGATCTATCATTCTCGATTCATGTTGAAGATACCTTGCTTGTTGGTTTGAGATGTGGAGAATTGTTAACTCATGAATGTTTTGATCCCTTGAACCTTTGGTTGTTCTTCTTGATTATAAAATTTTGGTCTTGAGTTTTGCCCAGGAGTGCAAAAAGCTAAGTTTGGGGGAATTTGATAATCACATATTTTATTCATTAAGAAACCCTTATGTTTAGTCATTTACACTCTCCATATTCTTAATTGATTGAGTTTGGTATGATTTTGTGAGTTTGAGCTCAAATTGGTCCTAATTGAATATTTCCAGCATTATTGAGATTTGACACTATTTCTGTATTTTGGCCATAACTTGAGTTCCTAATATCTGATGAACATGAATTTTACCTTGTAGGAAAGCAAAGAGGAAGCTCTACAACTTTGATGAAGAGCTCGAAGTCTGATTCAGATGTCTAAGGGACCTAAGTTGACATGGAAGTCAGAATACGGGTTCTGTCAGTAGAATCCGAACAGTGTGCACTCAAAAAATTCATATCTCAAGATGTAATAATGGAGATGGGCTGAAATTTGGACATTGGATAGTCAAGATCCAAATAAACAACTTTCATGAAGAACACATTTTGAGAAAAAGAAGTCTAGTAGGTCATTTTGAGCTTGCAAGTCGGAACAGAGGTGCTGAAGTTGGGTTTGAGCAACCTACGGTATTTGGGACATATCTTGGGCTTAAGGAAGCCAAATTGGACGAACCAGCTATCTATTTTATAGCCAAGACAAGGATCTACAACTGTCATGAAGAACACTTTTCGTGGTTCTGAAGTATAGTGGGTCGTTTTTGGCTTCCAAGTCAGACACGAAATTTTCGTCCTCAACCACCCACTCATTCATCCACTAATCCACTCATCCATCCACTAATCCACTAATCCACTCATCCACTCATCCACTAACTCACCCATTCATCCACTCATACACTAATCCAACCACTTAACCACTCCACCCACTCATCCACTAATCCATCCACTAATCCATCCACTCACCCATTCATGTCCATAATTTCCCACTCACCAAAAGTCCTTTGGCATTTTTCACTAATTCAACCACTCAACCATTCCACTCACTCATCCACTAAACCAATCCACTAAACCAACCCACTAAACACTCCACTCAAACACTCCACTCACTCATCCACTCATCCACCCACTTCCCTTTGTCATTTTGTTACCTTAGACTTCTATAAAAGGCACCATTTATCATGAACAACATGTAATTCTCCTTCATTTCTCTCTAAGTTTCTTCTTGCTTCTTCATAGTTTCTCATAGTTTTGTATATTTTGATGCTCCCCTTCATGGTAATGGAGGGCTAAGCTACTTTGGGTCAATTTAGAACTCTTGAAGAGATTGTGGTTTGGATTCTTGAGACCTTGGTTATGCATTGTATTTGATTTGTAATTGAATTCCTCTTTTCTTCTTCTTTCTTCTTCTTCTTGATCTTGAATGCATGAATGGTGATTCTATTTATGTTGATCTGATTTGATCTTGGTTTAAGATTGAGATTTGTGATGAAACTTAGAACTGATTGATCTAAACTAATCACATAAATGAAGATTGAGATTTGTGATGAAACTTAGAACTGATTGATCTAAAGTAATCACAGAATTGAAAATGTTAGGTTACTGATTTGTGCCTAAGTTAATTGAATTCGGTACTTGAAATTAACATAGATTTTCATGAATGGTGCGATTGCGGATTTGTGTTTATCACTTGTTAATTGAATTCTAGACGGTCGTCTAGTATGAATTCTGGATTTGATGCAGAGATCTCGGTTAGATCCAAATTAACAATTCAATTGCGCTTCAAGTGTTTTATGAAGGGTCTATGATTGAATCCACCCAATCTTGGATAGGTTTCTAAATTGACTACTCTTTAATTGTCATTTCTTCCGTTAATTTTGTTAAGTACGATATTAAACTGTCAAACCCCCCTTTGCTAACTTTCACTTGATTTGATTAAATTACATCTACGATCCTTGAGGAGACGATCCGATGTTGTCACTGTGCTACAAGCTTAGGTAATAACTTCGGTTATAATTTTGACTGAGTTCGGCGCTCGTCAACTGGCCTACTCAATATGTAATGTTTTCTATGGACAGGAAACTATGACTTCACCTAGGCAAACTAGGGTAATAAGAGTTATTCTAGTGATGGTCCAGTTGGCATGACTGAACTCGTTATGAATTATTTGCATCTGCACCCTTTGGAGTGGTACCTTTAGTGTGAGTAGAGCACATTGGTTAGTTAAAGGGTTATTAGATAAGGCTTGAAAGGATTATGGACAAGGAAGTCCAAGTGTTTTGTGGAAACATATTTTCTTAGGTGAAGAATATCTTTCATAAGTTTGGCTTGGGAGCTAGAGACCAGTATGAGACATGATTGTCTTGAGTTGATAATGGTTTGTTGGATATCACTATTGAAGGTGTGATTCCTTTGAGTGTGATGTTTGATGGAGATCTTAGAACCTTTATTGTGAGAGACTAAGTGTTTATGGTGAACGAATTTTGGGGACAAAATTCTAAAAATGTAGGGAGAAATGTAATACCCTGAAAAACATGATAGACTTGTATATGATTATGGAGGTAGCCTAATATCTGTTTATCATGTCTGTTATGTTGTGACCTTTTGAGCATGTTTAGTCACTTTGCAGTAACGTTATGTGTGAAATATAATTGTTATTAGCACCGAAAATGATTTAAACTGCTTAGTTAATGGAAATAAATGTGGAGAATTTGTTTCTAGGTCACAAATGTGTAAACTATGCTAGAGTTAAAATTTGAGGTTAATCAAAGCTAGTTTGATATTTTTAAGCATACTAGTTGTGTGTTTTA
This sequence comes from Ormosia emarginata, assembly GCA_029884605.1. Taxonomy (NCBI): domain Eukaryota; kingdom Viridiplantae; phylum Streptophyta; class Magnoliopsida; order Fabales; family Fabaceae; genus Ormosia; species Ormosia emarginata. The sequence continues at coordinate 4,473,746 of JAQQTP010000023.1, forward strand.
ATGCCGGATTGACTACTAGCAGATATGAAAAAATGTGAAAATGGTGAAATCAGATTTTTAATGAATCTTATGATTTATTTCATGTTTGATGGAAGTTAGAGAACTAGATTTGGTGAAAGTTGAGTGTTCTTAGCAGATCAAGAATTTCGGTAAAGTTCCTTTAAGTAGCAAAGTCTCATTTTGCTACACGGCTAAAACCAAAAACAAAACAGAAAAAAGAGAACAGAAATAGAGAAGGGAAATCGTGAAGAGGAAAGAAGAAGGAGAAAGAGGAAGAAAGGAAAAGATGAAGGGAGAGCTTGGATCTTCCATGGCACATCCTTGGCTTCATCTTCATCTTCACAACCTTGAAGTAGGGGGGAAGCTTGTTCTTTAACTCCTTTTCTTCCATTTTCACAATTAATGCACATGCAGTGTATAATAGGTCAAGTTGGTTTCTAGAGTTGTTTGATGTATATTTCTTGCTTGAATGAGTTTCTTTGGTTGTTTATGACTTATTCATGAGATAAGTTTTGGTTAGAAACTTAGAATTTGTCATTTGGACCTTTGAACCTAAAAAATAAGAATGTTAGTTCATGGATGAAGAGTTTGGTTTTTGGATCCAAATTCGAGGTTTTTGTTTGTGGCTATTGATTCCTATGTGTTAGTGGACATGTTAGGGACCTATAATCACCTAGAAACTGATTGGAATGGCCAAAACCCATGAATTTGGCCAATGGAACAGTGGCACGGTTCTGTAGAAATTTCTGCAGAAAGCCTGTCTCAGAAACACGGACTGTGTCCGAAGCCACGAGGGGGGCATGTATCACTTTGGGAGCTTTTGTCATCCACATGAAAGTTGTAGCTCTTTCTCTTAGCTTTCTAATGCCACCAAAATCACATCGTTTCGACCTCCGTAGCTCAAGTTATGCTTATTTTACTGAGCAAAGGTCAAAGGTTGAGATTGAGCAAAAAGGGCAAAATGTTGTTTTAGGGGAAACCAGCTTTCCTAAGTGTTGAAACCTTTCATGTATGCCTTTATAAGTGTGATGAGACCTTAATAATGGTATTTAATGAAGTTAGAATGTGATGAATCAAATTGATTTGTAATGCTAATTATGTGAGGTAATTAGGCGTGGATATGTATATATACATAAATTGTGTATTGTGATATTGAGAAAATGAGTTTCCTTAGGTGTTGGAATCACTCATATTTACTCTTTTAAGATTGTTGAAGTACCTTTAGAAGTATTTAGATGAAATGTTTGGGAAATGAACTTGAGATGCATTCAATTGTGGAGTTAATTATGTGAAGTAATTAGTAATTATATTGCATGAGATGTTTGTGAAACATATTGAGGTGAGTAATATCCTCTTAATGTTGATTGAACCATATTGAGGTGAGTAATATCCTCTCTATGTTGTTGAGTAAGGATGTGAGTAATATCCTTTTTATATTGATTGAACAGTGAAGTATATAATTCCTCTTTATGTTGAGGTACGTAATTCCTTATCATGATTGTTGACTAGCGGAGGTGAGTAATATCCTCTCCATGTTGTTGAGAAAGAAGGTGAGTAATATCCTCTGTATGTGTTGATGGATAGTGTAGGTGAGTCATATCCTTACTATGCCTGATAAATCATGACATATCATAGCATATCTCAGAGTAGTTAAGGTGGGTAATATCCTTAATACGTCTGATGACTCATGACATAATTTACATTCATTCTTAGGACTTGTATAGACATAAACATTAGTCTTAATTTGGCATAGCATGGCGATTATATGGGCGGTTGCCGTCATTTATTTAAATTCATGACCTACAGTTGTATGGACGGTTGCGTACTTCTGAGAGAGGAGTGTTATGTGCTTTTGTGATTTATGAATGTATATTCTGCTAGTTTTGGAATACTTCGTCATTTCTCACCCCAATTATGTTGCTATGTAAATCTAAGTACGAGTTCTCCAAAAAGAAAAGCAGGTGCTTGGAGTGCTTTACTTAGTGTAGCTAGGTAGTTTCTTTTTATATTATGTACATATTATATTTAAGAGAAATAGAGTTGTTGTGTATTATTTATATATTCATTCAAGGCTCATATTTTCTATATATACATGGTTTGTTATGTTGGTAATTGCATAGCTATGGAAGTAGTAGGTCTGAATCTAATGACTGTAGTGATATACTATGGTTATTAAATTTGAGATGTTACATGGTTGTCTGGCAGAAACAAAGATTTTTGTTAGATAAAATAGAGCTTTCTAATGGTGAGATTTCTTCTTTTATGATTCTTAATGATTAATGAAACTTTTGTAGGAGTATTTAATGAAGAGTTAATGTAATGGCTATATATATATACATATTATGTATTGTGATTAATTGAGGAAATGAGCTTCCCTAAGGGTTGGAATCACTCATAGGTGCTCTTTTAAGAGTGTTAAGGTACTTTTAAAAGTATTAGATGAAGTGTTTATAAAAATGAACTTGATATGCATATAAATCAATTGTGGGGCTAATTATGGGAAGTAATTAGTAATTGTATTGCATGATATGATTGTGGAACATAGTTGAGGTGAGTGGTATACTCTCTATGTTTGTTGTGTTATTAAGGTTGGATTTCCTTATGGTTTTGAGGATGGATTTCCTTGTTAATTGACGAAGACCGTGTAGTTGATGGATTTCATTGTCTGAAATGTTGATTTCTGGATAGATTTCCAGTGCTTGTTCAAAGTTATGGATGTGACTTTCATTATTTTGTTCAGGACTCATGCATTCATGACATTACCATAGACTTGGTATCATAACATTATTCATTTCATACGTAAGTTATTATATAGGCATACACCTTAGACATAATTTGGCATAGCATGATAATTGTATGGGCGGTTGCTATCATGACATGAACTCATAACATTGCAATTGTATGGGAAGTTGCATGTCTCTGAGATAGAGATGTTGTTGTTGTTGTGTACTTCTGCGATTGAAGTGTTAGTTTGGTTACTATAAATTCTTTATGAATGTATAAAATGCTAGTTTTGAAATACTTTAATGAGAATTGTGATTTCTCACACTGATTGTGTTGTCATGTAAATCCAGGTGCAAAAGAAGCCAAAAGCCTCACGTTTTCTCCTCTTTCTGCTTAGACTTTAGAGGATTCAAAATGAGATATTTATCATTTTCATTCTCATCTTTCTCATGGTTTGGAGTTGTAGCTAGAGGGAGCAAGATGAGGCCAAAGCAAGGAGCACCAAGAGAGGAACTAACCAACTAAGAAGAGGAAGGAGGAAAAGAAAGAGAGGAGTTGATTAGTGACTTTGTTTCTGCCATTAGAGGTAGGGGAAACTTGTTTTTTACTTCTTGACTTCATCTTCTTCATTTGGTTCATGAGGGATTTGATAAAGGGGATGGGATTTTGAAGTGTGATGTTTGTGTTTATGATCGTAAATGCTTGAATCTTGTTAGAGAACTTGAGAATGACATGTTTTTGAGTTGTTGGATGCATGAGGATGAATTATTCATCACTTGAACACCTTGGTTCTCATTGGTGTTGAATTTGGAGGTTTAGGTTTTAAAGTGGATGATGGGTTCATCAATCTGTGATTTTGATCCTTATGAGTGATTTAAGAGTTATTTAAGTGTTGCAACATGTTTATAGACCTTGTATGATGTTGAAAAACATTTGGAATTGATGGTTGGATGAAGAATAGTACCCTGTATCTGCAAAATTCTGTAGAATTCTCTGTCATAGGGTCACGCCTAGGCATGACTGAACCACCACTACAAAAAATGAGTAAATCACAGCAATTTTGTTTGCATATTACGACATTTTTAACTGTCATTTTTTGTGTCAGTGGCGGTTTCCAAAACTGATATAATTATCTTCGTCGTTTGGTATAATATGGCAATTTCCCATTAACCGTAACGACAATTGTCACAATTTACCATGTATAAAATGACGATTTAGTTATTACATAAAACAACAATTGAAATTGTCGTAATTTACATAACACTAATAAAAAAAAGTAAATTACGGCGGTTATAACTATTGTAATCTACATAACACCAACCAAAAAAAATGTAAATTACGGCAGTTAGAGTTGCCGTAATTTGCATAAAACCAACAAAAAAAGCATAAAACAGTTGTTTAGAACTGTCGTAATTCACCTAAAACCAACAAAAAAAATGACAAGCAACCCAGCTCATCTAGTATTTGATATTGATAGTCTAGGACTACAATTGAATCTTTACACCTTATACTTTGGACTTGCTGACACTATAGGAGGAGTTTCAAAAACAACTTCATCATCCACATTGAGAGTTTTACTCAGACTCTATAATACAATTTTTTAACTCCTAGACATTGAAACAAACAAATATATATATATATAAAATCAGATACTGCAATTAATTTATGTATGTTAGCAAGCATTACCGAGAAAAAAGATTAGATATCTCATAAGTAAGCACAGAGAATAAAATCATAAGCATACCGTGTTGATTCATTCACTAAAGTGACACAACCCAAGGGCACCTTGTGGGATGGAAAACGTTTTTCGTCCAACGAAAATACTCCAACTTTCCTCCACCGTATGTTTCCGTACGTATGTTTGTTGACTTTTTTGTATGTCAATATTTTAATTTCTCGCTTCTTATTTCTCGCTTTTTGGATTCACCAGAAACTGATACTGATTAACCACTTATTCCTAACGTATTAACCACTTACTCATTATTGGGAACTCTTTCTTGGATTCACCAGAAACTTATACTGATTAACCACTTATTCTTAACGTATTAACCACTTACTCATTATTGGGAACTCTTTCTTGGATTCACCAGAAACCTATACTGATTAACCACTTATTACTAACGTATTAACCACTTATTCATTATTGGGAACTCTTTCAGATTCACAAGAAACTGATATAGATTAACCACTTATTTCGAATGTATTAACCAGAAACTTATACTGATTAACCACTTATTCCTAACGTATTAACCACTTACTGATTATTGAGAACTCTTTCTTGGATTCACCAGAAACTTATACTGATTAACCACTTATTCATAATGTATTAACCAATTATTTGTGCCGCGGTGTAACACCCTCCGTAGGGCGTCACACTTTAAATAAAATAAATAAATCTTAAAACTAATTAAAATTATTTTATTAAAGCTTTGAGTTTCAAAATATGGATTTTAAAATTTCTTGTCGCGGAAATACAAACTTACCAAAAATTTTAAGAAAAATGGAAATTAAATTTAACAGATTAACATACACATCATCAATCATTTCATATAAGTTAAAATGTAATATTTACAGACTCAGAGAAACAGTAGCAAACCTAATGAAGGTTACTACTAATAGCACGGTAATAACACTAACGAAAAAATTTCAACCTACATAGTCTGTTTCTTCACCAACTGCATCTTGTTGAAACTTGAAAGTCCACTCAATGACACTGTCACCGTCTTCAGAATATGGTCTCCAATAGGTTCACTCCGCCTACTATACGATTTTAACAACACAAGACAACACAACAAAAACAATACAGGAAAGAGGTGAGATCCCCTTTCACCAGTACCAGTACGGTAGCAAAGAATGATTCGAATGACAAAGTCATTCCATACACACAGATATCACAATTAGTCATGTTATCAATTTACAAATATTTCTAATATGCATATAACCTAATAAAATAAACAGCAATAACATTGTCAGGATAGATATAACAATTCATACCATATAAAATATCATAACAATATAAAAGGAAGATTAAAGATACCAACAACATATAATATCACAAATAAAAGATAACCATGTACAGACAAAATTATAACATATAAACATATAATATCACAGATAAAAGATCACAAATAAAAGATCATAGAATAAAAGATCATAGATAAAAATCATGGATAAAAATCATAGATAAAAGATCATAGATAAAAATCATAGATAAAAATCATAATGTACAACATATAAACATATGCAAGATGACACAATCCTACTCCATGGAGCTAAAAACAAACAGACATCGAGAGCGAATGATCCGTAAAATCTATTAGTACCACGGCTGCCCAACCAAACTATTTTGTTGTCACACATTGCGTCTATAGCCCCACGACACGGGAATCCACCATCCGGGTGTGGTGTAGTTCACGGTCTCACGTTGTGACACTACATGCAATGTACTATTAGACTTTACAAGATCTCGATTAAGTATAGTGTGTGTCGAGTCCGTTAGTGTGTTGCCAATTACCACGGCCCAGAAGAGCAACCAACTGTCCACATATGGAATCATGCACACTAACGTCTCCAAGTCCATTCAAGGTCGAACCACACTACGCTTATCACACCGACAATACGATGTTATTCACCTCGTCAATCAAACCAAAGCCTGTACGGGTTCACCTCATAGCCCGACAGCGAGAAAGAAAAATATACAAAGCCTGTACGGGTTCACATTTTCCCGACAGCGAAAACTAGTACTCATTGGCAACAAATATATATATATATATAAAGAAAACCTGTACGGGTTCACATTTTCCCGACAGCGAAAAATACAGTAACGTTCAAATCGCGTAGAAATTTTATCGCATTTTCACAATTCCGTCATTTTTACAAACATTTATAAATCGCGTAAATATATTTTACTGTTTTCAAAATCGCGTAGAATTTTTAATACGTTTTCTCAATCGCGTAAGATTTTTAAATCGTTTTCTTGTCCAACTTCCTTAAAATAACTGTTTAAAACAAACAGAAATAATATTTAGTACTTTTAAATTACGTAGAATATTTTTCATAGCGTATACTGTCTTTTGCTCATTTTTTTCTGCCTTATTTGTCTGTTTTTAATAAAAATTGACAGTATTTGATTTAGAAAAATTATAATAATGGTTTTCTAGGTTTACTGTCAAAACTCCTTTTATTTTTATTACAACCAATTAATTACACTTTTGAAAATTACTAACGTGCTTCAAAACACACGGGGAGCTATACGTTAGAAATTTTATAAAGCTACTGTATTTCTTCTTACAGTAAAAATCATTAGTATTAACCTCTTAAACTTAATTCTAACCACTTTTTTCTTTAAAACTCATTGTAGAAAATTTACTTTAACTTGTATTGCTTCTCCTTGATTGAAAATAGCTTGGAATTAATTTTTAGAAATCATGAACATCTAATTTGGCATGTTGGCCGAATTTAATAAAAACTTTGCATTCGATTTCCAAATTATTTTTCACCTTCTAAATACATGTTAAATCTCTTGTATTGTCTACATTGATTAAATCATTACCCTAGAAAATAGTTTTAGAAATCAAAGTGTTGAAGTTAGACATGTTGGCCGAAAATGTAAGGTTATGCCATTTGATTTCCAAATTCATTTTTCTTAATTTAAACAAATGGATATCTTACCAATTTTCCTAGGTTAATTAAATCATATTTTAAGAAAATTAAGAGAACATTTTGGTTCCCCATTTGGATCATGGCCGTGAGCCTTGTTAGTGTGTTCTTTGGAACACTCATGCAATCCTTGACATATTATTCACATTCTATATTTTATCATGCATTTCTAACACATGCAATATTATCAAAACTTGTAGACATGCAAATTAAAGCTTGTAGACATGCAAATTATTACAACATCAAATAAAAAGGCTACTAACCAATACACAACAACCTACTAACAAACACAAAAATTAACAAACACACAAGTAATAAACACATAAATCATTTACACACATAATCAATCACAATTTGGAAAAACTATAAACAATCAAGTGAATGAATCCTTATGGATTCTTCACCACAACCACAAACATTCCTCACCACCAACACATGGTTGATGAGGGTAATCTCCCTCTTACCTCTTGAAGAACCTCCAAGCTCCTTGTATGTCTCCTTCAAGCCAATCTTCTTCACCAAGAGCTACTTGAAAAATCAAAGAAACATACAATATTAATACCTAAGGCTCTAACTACAATAATCATGGATTAAAATCATGATTAAAACTTTAAAATAGATAGAAACATGAAGATTAAAGAATTTCACCTTCATGGTTTCAAACTTGAGCTTTGAAGAACAAGGTAGAAAATGGAAGATTTAGGAAAAACTTCCAACATGAAAGTCCCTTAGAATGGTATGGAGATTCAAGATCTATGGTCTTTTAAATTTTTAGAAGCTTGGAAGAGGATTTTTGGTGATTGGCCGAATTCAAGAGGAAGAGAAAAGGAAAGAAATTTGGTTGCTTGATCTTGGTTCTTTGAAGAAAAAGATATAGAAGAGAACAAATGAAATAAATTGATAAAGATTGTCTCCATTTGGGAGCTTTGGCCGTGAACACAAAGAGAGAAAAGAAGGAAGAATATTTGAGAGTTTGGCTTGATAGCTTTGGAGAAAGATTGAAGACTTTGAGAAATAAAAACAAGTCTTCTTTGGTTTTTCTAAACTTTGGCCGTGAATGACCTTGAGAATAGGTGAGAATGATATTTGGTTTTGCTTCCTCCAAATGCATGGTTGTAAATGCATGGAGAGTAAATGTGAATTGAAGTATTGGAATTGTCTTCCTAAAGGCATTCAATTGCCGTAAATGTATTCATGACAAGAAGCCATCTATATGGACTTTGTCATACTTGATTAATAAATGAAAGGTAGAAAAGAATTAAATTGCAATATTTGGTCTTCCAAAATTTAGCTTAGCCGTAGACATTCAACAAAGAGAGCCATCAATATTGACTTGGTTAATTAGTTGAAAGATAGAAGAATGGAATTGTAATATTGGCTTTGCAAAAGTTGCAATTGCCGTAGAATGAAATCAAAGAGAAGAAACCAAGGTTGACTAGTCTTCATTTATTCAATTTGGCTTTTCTACATGAATTCACTTTGGTGAATTTGGCTTTCTACGTAAACTTCAAAATGAATTGGCTATTTAGAGCAATTTGCTCTCTTCCACCGTAGAACTCTTGTATTTTCAAGAAGTCTAAATTGGCTTGATAGCTTATTTCCTATTGGTTCTTAAAAATTCAAGCCATTAATCTTGACCAATTTCTATTGGTTAATTATTCACAAACTTAACTCCTATTGGTTGCTATTTTTGTTGACTAATTCCTATTGGTGCACACTTTATATTTTCTAACATACTTTAACCAATAAACAATAATTATACAACAATTACTGTTTATAAAGTCAGTATATATTGTCCAATGGGTAATAAAATATATATAGATTTTTATTTTATATTAACAGAGTAGAAATTATTATTAATTATTTTTCTACTACTGATTACCCTTGATGAGTCATAAAGCGAGTCATCACAGAGAAATTTCTAGAATAGCTGACTCACTACAATGAGTCAATATGATGAGTCATCGTGGAGTTTTCTAGAACGGGTGAGTCAGCATGGCGAGTCAACGTAGATATTTTCTAGAGCAGATGAGTCAAAGATAGATATTTTCCAAAAACGGGTGAGTCAAGAGATGGCGAGTCGGCATGTTGAGTCACTTGATCGCATCATCGGTGCATCATCAACGACGAGTCACGGCACGAGTCATCGAGAAACTGACAGGCGAGTCACCTGCGGTGAGTCACAGTCGAGCCGAATCGGCGTTTTCGGAACCTTCTAGAAGCCGGGCCGAGTCATGATCTTGAGGTGTCACGCCACGTGTCATCATCCTATTGGCCCGTTGCGATGAGTCATAGCCACCAATTTTGACCGGCTCCTCATTGGTCCACGTGTACAAAGACTCAATGACTAAACGTGGGTCCCGCAAAATATTTTCGGGTCCGTAGTCACTTATTTATCTTGACTAATAAAATAATATTATAATAATATAAAATTATTTTATTTGACGCTTAAATCCTAAAACTAAAAGATTAATTTTAGGCTCATTCAATTGGGTTTAGTAAGATTCCCGCCTCCGAATAATTAAAAACAGATTTTCCGGTCCGGAAAAATATTATTTTCCTACCCGGAGAAAATCACACAAAAAGTCCATATAAAATCACAGACAAGTATTATCGGACATTAAATCAAGAAGAAAACAATTAAAAACAAAGAAAAAAGAAAAAACGAAGACGTTCGGGACGTAACGGTCATTTTTCCATTTTTTCCCACAACGTAGGTAATCGTCCAAAACGTTCAAATAAAATATCCAAATAAATATATATAGCTGTATATCTTTGAGAAAAATTAAAACAAGTAGACTCAAGAAAATTTTTATTTCAATTGTCTTGAAGAAAAATACGTAAAACGATTATATAAAATACTAGACAGTATTATACATCTGTTTTTGATATAGAAAAATTTAAAACAGTAATTTGATAAAATTTTTATTTTACTGTATCAAAACAAATTATGTAAAACTACCAAATAAAATAACAAATAGTATTATTTTTCTGTATTTCATACAGAAAAACAAGAAACAGTAAAATAGGAACACAACGGTCTTTTACCCAAAAGTTGGGATGTTACAACACTCCCCACCAAAAAGGAATTTCGCCCTCGAAATTCGCAGCAGTTTCTGAATAGTCCCTTCGTCTTGTCTTTTAATTTTCACGTTGCACCTCCGTTTACACCACTCCCGGCATTACCTCGATTAACGAAAACTCCTTGCATCGCAGTAAAACATGGAGAATAACATTTTAGTGTGATTCTTCATGATTTCGAGAATAGATCGAATGTCGTTAGTAAAGATAATGACAATTTGTCTAAATAAAGACGAAAGATATTATCCACTACATTTTCATTGCGCCACTTTGATCAGCACCCTTGAAATTATCCACGACTTTGTACCGCTTTACTCTTTTGCCTTTACTTTTAAGCGGAAGTGCCTCACAATCCAAGTTCTCTTTTTCAACAATACTGTATTTGATACTTATGACATAATTTTGACTAAAAACATCCTTTCTTTACAATTGCAACACACAAAAGGACATTATAAAATTTAGAGGAAAAGGTAGAGAAATTATCTGAATTGTTATCAGACTTGTCCAACAAAGAATTTGACATTGCCTGATTTTAAGAATAAGATTCTGGGACATCAAAATTTTACTGAAATAGTTTACAGGATATGATTAAAGATAACCAATCCATGTATAAGATCACATCTATCTCGCGAAAGAGGTAGACAGTTTAGATTAACAGAAAAGATTATTTAAGGAACTAGATAATAACAATGGATTTGGTAATAAAAGCAGAAATAAATAAATCAAAAGGTAACAAAGGTATTGATAGTTCTAATCAACTCAAATAGTTAATTAGTCATAAAAGAATGAGTTAGACTAAAAGTACATTTCCACATATTTCGCAATTGCGGCATAAGGAAAATATTATGAAAACATAGAAATAAGAGATGATAGAAAGAGATGATAGAATCATTCATACCACCGAACCTATCCAATAAAGAAATTGATATGGTACGATGAATTTAAAAGTGAACTTTTTAACTTGAACAATTCAACTGATAAGTCTAACAGAGTATGGATGGTTGAAAAAATACCCAATCCATATTTGTAGATCACGTCTGTTTTGAGAAATAAGTATACAAATTGAATCAACAGAAAATATTCAATTATTCAATAAACTTAGAATGATTTAAGCAACTCAAGTCCTCAACCACATGTTCTAGTATCAGAAATAGAAACAATCAGGCCAAAAGAATAATGAAAGCACAGATAACTCTAATTGACCCACATAATTATATGCCATAGAGAAATATGTTACTCTCAGAATTATACAGTATAGTTAAAGAATCACCTTTTTGCGATACAATCTTCTTTGTTTAAGTTCTTCCATTTAAGATGTTTTTGCTCCACTTAAAGAATTGATGCTCCATTCTACTTAAGACGTCGAAGCACGTACGTTACTATCAGATGACTTTGTTTTTGGGCGAGATACACTGTTCAGCAAAACGTCCGAGCATCCTACACTTGAAAACAGATGATTCCGTTGATTGCACAACTCCTCGTTAGATGATCTTCCTCACACTTTCAACACGTTGGTGCAGATGTCACAGTCTAACTAAACCTGCTACCGCTAGTTCTTCTTCCACGAGATTGCTGTTGTTGTCGATTTCCTGATGATCATGAATTACGTTTTTCCACTGGACTTGCTTGACCTTACGATTTCTCCTCCTTCAGAACCAATATGGTCCAACGTTACGAAATTGCGTATTCTAAGACTTATTCTGACTTTGTCTGCTTCTAATCCTCGACTATCGTTTCTCGCTGCTGAGTAATCCTCAAATCATACTGTATTGTTCCTTCAACTATTCTTTGCATTGCTTTCGTAGATGTAGTCATATCGCCGCTATCGCGTCCTGCTTCCTCACGTGCATGCTTACCACGAATCATCGTTTTTCTTCAAAGACAGATGAATCATAGTACAATGGATACCAAAGTAACCATTCCAAAGAAACATTGTCTCCTTTCGGAGTCCAAGCACTGAGAGAGTCACACAACAAAAACAAGACAAACCCAACCACAAACCCCAAAAGACTCTAACCGTGCTCGATACTAACTAATGTAACACCCTCCGTAGGGCGTCACACTTTAAATAAAATAAATAAATCTTAAAACTAATTAAAATTATTTTATTAAAGCTTTGAGTTTCAAAATATGGATTTTAAAATTTCTTGTCGCGGAAATACAAACTTACCAAAAATTTTAAGAAAAATGGAAATTAAATTTAACATTAACATACACATCATCAATCATTTCATATAAGTTAAAATGTAATATTTACAGACTCAGAGAAACAGTAGCAAACCTAATGAAGGTTACTACTAATAGCACGGTAATAACACTAACGAAAAAATTTCAACCTACATAGTCTGTTTCTTCACCAACTGCATCTTGTTGAAACTTGAAAGTCCACTCAATGACATGTCACCGTCTTCAGAATATGGTCTCCAATAGGTTCACTCCGCCTACTATACGATTTTAACAACACAAGACAACACAACAAAAACAATACAGAAAGAGGTGAGATCCCCTTTCACCGCATCAAGACGGTAGCAAAGAATGATTCGAATGACAAAGTCATTCCATACACACAGATATCATAATTAGTCATGTTATCAATTTACAAATATTTCTAATATGCATATAACCTAATAAAATAAACAGCAATAACATTGTCGGGATAGATATAACAATTCATACCATATAAAATATCATAACAATATAAAAGGAAGATTAAAGATACCAACAACATATAATATCACAAATAAAAGATAACCATGTACGAGACAAAATTATAACATATAAACATATAATATCACGATAAAAGATCACAAATAAAAGATCATAGAATAAAAGATCATAGATAAAAATCATGGATAAAAATCATAGATAAAAGATCATAGATAAAAATCATAGATAAAAATCATAATGTACAGCATATAAACATATGCAAGATGACACAATCCTACTCCATGGAGCTAAAAACAAACAGACATCAGAGAGCGAATGATCCGTAAAATCTATTAGTACCACGGCTGCCCAACCAAACTATTGCGCTGTCACACATTGCGTCTATAGCCCCACGACACTGGGAATCCACCATCCAGGTGTGGTGTAGTTCACGGTCTCACGTTGTGACACTACAGGCAATGTACTATTAGACTTTACAAGATCTCGATTAAGTATAGTGTGTGTCGAGTCCGTTAGTGTGTTGCCAATTACCACGGCCCAGAAGAGCAACCAACTGTCCACATATGGAATCATGCACACTAACGTCTCCAAGTCCATTCAAGGTCGAACCACACTACGCTTATCACACCGACAATACGATGTTATTCACCTCGTCAATCAAACCAAAGCCTGTACGGGTTCACCCTCATAGCTCGACAAATGAGAAAGAAAAATATACAAAGCTCATACGGGTTCACATTTTCCCGACAAAGCGAAAACTAGTACTCATTGGCAACAAATATATATATATATAAAAGAAAACTCATACGGGTTCACATTTTCCCGACAATGAAAAATACAAGAACGTTCAAATCGCGTAGAAATTTTATCGCATTTTCACAATTCCGTCATTTTTACAAACATTTATAAATCGCGTAAATATATTTTTATTGTTTTCAAAATCGCGTAGAATTTTTAATACGTTTTCTCAATCGCGTAAGATTTTTAAATCGTTTTCTTGTCCAACTTCCTTAAAATAACTGTTTAAAACAAACAGAAATAATATTTAGTACTTTTAAATTACGTAGAATATTTTTCATAGCGTATATCTTGTCTTTTGCTCATTTTTTTTCTCGCCTTTATTTGTCTGTTTTTAATAAAAATTGTGATTTGATTTAGAAAAATTATAATAATGGTTTTCTAGGTTTCCTGTCAAAACTCCTTTTATTTTTATTACAACCAATTAATTATACTTTTGAAAATTACTAACGTGCTTCAAAACACATGGGGAGCTATACGTTAGAAATTTTATAAAGCTACTGTATTTCTTCTTACAGTAAAAATCATTAGTATTAACCTCTTAAACTTAATTCTAACCACTTTATTTCTTTAAAACTCATTGTAGAAAATTTACTTTAACTTGTATTGCTTCTCCTTGATTGAAAATAGCTTGGAATTAATTTTTAGAAATCATGAACATCTAATTTGGCATGTTGGCCGAATTTAATAAAAACTTTGCATTCGATTTCCAAATTATTTTTCACCTTCTAAATACATGTTAAATCTCTTGTATTGTCTACATTGATTAAATCATTACCCTAGAAAATAGTTTTAGAAATCAAAGTGTTGAAGTTAGACATGTTGGCGAAAATGTAAGGTTATGCCATTTGATTTCCAAATTCATTTTTCTTAATTTAAACAAATGGATATCTTACCAATTTTCCTAGGTTAATTAAATCATATTTTAAGAAAATTAAGAGAACATTTTGGTTCCCCATTTGGATCATGGCCGTGAGCCTTGTTAGTGTGTTCTTTGGAACACTCATGCAATCCTTGACATATTATTCACATTCTATATTTTATCATGCATTTCTAACACATGCAATATTATCAAAACTTGTAGACATGCAAATTAAAGCTTGTAGACATGCAAATTATTACAACATCAAATAAAAAGGCTACTAACCAATACACAACAACCTACTAACAAACACAAAAATTAACAAACACACAAGTAATAAACACATAAATCATTTACACACATAATCAATCACAATTTGGAAAAACTATAAACAATCAAGTGAATGAATCCTTATGGATTCTTCACCACAACCACAAACATTCCTCACCACCAACACATGGTTGATGAGGGTAATCTCCCTCTTACCTCTTGAAGAACCTCCAAGCTCCTTGTATGTCTCCTTCAAGCCAATCTTCTTCACCAAGAGCTACTTGAAAAATCAAAGAAACATACAATATTAATACCTAAGGCTCTAACTACAATAATCATGGATTAAAATCATGATTAAAACTTTAAAATAGATAGAAACATGAAGATTAAAGAATTTCACCTTCATGGTTTCAAACTTGAGCTTTGAAGAACAAGGTAGAAAATGGAAGATTTAGGAAAAACTTCCAACATGAAAGTCCTTAGAATGGTATGGAGATTCAAGATCTATGGTCTTTTAAATTTTTAGAAGCTTGGAAGAGGATTTTTGGTGATTGGCCGAATTCAAGAGGAAGAGAAAAGGAAAGAAATTTGGTTGCTTGATCTTGGTTCTTTGAAGAAAAAGATATAGAAGAGAACAAATGAAATAAATTGATAAAGATTGTCTCCATTTGGGAGCTTTGGCCGTGAACACAAAGAGAGAAAAGAAGGAAGAATATTTGAGAGTTTGGCTTGATAGCTTTGGAGAAAGATTGAAGACTTTGAGAAATAAAAACAAGTCTTCTTTGGTTTTTCTAAACTTTGGCCGTGAATGACCTTGAGAATAGGTGAGAATGATATTTGGTTTTGCTTCCTCCAAATGCATGGTTGTAAATGCATGGAGAGTAAATGTGAATTGAAGTATTGGAATTGTCTTCCTAAAGGCATTCAATTGCCGTAAATGTATTCATGACAAGAAGCCATCTATATGGACTTTGTCATACTTGATTAATAAATGAAAGGTAGAAAAGAATTAAATTGCAATATTTGGTCTTCCAAAATTTAGCTTAGCCGTAGACATTCAACAAAGAGAGCCATCAATATTGACTTGGTTAATTAGTTGAAAGATAGAAGAATGGAATTGTAATATTGGCTTTGCAAAAGTTGCAATTGCCGTAGAATGAAATCAAAGAGAAGAAACCAAGGTTGACTAGTCTTCATTTATTCAATTTGGCTTTTCTACATGAATTCACTTTGGTGAATTTGGCTTTCTACGTAAACTTCAAAATGAATTGGCTATTTAGAGCAATTTGCTCTCTTCCACCGTAGAACTCTTGTATTTTCAAGAAGTCTAAATTGGCTTGATAGCTTATTTCCTATTGGTTCTTAAAAATTCAAGCCATTAATCTTGACCAATTTCTATTGGTTAATTATTCACAAACTTAACTCCTATTGGTTGTTATTTTTGTTGACTAATTCCTATTGGTGCACACTTTATATTTTCTAACATACTTTAACCAATAAACAATAATTATACAACAATTACTGTTTATAAAGTCAGTATATATTGTCCAATGGGTAATAAAATATATATAGATTTTTATTTTATATTAACAGAGTAGAAATTATTATTAATTATTTTTCTACTACTGATTACCCTTGATGAGTCATAAAGCGAGTCATCACAGAGAAATTTCTAGAATAGCTGACTCACTACAATGAGTCAGTATGATGAGTCATCGTGGAGTTTTCTAGAACGGGTGAGTCAGCATGGCGAGTCAGCGTAGATATTTTCTAGAGCAGATGAGTCAGCATAGATATTTTCCAAAACAGGTGAGTCAGCATGGCGAGTCGAATCTTTGAGTCATCGATCGCATCATCGGCCGCATCATCAACGACGAGTCACTAACACAGTCATCGAGAAACTTCGAATCGAACCTGGCGAGTCAGCTGCGGTGAGTCACGGCCGAAGTCGGCGTTTACGGAACCTTCTAGAAGGCTGGCCGAGTCATGATGATCTTTGAGGTGTCACGCCACGTGTCATCATCCTATTGGCCGTTGCGATGAGTCATAGCCACCAATTTTGACCACTCCTCATTGGTCCACGTGTACAAAGACTCAATGACTAAACGTGGGTCCCGCAAAATATTTTCGGGTCCGCCGTCACTTATTTATACTTGACTAATAAAATAATATTATAATAATATAAAATTATTTTATTTGTGATTAAATCTAAAAACTAAAAGATTAATTTTAGCTCATTTAAGTGGGTTTAGTAAGATTCGCCTCCGAATAATTAAAAACAGATTTTCCGGTCCGGAAAAATATTATTTTCCTACCAGGAGAAAATCACACAAAAAGTCCATATAAAATCACAGACAGTATTATCGGACATTAAATCAAGAAGAAAACAATTAAAAAAAAGAAAAAAAAAGCAAAAACGAGACGTTCGGGGACGTAACGGTCATTTTTCCATTTTTTCCCACAACGTAGGTAATCGTCCAAACGTTCAAATAAAATATCTAAGCAGTATTATATAGCTGTATATCTTTCAGAAAAATTAAAACAGTAGACTCAAGAAAATTTTTATTTCACTGTCTTGAAGAAAAATACGTAAAACGATTATATAAAATACTGCAACAGTATTATACATCTGTTTTTGATATAGAAAAATTTAAAACAGTAATTTGATAAAATTTTTATTTTACTGTATCAAAACAAATTATGTAAAACTACCAAATAAAATAACAAATAGTATTATTTTTCTGTATTTCATACAGAAAAACAAGAAACAGTAAAATAGGAACACAACGGTCTTTTACCCAAAAGTTGGGATGTTACACGCGGCATTCACAAGTTTTGTGCCGCGTGAACAGTGAATCAGAAACTTATACTGATTAACCACTTATTCTTAATGTATTAACCAGAAATCTTGTGCCGCGGCATTCACAAGTTTTGTGCCGCGTGAACAGTTCACCAGAAACTTATATGTATTAATCAGAAATCTTGTGCCGCGGCATTCACAAGTTTTATGCCGCATGAACAGTTTCAGTTTCAAATTTCAAATTTTAAATTCTCTCGGGTGAATCAACAAAATACGAAGGTGGACAATAGTTGGAGTATTTTCGTTGGACATATAGCGCGACCGTTGTGGGATAAGGTAAAGCAAAGTCATCAGATAAGACAATAATTTCAACCATGTCATTTGCACAAGGTTCTAAATCTATATATATTATTCAAACTAAGCCGCATTACGTATTATACTAAACCATCATCAAATATATATATATATATATATATATTATCTATCATCTTCCTCAAATGCTAAGCAGTTTTCCTAGTATGAGTTCGGGAGAGGCCAGTCGAAGAAATCACCTATACACATTGAGATTACACCAAAGTGACAATCCTTACCATGACACTTCATCTCATTCAATAAAGTTGCAACACAGCGTGCACTTAACACAATGGTAGCATGTAAGTTCACCAATTGTAAGCATCTCAAAGTTAGCATTAGGTTCATGAAAGATGAACAAAATTAACCTCTTCATCTGGAAGGTGGCTTCTCCTTGACATAAGATCAAATATACACGATTGCATATTTTACAATAATACAAATATATGCATGTTTTCAGGTGCCTCTCTTAATATTTTAGCTTACCCTCTTGCGTTAAATAAGAAAACCAAAAAACAAAAAAAGATAAATTTCTAACTGAAAATATCTCAACTTTACTTGTAGCGCCCAAAGGATGCCCAAGAGCAATGGCACCACCATTGACATTAACCTTTCGGGGATCAAGTGCCAACTTCTTGCAGGAATAAACAGACTGAGAAGCAAATGCCTAAACAAGACCATTATATTGCTCAGTACAAGATTTATTTTTAAGTTACATATTTCTCCTTTGTGTAAAAGTAAAATAAAAAGTACTTGTCGGTTATCATGAAAACCACTTAAGTTATCAAGTTAATGTTATCATGTTACCTCATTGATATCAAGATTTAAAATTATCAAGATTTAAACCACGTTACCTCATTGATTTCAAACAAGTCAATGTTATCAAGCTCAAGACTAGCAGATTTCACTACAGCTGGAATAGCATAAGCAAGGCCAACACCCATGATAGCAGGATCTACTCCAATAGCAGCAAAACTCCTACAAAATTGAAAGAAGGATGCTAAGACTGCAAAGCAAAATTGAACTCACTTGTGCAATGATTTCAAATATTTATTTTAACAATATAAAAATAAGCGCACCGGTATCAGAATTTGAATCACCCAAGTTGAAAACTACTGGAAATTTGAAGTGGAATGATTTGGCAGAAGGTAAATTGCATTCAACACCATTTTTGGCCATATATATATATATATAAAAGAAATCAAGCAACAAAATAAGAATATGCAGTGAGAAATAAAATGAACTAAACAAAAAATCAAAATAAAGAAGAAAATCAAATAAAAAATTGAAGCTCAATATGTGATTATACCAAACAAGTCAAGTCACCAAATTGACTATCTTAAGATGCTCAATACAGCCAACATCACTTTTAATTAGGCAAGCATATTATATTCATCCACAAATCTTCTTATTAAGGTTTATATATATATGTGTGTGTGTGTGGTTAAAAGCAAAGCATGATAAAGGAACCTTATATTTTGAAAGGAAATACACAAAAGTGCATATAAAACACAAGGGACGCCATAGTAAAGTGAGATAAGTACCTTCACACACACATAATATCAAAGTGAGTTGGTAACTAACCTTTTGCAAAGAGGGTACTTGGAGCCAATATAGAATGAGCATATATGCTATTGAGGTTTGCCTTCACCTCAACTATGCCATACCTGCTGCCATGGGGGCAATGTAGGCACAAAGGGCTGCAGCAGCAATGGCTAAAATCATATTACAACCAACATACATTGCAAAAGCTTGATAACACATTTTCCACAGTAAAAAAATATCATAGTTATTCCAAAGTAATAGTTGATAATACAAACACACATATGGGGAAATACAACTAAGACAGGCCATATGCAGAAATGCAATAGAAAAATAGGATAATTTAAGCCAAAGATGCAAACCTGGATGACACACAAAATATTAGGAAGTTAATTCTTTGATTCTTCAATAGGCCCTGTCATACAGTTACTATTATACATCTAACTCAAGTACTGTCAATTCAGTTTATGCTTGGATCTGAATAGTCTAAATCATAGTACAAGTAAGAATTGACATGATTGCATGGCATAGGAATAACAAATGAAGTAAATAAGAAGATATAAGCTGATAAGACAGGAGAATACATGTTAGTAATTTTCACTTTTTCAGACAGACAGTAGTGCGACTTTCTTAATTGAAATAAATTTAGCTCATATGAAATAACCTTTGATTTAAGAGAGCTACTTCATCTTTTATGTGGCTTTTAGATAAATACTTTGTTATTTTAAAGGTTTAATCAATGGTGGTTATGAGATGTTAAAGGTTAAGTAATCATTGTGTTAATAAGTGCTGCTAGAAGAAGTTTATAAATGGAATATAATTAGCAAAAGGAGCCTGGTTTAATGATTGTTGCTGTGTTGCTTGTGTTAAATGATGGTCATTGTTGATTGGTAATATTAACTTGGTCTAGTTAAATTCTTTATAAACAAGCATTTTATACATGATCTAGTGGTGTATCAAGTGTTATGATTTGGGATTAATTTTGAGTTATTGCTTTACCATAGACAGATTAAGCATCAGAGTTGATATTTGAACTTGAAAAGTAGTAATTTAAGCTATAACAAGTATGCAGAAGAGGTTACCTAAGCTGTTGTTATCCCTATAAGGTAAGTGAAGGTATTGGGTGAGAATGTGAATGAGTTAGAAAAATCTCTAAGCATTTCCTAGTCAAGTTGTATAATTTATAAATAGTGCCTTGTTATGAGTCGGTAAATTATTAAGAGTGCTTTTTTTAAGGAGTAGTTTTAGATTTAGATTGGGATTAGAAACCATACCATAACTCAGAATTGTAAGTTCTTATGTACTCTTTGGAAATTAAGTAAGATAGTGACTTTATATTGAGCTGAGAATTTGTCATGTTGAGTCCAATGTAAGGAGAAGTAATTCTAAGAAATTTGAGTATATTCTTTTTCCTTGTTTTAGAGTTATGTTTGTGAAAAAGTTCAAGAGAGCGTACAATGAAGGAGTTGAAACAGAACTTTATTAATGTGGTGCTGTTTTGAATTGTTTGGGTGAATAAATGAAGGAATTTTAATTTAGATTTTTAATATGTTTGTTGTTCAGTTAGATGCAAACTCTATCAGGCTGAGCAGCAAAGCAACTTTTTCAGAAAAAAAATAAGAAAAAAGACCTATTATCACAATTTTGTAGTGGAATATGAAAGCATAGAGTAGCATTATTAAGGATGGTGAAAAATTGAAAAAATGCAGACACACAAAAAAAAAGTGGGAAAAGAAGGAAATTACCTCCAAACCATTATCATTTTTCACTTTCTTTCCTTGAACTCCTAGTTTGTCTGCAATAGCACAAGAAGATTATAAGTTTTAAAACATTCTCTATTGAAGAAATCAATGATTTTGTCTTTCAAGAAAGCCAGGAGTATAGTTTTTTTTTTTCTGGTCATGCCTTGGTTTACTGCAATAACTTCCTTGTTGCTTATCAGCTCGTGTGGTGTTATCTATTGCTCGAATATCACAATCAACCAATAAAGGAGCCTATTCATATATAAAAAAGAAAATAGTTAATCAGCAAACTACATTTTCAAGAAAGGACGTTATGATATATGGCAATGTCTCAACTGTAAGTATCTAAATTTTGTTTCATGTTACATTATTACCTTAGCTAATGTCCATATGCTGAAATGGGCATGATATTCTTCTATGGTCATGCCTTTATTTCCAACTTCGAGCATGTCAGGATCTAATGGGCCAAAAAGCAATGGCATAAATCAGGATTTAATATCCAACTTGGAGACTGCTGTAATTGTAATCTTCTAAAGTTCAATGGTATGCATAACAATCAACTGTATAACTAGTGAGGTTGATAGGACACCTGGGCCTGATCCCAATACAGATTCGATGTTGACTTCACCAAAGCCCATTATATGGAGGGTTTATTCTAGAAGGAAGAAAGTGGGGCCAAGGGAGAGAGAATGAGAGTTAGTTAGTAAGGTGGCATGGCATCCATGTGATACGGTTAGAGGAGGGTATTAGAAAGGGGTGAAGGATAGTGTGTGAATGTATTTGCTGATTTTCTAGTTAGGAGAATCATTCTCTGGTAAGAGCCATTGGCTCTGGAATATTTTCTTTGCTTCTCTGTTTCTGCTGTAAGAACCTTGGTGCTCTCTTTCTCAATTAATAATACACTATTCCATTGCTACTTGTTCTACGAGATCTATCATTGGTCCGACCTGTCGAATTCTTCGAGAGGGAGCTAGCGTGTCACCGATTGTCCATGCCACCAAAGATGGGGGAGAGACTACATGTCGTGGAAGCAAGAATGCCGACTTTGGAGGAGACCCTGCATCAATCATTGGGGGATTTCCGTCAACGCATGATGGCAGAGTTTGCCAAACTGCAGAACCATTGCAGTCTCGATGAGAACAACTTATCCACTTTCACGGAAGATTCTGCCTCGGAGTATAGGATGGCGGTGAAGAAGGTGGAGTTGCCACCCTTCGACGGAGAAGACCCAGTTGGGTGGATCACGCGAGCAGAGACATATTTGGAAGTACAGGGGACGTCAGAGGAAGTGAAGGTGCAGCTAGCCAAATTAAGGATGGAGGGTGCAACCATCCATTGGTTTAACCTTCTACGTGACACGGAAGATGAGTTGACATAGGAAAAGTTGAAGCGATCCTTGATTGAAAGGTATAGAGGGAGGAAGAGTGATAATCCCTTTGAAGAATTGAAGGATCTGGTACAAAAATAGGGAGTGTGGATGAATACATTACTGACTTCGAGTTTATTTCGTCGCAAGTAGGGAGGTTGCCGGAGGATCAATATCTCGGCTATTTCATGGGCGGGCTCAAGCCAGAGCTCCGATTGAGGGTGAGAACGTTCAATCCCACCAGCCGTGTGAAAGCCATGAAACTTGCGAGAGATGTTGAGATGGAACTGTGTGGATCGTTGCATCCTCGCATCGGCGGGGGTGAAAACACAAGACAGTGGAGAGGTGGACGCGACACAGGTTATGGGCCAAATAACAGGGTAGGATTGGGGTCGAGTTTTGGGTCGAGTTACGTGTTAAGTCATAACCCGGGCCCAAACCAAAGGAGTTTAAGGTTTGGCCCAACGGAAAGCAATCAGACCAAAGGAGGTCAATCGAACCTTCGTTCAACCCTTTCTTCGAACTCGAGCATGGAGAGAATGAACTGAGAAGAAGGACGGCAGCCGAACAGTGACCAAAATAGAGGTATCAAACACTTACCTTATTCTGAATTGATGGATCATAAGGCTAGGGGCTTGTGCTTTCGGTGTGGGGAATGCTATCATCCTCTTCATCAATGTGCAGAGAAGCAATTGTGCATGGTTATCCTGGGGGATGATGAGACGATTAATGAAGAGGGAGAGGTGATTGCGGTTGAGTTGAAGGAGGATGATGAAGTGGAAACCTTATAATGTAATTCTATGGGGCTGTTTGGGTTGTCTGAGGCATGTTGCAGCAAGAATGTACGCCCTACAGTTTTGTTTTCCCCCAAGTAGCAGCCACATTAGAGTTATCGGTGAAACAAGATCGAGCGTTGGGGGTGACGTTGGGCGATGGACACTGGGTGACGACGATGGGGAAGTATAAGGATGTGGAGGTGCAGTTTGGGCAGTTTACAACTCAAGTAGATGCTTATGTGTTAGAGTTAGGGAATCTGGACTTAATCTTGGGGGTATCTTGGCTACAGTGATTTGGGAAGGTGATGGTTAACTGGGAAGAAATGACAGTTAGTTTTCAATAGAAGGGCGAATTGGTGGAGTTGCATGGCCATGACTCCTCGGGGATAAGCCAGAAAAAGGAGAAAATGAATCTCTCACAAGTAATTTCATTACACATCTTGCTAAAAGGAGAAACAGGGGAGGTCGAAACTAAAAAAGACCTGGGACTATCGTTACAGCAACAGGAAGAACTTCAGCAGGTGTTAGAATAGTTTTCTGAGGTATTCAGAGAGACAACAGGCCTACCACCACGGAGAGACATGGTGCATTCGATTGAGTTGCGTAAGGATGCTGGGCCAATTAGTGTTCGACCCTACCGATACCCCTACCATCACAAGGATGAGATCGAAAAACTGGTTCAAAACATACTAGCTCAAGATATAATTAGACATAGTTCAAGCGCTTTTTTGAGTCCAGTAATTCTGGTTAAAAAAAATGCTTCTTAGCGTATGTGTGTTGACTATAGGGAGTTGAATAAGGTCACAGTGCCCGACAAATACCCTATCCCTCTTGTAGAAGAGCTTTTGGATGAACTTCATGGGGCTACTTACTTCTCTAAATTGGATTTGAAGTTGGGGTATCATCAAATACGGGTGAAAGAGGAGGATGTGCACAAAACGACATTCCAAACACATGAGGGGCATTATGAATTCTTGGTAATGCCGTTCGGATTAACCAATGCCCCGGCCACTTTTCAATCCACGATGAATCAGGTTTTCAGGCCCTACCTTTAGAAATTCGCCTTAGTATTTTTTGACGACATCTTGGTGTATAGTAAAAGCTGGGAGGAGCACATAGAGCACTTGTATCAAGTTTTGAAGGTGCTGCAATGAAATGAATTTGTAGGAAATCAAAAGAAGTGCACATTTGGAAGCAAGAAAGTTAAGTATTTGGGCCACATTATATCGGAGCATAGGGTGGCAGTAGACCTGGAAAAAATCCGAAGTATTATGGAGTGGCCAATTCCTCACAATGTTAAGGGAGTGAGGGTTTTTTGGGTTTGACTGGGTACAACAGAAAGTTCATAGCAGGATATGGGAAAATAGCCAAGTCGTTGACTGAATTGACAAAAAAGGAAGGGTTTAATTGGGGGCCAGAAGCTCTCCAGGCATTTGGGGAGCTGAAACAAGTAATGGTACGGTCTCCAGCATTAGTACTATCGGATTTCTCTCAACCTTTTGAGATAAAATGTGATGCTTCGGGGAGAGGAGTAGGGGCGGTCTTGATGCAAAAGAGGAGGCCGATAGCTTATTTTAGCAAGGCTTTGTCACAAAACAACTTGAGCAAGTCAGCTTATGAGAAGGAATTAATGGCCTTTGTCTTGGCGGTCCAACATTGGAGACCCTACCTATGGGGGAGAAATTTTGTGGTGTATTCCGATCAAAAGAGTCTCTGACACCTCTTACAACAAAGAATTACCATGGCTGACTAGCAAAACTGGATAGCTAAGCTCTTAGGCTACCATTTTGAGGTGATTTACAAACCTGGATCGGAAAATAAAGCAGTAGATTCATTATCCAGGAGGTTTGATGAAGGGAAGGTGAAGGTGTAATATCCCGAAAAATATCTATTTAATAATAAATAATCATTTTATAATATTCATGATTTTTAAGAATTTTTCTAGAATTTTTCAGAAACGTCGAATATTTTAATATATTTCTCGTTTTGCGTGCACACTGAGCTGAGAATTGCTGAGGTCAGTGTGACGCTCCAGAAATTATTTATTTTACCACGAATAGTCATTTTCTAATATTTGTGAATTATGTGAATTCTTTCGAAATTTTTCGGAAATGACGAATATTTTAATATATTTCTCGTTTTGCGCAAAACTTGAGCAGAGTCAGGAAAACGACTGTAGCGCTTTAAAAATTGGAAAATTGTATGACTAATAGTCGTTTTATAATATTTGCAATTTTTGAGAATTTTCTGGAAACGTCGAATATTTTAGTATATTCTTCGTTTTGCGTGTGCACTGAACGGAACTGGAGAAACGCGATATTTTCTCTGTGAACCTGGAAATATGGACATGTTGACGGGAGATCTTACTAAGCCCGAGGCTGGACACAGTTTACGAGGTTTCACGTCTTTTGATAAATTTTAATAGATAAAATAAAATAATACTGCTCGAAATTTATCTGTCAGATTAATTAAATACTGACTTCTGTCAACTGTAACTATTATCCATTGGATAATGGCATGTAATAAAAAATCCTATCACATTATCTTAATGTAATCTACTTTATGTCTAATCAATTCACTTAAATTTAATGTAAGATAATCAAAGCTTCTTTGAGAAGCTTTGACCAAATAATGACCAAATGGTCCTTAGCTTCCAAGGGAAGCCAACACACTCTCCCTCTCTTCTCTCTCTATGCATGCGGCTGAAATTTCACTATGGAGGGGGAAATCAATTTGTTTCACTTAAGTTATTACATTACACTTTAATTCATTTAACCTAAAGCCTTTCTCTCTCTACCTTTCTTCTTCTTTCTTCATTTTCTTCTTCTCCTCCTTCTCTCTACATGAGAGCTACGGCCAGCCCCTCTCCCACACCTCAACCATCACAAATTTTCCAACCAACCACATTTTCTTAATCCTCTCCACCTCCTAAACATCTTTCTTGCTTGGAGCATCTTGAAATTCCACCATTTTCACCATCTTCTTCAAGCTTCAAGATTTGAGTTTTTGGGTAAGTTTCAAGACCCTCCTTCTCTTCCCTTCATTTTCGGTTTCCAAGGGTGTTCTTTTGATCTCCCACACTCCATTTTTCAAGTCCTTATGCCATTCTAACCAAGTTGAATTTTCTAGGGTTTGGTGGAGCTCCAATCTGAAATTACAAGGAGATTCCTTGGTGTTTCTTTTGTTTTCTTCACTTGGGTAAGAGGAAGACACTCCTCCTCAACCTCTATTAGCATCTAGGAACTTTGATTTTGTTGTTTGTAAGAAAAACCCTAATGTGGGTTATTCTTTAATTGGATGACTATTATGCTTACATGTTGAATTTATGATATTCTTGACCTTGAATTGATTGATTGTGTACATTGATTTATTGGATTGGATTGGATTGGATGGCTTGAAATGGAAGAAAATGGATATGGAGTGCCTTTAGGGAGGCCACGGTTTTGAGGGTTAAAAATTTGGTAAATTGTAAACAAGTTGTAACAAGTATGAGGCTTAAATTAATCAAGTGATAAAATGAAATTTAATGGAAGGAAAACTTGAGATTGAAACCTATAGGGTGGCCACGGTTTTGAGCCCAAAATTGGGGTTATTGGTGAACCAATGCAACAAGTAAAGGATTAAGTGAATTAAGAGTGTAACCTATAATATGATAAATTGAAAAGATTTGGGAATTGAATCTCTGGAGAGGCCACGACCTCTAAGGCCTTTTTAGGTGTAAATATGTAGCTTTGGTAACTTAGAAGTATAAGTAATTATGCAATTAAAAACCTATGTAATGAGGTAGACAATTAATAAATTGGAAGAATTTAATATAATCAAAGATTATATAAATTTTAAAGGACTAAGAGTGAGATTGTCATAAGACTTAAGGTAATTACAAGTGAGTGAAGGACAAGAGAGTGTGAGGCCTAAGAACTTGAATAATTTACAAATTGTATGAAATTAAATTACCTTAGAAAATTAAACTAATTGTAAGGATTGGATTGGACATGAACCTTGAAAGGGGAAACAAATTCTAAGTTAGGATTCATAATGAACCTAAGAATATACCAATTGGTTTAACCTTTATATTATAATGTTATGGGTCCATGTGAGTGACCATTTATGTGTTGATGCTTATCTTGGCCACTTGTGGCATATTATGGAATTGTATGAAATTGATGATTATACGTGTCCATGCATAGTCTTATGCATTGTGAATGTCCTGTGGACTGTTGTAAGGCCAAGTTGCCTAGGAGATTGAACACACCTTAGTGCGGGTGCGAGTAGACTAGTGTAGGTCATGTTTGACCTTGGGGGCGTCGGGGTGCGGGTTCCTCACATGGACAGTTATGAGCTCTTCTGTACCGTGGGGTAGACCGATGCAAACACACCGATAATCCGGACCGAGACACTGTCCTATATCGTGATCGAGCGTGGAATGTTTGTACAATGCCTGGATGTGCACGTGAGAATTATTGATTTTAGCACTTTGGCCGCGGCAGCCGATTTACAGACATGTCCCCTGATCTTTCTCTCCGACTGTTTGTGTCTAGCTCCATGGAGTAGGAAATTGGGAAAGCATGCACGTGCATCATGAAATAATCTGTAATTGTAAATCATTATTTTCTATAACTGTGAATTGTCTGATCCTTACTGTAATGAATATCTACCTGGAATCGTCTATTTGCTTATTGTTGGATCTACTGTTTATTAATTAGAAATGCTGTTTTGAATTGCTATTTGGGCGCGTTGCGACGTTTCGTTTCTGGCTGCTATAATTGGTAATGATAGTAGGATGTCTTACCTCTTTCCTATATTTGTGCATTTCTGTTTTATATTTATATTTGATAAAAGATCGTGAGGAAGATAAAGAGGGACCACACCTTGGTTGATTGGCTTGAGCGTCTGGACAAGATTCCTTCGACTACGTAAGAGTGCAGCCGCGTGGAGGCATTGATGCCTGTCGTGTCAACTGGGACGCCGTGCGTCATGTACATATGGGGTTGCGACTTTGTCTGCTGGTAGTAACCATCCCTGGGTTACTACTTTTCCCCTTTAGTGTTTTGTTCCCACTGTATTTTATTGGACTCTGTAATTATTATATTCTTTGTCATTAGTGATTTGTGTAAATTGACTATAAAATATATATATAAGGAATATGATTTTATTTCAGTGGTTGTATCATGGGTTGAATATATTTATATTTCATTCGAGGCTCGTACTTTCTACTTATGCAAATTGTCAAAAAAAAAAAAATACTCTCTTGAGGAATTAAATTACTGTTATCATGTCTGTGACACACTTGGATTTAGTAGCTGTGGTGTAATGACGATTACGCTCTGGTTGCTACATCAAGGGGTGTTACAAAAGGCAATTACTTCGTTTCTGATCTAGTTACAGAAACAACAAGTGCAGCAAGAGATGCGCGAGGATCCACACTTGCAACAAGTAGTCATAGATCTGCAACAGGATGCGGTCTCAAGATCGGGGTTCAGCCTGCAACAGGGGCTGTTGTATTACCAGGACAGGTTAGTTTTGGCTGCCAAATCAGCCTGTATACTGGTGTTATTGGAGGAATTTCATTCCTCACCCATGGGTGATCATTTTGGGTTCTTGAGGACTTACAGAAGGATAGCAGGAAATTTGTATTGGATTGGGATGAAGAAAGTAATACAAGATTTTGTAAAAGGTTGTGATGTGTGTCAGAGGCAAAAATACTTAGCTGCTTCTCCAGCTGGTTTGTTACAGCCCCTGCCAATTCCAAAGCAGATTAGGGAAGATATTTCCTTAGATTTTATTACTAGCCTTCCTAAGTCAAAAGGCTTTGAGTAGATAGACTCTCAAAGTATGGCCATTTCATTCCTTTGAAGCACCCTTACACGGCTAAAAAGATAGCTGAAGTGTTCACCAAAGAGATAGTGCATTTACATGGGGTGCCTCATTTTATTGTAAGTGATCGTGATCCCTTATTTATTAGCTTGTTTTGGAAGGAATTGTTTCGTTTGCAAGGGACAGTGCTGAAGATGAGTTCTTCATATCATCCGGAGACCAATGGATAAACGGAGGTGGTTAACCGATGCTTAGAATCATATCTGCGTTGTTTTGCTTCTGAGCAGCCCAAAAATTAGTCATATTAGGTATCTTGGGTAGAATTGTGGTACAATACCACTTTTCACATATCCATGGGCATTACTCCTTTTGAAGTGGTATATGGAAGAAAACCATCCCAAGTGGTTAAATTTTCTCAAGGAGAGACAAGAGTAGAAGCGGTTGCAGTAGAATTGGAGGATAGGGATGAAGCCCTTAGGCAACTAAAACACAATTTGACTCGAGCACAGTAGCAAATGAAGAAATACGCAGACAAGAGGCAAAGGGAAATGTCTTTTGAAGTAGGAGAATGGGTATTCTTAAAATTAAGACCTCATAGGCAGTATACAGTGGCTCGAAGAATTAACCAAAAGCTGGCCCCAAGATATTTTGGGCCATTTCCAATAGTTGAGAAGATTGGGGTTATTTCCTATAAGCTGAAGTTGCCTGATACAGCAAAAATTCATCCAATTTTTCATATCTTACAACTGAAGAAGGCTATAGGAGACTATTAAGCTGAAGTTTCTTTACCAAAATGGTTGGAAGTGGAGGCAGAGGAAGTTGAAGAACCTGAAGCAGTTTTGGCCTCTAGAGAAACCCAAGAAGGGGGGCAGCATATCAAGCAGTGGCTAGTCAAGTGGAAAGGACGGGCTCCAGAGGATATAACTTAGGAAGATGAAGAGTTACTACAAAGTCAATTTCCTCATTTCAGCCTTGAGGACAAGGTTGCTGTTTTAAGAGGGAGCAGTGATAGGACACCTGGGCCTGATCCCAATACAAATTCGGTGCTGATTTCACCAAGGCCCATTATATGGAGGGTTTATTCTATAAGGAAGAAAGTGGGGCCAAGGGAGAGAGAATGAGAGTTAGTTAGTGAAGTGGTATGGGATCCATGTGATACAGTTAGAGGAGGGTATTAGAAAAGGGTGAAGGATAGTGTGTGGGGTCAGGGATGTATTTGCTAATTTTCTAGTTAGGAGAATCATTCTCTGGTAGGAGCCATTGGCTTTGGAATATTTTCTTTGCTTCTTTGTTTCTGCTGTAAGAACCTTGGTGCTATCTTTCTCAATTAATAATATACTATTCCATTGCTACTTGTTTTGTGAGATCTATCAGAGGTTAATTAATTACCATTCCATCCTCCAGGTCCAGCATAAGATGCCCATCGGTCATTTGCGTCTGCTATGGAAGTCATATTGGGGAGAGAGTAAAATTAGTTTCCCAAAAGGAAAATGAAGAAGAGAAATTGAGTAATACAAATACATGAAAATGAATTCTTGAGAGTTGATGATACATTCTTTATTTATCATGTTTATCCAAAATAAGCCACTCTTTAGCAAATATCTTTGTCAAGTGTTCAGTACAGTATGAATGTGAGATATTATTATTCATGCTCACCTATTCCAGTTATCAATATCTCCTGTTGTTCTCCTATTATTTCCACACTTTGGGCCCAAGTTGCTGGGTCTTCCCATCCCCTATGTTTGAGACAGCAATTAATCATTCATAAGCAATGCAATTTCTGGAAGCTTAGTAGGATAAAGTAAATGGAATACTAATTTTACTTTAGTTCTGTATGAGAAACATCATCTCGAATTCCACTCAGCATTCACACATTAAGAAGAAGATTAGCCTTCCAATGTTTAATAAAGCTTCACTCATTGGTGGGTACCTATTTTACAAAAATGTATGAATTCCTGGTTTTTTATAAGCATATAGATATACTTCTTTGCAATTGAAGGCCATAAATACCTTTCTTTAGGGTTTATACCATTATTCTCACAATTATCATACTTCAAATAGTCAACTCCCTAAAGTAACATTTAAATCATATGTTAGTTAAAATTATATATATAGGATGTAAGTTGATAGAAATGCAAAATGCCTTTTAAATGAATACATCCTACCCAGGAAGCAAATGTTTTTGCATCTTGTTCTTCATGTCCCAGTGACCAGGCATACGTTTACTACATATTTGATTTCTGCAGGGAAATTGTAAGAGATCAGAAATACTTGAATAATTATAGACATGGGCAAGATCAAAGTTCAAAGGGTAAGTTTAATGTGTTGATACCCAACATCTGAATTGATCCCCAACTTTAAACCTTTCCTGTGAACACTGAATATTGATTACCTGAGAGTTTCAGTTAAGTTCGGCCCAATAGTCATCTAAAAACCATGTAAAATAATATAATTAAAATTTTTAATATAGAGAGAGAGGAATTACCGAGAGAAATTAAGGAGAGAACAAACCCTATGACAAGGAAGGGGCACAGAAGCAAGATTGCAATGAAATCCCAAAAAAAAAGAGTTGGCAAAGACGACTCCATGTCCATCTCCATAGCAACCTCAACCAACATTAATAATGGGACGTGGTTCATGCGCAGGTGACATGGAGCAGAGGCAGAGGCTTGTGTTGGCTGGATCTGGGTAGAGGCGCGACGGTAGAGTAGGTTTCACGGCGGCTGGCAGAGGCTGCGGCTTTGGGTCACGGTTGCACACGGTGTGTCGTAAATTTGGACCTGCGACAGCGAGAGAGTTGGACCTGTGGCTTTGGGTTTCAAATGGTGCAGTGAGATAGCTGCGTTGCAACGAGAGTGAGAGGGAGAAAGCGAGAGACTAAGAGGGAGAGCACGAGAGAGAGAAGGTGAGAGAATGAGGGATTTTTTTTTTATGAAAGTGAAAATTTAGAATTTTTAAAATTTTTTTAATTAAAATTTAAAATGAAAATAACAGCAGTTGAAACTGTCGTTTTATACATTTAACTATTATTTTTTACATGTAAAATATGGCAGGTGCATAACTGATGTATTATACTACATATTACGACAGTTTTTTAGAACTGCCATATTAAAACTGCCGTAATTTCATGAGTTTTTGTAGTGCACGCCTAGGCATAGGGGTTTTAGTTTCCAGAACTGGAGAGACAAAGAGCATCACACCTAGGCATGACACAGTTGTGTCTAGGCGTGGTTGTCTGGCAGAAACATAGATTTTTGTTAGATAAAATGGAGCCTTCTAGTTGTGAGATTTCTTCTTTTATGCTTCTTAATGATTAATGAAACTCTTGTAGGATTATTTAATGAAAAGTTAATGTAATGAATCAAAATGATTTGTAATGTTAATTATGGGAAATAATTGGACATGGCTATATATATACATATTGTGTATTGTGATGAATTGAGGAAATGAGCTTTCCTAAAGGTTAGAATCACTCATAGGTGCTCTTTTAAGAGTATTAAGGTACTTTTAAAAGTATTAGATGAAGTGTTTGTAAAAATGAACTTGATATGCATATAAATCAATTGTGGGGCTAATTATGGGAATTAATTAGTAATTGTATTGCATGATATGATTGTGGAATATAATTGAGATGAGTGGTATACTCTCTATGTTTGTTGTGTTATTAAGGATGAATTTCCCTATGATTTTGAGGATGGATTTCCTTGTTAATTGACAAAGACTGTGTAGTTGATGGATTTCACTACCCAGAATGTTGACATCTGGATGGATTTCCAGTGCCTGTTCAAAGTTATGGATGTGACTTCCATTATTTTGTTCAGAACTCATGCATTCATGACATTACCATGGATTTAGTATCATAACATTATTCATTTCATACATAAGTTATTGCATAGGCATACACCTTAGACATAATTTGGCATAGCATGACAATTGTATGAGCGGTTGCTATCATGACTTGAACTCATAACATTGCAATTGCTAGTATAACAATTGTTGTTGTTGTGTACTTCTGCGATTGAAATGTTAGTTTGGTTACTGTAAATTCTTTATGAATGTATAAAATGCTAGTTTTGGAATACTTTTATTGAGAATTGTGATTTCTCACCCCGATTGTGTTTCCATGCAAATCCATATATACAAGTTCTTCAAAAGAGAAGAAGAAGATGTATGAAGCTTAGTATAGTTATAGGCTTGATGTTGACAAAGATTGTATATTACACTAGTTCTTCAAAAGGGAAGAAGAAGATGTATGAAGCTTAGTATAGTTATAGGCTTGATGTTGACAAAGATTGTATATTGCACTAGAATGTTGTTATTGTGAAAGTTTATCTATTACAATGTATCTGTTGAGGCAATGATGTATATATATAACTTTCGTTATCGTGACTCTTCATAATTATTTGTATAATTGTTATGGGTTTAGTTGTTGTATGTTTTGAAGTAGTATGATTGGTATTTGTTATTCGTATATATATAATGTCAAATATATCGAGATAAAAATATTATGATGTTACAAATGTTCCCATGCCTTTGACACTCTTCACAAGACTTAGCATAGGAATGACAATCCTTGGTTGTTGTAGGCCAATAGACCCTTTGCCTATGCAGAACCCATTTCATTTTTTCATTAGCCTGATGAGCACTACAAATGCCTTCGTGTACCTTTGCTAAGGTTGTGTATGCTTCTTTTTCATTTAGACATGTTAATAAATTTAGATCTACTGCCTTTTTGTAAAGTGAATCACTCATTATAACATAGTGTTGGACTTTATATTTTATTTTCCTTTGGACTTATAAACTTGGGTTTTGTAAATAATTAACAATTGACTTTCTCTAGTATGAGTCATCTATATCTTCGATTGAACATACTTCTAAGTTCTCAAATGGATACAATTATTCTTTAATTTCGATTAACCTTGATAAAGTCTCACTCGAAATCTTGTAACCTGAAGCTATTTGAGCAAGCTTATTAGCTTCATAATTTTCTTCTCTTGGAATATGTTGCATTATAACTTGATCGAATTCACATAACAATCTTGTTGCAAAAGCAAAGTATCTGAACAAATTCTGATTAATTGTTTGCCCTTTTTTGTACAACAAGTGCACAGGTCATACAATAATAGAATGAAAAGTAAAGTTCGTTCCCACGAGGATTATGATTAATTTCAATACTAAATATTAACCATTAGCTTAAATAATTCTAATCAAGCACATTCAATAAGGGAAATGGGTATGAATTGCTTATGTTTGCAAGACTAAGAAGCACTAAATGGAGAATAAGAGACAACAATTAGAGGCTATGGATTCCTTCTTCACTAACTACTTCTCTTGGCAAAATGCAACCTTTTTATGCAACATGAATGATTAGTTTTGTTAGCATAAGAAGCTACATTAGCTAAAAGTCTATGTCTAGGTCAATTAACTGTATATTATTTACCTAGTTCACTATGTGTCCATGAGAACTAGAGTAGACTCTACTCATTAAGATTGATTCTTAGACAAATACTATGCATGACAAAGGTTACAAAATCGCCAATGTGTAACACCCTGGAAAAACTTGTTAGGCTTATATATGGATATAGAGGTAGCCTAATACTTGCTTAACATGTCTGTTAAGTTTTGTGACTGTCTGAGCACGTTTAGACACTTTGCTGCAACTCTATGTGTGGAAAATAACTATTTTTAGCTCTAAAAGTGGCTTAAACTGCTTAGTTAGTGGAAACAAAAGTGGAAAGTTTATTTCTAGTTCACAGCATATCTTCATCTTCAAGATCTTAAGGTAGGGGGACTTTGTGTTTTGACTATTTTCGTCCATGTTCTTAATTGGTTCTTGAGAGTTCTTGATGTGAGAAATGAATTTCTAAGATGAATATGGGATTTTAGGCTTGATTCTTGTTGGAGAACTAGATGATAGCCTATTTATGACTTATTGGTTGCATGGTGATGCATTTTTCATCCTTTGAACACTTATGATTTCATTTGAGTAAAAAATAGGGTTTTAGGTTTTCATGGTAATGGATGATGCATTGATGCATTTTGAGTTGTTTTAATTTTGGTTTTAGAGTTAAAATATGATTAGGGACCTTGTTTGATGTTAGATATCACTTAGAATGGAGTTTTGAGTGATTGGAAGGGGGTATGTTCCTAATGGAACAATACCCATTCTGCAGAATTCTGCAAAAAGCTTGCTGTCGCAGGGTCATGCCTAGGTGTGACTAAACCACGCCTAGGCGTGGGTGTCTTAGTTTTCAAGAAACATGAGACAGGGAGCATCATGCCTAGGCGTGAGTGCGCTACGCCTAGGCATGGTTGTCTGACAGAAACAAGAAATTTTGTTAAATGCAATGGAGTCTTCTAATGGTGTAGTTCCTTCCTTTATGCTTCTTAATGAGTATTGAGGCTCTAATAGAAGTATTTAATGAAGTGAAAATGTGGTGAATCAAAGTGTTTGGTAATGTTAATTATGTGAGATAATTAGGCATGGATATGTGTGTATACATAGATTGTGATTTTGAGAAAATGAGTTTTCCTAGGAGTTGGAATCACTCATGTTTACTCTTTTAAGTGTGTTAAAGTACTTTTAGAAGTGTTTAGATGAATTGTTTGTAAAATGAACTTGATGTGCATATAAATCAATTGTGGGGCTAATTATGTGATGTAATTAGTAATTGTTTTGCATGATATGTTTGTGAAACATAGTTGAGGGGAGTGGTTTACTCTTTATGTTTGTTTTGTTGATAATGATGGATTTCCTTATAGTTTTGAGGATAGACTTCCTCTCTGTTTTTGAAGACCGTGTAGTTGATGGATTTCACAACCTAGGGTGGTGTTTTCTAGATGGATTTCTAGTGTTTGTCCAAGATTATGGATGTGACTTTCATTACTTTGTTCAGGACTCAAGCATTCATGGCATTACCATGGACTTGATATCATACATTATTCATTTCATACTTAAGTTATTGCATAGGCATACACGCTAGATATAATTTGGCATGGCATGGCGATTGTATGGGCAGTTGCCATCATTCATTTAAATTCATGACATACAATTGTATGGGTGATTGTGTACTCCTGAGCTGGGAGTGTTGTGTACTTCTATGATAGAAGTGCTAGTGTGATAAATGTAAATTCTTTATGAATGTATAAACTGCTGGGTTTGGAATACTTCTACTGAGATGTGATTTCTCACCCCGATTGTGTTGCCATGTAAATCTAGGTACGTGTTCTCTGTAACACCTCAAAAATTGTTTGTTTCATGATAAATAGTCATTTTATAATATTTGTGATTTTTGTGAATTTTTGTAGATTTTTCTAGAAATGTTGATTATTTTAATATATTTCTCATTTTGCATGCATGCTGAGCTGGGCCAGGAAAATAAAACATTTTCCCTGAGGTCGGAAAACTTTGAACTGTGGAAACATCGACGAGGGATCTTACTAAACCCGATGTCGGACACAGTTTACGGAGTTTTATTTTTTGAGATTTTATCAGATAAATAAAATTGTTGTACCGTGAAATTATCCAATGAATAATAAATACTGATTTTATTAACTGTAACTTTTGTCCACTGGATAATAGCTTTAATAGACTGTTAATCATCTTTTGTAGATAGCACTTTAATGACATCATCAAAGATGACATCATGCATGTGACATCATTATTTAACTTTTGGAAAAAGTATTCCAAAACTTCCTAAAGAAGCTTTGTACAAAGCTTTGTACAAAACTTCTCTCTCCTCCCTCCTAAACTCCACAACAATGAGGGCTTTTTGGAACCAAAAATGTGCTTTTTGCTTTATCACTTTTCACTCATAATTTTCAAATAACAAAAACCTATCACTTTCCACTCACTTCATCTTCTTTTTCTCTCTTCCTTTCTTCCTCTCTACTCCACGACAACCACACCATTGGGAGGCCATCTTCACTAGCTTGTTAAACTAATCTCATTTCTTGCTTCCCCTTATCATCCTAAAACTTTTCTCTTTGGTAATCATCTCTTAAATCTTCCTTTTTCATCTCCCATCATTGGAGCCCTAACTTGAAACTCTAAGGTAAAGTTCTTGGCTTTTCTTTTCTTCTCTTTTTCGTTTTCTTGGTCACCTATGTGACCAAGAACTCCTCTTTTCATGGTTTAAGTGAGGATTGTAAAAGTTACTCACCTTAGGGTTCTCTTGAATGTGGAGGACAAAAATTGCAACAAAGGAATCAAGAGGTTTGCTTTCTTGTGTTGTCTTCTATAGGTAAGAGGGAGATGATCCTCTTCAATCTATCTTGGTGGTGAGGAAACATTTTTGGTGTTGTTGATGAGGAATCCATGTGGGATTGCTTTCTTTGTTGTGCTGTTCTTCATGATTTTGTAGCTATTTTGACTTGTATAAATTTATTAATTGTCATTGTGTGTGTCTTGATGGCTATGGAATATATATTGGAATGCTTGGATTGATATATGAAAAATTTAGGGTTCTTTGCCCCTTTTGGATTTATGGCCAAGAGGCCAAATTTTTAGGTGTTCAAGATTTAATTTTTGTAGAAATTAGAACTTAGGTGATTAAGTGTTAAAGAATTAATTAATGCAATGAAAAATTTTGGGTTCTTACCCCTTGGGAGGCTCATGGCCTCTAGGGCCTTTCATGGGTCCAAGCATGTGGTTGTTTTGTAACCTTGGAACTTAAGTAATTAACAATGTGATGGAAAAATTGGTCGGACTCTTGTCCTTGGGAGGTCACGGCCTCAAAGGCCATATTGACTAAACTTCATGCATCAAACTAAGGCTTAGGTGATTTAAAAATTTATTATGGATTCATAAGATGAAAGGAATGAAGGAAAGAAATTTATTTGATGACCTAGGGTGATTTTGAACTTAAGAAAAGAACAAGAGTGTTTGTGAGGCTTGAAGAACCTTAGAACAATTTTCTAAGTAAGTATGATTAAATTAAAGTAAAGAACTTGGCTAATTAAGAGAAATAAAGATTGAATGAGAATTATAAGAGAATTCCTCTAGAGAGGCTTAATGATAAAGGCCTTGAAATAGGGATGTAGCTTTGTGTTGAATTTTAATAAATATGTGTTACTATTGAAAATTTGATGATGAGTTATAGTGGGTCCATATATGGGACCAAGAATTAATTAATATGGATTGAGCCCTTTTGTGGCGTGGAATTGCGGAAAAATCATGTTATTGATGATTATATATATTTGTATGCATTGAGTCATCATGCATTGTCAAAGTAAGGCTTATGCCTAAGAGTTGAATCAAACCTTAGTGCGGGTGCGAATAGACTAGTGTAGGTCACTTGTTGACCTTGGGGCCGTCGGGTGCAGGTATCTCATAATGGACAATTGGTAGCACCTCTGGGTCGTGGGATAGACGGATGCAAACACACTGATGAACCAGATTGAGACACTATCCTATATTGCTATCTTGTGAAGAATGCCGTGTATAAAGCCTTGTTGTGCAAATTATTGATTTTCTAAAAGCACTTGATTTTAGGCTGACGAGATACTGACATGTCTCCTTGATTATTCTCTCTGATGTTTGTGTCTAGCTCCATGGAGTAGGATTTTTGGTACTTTGTGCATGTGCATTGTCCGTCACATATTTTACCTGACGTGAATTTATGTGGTTGTAGAATTATTTCTTTTACTGATGTTATGATTATTTGAACTATTTAACTGCTTATTATCTGAGATTCTATTGTTGTTTTCTTTTATTGCTTGCTATTATTACTGTTAATATTGTTGCAATGCTATGTGGGCATCTTACATCGTTCTGTTTCTTTACTACCATATTTGGTATTGAATACTGGATGTCTCACCTCTTTTCTGTATTTCTGTTATTCTATTTATTTATGTGTTTCTTTGAAGACGCCGGTGAAGAAGGGGAAGTGCACGAATTCCCTAGCTTTTGGCCTGATCTTGTTTAGTTATCTGTTTGGAAATGGCATCCCATCCGCATGGATTTTTGAGTTATGCCAGGTTGAGGTTCCATGGAGGTGGTGATAGCTGGCATGTGGATTTTGACACTGAGCGTTTTGTTTATGTTGGAGACATGACTGTGTCTTTAGCATGGGGTCGTTATGATCCCCCTATGTTTTCTTTTGATCTTCATGTTTAGTTAGAGTTCTACATGCCTGTGCGAGAGGTATGGGGTGAGCGTGTGTATACCCCCGCGAGGGTTCAGATTCATTTCTGTCCACCGCGCGAGCTATGGCTCGTGGGTCAGCCGCCCCTATAAGGATTTCCTCTTCTAAGGAAGATCCTGAGGAGGACCCATCCGAGGCTCCTTCTTAATTGTTCATGAAGGCGTGTCTCTTTTTGGTAGTCTTTTGGGTGGCTGATTGTATATCACTTTAGGGGCTTGATGTTGTCTTTTTGGTGGGCTGTAAATGTATATTTCTTTGGGGCATGGAAAGCTTTTGTTTCTTTTGTATAACTGTTAATGTATCTAAACACGTATGATATATATATATATATATATATATATATATATATATATATATATATATATATATATATATATATATACATATGTATATATATAATGTATGAATGTATGGTTTACTCATCTTATTAATTTTCGGCTATAAATATGTTTTATCATTTTATTACAAAAAAAAAAGAATTTGCGAAATTTTTATACACTTACAAAAGAACAGGCTATTATCTATATTCCAATGAACCGGGTCTAAATAATAGTTTTGTTGTTTGAGTTCGTTTTATGTGCTACGCTTCCTTCCCAAAAAAAGGGCGTGATACTAGTTTGGTATCAAAGCCCCGGTTTAAGTTTTCTTTTAGGTTTATGGTTAGGTCTGTCTTGTTTGTGCTGTGTGATTCTGTGTGTTTGCTATTCCGAAAGGATGCATCTGACTTTCCTTGTTGTTGATTTTGTATCTATTTTGACTTGTATGAATTTATTGATTGTCATTGTGTGTCTTGATGGCTATGGAATATATATTAGAATGCTTGAATTGATATATGAAAAATTTAGGGTTCTTTGCCCCTTTTGGATTCACGGCCAAGAGGCCAAATTTTTGGGTGTTCAAGATTTAATTTTTGTAGAAATTGGAACTTAGGTGATTAAGTGTTAAAGAATTAATTAATGCAATAGCAAATTTTGGGTTCTTACCCCTTGGGAGGCTCATGGCCTCTAGGGCCTTTTATAGGTCCAAGCATGTGATTTTTTTGTAACCTTGGAACTTAAGTAATTAACAATGTGATGAAAAAATTAGTCGGACTCTTGTCCTTAGGAGGTCACGGCCTCAAAGGACATAATGACTAAAATTCATGCATCAAACTAAGGCTAAGGTGATTTTAAAATTTATTATGGATTCATATGATGGAAGGAATGAAGGAAAGAAATTTATTTGATGACCTAAGGTGATTTTGAACTTAAGAAAAGAACAAGAGTATGTGTGAGGCTTGAAGAACCTTAGAATAATTTTCTAAGTAAGTATGATTAAATTAAAGTAAAGAACTTAGCTAATTAAGATAAATAAAGATTGAATGAGAATTATAAGAGAATTCCTCTAGAGAGGCTTAATGATAAAGGTCTTGAAATAGAGACGTAGCTTTGTGTTGAATTTTAATAAATATGTGTTACTCTTGAAAATTTGATGATGAGTTATGGTGGCTCCATATGTGAAACCAAAAATTAATTAATATGGATTGAGACCTTTTGTGGCATGGAATTGCGGAAAAATCATGTTATTGATGATTATATATATTTGTATGCATTAAGTCATCGTGCATTGTCGAAGTAAGGCTTTATGCCTAGGAGTTGAATCACACCTTAGTGCGGGTGAGAATAGACTAGTGTAGGTCACTTGTTGACCTTGGGGGCGTCGGGGTGCGGGTGTCTCACAATGGATAGTTGGTAGCTCCTTTGCGCCGTGGGATAGACCGATGCAAATGCACCGACGATTCAGACTGAGACACTGTCCTATATCGCGATCTTGTGAAGAATGCCGTGTATAAAGCCTTGTTGTGCAAATTATTGATTTTCTAAAATCACTTGATTTTAGGCTGAAGAGATACTAACATGTCTCCTTGATCATTCTCTCTGATGTTTGTGTCTAGCTCCATGGAGTAGGATTTTTGGTACTTTGTGCATATGCATTGTCCATCACATACTTTACCTAGCGTGAATTTATGTGGTTGTAGAATTATTTCTTTTACTGATGTTATGATTATTGGAACTATTTAACTACTTATTATCTGAGATTTTGTTGTTGTTTTCTTTTATAGCTTGCTATTATTACTGTTAATATTGTTGCGGTGCTATGCGGGCATCTTGAGTCATTCTATTTCTTTACTTCCTTATTTGGTATTGAATGCTGGATGTCTCACCTCTTTTCTATATTTCTGTTATTCTGTTTATTTTTGTGCTTTTTTGAAGACGCCAGCGAAGAAGGGGAAATGCACGAATTCCCTAGCTTTTGGCATGATCTTGATTAGTTATCTGTTTGGAAATGGCATCTCGTCTGCGTGGCTTTTTGGGTTATGCCAGGTTAAGGTTCCATGGAGGTGGTGATAACTGGCACGTGGATTCTGACACCGAGCATTTTGTTTATGTTAGAGACAAGACTGTGTCTCTAGTGTAACATCTTGAAAAATATCTAATTGATCATAAATATTCATTTTTATATTATTCTTGATTTTTAGAAATTTTTCTGGAATTTTACGGAAACGTCGAATATTTTAATATATTTTTCGTTTTGCGTGCACATTGAGCTGAGAATTGCTGAGATCAGTGTAGCACTCCGAAAATTGATTATTTCGCCACGAATAGTCATTTTCTAATATTTGTGATTTATGTGAATTCTTTCGGAATTATCCGAGAACGACGAATATTTTAATATATTTCTCGTTTTGCGTGAATATTGAGCAAAGTCGTGAAAATGACTGAAATGCTTCAAAAAATTGGAAATTTATATGACGGATAGTCGTTTCATAATATTTACAATTTTTGAGAATTTTCTGGGAATTTTCCGGAAACATCGAATATTACAGTATATTCCTCGTTTTGCGTACGCGCTGAGTGGAACTGAGAAAACATGATGTTTTCTCCGCGAACCTTGAACTATGGATAAGTCGACGGGGGATCTTACTAAACCCGAGACTTGACACAATTTACGAGGTTTCACAATTTTCGAGAAATCTTAACAGATAAAATAAATCAATACAGCGAAAAATTCATCTGTCAGATTAATTAAATACTGACTTCTGTCAACTGTAACTATTATCCATTAGATAATAGTGTGTAATAAAAATTCTATCACATTATCCAAATGAAATCCACTTTATGTCTATTCTATCTACTTTAATTCAAATTTAATGGTTAAATAATCAAAGCTTCCTTAAGAAGCTTTGACCCAAACATTGACCACATGCTTTAGCTTCCTTTGGAAGCCACTTCCTCACCCACTCTTCTCTCTCTTTCACGTCGGAAGCAGCACATGGGAGGGGGGAAATGAATTGATTTCATTTAACCAAATATTACACTTAATTCTTTATCACCAAAACATCTTTTCTCTCTTCATTTTCGTCATTCTTCTTCTTCTTTCTTCTTCAACATTTCTCTTCTTCCTCTCTTGCACTCCACGGCCAGCCACTCTCTTCTCCCCCTCAATCTTCACAAAAATTAAACTAATTACATTTCCTAAATCCTCTCACCATTCTAAACACTTTTTCTTCTTGGAGTTTCTTGAAAATCCTCCATTTTCATCATCTTCTTCAAGCTCCAACTTTGAGCATTTTGGGTAAGTTTCAAGACCACTCTCCCTCTTCTCTTATTTTCGTGGTTGAGGTCTTCTTATTGGTCATCCATGGTTGATTTTTCAAGCCTTAATATTGATTCTAACAAAGTCACCATTTTTAGGGTCTTGGTGGCCAAATCCAAAAATTCCAAGGAGGATTCTTGGAGTTCTTTTGATTTCTTCACTTAGGTAAGAGGAAGACACTCCTCTTCAACCTCTCTTAGCATCTAGGAACCTTGATTGTATGATTTGTGGAAAAACCCTAATGAGGGTTATTCTTGAATTTGATGATTAATTATGTGTATGCATTGGTTTTGTGATAATTGTGACCTTGGATTGATTTGTTATGTACAATGGAATGTTGGAATGGATTGAATGATTTAACATGGATGAAAAATGATTGAATACCCTACATGGAGTGCCACGGTTTTGGAGTGGAAAAATT
The DNA here is from genome assembly GCA_029884605.1 of Ormosia emarginata. NCBI lineage: Eukaryota > Viridiplantae > Streptophyta > Magnoliopsida > Fabales > Fabaceae > Ormosia > Ormosia emarginata. The sequence continues at coordinate 4,517,400 of JAQQTP010000023.1, forward strand.
GGATGATTTATGGTTAATGTGTAACAAGTGTAAGACTTAGATTAATCAATGTAGTAAATGGAATTTAATGGATGAAAAATTTGGAATGGAAACCACCATGAGGGCTACGGTTTTGAAGCCAAGAATTTAGAGTTTTTGGTGAGTTAATTTAACAAGTGAACAATTTAAAGAATCAAGGGAATGGTGTACAAGATGATGACTTGAAAGGATTTGAAATTGGATCCATTAGGAGGCCACAGCCTCTAGGGCATTATTAGGTGAAAGTGTGGTTTTAGTGTTTGGAAACATAAGTAATTAGGTAATTAGAGATCTATGTAAGGAAATGGACAATTTCTAAATTAGAAGAATTTATCATAGTTAAGACTCCATAAATTTTAAAGGACCGAGAGTGAATTCATCATAAGACTTAAGGTGATTCTAAGTGGGTAAAGAACATGAGAGTGTGAGGCTTGAGAGCTCAAAAGAAATGTAAGTTATAGGAGATTGAATTACCTTGGAGCGCTAAATTGATTACAAGAATTTATTTTGAGCATAAACCTTAAGAAAGGAAATAAACTCTAAGTTAGGATTCGTAATGAACCTAATGATGCATCAATTGGCTTGGTATTTATATTATGTTGTTGTGGGTCTATGTGAGTGACCATATATATATTGATGCTTATATTGGCCTAATGTGGCATATTATAGGATTGTATGAGATTGTGGATCATACATGTGCATGCATAGTATCTTATGCATTGTGATTATCCTTGTGGACTGTTGTAAGGCCTAGTTGCCTAGGAGATTGAACACACCTTAGTGCGGGTGCGAATAGACAAGTGTAGGTCATTGGTGACCTTGGGGGCGTCGGGGCGCGGGTTCCTCGCAATGGGAGGTTGGTAGCTCTCCTGCCCGTGGGGTAGACCGATGCAAACGCACCGACGATCCGGACCGAGACACTGTCCTATATCGTGATCTAGTGTAGAATGTCTGTACAATGCCATGATTGTGCACGAGAATATTATTGATAGCACTGGCCTCGGCAGTAGGAGTTACAGACATGTCTCCTGATCTTTTCTCTCGATTGTTTGAGTCTAGCTCCATGGAGTAGGTATTAGGAAAGCATGCATGTGAATCATGATATACACTGTCATTATAAATTCTTATTTTCTGCAACTATAATTGATTTAATTGTTAATATGATGATTATCTGCCTGGAACTGTTTATTTGCTTACCGTGGAATTACTGCTTATTATTTAAGTATGCTGTTTCTGAATTGCTATTTGGGCGCGTGGCGCCATCCTGTTTCTAGCATGCTATAATTGGTAATGATGTAGGATGTCTTACCTCTTTCTGTGTTTTCTTTTATTTGTTGTCTGTATATATATATATTGCATCTACCGAAGACGACGGCAACGAGTTAGAAGCCCCTGACTTCCCTGGCTTCTGGCCCGAACGTGATTAGTACCTGCTGTTGACGATGGGGACGCGTATGCGAGGATTTCTGGGTGACGTGCGTCTGACCTTCCTCAGAGGGCCAGAGTGCTGGCACATCAACCTGAACTCTGACCGTTGCGTCTACTTGGGAGGCGTGTCCATCGCCCTTGCCTGGAGACGACATGAGGCACCCGTGATCACCTGCCACGTCAGCCTACGATTAGAGTTTTATTTGCCCATCCGTAAGATGTGGGGCGACCGCTACTACACTCCACGGGAGGACTCCTTTGATTCCACCGCTCGGGCCCCGTCCCGTGCTTCTGTGGTTCCAATGGAGGTTTCCTCGGAAGAGGAAGATCCGGTGAGGATCCTGACACGGTTCCTCCTCATTTGAGGGATTGATGTCACTGGTGGCTACTGATGGCTGCCAGTGTTTTTATTTTTGGGGCCTGATATATTACTTTTGGTGGGTTGTATATTTTGTATATGCATGATGGTTATATATGCATGATTACCTTGGGTTGGGTATAGTTTTTGCTTTTTGGAGATGTCCAGGCTTGTATTTAAAATATAGTCATATTTCAATATATAAGTGTATGTGTTATTCAGGTATAAATTCTGTCTACTGTTTTATTCTTTATTTTCATTCACATTCCGCATATTTAATTTAACAAAAAAAAAAATTATACTGCCATTTTTCCTACGTATTAAAGTATCAAGTTGGTTAAAATTTAATTAACTGAACCGGGTCTTAATTGACTAATTATTTAATTTCCGCATTTTATTTTATTTGACATTGTGACGTTCCCTCCCAAAAAGGAGCGTTACAATTAAGTTGGTATCAGAGCCCCGGTTTATGTTTTCTTTGGGTCTTGTGTATGAGTCTTTCTTGTTTGTGCTGTGTGAAATCTCTGTGGTTTGTATTTTGAATGAATTTTTCTAACCTTCCTTGTGATTTTCAGTTAACCTGAGTTGAAAAAGAGTAAGATGGCTAGAGGTGAGGAAATTACAACTGCTGTTGAGGCAATGCAGCGGATGGCAGAAGTCATCGCGCAGCAAAATGAGCGTGCTGCTCAACAACAAGAACGAGCTACTCAACAACTCGAGGCGACTGCTGATGCACAGAACTTAGCAGAGTTTCGTCGTCACAACCCTCCTCAGTTTAAGGGAGAATTTGATCCTGACAAGGCTAGTCTATGGATCAAGGAGCTGGAAAAGGTCTTTCGTGGCATGAACTATGCCGAAGACAAGAAGGTGAACTACGCAACCTTTATGCTGGTGGGCAATGCCGAGATTGGTGGAACGGAGCTCAGAGAGCCTTGGAAGCCGAAGGAACTGACATCACATGGGATGTGTTCAAGAACAAGTTCTTGGACAAATATTTTCCTGCTAATGCGAGGCATGCGAAAGAGCTAGAGTTTCTCAACTTGAGACAGGGGAACATGACTGTCAGTGAATACGCAGCTAAGTTTGAGAACTTGGAGAAATTTTCGACACACTACCAGCATCATACTGATGAAGCTTGGAAATGTTGGAAATTCACCGAAGGGTTGAGATATGAGGTGAAGAAAGCTGTGATTACCCTGAAGATAAAGGTATTCTCAGAGTTGTTGGATACCTGCTGTGAGGTTGAAGCCTTGGAACAGGCTAGAGACTCGAGAAACAGGAACTTTGGGCCTATACGGTCCCAAAGAGGTGGAGGCAGTAGTTCAAACCGCTTCCAAAAGAAGCCCTATTCCCGACCAACGGGGAATCAGCAACATATTGGTGGAGGTTCTACTGGGAACTGAACTGGTCAGAATACGGCATATCCTCCTAAATGCCAGAAATGCGGGAAAGATCATCTCACAAGAGATTGCCCGATCAAGGGGATTATTTGCTTCAGATGTGGCAAACCGGGCCATGTGTCCAGAGACTGCAACCAAGCAAAGGCTGAGCCTTCAGTCAATGCGACTCGAGCCAAGAAACCGCAAGCCGGAGGTTGAGTTTACACTATGAGCGGAGCTGAAGCTTCTGAATCCGAAGACTTGATTCAAGGAGAAGGCACCATAGGAGGTAATCTTTTAAAAGTACTGTATGACTCTGGGGCAACCCATTCTTTCATATCATATGATTGTGTGCTACGACTTGGATTACCTGTGTCTGAACTACCTTTTGAGTTGACTGTTTCAACTCCTACTGATAAACCCGTAGTTACTACCAAATTCTGTCTTAAATGTCCTTTGATTGTTGAAGGTCGAGTTTTTTCTGTTGATCTAATATGTTTACCTTTGTCACAGTTAGACATAATCCTAGGGATGGACTGGTTATCTTCCAACCATGTTCTGTTAGATTGTTCTAGTAAAACCATAGTCTTTCCTGTGGATGAGAATTCTAGATACTTGACGGCCAACCAAGCACGAGCTTTCTTGAAAGAAGGAGCTCAGGGGTACATGCTACTATCTTCTTTGAAAGTCGAGAGTGAGGCTGACTTGAGCACTATTCCGGTTGTGAAGGAATTTCCTGAAATCTTCCTTGAAGAAGTACCTGGTTTACCACCGGCATGTGAGATCGAGTTTGCTATTGATCTAGTACCAGGAGCTGGTCCCGTGTCTATAGCGCCTTATCGGATGTCGCCAACGGAACTAGCAGAGCTCAAGAAACAACTAGAAGAGCTTTTGGAGAAACAGTTTGTTAGGCTAAGTGTGTCACCGTGGGGAGCACCGGTGTTGTTAGTTCGGAAAAAGGACGGTACCTCACGATTGTGTGTGGATTACAGGCAATTGAACAAGTTGACAATCAAGAACAAGTATCCTCTCCCAAGAATTGACGACTTGATGGATCAACTAAAGGGAGCAGCGGTGTTTTCAAAGATTGATTTGAGATCTGGGTACCATCAGATAAGAGTAAAGACAGAGGATGTACCCAAGACTTCTTTTCGTACCCGATACGGTCATTACGAATACCTTGTGATGCCGTTTGGTGTGACGAATGCACCTGCTATCTTTATGGACTACATGAATCGCATCTTTCGTCCGTACTTGGACAGGTTTGTTGTCGTCTTCATCGACGATATCCTGATATACTCTCCGAATCAGGAGGATCATGCTGAACACCTCAGCATAGTTCTTCAAATTTTGAAGGAGAAAGAACTGTATGCCAAACTGTCGAAGTGTGAGTTCTGGCTTGATGAGGTGAAGTTTTTGGGTCATGTGATCTCAACAGAAGGAATTGCAGTAGATCCGTCAAAAGTAGAGGCAGTATTACAGTGGGAACAACCAAAGTCAGTGACAGAAGTTCGTAGTTTTGTGGGTTTAGCCGGATACTACCGGAGGTTCATTGAAGGATTTTCCAAGATTGCCGGACCACTCACCTAATTGACAAAGAAGAATCAGACTTTTGAATGGACTGATAGCTGCGAGCAGAGTTTCCAAGAGTTGAAGAAGCGACTGACTACCTCACTCGTGTTGGTGTTACCTGATCCGAATGAACCGTTCGAGGTGTACTGTGACGCTTCGTATCAAGGATTGGGATCTGTTCTTATACAACACAGAAAAGTGGTGGCCTATGCTTCGCGACAGTTGCGAGTACATGAGAAGAATTACCCGACTCATGATTTGGAGTTGGCAGCTGTGGTTTTTGCTCTAAAGATATGGAGGCACTTTCTCTATGGAGCAACGTTCAACATCTTCAGTGACCACAAGAGCTTGAAATACTTGTACGATCAGAAGGAGCTGAACATGAGGCAGCGAAGATGGTTAGAATTCCTGAAAGATTATGACTTTCAACTGTTGTACCATCTTGGCAAGGCGAATGTCATGGCTGACGCCTTAAGTAGAAAGACTATCAGTGCTTCTGCCCTGATGATCAAGGAAAAGGACCTCATAGAACAGTTTAGGGATGTATGGTCGTTTGTTAAGTTGGAACTCGGAAGGATTTGTATGAATATGGTCACTATCTCAAGTGAACTAATGGAAGACATACAGGAAAAGCAGAAGGCCGATGAATTCTTGCAAGGGATAAGAGAACAAATGAAACAAGGCGAGGAAACAGAGTTTGAAGAAGGAACGGATGGAATTATGAGATTCTGAGATAGAGTTTGTATTCCCCGTGACCAAGAGCTTAGGCGATATATTGTGGAACATGCTCACACCAGCAAGTTGAGTATACACCCAGGAATAACAAAGATGTATCAAGATTTGAAGAGGTTATTTTGGTGGCACGGACTAAAGAGTGTTGTTACTAGATGCGTATCGACTTGTTTAGTCTGTCAAAAAGCTAAAGTGGAACATCAAAGACCAGCGGGATTGCTACAACCATTGTCTATTCCTGAATGGAAATGGGACAACATTGCGATAGATTTTGTTGTGGGATTGCCAAGGACGAGGATAGGACATGACTCGATTTGGGTAATAGTTGATCGACTTACGAAATCGGCTCATTTCCTCCCGATCAATATAAAATACAGCTTGGAAAAGCTGACCCGACTGTATATTGGAGAGATTGTCAGACTGCATGGTGTGCCTACGAGTATAGTTTCGGATAGGGATCCGAGATTTACTTCAAAGTTTTGGCAGAGGTTACAGGCATCGTTGGGAACGAAATTGTGCCTGAGTTCGGCGTATCATCCACAAACCGATGGTCAATCGGAAAGGACGATCCAATCTCTAGAGGACTTGCTTAGAGCTTGTACTATTGAGCAGACAGGGAGTTGGGATCAGATCTTGCCATTGATAGAGTTCACTTACAACAACAGCTACCATTCGAGTATAGGGATGGCACCCTATGAAGCTCTGTATGGAAGACGGTGTCGAACACCATTATATTGGTACCAAGACGGTGAGCGTCTTACGATTGGACCAGATATTATCCAGCAGGCGACTGAGAAGGTCAAAATGATCCAGGAAAAGATGAAGACTGCTCAGAGCCGACGAAAGAGTTATACAGATAAGAGGAGAAAGCCTCTTGAGTTTGAAGAAGGTGAGCATGTATTCTTGAAAGTCACACCCACGACTGGGGTTGGCCGAGCTTTGAAATCTATAAAACTCACTCTAAAATTCCTTGGACCTTACCAAATTCTTCGTCGGATAGGTCCAGTAGCTTACCAGATAGCCTTACCCCCTACTCTTTCAAACTTACATAATGTCTTCCATGTGTCACAACTTCGTAAGTATTTACCTGATCCAAGTCATGTTATAGCACCGGACACAGTACAGTTAAAAGAGAACTTAACCTATGAGGCGCCTCCTGCGAGAATCGAGGATCGATGGATAAAGCAACTAAGAGGAAAGGAGATACCATTGGTGAAAGTAATCTAGAATGAAACAACTGGTGATGCAACTTGGGAACCGGAGGACAAAATGAAAGAGCAACATCCAGAGTTGTTTTGAGGTACGTAAATTTCGAGGACGAAATTCCTTTTTAGTTGGGGAGTGTTGTAACATCCCGAAAAATATCTAATTGATCATAAATATTCATTTTTATATTATTCTTGATTTTTAGGAATTTTTCTGGAATTTTACAGAAACGTCGAATATTTTAATATATTCTTCGTTTTACGTGCACATTGAGCTGAGAATTGCTGAGATCAGTGTAGCACTTCAAAAATTAATTATTTCACCATGAATAGTCATTTTTCAATATTTGTGATTTATGTGAATTCTTTCGGAATTATCCGAGAACGACAAATATTTTAATATATTTCTCGTTTTGCGTGAATATTGAGCAGAGTCGTGAAAATGACTGAAATGCTTCAAAAAATTGGAAATTTATATGACGGATAGTCGTTTCATAATATTTACAATTTTTGAGAATTTTCTGGGAATTTTCCGGAAACATCGAATATTACAGTATATTCCTCGTTTTGCGTACGCGTTGAGCGGAACTGGGAAAACGCGATGTTTTCTCCGTGAACCTTGAACTATGGATAAGTCGACGGGGGATCTTACTAAACTCGAGACTTGACACAGTTTACGAAGTTTCACAATTTTCGAGAAATCTTAACAGATAAAATAAATCAATACAGCAAAAAAATTCATTTGTCAGATTAATTAAATACTGACTTCTGTCAACTGTAACTATTATCCATTAGATAATAGTGTGTAATAAAAATCCTATCACATTATCCAAATGAAATCCACTTTATGTCTAATCTATCTACTTTAATTCAAATTTAATGGTTAAATAATCAAAGCTTCCTTAAGAAGCTTTGACCCAAACATTGACCACATGCTTTAGCTTCCTTTGGAAGCCAATTCCTCACCCACTCTTCTCTCTCTTTCACGTCGGCAAGAAAAGCACATGGGAGGGGGGGAAATGAATTGATTTCATTTAACCAAATATTACACTTAATTCATTATCACCAAAACACCTTTTCTCTCTTCATTTTCGTCATTCTTCTTCTTCTTTCTTCTTCAACATTTCTCTTCTTCCTCTCTTGCACTCCACGACCAGCCACTCTCTTCTCCCTCAATCTTCACAAAAAATTAAACTAATTACATTTCCTAAATCCTCTCACCATTCTAAACACTTTTTCTTCTTGGAGTTTCTTGAAAATCCTCCATTTTCATCATCTTCTTCAAGCTCCAACTTTGAGCATTTTGGGTAAGTTTCAAACCACTCTCCCTCTTCTCTTATTTTCGTGGTTGAGGTCTTCTTATTGGTCATCCATGGTTGATTTTTCAAGCCTTAATATTGATTCTAACAAAGTCACCATTTTTAGGGTCTTGGTGGCCAAATCCGAAAATTCCAAGGAGGATTCTTGGAGTTCTTTTGATTTCTTCACTTAGGTAAGAGGAAGACACTCCTCTTCAACCTCTCTTAGCATCTAGGAACCTTGATTGTATGATTTATGGAAAAACCCTAATGAGGGTTGTTCTTGAATTTGATGATTAATTATGTGTATGCATTGGTTTTGTGATAATTGTGACCTTGGATTGATTTGTTATGTACAATGGAATGTTGGAATGGATTGAATGATTTAACATGGATGAAAAATGATTGAATACCCTACATGGAGTGCCACGGTTTTGGAGTGAAAAAATTGGATGATTTATGGTTAATGTGTAACAAGTGTAAGACTTAGATTAATCAATGTAGTAAATGAAATTTAATGGATGAAAAATTTGGAATGGAAACCACCATGAGGGCTACGGTTTTGAAGCCAAGAATTTAGAGTTTTTGGTGAGTTAATTTAACAAGTGAACAATTTAAAGAATCAAGGGAATGGTGTACAAGATGATGACTTGAAAGGATTTGAAATTGGATCCATTAGGAGGCCATGGCCTCTAGGGCATTATTAGGTGAAAGTGTGGTTTTAGTGTTTGGAAACATAAGTAATTAGGTAATTAGGGATCTATGTAAGGAAATGGACAATTTCTAAATTAGAAGAATTTATCATAGTTAAGACTCCATAAATTTTAAAGGACCGAGAGTGAATTCATCATAAGACTTAAGGTGATTCTAAGTGGGTAAAGAACATGAGAGTGTGAGGCTTGAGAGCTCAAAAGAAATGTAAGTTATAGGAGATTGAATTACCTTGGAGCGCTAAATTGATTACAAGAATTTATTTTGAGCATAAACCTTAAGAAAGGAAATAAACTCTAAGTTAGGATTCGTAATGAACCTAATGATGCATCAATTGGCTTGGTATTTATATTATGTTGTTGTGGGTCTATGTGAGTGACCATATATATATTGATGCTTATATTGGCCTAATGTGGCATATTATGGGATTGTATGAGATTGTGGATCATACATGTGCATGCATAGTGTCTTATGCATTGTGATTATCCTTGTGGACTGTTGTAAGGCCTAGTTGCCTAGGAGATTGAACACACCTTAGTGCGGGTGCGAATAGACAAGTGTAGGTCATTGGTGACCTTGGGGGCGTCGGGGCGCGGGTTCCTCGCAATGGGAGGTTGGTAGCTCTCCTGCCCGTGGGGTAGACCGATGCAAACGCACCGACGATCCGGACCGAGACACTGTCCTATATCGTGATCTAGTGTAGAATGTCTGTACAATGCCATGATTGTGCACGAGAATATTATTGATAGCACTGGCCTCGGCAGCCGAGTTACAGACATGTCTCCTGATCTTTCTCTCCGATTGTTTGAGTCTAGCTCCATGGAGTAGGTATTAGGAAAGCATGCATGTGAATCATGATATACACTGTCATTATAAATTCTTATTTTCTGCAACTATAATTGATTTAATTGTTAATATGATGATTATCTGCCTGGAACTGTTTATTTGCTTACCATGGAATTACTGCTTAATATTTAAGTATGCTGTTTCTGAATTGCTATTTGGGCGTGTGGCGCCGTCCTGTTTCTAGCATGCTATAATTGGTAATGATGTAGGATGTCTTACCTCTTTCTGTGTTTTCTTTTATCTGTTGTCTGTATATATATATATTGCATCTACCGAAGACGACGACAACGAGTTAGAAGCCCCTGACTTCCCTGGCTTCTGGCCCGAACGTGATTAGTACCTGCTGTTGACGATGGGGACGCGTATGCGAGGATTTCTGGGTGACGTGCGTCTGACCTTCCTCGGAGGGCCAGAGTGCTGGCACATCAACCTGAACTCTGACCGTTGCGTCTACTTGGGAGGCGTGTCCATCGCCCTTGCCTGGAGACGACATGAGGCACCCGTGATCACCTACCACGTCAGCCTACGATTAGAGTTTTATTTGCCCATCCGTGAGATGTGGGGCGACTGCTACTACACTCCACGGGAGGACTCCTTTGATTCCACCGCTCGGGCCCCGTCCTGTGCTTCTGTGGTTCCAATGGAGGTTTCCTAGGAAGAGGAAGATCCTGCTGAGGATCCTGACACGGTTCCTCCTCATCTGAGGGATTGATGTCACTGGTGGCTACTGATGGCTGCCAGTGTTTTTATTTTTGGGGCCTGATGTATTACTTTTGGTGGGTTGTATATTTTGTATATGCATGATGGTTATATATGCATGATTACCTTGGGTTGGGTATAGTTTTTGCTTTTTGGAGATGTCCAGGCTTGTATTTAAAATATAGTCATATTTCAATATATAAGTGTATGTGTTATTCAGGTATAAATTCTGTCTATTGTTTTATTCTTTATTTTCATTCACATTCCGCACATTTAATTTAACAAAAAAAAAAATAATTTATACTGCCATTTTTCACACGTATTAAAGTATCAAGTTGGTTAAAATTTAATTAACTGAACCGGGTCTTAATTGACTAATTATTTAATTTCCGCATTTTATTTTATTTGACATTGTGACGTTCCCTCCCAAAAAGGGGCGTTACATCTAGCATGGGGTCGTTATGATCCCCCCTATGTTTTCTTTTGATCTTCATGTTTGGTTAGAGTTCTACATGCCTGTACTAGAGGTATAGGGTGAGCGTGTGAACACCCAACGCGAGGGTTCAGATTCATTTCTGTCCACCACTCGAGCTATGACTCGTGGGTCTGCCGTCCCTCTAAGGATTTCCTCTTCTGAGGAAGATCCTGAGGAGGACCCATCCGAGGCTCCTTCTTAATTGTTCATGGAGGTGTGTCTCTTTTTGGTAGTCTTTTGGGTGGCTGATTGTAGATTGCTTTGGGGGCCTAATGTTTTGTCTTTTTGGTGGGCTGTAAATGTATATTTCTCTAGGGCATGGAAAGCTTCTGTTTATGTTGTGTAATTGTTGATGTATCTAAACACGTATGTGTGTGTGTATATATATATATATATATATATATATATATATATATATATATATATATATATATATATATATATAATGTATGAATGTATGGTGTAACACCCTTTGGAGGATGTCACACATAAAAGAAAATAAAAGAAATAGAAATAAAATCTACCCAAGTTGTGAAACATTTGTTAAATATTATTACGGGTTGTAAAATAATTCCTGATAGACAGAAATATGTAATAAAAAGATAATGCGAAAAATACGAAATAAAAAAAAACATCGTCACTAATAATATACATATGATTAAGTTATAAACTGTACAAATAATTTACAACTAAGACTACAAATATTTAAACAAAAACAGTAAAGAAAGCAATAAAAGAGTTAATATATACAGACATACGCTGACGCGCCCAAAAAAAACATCATGATTATCTAATCCTCTGATGGATCACTCTCAGCATGAAAATGATCATCAGGAGATAGATATCCTGGATGTCTCGACACACGGCGATAACGAGATCGCGCCGTCGATACGATGCTTATCTCACTAGGCTCAGGGTTTTCAGCACCCCAATAACGCCTAATGGATAAGGGTAACTCTAAGTGCAGAAATAACGTCGTAGTCATAATGGGCTCTCCATCAAATCGCTGACGTAGAATCACGGTCACACGTCCTGCATATGTCACAGAATCACGATCTCCTCGTAGATGCCAAGCCAGAGCACCTCCATGAAATACCAGCTCTATGAATCCCAAAAATCCTGGCGTCGCCATCCCTCACAATCAATCCAGAGGATATGGATGATCGGATGGTTCTTGATCGTAAGACTGGTCGTCTGCCTGCCGGTCTTCCTCCTCTTCAGGGTACACGATCTCAAGAGGCTGTTCCTCTTCCTCGAAGTCTTTACCGCGTAAAATAAATAAACAGAAAATACATATAACAAAGAGGTAAGACAACATAAAATCATCACAACATGGCCAATAAAAAGACGACAAACAATACATATACAGTTACATGCAATACATAAAGCTTTAACAATTATAATAATAAATTGAAGTAAATTTAGATATCATCACAATGTATCACATCACAAATAAAGCTTCACAGATAAAACAAGAAAGATAAGAATAAACAGATAAGATATAATAACCAAATATAATAACAATAACCAAATAAAATAAACAAATAAAATACGAGATAAACAATAAATAGATAAGATGGAAACAAATAGACATAGAGATAAATAATATGACAAAATCCTACTCCATGGAGCTAAAGAAAAACACAAGTATCGAGAGATGAATGATTCGCAAAACCTAATAGTACCACGGCTGCCCCACCAACTATTGCAATATTTGTTACACGTTGCGTCTATAGCCCCACGACACAGAATCCATCAATCCAGGCGTGGTGTAGTTCACGGTCTCACGTTGTGGCACTACGGGCAAATGTACTACTAGATTTCACCAATCTCGATTAAATATAGTGTACGTCGAGTACCATAGTGTGCTATCGGTTTACCACGGCCCAGCGGAGCGACTAACTGTCCACATGTGGGATCCCGTACACTAAAGCCTCCAAGTTCATTAGAACAATGAACCACACTATGTTTATCGCATCGACAACACGATGTGATTCGTCTCGTCAACAAATCCACCAAATACATGGCACACATAACGAGATAGATGGAAAGCCATGACGGGTTCACATTTTCCGGACAAAGCAAATAATTCTCAAAAACTCAGTACGGGTTCACATTTTCCCGACAAGTAAATAGATTTTCAAAAGCTCATGTACGGGTTCACATTTTCCCGACAAAGACATATAGATTTTCAAAAAGCACATGCGGGTTCACATTTTCCCGACAAAGATATAGATTTTCAAAAGCACATACGGGTTCACTTTTTCCCGACAAGATAAAATAAATATAGTAACGGTCAATCGCGTAGAAATTTTATCGTATTTTCATAATTCCGTCGTTTTTACAAACGTTTAAAAATCGGTTAAAGATATTTTTCTGTTTTTAAAATCGCGTAGCATTTTTAATACGTTTTCTCAATCGCGTAGGATTTTTAAATCATTTTCTTATTCGAATGCCATTAAAATTACTTGTTTAAACAGATAGAAATAGTACTTAGTACATTTAAACTACGTAGAATAATTTTTCATACATATCTTGTCATTAGGATATTTTTACTATCTTATAGGTTCATTTTTACTAAAAATTGACAGCATTTTGTTTATAAACTTATAATAGTGGTTTTCTAAATTTTCCATAAAATTTTCTATTTACCTAATTTTTAACCATATCATTTAATTCTTTTTGAAATCTCTAACATGCTTCAAAACTTAAAGTGAGCTATATGTTAGAAAATTTCTCAAAATTTCTGTATTTTACTTCCTAATGATAAAATCACTAGTTTTAATCCTTTAAGCTTAATTCTACTCAATTTGTTTCTTCAAAAATCATTATAGAAAATTTCTTCTTAACTTGTATTGTCTCTTTTTGATTGAAAAAGGTTTGGAATCAAGTTTTAGAAATCATAATTACCTATAGTGGCATGTTGGCGAATTTTGTAAAACTTTTTCATTTGATTTCTAAATCATGTCAAAGGTATTATCTTATCTAAGTTTATTAAATCATGTTATAAAGTAATGATTTTAAATCAAATAAATCCTTTAGGCATGTTGGCCCAAAATCTACTAAATCTTTACCATTTGATTTCTAAATTCCTTTTCTTTGATCAAAACAATTTGAAACCTTCTTATTTCTCCTAATTAATTAAGTTGCACTTTAGGAAAAATGAAGAGAACATTTTGGTCCTCACACTTTGTCATTGTCGTGAGCTAGGGAATGTGTTCTTTGGAACACTCATGCAAATTTACACATGTTATTCACATCTTATACCTTATCATACAATTCTAACACATGCATTTATATTTCTAACACATGCAAAATATTTCTAACACATAAAACCTAAATTAAAGCTTATAGACATACAATCAAAAGCTAATAAACATGCAAAATTATTACAATCACCAAACAAGAAAGCTACTAACATACAACACTTAAGCTACTAGCAACCACAAAAATTAACAAATACACATCAATAAACACATCACAACCGAATCCTTATGGATTCTACAAACAATCCATCTTCTTACCACCATCAAGGGATGATAAGAATTGTCTTCCTCTTACCTTAAATGAAGACAAAAAGCTTGCTTTCACACCTCCTATGGTTCGGTTTTCACTCCACCAAATTCCTAAAAATCTCAAATAAAATCTACATGTTATTAACCATGAAAAAGAAGCTAAACCATGGAGAAATCATGGTTTAGAACTTTGAAAAAGAAGAGAGAAAAGAAAAATATGATATTTCACCTTCTAGGTCAAATCTACAAGGTTGATTTCCAAGCCCTTAATGGAAGATTTTGAAGAAACTTCCAACTAGAAAGGTTCTTAGAATAGTGTTTAGGTTAAGGAAACTTGGTTAGAAAAATTTTTGGATGGTTGGATGGTTAGGAAACAAGCTTGGCCGAATTGAAGGAGAAAAAGAAACAACAATGGTGGCTAGGGTTCTTGATGAGAGAGAAGAGAGAAAAGTGATGAAGGAGAAATGTAATTTTGGTCTTCAAAGGCCTCTTGGCCGTAGCACTCAAGTGGTGTGCAAGGTGGGCACCTTGCTTGGCTTCATCCAAGCCATTGGATGCATGAAAGGCTAGGATTAAGTCTTGGTGAGCAAGCTTGATTTCCATTGGTTGGTTCATGGTGACTCACATGCTCAGTCACACAGTGTATTTAATTTTCTGCTGAGTCAGCTAGCTGAGTCAGCCTGTTCTGGAAAGTTCTACTGCTTACGGTGATTAATTAAGCTACCGATCTAACCGTTCTGCTAATTGTGGGTCCCGCAAAATATTTACGGGTCCATTGTCACTAAATTATCTTGACTAATAAAATAATATTATAATAATATAAAATTATTTTATTTGACAGTTAAATCCTAAAAATTAAAAGATTATTTTTAGTCTCATTCAGAATCGGGTTAAGTAAGATCCCCCAATTCTAAATAATAAAATAAGATTTTTCCCGGCCCGGAAAATATTATTTTCCTGCCTCGGAGCAAATCACCCAAAAAGTCCATATAAAATCACAGACAGTATTTTCAGGCCTTAAATCAAGAAGAAAACAATTAAAAACAGCAAAAATAGCGAAAACAGTACGTTCGGGACGTAACGGTCGTTTTCTCGTTTTTTCCCACAACGTAGGTAATCGTCCAAAACGTTCAAATAAAATATCCAGCAGTATTATATAGCTGTATATTTTTCAGAAAAATTAATACAGTAGCTCAGAAAAATTTTTATTTTACCGTCTCGAAGCAAACTACGTAAAACGAACAAATAAAATTTGAGCCAGTATTATCGTAATTGTTTTCATACAGAAATCGAGAACAGAAAAATAGGGACACAACGGTCATTCATACAAAAGCATGAAAAACAGAAAACAGTACATTCAGAATATTTTCTAAAAATTGGGGCGTTACATATGGTGTACTCATCTTGTTAATTTTTTACTGTAAATATTTTTTATCATTTTATTACCAAAAAAAAAAACTTCACACAATTTTTATACACTTACAAATGAACAGACTATTATTTATATTCTAATGAACCAGGTCGAAATAATAGTTTTGTTGTTCGAGTTCATTTTATGTGCTACGCGTCCTTCCTAAAAAGGGGGCGTTAAATTCTCCAAAAAGAGAAGCAAGAGCTTGAAGAGCTTAGCTTAGTGTAGCTAGGTAGTTTCTTTTGTAATGATGTACATATTGCATTTATGAGAAATACTATTGTGGTGTAATATTTATACTTTCATCCGTGGCTCATATTTTTTATATAATGCTATTATGTTATATTGAAAATTACATAACTGTGAAGTAGCAGGTCCGAATCTAATAACTGTGGTATTATACTATGGTTATTAAATTCGGAATGTTTGTTCACTTTTTTGCTTACCGCAAGTGCGTATATCACACTTGTAATATAGCTACGAGTCGGATATCATTCACACGAGGATGTTGGCTTCCACTGCTAAGTATCAACTAATAGCTTATCTAAATTGTATTCAAGAACATATAAAATAGAGGAAGAATGCAATGAAGCTAATCTACAGACAGAAAAACGATAAATGAAAATAAAGATAATGGTTTAGAGATTTAGGGAATCCTTCTTTATCTCTTACTTCAACCAATGATAAGCAATCCTCACAAGCAACATAAATGCATTAGTTAAGTTAGCTTGAGAATATGATTTAGTTAAAAGCTTATATCTATGTCAATCAACCATGCTTTATTTGCCTAATCCACTATGTTTCCATGAGAACTAGTGCAAACTCCACTGATTAAGATCTATTCTCAAACACATGCTATACATGACTAAGAGATATATTTCTATCCCATTAGCGAATCAACTTATCCAAGCTAA
This sequence comes from Ormosia emarginata, assembly GCA_029884605.1. Classification (NCBI taxonomy): domain Eukaryota; kingdom Viridiplantae; phylum Streptophyta; class Magnoliopsida; order Fabales; family Fabaceae; genus Ormosia; species Ormosia emarginata. The sequence continues at coordinate 4,533,961 of JAQQTP010000023.1, forward strand.
TTGAACTCATCAAACATGCATCAATCATACATATGATCTAAAATCCCAATTCCTATGTCTAGTTTCATCAAATTTCGACAAATCACTTAAAAACTGACCAAACAATCAAGAGCATTAGGATTTATATGATTGAACAAAACCAAACATCAATATATACTCAAAGTAATACAAAGTCATTAATATTCATAGAAGGATCCGAAGTTATCCCTAAATACAACTCAGCTACATCATGAAACACAAAAATCTATCACAAAAATCATGTTCATGGAAGATGGAAGAAAGAAAAGAGAAGAGAGAAGGAAGGAAGCTCATGGATATGATCTTTGATGCTTGAATCTCCTTCCATGAAGAAGATAACCTCCAACCTTGGCACCCCTAGCCTTCTCAGCCTCCAAAATGTGAATTTCAGCCACAGCTTCTCTAAAACCTAAAAAGCTCCCTAAAAAAACTCTCTGAAAAATTTGTTAAAATTGTATTTATAGGCCCAAAAAACAGAGTCACGCCGCGACATTAACAAGCCTACGCCGTGGCATTACACGCCTACGCTGTGACGTACAAATTTTGTAGCTCTCTGTCTAGATACAGGGGATTCACCATGCCGCGACATTGACATTCCTGCACCGCGACGTTGAGTGTTGAGTTACACACTTGGCTTTCTCTTTCAGTTTTTTGCTCAAATGCTCCATATATTAGCTTGTTTGGAGCCTTTCCTATAATAGAGAAATCACCTAGTCAATAATAGTTACAAATCCACTCAACCACTAACATAATACGCACAGTTTGTTCAATATCATAATAGAAGGTATCAGAATTGAATATAATAAATATAAACACAAAACCTTCCAAATGTGGATACAATGAGGACTTAAGCAATCAATGAAAACATAGATACGGGGCACAAATAACTACATTTCATGAAGTTATCAAGTTACACAATGTAGATAGAAGGATCCAAAGGATTCCCTGAAAACAACATAACTATCCATGGAACACGAAAATCTCATGAGAAATTTCATGTCCATCACCTAGAAAAAGAGAGAATAAAGAAAAAAGAGGGAAACACTATGAATGTAGGTCTTAGATGCTTGATCCTCCTTGAGAATGGTGGCTGCCACTACAAATCTCCTTGCTCCTCTCCAAAATGGTGAAAAAATGAACCCTAGCTACATTTTCACTATTTTTTCGTAGTTATTGCTCGCAGAAATATGATGAAACAATATATATAGGCTAAAAATTAGCTTCACGCCACGGTGTGAACCATCTTGCGCCACGACGTGCATTCGCAATAGGCTACTATGTCACAACATGCACTTCTTTATTCTGCGACGTTCTAGCCTCTGTCTATCAGTGCGTAGCAGGCTGAGACCATCACGTCATGACATGAACATGCATGTGCCGCGGCGTGAGATGCTGACTTGCTCCTTTAGCCTTCTCTTCCACTACTGGGCCTTGGCTTGCTTTAATTTCTCTGTTTTAAACCCATCCTACAATTGAGAATTCAACCAGTCAAATACAAGTTCAAATCTACTTAAATGATTAAAGAATTAGAAAGATTTTCTCAAGATCATATAGGAAGACAACGACATGAATTTTAATGAATATGAGGCTAAAGTCTTCCATTCATGCCTAAGAACAAGGACTAAGTAAACTATAAAGCACATATATAGGGCACAAATAACTACATTTTATGGAGTTATCACACCCCTAAACCTAGATTCTTGCTAGCCCTCGAGTAAAACCAAGTATAATTGTGTAACGCCCCCTTCGGGAGGGCGTCGCACCAAAAACGAAACTCAAAAGATAACACTTAGACCTGGTCTATATATATATATAGATAGTAACCTGTTCATTTATAAAAAAATATAATAATTTGGCAATTTTTTTTTGTAAGCGGAAAACATAAACTTAGCAGAAATTAACATGAAGATCAAACCATACATTTATACAAAAGATACATTAAATAAGTATTTAGATACACCAACAATTTTAGTAAAAGAAAGCAGAAGCTTTACATGTGCAAAAAGGCATATACAGATTTCCACCAAGGCTACAAAAAATATCATGCCCCCAATAACTATTGAGAAGGAGCCTCAGATGGGTCCTCCTCAGATTCCTCCTCAGAAGAGGAAATGCTCATAGGAGTAACAGACTCATGAGCAGGGGCTCGTGCAGAGGACAGGAACAAATCCTTATATGGGGTATACTCGCAATCACCCCACACCTCACGTATCGATATGTAGAACTCCAGCCATACGGCAACATCAAAAGAGAAAATAGGTTGGTCATAATGACCCCAAGTCAAAGATATAGTCACATCTCCCATGTAGATGAAACGTTCGGTGTTCAAGTTGACGTGCCAACAGTCAACGCCTCCATGAAACCTCAGTCTGGTTTGCCCAAGAAAGCCTCACTGGGATGCCATCACAAAACAGAAGACTAGGTTGATCAAAAACTAGGAAACTCGGGCTCTTCCTCACCTCGACCTTTAAAGAAGTACATACATAAACAGAATAACAAAGCAAAGAGGTGAGATATCCAACATCATTACTAATTACGGTAGTAAGAAACAGAAACGGCACATGACACCACACAACACAGCAAAAATAATAACCAGTGTCAAGATTCATAAAATAAATAGTTTAATAATCTAGGTAGTCATAATATCAAAAAAAGAAATAGTTCCATAATCATATGCCAAGTAAATATGTTGACCGACTATGCACTTGCGCAAAGTACCAAAATCCTACTCCATGGAGCTAAACACGACATCGGAGAGAATGATCAAGGAGATATGTATGTATCTAGTCTTCCTCAAATCAAGCACTTCAATATTAACAAATTGTGCAACTTGGCTTATAGAAGACATTATTCACAATATCGCGATATAGGATAATGTCTCAGTCTGGATCGTCGGTGCGTTTGCATCGGTCTGTCCTACGGCACAGAGGAGCTACTAACTTCCCATTGTGAGATACCCGTACCCCGACGCCCCCAAGGTCAACAAGTGACTTACACTAGTCTATTCGCACCCGCACTAAGGTGTGATTCATCACCTAGGCATAAAGCCTTACAACAAAGTCCACCAGACTTTCACAATGCATGATGACTCAATGAATATATACATATATTCAATAGTAACATGACCTTTCCATAACCACCCGTCATAAATTGGCCAAATCAAATATCAACAAATCCTTGGTCCCACTTATGGACCCACAACAATTCATTGTCCGATTCTAAAATGCAAAAACATACTTTTAAGATTTGATATAAAATTATGCTTCAACTTCAACACTTTTCCTATTTAGCCCCTCTAGGGAAATTCTTTAGTAGTCTTCACCTAATCTTTGTTGCTCTAATTCAACAAGTCCTTTATTTAGTTCTATACATAACTCACTTAGAGTAATTATTTCAAGTTTCTCAAAACCTCACGCACACTCATGTTCTTTCTTTGGCCAAAAATTACTTTAGGTTGTAGGATAAAATTTAATTCTTTTCTCTTTCCATTTTATGAACTCCTAATTAAGTATCCAATCACCTAATTACCTAAGTTTTGACTTAATGCAAAAAAATTTCCATTGGGTGCCCTACAAGGCCGTGGGCTCTAGGGGATAAGAAATCCAAAATTTTTCATCACCTCACTAATCACTCTTCATTTAATTGCTTAAGACCCAAATTATTACACAAATTCCATCATGGACACATCATTACGCCTCTTGGCCATGAGCCTCCTAGCAAAAAGGGTAAGAATCCTTCGCCTTCCATACATGCTTCCAAGTATTAAAAATATTCCACATCCATCAAGTTATACATTAGCAAGTAGTAAAATCATACAAGACAAAATAACCACAAAACCACCAAGAACCATACAACAAAGTGAGTAACCCTCACATGGATTCCTCACTATTAACACAAAAACATGTTCCTCACCACCATGATAGGTTAAAGAGGATGATATCCCTCTTACCTAAAGAGACAACAAGAAAAGTAAGCTCTTTTATGCCTCTTGAAATTCGTTCAACTCCTCCACCAAAATCCTAGGGTGATCAAACTCACATAATCAACAACCAAAGCTTGAAAAGAAGTCCTTGATCACAAGGGTGACCAAGAATCGTGAAAATGAAGGAAGGAAAATAGAAAATCAAGAACCTAACCTCAAAGCTTCAAGTTTTAGGGCTTTATGGAAGAAGATAAAGATGGAAGAATCAAGTGATGGTCACAAAAGGAAAAAACTTCAAGGTGATGAGTAAATGCAAGAAATAAGGTTGGTTGAGCAAGCAAGCATGGATGGGCAACAATGGTGTGTATGGCCATGGAAGTAAAGAGAAAAAATGGAGATGAGAGAAAAAGTGAGAGAAAGGAAAAATTAAGAGAGAAAATGATAGAAACCTTTTGAATGAAAAGTCAAAATGTTTTAAGTGAAAAGATGACAATTCCCTTGTCATCTTTCCCCTCAAAACTGTGGGGTCACAAGGAGGAGAGAGGGAAAGTAAAGCTTTATCTAGAAGCTTGGTGCAAAGCTTCCTTGAGAAGCTTTGTCAACTTTTTGAAAAAGTCATGGATGATGTCACTTTGATGATGTCATCTTAGTGATGTCATTAAAGTGCTTTCTAGAAAATACGACTAACACTCTACTAAAGCTATTATTCAGTGGACAAAGGTTACAGTTAACAAAACTAGTATTTATTTTCTAACGGATAAAAAAACGTACCGCGATTTTATTTATCAGAAAAAATCTTGAAAAACGAAAACTTCGTAAACTGTGTCCAGCCTCAAGTTTAGTAAGATCCCCCATCACCGTTTCCACAGTCCAAGGTTTTTCAGCCTTGGGGATAATATTTTATTTTCTCGGCCCATCTCAAGGTGCATGCAAATCAAGAAATATATTAAAATAATCAAAATCACCGAAATAATTCACAAAAATTCACAAAATTCACAAATATTATAAAATGAATATAAATCATGAAATAAACAATTTTCGGGGTATCACAACTCTCTCCTTCTAAAAAGGAATTTTGTCCTCAAAATTTGTCATATCTTAGAATAGATGTGGATATTGTTCCTTCATCTTGTCCTCTAACTCCCACGTTACGTCTCCAGTTATGTCATTCCAGATCACTCTCACTAATGGAATTTCCTTCCCTCCAAGTTGCTTCACTCTCCTATCCTCGTTCTTTACAGGAAGTGTCTCATAGGTTAAATTCTCTTTTAATTGTACTGTATCTGGTGCTATGACATGGTTTGGATCAGGAATATATTTTCGCAATTACGACACATGAAAGACATTATGAAGGTTAGAAAGAAAATGTGGTAAGGCTATTTGGTAAGCTACTGGACCTATCTGACGAAGAATTTGATAAGGTCCGATGAATTTGGGAGTAAGTTTTCTAGATTTAAGAACTTGACCGACTCTAGTCGTAGGTGTGACTTTGAAAAACACATGCTCGCCTTCCTCAAACTCAAGAGGTTTTCTCCTTTTGTCCGCATAGCTTTTCTTTCGACTCTGAGCTGTCCTTATCTTTTCTTGAATCATCTTGACATTTTCTGTTGTTTGTTTCACAAGATCAGGTCCAATTGTAAAATGCTCTCCATCTTGGTACCAACACAAAGGTGTTCTACACCGTCGCCTATATAGAGCCTCATAGGGTGCCATCCCTTTGCTCGAGTGAAAACTATTGTTATAGGTGAACTCTATCAAAGGTAAAACTTCATCCCAACTTCCAATCTATTCCAAAGTACAGGTTTTAAGCAAATTTTCCAACAATTGGATCGTCATTTTCGATTAACCATCGGTTTGAGGGTGATAAGCAGAACTCAAACGTAGTTTCACTCCCATCGCTTCTTGAAGACTTTGCCAAGACCTTGATATAAACCTCAGATCTCTATCGGAAATAATACTACAAGGCACACCATGCAATCTAATAATCTCACCAATATACAGCTAGGTTAACTTTTTCATTGAATGCCTAATGTTAATCAGTAAGAAGTGTGCAAACTTCGTAAGCCGATCAACAATTACCCATATCGAATCATGACCCTTTTAGGTCTTTGGTAATCCAACCATGAAATCCATCATAATACTATCCCATTTTAATTCGGGAATAGTTAGAGGTTGCAACATTCCTGACAGTCTCTGGTGTTCAACCTTAGCTTTCTGACAGACTAAGCAAGATGACACATGTTGAGCTACATCTCTCTTTAAGTATCGGTACATCTTGGTCATTCCCAGATGCATACTTAACCTGCTGGTATGAGCTTCATCAAGAATTGCTTTCCTAAGCTTCGGATCATTGGATATACAAATCCTACCTTTGAACTTTAAGATTCCATCAGGTCTTTCCTCTACTATTGACACATTGCCTTGCTTCATTAGCTTCCTTTCCTTTTGCAAAAATTTGTCACCTTCCTGCTTCTCTCGAATTTCTTCCATTAAATCATTCAAAATAGTAACCATGTTCAAACGAATCCTTCCCGATGCTAATTCAACAGATAGCCATATATCCCTGAACTGCTCTATCAATTCATTCTCCTTAATCATCATAGCAAACATACTAAGCACCTTCCTACTCAAAGCATCTACCACAACGTTTGCCTTTCCGAGATGATACTGGAGTTGAAAATCGTAGTCTTTCAGAAACTCCAACCACCTTCTCTGCCTCATGTTCAACTCCTTTTGCTCAAACAAGTACTTCAGACTCTTATGGTCACTGTAGACATTGAACGTTGCTCCATACAGAAAGTGTCTCCATATTTTCAAAGCAAACTCCACAGCTGCTAACTCCAGGTCATGTGTAGGGTAATTCTTTTTGTGTTTTCTTTTCATCTGATGAGGAAGACCTAGAGGAAGATCCTGCCACGGTTCCTTCTCATTAGTCTTAGGGGACTGGTACTGTCGGTGGCTACTGATGGCTATCTGTATATCATTTTGGGAAGCCTGATGTTTTGCTATTTTGATAGGCTGTATTTTTGTAAACATCTTAGGGTGGGTAAAGCTTTTGCTTTTTGTATACTTAATGATGTAATTAAACAAGCTTAATGTAAATATATATATAATATGTGGATGTATGGTTTTCTTGCATGTCGATTTTTACTATAACTATATTTTATTATTCTCTCACTACAAAATATATATATATATATATATATATATATATATATATATATATATATATATATATATATATATATATATATATATACATTACCCAATTATTATACATTTACAATTTGAAGAGACTTATTTATATATTAAATGAACCGGGTCTTAATTCATGATTTGTTATTTTTTCGCATTTTATTTTAGTGTGACATTCTTTCTTCTTTTAGAAAAAAAGGGGCGTTACATTGTGTTTGGTATCAGAGCCCAAGTTTAAGTTTTCTTTTGGGTCTTGTGGTTTGGACTATCTTGTTTGTGCTGTGTGATTCTTTGTGTTTGGTATTCCAAAAGGATACATCTGGTTTTTTCCTGTGTTTTGTGTAGTTTGACTTGAAAAAAGATATGGCTCGTAGAGGGGATATGATTGCAGCGATCGAGGCGATTCAAAGTATGGCTGAGGCCATGCTGCAATAGAACTAGCAGACTACTCAACAGCAAGTGAGAGCTGCACAACAGTTAGAAGCTACTGTCGATGCTCAAAACTTGTCTGAATTTCGTCGCAACAACCCTCCTCAATTCAAGGGAGAATTTGATCCGGAGAAGGCTACTCTTTGGATCAAGGAGCTGGAGAAAGTTTTCAGAGGCATGAACTATGCCAATGATAAGAAGGTGACTTATGCTGCGTTTATATTGGTTGGGGACGTAGAAGACTGGTGGACTGGAGCACAAAGATTGCTAGAAACTGAAGGTCAAGCAATTACTTGGGAGGTATTCAAGGAGAAATTCTTGGAGAAATATTTCCCTGCAAGTGCCAGATATGTTAAAGAGATGGAGTTCCTCAGTCTGAGATAGGGGAACATGACTATCAGTGAGTACGCTGCAAAGTTTGAAAGCTTGTCCAATTTCTTAACTTATTTCTAACACCAGCCGAACAAGGTGTGGAAATGTTAGAAATTTGAAGAAGGTTTGAGGCATGATGTGAAGAGGGCAGTTATAACTTTGAGGATCAACCAATTTTTGAAGCTGCTAGATACGTGTCACCGAGTAGAAGACCTAGACCAAGCACGGGACTCGAGAAACCGTAACTTTGGGCTTTTTCAGTCCCAAAGAGGAGGCGGCAGCAGCAGTGCTAATCGCTATCAGAGAAAGCTTTACTCAAGACCACCTGGAAATCAGCAACAACGATCACAAGGTGGAAGTCTTGGTGGGAGTCTTAGAAGAACTGGTCAAACTATGACATCTACACCAAGATGTTTGAAGTGCGGAAAGGAGCACTTAACGAGGGATTGCACAATTAAAGGAATTATTTGCTTTAGATGTGGGAAGCCTGGATATGTTTCCCGCGACTGCAGCCAAGCTAAGGCAAAGCCTTCAGTCAATGCTATAAGAGCTATAAAACTGTAGGCAAGAGGCAGAGTTTATACCCTGAGTGGAGCTGAGGCCTCTAAATTCGAAGATCTAATACAAGGAGAAGGTATCATAGAGGTTAATATTTTGATTGTACTATATGACTCTGGGGCAATCTATTCTTTCATTTCCTATGACTGTGTGAAACGACTTGATTTACTTGTGTCTTCTTTGCCTTTTGACTTGACTATTTCAACCCCTACTGCTAAATATGTTGTTACCACCAAAGTCTGTTTAGATTGTCCTTTAATTGTTGAAGGTCGAATCTTTTATGTTGATTTGATCTGTTTACCTCTTTCCCAATTAGATATAATCTTAGGAATGGATTGGTTATCTACTAATCATGTCCTGTTAGACTGTTTTAGTAAAACCATAGTTTTCCCTACAGTTGAAGTTTCTAGATTTTTTACGGCCAACCAAGTGAAAGCTTTCTTGAAAGAGGGAGCTCAGGGATACATATTATTGTCTTTTTTAAAAGTCGAGAACGAGGCAGATGTGAACGCAATTCCAGTGGTTAGAGAGTTTCCCGAAGTCTTTCTTGATGATGTACCTGGTTTACCGCCGGAACGGGAAATAGAGTTTGCCATCGACCTGGTACCTGGATCTAGTCCTGTATTCGTAGCGCCCTACAGAATGTCACCAGTACAACTAGTTGAACTCAAGGAGCAATTAGAAGAACTCTTAGAGAAGTAATTTGTTAGACCTAGTGTGTACCCATTAGGAGCGCCAGTATTGCTAGTCAAGAAGAAGGATGGTACTTCGCGATTGTGTGTGGACTATCACCAGTTGAATAAAGTCACGATTAAGAATAAGTATCCACTTCCAAGGATAGATGACTTGATGGATCAACTGAGGGGAGTAGCGGTGTTTTCTAAGATCGATCTGCGATCGGGCTATCATCAAATTAGAGTAAAGGTGGAGGATATTCCCAACATAGCTTTTCGTACTCGTTATAGTCACAACGAGTACCTGGTGATGCCTTTTGGTGTGACGAATACACCTGCCATATTCATGGATTATATGAATAGAATCTTTCGTCCTTACTTCGACAGATTCATTGTTGTCTTCATTGACGACATTCTAATCTACTCTCTAAATCAGGAGGATCATGCTGAACACCTCAACATAGATCTTTAGATTCTGAAGGAAAAGAGGTTGTACACCAAATTATCAAAGTGTGAATTCTGGCTGGACGAGGTCAAGTTTTTAGGCCCATTGTTCTGCAATGGGAAAGGCCGAAGATAGTGATAGAAATTCAGAGCTTTATGGGATTAGCTAGATATTATCGGAGATTCATTGAAGGATTCTCTAAGATAGCTGGACCTCTCACTCAGCTCACAAGGAAGAATCAAGCCTTTGAGTGGACGGATGCTTGCGAAAAAAGCTTTCAAGAATTGAAGAGGTGACTAACTACTTCACCAGTGTTAGTTCTACCTAACCCAAGTAAACCCTTCGAAGTGTATTGCAATGCTTTATACTAGGGATTAGGGTGTGTGCTTATGCAAAATGAAAAAGTGGTGACTTATGCTTCGTGACAGTTGCGAGTGCATGAGAAGAACTACCTAACACATGACTTGGAGTTAGCAACTGTGGTATTCGCTTTGAAGATATAGAGGCATTTTCTTTATGGAGCGACGTTCAATGTCTTTAGCGACCATAAGAGCTTAAAGTATTTGTATGATCAGAAAGAGTTGAATATGAGACAGCAAAGGTGGTTGGAATTTCTAAAGGATTATGATTTTCAACTTCTGTATCACCCTGGGAAGGCAAACTTCGTGGTAGACGCTTTAAGTAGAAAGATGCTCAGTATCTCTGCTATGATGGTCAAAGAAAAGGATTTGATAGAACAATTCAGGGATGTATAGTATTTTCTAGAATTGACACCGGGAAAGATTTGTATGAGCATGGTCATAATCTCAAATGACTTAATGGAAGACATCCGAGAGAAACAGAAAGTTGACAAGTTTTTGCAAGAAGAAAAGGAGCTGATGAAGCAAGGCAATGCAATAACCTTAAAGGAAAGAAACGATGGAATCTTAAGATTCAGAGGTAGAGTCTGTGTACCCAAGGATCAAGAACTCAGGAAGTATATACTCGAACATGCTTACACGAGCCAATTGAGTATGCACCCAAGAATAACCAAGATGTACCAAGATTTGAATAAGCTATTTTGGTGGCATGGAATGAAGAGAGATATTGCCAAATGTGTGTCTTCCTATCTAGTTTGTCAGAAAGCAAAGGTCAAACAACAGAGACTGTCTAGAATGTTACAACCCCTAACTATTCCTGAATAGAAGTAGGATAGTATCGCGATGGACTTTGTGGTTAGATTGCCAAAGACCAGAAAGTGTTATGATTCAATATGGGTAATCATTGATCGACTCACGAAGTCAGCATATTTCTTGCCAATCAACATAAGGTACAACCTGGAAAAGTTGACTCAGCTGTACATTGGTGAAATTGTCAGACTGCATAGTATGCCTACTAGTATCATTTCTGATAGAGATCTAAGGTTCATGTCAAAGTTTTGGAAAAGTTTGCAAGAAGCATTGGGGACTAAACTTCAATTGAGTTCTGCTTATCATCCCCAAATCTATGGTCAGTCAGAAAGGACGATTCAATCATTGGAAGACTTAATTAGACCTTGTGCTTTGGAACAAACTAGAAGTTAGGATGAAGTTTTACCATTGATAGAGTTCACCTACAACAATAGTTATCATTCGAGCATAGGGATGGCACCCTATGAGGCTCTTTATGGGCGATGGTGCAGAACACCATTGTGTTGGTGCTAAGATGGAGAGCGCCTTACTGTTGGACCTGATCTTATACAGCAAACAACTGAAAAGGCCAAGATGATTCAGGAAAAGATGAGGACGGCTTAGAGTCGACAGAAGAGCTACGTCGACAAAAGGAGAAAGCCTCTTGAGTTTGAAGAAGACGAGCATGTGTTTTTGAAAGTCACGCCTATGACTGGGGTCAGCCGAGTTCTTAAGTCTATAAAACTTACTCCTAAATTCCTTGGACCTTACCAAATTCTTAGCCGGATAGGTCCAGTTGCTTACCAAATAGCCTTACCACCTTTTCTTTCTAATCTCCACAATGTCTTTTATGTGTCACAACTTCGAAAATATATTCCTAGCCCTAATCATGTCATAGCACCTGACACAATACAATTAAAAGAAAACTTAACTTATGAAACAACTCCTGTAAGGATTGAGGATAAGAGGGTGAAGCGACTCAGAGGGAAAGACATCCCATTAGTTAAAGTGATCTGGAATGAAACAACCTGAGATGCAATGTGGGAGTTAGAAGACAAGATGAAGGAGCAATACCCACAACTATTCTAAGGTATAAAAATTTCGAGGACAAAATTTCTATTTGAAGGGGAGAGTTGTAACACCCCGAAAATTTATAATTTCAAGATAAATAGCCGTTTTATAATATTTGTGATTTTTGTGAATTTTTCTGAGAACGTAGAATATTTTAATATTATTTCTCATTTTACGTGCACACTAGTAGAGCTGGGGAAATGAGATATTTTTTTCGAGGACCTTGATCTGTGAAAACATCGACGGGGGATCTTATTATTCCCGAGGCAGGACACAGTTTACGAGATTTCATATTTTTTGATATTTTTATATGATAAATAAAATTCACTGTGTATTTTATTATCTGTTAGACAATTAGCACTAACTTCTGTCAACTGTAACAATTGTCCATTGGATAATAACTTATAGTAGAAATCCTATCACTTTATCTAAAAATCTACTTTATGTCACATCCATTCACTTTATTTCAAAAAGAAAGATATTTTAATCAAAGCTTCTCAAGGAAGCTTTGACAAAAAATGACCAAATTACCTAAACTTACATGAGAAGCCAAATCTCTCCATCTTTTTCTCTCTCTTGGTGCCACGGCTTTGAAGCCCTTTGGGGAGCCAAAATTTGGCTTTTGCCTTATCATTCTTTACTCCAAAACTCAAAATCACAAAAAAAGTTATTACCTTTTCTCTTTTCATTTCCTCTTCATCTTTTTCTCTTCATCTATTTCTCTCTTCCTCTCCACACTCCACGGTTGCAGCCCTCCATGTGGCCATCTCCATTTGCTTGCTTCACTACTACCATTTCTAGATTCATCTTCTTATCCTAAACCTTTCCTCTTTGGTGATCATCTCTCAAATCCATCATTTTCATCGCTTTTCTTCAAGAACAAAGCTTGAAGCTTTTGAGGTAAACTTTTGGTTCCTTACTTTCTCTTCTTCTTTTTCATTTCTATGATCATTTTTATGCCCATAGATCCTTTTCTTTTCAAGTCATTGGTGTTGATTCCTTGAGTTTGATTTCCTAGGATTTTGGTGAGCTCTTGGCCGAATCTCACAAGCACATCAAGGAGTGATTTTTCGTGTTCTTCCCTTAGGTAAGAGGGAGATTTACTTACTTCAACCATTATTAGTGGTGAGGGAACTTTTGAGTGGTTGTTGATGAAGGAATCCATAATAGATTGCTCACTTTGCATGCTTGTTTTTCATGCTTTTGTGTATACTTGATTTATATGAAAATGTTGGTTATTTTGAATGTCTTGATGATGTTGGATTGCTTGGATTGGATGTATGGAAAAATATAGGGTTTCCTACCCCTTTGGGGAGGTCACGACCTTGGACCATATTTTGGGGGTTTGAGTTTGATTTTTGTATGAATTAAAACTTAGGTGATTAGGTGTTAAAGGATTTGATGCATGTAATGGAAAAATTGTGGTTTGTGTTGAACCTTATAAATGTATGTTGTTATTGAGAATTGATTATATGCCATTGTGGATCCATGTGTGGGACTAAAGACTTGTTGATGTTTAATTTGACCAAATTGTGGTATGTGTCATGAGAAGTATATTATTGATGAATATACATGATATGCATTGAGTCAACATGCATTGAACAATTGCTCAGTCTATGACTATTAAAAGGTCGTGTATGCCTAGAAGATTGAATTACAACTTAGTGCAGGTGCGAATAGACTAAGTGTAGGTCATATTATTGACCTTGGAGGCGTCGGGGTGCGTGTGTCTCACAATAGACAGTGGTAGCTCCACTAGGGCCGTGGGATAGACCGATGTAAACATACCAATGATCCGGACCGAGACATTATCCTATATCGCAATCTTGTTGAGAATGCCATGTATAAGCTATGTTGTGCAAAAGATTATTTTTCTGATAAGCATTTTATTTTTAGGTTGATGAGATACTGGCATGACTTCCTCATCATTCTCTCCGAATGTTTATGTCTAACTCCATGGAGTAGGATTTTGGTACCTTATGCATTATGTATTGTCTGTCTTATATTTCTTCTGGCATGAGTGTCTATAACTCTTAAATTATCTCTTATAATGTTGTAATAATTATCTGACTGATGAACTGTGTACTGCCTAAGACATCATTGTTGTTTTCCTTTTATTGCTTATTTTTATTATTACTATTGATATATATATGTTATGATGTTATGTGGGTGTCCTGCGCCATTTTGTTTTCTTACTGCCGTATTAGTATTGAATGCTAGATGTCTCACCCCTTTCTTGTATCCCTGTATTTCTATTTTATTTATGTGCTTCTGAGAAGACATATGTGAGGAAGGGAAAGTGCCCGAGTTCCGTGGTTTCTGGCCTGACTACGACTAGTGCTTGTTCGAAGATGTTGTCTCATCTGCGTGGATTTCTGGGACACACGAGGATGACTTTCCACGGAGGTCCTAATTGTTGGCATATCAACTTGCGCACAGACCGTTGTATTTATCATGGGGACTTGACGGTGTCGCTGGCTTGGGGTCGCTATGACCCACCTGTTTTTAACTTCACTGCTTTTGTTCATCTAGAGTTTTACCTACTTGTCCGTGATTTGTGGGATGATCTCTATTACACCTCACAACAGGATTCAGTCCTATCTATTGCACGAGCCCCTGCTCGTAATTTGATCGCTCTAATGATGATTTCATCTAACGAGGAAGACCCAGAGAAGGATTCTGCCACAGTTCCTTCTCGTCAGTCTTACGGGATACTGTCGGTGGCTATTGATGGCTATCCGTATATCATTTTAGGAAGCTTGATGTTTTGCTATTTTGATGGGCTGTATATTTGTAAGCATCTTGGGTGGGTAAAGCTTTTGCTTTTTGTATACTTGATGATGTAATTAAATAGGCTTAATACAAATATATATATAATATGTGGATGTATGATTTTCTTTCATGTCGATTTTTACTATAACTATATTTTATTATTCTCTCACTACAAAAACAAATACATATTACCCAATTATTATATATTTACGATTTGAAAAGGCTTATTTATATATGAAATGAACCGGGTCTTAATTCATGATTTGTTATTTTTTTTGCATTTTATTTTGGTGTGACGTTCCCTCTTCTTTTAGAAAAAGGGGTGTTACATGACCAGCTCTGTTGCCACCAGAATTTCCACTCGAACCTCCTCCATGTGGTTGTGGTTGTTTATTCCCTGGCGGTCAGGAATAAGGTTTCCTTTGAAAGCGATTGACATTGATGCTATTCCCTCTTTGGAACCTAGAAGGTCCAAAGTTACGACTCCTCGTGTCCCTTGATTGATCTAGCTCCTCAATCCTTGGACACTTATCCAACAAAACTCAGAATTGCTCAATTCCCAACAGTAGTACTACTCTCTTTAAGTCATGTCGTAATCCTTCCTCGAACTTTCAGCATTTCCACTCTTCGTCAGGATATAGCTAGAAATACCTCGAGAAGCTTTTGAACTTTTCTGCATACTCACTAACTATCATGCTTCCTTGTTTAAGACCAAAAAATTCCATCTCTTTAGCATGCTTCGCACTAACTAGGAAATACTTCTCCAGAAATATGTTCTTGAAGACTTCCCATGTGATCATTGTTCCCTCGACTTCTATTAATCGTTGGGCTCCAGTCCACCAATCTTCAGCATCTCCAACCAGCATGAAGGTAGCATAAGTTACCCTCCTATCATCAGCACATCCCATTCCTCGAAATATCTTCTCTAGCTCCTTGATCCAAATGTTTGCTTTCTTCGGATTGAATTCTCCCTTGAATTGAGGTTGGTTGTTGCGGTGAAATTCCGACAAGTTCTAAACCTCAGCTGTTGCCTCTTGCTGTTGAGCAACCCTCTCGTTTTGTTGTACAATGATGTCTGCCATCCGTTGCATTGCCTCGACTACTACAGCCATGCCTCCACCAAGAGCCATCACTCTCTTTCAGAGTTAGATTGAACAAAACATAAGGAAAGTTAGATGTAAACTTTTGAAAACCAAACATAGAGAGTCACACAGCACAAACAAGATAGACCTACCACAAAACCCAAAAGAAAACTTAAACCGGGGCTCTGATACCAAACTAGTGTAACGCCCCCTTCGGGAGGGCGTCGCACCAAAAACGAAACTTAAAGATAACACTTAGACCCGATCTATATACATATAGATAGTAACCTATTTATTTATAAAGCATCTAATAATTTAGCAATTTCTTTTTTTTTTGTAAGCAAAAAACATAAACTTAGCGGAAATTAACATGAAGATCAAACCATACATTTATACAAAAGATACATTAAATAAGTATTTGGATACATATTTGGTCTTGAATGTTGGATGTCTCACCTCTTTTCTGTATTTCTGTTATTCTGTTTATTTTTGTGCTTCTTTGAAGACGCCGACGAAGAACGGGAAGTGCACGAATTCCCCAGCTTTTGGCTTGATCTTGATTAGTTATCTGTTTGGAAATGGCATCCTGTCTGTGTGGCTTTTTGGGTTATGCCAGGTTGAGGTTCCATGGAGGTGGTGATAGTTAGCACGTGGATTTTGACACCGAGCGTTTTGTTTATGTTGGAGATGTAACACCCCTTGATGTAGCAACTGGAGCGTAATCGTTATTACACCACAGTTACTAAATCCAAGTGTGTCACAGACATGATAACAGTAATTTAAATCCTCAAGAGAGTATATATATATTTTTTTGACAATTTGCATAAGTAGAAAATACGAGCCTCGAATGAAATATAAATATATTAACCCATAATACAACCACTGAAATAAAATCATATTCCTTATATATATATTTTATAGTCAATTTACACAAATCACTAATGACAAAGAACATAATAATTACAGAGTCCAATAAAATACAGTGGGAATAAAAACACTAAAGAGGAAAAGTAGTAACCCAGGGATGGGTACTACCAGCAGACAAAGCCGCAACCCCATATGTACATGACGCACAGTGTCCCAGTTGACGCGACAGGCATCAATGCCTCCACACGGCTGCACTCTTACGTAGTCGAAAGAATCTTGTCCAGACGCTAAAGCCAATCAACCAAGGTGTGGTCCCTCTTTATCTTCCTCACGATCTTTTATCAAATATAAATATAAAACAGAAATGCACAAATATAGGAAAGAGGTAAGACATCCTACCATCATTACCAATTATAGCAGCCAGAAACGAAACGGCGCAACGCGCCTAAATAGTAATTCAAAACAGCATTTCCAATTAATAAACAGCAAATTCAACAGTAAGCAAATAGACAATTCCAGGTAGATGTTCATTACAGTAAGGATCAAACAATTCACAGTTACGGAAAATAATGATTTACAATGACAGATTATTTCATGATGCATATGCATGCTTTCCCAAATTCCTACTCCATAGAGCTAGACACAAACAGTCAGAGAGAAAGATCAGGGGACATGTCTGTAACTTGGCTGCCGCGGACAAAGTGCTAAAATCAATAATTCTCATGTGCACATCCAGGCATTGTATAGACATTCCACGCTCGATCACAATATAGGACAGTGTCTCGGTCAGGATCGTTGGTGTGTTTGCATCGGTCTACCCGACGGCACAGAGGAGCTCATAACTGTCCATGTGAGGAACCCGCACCTCGACGCCCCCAAGGTCAAACATGATCTACACTAGTCTACTCACACCCGCACTAAGGTGTGTTCAATCTCCTAGGCAACTTGGCCTTACAACAGTCCACAGGACATTCACAATGCATAAGACTCTATGCATGGACATGTATGATTCACAATTTCATACAATTTCATAATATGCCACAATTGGCCAAGATAAGCGTCAAAATACGAATGGTCACTCACATGGACCCATAACATTATAATATAAAGGTCAAATCAATTGGTATATTCTTAGGTCCATTATGAATCCTAACTTAGAATTTGTTTCCCCTTTCAAGGTTCATGTCCAATCCAATTCTCACAATTAGTTTAATCTTCCAAGGTAATTTAATTTCATACAATTTGTAAATTATTCAAGTTCTTAGGCCTCACACTCTCTTGTTCTTCACTCACTTGTAATTACCTTAAGTCTTATGACAATCTCACTCTTAGTCCTTTAAAATTTATGTAATCTTTGATTATATTAAATTCTTTCAATTTATTAATTGTCTACCTCATTACATAGGTTTTTAATTGCATAATTACTTATGCTTCCAAGTTACCAAAGTTACATATTTACACCTAAAAAGGCCTTAGAGGCCGTGGCCTCTCTAGGAATTCAATTCCCAAATCTTTTCAATTTATCACATTATAGGTTACACTCTTAATTCACTTAATCCTTTACCTGTTGCATTGATTCACCATTAACCCCAATTTTGGGCTAAAAACCGTGGCCACCCTATAGGTTTCAATCTCAAATTTTCCTTCCATTAAATTCCATTTTATCACTTGATTAATTTAAGTCTGATGCTTGTTACAACTTGTCCACATTTTACCTCATTCTTAACCCTCAAAACCGTGGCCACCCAAGGGGGGTTCTCAATTATTTTTCTTCCATTTTCAATCATATAATCCAATCCAATATATATTTATACATAACAAATCAATCCAAGGTCACCATTATCATGAAATCAACATGCAAACATTTTATTTATCAAATCAAAGAATAACCCACATTAGGGTTCTTCCACAAACAAGTATAACCAAGGTTCCTAGATGCTAATAGAGGTTGAGGAGGAGTGTCTTCCTCTTACCTAAGTGTAGAAATTAAGAAGAACCACTAAGAAACTCCTTGCAAATTCGGATTGGGTGCCACCAAAATCCTAGAAATTTCAACTTAGTTAAAACAACACCAATGCTTGAAAAATAAAGCATGGATGGTCACCAAGAGGACCATGAACACGAAAATGAAGAGAGGGAAGGAAGAATAAAAAATCTTACCCAAGAACTCAAAGCTTGAATCTTGAAGAAGATGGTAAAAATGGTGGAATTTCAAGATGCTCCATGCAAGAAAGATGTTTAGGAGGTGGAGAGGATTAAGAAAATGTGGTTGGTTGGAGATTTCTTGAAGGTTGAGTGGGGAGAGGGAGGGCTGGCCGTGAGCTCTAGAGAGAAGGAGGAGAAGAAGAAAATGGAGAAAGAAGAAGAAATGGTAGAGAGAGAAAGGCTTGTTAAGTTAAATGAATTAAAGTGTGATGAAATTGATTAAATGAATCAAAATCAATTCCCCCCTTGTTTGGGCTGCTGCAGCCGTGCATAGAGAGAGAGGGAGGAGAGAGTTTTTGGCATCCCTTGGAAGCTAAGGGTCATTTGATCATTATTTGGTCAAAGCTTCTCAAAGAAGCTTTGATTATTTAACATTAAATTTGAATTAAAGTGAATGGATTTGACATAAAGTATATTGCATTAAGATAATGTGATAGGATTTTTATTACATGCTATTATCCAATGGATAATAGTTACAGTTGACAGAAGTCAGTATTTAATTAATCTGACAGATGAATTTTTCGCAGTATTGTTTTGTTCTATCTGTTAAAATTTCTTAAAAATCGTGAAACTTCGTAAATTGTGTCCAGCCTCGGGTTTAGTAAGATCCCCCGTCGACATGTCCATAGTTCAAGGTTCGTGAAGGAAACATCGCGTTTCCCCGGTTCTGCTCAGTGCACACGTAAAATGAGGAATATATTAAAATATTCGACGTTTCCGGAAAAATCCCAAAAAATTCTCAAAAATTGCAAATATTATAAAACGACTATTTTTCATATAATTTTCCAATTTTTGAAGCATTACAGTCGTTTTCCCGACTCTGCTAAATGTTTGCGCAAAACGAGGAATATATTAAAATATTCATCGTTTTCAAAAAATTCTGAAAGAATTCACATAAATCACAAATATTAGAAAATGACTATTTGTGGCGAAATAAATAATTTTCGTAGCGTTACACTAACCTCAGCAATTCTCAGCTCAGTGCGCACGTAAAATGAGGAATATATTAAAATATTCATCGTTTCCGAAAAATTCTAGAAAAATTCTTAAAAATCTTGAATATTATAAAATGATGATTTATAATTAAACAGATATTTTTTGGGATGTTGCAACACTCCCCTACTAAAAGGAATTTCGTCCTCGAAATTTACGTACCTCAAAATAGTTCTGGATGTTGCTCCTTCATCTTGTCTTCCAGTTCCCAAGTTGCATCACCAGTCGTCTCATTCCAGATCACCTTTACTAATGGAATCTCCTTGCCTCTAAGTTGCTTTATCCGTCGGTCCTCGACTCTCGCAGGAGGCGCCTCATAGGTCAAGTTCTCTTTTAACTGTACTGTGTCCGATGCTATGACATGACTTGGATCAGGCAAATACTTGCGAAGTTGTGACACATGGAAGACATTGTGTATGTTGGAAAGAAAAGGGGGTAAGGCTATCTGGTAAGCTACTGGACCTATCCGGCGAAGATTTGGTAAGGTCCAAGAAATTTTGGAGTAAGTTTCATAGATTTCAAAGCCCGACCGACCCCAGTCGTGGGTATGACTTTCAAGAATACATGCTCACCTTCTTCAAACTCAAGGGGGCTTTCTTCTCTTATTCGCATAACTCTTCTGCCAGCTCTGAGCAGTCTTCATCTTTCTATTGGATCATTTTGACCTTCTCAGTTGTTTGTTGTATGATATCCGGTCCAATCGTGAGACGTTCACCGTCTTGATACCAACATAGGGTGTCCGACACCGTCTTCCATATATAGAGCTTCATAGGATGCCATCCCTATACTCGAAAGGTAACTGTTGTTGTAGGTGAACTCTATCAATGGTAGAACTTCATCCCAACTTCCAGTCTGTTCTATAGTACAAGCTCTAAGCAAATCTTCTAGAGATTGGATCGTTCTTTCCGATTGACCATCGGTTTATGGGTGGTACGCCGAACTCAGACGTAACTTTATTCCCAATGATGCCTGTAGACTTTGCCAAAATCTTGAAGTAAACCTTGGATCCCTATCCGAAACAATACTCGTAGCCACACCATGCAGCCTAACGATCTCTCCAATATACAGCTGGGTCAGCTTCTCCAGACTGTGCCTTATGTCGATCGGAAGGAAATGAGCTGACTTTGTAAGCCGATCAACTATTACCCAAATCGAGTCGTGTCTTTTCCTTGTTCTTGGCAAACCCACAACAAAATCCATTGCAATGCTGTCCTATTTCCATTCAGGAATAGACAATGGTTGCAGCAATCCTGTAGGTCTTTGATGTTCTACCTTAGCTTTTTGACAAACTAGGCAAGTCGATACGTATCTAGTGACATCACTCTTCATCCCATGCCACCAGAACAACTTCTTCAAGTCTTGGTACATCTTCGTTATGCCCGGGTGCATATTCAGCATGCTGGTGTGAGCATGATCCACAATATATCGTCTAAGCCCTTGGTCACGGGGAATACAAACTCTACCCCGGAATCTCAGAATTCCATCTGTTCCTTCCTCAAATTCCATTTCTTTACTTTGCCCCATCAATTCTCTCACTTCTTGCAAGAATTCATTGACCTTCTGCTTTTCTCGTATGTCATCCATCAAGTTCATTTGAAATGGTGACCATGTTCATACAAATCTTTTCGGGTTCCAACTTAACGAATGACCAAACATCTCTAAACTGTTCTATGAGGTCTCTTTCCTTAATCATCAGGGTAGAAACACTGATGGTCTTTCTACTCAAGGCGTTTGCCACGACATTCGCTTTGCCAGGGTGATACAACAGCTGAAAATCATAGTCCTTTAGGAATTCTAGCCATCTTCGTTGCCTCATGTTCAGTTCTTTCTGCTCATACAAATATTTCAAGCTTTTGTGATCACTGTAGATGTCGAACATTGCTCCATAGAGGAAATGCCTCCATATCTTCAGAGCAAAAACCACAGCTGCTAGTTCCAAATCATGCGTCGGGTAGTTCTTTTCATGCACTCGTAACTGTCACGAAGCATAAGCTACCACTCTTCTGTGTTGCATAAGAACATACCCCAATCCTTGGTATGAAGCATCACAGTACACCTCGAATGGCTCATTCGGATTAGGTAGCACCAATACTGGTGAGGTGGTTAGCCATTTCCTCAACTCTTGGAAACTCTGCTTGCAACTATCAGCCCATTCAAAAGCTTGGTTCTTCTTTGTCAGCTGAGTGAGCGGTCCAGCAATTTTGGAAAATCCTTCTATGAATCTCCTGTAATATCTGGCTAAACCCACGAAGCTATGAATTTTCGTCACTAACTTCGGTTGTTATGGATATCAGAAGTCTTGATTCTGGAAACTAATGAGGTTTTCATTGGAATGGTTTAGTAGGATATGACTAGAAAATGATCAATTAGTCCCTAAATCATGAACTCTAACCGATGCGATTTCAAGTAAGCAAAATAGATCAATAAAAGGTTCAATCTTCATGAGAAGTAGGATAGATTAAATAAACTCAGGTGTCAAGACAAGTCTCAACAGTAGGAATGGGAACAACTAAGTCGAAGATAAGAAAGATACAGATGAATCTAAATGATCCATGCAGTTACGAATTGAAAGTGGAAGGATTACCCCCAAAATTATATAGGACTATTACAGGGTCATCATTCGAGGCATAACTTCCCTTGTTGAGATTCCCAAATGTTGAGGTTTGATTGGATCTACCACTATTAGCATCTTCCCCTACGGGTTGGGTGTTGTTGTTACTTCCTTGGTACCCGTGAACTTAGTTCTCGTTTAAACTTATTAGCTTTTCCATTATTCCTCCTTTGGAATCTAGGTAGTCCATGGTTATCCCAAGTCTAACTTTCCTTCAATAGATTTTGAATCTTAACCTCCAATTCTCGTTGTTGTGCGGTCCTCTGATCTTGGTGAATTATCACATCAGTTATCCTTTGTATTTTTTCTTGCAGTCGCAGCCATAATTCTACGGTCTTGTCCTGCGCTTACGTAAGTACATTTGCCACAAGCCATTGACTCTCTTCGAAGGCGGACCAAACATAACACGATAAAATAAATGTAATTATTTCAAACAATATTACCTCCCTTCGGAAGTCAAACACAAAGAGTCACACAAAGTACACAATTCAAACAAAGTAAGTTCAACTCACAAATCCTATCGATCTCTAGCTCTAACTTCTTCGTTCTGTCTCCTGTGGCGTAATCTCTCGTAAGTCCCCAATCTCCAAACAGCTTCTCGAACCGAATTTAAACTAGTCATTCTTTCTCCAGAAGATCGGTTTTCCAAAACCTTTTGATCTCCGCACAAAAGACTTCCTATCTTCCTAACACAGCACGCCTAGGAGAAGTCATAGTTTCCTGTACACACATAATATTACATATCGAGTAGGTCAGTCCTCAATATCATGCAACTGCATAACAGTAACTATCAAGAGTCAACCTACAGCAAGTCATGCATTCCTTTCCCATCATCTCAAACAAGAGACAAGGAAGTGCACAACAGACCAAATTCTAATATGCCTAAACATAGCAAGTCCATACCCCGGCTCAACAGGATGAACTGCTCTGATACCACCTAATGTAACACCCCTTGATGTAGCAACCGGAGCGTAATCGTCATTACACCACAGTTACTAAATCCAAGTGTGTCACAGACATGATAACAGTAATTTAAATCCTCAAGAAAGTATATATATATTTTTTTGACAATTTGCATAAGTAGAAAATACGAGCCTCGATTGAAATATAAATATATTCAACCCATAATACAATCACTGAAATAAAATCATATTCCTTATATATATATTTTATAGTCAATTTACACAAATCACTAATGACAAAGAACATAATAATTACAGAGTCCAATAAAATACAGCGGGAATAAAAACACTAAAGGGAAAAAGTAGTAACCCAGGGATGGGTACTACCAGCAGACAAAGCCGCAACCCCATATGTACATGACGCATGGCTTCCCAGTTGATGCGACAGGCATCAATGCCTCCACGCGGCTGCACTCTTACGTAGTCAAAGGAATCTTGTCCAGACACTCAAGCCAATCAACCAAGGTGTGGTCCCTCTTTATCTTCCTCACGATCTTTTATCAAATATAAATATAAAACAGAAATGCACAAATATAGGAAAGAGGTAAGACATCCTACCATCATTACCAATTATAGCAGCCAAAAACGAAATGGCACAACGCGCCCAAATAGCAATTCAAAACAGTATTTCCAATTAATAAACAGTAGATTCAACAGTAAGCAAATAGACAATTCCAGGTATATATTCATTACAGTAAGGATCAAACAATTCACAGTTACGAAAAATAATGATTTACAATGACAGATTATTTCATGATGCATATGCATGCTTTCCCAAATTCCTACTCCATGGAGCTAGACACAAATAGTCGGACAGAAAGATCAGGGGATATGTCTGTAACTCGGTTGCCGCGGCCAAAGTGCTAAAATCAATAATTCTCACGTGGACATCCAGGTATTGTATAGACATTCCACGCTCGATCACGATATAGGACAGTGTCTCGGTCCGGATCGTCGGTGTGTTTGCATCGGTCTACCCGACGGCACAGAGGAGCTCATAACTGTCCATGTGAGGAACCCGCACCCCGACGCCCCCAAGGTCAAACATGACCTACACTAGTCTACTCGCACCTGCACTAAGGTGTGTTCAATCTCCTAGGCAACTTGGCCTTACAACAGTCCACAGGACATTCACAATGCATAAGACTCTATGCATGGACATGTATGATTCACAATTTCATACAATTCCATAATATGCCACAATTGGCCAAGATAAGCATCAAAATACTAATGGTCACTCACATGGACCCATAACATTATAATATAAAGGTCAAATCAATTGGTACATTCTTAGGTCCATTATGAATCCTAACTTAGAATTTGTTTCCCCTTTCAAGGTTCATATCCAATCCAATTCTCACAATTATTTTAATCTTCCAAGGTAATTTAATTTCATACAATTTGTAAATTATTCAAGTTCTTAGGCTTCACATTCTCTTGTTCTTCACTCACTTGTAATTACCTTAAGTCTTATGACAATCTCACTCTTAGTCCTTTAAAATTTATGTAATCTTTGATTATATTAAATTCTTTCAATTTATTAATTGTCTACCTCATTACATAGGTTTTTAATTGCATAATTACTTATGCTTCCAAGTTACCAAAGTTACATATTTACACCTAAAAAGGCCTTAGAGGTCGTGGCCTCTCTAGGAATTCAATTCCCAAATCTTTTCAATTTATCACATTATAGGTTACACTCTTAATTCACTTAATTCTTTACTTGTTGCATTGATTCACCATTAACCCTAATTTTGGGCTCAAAACCGTGGCCACCTTATAGGTTTAAATTTCAAATTTTTCTTCCATTAAATTCTATTTTATCACTTGATTAATTTAAGTCTCATACTTGTTACAACTTGTCCACATTTTACCTCACTCTTAACCCTCAAAACCGTGGCCACCCAAGGGGGGTTCTCAATTATTTTTCTTCCATTTTCAATTATATAATCCAATCCAATATATATTTATACATAACAAATCAATCCAAGGTCACCAATATCATGAAATCAACATGCAAACATTTTATTAATCAAATCAAAGAATAACCCACATTAGGGTTCTTCCACAAACAAGTATAACCAAGGTTCCTAGATGCTAATAGAGGTTGAGGAGGAGTGTCTTCCTTTTACCTAAGTGTAGAAATCAAGAAGAACCACCAAGAAACTCCTTACAAATTCGGATGGGGTGCCACCAAAACCCTAGAAATTTCAACTTAGTTAAAACAACACCAATGCTTGAAAAATAAAGCATGGATGGTCCCCAAGAGGACCATGAACACAAAAATGAAGAGAAGGAAGGAAGAATCAAAAATCTTACCCAAGAACTCAAAGCTTGAAGCTTGAAGAAGATGGGGAAAATGGTGGAATTTCAAGATGCTCCAAGCAAGAAAGATGTTTAGGAGGTGGAGAGGATTAAGAAAATGTGGTTGGTTGGAGATTTTGTGAAGGTTGAGTAGGGAGAGGGAGGGCTGGCCGTGAGCTCTAGAGAGAAGGAGGAGAAGAAGAAAATGGAGAAAGAAGAAGAAATGGTAGAGAGAGAAAGCCTTGTTAGGTTAAATGAATTAAAGTGTGATGAAATTCATTAAATGAATCAAAATCAATTCCCCCCTTGTTTAGGCTGCTGCAGCCATGCATAGAGAGAGAGGGAGGAGAGAGTTTTTGGCTTCCCTTGGAAGCTAAGGGTCATTTGGTCATTATTTGGTCAAAGCTTCTCAAAGAAGCTTTGATTATTTAACATTAAATTTGAATTAAAGTGAATGGATTTGACATAAAGTAGATTGCATTAGGATAATGTGATAGGATTTTAATTACATGTTATTATCCAATGGATAATAGTTATAGTTGACAGAAGTCAGTATTTAATTAATCTGACAGATGAATTTTTCGCAGTATTGTTTTGTTATCTGTTAAAATTTCTCGAAAATCATGAAATCTCGTAAACTGTGTCCAGCCTCGGGTTTAGTAAGATCCCCCGTTGACATGTCCATAGTTCAAGGTTCTCAGAGGAAACATCGCGTTTCTCTGGTTCTGCTCAGTGCGCACGCAAAACGAAGAATATATTAAAATATTTGGCGTTTCTGGAAAAATCCTAGAAAATTCTCAAAAATTGAAAATATTATAAAACGACTATTCGTCATATAATTTTTCAATTTTTGAAGCATTACAGTCATTTTCCCGACTCTACTAAATGTTTATGCAAAACAAGGAATATATTAAAATATTCATCGTTTCCGAAAAATTCCGAAAGAAATGACATAAATCACAAATATTAAAAAATGACTATTTATGGTGAAATAAATAATTTCCGGAGCGTTACACTGACCTCAGCAATTCTCAGCTCAGTGCACACGCAAAACGAGAAATATATTAAAATATTCATCATTTCCGAAAAATTTCAAAAAAATTCTTAAAAATCTTGAATATTATAAAATGATGATTTATAATTAAACATATATTTTTCGGGATGTTACAGGAGACGTGACCGTGTCTCTAGCATGGGGTCGTTTTGATCCCCCTGTGTTTTCTTTTGATCTTCATGTTTGGTTAGAGTTCTACATGCCTATGCGAGAGGTATGGGGTGAGCGTGTGAACACCCAATGCGAGGGTTTAGATTCATTTCTATCCACCACGTGAGCTACGACTCGTGGGTCAGCCGTCCCTATAAGGATTTCCTCTTCTGAGGAAGATCCTGAGGAGGACCCATCTGAGGCTCCTTCTTAATTGTTCATGGAGGCGTGCCTCTTTTTGGTAGTCTTTCGGGTGGCTGATTGTATATCGCTTTGGAGGCGTGATGTTTTGTCTTTTTGGTGGGCTGTAAATGTATATTTCTTTGGGGCATGAAAAGCTTCTGTTTATATTATATAATTGTTGATGTATCTAAACACGTTTGTCTATATATATATATATATATATAATGTATGAATGTATAGTGTACTCATCTTGTTAATTTTCAACTGTAAATATGTTTTATCATTTTATTACAAAAAAAAAGAATTCGCAAAATTTTTATACACTTACAAATGAATAAGCTATTATCTATATTCTGATGAACCAGGTCGAAATAATAGTTTTGTTGTTCGAATTCATTTTATGTGCTATGCTTCCTTCCTAAAAAGGGGGCTTATATTCTCCAAAAAGAGAAGCAAGAGCTTGAAGAGCTTAGTGATAAACACATATTTTATTCATTAAGAAACCCTTATATTTAGTCATTTACACTCTCCATATTCTTAATTGATTGAGTTTGGTATGATTTTGTGAGTTTGAGCTCAAATTGGTCCTAATTGAATATTTCCAGCATTATTGAGATTTGACACTGTTTCTGTATTTTGGCCATAACTTGAGTTCCTAATATATGATGAACATGAATTTTATCTTGTAGGAAAGCTAAGAGGAATCTCTACAACTTTGATGCAGAGCTCAAAGTCGGATTCAGATGTCTAAGGGACCTAAGTTTACATGGAAGTCAGAATACGGGTTCTGTCAGTAGAATCCGAACAGTGTGCACTCATAAAATCATATCTCAAGATGTAATAATGGAGATGGGCTGAAATTTGGATATTGGATAGTCAAGATCCAAAAAAACAACTTTCATGAAGAACACATTTTGAGAAAAATAAGTCTAGTAGGTCATTTTGAGCTTGCAAGTCGGAACAGAGGTGCTGAAGTTGGGTTTGAGCAACCTACGGTATTTGGGACATATCTTGGGCTTAAGGAAGCCAAATTGGACGAACCAGCTATCCATTTTATAGCCAAGACAAGGATCTACAACTTTCATGAAGAACACTTTTCGTGGTTCTGAAGTATAGTGGGTCGTTTTTGGCTTCCAAGTCAGACACGAAATTTTCGTTTTCAACCACCCACTCATTCATCCACTAATCCACTCATCCATCCACTAATCCACTCATCCACTCATCCACTCATCCACTAACTCACCCACTCATCCACTCATACACTAATCCAACCACTTAACCACTCCACCCACTCATCCACTAATCCATCCACTCATCCATCCACTCACCCATTCATGTCCATAATTTCCCACTCACCAAAAGTCCTTTGGCATTTTTCACTAATTCAACCACTCAACCATTCCACTCACTCATCCACTAAACCAATCCACTAAACCAACCCACTAATCCATCCACTCAAACACTCCACTCACTCACCCACTCATCCACCCATTTCCCTTTGTCATTTTGTTACCTTAGACTTCTATAAAAGGCACCATTTATCATGATCAAGATGGTAACTCTCCTTCATTTTCTCTCTTAGTTTCTTGTTTCTTCATAGTTTCTTCTTGTTTCTTCATAGTTTTTCTTGTGATTTCTTTATAGCTATGTGTAACTAAACCTCCCTTGGTTAAGAGGGTGATGAAACCGCTAGTATTAATGTTGTAAACTTTGCATATTTGATTATTTCAACACAGTTATGTTTTTATTCATATATTTCTGAATCTATTGTTGGTATGAAGGTTTTTGTACTTGTTCCTACTTTCAAAGTAGTAGATCTAGGTTTATTATGCGCGGTTGCGGTAGTAGATCTAGTGGGATGTATGATGTTCATGTGGGTATAATTATCTTTGTGCTATTTGCCAGTTATAAAAGTGGTAGATCTGGGTTTATTATGCTTGTGATTTGCGGTATTAGATCTAGAGAAATATATGTTCTAAGTAATTTAATCCCGGTGTGTGATTAGACCTTAGTGTAATTGGTTTTCTAAATCTTAATGCAATTGTTGGATAGTTGTAAGAGCGGTTGCTTTATGACTAATCGGTGATTAGGAGTTGATTTGAGCGGTTGCTAAATTGGCCAACACGTAAGGAAAACAGAGATTTAATATCACAATTGCATAAAAACATAATTGAGTATGTTGGAATAAAAGGATATGTGGATTTACATTATCATATAAATCTAGTGGTGGATTCAATCTCTTAACCAATTTTCTTATATTATTGATTTCAGTTTGTTTATTGTTATCTTTGAAATTTGTTCATTGTTCATCAAAACTCCAAAACCCCCCTTTTCTTGTTTATTGTTAATCGAGTCTAAATTGGGAATTGTTTAATAGTGTTAATTGAATTGGTTCTCTCGTGGATCGACCCTTACTAACTACAACTAGTTGTAAGGTTTTTATTTTCTCGGTGGGCGACAATTGATTTTTATCTTAATTTTAATCATTACATCCGCACGCATCGAATTTTGGCGCGTTCTTGGGAACCAATTTTTTCAATTACACTATTAATTTATTTCCTATTTTTATTCTGTTTTTATTTTATTTTATTTTATTTTATTTTTAATCTTTCTTTCGAGTGTTTTGTAGGTGTTGATGTCCCTTGAAGGAGTAGACGAAGGATTGCTAAATTTGAGGAACTATATTAATCAACTCACTTCACATCCTCAATTTCCCTTCCATCCAGGCTAACTTCCAACTCACACTGCCGACATTGAAGTCTGCCGTTACATTGATCTATCAAGTTCGAGAGACATTTGAGCCATCCGAAATATCTGAAGAAGTGACAATGGCGAGAAAACACTTTAAGGGCATTGGGTGCTCCAGATCTAGATCAATGACCTCTTTGCATAGACATTCTTGAAAATGAAGAGGCATTTGAATTGAAATCCGGTTTAATCCATCTCTTGCCATCTTTCAATGGATTACCCAGGAGAGGACCCCAACAAGCACTTGAAGGAAATCCATGTGGTATGTTCTAGCATGAAACTGCAGGAATTCATGTAGAGCAAGTCAAGTTGAGAGCTTTTCCATTCTCATTGAAAGACTCGGCTAAGGAGTGGCTTTACTACTTGCCACCCGGATCCATCCAATCATGGCGGGACATGGCCCGAACTTTCCTAGACAGATACTTCCCCGCCTCAAAAGCTGCAACAATCGAAAAGAAATCTGTGGTATTCAACAAAGGCGTGGGGAATCACTCCATGACTACTTGGGAGAGATTTAAGAAGCTATGTTTCAGCTGCCCTCATCATCAAATAAGTGAGCGACTTTTAATTCAAGTATTTCTATGAAGGCTTACAAGTGATGGATCGCAACATGATTGATCTTTGCTAGCGGAGGAGCATTGATTGATAAAACTCCTCAAGAAGCTAGAAACTTGATCTCAAGAATGGTGCCAATACTCAACAATTCTACTCTAGAAATGACACTAGAGTAAGAGCGTGAAAGAAGTAGAGACAACCAAGTATACAAAGAACAAATGACTCAATTGATTTGCTATGGTTCGGCGGTTAATGGATTCGGGTAAAGCACCAGTTCATGCTTGTGGGATCTGTTGTTCATCTGGACATCCCACCGATATGTGTCCCACTCTCCAAGAAGACACAAATGAGGAGGTAAGAGCAAGAGGGGGATATCTTTGGACTTTCAAAAATTACAACCCCTACTCAAATACATATAATCAGGGTTGGAGGGATTATCCAAATTTCAGCTATGCAAAGCAACCTCAAAATCAACCTCCAAACTTATGGACCTCCAGATTCCAACAAAGGCAAGTACCTTTCCCTCGAGAGACAAACAGCAAGTTCAAGCTCCTAAGCAATCGAGCCTTCATTAGAGGAGCTAGTAAAACAAATGGCCACTAATAATTTGCGGTTCCAACAAGAAACAAATGCAACTATACAAAGTTTCAAACAAGAAACAAGGATCGCAATCAATAACTTGCGAGAATTAGATAGGACAGTTGTCCACTGAGAATTCAACAAGTTTCAAAGCCAAGCTTCGGAAACTACCTCACAAAATGAAGTGAATCAGGGAAAATGCTAGTCTTTGTCACATTGAGAAGCGGAAAGACGATGGATGAGCCTACCTCTCTTCCACCAATCATTCAAGAGAAGGATGAACCACCCAAAGAAGCAAATGATAAGGGGCAAACTTCCAAAACCCCTAAGGTAAGTATTTACGAACCCCTTCCTAAATATGTCACTAAAGCTCCTTTTCCTAGTAGGTTGGTTAAAACCAAGAAAGAAGAAGAAGAGAAAAAGAAATACTTGAGACTTTTAGGAAGGTAGAGGTTAATATCCCTTTGTTAGATGCCATTAGCGGTACCTAGATATGCAAAATTTCGAAAGAATTATGCACTAACAAAGAGGAAGTTAAAAGGAAATGAAAAGGTCCAAGTGGGAGAAAATGTTTCGGTTGTAATTAAAAAGAAACTCCCAACCAAATGTAAGGACCCCGGCACATTCACCATTCCATGCACTATAGGTAACACAAGGTTTGAAAGGGCAATGCTTGATTTAGGTGCATCTATAAATGTCATACCACATTCTATTTATGCATCTTTATACTTGGGTCCTTTGGAACCTACTAGTGTTGTTATTCAATTGGGTCGATAGATCTAATGCATACCCTAAGGGTGTGGTTGAAGATGTTTTGAGTACAATTGAATGAATTAGTGTTTAAAGAGACTTCTATGTTTTGGACATGGAAGAGGATGAGTCTCCCAAATCTGCTCCTATCTTGCTAGGAAGACCATTTTTGAAGGCTGCACGGACAAAAATTGATGTGCACTCGGGAATTCTAACAATGGAATTTGATGGGGAATTAATTAGATTCAATATTTTTGAAGCTATGAGATACCCAAGTGATGTGCACTCGCTTGTTTAATTGATTCTTTTGATCCTTTTGATTCTTTAATTTTCTGCAGACTTTTGATATCGACCATTTTGATGCTCTTGATACAATTCTAACTCATAGCTTAGATGTACGGGAGGAAAAGAAGAAGAGTGAAGAAGAGCCATGGAGTGAAGACATTGATGAAATTGTTCTCGCC
The DNA here is from genome assembly GCA_029884605.1 of Ormosia emarginata. Classification (NCBI taxonomy): domain Eukaryota; kingdom Viridiplantae; phylum Streptophyta; class Magnoliopsida; order Fabales; family Fabaceae; genus Ormosia; species Ormosia emarginata. The sequence goes on from JAQQTP010000023.1 coordinate 4,566,072, forward strand.
TTACAAGAGCTCTCTTCCACCCGGAAGAGCATGAGGTAACTTTTGTTGATTTACCCGTTACTACCGATATACCTCAACCTTCTTGTTGTGCGAGGCACTGAATTGGAACCGAAAGCACTACACGATCATCTTAAATACATCTTCTTGGGGAGAAGGACACCCTTCCAAAGTAATAATTGCAAAGTCACTCACCCAAGAGCAAGAAGAGAAAGCGGTAGGCTGTTTTGCGGGAACATAACAGACCATTGGTTGGTCAATAGGCGATATCAAGGGTATTAGTCCCTCCGTTTGTATGCACGGGATATTAATGGAGGAGGATACTAAACTTGTGAGAGACCCTCGGCGGAGATTGAATCCTCCCATGATGGAGGTTGTGAAAAAGGAGATCTTGAAGCTCCTAAGTGTGGGGTGATCTACCCCGTTTCGACGACAAGTGGGTAAGCCCAGTCCGGGTAGTACCAAAGAAATGCGGAATTCGTGGTAAGAAATGCTGAAAATGAGCTTATTCCCACTAGGTTACGAGACGGGGTGGCGTGTTTGTATTGATTACGGGAAGTTGAATGTCGCCACGAGAAAAGACCACTTTCCTTTACCTTTCATTGATCAAATGTTAGAAAGATTAGTGGTCATTCTTATTATTGTTTTTCGGATGGTTTTTCGGGTTACAATCAGATTGCCATAGCTCCGAGAAGACCAAGACAAGACTACATTCACTTGTCCATTTGGTACCTTTGCATATAGGCGAATGCCTTTTGGACTCGCAATGCACCGGGAACTTTCCAAAGATGCATGATGAGTATATTTTCGATTACATTGAAAACATCATTGAGGTTTTTATGGATGACTTTAGTGTCTTTGGAAATGATTTTGAAAATTGTTTGGAACATTTAACTTTGGTGCTTAAAAGATGCATTGACACTAACCTGGTACTTGAATTGGGAAAAATGTCATTTCATGGTGAATGAAGGTATTGTGTTAGGTCATGTAATTTCGCTAGGGGAATTGAAGTAGATAAAGCTAAGGTAGAACTCATGCATTCTTTGCCACCACCCACTAGTGTGCGGGAGATTCGTTCTTTTATTGGTCATGCGGGTTTCTACCGGAGATTCATTAAAGACTTTTCTAAAGTCTCATTGCCCCTTTGAGACTTCTTCAAAAGATGTTAATTTTAACTTTGATGAGAAATGTATGGAAGCTTTCAATAAACTCAAGAAGTTGTTAAGCTGTTGCACCTATCATCGGGCCACCCAACCGGGAGTTACCTTTTGAACTAATGTGTGATGCCGGTGACTTTGCGGTATGAAATTTGTCTTGGGACAACGAGTTGATAGAGTTCCTTATGCCATTTACTATGCATCAAGGACTCTAAATGATGCTCAACTTAATTACTCAACCACGAGAAAAGGAACTTTAGTTTGTTGTATTTGCTTTAGAAAAATTTAGATCATATCTAAGCTGGTTCTAAAGTGATTGTGTTTTCAGATCATGCAGCCTTGAAGTATCTTCTAACAAAGAAAGAAGCAAAGCCTAGATTGCTCGATGGATTTTATTGCTCCAGAATTTGACTTGGAGATTAAAGACAAGAAAGGGAGCGAAAACTTGGTGGCCGATCACTTGAGTAGATTGGTAAGCGAAGAGGAAGAAATGCCTATCATGGAGACTTTTTCGGATGAATATTTGATGGTTGTCAACACCATAATCCCTTGGTATGCTTTGACATTGTTAACTACCTGGTTACTAAGGACTTTCCAGGAGGGTTTGAACAAGGCCCAAAGAGATAAATTAAGGAGTGATTTGTAAATACTATATCCGGGATGACCGTACTTATGGAAGCATTGTGCGAGATCAAGTCATTAGGAGGTGCATTCCCGATTCTCGAGACACACTCCATCCTCTCCTTTTGCCACACCTATGCATGTGGAGGACACTTTGGCGATAAAAGGACAGCCAATAAAGTGCTTGACAAAGTGGTTTCTATTGGCCTTCAATTTTCAAAGACGCTTACAAGCTTCTGACACGTAAGTCTTGTGACCGTTGTCGAGAACAGTAATATTGGTCCTCGTAATCAAATGCCTCGGACTCCGATCATTTTTGTGGAACTCTTTGATGTGTGGGGTATTGATTTCATGGGACCATTCCCTCCTTCATTTGGTTTCACATACATTCTTTTATCCGTTGATTATGTGTCTAAATGGGTGGAAGCAAAAGCCACTCGATCCGATGATTCTAAAGCATTGCTGATTTTGTTAAGTCACATATTTTCTCTAGGTTCGGGACCCCAAGGGCTATCATCGGTGACCAAGGGACCCATTTCGCAACAAAACCTTTGATGCTCTATTGAAGAGATATGGAGTAATGCACGAATTTCCACTCCTTACCATCCACAGACAAATGGGCAAACCGAAGTGTCCAACCGGGAGATTAAGTCAATCCTTGAAAAGACAAAGTGAATCCCTCAAGAAAGGATTGGAGCACTCGACTTGAAGATGCTTTATGGGCTTATAGGACTGCCTATAAGACTCCCATCGGCATGTCACCATTTCGGTTGGTGTATGAAAAGCCCTGTCATTTGCCCGTTGAGTTGCAACATCGATCTTCTTGGGCCATTAAACAAGTTAATATGGAATTGGAAGGTCTTTGGAAAGCAAAGGAAGTTCCAGATTACGAGAATTGGAAGAACTAAGAAATGAGGCCTTTGAGAATGCCCCGATTTATAAGACTAAAGCTAAGGCATTCCACGACCAATTGATTTCCGAGAAAGAAATTTCACAGAGGACAAAAAGTCCTGCTATTCCAATCAAGACTCAAATTATTTCCGGGTAAAGCTGCGTTCTAAGTGGATTGGGCCGTTTGTGGTAACTAATGTTTTTCCTTTTGGTGCGGTTGAGATCAAGAGTGAAAATTTCGGCAAAGCATTTAAGGTCAATGGTCATCGTCTCAAACCATATCATGAACTTCCCGACGACGGTGCGAGAGATGGAAGTGATGACCCTCATCCTTCCACAATATGAGGAGCATTGAAAGTATCATCATGTCGGGCTGAGGACAATAAACTAAGCACTCATTGGGAGGCAACCCAACCAGATTTGCTCTCTTTATCCCTTTTTATTTTGTGTTTTCATTAGTTTCTTAGATTATGTTTTTATCTGTTTGTTGGTTGTAAGCATTTGAATCTCTAAAAAAAAAAAAAAAAAAAAAAACAGCTGTGTGCCCGACAATAAGGTAGGTAGTGCCATTAAATTTTGTCACTCGGAAGCATGTGAAGGTCACTTTTCTTCAGCGACAACAACTGCGAAAATCTTGCAGTATGGATTTTATTGGCCTACTTTATTCAAGGTCTGTTACACCTTTTGCAAAAGTTGCGGAAATTGGTCAAAAAGGTTCTGCTTTGAGATTATCATCTGCACCTACTCCTTGAAAAATTGAGATCTAGGTGGCGCGGTTCTTTTGCTGTCAAACACGTGTATCCTCTGGGGCCGTAAATATTGAGGATCCTAGGAATGGTAATGCGCGTAAAGTTAATGGACAAAGACTCAACCATTCCTGGAAAATCAAGTTCTTGAGTTCTTTGTGTTGCTCGGTTAAGTGGCGGATACGGTACTCCGTGACTCTCAAGTCGGTTTATTTTTCGGTTTCCCAAAATAACTGAATCTTCTTCTCCTTCAAAATGGATGTCATTCTTTCAAACCACGAGAAAACATTTTCCTTCTTTTCCTCAAAATGCTCGAGAAAAATCTACAAAGTTCGATGTGAAAGATTGAGACCTGTTAATGCACAAAGGTATGCCGAGAAGATGTATTTGGATAATTAAAGCAAAGGTTCGATTAGCGGTGAGTCCTCAATTTCATTTGACTCATATATGCCCGGTCTTGGAAGAAGTTCATATTCTAAAAGGAGAAGAGCAAAAAGGTTACAAGTTGTTACAAATGTGGACGATGGGGCGTAACAAGCGATGTCATACTTTGGGGATGGTTTCCGCAAATAGAGAAGATAAAATTTTCTTCATTAAGAATGGATGAGTAAGGAGTCATTAGATGATATCTTATCGACTCTTGAGACGCATTCTTGTGGATTGGTGCATCGTGAAATTCTTAAATTGTGGAATCTCTTCAAGGATGAAGAAAAACGCTACGATCTTGGGAATCGACTCTAAAAGACCCTGTTTGCCGGTTTATAAGAAAATTGGATGGGAAGCCTATCCCGACTCATAGAAGGCGTTTAAGCCGTTTACGGACGTAAAACCAGAGGAAGATGTGAGCCACAATCACAACAATCTGTACATATATCATCATCATCTTCTTCTTCTTTTTCTTCATGTCATCTCTCAAAAACAAAAAAAAAAACAAAAAAAAAAAAAAAAAAAACAAAAAACAAAAAAAACAAACAAAAAACAAAAAAAAAATAAAAAAATTTATGTATACGTCTTAGGGTTGGCTTTGGTAACACACACCGTGAATGGGGAAATGCATGCATCCGATCCAGCCTTCTTAATTGAAAAACAAAGAAGGTAGATTGTATCCACATGTGAGGCGGCCGGGCGTATTATGGTCACTTGTCCCTTTTGGGAGCCCTATGTTGCTTATTTGGTCTTGAATGGGTCGAATCTTGGTCAACAATGCTTTGACACAAAGCCGAAAGAGCAGACTACCTCGATCCCAATCTTAAGTAAGTATACACTCATCTTTCATCAAGTTTTTCTAACAAATTCAAAAAAAAAAAAAAAAAGAGAGAGGACGTGATGTCTACTGCACTCATGACGCGCAGTATAAAGATACGCCATGGACACTGTACATACAGGTATGTCATCATTTTCTATTTCTTTTATCTTTATATCATTTTGTTGTATTTTGATTTTTGTACAGACGATCCTTTGAGCAGGGTCCTTCAGGGGTTTCTAGACTTCTTTACCTTGATGGTTTTCTTGAAGTAAAAAAAAAAAAAAAAACAAAAAAAAAAAAAAAAAAAAAAAAAAAAATAAAAAAATAAAAAAAATAAAAAAGTAAAAAAAAAGGGAGAAAAGATTCTGTGTTTCTTAATTTCAACCTTTTTTTACAACAGCCAACCTACCCTCATAGGTGCAATTATTCCCCTTTCCATTCTTTTTCCTACTTAAACACTCAATTTTCTCCATTTTCCTTCAACTCAGAAACACTCAAAGGGAGGAAGAATATAGAATGGGGCCTTCTATTCGTAACCTCAAAAATGTCTGTGTTTTTTGTGGGTCGAGTTATGGGAAGGGATTAGAGTTTGTAAACGCAGCTAGCACTCTTGGTCGATCACTTGCTGCGAGGAATATTCATCTTGTATATGGGGAGGTTGTCGTGGGTTAATGGGGGCTGTATCACTTGTCGCTTCTATAGGAGAGCGATCGGGTTTTAGGTGTTATTCCTAAACCTTTGGCTGAAAATAACATCACTTTGGAAAGATAGTTGGAGAAGAAATTCGGGTAACATCTATGCATGGACGAATGAAAACAATGGTTGACAATTCGATGCATTTATTGTCTTACAGGTGGATTTGGTACTTTAGAAGAAATTTTTCAAATTGTCTCTTGGGCTGAAGCCCGAACATCCACCATAAACCCATTGGTTTGTTGAATGTTAATAATTTCTTTGATCTTTTGTTATTTTTTCTTGACAAAGCGTGGAACAGAAATTTATCACTCCTTCTAAGAAGACAACTTCTTATCTCTGCCTCCACTATTGATGAGCTCATTGATAAATTAGAAGCTTTTGAGTATGTACCTGATAAGGTATTAGCTCAGATAGATTGGTCAACAGGAAGCAGCGAAGGAAGTAACAAGAAACAAAAGCCCGATCTGACACTTTCTCTTTAATGGGTTTGATTTTATTAAAAAAAAAAAATTGTTGTTTTGTTTGGAAAGTATGATATGATTGTCATGGACTTATTAAACCAATTAGTGATGGCAGAGTAAGGAGTAATTTTACTCTTGAGACGCATCTTAATTGGTGGCAGAGTAAGGAGTTTTTTTAGGTAGTAATTAATTAGTATTAAATTGTGGAAGTACTAACGTTTTCTTGTTTGATTTCTTTTCAGGGTCTGATGCGTAACTGACAGTGTGCTTTTTTTTCTGCTTGGCGTTGATTCACTCCTCATCAGGTTGTGTTGCTCTTTTCTTTCCGTTTTATTTATCACTTTCACATTGAGGACAATGTCTATATTAAGTGTGGGGGAGAGATTTTAGCAAGTTTCTTTTTTTGTTAAAAAAAAAAAAAGAAAGGGTTCATTGCATGATTGAATAACTTTTCTCCCTTCTTGAACTGATATGCTTGGAGATGGATGATTGAATTGATGAATTGCATTTGATGGATGCATACCTTGTGAGATTTTGAGCCTAATGGATGGATTTAACATTTATGCCATTCTCTTCTTTCTTGTGTGATTTTCACTTATGTTAATGACCACTCTAGAACTTGCTTTGATTCTTTTTGAGGCTACATTTCACTTGCATGCATGAACATGATTGAGGCCCTCTTTCTTAATTAGCTAGTTTAACCAAATAGCCAACCTTGTTTTCAATATGATATCAAGCACTCTTTTGATTTCTTGAAAATTCTCTGATTCCTGCCAACCTTGTATATTTTCCTTTGCTTAACCCCTTTGAGCTTATTTGACCATTCCTTGTTTCTAGCTCATCATGTGCCTTAAATGAGAAATCGTGTTCTTACTTTACCTTAGGGAATAAAAGAACATTAGCTTGGTTAATGGATGAGTTTTTGAACAAGTGTGGGGGTGTGTGTACAAAATGGTTGTTGAAAAAGAAAAGAGTGCCCAAAAAGAAAAAAAATGTATGTATATAGTTATGTTCATATATATAAAAAGAAAAAAAAAAGAAAAAAAAAACCAAGTGTTTAAAAAAAGAAAAGGATTGGGAAATGAATATGTAAAGGGATATACACTAGAGTTGGGATGAACTTTTATGCTTGTTATTTGAACTCAGCTCTCATTTGCTTTTATTCTCTTTGGTATTTATCTTCTCATATCCATTTTATCCTCTCCTGTTACCTTGACCTCACTACAACCTTGAATAAAGTCCTCATGATTTGTGTGTGCATGTGTTTTGAGTAGTGGAGAAGTAGAAGATAAGCAAGCTTATGGTAGTGCAATTTTTATGGGTTGAATTGAGTGAAATACCTACCCTTTAAACACTTGAGAGATTGAGAGGGAATCTTGTGAAGATCTATCATTCTCGATTCATGTTGAAGATACCTTGCTTGATGGTTTGAGATGTGGAGAATTGTTAACTCATGAATGTTTTGATCCCTTGAACCTTTGGTTGTTCTTCTTGATTGTAAAATTTTGGTCTTGAGTTTTGCCCAGGAGTGCAAAAAGCTAAGTGTGGGGGAATTTGATAAACACATATTTTATTCATTAAGAAACCCTTATATTTAGTCATTTACACTCTCCATATTCTTAATTGATTGAGTTTGGTATGATTTTGTGAGTTTGAGCTCAAATTGGTCCTAATTGAATATTTCCAGCATTATTGAGATTTGACACTGTTTCTGTATTTTGGCCATAACTTGAGTTCCTAATATCTGATGAACATGAATTTTACCTTGTAGGAAAGCTAAGAGGAAGCTCTACAACTTTGATGAAGAGCTCGAAGTCTGATTCAGATGTCTAAGGGACCTAAGTTTACATGGAAGTCAGAATACGGGTTCTGTCAGTAGAATCCGAATAGTGTGCACTCATAAAATCATATCTCAAGATGTAATAACGGAGATGGGCTGAAATTTGGACATTGGATAGTCAAGATCCAAATAAACAACTTTCGTGAAGAACACATTTTGAGAAAAATAAGTCTAGTAGGTCATTTTGAGCTTGCAAGTCGGAACAGAGGTGCTGAAGTTGGGTTTGAGCAACCTACGGTATTTGGGACATATCTTAGGCTTAAGGAAGCCAAATTGGACGAACCAGCTATCCATTTTATAGCCAAGACAAGGATCTACAACTTTCATGAAGAACACCTTTCGTGGTTCTGAAGTATAGTGGGTCGTTTTTGGCTTCCAAGTCAGACACGAAATTTTCGTCCTCAACCACCCACTCATTCATCCACTAATCCACTCATCCATCCACTAATCCACTCATCCATCCACTAATCCACTCATCCACTCATCCACTCATCCACTCATCCACTAACTCACCCACTCATCCACTCATACACTAATCCAACCACTTAACCACTCCACCCACTCATCCACTAATCCATCCACTCATCCATCCACTCACCCATTCATGTCCATAATTTCCCACTCACCAAAAGTCCTTTGGCATTTTTCACTAATTCAACCACTCAACCATTCCACTCACTCATCCACTAAACCAATCCACTAAACCAACCCACTAATCCATCCACTCAAACACTCCACTCACTCACCCACTCATCCACCCACTTCCCTTTGTCATTTTGTTACCTTAGACTTCTATAAAAGGCACCATTTATCATGATCAAGATGGTAACTCTCCTTCATTTTCTCTCTTAGTTTCTTGTTTCTTCATAGTTTCTTCTTGTTTCTTCATAGTTTTTCTTGTGATTTCTTTCTAGCTATGTGTAACTAAACCTCCCTTGGTTAAGGGGGTGATGAAACCGCTAGTATTAATGTTGTAAACTTTGCATATTTGATTATTTCAACACAGTTATATTTTTATTCATATATTTCTGAATCTATTGTTGGTATGAAGGTTTTTGTACTTGTTCCTACTTTTAAAGTAGTAGATCTAGGTTTATTATGCGCGGTTGCAGTAGTAGATCTAGTGGGATGTATGATGTTCATGTGGGTATAATTATCTTTGTGCTATTTGCCAGTTATAAAAGTGGTAGATCTGGGTTTATTATGCACGGTTGCGGTATTAGATCTAGAGAAATATATGTTCTAAGTAATTTAATCCCGGTGTGTGATTAGACCTTAGTGTAATTGGTTTTCTAAATCTTAATGCAATTGTTGGATAGTTGTAAGAGTGGTTGCTTTATGACTAATCAGTGATTAGGAGTTGATTTGAGCGGTTGCTAAATTGGCCAACACGTAAGGAAAACAGAGATTTAATATCACAATTGCATAAAAACATAATTGAGCATGTTGGAATAAAAAGGATATGTGGATTTACATTATCATATAAATCTAGTGGTGGATTCAATCTCTTAACCAATTTTCTTATATTGTTGATTTCGGTTTGTTTATTGTTATCTTTGAAAAATTTGTTCATTGTTCATCAAAACTCCAAAACCCCTTTTCTTGTTTATTGTTAATCGAGTCTAAATTGGGAATTGTTTAATAGTGTTAATTGAATTGGTTCTCTGTGGATCGACCCTTACTAACTACAACTAGTTGTAAGGTTTTTATTTTCTGGTGGGCCTGACAACTGATTTTTATCTTAATTTTAATCACTACATCCACACGCATCACTTAGCTTAGTGTAACTAGGTAGTTTCTTTTGTAATGATGTACGTATTATATTTATGTGAAATACTATTGTGGTGTAATATTTATACTTTCATCCGTGACTCATATTTTCTATATAATGCTATTATGTTATATTGAAAATTGCATAACTGTGAAGTAGCAGGTCCGAATCTAATAACTGTGGTATTATACTATGGTTATTAAATTCAGGATGTTTGTTTGCTCTTTTGCTTACCGCAAGTGTGCATATCACACTTGTAATATAGCTACGAGTCGGATATCGTTCCCACGACGATGTTGGCTTTCACTGCTAAGTATCAACCAATAGCTTATCTAAATTGTATTGAAGAACATATAAAATAGAGGAAGAATGCAATGAAGCTAATATACTGACAGAAAAGTGATAAATGAAAATAAAGATAATGGTTTAGAGATTTAGGGAATACTTCTTCACCTCCTACTTCAACCAATGATAAGCAATCCTCACAAGCAACATGAATGCATTAGTTAAGTTAGCTTGAGAATATGATTTAGTTAAAAGCTTATGTCTAGGTCAATCAACCATGCTTTATTTGCCTAATCCACTATGTTTTCATGAGAACTAGTGCAAACTCCACTGATTAAGATCTATTATCAAACACACGTTATGCATGACTAAGAGGTATATTTCTATCCCGTTAGCGAATCAACTTATCCAAGCCAATTGAATGCATCAAACATGCATCAATCATACATATGATCTAAAATTCAATTTCCTATGTCTAGGTTCATCAGATTTCAAAAAATCACTTAAAAACTGATCAAACAATCAAGAGCATTAGGATTTATATGATTGAACAAAACCAAATATCAATATATACTCAAAGTAATACAAAGTCATTAATATTCATATAAGGATTCGAAGTTATCCCTAAATACAGCTCAACTACATCATGAAACACAAAAATCTATCACAAAAATCATGTTCATGGAAGATGGAAGAAAGAAAAGAGAAGGGAGAAGGAAGGAAGCTCATGGATATGATCTTTGATGCTTGAATCTCCTTCCATGAAGAAGATGACCTCCAACCTTGGCACCCATAGCCTCCTCAGCCTCCAAAACGTGAATTCTAGCCACAGCTTCTCTAAAACCTAAAAAGCTCCCTAAAAAAACTCTCTGAAAAAGTTATTAAAATTATATTTATAGGCCCAGAAAATAGAGTCATGCCGTGACATTAACAAGCCTACGCCGCGATGCATTTACATTTAGATCACCAATGCTGCAGTATTACACGCCTATGCTGTAGCGTACAAATTTTGTAACTCCCTATTTAGATGCAATGGATTCACCACGCCGCTGCTTTGACATTCCTGCGCCGCGACATTGAGTGTTGAGTTGCACACTTGGCTTTCTCTTTTAGTTTTTTCCTCAAATGCTCCATATATTAGCTTGTTTGGAGCCCTTCCTATAATAGAGAAATCACGAAGTCAATAACAGTTGCAAATCCACTCAATCACTAACATAATACACACAGTTTGCTCAATATCATAATAGAAGGTATCAGAATTGAATATAATAAATATAAGCATAAAACCTTCCAAATATGTATACAATGAGGACTTAAGCAATCAATGAAAGCATAGATACGAGACACAAATAACTATATTTCATGAAGTTATCAATGTTACACAATGTACATAGAAGGATCCAAAGGATTTCTTGAAAACAACATAGCTATCCATGGAACACGAAAATCTCATGAGAAATTTCATGTCCATGACCTAGAAAAAGAGAGAATAAAGAGAATAGAGGGAAACATTATGAATGTAGGTCTTAGATGCTTGATCCTCCTTGAGAATGATGGCTTCCACTACAAATCTCCTTGTTTATCTCCAAAATGGTGAAAAAATGAACCCTAGCTGCGTTTTCTCTGTTTTTCCCTAGTTATTGCTCGCAGAAATATGATGGAAAAATATATATAGGCTAAAAATTAGCTTCACGCCACGGCATGAACCATCTTGCGCCATGACGTGCATTCACAATAGGCTACTATGTTGCGACATGCACTTCTTTACTCTGCAATGTTCTAGCCTCTGTCTATCAGTGCGTAGCAGGCTGAGACCATCACGTCATGACATGAACATGCATGCACCGTGGCGTGAGATGCTGACTTGCTCCTTGAGCCTTCTCTTCCACTGTTGGGCCTTGGCTTGCTTTAATTTCTCTGTTTTGAGCCCATCCTACAATTGAAAATTCAACCAGTCAAATACAAGTTCAAATCTACTTAAATGATCAAAGAATCGGAACGATTTTCTCAAGATCATACAGGAAGACAACAACATGAATTTTAATGAATATGAGGTTAAAGTCTTCCATTCATGCCTAAGAACAAGGACTAAGCAAACTATAAAGTACATATATAGGGCACAAATAACTACATTTTATGAAGTTATCACACCCCCAAACCTAGATTTTTGCTAGCCCTCGAGGAAAACCAAGTATAATTGTGTAACACCCCCTTCGGGAGGGTGTGACACTAAAAACGAAACTCAAAAGATAACACTTAGACCTGGTCTATATATATATATAGATAGTAACCTATTCATTTATAAAAAATATATAATAATTTGGTAATTTCTATTTTTTTAAAGCAGAAAACATAAACTTAGCGGAAATTAACATGAACATCAAACCATACATTTATACAAAAGATACATTAAATAAGTATTTAAATACACCAACAATTTTAGCAAAAGAAAGCAGAAGCTTTACATGCGCAAAAAGACATATACAAATAGCCACCAAGGCTACAAAAAGTATCATGCCCCCAACAACTACTGAGAATGAGCCTCATATGGGTCCTTCTCAGATTCCTCCTCAGAAAAGGAAATCCTCACAGGAACAACAGACTCAAGAGCAGGGGCTCGTGCAGAGGATAGGAACGAATCCTCATGTGGGGTATACTCGCGATCACCTTACACTTTACGTATCGGCATGTAGAACTCCAGCCATATGACAACATCGAAAGAAAAAACAAGTGGATCATTGGTGTGGTGTGGATTGTGAATTAAAATTGATAGTAGAAATAGTTGCCAAGTCCCACCAAAATTGTAAAAACCTTACAACCAGTTGTAGTTAACAAGGGTCGATCCACAGAGAACTAACTCAATTTAACACTATTAATTGAATCCTAATTTAAACTCTAAGTGACAATAAATAGTAAAAAGGGTTTTGTTAATTCAAGCTTAAACAGAAATTGAAAATAAAACAATAGCAGAACAAGTATGATTTGAATTTCCAATTTGAGGATATTGGTTAAGAGATAGAATCCACCATTAGATTTATATGATTATGCTAGCCCACATATCCTTTATATCAACATGATCAATTATGTTTTTACACAATTGTGAGATTAATCTATGTTTTCCTTAAGTATTAATTAATTTAGTAACCGCTCAAATCAATCCCTCATCAATAGTTATTTGTAAAGCAACTGCTCTTACTCCTACCTATTGATTGCATTAAGATTTAGAAAACCAATCACACTAAGATTCAATCACTTACCGGGATTAAATTACTTAGTTCATATGTTCCACTAGTTCTACCACCGCAACCATGCATAGTAATCCTAGTTTTTACCACTTTCTAAATTGGCAAGAATATAAAAACCTTTATATTGAATTGAGATCAGAAACATATGAATAATAACACAATTCTATTGAAATAAAGGAATATACAAAATTTATATAACCAAAACTAGAGTTTCATCCTCCCTTAACCAATTAGGAGTTTAGCCGCACATGGCGAATTCAAATTCAGAATTAAAACGAAATAGAAACATAGTAAAGAATGAAAATACGAAAGAAAATTGAAGATCAAACTAGCTTTCAATGAGTAAGGTTGATCGATCTCCGATTGGTCGAACCCAAATCTCCAATCTTTGATCGAATCTTCCTTGTTCTTGTTCCTTGAATCCTCTTCTTTTCTCTGATAGCTTCCAATCCAGAACCCCCTCATGAGTCCTCACTAATCTTATTTATACCTTTGGACCCCTAATTTTGCTTCAAAATACGAAGTTAAGTTTCTGATTCGCAGACAATGACATGGCCTACCTCGTGTCTGGCTCTATCTTCACTGATTCAGCCATTTTGATACTTAGAGAACCACACGACATACCCCGTGTTGTATGACACGGGCCGTGTGGTCTAATTGGCTCAAAACTAACCCCATCTTAAGATATCCAAGAGACACACGGCCATCCCCGTGTTAGATGACATAGGCCATGTGGCTAGTCAAAGCTCAAAAGCTAGATTCCCTTGTCATATCAGAAATGTACACGGCCTACCCCGTGTCATATGACACGGGCCATGTTGGACAAATTCATGGCTGGAAACTTCTTGTGGTACTAGAGGAATACAAGGGTTACCCCGTGTCTGATGACACAAGTCGTGTTGTTGACTTTCTTCATCTTTAGCTGGGATTCTCAACAAACATTCTTCTTCCCTTGCTTCAAGGAGTGATATTGATCTACATGAATCCTTGGCTCTTCTTCACATGGATAGCAAGCCTAGTTTAAGGCTAATGGACCTTAACACTCAAGGGTTTCCTAAAAAGCACAAGTCAATCATGAGTGTTTATGAACATATTTAAGCAAAGTTTCACAATAAAGTTCCAATTAAGGCAAATGTCAGAAACATATGCAAATGCTATCAATTGAGCGCATATGGAAACCAATTAGATTAAATGTAAGATATTCAAAATACTGAAATTATCAACAGATCAATCATAACGACCCTAAGCCAAAGATACAGTCACATCTCCCACGTAGATGAAACGCTCGGTGTTCAAGTCAATGTGCCAACAGTCAACGCCTCTGTGAAACCTCAGTCTGGCATACCCAAGAAAGCCTCGTTGGGATGCCATCACAAAACAGAAGACTAGGTTGATCAAAAACCAGGAAACTCGGGCTCTTCCTCACCTCGGTCTTTAAAGAAGCACACATATAAATAACAAAGCAAAGAGGTGAGATATCCAACATCATTACCAATTATGGCAGTAAGAAATAGAAACAACGCATGACGCTATACAGCGAAGCAAAAATAATAAGCAGTATCAAGATTCAGAAAATGAACAGTTTAATAATCCAGGAAGCTATAATATCAGAAAAAGAAACAGTTCCATAATCATATATATATATATATATATATATATATATATATATATGCTATGTAAATATGTTGACCGACTATGCACATGCACAAAGTACCAAAATCTTACTACATGGAGCTAAACACGACATTAGAGAGAATGATCAAGGAGATATGTCTATATCTCATCGGCCTCAAATCAGGTGCTTCAATATTAACAAATTGCGCAACATGGCTTATATAAGACATTCTTCTCAAGATCGCGATATAGGACAGTGTCTCAGTCCGGATCGTCAGTGCATTTGAATCGGCCTGTCCCATGGCACAAAGGAGTGACCAACTGCCAATTGTGAGATACCTACACCCTAACGCCCCCAAGATCAACAAATGACCAACACTAGTCTATTCGCACCCGCACTAAGGTGAGATTCATCTCCTAGGCATAAAGCCTTACAACAAAGTCCACCAGACTTTCACAATGCATGATGACTCGATGCATATATACATATATTCAATAGTAACATGACCTTTCCATAACCACCCGTCATAAATGGCTAAATCAAATATCAACAAATCCTTGGTCCCACTTATGGACCCACAACAATTCATTGTCCAATTCTCAAATGCGAAAACACACTTTTAAGGTTTGATAAAAAATTACACTTCAACTTCAACACTTTTCCTATTTAGCCCCTCTAGGAGAATTCTCTAGTATTCTTCATCTAATCTTTGTTGCTCTAATTAAACAAGTCCTTTATTTAGTTCTATACATAACTCACTTAGAGTGATTATTTCAAGTTTCTCAAAACCTCACTCACACTCATGTTCTTTCTTTGGCCAAAAATCACTTTAAGTTGTAGGATTAAATTTCATTCTTTTCTCTTTCCATTTTATGAACTCCTAATTAAGTATCCAATCACCTAATTACCTAAGTTTTGACTTAATGCAAAAAAATTTCTATTGGGTGCCCCTACAAGGTCGTGGGCTCTAGGGGATAAGAAATCCAAAATTTTTCATCACCTCACTAATCACTCATCATTTAATTGCTTAAGACCCAATTTATTACA
Source organism: Ormosia emarginata (assembly GCA_029884605.1). Lineage (NCBI taxonomy): Eukaryota > Viridiplantae > Streptophyta > Magnoliopsida > Fabales > Fabaceae > Ormosia > Ormosia emarginata. Next base: position 4,581,690 of record JAQQTP010000023.1, read on the forward strand.
CAAATTCCATCATGGACACATCATTAGGCCTCTTGGCCGTGAGCCTCCAAGCAAAAAAGGTAAGAATCCTTTGCTTTCCATACATACTTCCAAGTATTCAAAATATTCTATATTCATCAAGTTATACATTAGCAAGTAGTAAAATCATACAAGACAAAATAGCCACAAAACCACCAAGAACCATACAACAAAGTGAGTAATCCTCACATGGATTCCTCACTATCAGCACAAAAGCATGTTCCTCACCACCATGATAGGCTGAAGAGGATGATATCCCTCTTACCTAAAGAGACAACAAGAAAAGCAATCTCCTTTGTGCCTCTTGAAATTTCTCCAACTCCTCCACCAAAACCCTAGGATGATCAATCTCACATAATCAACAACCAAAGCTTGAAAAGAGAAGTCCTTGATCACAAGGGTGACCAAGAATCATGAAAATGAAGGAATGAAAATAGAAAATCAAGAACATTACCTTAAAGCTTCAAGTTTTAGGGCTTTATGGAAGAAGATGAAGATGAAAGAATCAAGTGATGGTCACAAAAAGAAAAAGCTTCAAGGTGATGAGTAAATGCAAGAAATAAGGTTGGTTGAGCAAGTAAGCATCGATAGCCAACAATGGTGTGTATGGCCGTGGAAGTGAAGAAAGAAAATAGAGATGAGAGAAAAAGTAAGAGAAAAGAAAAGTTGAGAGAAAAAGTGATAGAAACTTTTTGAATGAAAAGTGAAAATGTTTTAAGTGAAAAGATGACAATTCCCTTGTCATCTGTCCCCCCAAAACCATGGGGTCACAAGGAGGAGAGAGGGAAAGTAAAGGTTCATCTAGAAGCTTGGTGCAAAGCTTCTTTGAAAAGCTTTGTCCACTTTTTGAAAAAGTCATGGTTGATGTCACTTTGATGATGTCATCTTAGTGATGCCATTAAAGTGCTTTCTAGAAAAGATGACTAACACTCTACTAAAGCTATTATTCAGTGGACAAAGGTTACAGTTAACAAAACTAATATTTTTTTTTCAACGGATAATAAAACGTACCTCGATTTTATTTATCAGATAAAATCTCAAAAAATAAAAATTTCGTAAACAGTGTCTGGCCTCGGATTTAAAATTCCCCGTCACCATTTCCACAGTCCAAGGTTTTCCAGCCTCGGAGAAAATATTTTATTTTTCCAGCCCCGCTCAATGTACACGTAAATCGAAAAATATATTGCAATAATCAAAAACACTGAAATAATTCACAAAAATCACAAATATTATAAAATGAATATAAATCATGAAACAAGCAATTTTTGGGGTGTTACAAATTGCACTTGCATTGATAAATCCTGCCTAACATGCATTCAACGGCTAACATGGATTCGAAATTCAATTTCACTACAATTAGCGCATGATGATTGCATAAACCTCAAAGAATGCTCATGGCTCACAATCCACTCCACACACATACAATCCTTATCATGCTAACAATCAAAGCTTCTTATCATGCATCAAAACATCTTCCACAAATATGCAAGCCAAACTTCACTTATTCAATTCATATTCTTTCGGATAAGTTTATAAGCATACACATGGATATGAATTATAGAATCCACAAGATTGTAATTTAACTCTCTCTCCACTAATGTAAATCACACATAACTGAGAATCAAAAGGGTCTTTAACAGTTTGTAATGTAAGGCCAATGGTAATGGGTTAAAGAACAAAGTGGAAAGGATAAAATACAAACATTGAGAAACATAAACATGCGATTTCAAGACTTGAGCCACTAACTGATACAACTGGGGTATGCAAGATGAAATAAATAACACTATCCAAAACCACTCAATGTTTTTCATATTTACTTTCTTTCTTTCTTTCATTTGTTTTAGCTCCTCTTTTCTTTTCTCTTATTTTTTTTTTAAAATTTAAACAAAAGCAATTTCTTGTATAGCAAATGGTTCCTTTTAGCCACTTTTGTATTGACACAGCATTAAAACCCCAATCATTGGACTCAAGTCAAGAAATAACATATTATGTACTCAACAAACATAGAGGGAAGAAAAAGAATGCAATGCTTTCACATGCACAAGAAAGGTTAATAGGGTTGGGAAAATGAAGGTAATGAAAAACATATAAGGCCAAAAATTTAAAAAGCTTCAAAGGGAACCTATGGATATAATCATGTAAAGGTAAGCTTGAAAGGCTCAATTGATCCAAACAATGCCCTAATCATTTCCTCAATCATACACAATCTAGGATTTCACTTCAAGAGAGTTGCAAGACAATTTCAAGGATAGTAGAAATTTCCACATGTACAATCTATAAACAAACTCTAGACAAGCATTCATATCCTTTTCAAAGTTACCTGTGCATACTAGTAGGATGTAAATCATGCATAAAAAGCAACTAGATTATTTCAGCATGCTTCAAAGATTGCATATGAATTCACAGAAATATTGAGAACAAATCGCATCCATACTTATCATTGGACAACCATCACCACACTAGCGATTGGCACATGCAATGCATTCTAAAAAATTTTGCTTTTCAAACATGCATTAAGAACAAAAATTCATATGCACAATATTCAGTAATATTTAAATACTAAAAGATCAATATTATAATCAACAATAGTTAAATACCAAAAGCAGTTAGACAGCCCCCAAATATAAGGGAAAGAATGTCCTCACTGTACAAAATAACTATAGAGAAACAACAAAATAAAAGAAAGATGCCCTGTATGCATCAAAACTACTCTTCATCTTGGTTAGTGGCAGTCGCCTCCTCCTCATCATCGCCCTTCTCAGCTGCAGCCATCAGCACATCATCTCCATCATCAGCTGGGTCCTGCTACTATTGTGAAGGCTCAACAACTGCCTTTGGAGGGAACTCGGCTATGGGAAAGTCATCCATGGGAAGCCTCAATCGCTCTGCCATCCATTGTATAGTCTAGACCATGTAGGTCTGTATGGCGTCTAGATGCACCACCTGAGCACGTAAATCATCATCTAGAGGGGGAGCCGTTGTGGGCTCTATGTGAGCCTGTCATTGGCGCTAGGCTCTCATAAGCGTTGGTGCAGGAGCTGCTCCTAGCCTCTGAATGATATAATCATTCAGAGACTATTTAACATCAACGAGCTCCTCATGAGGGTCCCATTGTACCTATCATCTGCTACAGAGCGTGTGGATAAGAAAAAGGGAAGAAGAGGCTCTTGTACTTATTTGCCGATCTCCTAATCTAGGCGTGGATGAGCTAGGCAACATCTATAGTACGATGCTCAAGAATAACATATATAAGGATTGCCCAATCTTTGGTCACCTCAGACAAGTTTGTAGATGGGAGGATCCGGGTGTTGATGAAATGGTACCACACTCGTGCCTCCGAAGTCAGACAGGATCTGGGAAAGTACCTAGGTCGCCAAGTTTGTACACTAAGGGTCAACATCACAGGCTGTGCCTCCCTGGTGCATATACGGGCTGTGATGACATTAACCTCAATGCCCTTCCCGGGCTCCTAAAGGAGGAACTCCATGTATTTGCAAACCGGGGGATCAGACAAGGCCAAGGCTGCACTAATGGCTTCAGAGGGGAATGAGACCTGGCGTTTGCACACTCTGACTATAGAAGTATCTAGGTCAGAGAATGTTGCATTAGCGTAAAACTCGCAAAAGATTGGTAGAATGGCAGACTCAGGCTGTTTAGCAAAGGTATCCTATTTGTAGTGCCTGATGGTTCTCTCGAACTCCTGATGGATGGCCTCTTTGAAGCTGAAGCCCTACTCAAAAATTACTAGCTTGGTGACTAGTTTAGCATATCTCTGCTCAGCTACGACTAAAATAAACCTCCTCCCATCGAACTCAGGGGGGGAGAAGGCTCCCTATTTTGCCTACTGTTAGAACCTCTTAGGCATTTTGGTGGCATGGTGATAATATAGGGTACCTAGACCTGTCAAAATAGTCACAAAATTAGAACAGGTAAAATATATACAAAATAAAAAACGTGCAAAGTATAAACAAAACATGGTGGCAAACAAGTAAAACATGAAAAATAGAGCAAATAGTATAGCCACCAACACTAAAATAGGAACATGCTATAAATAATTTAAAACATACCTACAAAGGGGGTCACCCCGGCACATGCACTTGGTGCGCCGCGACATTCAAACAAACCAAGGCATGCCACAACATGAGAGTTTCATGTAGCAGAATTCATGCAATTTCAACCACATACCGCAACATCAGGCAAGCATACCGCGACATTGATGAACATTCAAATGTATGCCGCGACATTCAAACATGCACATTGATGTGCATTTAAAAATTGTGCGTTTTGCCTAACTGAAACCAGGGCACACCAATGGCAACACAAATGCATCTTAAAACTCATAAAATACAAACAGAATAGAACCCAAAAACGCATATTCTCACAAGAAGCAAGTAACTTATACCAAAAATAGAAAATCAAAGTAAACAGAAAAAAAAATTATGAAATAACAAGAGAAAATGTTACCTGGAGAGAAATGAGTGTGTGGATGCAAGAAAATGTAAGAACATGAGATTGAGAGGGAGAAGGGATGTGTGGAAAAAAATGAAGGAAAACCAGAGAGTGTGAGAACCGCAACACAAACCCTATTCCTTTTTTTGAACCGGGCCACACGCATCATGCCGAGGTGTGCTGTCACCTACGTCGCGGTGCGTGTTCTAGTGAAACGTGCCTTTCACTGCAAGGTTTTCCTTTTTTTTTACTAACGCCATGATATGAAATTGGTGTATTGTGGCGTCATGCTCTCAGCCTCCTAGCCCTGACAACATGTGTGTTGCGGTATACGTGTAAAATAGCTGCCACGACGTGTAGCTCACGTGTTTCAAACCCTGATATGCTAGAGGCTCGTGCACCACAGTGTGAAAAGTTGTACGCCGCAGTGTGAGACATCAATCTATAAAATTATGCAACAAAAACAATCCAGCAGCTACTGTTGCTTCCTAGAGGTTTCCACCACCTGCAAAATTAGTCTGGCTGGTTCAACTATGAAATGAACATCCAAAATAACATAAAACCTCACAATTAAGATACAAGTTGTGCTAGACTAAAAAAAAAAAGACCTTTTTTATAGTCTAGGCAGGACTTTGTCTGCTTCTATGCTGGTGCAGCCAACGTGAGGGAGGTCTTCCCCCTATTAATCACTCCTCCAAGATAAAGCTTTAGGCGCTGACCATTGACTTTAAAGGTTGACTTTCCATCAAGATCCGCAACCTCAAATGCCCTATGGGAAAACACTTTTACTACTTGAAACAAACCTGACCACATAGATTTAAGCTTTCCTGGGAAAAGCTTGAGTTTGGAATTGTAAAGTAGGACTTGTTGGCCTTGTTCGAATCTCTTTTGAACAATCTTTTTATCATGCTAATTTTTCACCTTCTTGTACAATTTTGCATTCTCATAGGCTTGAAGCCTAAATTCATCAAGTTCATTGAGCTGTAATAGTCTCTTTGTGATTGGCTATGTGACATTGAAGATTGAGAAGAGGTGTAAGAGGATGTAGTTAAAATTTAAGAATAATCAGAGTTAGTTTGTTATTTTTAGGCATACAAGTTGTACAATTAATGCCTAATAGACTAGCAGTAGATATGAAAAATTATGATAATGGTGAACTAACATTTTTAATGAATCATAGTATTTATTTTAAAGTCGTTGGAAATTGAAAAAGTTGATTTAGTTAAATTTAAGTGTTCTTAGCAGATCAAGATATATCAGTGTAGTTTATGAGTGTTTTAAGTCATATACGGGAGCAGCCCTTTAAATTGACTTTTGCCACTTGATATTTCACTCTTCCAACTCATTTCACTCATCTTCTCTCAAAAAATCTAGTAGCAACAACCAAGGAGAACAAATGGGAGAAAGCTAAGGAGGAAGAAGAAAAGAGAAAGAAAGGGAAGGACAAAGCTAAGTTAGATATTCCATCATCACCAACCACTTGAGGTAGGGGTTCTTAACCTTTATTTTCATCTTTTTCCTCCATCCAATTCATGATTGAGGTTAGGTATTTTAGATGGAGAAAATGGGTTTGAGATTAAAGATCTACTTTCTCTGTTGGTTCTTGTTTTCAATGGTTGGATTTTGTCATTTTAAGCTTAATGAATACAAGATAGTTGTTTTTATCCATTGATAAAACTCAGGAGTTCCTTAAGTTAGAACATAAAAGAAAATGGGTTTGTGAGGTTATGGCTTTGGCTATTAATTCATGTTTAAGTGAACCTTTAAGTTGTATGAGTGCTACAACATGTATAGAGGATGCAAGTAATAATAGAAATCACCTAGAAGCTACTTTAGAATGGTTGGAAATTGGTTAGAAATCAATAGCATAGTAGCTATGCAACCTTAGGCTCATTTGTTATAAGTGTGCGACCCTATAGGTTCTCATGACATTAGCAATAATATTAAAATCTCATTTTAATATTATAAGCAGAGAGCAATATCTAGCAACACATCGTTGCTACCCAAGTAATGAGAATGTTAGTGATTTGACATATCCTTTCCGTGATCAATGTTACCGTGTAGTTTAGTCTCTTTGTCCAGATATCTAAATTGAACACAAAGGCATGGAACATATCACCCTTATATAATTCAATCTTATGTTTCCTGATACTCGAGTAGACGTAGAAAAACAAATGAGTTCAATATCTCATATTGACTCATTTGAGTATGGCTATGCATTTCATGACTCACTCAATCAAGGCCCCCGAAGATATCACTCCTGTTATGTAGGAGGGACAAATCCCATCTTGGTCACTCACATCCCTCCGCATGAATCGTGGTATGTCCAATAACTAACTTTATAATCACCTTGTTACAGATGACGTTTGATGGCATTAAAACATGCAACTCCTCATATAGGAATTATAGTGATTTCAGGTCGAAGGACCACATGCACCATTATCACTATGAGAATCGCTTATCACACTCACGTAACGATCCACGTAACGTTCTCATGGAGGATCAGTCCAATACATCATTACTCTAATATGTACCCATGTGAAGACTAGATATCTCATATCCATGACTTATGAGATGTGACCATCAGTCTACGTACATATTAGTCTCAATGCATTATTGTCATCCTCATTAATAATAATACTTGACTAGGGACATTTAAGAATAGTATTCTGTTTCTATCCAATAGGATCTCACGATCAAGTCATCCACTTGTTGTCCTATGGCATTAAACTTACTATTCTAAGGACTTTATTATGTATATCATAAATAACACATTAAATGAAATGCCTCATATATTAAATAAATAGCATAATACAATGTATGTAAGACAGTCAAAATAAATTAGCCTCTAGGGTATACACCAACAACCACTGTGATAGAGATCAGGAGTTTTATAGGCCTAGCTAGGTACTATAGGAGATTCATTAGTGGATTCTCTTAGTTAGCACTACCCTTGACAAGATTAACTAGGAATGGTAGTAGTTTTGTTTGAACTCACGAGTGTGAGGATAGTTTCCAGAAGCTTAAGATGAGGTTAACTACTACACTAGTTTTGGTGATTCCAAATTCGTAGGAGAGTTTTGAGGTGTTTTGTTATGCTTCAAATATACGTTTAGGGTGTGTTCTGATGCAACATAGGTGAGTAGTTGCTTATGCATCGAGGTAGTTGAGGCCTTATAAGGAGAACTATTCTGTTCATGATCTGGAACTAGCTGCAGTAGTGTTTGCCTTAAAGATATGAATGCATTATCTTTACGGAATTCTATTTGAAGTGTTCAGTGACTATAAGAGTTTAAAATACTTGTTTGATTAGATGGAGTTGAACATGAGACAAAGACGATGGATAGAGTTTTTAAAAGATTACGACTTTGAGTTTAAGTATCACCCAGGTAAGGCCAATGTGGTGGCCAAATGCATTAAGTAGGAAATCCCTACATATGTCTCGGATGATGGTTCAAGAGGGTCAACTTCTTGAGAGGTTTAGCGATTTGAGTCTTAGGATAACTGTGACACCACAGAGTCTTTGTATGAGTAGGGTGGACATAGTTAGTGACCTAAGGGCTCAGATTCTAGAAGCTCAGAGCGACGATGAAACCCTAAGTGAGATAAGGGAACAAATCTTCTTGGGGGATCCACTAGAGTTTGATATGGCAGATGATGGAGTGATTAAGTTTAGAGATAAACTTTGCATTCTCAGAGATTTTGAAATCAAAGGAAAGATACTAGAGGAGGCTCATACGAGTCATTATACCATTAATCCCAAAGCCACTAAGATGTATCAAGATTTAAGAAAGATGTTTTGGTAGTCAGGTATGAAGAATGAAATAACAAAGTTTATGTCTAGGTGTTTGGTGTGCCAGAGTGTTAAGATAGAACACTAAAAACCTTTAAGACCCCTCCAATCTTTAGCAATTCCTAAATGGAAGTGGGAGAACCTCACAATGGATTTTGTGACATGTTTGCCCACAACTTAGTTAGGACATGATACAATTTGGGTCATAGTGGATAGACTAACAAAGTCTACCCACTTTTTGCCAATGAGAATGAACTATTCTTTAGGTAAACTAGCCCAGTTTTATCCACAGGAGATAGTTAGGTTGCATGGAGTTCCCTTTAGTATAGTTTCATATAAAGATCCTAGATTTACATCTAGATTTTAGGGAGCTTTGCAGAAGGCCTTTGGGACTAGGCTAAATCTTAGCACATCATACCACCCCCAAAGAGATGGACAGTTAGAGATAACTATCAAAACCCTAAAGGATATGCTTAGAGTATGTATTATAGACAAGTAGGGTAGTTGGGATAGACTCTTGCTTTTAGTGGAGTTTGCCTACAACAACTATTATCATACCAATATAGGAATGGCACCATATGAGGCACTTTATGGTAGGAAGTGTAGGTCCCTTATATGTTGGTACGAGGTTGGAGAGAAAGCTATTCTAGGAATAAGTTAGTTCAACAAACATCATAGCAAATCAGAATAATCAGGGATAGGATGGCTATAGCTCGAAGTAGGCAAAAGAGTTATGCTGATAGAAGGAGGAGACCTTTAGAATTTGAAGAGGGTAAGGATGTTTTCTTAAGAGTCACTTCTACGACTGGAATTAGTAGAGCATTGAGAACCAAGATGTTAAACCCTTGTTTCATTAGTCCTTACCAAATTCTTAAAAAAGTCAGACCTGTAGCTTAGCAGATAGCCCTTCTACCTAGTTTGTTAAACCTTTATGATGTCTTTTATGTATCTCAACTCAGAAAGTACAATATGAATCCTTCACATATCATGCGAAATGAATCTATACAATTAAGAGATGATTTGTCTTATGTAGTGAAATCGATGAGGATCGTAGACAGAGGGGGTCAAAGAGCTCAAAGGTAAACACATTCCTTTGGTGAAGGTCATATAGGGTGAGGTAGGTACAAAGGAGTATACATGGGAGCTAGAGTCCCGCATGCAGCTAGATTACTCGGAGTTGTTTTTTCTTAGGTAAGCTATTTTGGGGACACAATTTTAAAAAGGAGGGGAGTAATGTAATAGTCCCTTTTTAGCATGTTAGACTAGTTTATGGTTACAAAGGTAGCATAACACTTGTTTTACATGTCTGTCTATTTTTGTGACAAACTGAGTTAGTTTAGGCACTTTGTTGCAACCTAAAGTGTGAAAGTAGCTTAAAATGACTCAGATAGTAGCATAAATGGCTAAATAAAGGGACATAAATCTATAGAATTTGTTTCTAAGTCACAAATAAGTGTAAGAGGATGTAGTTATTTATGAATAATCAACGTTAGTTTAGTATTTTTAGGCATACAGGTTGTGCAATTAATGCCCGATATACTAGTTGCAAATATGAAAAATTATGATAATGGTGAACCAATATTTTTAATGAATCATAGTATTTATTTTAAAGTTGTTGGAAGTTGAAAAACTTGATTTAGTTAAATTTAAGTGTTATTAGTATATCAAGATTTATCTGTGTAGTTTATGAGTGTTTTAAGTTATATACCGGAGCAACCCCTTAAATTGACTTTTTCCACTTGATATTTCACTCTTGCAACTTATTTCACTCATCTTTGCTCACAAAAACTAGCAGCAACAACCAAGGAGAACAAAGGGGAGAAAGCTAAGGATGAAGAGGAAAAGAGAAGGAAAGGGAAGGACAAAGCTAAGTTAGATCTTCCACTATCACCAACCACTTGAGGTAGGGGTTCTTAACCTTTATTTTCATTATTTTCCTCCATCCATTTAATGGTTGTGCTTAGGTATTTTAGATGGAAAAAATGGGTTTGAGATTTGAAAATCTACTTTCTCTGTTTGTTCTTGTTTTCAATGGTTGGATTTAGACATTTTCAGCTTAATGAATACAAGATAGTTGTTTTTATCCATTGATAAAACTCAAGAGTTCCTTAAGATGGAACATAAAAGAAAATGGGTCTGTAAGGTTATGGCTTTGGCCATTAATTCATGTTTAAGTGAACCTTTAAGTTGTATGAGTGCTACAATATGTATAGAGGATGCGAGTGATGTTAGAAATCACCTAGAAGTTGTTTTAGAATGGTTTGAAATTAGTTACAAATCAATAGCACAATAGCTTTGTTATTCTACTAATAACTCCATAGAATGTAGTTATTTATGCCCCATTTCGGGGCATTATTGAGTGCTTTGTCCTTGTTGTCATGTATTGTTGGAAGACTTTAGTCTCATTTACATGTAAAATCCATATTGAGGTCTTTCTTCTAATCTTGTTGAAATTCTTCCTAATCTTTGATTGGATTGAGTTTGATTGCATTTATATTTGACTAGTTGACTTCTTAATTGTAGGATGAGTCCAAAAGAATCAAATTAATGCAAGTCAAGGCCCTGCATTGGAAGAGAAATCATAAGACAAGCTCTAGTGGATCATGCCGTGGCGTTGGAATGTTTACGCCGCATCATTCTGCTCTCTACTACTGCACCCTGATAACCCAAGGATTTAACACCATGGCGCAAGAAAGTGAACGTTGCGGCGCTGGTGACCTAATTTTTGTGCCCTACGACGCGTGTTGTGTAACGCCATAGCGTGAATTGTGAAATCTGTGGGCTTATAAATACCTTTTACACAGATTTTAGCTCTCTCTCTCTTTCTCTTAGAGAACATTTATTTTTTTATTTTAGCTTTGATTTTTCGGAGAACCCAGCAACTAGATATTCATTTTCGGGTTAAAAGAGAGCTGAAGGAGCCAAGATTAGAGGTCATCTTAATCTTGGAGGAAGATTCAAGCTTCAAGGCTCATCCTATTGGGCTTCATCTTCTGTTCTTTCTCCTTTCTCTCTTCCCTTTATCTTGAATATGAATTTTTGTAATGCATTTTTGTATTCAATGAGTAGCTAAGCTGTGTATAAGGTATTCTTTGGATCTCCCTATGGATGTTGATTGATTTGTGCTCTTTTGAGCTTATATGAATGATTTGGGTTGTGTTCTATCATATTGCACTTAATGTTCTATCATATCGTTGAGAGACGATTTAGCTTCAAGGACTCTATACAGCCAAACATCAAGGCCACCATTCGGCACTACTAGTGGGGGGAGTTCTCCAAACACCCCAACAGGGCCCCAGTACCCTTGGTTCACAAGTTTTATGCGAATCTCACATTCACTCACTCAGAGTCCACTACTGTAGACGTGCAGAAGCGTCTAGTTTCTTTTTCTGCTGAGTCAATCAGAGCGGCACTATCTTTGCCCCTTACTCCCTTGATATGTGAGTACCATGAGTTCATCAGATGAGAGCTAATAGAGGGGATCAACCTGCAAGACGTCACCACTCGCATCTGCACCACTGAGTCGTAGCTGATCACTTGGATCATGTCTTAGTAGGGCCAATCGCGATATTTTCCCTATGCCTGTTTAGCCTCGGAGACTAAGGCTTGATACCACTTTATCTATACCAGGATTCTGCCCTCCAACAACCTATCGGAGGTCACACACGACAGAGCCATCCTTATATATGCCATACTACAGAGGTGCTCGATTAATGTTGCCAGCATTCTTTATATGCAGCTGCGGAGATCAGCCATGGAGTCGTGCAACCTTTTTTTCCCCTCCCTCATCCATAGACTATGCTAAAGGCGAGGTGTGCCTACCAGCCCGCATGAGGAGCTCATTGATGTCAAACAACCTCTCAATGAGTACTTCATTAGGAGGGTTGGTGCAACTCCCCCAATAATAGTACCCTAGAGAGCTCAAAGGCAGGCTCAACGAGTAGCCCCTGAGGCCCATATTCTGCAGGACAAGGATAAGCAACATGTAGAGATTCGCCAGGTAGCCGCCATGTAGGCTTACGTGGTTGAGACCATTAGGTGGCTGATAGAGCACCTTCATGTCTCTACCCATGATTTTCACATCCCACCCTACCTTCCTTTTGACGGTGCCAACCCTTCACATCAGCACTAGGATCCTACGACTCATCACGATGATAGCAGAGGTGATACCGAGCCACTTCCTGATGATGATGACATCAGCGGTGATATAGAGCCATTTACCGATGTTGATGATCATGAGTAGACTCATACATTCAAGGTAGTCTCCATTATTTTGTGTTATTTATTTTTATTATGTATGCTGTGTAGTAAGGACACTGTTTCCCTCAGGTTTAGGGGATGTCTTGGTATTTTGATAGATATTAACAATTTATTTATTTTTGTTGAAATATTATTACTATAATTATTGATATTTTTGGTAATATTTTTTGTTTATTATATGATTTGGTGCACGTAATGGCTAATTTGCATGTTTGATCTTGTGAAATTATTTGAATGCTTAACATGATGCCATTAACTAGTGTAATGATTGGCCAATGATAATTAGGGATGCAAATTAATCTCAAATATTTCTGTGAATCCTTATGTTATCTTTGGAGCATGTCAATCAATCTAGATTCTTTTTATGCATGATGAATTTTCTATTCCTATACTTGTTTGGCTTCAGATTGGATTTGAGTGCTTTTCTAGAGAATGTTTATGGTTAGTACATGTAGAGATGCCTTTTTCTCTGAAATTGTTTTGCAACTCTCTTGAAGTGAAATCCTAAATTGTGCATGATTGAGAAAATGATTAGGATATTGTTTGGACTAATTGAGCTTTTCAAGCTTACCCTTTAATTATGATATCCATAGGTCCCTTTTGAAGCTTTTTAATTGTTGGCCTTATTTGTTTTTCATTACAATTGTGTTCGTTACCATGTTAACCATTCTAATGCATGTGAAAGCATTGCATTTTCTTCCTACCATCAATGTTTGTTGAGTGCATGATATGTTATTTCTTGAAGTGAGTTCAGTGATTAGGAGTATTAATATTTTCAATACAAAATGAGCCTGAAGGAACCAAATACAATAAAAGAAAAAGAAAAAGATTGCTTTGTATAAGTATAAAAAAAAAGAGAAAAGAGACAAGCAAAACAAATAAAGAAAGAAGAAAAGTTAAATATGAAAAGCATTGCATGATTCTAGCGAGTTTTAATCTTTAACTATTGAATATCCTGTTATTTTCACTCGATCTCAAGTCTGGAAGTAGCATATTTTTGTTGCTCAATGTTTGTTTGTTATCCTTTCCCCTTTCTTCTTCACCCTATAACCATGACCTTACATTACAAGCTGATAAAGACCCTTTTGATCCTCAATTATATGTGATTTACATTAGTGGAGAGAGAGTTGCATTACAATTTTATGGATTCTTTTGATTTCTATCCATGTGTTTGCTCATAAACTTATCTGGTTGAGTATAATTTGAATTGAAGAGGTTTTGCTTGCATATTTGTGGAAATAGCTTATGCATGATTTGAAGCTTTGATTGTTGGTATGATAAGGATTGTGTATGTGTGGACTAGATCATGCGGCATGCAAATTCTTTGAGGCTTAATGCAATCATCATATACTAGTGTTGAAGCAGAAATTGTCTTTGCAAGTGTAGTCTGACTTTGTTTTGCTCGAGGACTAGCAAATATCTAGGTTTAGGAGTGCGATAACTCCATAAAATATAGTTATTTGTGCCCTTATTTCTGTGCATTATTGAGTGCTTTATCCTTGTTGTCATGCATTGTTAGAAGGCTTTAGTCTTATTTTCATGTAAAATCCATATTGAGGTCTTCCTTCTAATCTTATTGAAATTCTTCCTAATCTTTGATTAGATTGAGTATGATTGTATTTGTATTTGACTGGTTGATTTCTCAATTGCAGGATAAGTCCAAAAGAACCAAATTGATGCAAGTCAAGGCCTTACATTGGAAGAGAAATCACAAGACAAGCTCTAGTGGATCATGCTGTGGCGCTAGAATGTTTACGCCGCATCGTTCTGCTCTCTGCCACTGCACCATGATAACCCGAGGCTTTAACGTCGTGGCGCAAGAAAGTGAACACCGCAGCGCTAGTGACCTAATTTTTACACACCGCGGCATGTGTTGTGTAACGTTGCGGCGTGAAGCACGAAATATGTGGGCCTATAAATACCTTTTACGCATATTTCAGCTCTCTCTCTCTCTCTCTCTCTCTCTCTCTCTCTTTCTTAATGAACTTTTATTTTCTTGCTTTTAGCTTTGATTTTTCAGAGAACCCAGTAGCTAGATATTCATTTTCGGGTTGAATGAGAGCTGAAAGAGCCAAGATTAGAGGTCCTCTTCATCTTGGAGGAAGATTCAAGCTTCAAGGCTCACCCCATTAGGCTTCATCTTCTGTTCTTTCTCCTTTCTCTTTTCCCTTTATCTTGAATATAAATTTTTATAATACATTTTTGTATTCAATGAGTAACTAAGTTGTGTATAAGGTATTCTTTGGATCCCCTTATGAATGTTGATTGATTTGTGCTCTTTTGAGCTTATATGAATGATTTGGGTTTTGTTCTATCATATTGTGCTTAATGTTCTTATTTGTTTGATCAACTCTTAGGTGATTTGATGAAATCTAATGAGCCTATACATAGAATTTTGGGTTTTGGATCATACGTATGGTAGATGCATGTTCAATTTCATTCTAATGGCAGCATAAATTTATTCATTAATAGGATAGATATATACCTCTTAGCCATACATAGTCATAGTTGAGAATCAATATTAATATTTGTTGTATGGTCTGGTTCTCTTGGACGTATAGTGAACTAGGTAAGTAACATAGGGTTAATTGACCTAGACATAGGCTTTTAACTAAGCTAGTTTCTCAGGTTAGCCTCATCTAAATGTTTGTAATTCTTGAATGGATTGCATGTTATCAATTGAAGTAGAGGGTGAAAAAGGTTTCCTTATTTTCTCAACCATATCTTCTTTATCTTTTCTTTATGCTTTGTAGTTTAATTAATTAACTCCTTTCCAATTTACGTTTGCTTGAATAGAATTAGTTAAGCTGTAGGTTAATGTTCAGCTCTAGAAAGTAACCATATCCCTCATAGGAATGATCTCTACTCATAATTTTTATTACTTGAGTGACTTATGCACTTGCAGTTAGCAAAAAGAGATACCCATAAGGTTGGTGTAACCCAACAACATCTTCATCTTTTTCGGGTGCATTTTTATACCAGATAACCGATTATCATTTTGGGATAATCAGTTATTGGGTGATGACAGAGAGTCTATTATCCTGCTTATTACAATTAATCAGTTAGGTCAATTTCATAACCAATTATTTGCTTATGACAAAGAGCTTTGAGACTCAAAACTAATTAGCAGAACAGACCTAACCAATTATTTGGTGCTTCAAAACAGGTTCTAAGTAGCTATAACCGATTATTCAATACCATAACTGGTTAGGAACTTAGGCAAAATAGAATTTTACACTCTCAGGGTTAAAAGTAACCATAGTAAAGCTATATATTGGTGATTAGTGATCCAATCAAGATAAGTTAAGAATAGTAGGAGCTCTTGAGGCTCTAGTTACACCTTGATGATTGAAAACAAGTATGTAAAAAGAGAGTTACTCATTTACTTTAACTAGTTTGAGTTAATATAGTAAGTATATGCTAGTTTTAGGGAGATGCTCTATTAACTCATTAAGTTAGGTTTAAATGGAGTGTTTAGTAAGAGTTGGTTCCTTAAGTTATTAAAGGTGAACCATAGTACAATTATCCTTATTAAAGAAGTGAGTTAAACTCTTTAATTAGGAGATGATTGTGAGAGGAAAGCGTCAATACAACACTTAACCTAGGACAAAGCAGTGAGCTAAACTATTTGTCAAGAAACATGAGGAGCATGATCAACCTTATGTAAGTGTGTTAAAGTGAGTCAAACTTACTAACACGAACCTTGGGATGAGTTAAGTCCTAAGTTAGGCACTAAAACGAGTAAAGAAAATTACCAAGTTTAGTTGATGTTATACAGTTGTATGAGCAATTGTGTAATATCGAGGTACATTAGATTTCAATACATTATACAGTTGTATGGCTAATGGTATAATGTGGTTATCAATTATATTTATAAGTAATTTATATTAATGAGAGCCATGAAATACATGTACCTTACTAGGAATTTTTGTGTTCTCATCCCTTTCTGTGTTTTAATGGTAAAAACAGGTCAAGATCCTTGCTGAGGGTTAAAGAAATCAAAGAAAGAGCAACAAGAATTAGATAGTTTTAGTTTTTGTTGTTTTGACAACTCTTGTATATTTTACTCTGAGTTGTAGTTTTGTTGTATATATAACACTTTGCCCTTAGAGACTTTTGATGTATATATGCATGACCTACTTTTATCGTGGCTCTCCATATTTACTTGTTTAGTTATATTGGATTAGAATCATAGTAAGAATAAAAGTAACTTGTTTAATGTTGTATATCTTTATATAATTAAGGTATATTGAGGTAGTTGTATTAAGGTGTTATAAGCCACACCATCTTCTCAAGTATTTGTTTGATTTCCAGATTGGACACCTCCGCTTGCCCACTTGTATGTGGGTGGTACGCGGTGGCAATTTGATGAGTTACCCCATACTTGTCAAGGAGAGCTTCAAAATACTTGTTATAGAAGTGCGACTTTCCGTCACTGATAATTGCCCTAGGTGAACCAAAGCGGGTGAAAATTTATATTTTCATGAAGTTTATCACTACCTTAGAGTCATTGGTAGGAAATGCACATGCTTCCACCCACTTGGACACGTAGTCCACTGCCACAAGAATGTACAGATTCACATAGGAGGGGATAAAAGGGCCCATGAAGTCAATGCTCCAAACATAAAAAATTTCAACCTCAAGAATGGAATTGAGGGGCTTCTCATTTCTTCTTGAGATGTTCCCTGACTTCTGGCACGCATCATATTTACTAACATGAAAATGTGCATCCTTGAAGAGAGATAGCTAATAAAAGCCAGATTGGAGCACCTTTGCCGTCGTCCTCTCACCACTATAATGTCCACCATATGGAGAAGCATGACATTGATTCAGAATTTGCTCAACTTCCTCCATAGGCACACATCGTCTGAACATATGATCATGACACTGTTTAAATAGGAATGGTTTATCCCAAAGATAGTTCCTGACATCATGTAAGAGTTTCTTCTTTCGGTGAGGGGTGAGATCCGGAGGCAAGACACCATCCACTATGTTGTTCACAATGTCAGCGTACCATGGGTCAGGATGAGTTACAATAGTAAAGAGTTGCTCATCGGGGAATGTCTCTCTAATTGTGATTGGTTCAGCTTAATATTCCTCATTTTCCAATCTAGAAAGGTGGTCAGCAACTTGATTCTCAGCTCCTTTCTTGTCACGAATTTCCAAATCAAATTCTTGCAACAATAACACCCACTAAATCAACCACGATTTTGCATCCTTCTTGCTCACCAAGTATTTAATTGCAGAGTGATCCGTGTAGACTATCACCTTGGTGCCCACCAAATATGCCCAAAACTTATCAAATGCGAAGACAACAGCTAGGAGTTCTTTTTCTGTTGTGGTGTAGTTTAGTTATGCATCATTAAGCATTTTACTCAAATAATAAATAGAGTGAAACACCTTATCTTTTCTCTACCCCAAAACTGCACTAACAATATAGTCTCTGGCATCGACATTAATTCAAATGACAACTCCCAATCTGGAGTGGTTATCACCAGATCTAACACTAGTTTCTTCTTCAGTTCCATAAATTTCGCCAGACATGATTCATTAAAATTAAACTGGACATCCTTCTCCAATAGGTTGCAAAGGGACTTAGAAATCTTTGAGAAGTCTTTTATGAATCTCCAGTAGAAATCAGGATGCCCCATGAAACTTTGGACTCCCTTCATCGAGAGTGGTGGTGGAAGTTTCTCAATAACCTCTATTTTTGCTCTATTCACCTCCATTCCTTTGTGTGACACTCTATGGCCAAGAACTATGCCTTCTTGGACCATAAAGTGACATTTCTCCCAGTTAAGGACCAAATTCGTTTCCTCACATCTTTGCAGAACAAGAATCAAATTGTTAAGGTATTCATTGAAGGAGTTACCAAACACTGTAAAGTCGTCCATAAAAACCTCCAGACACTTCTCAACCATGTCAGTAAAGATAGCCATCATGCATCTCTAGAAGGTTGCTGGGGCATTACACAAACCAAATGGCATCCTTCTAAAAGCATATGTACCATAGGGGCAAGTGAATGTTGTTTTCTCTTGATCATCAGAGGCAATAGCAATTTAGTTGTACACCGAATATCCATCCAGAAAATAGTAAAAAGCATGCCCTGCCAACCTGTCCAGCATCTGATTAATAAATGGAAGAGGGAAATGATCCTTTCTGGTTATAGAGTTTAACTTCCTATAGTCCATACAAATGCGCCACCTTGTGATTGTCCTTGTAGGAATCAAGTCATTGTTTTCATTGGCAACAACCGTCATCCACCCTTTTTTGGCACACATTGAATAGGGTTCTCCGATGTACTATTAGATATTGGGTATATGATGCCTCCATCTAGCCACTTGATGATCTCTTTCTTTACCATCTCCTTCATTATGGGATTTAGTCGCCTTTGATACTCAATAGTGGGCTTGGCTTCAGCTTCCAATAAAATCTTGTGCATGCATATTGTAGGATTAATGCCTTTTTTGTCTACAATAGCCCACCCCAGTGCTTTCTTGTACTCCCTGAGCACTCTCAATAACTTGGATTATTGCTCTTCTGATAATAATGAGGAAATGATGATAGGCAGTGTAGATGATTCTCCCAAGTATGAATACCTTAAATGATCAGGCAATGACTTGAGTTCTAACTTGGGTGGAGCAACAATGGAAGGTTGCAAAATGGGCTTGTCAGAAGATATCTGCAATGGCTCAAAACTTGCTTTCCTAAAATACTTAGCAGAGGAATCAAGCAGTTTAATACATTCCCCATTATCATTCCTATCTATATGCTCATCATTAGATGTCAAAGTTAATGCAAGAGAATCATCAGGAAAACTAGCATGAAATGTAGTATTTACTACTTGATCTATCATACCAATGTAAGAACATTCTTTTTGGTCATTTGGGAATTTTATTTCCTTAAAGATGTTAAAAGTTATCTTCTCATCATTTACTTGCATAATAAACTCACCTTTTTGCACATTGATTATTGTCTTACCAGTTGCCAAGAAAGGCCTCCCCAAAATTAGTGGTACATTGCGGTCTTCCTCCATATCAAGGATGATGAAATCAGATGGGAAGATAAACTTATCCACCTTGACCGGCACATCCTCAATTACCCTTTTCGGATACATGAGAGTTCGGTCAGCTAGTACAAAGTGACCGAAGTTGGCTTTACCTCCCCCAAACCTAACCTCTGGAAAACGGATAGAGGCATCAAGTTAATGCTTGCACCTAAGTCATATAAAGCTTGACCATTGAATTGATTTCCAATTATACATGGTATGGTGAAGCTTCCCGGGTCTTTCAACTTTGGAGGTAGCTTGATTTGCAGGATGGTACTACATTCCTCTATAAGCACCACTGTTTCATAATCCCCCAATCTTATTTTCTTAGATAGAATGTTCTTCATGAACTTCACGTGACTTGGCATTTAATTCAATGCCTCTACAAATGGAATGTTGATGTGAGCTTTTAGAAGATTTCTAAAAACTTTTGGAATTAGACATCCAACTTTTGCTTAGCAAAGTGATTGGGGAACGACAATGCAGGAGAAGAACTCTTATTGTTTTTCTTGGCCTCCTCCTTCTTTTGCTTTTCTTTCTTCTCTTCCTCAATTTGGCTTAGGACTACCTCCTTATCATTTGGTTCTTCCATGGCTTTGGTGTTTGGATTTCCTTCAATTTCTTTGCCACTTCTGAGGGAAATAACTTTGTAGTGCTCCTTTGGGTTACCTTTTGGATTACTGACTGTGTCACTTGGAAATGACCCTAGGGGCCTATTGTTGATGGCATTTGCCAACTGACCTACTTGTGTCTCCAATGCCCACATTGAAGTTGTTTAGCTCTGAATAAGAAAATCATTTCTGGCTAAATGAGCATTAGTCTTAGCCATGTGGGAATCTGATTTAACCATGAATTGTATGAACATGTCCTCTAGAGATAGTTTCTTTTTCTGCATGGGTGGTCTTGCTTGTGAGGCGAATCTATGAGGGTAAGGTGGTCTCTCATTGCTAATAGATGAAGAAGATGCACCTTGATTGTCTCTCCAAAAAAAGTTTGGATGGTTCCTCCATCCAAGGTTGTACTAGTTTGAATAAGGGTTGTTTTACGGGCGATAGTTCCCAACATATTAAGCACTTTCTGAGGTGGAAGGACATCTATCAGTCGCATAATTGTCACCATACCTGTCGCAAAGAACAAAGGGACTTTGATTTGGTCTTGCTCCCAAACTATCAAGCTTGTTTGCAATAGCTTCCATCTAAGTTGATAATGTTGTAATTGCATCTACATCATGCACTCCAACCACCCTCCTTAGGCATTTTTCACTGAAGGCCACTGATAGCTATTAGCTGCTAATTCTTCCAGTAATTGGAATGCATCATCAAAAGATTTGCTGAGCAAAGAACCACCAGTAGTTACATCCACAATTGGAAGGTGGTGTGGTAGCAATCCCTTATGAAATGAGAAGATATGGTGCCATGGAGGTATCTCATGATATGGGCACCTACGAAGAAGATTCTTGTACCTTTCCTAAGCTTCATACAAGGACTCAGATTCATATTTGAGTGAATGAGGTGATGTCATTCACCATTTCAACAGTCATGGCAAGTGGGAAGTATTTGTTTAGAACTTTTCCACAAACATCATTCCAAGTACTTATTGACCTCACTGACAGAGATTGCAACCAACTCTTGGCTCTATCTCTAAGAGAGAAAGGAAAAAGCCTTAAGCGAATGACATCTTCAGAGACACCATTATGCTTGAATGTGTCACAGATCTCCAACATATTTGATAAATGAGCATTGAAATCTTCACTTGGTAAATCGCCAAATTGCACAGAGGTTTGTATCATTTGAATTGTTGGCATAGATGAGAGGTCGTCTAATGCTTTACTAAATATTATCCATTGAGGAGTAGCAAACTCCCTAAATGGCCTCGTGTGATTGTTGTCATCCATTATTTTTATAGTACCTAAAACAAATAAAGAATGAACTTGAATTAAAATGAAATAAAAGAAAAACTTGAATCAAAACTAATTAAACTTGTTGTTAATATTAGCAATACAGAAATTAGTCGTATTCCCTGGCAACGATGCCAAAAACTTGTTCACTTTTTTTTGTACCGCAAGTGCACGAGTTGTACAAGTAATAGAGTGAAAAGTAAAGTTCGTTCCTATGAGGATTATGGTTAATTTCAATGCTAAATATTAACCAATAGCTTAAATAATTCTAATTAAGCACATTCAATAAGGGAAATGGGTATGAATTGGTTATGTTTGCAAGACTATGAAGCACTAAACGGAGAATAGGAGACAATGATTAGAGGCTAGAGATTCTTTCTTTACCAACTACTTCTCTTGGCAAAATGTAACCTTTTTAAGCAACATGAATGATTAGTTTTGTTAGCATAAGAAGCTACATTAGCTAAAAAAAACCTATGTCTAGGTCAATTAACCATATGTTATTTATCTAATTCATTATGTGTCCATGAGAACTAGAGCAAACTCCACTTATTAAGATTGATTCTTAGACAAATGTTATACATGACTAAGGGGTATATTTCTATCCCATTAGCTAATTAACTCACCCTTCCATTAGAATGAAATTAAACATGCATCAACCATATCCATGATCTAAAACCTAAATCCTTATGTTCTAGTTCACTAGATTTAATCAAAACACATTAAATGTTGGCCAAACATTCAAGAGCATTAAGAGAAACATGGATGAACAAAACCAATCATCATTATAAACTAAAAAGAAAACAAATCACTAATGTACATAGAAGGATCCAAAGAATTCCTTAAAAACAACTTAGCTATCCATGGAACATGAAAATCTCATGAGAAATTTCATAACCATGACCTAGAAAAAGAGAGAATAAAGAGAAAAAAGGGAAACACTATGAATGTAGTAGGTCTTGTGTAACGCCCCAATTTTTAGAAAATATTCTGAATGTACTGTTTGCTGTTTTTCATGCTTTTGTGTGAATGACCGCTGTGTCCCTATTTTTCTGTTCTCGATTTCTGTATGAAAACAATTACGATAATACAAGCTCAAATTTTATTTGATCGTTTTACGTAATTTGCTTCGAGACGGTAAAATAAAAATTTTTCTGAGCTACTGTTTTAATTTTTCTCGAAAGATATACAACTATATAATACTGCTTGGATATTTTATTTGAACGTTTTGGACGATTACCTACGTTGTGGGAAAAATGGGAAAATGACCGTTACGTCCCGAACGTCATCTTGTTTTTCTTTGTTTTTGCTGTTTTTAATTGTTTTCTTCTTGATTTAATGTCCGATAATACCTTGTCTCGTGATTTTATATGGACTTTTGTGTGATTTGCTCCGAGGCAGGAAAATAATATTTTCCGGGCCGGGGAAAATCTTATTTTATTATTTAGAATTGGGGGATCTTACTTAACCCGATTCTGAATGAGACTAAAAATAGTACAGGTTTTTGAGAATTTATTTGCTGTCGGGAAAATGTGAACCCGTACAGGCTTTCTATCTATGTGTGCCAAGTTTTTGGTGGATTGGTTGACGAGACGAATCACATCGTGTTGTCGATGAGATAAACGTAGTGTGGTTCATTGTTCTAATGAACTTGGAGACTTTAGTGTACGGGATCCCACATGTGGACGGTTGGTAGCTCCATTTGGTTTGTGGTAAACCGATAGCACACTATGGTACTCAACACACACTATATTTAATCGAGATTTGTGAAATCTAGTAGTACATTTGCCCGTAGTGCCACAACGTGAGACCGTGAACTACACCACGCCCGGATGATGGATTCTGTATCGTGGGGCTATAGGACGCAACGTGTGACAACATGCAATAGTTGGTGGGGCAGCCGTGGTACTAATAGATTTTACGAATCATTCTCTCTCGATACTTGTGTTTTCTTTAGCTCCATGGAGTAGGGTTTTGTCATATTGTTTATTTATCTCTATGTCTATTTATTTTCATCTTATCTATTTATTTCTATTTTAACCTGTTTATCCGTATTTTATTTGTTTATTTTATCCGGTTATTGCTTCTATATTTGGTTATTTTTATTATATCTTATCTGTTTATTCTTATCTTTCTTATTTTATCGTGATGTTTTATCCGTGGTGTGATATATTGTTATGATATCTAAATTTTACTTCAATCTGTTATTATAATTGTTAAAGCTTTTCGTATTACATGAACTGTATATATGTTGATTGTCGTCTTCTTATTGGCCATGTTGTGATGATTTTACGTTGTCTTACCTCTTTGTTATATGTATTTTCTGTTTATTTATTTTACGCGGTAAAGACTTTGAGGAAGAGGATCAGCCCCTTGAGATCTTGTACCCGAGGAGGAGGAAGACCGTGCGTGACGATCGCTTGACGATCAAGAACCATCCGATCATCCATATCCTCTGGATTGATTGTGAGGATGGCGCGCCAGATTTTTGGGGTTCGTAGAGCTAGTATTTCATGGAGGTTCTCTGGCTTGGCATCTACGAGGCGATCGTGATTCTGTGACATATGCAGGACGTGTGACCGTGATTCTACGTCAGCGATTTGATGGAGAGCCCATTATGACTACGACGTTATTTCTACATTTAGAGTTACCCTTATCCATTAGGCGTCACTGGGGTGCTGAAAACCCTGAGCCTAGTGAGATAAGCATTGTATCGACTGCGCAATCCCGTTATCGCCGTGTGTCGAGACATCCGGGATATTTATCTCCTGATGATCATTTTCAGGCTGAGAGTGATCCATCAGAGGATTAGATAACCATGATGTTTTTTTAGGCGCGTCTGCGTATGTCTGTATATATTAACTCTTTTATTGCTTTCTTTACTGTTTTTGTTTAAATATTTGTAGTCCTTGTTGTAAATTATTTGTACAGCTTATAACTTAATCATATGTATATTATCAGTAATGATGATGTTTTTTTATTTCGTATTTTCCGCATTATCTTTTTATATCATATTTCTGTCTATCAGGAATTATTTTACAACCCGTAATAATATTTAACAAATATTTCACAACTTGGGTAGATTTTATTTCTATTTCTTTTATTTTCTTTTATGTGTGACATCCTCCAAAGGGGTGTTACATTAGTTGGTATCAGAGCCCAAGTTAGAGTCTTTTGGGGTTGTGGTTGGGTCTGTTTTTGTTTGTGCTGTGTGATTCTCTGTGATCTTTGTGATTTATATCCTTTTGGAAATATCTAGAAGGATGTATCTAACTTTGTTTTGTTATGTTTGAAGAAAGAAGATGGCTGGTAGAGGCAGAGGACGTGCTAACGTGAATCGTGTTGAGGACCCGATGTTGGTTGCTGCTGAGGCTATGCGGCAGATGGCTGAAGTGATTACTCAGCAAAATTTGAGAGCAGCTCAACAGCAAGATGCTACGGCTGATGCCCTAAATTTATCTGAATTTAGGCGCCATAATCCGCCACAGTTTAGAGGCGAGGTGGATCCGGAGAAAGCGAGTCAGTGGATGCAAGATTTAGAGAGAATCTTTGAGGGATGAGATGCACGAGATGAAAAGAAAGTAACTTATCTTTGTCTTTATGCTAAGAGGAGATGCGAGAACATTGGTGGAGAGGAATCCGCCGAGTGTTGCAAGCTGAAGGGACTAAGATCACCTGGGAAGTGTTTTCTAATACTTTTCTGGATAAGTATTTTCCTGCAAGTGCTAGGCATGCCAAGGAGATGGAATTTCTTGGGTTGTGACAGGGAAATATGACAGTGAATGAGTACGCCACAAAATTTGAAAGTTTGTCTCAATTTTCGGATTATGCTCAAAATCGACAAGATGAGGTATGGAAATGTCGGAAGTTTGAGTCCGGATTGAGAGTGGAATTGAAGCGAGGAGTGATATCTCTGAATATGAATCATTTTCATGCTTTAGTGGACGCATGTGCGCGACTTGAGGAGCTTGAACCGTCGCGAGATCAGAGGAATCGGAACTTTGGGCCGACAAGGTTTCAAAGAGGTGGAGGTAGCAATACAAATCGGTTTCTGCGTAAGCCGTATGCTAGACCACAAGGAAGTCAGACTCAGCGACCGCCAGTTGGAGGGAGTGTACCTAGTGGTGGAGCAGGACAGAGAGTGGTGTTTATGCCGACGTGTTTTAAGTGCGGTAAGAAGGGCCATCTATCTCCAGATTGTACAATCAAGGGAACTGTCTGTTTTAAATGTGGACAGCCTGGACATATGTCGAAGGATTGTACTCGACCAGAGAAGAAACCTGCTATTTGTCATGTTAAAGCTAATCAGCAAAAATCTGGAAATACTCAACCGAGATCTGGAGGGCGAGTGTATACAATGATGGGATCTGAAGTTTCTCAATCTGATGACCTTATTCAAGGAGAAGGTGACATTGGAGGTAACCTTCTGACTGTATTGTATGACTCGGGTGCTACACACTCGTTTATTGCCTATGATTGTGTGGAAAGACCGAAGTTGCCTCGTGTCTTCTCCGAATGTTAAGTTGAGTGTATCTACGCCTAACTGCTAAACCTGTAGTTACTTCTAAGATCTGTTTGGATTGTCCTGTTGTTATGAAGGGCCGTTTGTTTTTGGTCAATTTGATTTGTTTGCCTCTTATTGAGATAGATGTAATCTTAGGGATGGACTGGTTATGTTCTAACCATATCCTTATAGATTGTGCAAAGAAAACTATAGTTTTTCCTAAGGAAGAAGAGTCTGGATTCTTAAGCTGTTAAGGTCAAGTCTTTGTTGAGAGATGGAGCGCAGGGATATTTGGTATTGTCTTCTCTAGAAGTTAAGAATGAGAAGGATGTGAATACTATTCCTGTTGTCAACAATTTTCCGGACGTTTTTCCTGACGATGTACCTGGTTTACCGCCTGAGCGGGAGATCGAGTTCTCAATTGATTTAGTACCGGGAACAGGTCCTATCTCAATTGCACCGTATCGTATGTCGCCAGTAGAGTTGGGGGAGCTGAAGAAGCAATTAGTGGAACTGTTGGAGAAAGAATTTGTACGACCTAGCGTTTCCCCATGGGGTGCGCCAGTGCTTTTGGTCAAGAAGAAGGATGGAACTTCACGACTTTTTGTGGATTATCGGCAGTTGAACAAGGTGACTATCAAGAATAAATATCCGCTTCCAAGAATCGACGATTTGATGGATCAATTGAGAGGAGCTGTGATATTTTCCAAGATAGATTTGCGATCGGGTTATCACCAGATTCGTGTAAGAGGGGAGGATGTGCCGAAAACTGCTTTTCGAACTCGTTATGGACATTATGAGTATCAGGTAATTCCATTCGGGGTGACGAATGCTCCTGCCATATTTATGGATTATATGAACAGGATATTTCGTCCATATCTAGACAGATTTGTCGTTGTCTTTATCGATGACATTCTGATCTATTCTCGATCGAAGGAAGAGCATGCTGAATATCTGAATGTTATTCTTCAGATTTTGAGGGAGAAGCAGCTGTATGCGAAATTGGCTAAGTGTGAGTTCTGGTTGGAAGAAGTCCAATTTCTTGGTCACGTAATTTCTAAAGAAGGTATTGCGGTGGACCCATCGAAAGTGGAGACCTGTTTTTACGGTGGGAAAGACTTAAGACGGTAACGGAAGTTCGAAGTTTTGTTGGACTTCTTTGGTTATTATCGGAGATTTATCGAAGGTTTTTCCAAGATTGCTGGACCACTTACACAATCGACGAGGAAAAGTCAAGCTTTTGAATGGACGGAAGAGCGTGAAGCCGTTTTCAAGAGTTGAAGAAGAGGTTAACAACTGCACCGGTGTTGATCTTACCGATTCGAAGAAATCTTTCGATGTGTATTGTGACGCTTCTTATCAAGGACTAGGATGCGTGCTGATGCAAGACCGGAATGTGGTGGCATATGCTTCTCGACAATTGAAGGTTCATGAGAAGAATTATCCTACGCATGATTTGGAATTGGCTGCGGTGGTTTTTGCTTTGAAGATATGGAGACATTTTCTCTATGGAGCAACGTTCAACATCTTTAGTGATCATAAGAGTTTGAAATACTTGTACGACCAGAAGGAGCTGAACATGAGGCAGCGAAGATGGTTAGAATTTCTGAACGACTACGATTTTCAACTTTTGTACCACCCTGGTAAGGCGAATGTCGTGGCTGATGCCTTGAGTAGAAAGATTATCAGTGTTTCTGCGCTGATGATCAAAGAAAAGGAGCTCATTGAACAATTTAGAGATGAGTGGTCATTTGTTGAGTTGAAACCGGAAAAGATCTGTATGAATATGGTTACTATCTCAAGCGAGCTGATGGAAGACATAAGGGAAAAGCAAAATGCCGATAAATTTTTGCAAGGAATAAGGGAGCAAATGAAGCAAGATGAGACAGTAGAGTTCAAAGAAGGAACTGATGGAATTTTGAGGTTTCAGGGTAGAATCTGTATTCCTCGTGACCGAGAGCTGAGGCAATATATTGTGGAATAATAATCACATATTTTATTCATTAAGAAACCCTCATTATTAGTCATTTACACTCTTCATGTACTTAATTGACTGAATTTGATTATGTTTTGTAAGTTTGAACTCGAATCGGACTTAATTGATTTTTCAGCATTATTCGAGTCTTACACTGTTTCTGTATTTTGGCCATATCTTGAGTTCTAAATGTTTGATAATTATGAATTTTACCTTGTAGGAAAGATAAGAGAGAGCTCTACAACTTTGATGAAGAGCTCAAAGTCAATTTCAGACATCTAGTGGAGCTAATTGGGCATGGAAATCAGAATACGGGATTTGTGACTGGAACCTGAACAGTGTGTAGTAACTAGAACATAATTCGAGTTTGGGTTTATAGAATGGGCTGAAAATTTGTAATCTGAAAGTTAAGACCCATATGTACAACTTTAATGACAAACACAAAACTTGATTCGGGCTCCTTGATGGAGATATTGGGTCTGAAAGTCAAAACAGAGGTGCTGAAACTGGTCCTGAACAGTCTGTAGTAATTGGGTCATATCTTGGGCTGTAGGACGAATTTTTGGGTGCTTCTAGAGCCATTGGAAAGCTTGGACAATTTCCTAGAACTTTCATGAAGACCACTTGACTCAGAAATGACGAAATCAATGAGTTCAGCAATGAATACTTTCGGAGACAAGGAAGCTCACCTACCAAGTTCACCTACCAATCTCACCTACCAAGCTCACCTACCAATTTCACCTACCAAGCTCACCTACTAATTCCACCTACTAATCTCATCTACCCATCTACTACTACTCTGAATCCTCTATAAAAGGAAGCATGTGGAGAGCTCTAAATAACACACACTTGGTGTTAAAGATAGTTTTTCATAGTTCTTGTATATTTTTCCTTCATTGTAATGGAGAGCTAAGTCACTTCTAGTCAATTCGGGACTCTTGAAGAGATTGTGGCTTGGATTCTTGAGACCTTGGTTATGTAATGTATTTGATTTATATTTGAATTCCTCTTCTTCTTCTTCTTCGTTCTCTTAATCTTGAATGCATGAATGGTGATTCTGTTTATGTTTGATCCGATTTGATCTTGGTTTAAGATTAAGTATTGTGATGAAATTTAGAACTGATTGATCTAAACTAATCACGTAATTGAAGAGGTTAGGTTACTGATTTTTGCCTAGGTTAATTGAATTCGGTGCTTAAATTGACATATATTTACATGAATGGTGCGATTGCAGATTTATGTTTATCACTTGTCAATTGAATTCGGACGATTGTCTAGTATGAATTCGGATCGATGCAGAGATCTCGGTTAGATCCAAGTTAACCATTCAAATGTATTTCAGGTGTTTGTTGAAAGGTCTATGATTGAATCCACCCAATCTCGGATAGATTTCTGAATTGACTGCTCTTTTAATTGTTATTTCTCTTTAAATCCTCGTCATCGCGATCCTTGAACCATCAAAACCCCCCTTTTTCTAACTTTCACTTGATTTGATCAAATTGCATCTATGATCCTTGAGGAGACAATCCGGTGTTGTTCACTATACTACAAGTTTAGGTAATAACTTCGGTTATAATTTTGACTGAGTTCGGCGCTCATCAGAATTTTGGCGCCGTTGCCGGGGAACTCGTAGGTGTAATCTTTTCATTTTGAGTAACCTTACTAATTTTTGTTCTTTCTTACCTATTCTAACAGTTATTTTTCATTTACTAACATTGTTCATACCATACTAACGTTTTTATCTTAGCTTTTGAATTTTTTTGATTTAGGAAAGACGAAAAACAGGTGATTACGGGTAACTATTGCAATTTTCGAACTGCAACATGCCCAGAATGAGCTGAAATTGGTCGGTTGAAGGAAAACAGCCTGATAAACAAGACTCACAGTAAACTGTGAGGTCACCCCTGGTTTTTCGAAATTCTATCATTTAGACCACTTTTTTAATTTTTTAATATTTTTTATTGCATTTTCTAGTTTCATTTTTATGTAGATTTTGTTCTGTGTTGATTCCATATTTTTTAAAAATGTTTAGACATATTAACTAGATTTATTTTTGCATATTTTGAGTGTTGTTTAGTGTAGTTGCAGTTTTTGTGTTTTTGTGCTTTAGTTGATGCATGACTAGGTCCAATCCTGATATCTTGCTTGATCTTGATCCTGAGATTGATAGGACCTTGCATAGATTAATTAGATCTCGTGTGATAAATTCCAGAGTTAATTCTGAACCTAATTTTGGGAGTGAACCTGATAACTTAAGTAATCCTGAAATCATGGCTGATAACATGCATAATAGAACCCTTAAGGAACTTGCTGCTCCTGATGTATCTTACCAATCTTTGTGCATTCAATATCCTGATCTTGATGCAAATTTTGAGTTGAAATCTGGTTTGATACACTTGTTACCAAAGTTTCATGGTCTTGCGGGTGAAGATCCTCATAAGCACCTGAAAGAGTTCCATATTATGTGTTCAACCATGAAGCCACAAGGCATCTCTGAGGAACACATCAAGTTAAGGGCATTTCCCTTCTCACTTGTCGATGCAGCCAAAGATTGGTTGTTTTATCTTTCACCAGGTTCACAGAAGTTGGAATGACATGAAGAGGTTGTTCCTAGAGAGATTCTTCCCCGCCCGAGAGCTGCCGCAATTAGGAAGGATATATGTGGCATCAGACAGATGTCTGGTGAGACTTTGCATGAATACTGGGAGAGATTCAAGAAGTTGTGTTCGAGCTGCCCTCATCACCAAATTAGTGACCAACTCTTGATTCAATACTTTTATGAGGGTTTGCTGCCAAATGATAGAAGCATGATCGATGCTGCCTCTGGAGGAGCCTTAGTAGACAAAACTCCTACCGCCGCAAGAGATCTGATAGCAAACATGGCAGCCAATACCCAACAGTTTGGCTCGCGGATCATCACCGCAACCAGAGGAGTTAATGAAATTCAAGCATCTCATATGGACCAACAAAGAATGGAACACAGACTAGATGAATTGACTTCTTTGGTAAGACAGATAGCAGTGGGTCAACAACCACCCATGCAGATGACTGCATCAGTGTGTGGAATTTGCTCTAATTCATCTCATCCTACTGATTCATGCCCTACACTTCAGGAAGATGGTCCCGCTTTTCCAGATCAATGTGTTGCTGCAGCTGGTGTTTTTCCTGGTAGACCCCAATATCAGCAACAACAGCAACAATCTAGATATGATCCATTTTCTAGTACTTATAATCCTGGTTGGCGAGACCATCCCAATTTGAGATATGGGAATTCTAGCCAAAGCAACAACAATGAACAACCCCCACCAAGAAGAACAACAATTTAGATACCAAGCTGCAGGTCCAAGCAACAAATACCAACAAATACCCCCTGCATTCGCATTAACAAGAACTGTTCGGCGATCTGTCAATCCACTCCACCGGTGAGCCATCATTGGAAGACTCGATGAAACAAATGGCCACAAATAACATTCGGCCCAGCAGAACGTCGGCTGCCAACATTCAGAATTTACAAACTCAAATCGGTACCGGCAACCACCGTGAGTGAGCTAAAGAGTCAAGGTTCTAGCCAATTGCCTTCACAAACAAATCAACAATCCAAGAGGCAACGTAAGTGCAATTACCTTGAGAAGTGACAAAGAAGTTGATGTTCCAACCTTACAAAGAATCGAAATTGACCAAAAATAGGAAATGGATAATTCAGTCCATAAATCGTACATGAAGAAAATTGCAGAGAATTCAGATGTTACCATTCCATTACCTTTTCCAAATAGGATCACACAATCTAAGAGAACAATGCAAGCAGAAATGGAAAAAGAAGTCATGGAGACATTCAGGAAAGTGGAAATCAATATTCCCCTCCTAGATGCAATCAAGCAAATTCCAAAATATGCTAAATTTCTCAAGGAGTTGTGCACTCATAAGAGAAGGTTGAAAGGAGATGAGAAGATCAGCATGGGAAGAAATGTTTTTGCAATGATTCTGCCAAGCATGCCACAGAAATGCAAAGATCCTGGAACTTTCACAATTTCTTGCACAATTGGAAACTCTAGATTTGAGCATGCAATGCTAGATTTGGGTGCTTCGATCAATGTCATGCCCATGTCGTGTATAAGTGTTTAAACATTGGTACTTTGCAACCCACGGTATCGTGATTCGGTTGGCAAATAGAGCCACCGCTCATCCTGCAGTGTTTGGAAGATGTGTTAGTTCGGGTGAATGAGTTGATTTTTCCAGCAGATTTCTACATTCTGGACATGGAAGATGAGTCTCCAACAAACCATGCTCCCTTGATTCTAGGCAGACCATTCCTCAAGACTGCCAAGACCAAGATAGACGTGCATGCTGGCACCCTTTCTATGGAGTTTGGCGACGATTTGGTACAATTTAACATTTTTGATGCCATGAGACACCCCCTAGAGGAGCATTCTGTTTTCTATGTTGATATGATTGAGATGCTGGTTGATGATGTCTATACTGATTTATATGCTGAATTCCCTGATATTGTTGACTATCTTGGTTCTGTTTCTTATGATACATGTGCCACTTGTGATGTTGAACCATGTGCTGCATGTGCTGAGATTTATTCTGTTATGAGTAATGATACAGCTGCTGATGATGCAATAATTGAGAATGAGAGTCAGTACCATGCTGAAATTAATGTTGCTGAGTTAGCTGTTTCAGATCACTTGTTACCTTCCATTGTGCAACCTCCATCTTTGGAGTTGAAGACTTTACTGACCATCTTAAATATGCATATTTGGGAGATGGTGAGACACTTCCGGTGATCATTGCTAAAAACCTACAACCTGATCAAGAAGAAAAGTTACTGCAGATTTTGAGGCAGAATAGGCAAGCCATCGGATGGACTCTTGCAGACATTCCTGGTATTACTCCCTCCACATGCATGCATAAGATTTTATTGGAAGAAGGGATCAAACCAGTTAGACAGCCCCAAAGGAGACTAAATCCCCTGATTCTAGATGTGGTGAAGAAGGAAGTTACAAAGCTACTTCAAGCTGGCATTATTTATCCCATATCCGATATCAATGGGTGAGCCCCGTGCAAGTGGTTCCCAAGAAATCGGGGTCACAAAGTGGTTGCGAATCGAACAATGAGCTTGTGCCCACACGAGTTCAAAACAGTTTAGCGAGTTTGCATTGATTATAGGCGCTCAACCAGGCTACCGTAAAGGATCATTTCCCGCCGCCCTTCATTGATCGATGTTGGAGCGGTTAGTCGGCAAGTCACATTATTGTTTCCTGGATGGATATTCGGGCTATTTTCGATTCATATAGCCCCGAAGACCAAGAGAAGACTACTTTCACTTGTCCATTTGGCACATTTGCATACGTGAGGATGCCCTTTGGTCTATGCAATGCTCCAGTGCACCTTTCGAGGTGTATGGTAAGTATCTTTTCGATTTTTTAGAAAATTGCATGGACGTATTCATGGATGATTTTACTTGTCTATGGATCTTCCTTTGATGCATGTTTAGATAGTCTTGCTCATGTCTTGCATAGATGCATTAAGACTAACCTCGTTCTAAATTTTGAGAAATGTCATTTCATGGTAGAACAAGGTATAGTCTTAGGACATGTGATATCTCGTGAGGGTATTGAGGTAGATCCTGCAAAAATAGATGTTATTTCATGCCTATCTTACCCCACATGCGTGCGGGAGATTCGTTCTTTCCTTGGTCATGCAGGTTTCTATCGGCGGTTCATAAAAGATTTCAGCAAAATTGCACTTCCGCTATCCAACTTACTGCAAAAAGATGTGGAGTTTCACTTTGACAAGAAGTGCCAGGATGCCTTCAATCAATTGAAGCGTGCATTGACCAAGACACCTATCATCCAACCGCCGGATTGGACACTTCCATTTGAACCGATGTGTGATGCCTCTAATTATGCATTGGGAGTCGTTCTTGCACAAAGGGTCGGTAAAGTATCTCATGTCATTTCCTATGCTTCGAGAACTTTAGATCCTGCACAAATCAACTACACCACAACCGAAAAGGAACTTTTAGCAATTGTTTTTGCTTTAGATAAATTTCGATCATATTTGCTTGGTTCCGAGTGGTTGTGTTTTCAGATCACGCAAACATTGAAGTTTCTCCCGAAGAAGCCCAATGCCAAGCCCCGGTTGATTAGGTGGATGTTGCTCCTCCAGAGTTTGATATTGAGATCCGTGACAAGAGTGGAGCGGAGAATTTGGTGGCTGATCACTTGAGTCGAATTGAAAGGAGGCAGATGTTTTTCCCATCCATGATGTTTTTCTCGATGAGCAAGACTTTTCAAGTCGCAAGGCAACATCCCTTGGTTTGTCGATTTGATTAATTTCTTGGTTGCTAAAGCAATACCGCACATTTCACTAAGGCTAAGATTGATAAATTGAAAAGTGAGTCAAAGTATTATGTGTGGGATGATCCTTACTTATGGAGATTTTGCAAAGTGACCAAGTAATTAGGAGATGTGTGCCTCGATGATGAATTCCATTCCATTCTTAGCTTTTGTCATAAACTTGCATGTGGCGGCCACTTCGGTCCTCAACGGATGCTAGGAAAGTTTTAGACTCGGATTATATTGGCCCACTCTATTTCATGATGCATATATGTTTTGCAAATCTTGTGATCAATGCCGAGAACAGGAATACTTCTCGTAGGAATGAAATGCCCCGTAAACCCTTATTATTTTGTGAGATTTTTGATGTTTGGGATATTGACTTTATGGGTCCTTTTCCGTATCATTTAGTTTTGTTTACATTCGCTTGGTTTGTGGATTATGTATCTAAATGGGTGGAGGCTAAGGCCACTCGGACCGATAATTCTAAAGTTGTTGTGGATTTTATTAGATCACGATTTTCGTAGGTTTGGAGTCCCGAGATCCATCATTAGTGATCAAGGTTCACATTTTTGCAATCGAAGCATGGAGGCTTTGATGAAGAAGTATGGAGTCCAACACAAGGTTTCTACACCCTACCACCCCCAAACCAATGGGCAAGCCGAGGTCTCCAACAGAGAAATTAAGCGTATACTCCGTACACAGTTCAACCTAACAGAAAGGACCGGAGCAAGAGGCTCGAGGATGCTTTATGGGCTTACCGGACGCTTATAAGACACCAATCGGGATGTCTCCGTATCGATTGTTTTTGAAAAGCCTGCCACCTACCGGTGGAAATTGAACATCGAGCATCTCGGGCGGTGAAAAGGTGCAACTTGGACCTAGATCAAGCGAGTGTATGGAGAGGAAGTCGCAGTGCAAAGAATTGGAGGAGATCCGCTTGGAGGCTTATGAAAGTTCCAAACTTTATAAGGAGAAGACCAAAGCCTTCCATGATAAGTTGATTCTGAGGAAAACATTTGAGATTGGTCAAAAAGTTCTCCTCTATAACTCCCGCCTCCGACTCATGCCTGGCAAATTAAGGTCTAGATGGGATGGACCATTTATTGTTACTAATGTTTTTCCTTCTGGTGCTGTTCAGATTAAAAGTGAGGTCACTGCCAAAGCTTTCATCGTAAATGGACACCGCCTCAAACAGTATCATGAACTTCCAGAGAATGCAGAAGTGGAGGTGATGAACCTTCTCCATCCGCATTATGAATAAAAAAAAAAGGAAAAAAAAAGAAAAAAAAAAAAAAAAAAAAAAAAGAGAAGAAAAAAAAAAAAAAAAAAGAAATGTGTGCCCGACAATGAGGTAGGTAGTGTCGCTCGAAGTATGTGGAGGTCATTTTTTCTTCAGCGACAACAACTCGCGAAAATCTTGCAAGATGGATTTTATTGGCCTACTTTATTAAAGGTCTGTTACACCTTTTGCAAAAGTCGGAAATTGGTCAAAAAGTTCGCTTTGAGATTGAGATTATGGCGTCTGCACCTACTCGGGGACGTAGATATTGAGGATCCTAGGAATGGTATGCGTGCTTAAGTTAATGGACAAAGACTCAACCATTCCCGGAAAACCAAGTTCTTGAGTTCTTTGTGTTGCCGGTTAAGTGGCGGATACGGTGCACTCGTGACTCTTGAGTCGGTTTATTCTTCGCTTCCCAAAATAACTGAACCCTTCTTCTCCTTCAAAATGGATGTCATTCTTTCAAACCTGAGAAAACATTTTCCTTCTCTTCCTCAAAATGCTCTGAGAAAAATCTACAAAGTTCGATGTGAGAGATTGAGACTGTTAATGCACAAGGGTATGCCAGAAGATGTACGCTGGATAATTGAAGCAAAGGTCCGATTAGCAGGTGAGTCCTCAATTTCATTTGACTCATATATGCTCGGTCTTGGAAGAAGTTCATATTCTAAAAGGAGAAGAGCAAAAAGGTTACAAGTCTGTCACAAATGTGGACGATGGAACTGTAACAAGCGATGTCGTACTAAGGGGATGGTTTCCGCAAATAGAGAAGATAAAATTTTCTTCATTAAGAATGGACTGAGTAAGGAGTCATTAGATGATATCTTATTGACTCTTGAGACGCATTCTTATGGATTGGTGCATCGTGAAATTCTTAAATTGTGGAATCTCTTCAAGGATGAAGAACAACGCTACAGTCTTGGGAATCTGACTCTAAAAGACCTCGTTTGCCAATTTATAAGAAAATTGGATGGGAAGCTTATCCTTGACTCATAGAAGACGTTTAAGCCAAGCATCGGACGTTAAACCAGAGGCAGATGTGAGCCATATCCACAAACAATATATACATATCATCTTCTTCTTCTTCTTCATGTCATTTTTCAAAAATAAAAAACCAAAAAAAACCAAAAAAAACCAAAAAAAAAAAACAAAAAACAAAAAAAAAAATGAAAAAAAAAAAAAAAAATGTCTACTTGTTAGGGTTGGCTTTGGTAACACAAACTGTGAATGGGGAAATGCATGCATCCTGATCCAACCTTCTTAATTGAAAAACAAAGAAGGTAGATTGTATCCCACATGTGAGGCAGCCAGTCGTATTATGGTCACTTGTCCCTTTTGGGAGCCCTATGTTACGCTGGTCTTGAATGGGTCGAATACTGGTCAATAATGCTTTGGCACAAAGCCGAAAGAGCAGACTACCTCCATCCCAATCTTAAGTAAGTATACACTCATCTTTCATCAAGTTTTTCTAACAATTTCAAAAAAAAAAAAAAAAAAAAAAAAAAAGGACGTGATGTCTCATCGCACTCATGACGCGCAGCAA
Organism: Ormosia emarginata; assembly: GCA_029884605.1. Classification (NCBI taxonomy): domain Eukaryota; kingdom Viridiplantae; phylum Streptophyta; class Magnoliopsida; order Fabales; family Fabaceae; genus Ormosia; species Ormosia emarginata. The sequence continues at coordinate 4,618,803 of JAQQTP010000023.1, forward strand.
AGATAAAGATACGCCATGGAGACTGTACATACTGTGTATGTCATCATTTTCTATTTCTTTTATCTTTGTATCATTTTGTTGTATTTTGATTTTTGTGCAGACGATCCTTTGAGCAGGGTCCTTCAGGGGTTTCTAGACTTCTTTACCTTGATGGTTTTTCTTGAAGTCGACAAAAAAAAAAAAAGATTCTGTGTCTCTTAATTTCAACCTTTTCTGACAACAGCCAACCTACCCTTATAGGTGCAATTATTTCCCTTTCCATTCTTTTTCTTATTTAAACACTCCATTTTCTCCATTTTCCTTCACACTCAGAAACACTCAAAGGGAGGAAGAGTATAGAATGGGGCCTTCTATTCGTAACCTCAAAAATGTCTGTGTTTTTTGTGGGTCGAGTTATGGGAAGGGATTAGAGTTTGTAAACGCAGCTAGCACTCTTGGTCGATCACTTGCTGCGAGGAATATTCATCTTGTATATGGGGGAGGTTGTCGTGGGTTAATGGGGCTGTATCACTTTGTCGCCTTTGTAAGAGACAATCAGGTTTTAGGTGTCATTCCTGAAACTTTAGCTCAACAGAACATCAATGGAAAGACAATTGGGGAGGAACTTAAGGTATCATCAATGCATGAATGCATGAAGATAATGCTTGAAAACTCGATGCATTCATTGCCTTACCAGTGTGGTTTTGGTACTTTGGAAGAAATTTTTCAAATTGTCTCTTGGGCCGAACTGAACATCCACCATAAACCCATTGGTTTGTTGAATGTTAATAATTTCTTTGATCTTTTGTTATTTTTTCTTGACAAAGCTGTGGAACATAAATTTATCACTCCTTCGGCAAGACAACTTCTTATCTCTGCCTCCACTATTGATGAGCTCATTGATAAATTAGAAGCTTTTGAGTATGTACTGATCGTATTAGCTCGATAGATTGGTCAACAGAAGCAAAGCGAAGGAAGTAACAAGAAACAAGAGCCCGATCTGAAACTTTCTCTTTAAAGGGTTTGATTTAAAAAAAAAAAAAAAAAAAAAATTGTTGTTGTTTTGTTTAGTATGATATGATTGTCATAGACTTATTAAACCAATTAGTGATGGCAGAGTAAGGAGTAATTTTACTCTTGAGACGCATCTTAATTGGTGGCGAGTAAGGAGTTTTTTAGGTAGTAATTAATTAGTATTGAATTGTGGAAGTACTAACGTTTTCTTGTTTGATTTCTTTTCGTGGTCGATGCAGACCGACAAAGTGTGTTTCTTTTCTCGCTTAGCGTTGATTCACTTCTTATCGGTTGTGTTGCTCTTTTCTATCTCTTTCTTTCACATTGAGGACAATGTTACATTAAGGGGGAGAGATTTTAGCATGTTTCTGTTTCTTTTCATTTGTTAAAAAAAAAAAATTAAAAAAAAAAAAAAATTCAAAAAAAAAAAAAATAATAAAAAAGGGGTTCATTGCATGATTGAATAATTTTTCTCCCTTCTTGAACTGATATGCTTGGTGATGGATGATTGAATTGATGAATTGAGTTTGATGGATGCATACCTTGTGAGATTTTGAGCCTAATGGATGGATTCAACATTTATGTCATTCTCTTCTTTCTTGTGTGATTTTCACTCATGTTAATGACCACTCTAGAACTTGCTTTGTTTCTTTTTGAGGCTACATTTCACTTGCATGCATGAACATGATTGAGGCCCTCTTTCTTAGCTAGTTTAACCAAATAGCCAACCTTGTTTTCAATATGATATCAAGCACTCTTTTGACCTCTCGAAAATTCTCTGATTCTTGCCAACCTTGTATATTTTCCTTTGCTTAACCCCTTTGAGCTTATTTGACCATTCCTTGTTTCTAGCTCATTATGTGCCTTAAATGAAAAATCGTGTTCTTACTGTACCTTAGGGAATAAAAGAACATTAGCCTGGTTAATGGATGAGTTTTTGAACAAGTGTGGGGGTGTGTGTACAAAATGGTTGTTGAAAAAAAAAAAAAAAAAAAAAGAAAGAGTGCCTAAAAAAAAAAAAGAAAAATGTATGTATATAGTTATGTTCATATATATAAAAAAAAAAAAGAGAGAAAAGGATTGGGAAATGAATATGTAAAGGGATATACATTAGAGTTGAGATGAACTTTTATGCTCGTTATTTGAACTCAACTCTCATTTGCTTTTATTCTCTTTGGTATTTATCTTCTCATATCCATTTTATCCTCTTCTGTTACCTTGATCTCACTACAACCTTGAATAAAGTCCTCATGATTTGTGTGTGCATGTGTTTTGAGTAGTGGAGAAGTAGAAGATAAGCAAGCTTATGGTAGTGCAATTTTCATGGGTTGAATTGAGTGAAATACCTACCTTTTAAACACTTGAGAGATTGAGAGGGAATCTTGTGAAGATCCATCATTCTTAATTCATTCTTTTCAACGGAAGTTTCCTTGCATTTTGGTTTGAGATGTGAAGAAATGTTACCTCATTTATGCTTTGATCTCTTGAATTTCTTGTTACTCTTCTTGCTTCATTGAGTCCTTTAGAGTTTTTAACTTTTAAGTTTGTGTCGTTTGTCTTTGTCTTCTAACTTTAGTTTTATATGTTTTGCCCAGGAGTGCAAAAAGCTAAGTGTGGGGGAATTTGATAATCACATATTTTATTCATTAAGAAACCCTCATTATTAGTCATTTACACTCTTCATGTACTTAATTGACTGAATTTGATTATGTTTTGTAAGTTTGAACTCGAATCGGACTTAATTGATTTTTCAGCATTATTCGAGTCTTACATTGTTTCTGTATTTTGGCCATATCTTGAGTTCTAAATGTCTGTTAATTATGAATTTTACCTTGTAGGAAAGATAAGAGAGAGCTCTACAACTTTGATGAAGAGCTCAAAGTCAATTTCAGACATCTAGTGGAGCTAATTGGGCATGGAAATCAGAATACGGGATTTGTGACTGGAACCCGAACAGTGTGTAGTAACTAGAACATAATTCGAGTTTGGGTTTATAGAATGGGCTGAAAATTTGTAATCTGAAAGTTAAGACCCATATGTACAACTTTAATGACAAACACAAAACTTGATTCGGGCTCCTTGATGGAGATATTGGGTCTGAAAGTCAAAACAGAGGTGCTGAAACTGGTCATGAACAGTCTGTAGTAATTGGGTCATATCTTGGGCTGTAGGACGAATTTTTGGGTGCTTCCAGAGCCATTGGAAAGCTTGGACAATTTCCTAGAACTTTCATGAAGACCACTTGACTCAGAAATGACGAAATCAATGAGTTCAGCAATGAATACTTTCGGAGACAAGGAAGCTCACCTACCAAGTTCACCTACCAATCTCACCTACCAAGCTCACCTACCAATTTCACCTACCAAGCTCACCTACTAATTCCACCTACTAATCTCATCTACCCATCTACTACTACTCTGAATCCTCTATAAAAGGAAGCATGTGGAGAGCTCTAAATATAACACACACTTGGTGTTAAAGATAGTTTTTCATAGTTCTTGTATATTTTTCCTTCATTGTAATGGAGAGCTAAGTCACTTCTAGTCAATTCGGGACTCTTGAAGAGATTGTGGCTTGGATTCTTGAGACCTTGGTTATGTAATGTATTTGATTTATATTTGAATTCCTCTTCTCTTCTTCTTCTGTTCTCTTAATCTTGAATGCATGAATGGTGATTCTGTTTATGTTTGATCTGATTTGATCTTGGTTTAAGATTAAGTATTGTGATGAAATTTAGAACTGATTGATCTAAACTAATCACGTAATTGAAGAGGCTAGGTTACTGATTTGTGCCTAGGTTAATTGAATTCGGTGCTTAAATTGACATATATTTACATGAATGGTGCGATTGTAGATTTATGTTTATCACTTGTCAATTGAATTCTGGACGATTGTCTAGTATGAATTCTGGATCGATGCAGAGATCTCGGTTAGATCCAAGTTAACCATTCAAATGTATTTCAGGTGTTTGTTGAAAGGTCTATGATTGAATCCACCCAATCTCGGATAGATTTCTGAATTGATTGTTCTTTTAATTGTTATTTCTCTTTAAATCCTGTCACTGCGATCCTTGAACCATCAAAACCCCCCTTTTTCTAACTTTCACTTGATTTGATCAAATTGCATCTATGATCCTTGAGGAGACGATCCGGTGTTGTTCACTATACTACAAGTTTAGGTAATAACTTCGGTTATAATTTTGACTGAGTTCGGCGCTCGTCATGGAACATGCCCATACTAGTCTATTAAGTATGCATCCAGGCATAACAAAGATGTACCAAGACTTGAAGAAGTTATTCTGGTGGCATGGAATGAAGGGTGATGTAGTTAGATGCGTGTCAACTTGCCTAGTTTGTCAAAAATCGAAAGTTGAACACCAAAGACCAGCTGGGATGTTGCAACCATTATCGATTCCAGAGTGGAAATGGGACAGCATTTCTATGGATTTCGTTACTGGTTTGCCAAAGACAAGGAAAGGTCATGATTCGATATGGGTTATAGTCGATAGACTTATGAAATCGGCTCATTTCTTACCAATCAATATTAAATATTCATTGGAAAGATTAACCCAGTTGTACATCGGTGAGATTGTCAGACTACATGGTGTACCGACGTGCATAGTTTCAGACAGAGATCCGAGGTTTACGTCAAGATTTTGGCGAAGTCTGCAAGAAGCTATGGGAACCAAGTTACGATTGAGTTAAAGCATATCATCCGCAGACGATGGTCAAACAGAGAGAACTATACAGTCTTTGGAGGATTTATTGCGTGCTTGTGTTTTAGAACAACGAGGAAGTTGGGATGAATTTTTATCTTTGATAGAATTCACCTACAACAATAGTTTTCACGCAAGCATCGGAATGGCACCTTATGAGGCATTGTATGGAAGACGATGTCGAACGCCGTTATGTTGGTATCAAGACGGGGGAGAGTAATTGAACCGTTGGACCTAACTTGTACAATGACTACGGATAAAGTCAAGATGATACAAGAGAAGATGAGGACGGCGCAAAGCAGACAAAAGAGTTACGTAGATAAACGAAGACGATCTCTTGAATTTAAGGAGGGTGAGCATATATTTTTAAGAGTTACTCCTACGACTGGTGTCGGAAGAGTGATTAAGTCTAAGAAGCTTACTTCTAAGTTCATTGGGCCATATCAGATTATTCGACGTATTGGTCCTGTAGCATATAAGATTGCTTTGCCGCCTTTTCTATCGAATTTGCATGACGTGTTTCATGTGTCTCAGTTACGGAAGTATATACCAGATCCGACACATGTTATACAACCAGATGATGTGCAGTTAAAGGAAAATCTGACTTACGAAACTTTACCTGTCAGGATTGGGGACAGAAAGGTAAAGCAGCTTCGAGGAAAGATGATTGAGCTAGTGAAAGTCATATGGAATGATGTGACGGGTGAAGCTACCTTGGAGCTGGAAGATAAAATGAAGGATCAGTATCCTCATTTGTTTGGATGAACATCGAATTTCGAGGACAAAATTTTTATTTGGTGGGGAGAGTTGTAACGCCCCAATTTTTAGAAAATATTCGAATGTACCGTTTCTTGTGTTTTTCATGCTTTTGTGTGAATGACCATTTGTGTCCCTATTTTTCTCGTTCTCGATTTCTATATGAAAACAATTACGATAATACAGCTCAAATTTTATTTGATCGTTTTACGTAATTTGCTTCGAGAACGAGTAAAATAAAAATTTTTCTCGAGCTCTTGTTTTAATTTTTTCGAAAGATATACAAGCTATATAATACTGCTGGATATTTTATTTGAACGTTTTGGACGATTACCTACGTTGTGGGAAAAAATGGGAAAATGACCGTTACGTCCCGAACGTACTGTTTTTGCTGTTTTTGCTATTTTTAATTGTTTTCTTCTTGATTTAATGTCCGATAATACTGTCTGTGATTTTATATGGACTTTTTGTGTGATTTGCTCGAGGCAGGAAAATAATATTTTTCGGGCCGGGAAAATCTTATTTTATTATTTAGAATGGGGGATCTTACTTAACCCGATTCTCGAAAGACTAAAAATAATCTTTTAATTTTTAGGATTTAATCACAAATAAAATAATTTTATATTATTATAATATTATTTTATTAGTCAAGATATTTTAGTGACAAGTGGACCCGAAAATATTTTGCGGACCCACAATTAGCGTAACAGTTAGATCGGTAGCTTAGTTAATCACCGTTAGCAGTAGAACTTTCAGAATAGGTCGACTCACTATTTGACTCAATGAGAAAATTAAATACAACGTGTGTGACTCAAGCATGTGAGTCACCAAGAGCTAACCAATAGGAAATAAGCTTGCTCACCAAGGCTTGATCTTGACCATTGATTCATCCAATGGCTTGGATGAAGCCAAGCAAGGTGCCCACCTTGCACCCCACTTGATGGCTACGGCCAAGAGGTCTTGGATGACCAAAATCACACTTCATCTTCATCACTTTTCTCTCTTCTCTCTCATCAAAACCCTAGCCACCATTCTTGTTCATTTTCTTCACCATTTTCGCCAAGACCAATACTACACCATCCAACCATCAAAAAATTTTTCTAACCAAGTTTTCCTAACCTAAACACTATTCTAAGAACCTTTCTAGTTGGGAGTTTCTTCAAAATCTTCCATTTAGGGCTTGGAAATCAACCTTGAAAGTTTTACCTAGAAGGTGAAATTTCATGCTTTTCTTTTCTCTCTTCATTTTCAAAGTTCTAAGCCATGATTTCTCCATGGTTTAGCTTCTTTTTCATGGTTAGTAACATGTAGATTTTGTTTGAGATTTCTAGGTATTTTTGGTGGTGAAAACCGTGACCTAGGAGGTGTGAAAGCAAGCCTTTTGTCTTCATTTAAGGTAAGAGGAAGACAATTCTTATCATCTCTTGATGGTGGTAAGAAGATGGAGCCATTTGTGATGTTTGTAAAATCCATAAGGATTCGGTGGTCATGTGTTAATTATGTGTGTATTTGTTAATTTTTGTGTTTGTTAGTAGTTTAGGTGGTATTTGTTAGTAGTTTTTTTTGTTTGATGATTGTAATAATTTTTGCATGTCTATTAGCTTTTGAATGCATGTCTATAAGCTTTAATTTAGGTTTTATATGTTAGAAAATATTTTGCATGTGTTAGAAAATACAATGCATGTGTTAGAATTGTATGATAAGGTATAGGATGTGAATAACATGTTTAAATTTGCATGAGTGTTCCAAAGAGCACATCCAATAGCTCACGGCAATGACAAGTTTGGAGGACAAAATGTTCTCTTGATTTTTCCTAAAGTGTAACTTAATTAACCTAGAGAATCAAGAAAGTTTCAAATTGATTTGATCAAAGAAAATGTATTTAGAAATCAAATGGTAAAGACTTAGTATTTTGGGCCAACATGCCTAAAGGATTAATTTAACTTCTACTAATTATTTTCTAATATGATTTAATGAGCTTAGACAATATAATATATTTGATATGATTTGGAAGGTGAAAAACAATTTAGAAATCAAATGCAAAAGTTTTATGAAATTTGGCCAACATGCCACTACAGGTAATCATGATTTCTAAAACTTGATTTCAAACCTTTTTCAATCAAAAAGAGACAATACAAGTTAAGAAGAAATTTTCTATAATGGTTTTTGAAGAAACAAATTGAGTAGAATTAAGCTTAAAGGATTAAAACTAATAATTTTATCATTAGGAAGGAAATACAGTAATGTTGAGAAATTTTCTAACATATAGCTCACTTTAGGTTTTGAAGCATGTTAGAGATTTCAAAAAGAATTAAATGATATGGTTAAAAATTAGGTAAATGGAAATTTTATGGATAATTTAGTAAACCATTATTATGATATTCTAAACAAAATACTGTCAATTTTTAGTAAAAATGAACCAATAAGATAGCAAAAATATCCAAAAGACAGAGATGCGGTATGAAAAATTACTTCACGTAGTTTAAATGTACTAAGTAATTATTTTTTACCTGCTTAAACAAGTAATTTTAAAGGCATTCGAATAAGAAAATGATTTGAAAATCCTACGCGATTGAGAAAACGTATTAAAAATGCTACGCGATTTTAAAAACAGAAAAATATCTTTACCCGATTTTTAAACGTTTGTAAAAACGACGAAATTATGAAAACGCGATAAAATTTCTACGTGATTGACCGTTACTATATTTATTTTATGTTGTCGGGAAAATGTGAACCCGCACACATTATTTTTTAGGATCTTTCATTTGTCGGGAAAATGTGAACCCGCATAGTGTTTTTGAAAATTTATCATGTTGTCGGAAAATGTGAACCCGCATGTGCTTTCTATCTATGTGTGCCAAGTTTTTGGTGGATTGGTTGACGAGACGAATCACATCGTGTTGTCGATGAGATAAACGTAGTGTGGTTCATTGTTCTAATGAACTTGGAGACTTTAGTGTACGGGATCCCACATGTGGACACGGTTGGTAGCTCCGCTCGCGCCGTGGTAAACCGATAGCACACTATGGTACTCAACACACACTATATTTAATCGAGATTTGTGAAATCTAGTAGTACATTTGCCTCGTAGTGCCACAACGTGAGACCGTGAACTACACCACGCCCTGGATGATGGGATTCTCGTGTCGTGGGGCTATAGACGCAACGTGTGACAACAAGCAATAGTTGGTGGGGCAGCCGTGGTACTAATAGATTTTACGAATCATTCTCTCTCTCGATACTTGTGTTTTCTTTAGCTCCATGGAGTAGGGTTTTGTCATATTGTTTATTTATCTCTATGTCTATTTATTTTCATCTTATCTATTTATTTCTATTTTAGCTGCTTTATATGCGTATTTTATTTGTTTATTTTATCTAGTTATTGCTTCTATATTTGGTTATTTTTATTATATCTTATCTGTTTATTCTTATCTTTCTTATTTTATCCGTGATGTTTTACCACGTGGTGTGATATATTGTTATGATATCTAAATTTTACTTCAATCTGTTATTATAATTGTTAAAGCTTTTATTACATGAAGCGTATATATGTTGATTGTCGTCTTCTTATTGGCCATGTTGTGATGATTTTATGTTGTCTTACCTCTTTGTTATATGTATTTTCTGTTTATTTATTTTACGCGGTAAAGACTTTGAAGAAGAGGATCAGCCCCTTGAGATCTTGTACCCCGAGGAGGAGGAAGACCGGCAGTGCACGATCGGTTGACGATCAAGAACCATCCGATCATCCATATCCTCTGGATTGATTGTGAGGATGGCGCGCCTTGGATTTTTGGGGTTCGTAGAGCTAGTATTTCATGGAGGTTCTCTCGGCTTGGCATCTACGAGGCGATCGTGATTCTCGTGACATATGCAGGACGTGTGACCGTGATTCTACGTCGGCCGATTTGATGGAGAGCCCATTATGACTACGACGTTATTTCTACATTTAGAGTTACCCTTATCCATTAGGCATCACCTTGGGGTGCTTTGAAAACCCCGAGCCTAGTGAGATAAGCATCGTAGATCGATCGCGCGATCCCGATTATCGCCGTGTGTCGAGACATATGTATGGATATTTATCTCCACGATGATCATTTTAAGCCGAGAGTGATCCATCAGAGGATTAGATAACCATGATGTTTTTTTAGGCGCGTCTGCGTATGTCTGTATATATTAACTCTTTTATTGCTTTCTTTACTGTTTTTGTTTAAATATTTGTAGTCCTTGTTGTAAATTATTTGTACAGCTTATAACTTAATCATATGTATATTATCAAGTAATGATGATGTTTTTTTATTTCGTATTTTCCGCATTATGGTTTTTTATATCATATTTCGTCTATCTAGCAAGAATTATTTTACAACCCGTAATAATATTTAACAAATATTTCACAACTTGGGTAGATTTTATTTCTATTTCTTTTATTTTTTTTTATGTGTGACATCCTCCAAAGGGGTGTTACATCTTGGATGCTTGATCCTCCTTGAGAATGGTGGCTTCCACTACAAACCCCCTTGCTCCTCTCCAAAATGGTGAAAAAATGGACCCTAGCTACGTTTTCTCTGTTTTTCCCTGGTTAGTTCCCACAGAAATTTGATGGAACAGTATATATAGGCTAAAAATTAGCTTCACACCGCAGTGTGAACCATCTTGCGTTGCAGCATGCATTCATAATAGGCTACTATGCCGTGACATGCACTACTTTACACTGAGACATTCTAGCCTCTGTCTATCAATGCATAGTAGGCTGAGACCATCACGCCACGACGTGAACATGCATCTGCTGCGATGTGAGATGTAGACTTGCTCCATGAGCCTTATCTTCTACTGTTGGGACTTGTCTTGCTTTAATTTCTTTATTTTGAGCCCATCCTTCAATTAAGAATTCACCCAATCAAATACAAGTGCAAATCTACTTAAATGATCAAAGAATCAGAAAGATTTTCTCAACATCAAGTAGGAAGACAACAACATGAATTTCAATGAATATGAGGCTAAATTCTTCTATTCATGCCTAAGAACAAGGACTAAACAAACTATAAAGCACATATATAGGGCACAAATAACTACATTTTATGGAGTTATCATTAATGCATTTATATTCTCGAGTCAATTGTTTAATAACTAATTTGGAGTCATCTAAAACTTTGATATTTTTGGCCTTAAATGAAATTAATGCTTGTAAGCCAGCTATCAAAGCTTTATATTCAGTTTTATTATTCGAACATTCATGCTTTAATTCAAATAAGAACTTAGTTGGAGTTCTAATTTGTGAAATAATTAAAACTCCAAGACCAACACCCCCGCTGTGTTTCAATCCATCGAAATATAACTTCCATGGTTTTAACCCAACGTAGTTAATATTATTTTCTTCTATGTCAACACAAGGATGGATAGTCAAAAAATTTGCTAACACATGGCCTTTCATAGCCTTCAATGGCATATATTTTAAAGAAAATTCAATTAAAGGAAGAGCCCATTTCCCTACTCTACCATGCAAGATAGGCTTGGATAATATGCACTTTATTATACCTGTCTTTGAAATGACAAGTACATCAAGTGACTTTACATAATACTTTAGCTTAGTACAAAATAAATACAAAGCTAAACATAACTTCTCGACTGCATTATATTTAGTGTCAACATCTATCAAAATCCTACTAAGAGAGTAAATGGTTCTTTCGACTCCATTCTCATCTTCCTGGGCCAACATGCATCCAATGGTTTCATCTGATGCTGAGAGGTACAATTTCAAAGGATGTCCAGGCATTGGAGGTGTCATCATTAGAGGATTGGCCAAACAATGCTTCATTTGGTCAAAGGCCTCTTAGTGCTCTTTCTCCCATCGAAACTCTTCTTCAGCCTTGAGCTTCAAGAGTGAGGAGAAAACTTTTGTCTTTCTAGATATATTTGAAATAAATCTTCTTAGGAAATTAATCTTTCCTCGCAAATACTAGAACTGCTTCTTATTCGAAAGAGGTAATGCTTCAAGTATAGCCTTAGCCTTGTTCTGATCAACCTCTACTCCTTTCTTCTAAACCAAGAATCCAAGAAAATTTCCTACAGAAATACCAAAAGAACATTTAATAGGATTAATTTTTAATCCATGTTTTCTCATTCTTTTGAATAACTATCTCAATTTTGATAGTGTTGGGAATTGAGGATACACCACACAACAGAAAAACAAAAAAATATTCTCACCAAGGATCTATGAGAAAAAGACCATAATCCATGTTTTCTTTTAATTTACCTCTTGAAGCGAGATGAAAAAACAATCAAGCAAATCACAAATACCACAACAATGACGATGCCTCTACGTTATCCACACAAACAAGCTTACAAAACATCCAACGTATGCAATCTTGGAGTCCGACCTCTCTGCCACATAGCTAGCTATGAAGAGAAGAGAAACATGTCACTCTCTCACTCAGTGTTTCTGTCAAGTGTGGCTAGGGTTTGTAATGCGTGCCTTGACAGCCTCTTAGCAGTGCTATTTATAATAGTTGCTACCTTATGCGAGTGAGAGTAGCAGCAAGGTAAGTTGTACAACCTTAGACTCATCTGTTATGAGTTTGGCCCATGATTGAATTCGACTCTAACTTGGAACCTTATTGCTCTAACTATGTCTGCTTTAAGTATGCAACCCTGTAGGTTCTCATGATGTTGGCAGCAATATTAAAATCTTATTTTAATATTACAAGTAGTGAGTGGTATCTAGCAACACATCATTGTTACCCAAGTAATAAGAATGTCAGTAATTTGACATAACCTTTCCGTGATCAATGTTTTAGTGTAGTTTAGTCTCTTTGTCCAGATATCTAGATTGAACACAACGCATGGAAGGTGTCACCCTTGTAAAATTCAATCTTTCGTTTCCTGATACTCGAGTAGACATAGTAACAGCAAATGAGATCAATATCTCATATTGACTCATTTGAGCATGGCCATGCACTTTGTAGTCTCACTCAATCAGGGGCCCGAAGATATCACTCATGTGATGTAGGAGGGACAAATCCGATCTAGGTCACTTATATTCCTCTACATGATTCGTAGTATGTCCAATAACTAACTTTATAATCACCTTGTTATAGATGATGTTTGATGGCATTAAAACATATAACTTCTCACGTAGGAATCATAGGGATTTCAGGTCAAAGGACCACATACACCATTATCACTATGAGAATCACTTATGACACTCACGTAACGATTCACGCAGTGTTCTCATGGTGGGTCAGTCCAATACATCATTACTCTAATATGTATTCATGTGAAGGCTCGATATCTCATATCTATGACCTGTGAGATGTTGCCATCAATCTATGCATATACTAGTCTCAATGCATTATTGTCATCCTAATTAATAATAATACTTGACTAGGGAGATTTAAGAATAGTGTTTTAATTCTATTCAATAAGATCTCACAATCAAGCCATCCACATAATGTCCTATGACATAAAACTTACTATTCTAAGGACTTTATTATGTTTTTCATAAATTACACACAATAAATGAAATGCCTCATATATTAAATAAATAGAATAATACAATGTAAGCTAGTACAATCAAAATAAAGTGACCTCTAAGGCATATACCAACAATCTCCCACTGACACTAGAGCAAATCAAGCATATGTCTATTGCCTAAAGATCTAGTGTGACCCTTATGCTTTTACTATGCAAGAGACTTTGTCAGTGGATCTGCGATGTTATCATCTGTTGGTACTCTGCATATCTTCACTTCTCCTCTATCGATGATCTCATGAATATGATGGAAGCGTCTAAGTATATGTTTACATTACTGGTGAGATCTAGTGCAATGGCTCCATTATTATCATAATAGAGGTCCACTGGGTCCACAATGCTAGGAACTACACCAAGCTCAGTAATGAACTTCTTGATCCAAACTGCCTTCTTTGGTGCATTGGAGGCAGAAATGTACTCAGCTTCTGTGGTAGAATCGGCAACTATCTCCTACTTTGAGCTCTTTCAGCTCATAGCCCCACCATTCAAGAAATAAACAAAACCCGATTATGATATGGAGTCGTCCTTATCGGTCTGGAAGTTAGCATCAGTGTAACCTTTTACAACTAGCTCTTCCTCGACTCCATATACTAAGAACGAATCCTTAGTCTTTCTTAAGTACTTAAAGATGTTCTTAACAATAGTCCAGTGACTCTTACCAGGATCAGACTGGTACCTACTTGTCATGCTTAAAGCATTCAAGATGTCTAGTTAAGTACATAACATGGCATACATGATAGATCAAATTACAGATGCATATGGAATCTTGCTCATGCAATCCCTCTCATCTTGGGTGGAGGGGAATTGATCCTTATATAGGCTTACACTATGTGACATAGGCAAGAGTCTTTTCTTGGATTCATGCATGTTAAACTATCTCAACACTTTTGTCTATGTATGTACTCTAACTTAGGCCAAGCAATCTCTGTGATCTATCTCTATAGATTCTGATACCTAATACATAAGTGGCTTCGCCTTAGTCTTTCATGGGAAAGTACTTCCCTAACTAAGTCTTTACAGACTGTAGGGTAAGGATGTCATTTCCAATGAGCAGTATGTCATCTATATATAACACTAGAAAGACAATTGTGCTCCCACTGACCTTCTTGTAGACACAAGTTTCTTCTTCATTCTTGATGAAACCAAATTATTTTATTGTATCATCAAAATGAAAATTCCAACTACTATAAGCTTGCTTCAATCCATAAATAGATCGTTGCAACTTGCACACCTTTTCAGTATTCTGCGGAGTGGCAAAAACCTCAGGTTGTGTCATGTACACATCCTCAGGGAGATTTCTATTAAGGAAAACAGTTTTGGCATCCATTTGCTAGATTTCATAATCATGGTATGTTGTGATAGCAAGCAAGATCCAAACGGATTTAAGCATAGAAACTGGGGAAAAAGTCTCATCATAGTCTACACCATGAATTTGCTTGAAACCTTTAGCAACCAATTAGTCCTTAAAGGTATGGACGTTACCATCCATGTTAGTTTTCTTTTTGAAAACCCACTTGCACCCAATGGGTTTGACCCCTTCAAGTGGGTCAACCAAGGTGCATACATGGTTGGCATACATGGATTCCATTTCAAATCTCATGGCTTGAAGTCATTTCTCAAATTCTGGGCTAATTATGGCTTCCTAGTAAGTCACAGGCTCATCTTGATCCATAAGCAATACGTCACCTTGTTGAGTCATGAGAAATCTATATCTCTCTAATTGATGACATAGCCTGTTAGACCTACATGGGTTTTGTGCTACTAGAGTAGGTTGTGGTTCCACAATGATTTGTGGAGGCTGCTTTATTTCCACCATCGGTTCACTACTACTTTAAGAACTTTGAATTTCTTCAAGTTCTACTTTCCTCCCATTGGTTCCTGTGGATATAAACTCCCTTTCTTGGAACACAGTAGTCCATACGATAAACACTTTGCCTTTGGTAGGATTATAGAAATAGTATCCATTGGTTTCCTTGGGATACCTCACAAAGAAGTATTTATCTGATTTTGGCCCAAGCTTATCAGAAACTTGACATTTCAAATAAGCTTTGCAACCCCAAATCTTCATGAAAGATATATTGGGCCGTCTTTCAGTCCATATCTTATATGGTGTCTTTTGAACCATTTTAGATGGAACACAGTTAAGTGTGAAAGTGTTGTAACTATTTGTGTACCGCAAGTGCACGGGTCACGAAAGTAATACAATGATGAGAAAGATCATTTCCACAGGGATAATGAATAATATCTAATGTCAAATATTAACCAATAGCTTAATGAATTCTATTCAAGCACATATAAATTGGGAAAAGTGTGTGTAGTCAAAATTAGGGCTAAAAGGCAATAAACCGGGAGTAAAAGACAGTAACGAGAGCATAGGGACTCCTTCTTCACCAACTACTTTACTTGGCAACTTGCAACCATTTTAAGCAACAATGATGACTAGTTTTGTTAGCCTAAGAAACTACATTAGCTAAAAGCCTATGTCTAGGTCATTTAACCCTATGTCATTTACCTAGCCCACTATGTGCCCATGAGAACTAGAGCAAACTTCATGCATTACAGTTGATTTTTAACAATGGCTATACATGGCTAATAGGTATATGTCTATCCTCTTAACAAATTAATTCACCCCACTATTAGAATGAGATTAAACATGCATCACTCATATCCATGATCTAAAACCTAGATTCTTATGTCTAGTTCAAGAGATTTTATCAAATCACAATAAATGATAGCCAAACATCTATAGGCATTAAGAGAAATAGGGGTGAACAAAACCAAAGATCATTATAAACTTAAAAGGTTACAAAGTCACTAATGTACATAGAAGGATCCAAATGAATCCCTATAAATAAGTTAGCTATCCATGGAAGACAAAAATCTCAAGAGAGATTTCCTACCCATGGCCTAGAAAAAGAGAGGATAAAGAGAAAAGAGGGAAAACTCTATAATGAGATCTTGGGAGGCTTAATCCTCCGTAGATGATGATGGTTTCCTTGTAAATCTCATCAAAGCTCTCGAAAATGATGAAAAATTGGTGTTTTCTGCGTTCTGTCTCGTCTCCCACATAACACTCCTCAAAATATCTAATGAAACAATATTAATAGACAAAGCCCACAAACTTGCGTTGCGGCGTGACCATTGTTGCACCACAGCGTGAATGTCTACGTGGTTAAGTGGAACCAATGCAGACAATCATGCGTCGCAACATGACATCCTTTGTGCCGCGGTGCTCTAGCCTCTGTCTTTAGTATGCGCAGCAGGCAGAGAACGAGAAGCTACAGTGTACTACACCTTGCGCTGTGGCATGATAAGCTGGAATGCATGCTAAGCTCCCTCCTCCAATGCAAGGTCTTGACTTACTTCATTTTATCAGTTTAGAGCCCATCCTACAATAGAGAAGTCGCCTAATTAATCACAAGTGTAAATCAACTTAATCCAACAAAGAATAGACATGATTTTAGCAAGATTGGAGAGGAAGACATCAACATGAATTTGAATGAAAAGTGAGGGAAAAGTCTTCCAATCATGTCTAAGCACAAGGACAAAAGAATTAATATACCACCAACATGGGGCGCAAATAACTACATTATATGGAGTTATCAGAAAGTTGTTGTTAATAGAGCATGTCCCCAGAAGGAGTTTGGAAGGTCTGCATGACTCATCATGGATTGAACTATGTCCAATAAGGTCTGGTTTATCCTTTCAGAAACACCATTCCATTGTGGTGTTCAAGAAGGAATGAGTTGAGATATTATCCCACACTCTTTCATATGATCATCAAATTGTTGGCTTACGTATTCACCATCTCAATCTAATCGAAGCACTTTAATACTTTTGCCAAGTTGGTTTTGTACTTCATTATTGAATTCCTTGAACTTTTCAAAGGATTCTGATTTGTGTTTCATAAGATACACAGACTCATATCTACTGAAAGCATCAGTAAATGTAACGAAGTATTAAAAATCACCTCTAGCCAGTGTGCTAAGGGATCCAGATACATCACTATGCATGAAGCCCAAAAGATCACTAGCCTTTTCACCTTGTCTAGTGAATAGGGCTTTAGTCATCTTCCCCAATAAACAAGGCTCATATATCTCATATGATTCAAAATCAAATAAGTCTATGAATCCATCTTTACGGAGTTTGGAGATGCGTTTCTCATTTATATGGCCCAAACGACAATGTCAGAGATAAGTTGGGTTCATATTATTTGATTTAAACCTCTTAGTATTTATGTTATAGATGGACATTTCGAGATCGATGACATAAAGTCCATTACTCAGTTGTGCATTACTATAAAAAATATCATTCAAATAAATAGAACAACTTTTGTCCTCTATTATAAAAGTAAAACCTTTCTTATCCAAACAAGAAATAGAAATGATATTTCTACTAATAACAGGCACAAAATAACAGTTCTCCAACTCAATAACAAGCCTAGTGGGCAAAGATAATAAATAAATCCCTACAGCTAAAGCAGCAACTTTTGCTCCATTTCCAACTCGTAGGTCGACTTCACCTTTAGCCAACGGTCTACTCCTTTTTAGATCCTGCACATTTACACAAATGTGAGATAACATCCAGTATCTGATACCCATGATGCAGAAGTAGATAAATTCACTTCTATAACAAAACTACCTGAAGTAGAAGACTCATTTCCCATCTTCTTAAGCTCTTCCAAGTACTTACCATAGTTCTTCTTCTAATGTATGGTCTTGTAACACCCCAAAATTTATTTATTTTATTATAAATAGTCATTTTATAATATTTGTGCTTTTTGTGAATTTTTCTAGATTTTTCTGAGAATGTAGAATATTTTAATATTATTTCTCGTTTTATGTGCAAATTGAGCGGGGTCGAGAAAATGAGATATTTTTCCTGAGAACCTTGATCTGTGGAAACATTGACAGGGGATCTTACTAAACCCGAGGCTGGACACAGTTTACGAGATTTCATGTTTTTTGAGATTTTTATCTGATAAATAAAAATTGTTGTGTATTTTATTATCTGCTAGATAATTAATACTGACTACTATCAATTGTAACCATTGTCCATTGGATAATAGCATATGTTAGAAAATCGTATCATCTTATCTTAATGTAATCCACTTTATGTCTAATCAAATCCAGTTTAATTCAAAAATACTATATTATAATCAAGCTTCTCATGGAAGCTTTGTCCATAAATGACTAGAATGCCCTAAGCTTGTAGGAAAAGCCACTCACCCGCTCTCTCTCTCTCCTCATTGCCGCGGCAATTAGTGCCCAAGAGGAGGCAAATTTTGCTTCCCACACTTATTACTCTTCACCCAAAATTTACACTCATTTTCTACTATCACTTTCTCTTTCTTCATTTTCTCTTCTCACATTTTTCTCTCTTCTTCTTCCTCTTCCTTTTCCTCTCCACGGTTTTGCAACCCCATTGGTGACCATCACCATTTTTTTGTTTCACTATCACCATTCCTACACTTCTCTTCTCATTCTTAACATTTTCTCTTTGGTGATTTTCTCTAAAATCCATCATCTTCATCATCTTCTTTCAAGAACAAAGCTTGAAGCTTTAAGGTAAAGCTTCCATCTTTGTTTCTTTCTCTCCTCATTTTTGAGTTCTTTGGCCACTTTAGTAACTAAGGACTCATCATTTTCAAAGCTTGGTTGTTGATTCTGCAAGTTTGATTTATCTATGGTTTTTGAGAGCCCAAAACCGAACCACCAAGGAGCAATCAAGGAGGTGATTTTCGTGTTCTTCCTTTAGGTAAGAGGGAGATTTACTCACTTCAACCATTATTGGTGGTGAGAAGACTTTTGTGTGGTTGTTGATGGAGAAATCCATAAGGGATTGCTCACTTTATTTTATTATTTTTCATGTTTGTGTGTTCTTGATTGAGACTAAAGTGTTGGTTGTTTTAACTGGTTTTATAATATTGGATTGGATGAATGGAGATTTTAGGGGTTCCTATTATCTTAGGGAGATCATGATTTTGACTCCAATTTTAGGGATTTGAATTTGATTATGTACAAAATATAGCTTATGTAATTAGGTATTAAAGGATTGATGCATGAAATGGAAAACAATTGGAATCTTGATGTCTTAGGGAGGCTCACGGCCTCTAAAGGTTTTTTGGGTCCAAGTGGTGCTTTTGTGCATCCTTGGGAATTAAGCAATTTAGACATAAGTAATTTATAATGTGATGGAAGAAATTGATTGAGTAATGGTTCTTGAAAGGAGCCACGGTTTTCAGGGTTCTTTGACCCAATGTTTGCATAATTGATCAAGACTTAGGTAATTAGGAATGTTGGAATTATGATATGGAATTTTGGTATGTGTTGAACTATATATATATATATGAAATGTTGATATTGAGAATGAATTGTATGATATTGTGAGTTCATGTGTGGGACTAAGTACTTGTTGAAGTTTACTTGGCTAAATTGTGGCATGAAGTTATTGAGGACTGCTTATATGCCATTGTGGTATGTTCTATAAGAAATATATTGTTAATGAATATGCATGATGTGCATTGTTTTATGAGGAACATATAATTAATGAACCTACATAATGTATATTGAGTCATCATGTATTAGTGAATGTCCATTGGACTTTGTTAGAAAGGCAGTGTATGCCTAGGAGATTGAATTACACCTTAGTGCAGGTGCGAGTAGACTAAGCGTAGGTCATGATTGTTGGCCTTGGGGGCGTCGGGGTGCAGGTGTCTCACAATAGACAGCGGTAGCTCCACTAGGGCCGTGAGATAAACCGATGCAAACACATCGACGATCCGGACCGAGACGCTATCCTATATCGCGATCATTGTTGAGGTGCCATGTATAAGCCATGTTGCGCAAAATATTATTTTTATGAGAAAGCACTTTATTTTAAGGCTAACGAGATACTGACATGACTCCTTGATCATTCCGAATGTTGATGTCCAGCTCCATGGAGTAGGATTTTGGTACCATATGCATTATGCATTGTCAGTCTCATATTTTATCTGGCATAAGTACTTACACTGTTAAATTATCTTTACTGTTGTAATAATTATCTGATTGTTGAATTGTTGACTGCTTGAGATATTAGTGCTGCTTATCTTTTATTGCTTATTTTTACAATTACTTATTGTTATTCTTCTCTTACTACTTATTTTATTTATTACTGTTGAAGAATATGTGTGTTGTGATGCTATGTGGGCGCCTAGCGCCATTCTGTTTTCTTACTGTCGTATTGGTAATGAATGCTGGGTGTCTTACATCTTTCCTGTATACTTGTATTTTTGTTTTATTTACTTGCTTCAGAGAAAATGTTTGTGAAAAAAAGAAAGCGCCTGAGTTTCCTAGTTTTTGGCCTGACTACGAATACAGCTTGCTTGAAGATATCGTCACGCCTGCGCCGATTTTTGGGATATGCGAGGATGTCCTTTCATAGAGGACTTGACTGTTGGCATATAAACTTGCGCACGGATCGTTGCATTTACCACGAGGAGTTGATAGTGTCATTAGCTTGGGGTCGCTATGACCTGCCTGTCTTTTATTTTACTGCTTTTATCCACTTAGAGTTTTACCTACTCGTTAGGGATTTGTGGGATGATCTTTATTATAGCCCACGAGATGATTCATTTCTCCCTACTGCTCGAGCTTCTGCTCGAAATTTAGTCGTTCCAATGGTGATTTCATCTGACGAGGAAGACCATGAGAAGGATCCTGCCACGGTTCCTTCTCATCAGTCTTAGGGGCTGGTACTATTAGTGGCTACTGATGGCTAACCATATATCTTTTTGGGAAGCCTGACGTTTTGTTATTTTGATGGGCTGTATATTTTGTAAACATCTTGGGGGTGGGTAAACCTTTACTTTTTGTAAATTTGATGATGTAATTATATATATATATATATATATATATATATATATATATATATATACAATGTATAGGTGTATGATTTCCTTTCATGCCTGATTTTGTTTACTTGTAACTACGTTTTATTATTTTCTTACTACAAAAAAAATATATAATAATATACCTATATTTCAATACTCGATTAATACATACTTACGATTGAAAATGTTTATTCATATATTAAAAATAAACTGGGTCTTAAATTACAATTTTATTTACTTATTTTTCACATTTTTATTTCATTTTACTATGGTGTGACAATCCTTCTTCTCTAAGAAAAAGAGGCGTTACACTGCCTTGGTATCAGAGCCCCAGTTTAAGTTTTTTTTTGGGTCTTGTGGTTTTGGACTGTCTTATTTGTGCTGTGATTATTTGTGTTTAGTATTCTGAAAGGATACATCTAACTTTTTCCTGTGTTTTGCATAGTTTGACTTGAAAAGAGATATGACTCGTAAAGGAGATATGACTGCAACGATCGAGGAAATTCAGAAGATGGCTAAGGCCATGTTGCAACAGAACCAGCAGACTACTCAACAGTAAGAGAGAACTGCATAACAGTTGGAAGTTACTGCCGATGCTCAAAACTTGGCTGAATTTTTCCGCACTAACCCTCCACAATTCAAGGGAGAATTTGATCCGGAGAAGGCTACTCTTTGGATCAAGGAGCTGGAGAAGATATTCATGGGTATGAACTGTGTTAATGACAAGAAGGTGACTTATGCTGCGTTTATATTGGTTAGAGATGCAGAAGACTGGTGGACTGGAGAACAGAGATTGCTAGAGACTGAAGGTCGAGCAATTACGTGGGAGGTATTCAAAGAGAAATTCTTGGGAAAATATTTCCCTACAAGCGCCAAACATGCTAAAGAGATGGAGTTTCTTAGTCTGAGACAAGGAAATATAATTGTAAGTGAGTATGCTACGAAGTTTGAGAGCTTGTCGAGATTCTCAACTTATTTCCAACACCAGCCGAACGAGGTGTGGAAATGTCAAAAGTTTGAAGAAGGTTTGAAGCATGATGTGAAGAGAGCTGTTATAACATTGAAGATTAACCAACTTTCGGAGTTGCTTGATACGTGTTGCTGGGTAGAAGTGTAACACCCCGAAAATTCATATTTTATTTATTTCAGTCGATTCTTATTTTTTTTGAATAATCTGACTTGACTTTTGTGGATTTTATATTTTTTGTAATTTTTAGAAATTTTTGGGAGTTTTTACGTTTTTGATTATTTTAATATTATTTTTGGGCGGTGTATATAAGCCTTCATATTTTATTTCTTTTTCTCGATCCTTAATTATTTTTACTTATCCGATTTGATTTTCATGATTTTCACAATTATTATGATTTTTGTGAGTTTTTGTGATATTTCAGATATTTTGAATATTTTAGATATTTTAAGATATTTTGAATATTTTATAATATTTTAGATATTTTGAGATATTTTGAATATTTTAATATATATTTGAGATATTTTGAATATTATATTATATTTTTAATATTTTGGTATATTTTGAATATTTAATATATTTCGATATTTTAATATATATATGCGAGGCAGAGGTCTTAGGAAAAATAAAAATTTTTATTGACCAGAAATTTTTGTATTGTTGATTCAGAGTCGGAGGATCTTACTAAATCTGAAACCGGAAATAGTTTTTCAAATTTTGTTTCTTACGATTTTATCTGACAAATAAAATCGGGGTATGTTTTATTATCCATTGGATAATATTTTCTGAAAAAATATCTAGAGGATGGTTCTAGACGCAAGCCCAGTCACCCACTCTAGAATGTTCTAGACGATGACTCATCGTTTGGAGACTCACCTAGGTGACTAGCCTACTGACTCACATGTTCCAGCTTATTCTAGAAGACGCCTCGTCAACGCGCCTAATCATCAAGTGCTTTACACGTGGACCAATAATGAGCCAGTCAAAGTTGGTGGTTGTGACTCATCGCGAAGGACCAATAGAAGCTCGACACATGGCATAACACCTCAGCACCTATGACTCAGCATATTTGGGAAGCTTCCAGAAGCGGTGACTCGCCATGTTCTAGAAGCAGTGACTCGCCACATTCTAGAAACGCTGACTCGCCACAGTGAGTCATACGTTCCAGAAGGTTCCATGCTAACTCAGTTGGTGACTCAGTTAGTGACTTGCCATGTTGACTCATATGTTCTAGAAATATCTACGCTGACTCATCATGCTGACTCATCGTAGTGAGTCACATGTTCTAGAAACTTCTCTTTGATGACTCGCTTTGTGACTCATCAAGGGAAATCAGTAGAAAAATGATCAAAAATAGTTGCTACCCAGCTAGAAAGAGAGAAAAATCTAGGTATATTTTATTATCCATTGGACAATAGACACTGACTTTATAAGCAGTAATTATTATTCATTGCTTACAGTATACCGAAAAATATCTTAAGCCTTCATTTTTTTCATGAAGTCTATAAATAGGAGGGCTTTGGTTCATTTTCAACTTTGGCAAGAAGCTTTCACCCTTTTCTCTCCTTGTACTCCATGGCCATAACACTCAAATGGAAGACAACATTCATCCATTCATCTCACTTGCTCTCTTACACATCCTTTTCTCCAAAGAACCAAGAATAACCAACCAAAACTCTCTCATTTTCTCTTCCCCATGGATTTGGCCAAGCACCTAGATCCACTCTCCAAATTTCTATAATTCCTACCAATATTATTTCTTGAATCCTCCGATTAATCCAAGACACTTTCATGTTGGGAATTTCTCAAGATTCATTCATTTCCATATTCCTATCAAGCAAAGAACACACAAGCTCCTATCTTTCTCTTCTCCAAGCTCCTGGCCAAGAGGCCTAAATCACCCTTCTACTCTCCAATAATTTTAACTAGCCTTGTTTCTTGAATCCTTACCTTATTTCAAGATACTTTGTAGTTGGAGTCTTGATCAAAATCATTCATCTTCAAGGAGTTCTTTCAAAAACTAAACACAAAAACTCTCACATTTCCTCGCTAGAGAAGCTCACGGCCAACCACCATAGAAATACCTTCCAAGCTTCAATAATTTTATACAACCTTAGATCTTGAATCTTCATGAAATTCTAAGGAACTTTCAGTTCGAAGACTTTCTCTAAATCATCCATCATCAACCTTGTTCTCCAAGCTAAAGATTGAAGCTTTACTGGTGAAGTTCATTAATCTTCACTTTTCTTTTGATTTTCAAGGTTCTAACCATGATTCTAATCCATGGTTTTCTTATTCAAGTCTTATGTATAATGATTTTGTGTGTTTACTTTGATTTTTAAGAAGCTCTTGGTGGTTGAAGTTCTTCTTGAAGGAGACAACAAGAGGATATACAAGGAGCTTTGGAGATTTCACCAAGAGGTAAGAGGGAGATTACCCTCATCAACCATGTATTGGTAGTAAGGAATGAATGTGTTTGTGGTGAAGAATCCATAAGGATTCATTCACTTGGTTGTTTAAAGTTTTTCTATTTGTGATTAATTTTGTGTGTAAGCATGTCTATAGCTTTAAAATATATGGTATGTGTTTTATGATTGCTTTCATATATGGTATGTGTTCATAGATGTATGATAATCATTGTAGGAAATGAATAATATGTAAGGTTTGCATGAGTGTTCCAAAGAACATAACATGGAGCCTACGACTTCACCATGAAAAGAGAACCAAAATGTTCTCAACCATTTTCTAAGGAAGGGAATTAATGGAATTAAGTAAGTTAATGAATTCTAAAATGATTTTGAAGATGGAAAATGATCCAAAGATCAAATGCCAAGAATTTATTAAATTCGGCCAACATACCTTTTTAATGTATAATTAATCCCAAGTTTGTTTTCTAAATGTAGACTAGATGTTTAACCTAAAAAGAATACCATTGCAATGGATTTTCAAGACTCTTAAAAAATACTTACTTTTGAATTTTAAAGTATAATGGTAATTTTCAAAGTGTATTTTGTAGTCATAAAATTAAACAAAAGGAATTTTAAAGGAAAACATAGAAAATATCACTAAGTAGAGTTACTAGACAAGATACTGCCAAAATTGATTAAAAATGGTCAAGTAATATAGAACATTTTCAGAAATAAAATTTATAACGAAAGGGAAATAATTCTACGTACTTTAAAAGTATTAGAAATAGCTTACGCATATTTAAAATAATGATTTTTAAGCCTTACGGTTAAGAAAACGATTTAAAAATCTTACGCGATTGAGAAAATGATTTAAAAATACTATGCGATTTTTAAAACAGCAAAATATATTTACGCAATTTAAAAACATTTGTAAAAGCAACGAGATTGTGAAAACACGATAAAAATTCTACGCGATTAATTGGAACAGTGAGTTTTACTGTCGGGCCAAAATGGTGGACCCAGACATGTTAAGATATGGTACTGTCTAGTGGAGACGTACCATATATTGGAATATTGAGATTGAGGGCATTTTTGTAAATATGGTAATATTTTGAGACCAAGGGTATTTATGTAATTATGATTCATATATATGCATTGAGTTGGTATGCATAGTCAATGGCTGTGATGGCTTTTGTTGTTTAGGAATGAATGAGAGCTGCATATTGTGATCCAGTGGGGGATCTACTGGGGACGTCAGGGAGCGGTTATTCATAGTGACCTGTTTGTCACATTATATGCCTCGCCATGATATACCGTTGCAACGCACTGATGTATGTCCCGACAAACACTATTTATGTCTCGTGTCTAGCTTAGACTGTCATTATGGGTGACAGATCTTCTGGACCATTCATATCCGAAATTTGTTTAGCTCCATGGAGTAGGAATAGGATGCATTGTGCATATGCATAGTTTGTGTACATATTGTTGTTGCATTGTCGAGGTATATTTTATGGTGGCATAATCATTACATATGTATATTTATTGATATCTGTTGTTGATATACTGTTGATGTTTATATTGTTGTGATATATGTTTTCTGAATATAAGGATAATTTGTTAACATGATTATACTTGTGATATCTGTGTGTATGGAATGACTTTGTCATTCGTATCATTCTTTGCTACCGGACTGGTATCGATGAAAGGGGATCTCACCTCTTTGCTGTATTGTTTGTTATTTTTGTGTTGTCAAAAATTGTATAGTAGGCGAAGTAAGCTCTTTAGACTGAACTGAAGGCGATGTTCTGAGTTCGGTGGCGGCGTCGAGGAGTGATCTTCTCAGCTTCTACAATGAGCAGTTTGGTGGAAGAACGGAACAAGTATGTTAAATTTTCTCGTTAGTGTCGTTACCGTGCTATTAAGTAGGACCCGTCATTGGGTTTACTACTGTTTTCTTGAGTCTGTAAATTTTATGTTTTAAAATGTTGTTTTATATTATGTGGTATACTAAACGTGTATATTAATGAGTTCAGTCTATTTTCTGTAATTACTTGTATTTTCGGTAAGTTTATATTGTCAACAAATAGAAATTTTAAAAATCCATATTTTATAACTCGAAGCTTTTGTGAAAGGATTTTCAGATTTTTAGTTTTTAGTCTGAAATGTGATGCCCTAAGGAGGGTCTTACATTAGTTGGTATCAGAGCACGACTAGAGTCTTTTGGGGTTTGTGGTTAGGTCTGTCTTGTTTGTGCTGTGTGACTCTCTGTGCTTGGACTCCGAAAGGAGACAATGTTGTTTGGAATGGTTACTTTGGTTTCCATTGTGTTTTAATTTATCTGTCTTTAAAGAAAGACAATGACTCATAGTAAACATGCACGTGAGGAAGCAAGAAGTAACACTAATAATGTGGCTGTAACTACGAAAGCAATGCAAAGAACAGCTGAAGGAATGGTACAACATGATCAGAGGATTGTTCAGCAGCAAGGAACGATAGCCAAGATTTAGAATCGAACAAGGTCAGAATAAATCTTAGAATACGAGATTTCGTAACGGTGGACCATATTGGTTTCAAAGGAGGAGAAATCGTAAGGTCAAGCAATCCCAATGGAAAATATATTTATAATCACCGGGAAATCAACAATAGCAACAATCTCATGGAGGAAGAGCTAGTGGTAGCTGGTTTGGTCAGATCGTGACATCTGTACCAAAATGTTGGAAGTGTGGGAAAGATCATCTAACAAGGGACTGTGTAATCGAAGGAAAATTATTTGTTTCAAGTGTAGAATGTCCGAACATTTTACTAGAGAGTGTATTCCACCAAAGACGAGGTCATTTGTTAGTAATGAACGTGCTTCGACATCTCAAGTAGAATGGAGCATCGATTCTTCAAGTGGAGTAAAAGCATCCCAAACTGAAGACCTAAACAAAGAAGATTGTGTCACAAGAGGTGATCCTTTAACTGTACTGTATGATTCCGAGGGTAACTTATTTCTTTATGGCATATAATTGTGTGGATCAATTAGAGTTATTTGTGTCTTCATTATCTTTTGACGTAATTATTTCTACTTCCATTACTAAGACCTTTGGATTGATAACTTGAGTTACTTAAATCATCCTAAGTCTGTTAAATGATTGAATCTTTTCTGTTGATTCAATTTGTGTACCTCTCTCTCAAAACAGACGCGATCTAAATATAAGGATTGGGTATTTTTCCAACCATCCATGCTCTGTTAGACCTATTGGTCGAATTATTCAACTTAAATAGCTCACTTCTAAATTCATCGGACCACATCAATATCTCCATTGGATAGGTCCAGTGGTATATTAGATTACTTTACCTTCTCTTTTCTTTCTACGTCTTCATGATATCTTTCATGTGTCGCAATTGCAAAAATATACTCTTGATCCAACCCATTCTTTTATGGATAATTGACTATGTGGGTTAATTTGGGCTATCAGTATCTTCATTACCTTTTGATTTATCTATTTCTACTTTATTTCCAAACCCATTGTTAATATTCAGTTCCTTAAACAATCTTTTCTGTTAATCTAAACTGTCTACCTCTTTCACAAGATAGATGTGATCTTAAGAATGGATCGGTTATCTTCCAACCATATCCTGTAGATTGTCTCAGTAAAATTTTAGTGTCCTAGAAAACTTATTTTTTTAAAATTGGGCAATATCAAATTCTTTGTTGGATATGCCCGGTAACATATTGGATAGTTTCGCTATCTTTTCTTTCTAACCTTTGTAATGTCCTTTTGTGTATTGCAATTGCAAGAAAGGATGTTTTTAGTCCAATTCATGTCATAGTATTAGAATACAGTACTGTTGAAAAAGAGAACTTTATTTGTGAGACACTTCCTGTTAGAAGCTAAGGCAGGAGAGTAAAGTGGTACGAAGACAAAGAAATTTCAAGTGGTGTTGTTCGGAATGGTGAATGCTTCCGCAATGATCATAGATTATGTGGATAGAATCTCTCGTCCTTATCTAGACAGAATTGTCATTATCTTTATTAACGACATTCTGATCTATTCTCGAAATCGTGAGTAACATGCTGAACATCTCAGTATGGTTCTCCAAGTTCTAAAGGAGAATCAGTTATATGCTGAAGTTGTCGAAATGCGAGTTCTAGTTGGACGAAGTTCGATTTTGGGTTACGTAAGTTAAGAGGAAGGAATTGAAATGGACGCATCAAAAGTCGAAAATAATTCTTGAATGAGAAAGACTGGACGCTGCATTTGAAATCCATAGTTTTGTAGGATTGGCCGGTTACTATCGAAAAGTTATTGAGAGATTTTTCTAAGATCGCAGGACTTCTCGCCCACTTTACCAGAAAGAATTAAGCGTTGTATGGATTGACGCATACAAGGAGAATTTTCAGGAGTTGAAAAGGCGCTTGACTACTTCACTAGTGTTAATCTTACCTGATCTCGGCGAATCTTTTGAAGTGAACCATGATGCATCACAACAGAATTTATGATATGTGCTTATGCAAAACCGAAAGGTTATAGCGTATGCTACAAGGCAACCGAAGGTGCATGAAGGAAACTACCCTACGTATGATTTGAAATTGGCAACGGTTGTTTTTTCATTAGAAATATGGGAACACTTTCTTTATGGAACAACATTCAACATCTTCAGCAATCACCAAAGTTTGTGGTATTCGTTCAATTCAGAGAAGTTGGACATGAAGCAAAGAGTTTTCGTTGGTCGAGGTAATCTAGAATGACGTAAGCGGGGATGCAACGTGAGAACTGGAAAACAAGATGAAAGAGTAGTTTCCATGATTGTTCTAAGACTACTACGAATTTCGGGGACAAAATTCTTTTTAGGAGGAGAGTGTTGTGACACCCCGAAAATTCATATTTTATTTATTTCAGTCGATTCTTAATTTTTTTGAATAATCTGACTTGGCTTCTGTGGATTTTATATTTTTTGTGATTTTTAAGAATTTTTGGGAGTTTTTATGTTTTTGATTATTTTAATATTATTTTTGGGCGGTGTATATAAGCCTTCGTATTTTATTACTTTTTCTCGATCCTTAATTATTTTTACTTATCCGATTTGATTTTCATGATTTTCACAATTGTTATGATTTTTGTGAGTTTTTGTGATATTTTAGATATTTTGAATATTTTAATATATTTTAGATATTTTAAGATATTTTGAATATTTTATTATATTTTAGATATTTTAAGATATTTTGAATATTTTATTATATTTTAGATATTTTGAGATATTTTGAATATTTTAATATATATTTGAGATATTTTGAATATTATATTATATTTTTGATATTTTCGTATATTTTGAATATTTAATATATTTCGATATTTTGAAATGTATGCGGTTCTGGCGGCCCCAAAAAACAAATTTTTATTGGCCAGAAATTTTTGTACTGTTGATTCGGAGTTGGGGGATCTTACTAAACCCGAAACCGGAAACAGATTTTGAAATTTTGTTTCTCTACGATTTTATCGCAAATAAAATCGGGTATGTTTTATTATCCATTGGATAATATTTTTTGAAAAAATATCTAGTGGATGATTCTAGACGCAAGCCTAGTCACCCACTCTAGAATGTTCTAGACGATGACTCATCGTTTGGTGACTCACCTAGGTGACTAGCCTACTGACTCACATGTTCCAGCTTGTTCTAGAAGACTCTAGAAGACGCCTTGTCAACGCACCTAGTCATCAAGTGCTTTACATGTGGACCAATAAGGAGTCGGTCAAAGTCGATGGCTATAATTCATCGCGAAGGGCCAATAGAAGTTTGACATGTGGCATGACACCTCAGTACCTGTGACTCAGCATATTTAGGAAGCTTCCAGAAGCGGTGACTCGCCATGTTCTAGAAGCAGTGACTCACTACATTCTAGAAATGTTGACATGCCCTGTGACTAGCCGCAGTGAGTCATACGTTCCAGAAGGTTCCATGCTGACTCAGCTAGTCACTCGCCATGCTGACTCACATGTTCTAGAAATATCTATGCTGACTCATCATGCTGACTCATCGTAGTGAGTCACATGTTCTAGAAACTTCTCTTTGATAACTCGCTTTGTGACTCATCAAGGGAAATCAGTAGAAAAATGATAAAAAATAGTTGCTACCCAGCTAGAAAGAGAGAAAAATCTAGGTATATTTTATTATCCATTGGACAATAGAAACAGACTTTATAAGCAGTAATTATTGTTCATTGCTTACAGTATACCGAAAAATATCTTAAGCCTTCATCTTTTTCATGAAGTCTATAAATATGAGGGCTTTGGTTCATTTTCAACTTTGGCAAGAAGCTTTCACCCTTTTCTCTCCTTGTACTCCATGGCCATAACACTCAAATGGAAGACAACATTCATCCATTCATCTCACTTGCTCTCTTACACATCATTTTCTTCAAAGAACCAAGAACAAGCAGCCAAAACTCTCTCATTTTCTCTTCCCTATGGATTCGGCCAAGCACCTAGATCCACTCTCCAAATTTTTATAATTCCTACCAATATTATTTCTTGAATCCTCTGATTAATCCAAGACACTTTCATGTTGGGAATTTCTCAAGATTCATTCATTTCCATCTTCCTATCAAGCAAAGAACACAAAAGCTCCTATCTTTCTCTTCTCCAAGCTCACGGCCAAGAGGCCTAAATCACCCTTCTACTCTCCAATAATTTTAACCAACCTTGTTTCTTGAATCCTTACCTTATTTCAAGACACTTTGTAGTTGGAGTCTTGATCAAAATCATTCATCTTCAAGGAGTTCTTTCAAAAACCAAACACAAAAACTCTCACCTTTCCTCTGTAGAGAAGCTCACGGCCAACCACCATAGAAATACCTTCCAAGCTTCAATAATTTTATACAACCTTAGATCTTGAATCTCCATGAAATTCTAAGGAACTTTCATTTTGAAGACTTTCTCTAAATCATCCATCTTCAACCTTGTTCTCCAAGCTAAAGATTAAAGCTTTATTAGTGAAGTTCATTAATCTTCACTTTTCTTTTGATTTTCAAGGTTCTAACCATGATTCTAATCCATGGTTTTCTTATTCAAGTCTTATGTATATTGATTATGTGTGTTTACTTTGATTTTTAAGAAGCTCTTGGTGGTTGAAGTTCTTCTTGAAGGAGACAACAAGAGGACATACAAGGAGCTTTGGAGATTTCACCAAGAGGTAAGAGGAAGATTACCCTCATCAACCATGTATTGGTGGTGAGGAATGAATGTGTTTGTGGTGAAGAATCCATAAGGATTCATTCACTTGGTTGTTTAAAGTTTTTCTATTTGTGATTAATTTTGTGTGTAAGCATGTCTATAGCTTTAAAATATATGGTATGTGTTTTATGATTGCTTTCATATATGATATGTGTTCATAGATGCATGATAATCATTGTAGGAAATGAATAATATGTAAGGTTTGCATGAGTGTTCCAAAGAACACAACATGGAGCTTACGGCTTCACCATGGAAAGAGAACCAAAATGTTCTCAACCATTTTCTAAGGAAGGGAATTAATGGAATTAGGTAAGTTAATGAATTCTAAAATGATTTTGAAGATGGGAAATGATCCAAAGATCAAATGCTAAGAATTTATTAAATTCGGCCAACATACCTTTTTAATGTATAATTAATCCAAAGTTTGTTTTCTAAATGTAGACTAGATGTTTAACCTAAAAAGAATACCATTGCAATGGATTTTCAAGACTTAAAGAAGTAAACAAATTTTTATTAGAAATATGGTATAGAAGAGAAATAAACAAAACTCTTGAAAAATACTTACTTTTGAATTTTAAAGTATAATGGTAATTTTCAAAGTGTATTTTGCAGTCATAAGATTAAACAAAAGGAATTTTAAAGGAAAACGTAGAAAATATCATTAAGTAGAGTTACTAGCCAAGATACTATCAAAATTGAATAAAAATGGTCAAGTAATATAAAACATTTTCAAAAATAAAATTTATAACGAAAGGGAAATAATTCTACGTACTTTAAAAGTATTAGAAATAGCTTACGCATATTTAAATAATGATTTTTAAGCCTTACGATTAAGAAAACGATGTAAAAATCTTATGCAATTGAGAAAACGATTTAAAAACTCTACGCGATTTTAAAAATAGCAAAATATATTTACGCGATTTAAAAACGTTTGTAAAAGCAACGAGATTGTGAAAACGCGATAAAAATTCTACGCGATTAATTGGAACAGTGAGTTTTACTGTCGGGCCAAAGTGGTAGACCCAGACATGTTGAGATATGGTACTGTCAAGTGGAGAAAGTGGAGACGTACTATATATTGGAATATTGAGATTGAGGGCATTTTTATAAATATGGTAATATATTGAGACCAAGGGTATTTATGTAATTATGATTCATATATATGCATTGAGTTGGTATGCATAGTCGATGGTTGTGATAGCTTTTGTTGTTTAGGAATGAATGAGAGCTGAATATTGTGATCCAATGGGGGATCTACTGGGGACGTCAGGGAGCAATTATTCATAGTGACCTGTTTGTCACATTATATGTCTCGCCATGATATACCATTGCAACGCACTGGCGTATGTCCCGACAAACATTATTTATGTCTCGCGTCTAGCTTAGACTGTCATTATGGGTGGTAGATCTTCTGGACTATTCATATCCGAAATTTGTTTAGCTCCATGGAGTAGGAATAGGATGCATTGTGTATATGCATAGTTTGTGTACATATTGTTGTTTCATTGTCGAGGTATATTTTATGGTGGTATAATCATTACATATGTATATTTATTGATATCTATTGTTGATATACTGTTGATGTTTATATTGTTGTGATATATGTTTTCTGAATATAAGGATAATTTGTTAACTTGATTATACTTGTGATATCTGTGTTTATGGAATGACTTTGTCATTCGTATCATTCTTTGCTACCGTACTGGTATTGATGAAAGGGGATCTCACCTCTTTGCTGTATTGTTTGTTATTTTTGTGTTGTCAAAAATTGTATAGTAGGCGAAGTAAGCTCTTTAGACTTAACTGAAGGCGATGTTCTGAGTTCAGTGGCGGCGTCAAGGAGTGTTCTTCTCAGCTTCTATAGTGAGCAGTTTGGTGGAAGAACGGAACAAGTATGTTGAATTTTCTCGTTAGTGTCGTTACCGTGCTATTAAGTAGGACCCATCATTGGGTTTGTTACTGTTTTCTTGAGTTTGTAAATTTTATGTTTTAAAATGTTGTTTTATATTATGTGGTATACTAAACATGTATATTAATGAGTTCAATCTATTTTCTGTAATTACTTATATTTTCGGTAAGTTTATATTATCAACAAAAAGAAATTTTAAAAATCCATATTTTATAACTAGAAGCTTTTGTGAAAGGATTTTCATATTTTCAATTTTTAGTCTGAAATGTGATGCTCTAAGGAGGGTGTTACAAGAAGACCTAGACCAAGCGCGGGACATGAGGAACCGCAACTTTGGACCTTTTCAGTCCCAGAGAGGAGGAAGCAGTAATGCTAATCGCTATAAAAAAAAAAGCCTTACTCGAGACCACCTGGAAATCAGCAACAACGACCACAAGGTGGAAGTCCTGGTAGAACTGGTCAAACTACAACATTTACGCTAAAATGCATGAAGTGCGGGAAGGAGCACTACACAAGAGACTGCATAATTAAAGGAATCATTTTCTTCAGATGCGGGAAGGCTGGATATGTTTCTTGTGATTCTAATCAAGCTAAAGCTGAACCTTCAGTTAATGCTGCAAGAACTACGAAGCCGCAGGCGTGAGGTAGAGTTTATACCTTAAGTGGAGCTGAAGCCTCTAAATCCGAAGATCTTATACAAGGAGAAGGTCTCGTAAAGGGTAATCTTTTAACTGTACTGTATGACTCTAGAGCAACCCATTCTTTCATTTCCTATGACTATGTGAAAAGACTTAGTTTACCTATGTCTTCTTTGCCTTTTGACTTGACTGTTTCAACCCCTACTGATAAACATTTTGTTACCACCAAAGTCTGTTTAGGTTATCCATTGATTGTTGAAGGTCGAATCTTTTCTGTTGATTTGATCTGTTTACCTCTTTCCGAGTTAGACATAATATTAGGAATGGATTGGTTATCTTCTAACCATGTCCTGTTATATTGTTCTAGTAAAACCATAGTTTTCCCTTTGGATGAGAGCTCTAGATTTTTGACGGCCAACCAAGTGAAAGCTTTTTTGAAAGATGGAGCTCAAGGATACATGCTATTGTCTTCTTTGAATATCGATAATGAGGTAGATGTGAACGCAATTCCAGTGGTTATAGGGTTTTCCAAAGTCTTTCTTGAAGATGTACCTGGTTTACCGCCGGAAAGAGAGATAGAGTTCGCCATTGACCTCGTGCCTGGAGCTGGTCCTATTTTTATAGCGCCCTACCGAATATCACCAACAGAGCTAGTTGAACTCAAGAAGCAATTGGAAGATCTCTTGGAGAAGCAATTTGTTAGACCTAGTGTGTCCCCATGGGGAGTGCCAGTATTGCTAGTCAAGAAGAAGAATGATACTTCACGATTGTGTGTGGCTATCGCCAGTTGAACAAAGTCACGATCAAGAATAAGTATCCATTTCCAAGGATAAATGGCTTGATGGATCAACTGAAGGGAGCAACAATGTTTTCTAAGATCAATTTGTGATCGGGCTACCATCAGATTGGAGTAAAGGTGGAAGATATTTCCAAAATAGCTTTTCGTACTCATTATGGATACTACAAGTACTTGGTAATGCCTTTTGGTGTGACAAATGCACCTGCTATATTCATGGACTATATGAATTGGATTTTTCGTCCTTATTTAGATAGGTTTGTGGTTGTCTTCATTGACGATATCCTAATCTATTCTTAAAATCATGAGGATCATGCTGAACACCTTAGCATAGTTCTTCAGATTCTGAAAGAAAAGAGGTTGTACGCCAAATTGTCAAAGTGTGAGTTCTGGTTGGACGAGGTTAAGTTTTTAGGCCATGTGAACTCGAAGGAAGGAATTGTTGTAGACCCGTCAAAAGTGGAAGCTATTCTACAATGGGAAAAGCCGAAAATAGTGACAGAAATTCGAAGCTTCGTAGGATTAGCTGGATATTACCAAAGATTCATTGAAGGATTCTCTAAGATAGCTGGACCTTTCACTCAACTCACAAGGAAGAATCAAGCCTTTGAGTGGACGGATGCTTGCGAAGAGAGTTTTCAAGAGCTGAAAAGAAGACTGACTACTTGGCCAGTGTTAGTTCTACCTGACCTAAGTGAACCCTTCGAAGTGTATTGCGATGCTTTGTACCAAGGATTGGGGTATGTGCTTATGCAAAGCAGAAAAGTGGTGGCTTATGCTTCGAGACAATTGTGAGTGCATAAGAAGAACTACCCAACACACGACTTAGAATTAGCTGTTGTGGTATTTGCTTTGAAGATGTAGAGACATTTTCTTTATAGAGCAACGTTCAACATCTTTAGTGACCACAAGAGCTTGAAGTATTTGTATGATCAAAAAGAGTTGAATATGAGGCAGCGAAGGTGGTTAGAATTCCTAAAGGATTATGATTTCCAACTTCAGTATCACCCTGGGAAGGCAAATGTTGTGGTCGATGCCTTAAGTAGGAAAATGATCAGTGTTTCTGCTGTGATGATCAAAGAAAAAGGGTTGATAGAACAATTCAGAGATATATGGTCTTTTGTGGAGTTGACACTTGGAAAAATTTGTATGAATATGGTCACAATCTCAAATAACTTAATAGAAGATATTCAAGAGAAGTAGAAAGTTGACAAGTTCTTATAAGAAGAAAGGGAGCAGATAAAGCAAGGCGGTACAACAACCTTAGAGGAAGGAAACGATGGAATTTTAAGATACAAAGGTAGAGTTTGTGTGCCTAGGGATCAAGAACTCAGTAAATATATACTTGAACATGCTCACATGAGTCAGTTGAGTATGCACCCAGGAATAACTAAGATGTACCAAGATTTAAAGAAGTTATGCTGGTGGCACGGGATGAAGAAAGATATTGCTAGATGTGTGTCTTCCTGTCTAGTTTGTCCAAAAGCGAAGGTTGAACATCAGAGACCATTTGGAATGTTACAACCCCTAGTTATTTCCGAATGGAAGTGGGATAGTATTGGAATGGACTTTGTTGTTGGATTACCAAAGACTAGAAAAGGTTATGATTCGATATGGGTAATTGTCGATCGACTCATGAAGTCAGCATATTTCTTGCTGATCAACATAAGGTATTCATTAGAGAAGTTGACTCAGTTGTATATCAGTGAAATTGTCAGACTGCATGGTGTGCCTACTAGTATTATTTCTGATAGAGATCCAAGATTCACATCGAAGTTTTGGCAAAGTCTTCAAGAGGCAATGAGAACGAAGCTACATTTGAGTTCTACTTATCATCCTCAAACCGATGGTCAATCGGAAAGAACAATTCAATTATTGGAAGATTTGCTTAGAGCTTGTGTTTTGGAACAAACTAGAAGTTGGGATAAAGTTTTACCATTGGTAGAGTTCACCTATAACAATAGTTATCATTCAAGCATAGAGATGGCACCCTATGAGGCTCTATATGGGCGAAGGTGCAGAACACCTTTGTGTTGGTACCAGGATGGAGAGCGATTTACTATTGGACCTGATCTCATACAACAAATGACTGAGAAAGTCAAGATGATTCAGGAGAAGATGAGGACGACTCAAAGTCGACAAAAGAGCTACGCGGACAAAAGAAGAAAACCTCTTGAATTTGAAGAAAGAGAGTATCTGTTTTTGAAAGTCACGCTTACAACTGGGGTCAGTCGAGTTCTTAAGTCTAGAAAACTTACTCCTAAATTTCTTGGACCTTACCAGATTCTTCACCGGATAGGTCCAGTTGCTTATCAAATAGCTTTACCACCTTTTCTTTCTAATCTTCATGATGTCTTTCATGTGTCACAACTTTGAAAATATATTCGTAGCCCTGATTATGTCATAGCACCTGACACAGTACAATTAAAGGAAAACTTAACTTATGAGACACCATTTGTAAGGATTGACGATCGGAAGGTGAAGCAACTCAGAGGGAAAGATATCCCATTGGTAAAGGAAATCTAGAATGAAGCAACTGGAGATGCAACGTGGGAGTTAGAAGACAAGATGAAGGAGCTGTACCCACAACTATTCTAAGGTACAAAAAATTTTGAGGACGAAATTTCTATTTGAAAGGGAGAGTTATAACACCCCAAAATTTATTTATTTCATTTTACAATTTTTGTGAATTTTGTGAATTTTTTTGAGAATGTGAAATATTTTAATATTATTCTTCATTTTACGTGCAAATTGAGCGGAGCCGAGAAATTGAGATATTTTTCCCGAGAATCTTGATTTGTGAAAACGTCGACAGGGGATCTTACTAAACCTGAGGCTGGACACGGTTCACGAGATTTCACATTTTTTGAGATTTTTATCTGATAAATAAAAATAGTTGTGTATTTTATTATTCGCTATACTATTAATACTGATTTCTGTCAACTGTAACCATTATCCATTAGATAATAGCATGTGTTAGAAATCCTATCATCTTATCCTAATGTAATCCACTTTATGTTTAATCAAATCCACTTTAATTTACAAATACTATATTATAATCAAGCTTCTCATGGAAGCTTTGTCCACAAATAACTAGAATGCCCTAAGCTTATAGGAGAAGCCACTCACCCTCTCTCTCTCCTCATTGCCACGACAATTGGTGCCCGAGGAGGGGTATATTTTGCTTCCCACACTTATTACTCTTCACCCAAAATTCACACTCATTTTCTACTATCACTTTCTCTCTCTTCATTTTCTCTTCTCACATTTTTCTCTCTTCTTCTTCCTCTTCCTTTTCCTCTCCACGGTTTTGCAGCCCCATTGGTGACCATCACCATTTTCTTGTTTCACTATCACCATTCCTACACTTCTCTTCTCATTCTTAAAATTTTCTCTTTGGTGATTTTCTCTAAAATCCATCATCTTCATCATCTTCTTTCAAGAACAAAGCTTGAGCTTTGAGGTAAAACTTCCATCTTTCTTTCTTTCTCCCCTCATTTTCGTGTTCCTTGGCCACTTTAGTGACCAAGGATTCATCCTTTTCAAAACTTGGTTGTTGATTCTACAAGTTTGATTTTTCTAGGGTTTTTGGGAGCCCAAAACCGAACCACCAAGGAGCAATCAAGGAGGTGATTTTCGTGTTCTTCCTTTAGGTAAGAGGGAGATTTACTCACTTCAACCATTATTAGTGGTGAGAAGACTTTTGTATGATTGTTGATGGAGAAATCCGTAAGGGATTGCTTACTTTATTTGATTGGTTTTCATGTTTGTGTGTTCTTGATTGAGACTAAAGTGTTGGTTGTTTTAACTGCTTTGATAATATTGGATTGGATGAATGGAGATTTTAGGGTTTCCTATTATCTTAGGGAGGGCATGGTTTTGACATAAATTTTAGGGATTTGAATTTGATTTTGTACAAAATGTAGCTTATGTAATTAGGTATTAAAGGATTGATGCATGAAATGGAAAAGAATTTGAATCTTGATGCCTTAGGGAGGCTCACGACCTCTAAAGGATTTTTGGGTCCAAGTGGTGCTTTTGTGCATCCTTAGGAATTAAGCAATTTAGACATAAGTAATTTATAATGTGAAGGAAAAAATTGATTGAGTAATGGTTCTTAAGAGGAACCACGGTTTTAAGGGTTCTTTGACCCAACGTTTGCATAATTGATCAAGACTTAGGTAATTAGGAGTGTTATATATATATATATATAATGTCGATATTAAGAATGGATTGTATGATATTGTGAGTCCATATATGGGACTAAGTACTTGTCGATGTTTACTTGGCTAAATTGTGGCATGAAGTTATTGAGGACTGTTTATATGCCATCGTGGTATGTTCTATGAGAAATATATTGTTAATGAATATGCATGATGTGCATTGTTTTATGAGGAACATATAATTAATGAACCTACGTGATGTACATTGAGTCATCATGCATTAGTGAATGTCCGTTGGACTTTGTTGGAAAGGCAATATATGCCTAGGAGATTGAATTACACCTTAGTATGGGTGCGAGTAGACTAAGGGTAGGTCATGATTGTTGGCCTTGGGGGCGTTGGGGTGCGGGTGTCTCACAATAGATAGTGGTAGCTCCACTAGGGCCGTGAGATAGACCGATGCAAACACACCGATGATCTGGACCGAGATACTATCCTATATCGCGATGATTGTTGAGGTGCCATGTATAAGTCATGTTGCGCAAAATATTATTTTTATGAGAAAGTACTTTATTTTAAGGCTAACAAGATACTGGCATGATTCCTTGATCATTCTCTCCGAATGTTGATGTCTAGCTCCATGGAGTAGGATTTTGGTACCATATGCATTATGCATTGTCAGTCTCATATTTCATCTGGCATAAGTACTTACACTATTAAATTATCTTCTTTACTGTTGTAATAATTATCTGATTATTGAATTGTTGACTGCTTGAGATATTAGTGCTACTTATCTTTTATTGCTTATTTTTACTATTACTTATTGTTATTCTTCTCTTACTACTTACTTTATTTATTACTATTGATGAATATGTGTGTTGTGATGCTATGTGGGTACCCAGCACCGTTCTATTTTCTTACTGCTGTATTGGTAATGAATGTTGGGTATCTCACATCTTTCCTGTATACTTGTATTTTTGTTTTATTTACTTGCTTCTGAGAAGACGTCCATGAAGAAAATGAAGCGCCTGAGTTTCCTGGTTTCTGGCCTGACTACGAATAGAGCTTGCTTGAAGATGTTGTCATGCCCACACTGATTTTTAGGATGTGCGAGGATGACCTTTCATGGAGGACCTGATTGTTGGCATATAAACTTGAGCACAGACCATTGCATTTACCACAGGGAGTTGACGGTGTCATTAGCTTGGGGTCGCTATGACCCGCATGTCTTTGATTTTATTGCTTTTGTCCACTTAGAGTTTTACCTAACTGTTAGGGATTTGTGGGATGATCTTTATTATACCCCATGAGATGATTCATTTCTCTTTACTGCTTGAGCTTCTGCTCAAAATTCGGTCGTTCCAATGGTGATTTCATCTGACGAGGAAGACCCTGAGGAGGATCCTGCTACAGTTCCTTCTCATCAGTCTTAGGGGCTGGTACTGTTGGTGGCTACTGATGGCTAACCGTATATCTTTTTGGGAAGCCTGACATTTTTCTAGTTTGATAAGCTATATATTTTGTAAACATCTTGGGGGTGGGTAAAGGCTTTTACTTTTTATAAATTTGATGATGTAATTATATAGGCTAATGTAATTATGTATATATATATATATATACACACACACACACACACACACACACACAATGTATGGGTGTATGATTTCCTTTCATGCTGATTTTGTTTACTGTAGCTATGTTTTATTATTTTCTCACTACAAAAAATAAATAAATAATAATATACCTATATTTCAATACTTGATTAATACATACTTACGATTGAAAATGTTTATTCATATATTAAAAATGAACTGGGTCTTAAATTACGATTTTATTTACTTATTTTTCACATTTTTATTTCGTTTTACTATGGTGTGACGATCCTTCTTCTCTAAGAAAAAGTGGCATTACACTGTCTTGGTATCAGAGCCCCAGTTTAAGTTTTCTTTTGGGTCTTGTGATTTTGGACTATCTTATTTGTGATGTGATTCTCTGTGTTTGGTATTCTGAAAGGATACATCTGACTTTTTCCTATGTTTTGTATAGTTTGACTTGAAAAGAGATATGGCTCATAGAGGAGATATGACTGCAATGATCAAGGAAATTCAGAAGATGGCTAAGGCCATGTTGCAACAGAACCAGCAGACTGCTCAACAACAAAAGAGAACTGCACAACAATTGGAAGCTACTATCGATGCTCAAAACTTGGCTGAATTTTGTCGCACTAACCCTCCACAATTCAAGGGAGAATTTGATCTGGAGAAGACTACTCTTTGGATCAAGGAGCTAGAGAAGATATTCATGGGTATGAACTGTGCTAATGACAAGAAGGTGACTTATGTTGCGTTTATGTTGGTTAGAGACGCAGAAGACTGATGGACTGGAGAACAGAGATTGCTGGAGACTGAAGGTCGAGCAATTACGTGGGAGGTATTCAAAGAGAAATTCTTGGGGAAATATTTCCCTGCAAGTGCCAGACATGATAAAGAGATGGAGTTTCTTAGTCTGAGACAAGGGAATGTGAGTGTAAGTGAGTACGCTACAAAGTTTGAGAGCTTGTCGAGATTCTCAACTTATTTCCAACATCAGTCGAATGAGGTTTGGAAATGTCAGAAGTTTGAAGAAGGTTTGAAGCATGATGTGAAGAAAGCTGTTATAACATTGAAGATTAACCAATTTTCGGAGTTGCTTGATACGTGTCGCTGGGTAGAAGACGTAGACCAAGCGTGGGGCACAAGGAACCGCAATAATGCTAATTGCTATCAGAAAAATCCTTATTCAAGACCACCTGGAAATCAATAACAACGACCACAAGGTGGAAGTCATGGTAGAACTGGTCAAACTACGGTGTTTACGCTAAAATGCATGAAGTGCGGGAAGGAGCACTACACGAGGGATTGCATAATTAAAGGAATCATTTGCTTTAGATACGGGAAGGCTGGACATATTTCTCGTGATTGCAATCAAGCTAAGGCTGAACCTTCAGTCAATGCTGCAAGAACTGCGAAACCGCAGGCGGGAGGTAGAGTTTATACCCTAGGTGGAGCTGAAGCCTTTAAATCCGAAGATCTTATACATGGAGAAGGTCTTGTAGAGAGTAATCTTTTAACTGTACTGTACTCTAGGGCAACCCATTCTTTCATTTCCTATGACTGTGTGAAAAGACTTGGTTTACTTGTGTTTTCTTTACCTTTTGACTTGACTATTTCAACCCCTACTGATAAACCTGTTGTTACCACCAAAGTCTGTTTAAGTTATCTATTGATTGTCGAAGGTCGAATCTTTTCTGTTGATTTGATCTGTTTACCTCTGTCCCAGTTAGACATAATCTTAGGAATGGATTGGTTATCTTCTAACCATGTCCTGTTAGATTGTTCTAGTAAAACCATAGTTTTTCCTTTGGATGAGAGTTTAAGATTTTGACGGCCAACCAAGTGAAAGCTTTCTTGAAAGAAGGAGCTCGAGGATATATACTATCATCTTCTTTGAACATTGAGAACGAGATAGATATGAACGCAATTCCAGTGGTTAGAGGGTTTCCCGAAGTCTTTCTTGAAGATGTACCTGGTTTACCACCAGAAAGGGAGATAGAGTTTGCCATTGACCTTGTACCTGGAGCTGGTCCTATTTCTATAGCGCCCTACCGAATGTCACCAGCAGAGCTAGTTGAACTCAAGAAGTAATTAGAAGAACTCTTGGAGAAGCAATTTGTTAGACCTAATGTGTCCCCATGGGGAGCGCTGGTATTGCTAGTCAAGAAGAAGGATGGTACTTCACGATTGTATATGGACTATTTCTAGTTGAACAAAGTCACCATCAAGAATAAGTATCCACTTCCAAGGATAGATGACTTGATGTATCAATTGAAGGGAGCAACGGTGTTTTCTAAGATCGATTTGCGATCGGGCTACCATCAGATCAGAGTAAAGGTGGAAGATATTCCCAAAATAGCTTTTCGTACTCGTTATGGACACTACGAGTACCTGGTAATGTCTTTTGGTATGACGAATGCACCTACTATATTCATGGACTATATGAATAAGATTTTTCATCCTTATTTGGACAGGTTTGTGGTTATCTTCATCGACGATATCCTAATCTATACTCAAAATCAGGAGGATTATGTTGAACACCTTAGCATAGTTCTTTAGATTATGAAAGAAAAGAGGTTGTACACCAAATTGTCAAAGTGTGAGTTCTGGTTGGACGAGGTTAAGTTTTAGGCCATGTGATCTCAAAGGAAGGAATTATTGTAGACCCGTTGAAAGTGGAAGTTGTTCTGCAATAGGAAAGGCCAAAAACAGTGACAGAAATTTGAAGCTTCGTAGGATTAGCTGGATATTACCAGAGATTCATTGAAGGATTCTCTAAAATAGCTGGACCTCTCACTCAACTCACAAGGAAGAATCAAGCCTTTGAGTGGACGGATGCTTGTGAAGAAAGTTTTCAAGAGCTGAAAAGGAGACTAACTACTTGGCCAATGTTAGTTCTACCTGACCCAAGTGAACTCTTTGAAGTGTATTGCAATGCTTCGTACCAAGGATTGGGGTGTGTGCTTATGCAAAGAGGAAAAGTTGTGGCTTATACTTCGAGACAATTGCGAGTGGATGAGAAGAACTACCTAACACACGACTTGGAATTAGCTGCTGTGGTATTTGCTTTGAAGATATAGAGACATTTTCTTTATGGAGCAACGTTCAACGTCTTTAGTGACCACAAGAGCTTGAAGTATTTGTATGATCAGAAGGAGTTGAATATGAGGCAGCGAAGGTGGTTGGAATTCCTAAAGGATTATGATTTCTAACTTCAGTATCACCCTGGGAAGGCAAATGTTGTGGTCGATGCCTTAAGTAGGAAAATGATCAGTGTTTCTGCTATGATGATCAAAGAAAAGGATTTAATAGAAAAATTTAGAGATATATAGTTATTTGTGGAGTTGACACTTGGAAAAATTTGTATGAACATGGTCATAATCTCAAATGACTTAATGGAAGATATTCGAGAGAAGTAGAAAGTTGACAAGTTCTTACAAGAAGAAAGGGAGCTGATAAAGCAAGGCAGTGTAACAACCTTAGAGGAAGGAAACGATGGAATTTTAAGGTACAGAGGTAGAGTCTTTGAGCCTAGGGATCAAGAACTCAGGAAATATATACTTGAACATGCTCACATGAGTCAATTGAGTATGCACCCAAGAATAACCAAAATGTACCAAGATTTAAAGAAGTTATTCTGGTGGCACGGGATGAA
This sequence comes from Ormosia emarginata, assembly GCA_029884605.1. Classification (NCBI taxonomy): domain Eukaryota; kingdom Viridiplantae; phylum Streptophyta; class Magnoliopsida; order Fabales; family Fabaceae; genus Ormosia; species Ormosia emarginata. The sequence continues at coordinate 4,663,012 of JAQQTP010000023.1, forward strand.
GAGAGATATTGCTAGATGTGTGTCTTCCTGTCTAGTTTGTCAGAAAGCGAAGGTTGAACATTAGAGACCATCTGGAATGTTACAACCTCTAGTTATTCACCAGATAGGTTTCAAGCTGGAAGTGTTGGGCTTGGATTTCTCCTTACCCTTGGGCTTCTATTTGTCCTTGGGCTTCTTCAGCCAGTATTTGTCCTTAGCCGTTTGGACCATCATAATGGCCTTTCCTTTTCCTTTACTAATGTTCTGCTCAGCAGTTCTTAACATGCTTAGCAAGTTTGGTAAAGATTTGTCAATTTCGTTCATGTTGTAGTTCATGATGAATTGGCTAAAACTTTTTGGCAACGATTGTAGGACTAAATCAGTGGCCAACTCTTGGCCCAATGGGAAACCAAGCCTCTCTAGGTTTTCAATGTACCAAATCATTTTGAGCACATGAGCACCAACAAGGCTTCCCTCTACCAGTTTGCACTAAAAAAGTGCCTTAGAGACTTCGAATCTCTCATGCCTAGCATGCTCTTAATAAAGCTTCTTCAAGTGCATGATCATATCGTAAGCATCCATGTTCTCATGTTGCTTCTGAAGCTCAGAGTTCATGGTGGCTAGCATGAGACATCCAATGTCCAAGGTGTCATCTTGATGCTTCTTATAAACATCCTTTTCAGCTCTAGGGGCATTTGCAGCAGGTAGCTCAAGAATGGGCTGCTATAGAACATACAAATTTTTGTCATGTTTGAGGACGATCTTCATATTCCAATACCAATCTAGGAAATTTGTCCTAGATAATTTATCCTTCTCAAGGATGGATCTCAATGATAAGTTATTTGAAGTGTTTGATGCCATGGTAATCTATCAACAGAAACATGCAAAGTATAAGTATCATACCATAAACATATTTAACAAGGTCTTTAATTAAATATGCCTCCCACTATTTTATTCAAATCAATGACCTTCAACATTGACTCGAAAAATCCTATCGTAAGATTTCCTAGTGGGCCAAGATCCATATTTTACCTAGCTTTGAGTCAGCTTTGGCTGATCACTCAAAATTTGGTTATTTAGGTAGGAAACATTTTCCAATTACATCACATACAACTCTTGGATAGTTGGGTGAATAACACTTATTATAGTCCATCTAATGGACTAAAGCCTAACTCTATGCCTATAAGCCTTCAATCCTATTGAAATGGTCTAGTTAAGTCAGACCCAATGGTTAGTAGTTGGATATTACCTTTTTCCCATCGTGTCTTACTAATAGATAAAGCCATCCTGCTTTGGTAGACCTATGCTTAATTGATACTAGTCTTGATGAGTACCACACATTGGAAGACATCACATAATGACTTAATTTTTGCTGTGAGGCAGTTTTATAATAATTATTAGATCTCACCATTTATTAAACTATTTAACATACCATAAATATCAATGCCTCTCATACATGCAAATAAAGCATAAAAAGAATGTAAAATGGTTATGGCCCTTAACGCATTGATTCTCCAAAGCCAATGAGAGTATCAAATCAATAACTAAACCTAGGGAGCGAACCAGCTTCACTAAGCATCTCCTTCCAACGTCCTTCTTTGATGCCATCTTCTTACCTCCACATCAAGATTACATTACAAAGAAACCTCGTTATACATACATAGGGAGTTAGGTGAGAAAAGAATGTAAAACTAGAATGTAGAGAGAAAAGCACGACACATAGGCCATATTTTAAAAAAAAACAAAAAATTATAAAAAAAGGACTAAGGCCATAACCATGCACCATATACCACAAAGAACATATAAACTCAAAACAATAATGCATTATTATTTTGTGAGTCATAAAAATAGAATTGAATATCGCACTTTCAAATAACATACACTACGCAACGGGGTTCCCGTCGCCCCATCAGTGGGGGCGCTCCCTGACATAAACAAAAGTTGAACCTCTTGCACCACCTTGACGGCTAGGGTATCAACACTTGAACCCTTATAGCTGCGAGGACATAAACACTTCATGTAGCAAGAAAACCTCTAGCGTCATTGTTGTGATGTCCACAAACTAGGTTTTACTTGACATAACACTTGATTTTGCCGCAGACCAAGACAAGGTTTCCAGAACCCTTACGCCGCGCTGCTGTCCAGAAATTAGGTTTGCTTGAGATCAATGTTTAATGTCATCGCGGACCATAAACAAGGTTTCCAGATTCCTTGCGCCACACCACTGTATATATCACATATATACATTAGAAAACTTTGCAAAGACATATAGAAATATAAACACATATATGTTAGGAATTGCAAATTAAAAATCGTGCAACGGAATAATAGAATTCCCTCACAAGATCCATGTGAAAAGTCCATAATCTGAGTTTTTAAAAGTTTACCTCTTGAAGCGTGATAAACACAAGTGAGATGAATCACCAACACTATAATTGATATGATCCAAGTTGGATACATATTATTTTTATGGATCATCCTTGAGTTGATTTCATGTTTTAAAAAATTAAACGACGGGTGAATAGTATGTGAATAGTGCTCATGAACAGTGCTCGTGAACAGTACCATGAATAGTAACAAAAATAGAAAAGATGAAAAAAGAAAAGGAATAGAAGGAAGAAGACGCCACACTCTTGGAGAGTGATAAGTCAAGCGAGGATTCGCCACAAAGGTAAGGAAACCTTTGATAAGAACCAAGATGGTTCTTCCAAGAACCCCAAGAGAACTAAGCTCTCAAAACTCACAAGGGAGTGCAATAATATTCTTCAAATTCAAAAGTGTCAAATGCAGTAAACACAAGCCTATTTATAGGCATTAGGTATGCGGCTAGGTCTAGCTAAAGGAGGCAGCAAGCTAGCACATTCTTTTTAATCCTAACCCTAGCACAAATGTGGCCCAGGCCCAATTAGAAGGCAGCACCTATCCCTAGCTCTGCTATGCGCAAATTAAGCCTAAACAATACGCCCTTATTACAAAATTATCCCAAAAAAGAAAATAAGAATCAAAATTGAGAAAATTAAAAAGTTCAAATACATAATTAAATAAAATTGACAAAGAAGAAATCATGCCCCCACATTGGGCCCTTCATCAACTTGGATCATTTGGACAATCTTGAGTGCTCTTTCTTTTGGAATGGGCTTGAGTGAGAGAAAGTGGTTGACTTCTTTATCCAAATCTTCCTTAGCCTTTTTAGCTCTTGACCTTGTCATTGGACCTCTAAGTCCTCGCAGTGCATTTTTGGGCATTGGGCCCGTTGAGCTGCCACTTGAGCTTCCTTGGTCTCCATCATGCCCTTCCCCTTCGAAAGAATTCGTCCTCGAATTTGATCCTTCATCATCTATATCAAAATGACTTAAGTCAGCCACATTAAATGTTGCACTAACCCCATACTCACTTGGTAGGTCAACTTTGTAGGCATTGTCGTTGATTCTTTCTATGATTTGGAAGGGTCCATCTCCTCTAGGTAAGAGCTTAGATTTTCTTTGCAAAGGAAACCTTTCTTTTCGCATGTGCACCCACACCCAATCTCCTGGTTAAAAAATAACTTGCCTCCTTCCTTTGTTTGCTTGCCTAGCATATTGCTCCATGTTCCTTTCAATTTGAGTCTTGACTTGTTCATAGAGCTTCCTCACATATTCAGCTTTTGCCCGTCCATCCCTATGAATTAAAGAAGAGACATTAGGTAGAGGCAATAAATCAAAGGGGTGAGGGGATTAAAACTATATGCAATCTCAAAAGGAGAAAAGCTAGTAGTAGCATGCACAACCTTATTATAAGCAAATTCAACAAGTGGTAAGCATTCTTCCCAGGTTTTGATGTTCCTCTTAATGATTAATCACAGCAAGGTCGATAGGGTCCTATACACCACCTCAGTTTGCCCATCGGTTTGTGGGTGGCAAGTGGTAGAGAAGAGTAGCTTAGTCCCAAGGTTGTTCCAAAGGGTTCTCCAAAAATGGCTTAGGAACTTTGAGTCCCTATTTGAGACTATGCTTTTGGGCATTCCATGAAGCCTCACCACTTCTTTGAAGAACAAGTCCGCCACATGAATGGTGTCATCCACCTTATGGCAAGGAATGAAGTGGGCCATCTTGGAGAATCTGTCCACCACCACAAAAATGGAGTCTCTTCCTTTTTTTGAACGGGGCAAACCTAGCATAAAGTCCATAGACAAGTCAGTCCAAGGGGAATCAGGAATAGGTAGGGGGTATAGAGTCCATGAGGCATTACCTTTGATTTGGCTCTTTTACAAACAATGCACCTATCACATAGTTTATGCACATCATGCTTCATGCCAGGCCAATAAAAATGCTCATGTAACACATCTAAAGTCTTTTGGATCCTAAAGTGACCTATTAATCCCCCCTCATGAGCTTCCCTAAGCAATAATTCACGCAAAGAGCTCTTAGGCACACACAAACATTTTTCTTTGAATAAATATCCATCTTGCCTAAAGAACCCCCTATGCGCCCCTTTTTCACATGCAGCATACATCTTAGAGAAATCATCATCATGCACATACAACTCCTTTATGTGTTCAAAACCAAGCATTTTTGTTTCAAGAGTAGCTAATAAAGTATACCTTCTGGAAAGCGCGTCAGCCACTATGTTTACCTTTCCTTGCTTGTGTTTGATCACATAGGGAAATTGTTCAAGGTATTCCACCCACTTAGCATGCCTCTTATTAAGCTTACCTTGCCTTTTTAAATATTTTAATGACTCATGATCATTGTGAATTACAAACTCTTTTGGCAAAAGGTAGTGCTGCCAAGTGTGCAAAGCCCTTATGAGTGCATACAATTCTTTATCATAGGTGGAGTAATTTAAAACAGCTCCATGCAATTTCTCACTAAAGTATGCAATGGGCTGACCCTCTTGTAATAAAACAGCCCCAATCCCAACATTTGATGCATCACACTCAAGTTCAAAAGATTTAGAAAAATTAGGCAATGCAAGTATAGGTGCATGAGTGAGCCTATCTTTGAGTGTGTTGAAACTTGTCTCTTGATCCTCCCCCCACCTAAAACTCACATTTTTCTTAACAACTTCATTTAAAGGGGCGGCTATGGTGCTGAAATCTTTTACAAACCTTCTATAAAAGCTAACTAACCCATGAAAGCTTCTTACCTCACTCAAAGACTTAGGGGTAGGCCACTCCCTAATGGCTTTTATCTTTTCTTCATCTACTTGCACTCCGTTAGCACTCACAACAAAGCCTAGGAACACTACATGGTTGGTGCAAAAGACACACTTCTCTAAATTAGCATACAACTTTTCTTTTCTAAGCACACTCATCACAGCCCTAAGGTGTTCTAGGTGCTCTTCTAAGGTTATGCTATAGATTAGGATGTCATCAAAGTACACCACTACAAACTTGCCTAGAAACTCTCTCAACACATGGTTCATCAACCTCATAAAGGTGCTAGGCGCATTTGTAAGCCCAAAAGGCATCACCAACCACTCATACAATCCATGCTTAGTCTTAAAGGCTGTCTTCCACTCATCCCCTTCCCTTATTCTAATTTGATGGTACCCACTTTTTAAATCCACTTTAGAAAAGTAACATGCACCATGCAATTCATCAAGCAAATCATCTAGCCTAGGGATGAGATGCCTATATTTTACAGTTATATTATTTACAGCCATACAATCAGTACACATTCTCCAAGTGCCGTTCTTTTTGGGGACAAGTATGACAGGCACGGCACAAGGACTTAAACTTTCCCTCACCCATCCTTTTTGCATCAAATCCTCCACTTGTTTCTTAATTTCCTTAGTTTCCTTAGGATTTGTCCTATAGGCGGGCCTATTGGGCAAAAAGGCTCCTGGGATGAAGTCCATCTAATATTCAATCTCCCTCAAGGGTGGTAGTCCGGGAGGGACACTCTTTGGAAAGACATCTTCAAAGTCCTGCAAAAGAGAATCAACTTCACTAGGTAGAGGGTTAGAGTTATAACTTAAGTACAAGTCCTTGTATACGCAAATATACATCTCTTGCTTTGCAAAGCAAGCCCTTTTAATCTCACTCTCCCTAGCAATTAAACATTCAATTTTTTTTCCATTTATAAGTTTTTGGTCCCTATTCTTTGCTTCCCCCTCTGATTTTACTTTTACGTCATTCTTCTCTTGCTCCCTTCTTAGCTTCAAGGCCACTTGGTCTTCACAAACTTGTTTGGGAGTAAGGGGTACAAGGGTTACCTTTAAGGAATTATGAACAAAGGAGTACTTGTTAGTGAAACCATCATGAATAGCATGCTTATCAAATTGCCAAGGCCTTCCAAGCAAAATATGGCCGGCCTCCATGGGAACATCATCACACAAAACATCATCATTATACTTACCAATTGACAAACTTACCAACACTTGTTGATTCACTATCAACTCACCATTCTCACTTAGCCATTGAAGCTTGTATGGTCTGGGGTGAGGAGTAGTTTTAAGGTCAAGTTTTCATACCAAGCAAGTGCTTGCCACATTGGTGCAACTTCCCCCATCAATGATTAATGAGCACACTTTACCTTGGATGACACATCTTGTGTGGAAGATGTTTTCCCTTTGGTCTTGGTCCCTTGCCATAACTTGGTTACCCAAGAGTCTCCTTATCATTAGCAAGTCACCATCATGAGCATATGTCTCACTTTCTTCTTCTCCTTCACTTGAGGGAGGGGAATTTGGACATGAATCACTAGAGAGGTGTCCCTTTCTTATCACCATTGCCCTTTTGTTTGGGCATTGAGAGGCTATGTGTCCACTCCCCAAGCATTTGAAGCACTTGATGTTCCTATTTTTAGAAGAAGAAAAGGAAGAAGCATTAGTGGAAGAAAAAGCATTAGAGTTTTTAGAAGTCATACCTCTATTGGGTTGTGTAGAGGAGTCTTTATTTGGTTCCTTGTCCTTCCAAGTGGGAGGTTTGAGGTTAGAAGAAGGCTTCTTTCATGCACCATTTCTTTTGAGTTATTGTTCCACCTTTATGGCTTAGTGGACTAACTCATCAAGCTCTTCATAGTTGTGCAACTCCACAATGTCTCCTATCTCACGGTTTAAACCATGAAGGAAATGTGACATGGTAGCCTCCCTATCTTCAATGACATTGGCCCTTATCATGGCCACCTCCATCTCCGTGTAGTACTTATCCACACTCCTACTTCCTTGGGTAAGTCTTTGGAGTTTATTGTGTAATTCCCTATGGTACCATGAAGGGATAAACCTCCTCCTCATCAAACCTTTCATCTCTTCCCAAGTGTCTACGGGTATTCCCTATTCCTTTCCCTCTCTTTTTGTACTTGGTTCCACTAAATTAGGGCATAGTCGAAAAATTCTAGGGCAGCCACCTTTACCTTCCTTTCTTCGTTGTAATGGTGATAGGAAAAGATTTGTTCTACCTTGGTTTCCCATTCTAAGCAGGCTTCGGGGTCATTCTTTCCTTGGAAAGAAGGTACTTGGGTCTTTACTCCTCCTAGGTCTCCTCCTCTTTCATCACTCCTATGCCTCCTATTATAACTCCTTTCACTCCTCCCATGCCTCCTTCTCCTATCATGGTTTCTCCTAGTCCTCCTTTCCCTACCTGAATCATAGGTATCTTTATCCTCATGCGAGACTTCATGTTGAGAGTCTCTCCTCCTTTCATTATCGAGCCTTGTGTTTATTTCCACCCTAAACTTCTCAAGTTCTTTAGCTAAGGCTTGCATAAGGTTTGCAGTCCTAGGGGATGCTGGTGTACTTCCTTCACTCATCTTTGCACAAGTAATAAGAATAATACAAGACTGAAAAGGCCCTTACCACTCTTCTCACGTGTGTACACTCTTAGATTGATTCCACTCGTGTTTCACACAATTAGGCTTTTGTTTAATGAAAATGCTCTTGCCTTTTACCACTCAAGTTCTCTTTGCAAGTTCTTAAATGAACCCTCTCGCATTTCAATTACCAAAAGCTCTTACAAAAGTAGCGGTCCTCACAAGAGTAAGTACTCAGAAGTTGAAGAAAGGATGAAACTCTAGACAAAACTCAAAGGAATTTAAAAGACAAGCAAGAAAAGCTAATTAAAAAAAATGCACAAGGTATGTAGAATAGCATCGCTTAATGAAATTCACAAGGTATTCAAACTTAATCTTGCTTAAGTGCAAGGGCAGTCTCTTTTTTTTTTTGGAATAGGCTTTTTTTTCTCTTTTTTTTTATATTATTTTTCACGCCCTTGTTCTCTTTTAGTTCCAAATATTATGCCCAATTGTGTATTTAGGAGTTTCCTTTCAAATTAAGGTGCTATAAAACATGTAACAGCAATGGATATAGAGTTGATAAGATCAAAGCTGTAAATATTGCGCAGAAATTAAAGAACAGAAACTAAAGGCAGAAAATAAAAGGACTGAAATTTAAATGACAAAAAGTAAAGAATGGAAAGTAAAGAATGTTGCCAAATCTTAGGAATGGCAGAGATCAATAAGCATGCTATTCATGATGGTTTCACTAACAAGTACTCCTTTGTTCATAATTCCTTAAAGGTAACCCTTGTACCCCTTACTCCCAAATAGGTTTGTGAAGACCAAGTGACCTTGAAGCTAAGAAGGGAGCAAGAGAAGAAAGACGTAAAAGTAAAATCAGAGGGGGAAGCAAAGAATAGGGACCAAAAACTTGTAAATGAAAAAAAAATTGAATGTTTAATTGCTAGGGAGAGTGAGATTAAGAGGGCTTGCTTTGCAAAGCAAGAGATGTACATTTGCGTATACAAGGACTTGTACTTAAGTTGTAACTCTAACCCTCTACCTAGTGAAGTTGATTCTCTTTTGCAGGACTTTGAATATGTCTTTCCAAAGAGTATCCCTCCTGGACTACCACCCTTGAGGGGGATTGAACATCAGATGGACTTCATCCTGGGAGCCTCTTTGCCCAATAGGCCCGCCTATAAGACAAATCCTGAGGAAACTAAGGAAATTCATAAATAAGTGGAGGATTTGATGCAAAAAGGATGGGTGAGGGAAAGTTTAAGTCCTTGTGCCATGCCTGTCATACTTGTCCCAAAAAGGGACGGCACTTGGAGAATGTGTATTGATTGTAGGGCTGTACATAATATAACTGTAAAATATAAGCATCCCATCCCTTGGCTAGATGATTTGCTTGATGAATTGCATGGTGCATGTTACTTTTCTAAAGTGGATTTAAAAAGTGGGTACCATCAAATAAGAATAAGGGAAAGGGATGAGTGAAAGACAGCCTTTAAGACTAAGCATGGATTGTATGAGTGGTTGGTGATGCCTTTTGGGCTTACAAATGCGCCTAGCACCTTTATGAGGTTGATGAACCATATGTTGAGAGAGTTTCTAGGCAAGTTTGTAGTGGTGTACTTTGATGACATCCTAATCTATAGCATAACCTTAGAAGAGCACCTAGAACACCTTAGGGCTGTGATGAGTGTGCTTAGAAAAGAAAAGTTATATGCTAATTTAGAGAAGTGTGTCTTTTACAAACCTTCTATAAAAGCTAGCTAACCCATGAAAGCTTCTTACCTCACTCACAGACTTAGGGGTAGGCTACTCCCTAATGGCTTAGATGCATATTATTTTTACGGATCGTCCTTGAGTTGATTTCGTGTTTTAAAGAATTAAACAACAGGTGAATAGTACATGAACAGTGCTTATGAACAGTGCTCATGAACAGTATCATAAATAGTAACAAAAATAGAAAAGATGGAAAAAGAAAAGAAATGGAAGGAAGAAGACGCCACACTCTTGAAAAGTGATAAGTCAAGCGAGGATTCGCCACAAAGGTAAGGAAACCTTTGATAAGAACCAAGATGGTTCTTCCAAGAACCCCAAGAGAACTAAGCTCTCAAAACTCACAAGGGAGTATAATAATATTCTTTAAATTCAAAAGTGTCAAATGCAGTAAACACAAGCCTATTTATAGGCATTAGGTATGCAACTAGGTCTAGCTAAAGGAGGCAGCAAGCTACCACATTCTTTTTAATCCTAACCCTAGCATAAATGTGGCCTAGGCCTAATTAGAAGGTAGCACCTATCCCTAGCTCTGCTATGTGCAAATTAAGCCCAAACAATACGCCCTTATTACAAAATTATCCTAAAAAAGAATATAAGAATCAAAACTGAGAAAATTAAAAAGTTCAAATACATAATTAAATAAAATTGACAAAGAAGAAATCATGCCCGCACATTGGGCCCTTCATCAACTTGGATCATTTAGACAATCTTGAGTGCTCTTTCTTCTGGAATGGGCTTGAGTGAGAGAAAGTGGTTGACTTCTTTGTCCAAATCATCCTTAACCTTTTTAGCTCTTGACCTTGTCATTGGGCTTCCAAGTCCTCCCAGTGCATCTTTGGGCATTGGGCCTGTTGGGCTGCCACTTAAGCTTCCTTGGTCTCCATCAGTAATAGCGACGATGTCTCTGCGGTATCCATACAAACAGACTTGCAAAAAGAGTCACGCCTCTGTTTCATGGTACTAGCTACGAAGAGGAGAGAAAAAGACCTTTCACTATCTCTCACTCACTTTCTTAGGTGCGGCTAGGGTTGTAATGTTACGTACGTAGCAGCCCCTTTAGCAATACTATTTATAATAGTAGCTGCCTTGAGTGAGTGTGAGCAGTAGCAAGGTAAGTTGTGCAACCCTAAACCCATCTGTCATGAGTTAGGCCCACAATTGAATCCGAGTCCAACTTGGATCCTTATTGCTCCAATTTAGTCTGTTCTAAGTGTACGACCCTGCAAGTTCTCATGATGTTGGTAGTAATATTAAAATCTCATTTTAATATTATAAACAGTGAGTGGTATCTAGCAACACATCACTACTATCCAAGTAATGAGAATGTCAGTGATTTGACATAACTTATCTGTGACTAATGTTTCCGTGTAGTCTAGTCCCTTTGTCCAGATATCTAGATTGAACACAAGGCATGGAATGTGTCACCCTTGTTTAGTTCAATCTTCAGTTTCCTGATTTTCGAGTAGACATAGTAATAAAAAATGAGATCAATATCTTATATTGACTCATTTGAGCATGGTCATGCAGTTCGTAGTCTCACTCAATCAGGGGCCCCGAAGATATCACTCCTGTTATGTAGGAAGGACAAATCCCATCTAGGTCACTCACATCCCTCCACATGAATCGCAGTATGTCTAATAACCAACTTTATAATCATCTTGTTACAGATGACGTTTGATGGCATTAAAACACATAACTCCTCATATAGGAATCATAGTGATTTCAGGTCAAAGGACCACATACACCATTATCACTATGAGAATCGCTTATGACACTCACGTAATGATCCACGTAGTGTTCTCATGGTGGGTCTGTCCAATACATCATTACTCTAATATGTATCCATGTGTAGACTTGATATCTCATATCCATGACCCGTGAGATATGGTCATCAGTCTACGCACATACTAGTCTCAATGCATTATTGTTGTACTAATTAACAATAATACTTGACTAGGGACATTTAAGAATAGTGTTTTATCCAATAAGATCTCACGATCAAGTCATCCACTTGATGTCCTATGGTATCAAACTTACTATTCTAAGGACTTTATTATGTTTATAAAAAAGAACACAATAAATGAAATGCCTCATATATTAAAAATAGCATAATACAATGTATGTAAATATAGACAAAATGTATTGGCCTCTAGGGCATACACCAACAATATGAACATGTTCACAATTTCGAAAACATCATCATGGTTTCGCATACAATATGTCAAACAGAATATGTTTTTGCAAAGGATTCATTCATTTTCTGAAATAACATATTAAAGATCATATCTTTTACCAAAAAGAAAACACTTAGTCATGTTATTTCATACAACACTTAAACAACAAAGACCGAATCATGGTTTTGTAAGTGGCTCTGATACCACTGTTGGGAATTGTGGATACATCACGCAGCGAAAAAATAAAAAAAAAATTCCACTAAGGATCAATGCGAAAAAGACCATAATCTGTGTTTTCTTAGTTTTCCTCTTGAAGCGAGATGGAAAAACAATTAAGTAAATCATAAGCACGCAACAAAGATGATGTCTCTACATTATCCACACGAACAGTGTAACATCCCGAAAAATACCTATTAGGTCATAAATCATCATTTTATAATATTCTTGATTTTTAGGAATTTTTCTGGAATTTTTCGGAAATGACGAATATTTTAATATATTTCTCGTTTTGCGTGCACACTGAGCTGAGAATTGTTGAGGTCAGTGTAACGCTCCGAAAATTAATTATTTCATCGCCAATAGTCGTTTTCTAAAATTTGTGATTTCTGGAATTTTTCTGGAATTTTTCGGAAACGATGAATATTTTAATATATTTCTCGTTTTGCGTGAAACTCGAGCAGAGTCGGGAAAATGACTGTGGTGCCTCAAAAATTGGAAAATTATATGACGAATAGTCGTTTTATAATATTTTCAATTTTTGAGAATTTTTTGGAAATTTTCCGGAACCGTCGAATATTTTAATATATTCTTCGTTTTGCGTGCGCACTGAGCAGAACCAGAGAAACGCGATGTTTTCTCTGAGAACCTTGGACTATGGACATGTCGACGGGGGATCTTACTAAACCCGAGACTTGACACAGTTTACGAAGTTTCATAATTTTTGATAAATTCTAACAGATAAAAATAAATCAATACAGCGAAAAATTCATCTGTCAGATTAATTAAATATTGACTTCTGTCAACTGTAACTATTATCCATTGGATAATAGTGTGTAATAAAAATCCTATCACATTATCCTAATGTAATCTACTTTATGTCAAATCTATCTACTTTAATTCAAATTTAGTGGTTAAATAATCAAAGCTTCCTTAAGAAGCTTTGACCCATACATTGACCCATGTGCTTTGGCTTCTCTTGGAAGCCAATTTTCACTCTCTCTTCTCTCTCTCTTTGCACGGCTGGTGGCAGCCCATGCAAGGCAAATAATTGCCTTTCATTTAGCTAATTTCTTCTACACTTTAATCATAATTTCAAGACACTTTCTCTCTCATCATTTCTTCTTCTTTCTTCTTCAACTTTTCTCTCCTCCTTCTCTCTAGCAACCCCACGGCCAGCCCTCTCTTCACCACCCTAATCTTCACAAAAATTTCTTCTAATTACATTTCCTAAATCCTTTCACCATTCTAAACACTTTTTCTTCTTGGAGTTTCTTGAAATTCTTCCATTTTCATCATCTTTTTCAAGCTCCAACTTTGAGCATTTTGGGTAAGTTTCAAGACCACTCTTTCTCTTCTCTTGATTTCGTGATTATGGTTTCTTTAATGGCCACCCATGGCTTATTTTTCAAGTCTTGATATTGATTCTAACAAAGTCTCCAATTTTTAGGGTTTTGGTGGCCAAATCCGAAAATTCCAAGGAGGATTCTTGGAGTTCTTCTTGATTTCTTCACTTAGGTAAGAGGAAGACACTCTTCTTCAACCTCTCTTAGCATCTAGGAACCTTGATTGTATGATTTGTGGAAAAACCCTAATGAGGGTTGTTCTTGAATTTGATGATTGATTATGTTTATGTGTTGATTTAGTGATAATTGTGACCTTGGGTTGATTTGTTGTATATAATGGAATGTTGGAATGGATTGAATGATTTAGAATGGATGAAGAATGATTGAACACTCTCCTTGGAGTGCCACGGTTTGGGGGTGGAAATATTGGGTAAATTGTGGTAAATGTGTAACAAGCATAAGATTGGGATTAATTAAGTAACCAGATGGAATTTAATGGAAGAGAAATTTGGAATTAAAACCTAAATGATTGGTACGGTTTTGAGGCCAAGAAAATAGGGTTCTTGGTGAGTTAATTTAACAAGTGAATAACTTAAAGGAATTAAGGGAATGACATGTATTAATAAGACTTGAAAGGATTGGAGATTGTAACCATTGTGAGGCCACGGCCTCTAGGGCATTTGTAGGTAAGTGAGTGATTTTGGTAATTAGGAAGCATAAGGAATTAGGTAATTAGAAACCTAGGTAGTGGAGTGGATAATTAATGAGTTGGAACAAGTTAATGAAATCAAGACTTCATAAATTTTAAAGGACCAAGAGTGAGAGTATCATGAGATTTAAGGAAGTTATAATTGAGTGAAGAACATGAGAGAGTGAAGCTTAAGAGTTTAAATAAAATGTAAGTTATAGGAAATAGAATTGCCTTGGAACGTTGAATTGAGTACAAGAATTTATTTTGAGCATAAACTTTAAAAAAGGGGAATATCCTCTAAGTTAGGATTCATAATGAACCTAATGACACATCAATTGACTTGATCCTAGTATTATGATGTTATGGGTCCATGTGAGTGACCATTTGTATATTGATGCTTATATTGGCCTAATGTAGCATATTATGGAATTGTATGAGATTGTGGATCATACATGTTCATACATAGTGTCTTATGCATTGTGATTGTCCTTGTGGACTGTTGTAAGGCCAAGTTGCCTATGAGATTGAACACACCTTAGTGCGGGTGCGAATAGACAAGTGTAGGTCATTGGTGACCTTGGGGGCGTCGGGGTGCGGGTTCCTCATCAATGGGAGGTTGGTAGCTCTCCTGCCCGTGGGGTAGACCGATGCAAACGCACCGACGATCCGAACCGAGACACTGTCCTATATCGTGATCTAGTGTAGAATGTCTGTACAATGTCATGATTGTGCATGAGAATATTATTGATAGCACTGGCCTCGGCAGCCGAGTTACAGACATGTCTCCTGATCTTTCTCTTCGACTGATTAAGTCTAGCTCCATGGAGTAGGAATTGAGAGAGCATGCATGTGAATCATGATATACACTGTCATCATTAATTCTTATTTTCTGCAACTATGACTGATTTAATTGTTATTATGATGATTACCTGCCTGGAACTGTTTATTGGCTTACTGTTGGAATTACTGCTTATTATTTAAGTATGCTGTCTCCGACTTGCTATTTGGGCGCGTGGTGCCGTTCTGTTTCTAGCATGCTATAATTGGTAATGAGGTAGGATGTCTTACCTCTTTCTGTGTTCTACTATCTATTGTCTGTATTTATATTGCATCTACCGAAGACGACGGCAACGAGTTGGAAGCCCCTGACTTCCCTGGCTTCTGGCCCGAACGTGATTAGTACTTGCTGTTGACGATGGGGACGCGTATGCGAGGATTTATGGGTGACGTGCGTCTGACCTTCCTCGGAGGCCGCAGTCCGGCACATCAACCCGAACTCGACCGTTGCGTCTACTTGGGAGACGTGTCCATTGCCCCAGCACTGGGACGACATGAGGCACCCGTGATCACCGCCACGTCGCCCTACGTTTAGAGTTTTACTTGCCCATCCGTGAGATGTGGGGCGACCGCTACTACACTCCACGGGAGGACTCCTTTGATTCCACCGCTCGGCCCCGTCCCGTGCTTCGTGGTTCCAATGGAGGTTTCCTCGGAAGAGGAAGATCCCGCCGAGGATCGACACGGTTCCTCCTCATTTGAGGGATTGATGTCACTTGGTGGCTACCGATGGTGCCGGTGTTTTTATTTTTGGGGCACGATGTATTACTTTTTGGTGGAAATTTGTATATTTTGTATATGCATGATGGTTATATATGCATGATTACCTTGGGTTGGGTATAGTTTTGCTTTTTGGTGATGGGCAGGGCTTGTACTTGCAAAACAATTGTATTAAACTATATATATATATGTATGCTATTCAGGTGCAAATTCTGTGTACTGTTTCATTCGTTACTTTTATTCACATTCCGTATTATTGTTATTAACAAAAAAAAAATATTGCCAATTTCGTTCATATAGTTAAACATCAACTAAATAAAATGAACCGGGTCTTAATTGTTAGACTATTTAATTTCTGTATTTTATTTTATTTGACAATGTGACGTTCCCTCCCAAAAAGGGGCGTTACATTAGGTTGGTATCAGAGCCCCGGTTTATGTTTTCTTTGGGTCTTGTGTATGAGTTTGTCTTGTTTGTGCTGTGTGAAATCTTTGTGGTTTGTATTTTGAATGAATTTTTCTAACCTTCCTTGTGATTTTCAGTTAACCTGAGTTGAAAAAGAGTAAGATGGCTAGAGGTGAGGAAATTACAAAGTACTGTTGAGGCAATGCAGCGGATGGCGAAGTCATCGCGCGGCAAAATGAGCGTCTTTGCTCAACAACAAGAACGAGCTACTCAACAACTCGAGGCGGCCGCCGATGCACATAACTTAGCGAGTTTCGTCGTCTGACCCTCCTCAGTTTAAGGGAGAATTTGATCCTGACAAGGCTAGTCTATGGATCAAGGAGCTAGAGAAGGTCTTTCATGGCATGAACTGTGCCGAAGACAAGAAGGTGAACTATGCAACCTTTATGCTTGTGGGCAATGCCGAAGATTGGTGGAACGGAGCTCAGAAAGCGTTAGAAGCCGAAGGAGCTGAGGTCACTTCGGATTTATTCAAGGAGAAATTCTTGGGCAAATATTTTCCTGCTAATGCGAGGCATGCGAAAGAGCTAGAGTTTCTCAACCTGAGACAGGGGAGCATGACTGTCAGTGAATACGCAGCCAAGTTGGAGAACTTGGAGAAATTCTCGACACACTACCAGCATCAGACTGATGAAGCTTGGAAATGTTGGAAATTCACCGAAGGGTTGAGATATGAGGTGAAGAAAGCTGTGATTACCCTGAAGATGAAGGTATTCTTAGAGTTGTTGGATACCTGCTGTGAGGTTGAAGCCCTGGAACAGGCTAGAGACTCGAGAAACAGGAACTTTGGGCCTGTATGGTCCCAAAGAGGTAGAGGCAGTGGTTCTAACCGCTTCCAAAAGAAGCCCTATTCCCGACCAACGGGGAATCAGCAACATATTGGCGGAGGTTCTACTGGGAACCGAACTGGTCAGAATGCGGCATATCCTCCTAAATGCCAGAAATGTGGGAAAGATCATCTCACAAAAGATTGCTCGATCAAGGGGATTATTTGCTTCAGGTGTGGCAAACCGGGCCATGTGTCCAGAGACTGCAACCAAGCAAAGGCTGAGCCTTCAGTCAATGCGACTCGAGCCAAGAAACCGCAAGCCGGAGGTCGAGTTTACACTATGAGCGGAGCTGAAGCTTCTGAATCCGAAGACTTGATTCAAGGAGAAGGCACCATAGGAGGTAATCTTTTAAATGTACTGTATGACTCTGGGGCAACCCATTCTTTCATATCATATGAATGTGTGCTACGACTTGGATTACTTGTGTCTGAACTACCTTTTGAGTTGACTGTTTCAACCCCTACTGATAAACCCGTAGTTACTACCAAATTCTGTCCTAAATGTCCTTTGATTGTTGAAGGTCAAGTTTTTTCTGTTGATCTAATCTATTTACCTTTGTCACAGTTAGACACAATCCTAGGGATGGACTGGTTATCTTCCAACCATGTTCTGTTAGATTGTTCTAGCAAAACCATAGTCTTTCCTGTGGATGAGAATTCTAGATACTTGACGACCAACCAAGCACGACCTTTCTTGAAAGAAGGAGCTCAGGGGTACATGTTACTATCTTCTTTGAAAGTCGAGAGTGAGGCTGACTTGAACACTATTCCGGTTGTGAAGGAATTTCCTGAAATCTTCCCTGAAGAAGTACCTGGTTTACCACCGGCACGTGAGATCGAGTTTGCTATTGATCTAGTACCAGGAGCTGGTCCCGTGTCTATAGCACCTTATCGTATGTCGCCAACGGAATTGGCAGAGCTCAAGAAGCAACTAGAAGAGCTTTTGGAGAAACAGTTTGTCAGGCCTAGTGTGTCACCGTGGGGAGCACCTGTGTTACTAGTTCGAAAGAAGGACGGTACCTCAAGATTGTGTGTGGATTACAGGCAATTGAACAAATTGACAATCAAGAACAGGTATCCTCTCCCAAGAATTGACGACTTCATGGATCAACTAAAGGGAGCAGCGGTGTTTTCAAAGATTGATTTGAGATCTGGGTATCATCAGATAAGAGTGAAAACAGAGGATATACCCAAGACTGCTTTTCGTACCCGATACGGTCATTATGAGTACCTTGTAATGCCGTTTGGTGTTACGAATTCACCTGCTATCTTTATAGACTACATGAACCGCATCTTTCGTCCGTACTTAGACAAGTTTGTTGTCGTCTTCATTGACGATATCCTGATATATTCCCGGAATCAGGAGGATCATGCTGAACACCTCAGCATAGTCCTTCAGATTTTGAAGGAGAAGGAACTGTATGCCAAGCTGTCGAAGTGTGAGTTCTGGCTTGATGAGGTGAAGTTTTTGGGTCATGTGATCTCAAAAGAAGGAATTGCAGTGGATCCGTCAAAGGTAGAGGCAGTGTTACAGTGGGAACAACCGAAGTCGGTAACGAAAGTTCGTAGTTTTGTGGGTTTAGCCGGATATTACCGAAGGTTCATTGAAGGATTTTCCAAGATTGTCGGACCACTCACCCAATTGACAAAGAAGAATCAGACTTTTGAGTGGACTGATAGCTGCGAGCAGAGTTTCCAAGAATTGAAGAGGCGACTGACTACCTCACCTGTGTTGGTGTTACCTGATCCGAATGAACCGTTCGAGGTGTATTGTGACGCTTCGTATCAAGGATTGGGATCTGTTCTTATGCAACACAGAAAAGTGGTGGCCTATGCTTCACGACAGTTGCGAGTGCATGAGAAGAATTACCCGACTCATGATTTGGAGTTGGCAGCTGTGGTTTTTGCTCTGAAGATATGGAGACATTTCCTTTATGGAGCGACGTTCAACATCTTCAGTGACCACAAGAGCTTGAAGTACTTGTATGACCAGAAAGAGCTGAATATGAGGCAGCGAAGGTGGCTGGAATTTCTGAAGGATTATGATTTCCAGTTGTTGTACCACCCTGGCAAGGCGAACGTTGTAGCGGACGCTTTGAGTAGGAAGACCATCAGTGTTTCTGCCTTGATGATCAAGGAAAGAGACCTCATAGAACAGTTTAGGGATGTATGGTCGTTTGTTAAGTTAGAACCCGGAAGGATTTGTATGAATATGGTCACCATCTCAAGTGAACTAATGGAAGACATACGGGAAAAGCGGAAGGCCAATGAATTCTTGCAAGGGATAAGAGAACAAATGAAACAAGGCGAGGAAATAGAGTTTGAAGAAGGAACGGATGGAATTATGAGATTCCGAGGTAGAGTTTGTATTTCCCGTGACCAAGAGCTTAGGCGATATATTGTGGAACATGCTCACACCAGCAAGTTGAGTATACACCCAGGAATAACAAAAATGTATCAAGATTTGAAGAAGTTATTTTGGTGGCACGGACTAAAGAGTGATGTTACTAGATGCGTATCGACTTGTCTAGTCTGTCAAAAAGCTAAGGTGGAACATCAACGACCTGCAGGATTGCTGCAACCATTGTCTATTCCTGAATGGAAGTGGGACAGCATCGCAATGGACTTTGTTGTGGGATTACCAAGCACAAGGATAGGACATGACTCGATTTGGGTAATAGTTGATCGACTTACGAAATCGGCTCATTTCCTCCCGATCAATATAAAATACAGTTTGGAAAAGCTGACCCGACTGTATATTGGAGAGATTGTCAGACTGCATGGTGTGCCTACGAGTATTGTTTCGGATAGGGATCCGAGATTTACTTCAAAATTTTGGCAGAGTTTACAAGCATCGTTGGGAACGAAATTGCGCCTGAGTTCGGCGTATCATCCACAAACCGATGGTCAATCGGAAAGGACGATCCAATCTCTAGAGGACTTGCTTAGAGCTTGTACTATTGAATAGACAGGGAGTTGGGATCAGATCTTGCCATTGATAGAGTTCACTTCAACAACAGTTACCACTCGAGTATAGGGATGGCACCCTATGAAGCTCTGTATGGAAGACGGTGCCGAACACCATTATGTTGGTACCAAGACGGTGAGCGTCTTACGATTGGACCAGATATCATTCAGCAGACGACTGAGAAGGTCAAAATGATCCAGGAAAAGATGAAAACTGCTCAGAGCCGACAAAAGAGTTATGCTAATAAAAGGAGAAAGCCTCTTGAGTTTGAAGAAGGTGAGCATGTATTCTTGAAAGTCACACCCACGACTGGGGTCGGCCGAGCTTTGAAATCTAGAAAACTCACTCCAAAATTCCTTGGACCCTACCAAATTCTTCGCCGGATAGGTCCAGTAGCTTACCAGATAGCCTTACCCCCTACTCTTTCAAACTTACATAATGTCTTTCATGTGTCACAACTTCGTAAGTATTTACCTGATCCAAGTCATGTTATAGCACCGGACACAGTACAGTTAAAAGAGAACTTAACCTATGAGGCGTCTCCTGCGAGAATCGAGGACCGACGGATAGAGCAGCTAAGAGGAAAGGAGATACCATTGGTGAAAGTAATCTGGAATGAAACAACTGGTGATGCAACTTGGGAACCAGAGGACAAAATGAAGGAGCAACATCCAGAGTTGTTTTGAGATACGTAAATTTCGAGGACGAAATTTCTTTTTAGTTGGGGAGTGTTGTAACATCCCGAAAAATACCTATTAGGTCATAAATCATCATTTTATAATATTCTTGATTTTTAAGAATTTTTCTGGAATTTTTCGAAAACGACGAATATTTTAATATATTTCTCGTTTTCCGTGCACACTGAGTTGAGAATTGCTGAGGTCAGTGTAACACTCCGAAAATTAATTATTTCACCGCCAATAGTAGTTTTCTAATATTTGTGATTTATGTGAATTTTTCTGAAATTTTTCGGAAACGACGAATATTTTAATATATTCCTCGTTTTGCGTGAAACTCGAGCAGAGTTGGGAAAACGACTGTGCTGCCTCAAAAATTGGAAAATTATATGACGAATAGTCGTTTTATAATATTTGCAATTTTTGAGAATTTTCTGGGAATTTTCCGGAACCGTCGAATATTTTAATATATTCTTCGTTTTACGTGCGCACTGAGCAGAACCAGAGAAACGCGATATTTTCTCTGAGAACCTTGGATTATGGACATGTCGACGGGGGATCTTACTAAACCCGAGACTTGACACAGTTTACGAGGCTTCATAATTTTCGAGAAATTCTAACAGATAAAAATAAATCAATACAGCGAAAAATTCATCTGTCAGATTAATTAAATATTGACTTCTGTCAACTGTAACTATTATCCATTGGATAATAGTGTGTAATAAAAATCCTATCACATTATCCTAATGTAATCTACTTTATGTCAAATCTATCTACTTTAATTCAAATTTAGTGGTTAAATAATCAAAGCTTCCTTAAGAAGCTTTGACCCATACATTGACCCACGTGCTTTGGCTTCTCTTGGAAGCCAATTTTCACTCCCTCTTCTCTCTCTCTTTGCATGGCTGGTGGCAGCCCATGCAAGGCAAATAATTGCCTTTCATTTAGCTAATTTCTTCTACACTTTAATCATAATTTCAAGACACTTTCTCTCTCATCATTTCTTCTTCTTTCTTCTTCAACTTTTCTCTCCTCCTTCTCTCTAGCAACCCCACGGCCAGCCCTCTCTTCACCACCCTAATCTTCACAAAAATTTCTTCTAATTACATTTCCTAAATCCTTTCACCATTCTAAACACTTTTTCTTCTCGGAGTTTCTTGAAATTCTTCCATTTTCATCATCTTTTTCAAGCTCCAACTTTGAGCATTTTGGGTAAGTTTCAAGATCACTCTTTCTCTTCTCTTGATTTCGTGATTATGGTTTCTTTAATGGCCACCCATGGCTTATTTTTCAAGCCTTGATATTGATTCTAACAAAGTCTCCAATTTTTAGGGTTTTGGTGGCCAAATCTGAAAATTCCAAGGAGGATTCTTGGAGTTCTTCTTGATTTCTTCACTTAGGTAAGAGGAAGACACTCCTCTTCAACCTCTCTTAGCATCTAGGAACCTTGATTGTATGATTTGTGGAAAAACCCTAATGAGGGTTGTTCTTGAATTTGATGATTGATTATGTTTATGTGTTGACTTAGTGATAATTGTGACCTTGGGTTGATTTGTTGTATATAATGGAATGTTGGAATGGATTAAATGATTTAGAATGGATGAAGAATGATTGAACACTCTCCTTGGAGTGCCACGGTTTGGGGGTGGAAATATTGGGTAAATTGTGGTAAATGTGTAACAAGCATAAGATTGGGATTAATTAAGTAACCAGATGGAATTTAATGGAAGAGAAATTTGGAATTAAAACCTAAATGATTGCTACGGTTTTGAGGCCAAGAAAATAGGGTTCTTGGTGAGTTAATTTAACAAGTGAATAACTTAAAGGAATTAAGGGAATGACATGTATTAATAAGACTTGAAAGGATTGGAGATTGTAACCATTGTGAGGCCACGGCCTCTAGGGCATTTGTACGTAAGTGAGTGATTTTGGTAATTAGGAAGCATAAGGAATTAGGTAATTAGAAACCTAGGTAGTGGAGTGGATAATTAATGAGTTGGAACAAGTTAATGAAATCAAGACTTCATAAATTTTAAAGGACCAAGAGTGAGAGTATCATGAGATTTAAGGAAGTTATAATTGAGTGAAGAACATGAGAGAGTGAAGCTTAAGAGTTTAAATAAAATGTAAGTTATAGGAAATAGAATTGCCTTGGAACGTTGAATTGATTACAAGAATTTATTTTGAGCATAAACTTTAAAAAGGGGAATAACCTCTAAGTTAGGATTCATAATGAACCTAATGACACATCAATTGACTTGATCCTAGTATTATGATGTTATGGGTCCATGTGAGTGACCATTTGTATATTGATGCTTATATTGGCCTAATGTAGCATATTATGGAATTGTATGAGATTGTGGATCATACATGTTCATACATAGTGTCTTATGCATTGTGATTGTCCTTGTGGACTGTTGTAAGGCCAAGTTGCCTAGGAGATTGAACACACCTTAGTGCGGGTGCGAATAGACAAGTGTAGGTCATTGGTGACCTTGGGGGCGTCGAGGTGCGGGTTCCTCATCAATGGGAGGTTGGTAGCTCTCTTGCCCGTGGGGTAGACCGATGCAAACACACCGACGATCCGGACCGAGACACTGTCCTATATCGTGATCTAGTGTAGAATGTCTGTACAATGCCATGATTGTGCATGAGAATATTATTGATAGCACTGGCCTCAGCAGCCGAGTTACAGACATGTCTCCTGATCTTTCTCTCCGACTGATTAAGTCTAGCTCCATGGAGTAGGAATTGAGAGAGCATGCATGTGAATCATGATATACACTGTCATCATTAATTCTTATTTTCTGCAACTATGACTGATTTAATTGTTATTATGATGATTATCTGCCTGGAACTGTTTATTGGCTTACTGTTGGAATTACTGCTTATTATTTAAGTATGCTGTCTTCGACTTGCTATTTGGGCGCGTGGCGGATTCGTTTCTAGCATGCTATAATTGGTAATGAGGTAGGATGTCTTACCTCTTTACGTGTTTGCGTTATCCGTTGTCCGTATTTATATTGCATCTACCGAAGACGACGACAACGAGTTGGAAGCCCCGACTTCCCCGGCTTCACGGCCCGAACGTGATTAGTACTTGCCGTTGACGATGGGGACGCGTATGCGAGGATTTTACGGGTGACGTGCGTCCGACCTTCCTCGGAGGCCGCAGTGCTTGGCACATCAACCCGAACTCGACCGTTGCGTCTACTTGGGAGACGTGTCCATTGCCCTAGCCTGGAGACGACATGAGGCACCCGTGATCACCTGCCACGTCAGCCTACGTTTAGAGTTTTACTTGCCTATCCGTGAGATGTGGGGCGACCGCTACTACACTCCACGGGAGGACTCCTTTGATTCCACTGCTCGGGCCCCGTCCCGTGCTTCTGTGGTTCCAATGGAGGTTTTCTCGGAAGAGGAAGATCCCGCTGAGGATCTTGACACGGTTCCTCCTCATTTGAGGGATTGATGTCACTGGTGGCTACTGATGGCTGCCAGTGTTTTTATTTTTGGGGGCCTGATGTATTACTTTTTGGTGGGCTGTATATTTTGTATATGCATGATGGTTATATATGCATGATTACCTTGGGTTGGGTATAGTTTTGCTTTTTGGTGATGGCCGGGCTTGTACTTGCAAAACAATTGTATTAAACTATATATATATATGTATGCTATTCAGGTGCAAATTCTGTGTACTGTTTCATTCATTACTTTTATTCACATTCCGCATTATTATTATTAACAAAAAAAAAATATTGCCAATTTTGTTCATATAGTTAAACATCAACTAAATAAAATGAACCGAGTCTTAATTGTTAGACTATTTAATTTCCGCATTTTATTTTATTTGACAATGTGACGTTCCCTCCCAAAAAGGGCGTTACAAATAGACTTGCAAAACGTCAACATCTATAGTCTTGGAGTCCGACCTCTCTGCCGCAGTGCTACCTGTGAAGAGAAGAAAAATTTGTCACTTAATCACTCAGTGTTTCTGTAAAGTGCGGCTAAGGTTTGTAATACATGCCTTAACAGCCTCTTAGCAGTGCTATTTATAATAGTTGTTGCCTTATGTGAGTGAGAGCAGTAGCAAGGTAAGTTATGCAACCATAGACTCATACGTTATGAGTCTAACTCATGATTGAATCCAAGTCTAACTAGGATCCTTATTACTCCAACTAAGTCTGCTCCAGCTTCCAAGTCTAATTAGCATAAATTGCTTAGATAAGGGATTTAAGTATGGATACTTTATTCCTAAGTCACAAATGTGTGTTAGAAGCTGTGGTTAAAATTTGAGAATAATAAGAGCCAGTTTGGTATTTTTAGGCATACTGGTTGTGTTTTTTAATGCTGGATTGACCCCAGCAGATATGGAAAATTAAGATATTATTGAAACAATAAATTTGATGAATCTTAGTATTTATTTCAAAGTTGTTAGAAGCTGGAAATCTTATTTTAGCTAAAGTTAAGTGTTTTTAGCAGATAGAGGAATATCAGTGTAATGTTTAATGGCTATAAGCCTTCTGCAGTTGGCAGCCCTTTAAGCCTTCATTCATGGCAATTTTCATTCCAAAAATAGAAATAAAAAACGTGAGAGAAAGAAGGAAAGAAGAGGAAGAAAAGACCAAGGAAGAGAGAAAGAGGAAAGCTAAGGGCAAAGCTAAAGCTTGAGATCCAACCAAGTTTGAATCCATCCCAGTAGCTTGTGGAGTTTGGAGGTAGGGGTTTATGACTTTTATTAATCTCTTTTCTTTATTCTGTTCATGTATGCACCTAAACAACCTAATAGGCCAAATTGAGTTCTAGATGAGTTTAATGTGTTTGGTTTGCATGAATATGTTTCTTAGGTCATTTATGACTTGTTCATGTCATAAACTGAATTTAGAAGCCTAGAACAATTCTTTTAGACCATTGATGCTCATTTTGGGGTTTTAGGTCAAGCATGTTGGTTCTTGGTTCATGAATCCAAATCAAGAGGCTTAGGATGGTGATTGATGACTCCTATGTGTTAATGAACTAGTTAGGAACTTAGATCACCTAGAAACTGATTGGAAATGACTAAAATCCGTGCAAATGACCAATGGAACAGTACCACACTGCAAAATTATGTAGAATGTTGCATTCTGTCATGGGCGCCGCGGCGTAGGAAGGGTGGGTCGCGGTGTGGGAAGGGTGGTGTTGCGGTGTGCTGCCATGAAACTAGAAAAATGGTTTTTCTCACCCTTTGATGTGCTGTCTTTGATGGATCCATATGTATATGTTTCCTAAGTATGTTGAGGCATTAATTGGGGTATTTTTCCTTAGGGAAACTATCACCTAAAGTTGAGAGAATTGTTTAAGTTTTTAGTTATCTAAGAACAAGAGAATGACATAGAAGATGTCAAGCATGTTAAGAGAGGTAATCCAACAAGAGGATGATTCCTTTGATATGCATATGTTAGAACGAACTTCAAAGCAACCAAGAGCAAGGGTTTGCTATAGAAAAGTGTCTTCCACCTTTGGTAATTTATTGTTACTAGCTTCACTAAAGATGTGATGTTATATGGTGTTAGATGTAAGTAAACTAGAATATGTTGGCATTGTTTATCTACGAGTGCAATCATGTATGGTAGTGAATGCTATTTGGCCAAAAGGAAGGGAATCAAAGAAGTTCTTAAAAGAACTGGTTATTCCTAACCAAGTGCTAAGGTTGCAAGTAGTGTGGAAATGTTTAGTTTTCCTAACTACAAGAGACAAACATTAGAAGTCAAGATTCTCGTAAAACATATCTAGGTCGTAAGTGAACTAAGTATGTAAGAATGATTAAATGTATCTTCAACTTGGTGTCTTCACTTGTTAAAGTATATCATTATTGATGTTATGAATGTGTTTTATTTTTGGTATGAGTTAAATTATGTTTACTATGCTATTTGTAACTGGTATTGATTACTTATACTGAGAAATGTTATTTCTCACCCTTCTATGTATCATGTAATTCCAGGTGAAGCTTCTTCCAAGAGGAAAGAAGAAAAAGTAGTTAAAAGATTAGTATAGTTTTAGTTTTATAGCATTCTAGCTAAGACTTTGTACTTATGTATATTAGTTTGATATGTAAAAGATCATGTATCACACTAAGTCTTTCCAAGGCTAAGGATGTATATGTATATGTTTCTTTTTAGTATGATACTTATGTTTTCCGCATTCCATAAGGCTCTTTATAATGTTTCCAATGAACATTATGGATGTATATATATAAATGCATCAGATTAGTACGTACGTAGTGACATTGTAATGCTAGATATCTCTTTATATGCTATATAAATAGAGATGCTAGTTTTAGGATGTTACATTATGGCATCAGAGCAGTTCATCCTGTTGAGCTGGGGTATGGGTTGACTATGCTTAGGCAAACTTAAGATTTTTTTTTGTGTTTTCTTGTTTCCAATGTAAGATGTGATGATAGAATCACATTATTTGCCTTGAGTTGGTTTGTTGTTAGTTACTATTGCACGATTACATAGTATTGAGACTGCAGCTCAATATATGTTGTTTCTATGTGTACAGGAATCTATGGCACCAAAAAGGTAAACTAGAAGTGCAGGGAACTCTAACCCACCAGGTCCAAATATGACTGAAGCTTTTATGAATATGACCAATATTATGGCAAGGGTGCTTGAGAGGATGGAAGCAAATCCACCTCAGTAACCTCCACAACCCGAGCAGCTGGTTCAGGAAGTTCAACAAGTTGAAAGGAATAAGAATTTCCTAGACTTGTCAGTTTTTCGTTAGATGAATCCTCCACTATTTAGAGGCAAGTTTAATCCCGTCAAAGCTGAGGAGTGGCTTAAATACATAGAAAAGATTTTTAATGTGATGGCTTGTTTGGAAGAACAAAAAGTGACCTTTACCTCCTACATGTTGAAAGGAGAAGCAGAGTATTAGTGGGAAGGTACCAAAAGGGTACAAGAAGCTGCTGGAAATTCAATGTCTTGGGAGGTTTTCAAAACAGCCTTTCTGGAGAAGTTTTTCCCACAAACTCTACATGATGACAAGGAGGTGGAGTTTATGCAGTTAACATAAGGAAATATGTCATTAGGCCAGTATGTGGCCAAGTTTGATGAGTTATCAAAGTTCTCTTCATAGTTCCGTCATCATCCATATGAAAAATGGAGATGTTTGAAATTTGAGACCGGTTTGAGAAGTGAAATTAAAAGCTTGGTGAGACCTATGGAGATTAGGGACTTTCCTGCATTAGTCAATAAGTGTAGGATTATGGAGTCAAGTATTCACAACTCTCAAGTAAAGGAAAGGGTACAAGATGTTCCAAAGAGAAAATGAGAAGATGATAAGAACAAGTAGGGAGCTTATAAGTTAAGTAACCCCAAAGGAAAAGACAAGATGGGCTCTAAAATACCAAGGTATCCTAAATGCAAGAAAGTAAATGGAGGTAAGTGTTTGGCAAGCTAGTCAGTGTGCTACACTTGTGGGTAGCCGAGACATTTCTCTAAGAGTTGTCCTCAGAATAAGGAGGATGCGCCTACCCTAAAGCCACTAGCCAAGGGATGAGTTTATACTTTAAGCGGAGAGGAGGGGGCCCAGTCTTCCGATCTTATTCAAGGCAAAGGCATAATTCGTGATCATCTTTTAAATGTTATGTATGATTCAGGAGCATCGTACTTCTTTGTTTCTTATGATTGTGTAAGGATGTTGGATTTACCTTTGTCTGAATTACCATATGACTTATCTATTTCCACACCTACCGGTAAACTAGTCATAACTTCCAGTGTATGTCTTGACTGTAGTATAAGAATTGAGGGAAGAGCCTTCTTTGTAAACCTTATTTATTTACCTCTCGTAGACATAGATGTCATCCTTGGTATGGATTGGTTGTCATTTAGTCATGTGATCCTAAATTGCTCAAATAAGACCTTAGTTTTTATGTCTGATATTCCTACCAAAGTTGTTTCTTTAGAATTTGTTTATCTCAATGCTAATCAAGTTAATCACTATTTAGTAGAATAAGCTCTAGGATATGTTCTTCTTCTCTTATTAGATGTAGAGGTTGAGCAAAGCCTAGACAGAATACCTATGGTGAGGGAATATCCTGAGGTATTTCCAAGAGATGTAGCAGAGTTATCACCGGAGAGAGAAATATAGTTTACTATAGATTTAGTGCCAGGTACAGGACCTATATCTATAGCACCTTATAGGATGGCACCGCTTGAGTTAGCATAACTAAAGAAATAAATAGAAGATTTGTTGGACAAGAAATTCATTAGACCTAGTGTTTCTCCATGGGGAGCACTAGTGTTACTAGTGAAGAAGAAGGATGGTACCATGAGATTATGTATAAATTATAGACAATTGAACAAGATAACCATCAAGAACAAGTATCTGTTGCCTAGAATAGATGATCTGATGGATCAACTAAGAGGAGCTTCGGTGTTTTCTAAGATTGATATGAGATCTAGATATCATCAAATCCAGGTTAGGGGAGAGAATATCCTTAAGACTGTCTTTAGAACTAGGTATGGACATTATGAGTATCTTGTGATGTCCTTTGGGTTAACGAATGCTCTAGCAGTGTTTATGGATTACATGAACAAAGTTTTTAGAGCCTATCTAGACAAGTTTGTTATTGTGTTTATTGATGACATCCTCAACTATTCAAAGACAAAGGAAGAACATGAACAACATGTTAGGATAGTTTCATATATCCTTAAAGAAAGAAAATTGTTTACCAAATTGTCCAAGAGTAATTAAAATACAATAATTAAAAGATAGTAATTAAAAGACAATAATTGAAAGATAGTAATTGAAAAGTAGTAATTATAATACAATAATTAAAAGGTAGTAAATAAATGAAAGTAATCATAGGACAATAATCAAAATGCTATAAACGTAATGAGGAAAAACAACCAAACTAAGGGAATCAACAACTCTTGACTTTAATCCATCCTTGACCACTATAAACTCATTCGCATGCTAACTAGATTCTTGGTATGCTATACTAGATAAGCATCTAGCATTCGGTTAATCAACATTAGATGAAGTTAGCATCCATCCAACTCTAAATCAACCTTAAACTCAACATTCAACCAAGTTAGACAATTCATCAAACACCTTTGGTGCATTGACTAATCTCATATGAAATCCTTATCCAACCATGAACTCTCTACTAAGTAAGCACCTAGGATTTAGTCAACTAACAAAAAATGGATTAAGCATCCATTTACCCCTAAATCAACCTCACACTAGAGAATTAGTGCTAGCTAGACAATACACCAAACACCTTTGATGCATTATCTACTTTTTTACAAACACATGATAATTAAGTAACTATCATATGAACACCAAAACTGAGTTAAA
Organism: Ormosia emarginata; assembly: GCA_029884605.1. NCBI lineage: Eukaryota > Viridiplantae > Streptophyta > Magnoliopsida > Fabales > Fabaceae > Ormosia > Ormosia emarginata. The sequence continues at coordinate 4,692,750 of JAQQTP010000023.1, forward strand.
CACTCAGTCAAGATGTAACAAAATCAAGAAAAGGAGGAGAGAAATTTGATTAACAACAAGAATGTAAACATTCATCACAAGGTCTCAAAATTAAACATCAAGAGTAATTCAATCCCTAGGATTGATTACAAAGCTTTAGCTCTGCATGAATGGAGAGCACAAATAGAAAATTAAAGTGTAGAAAAGTAAGGAGTAGAAAAAATAAAACAGAAGGAAGAGGAGAGGAGAGGACAGGAAGGAGGAGTAAGCAAGAAAGTAAGAAGTGAGAACTAAATGGAATGCCTCGATTTTGGGCTTTCTCTCCCACATAACATACCCTAAAATTGAATTATATGTTTGTCCCTACCTTAGACTCTTCCTCTTCCAATTAGCTTTAATTGGATACCTAATTTGCAAGATTTGGACACCTAATGAAGGAGTTATGGCCAAAACACGTTTTACAGCTCCTAGATCCTATCATCTCCCTTCATACATTAAAAAAACCTATCCAAACATCATTGTTTGATAAGTGGTCTCATAAATGTTGAAGGGTTTTGTCTCAGCTTTCCAATAGAATCAGTTTCAGCCCATTCTGACTCTTATAGCCCAAGATACAACCTAATCTTTACACATTGCTCAAATTCCAGTGACAACACCTATGTTCTAACTTTCAGGCCTAATATAACTCACTAGACGTCCGATCAACTCTATATTCCTCTTGGCTTTCCTATAAGGTAAATTTCATAGTTTTTAGATGTCTATAACTCAAGTTATATCTGAAATACAGAAATAGTGTAAAATTGCCACAATGCTGAAAAATACAATTAAACCCAATTTGAACCCAAACTTATAAATGGTAACCAAAACCAATCGATTAAGTACAAGAGAGGTCTAAAATGCTAAATACGAGGGTTAAATAATATATAAAAATGACATTTATCAAATTCTCCCACTCTTAGCCTTTTGCACTCCCCAGTAAAAGTAGAAACCCTCTACTAGGGCACAAAAGAAAAACAACACAAACTTGAAAGTTAAAAATTCAAGAAAAACTCACTTTCCAGTGATGTTCAAGAATGCAAAAGGAAAGCAACCAAAAATTCTCAAATTAAAACATTCATGAAATAACATTTCTTTACATCTCAAATCAACAAGCATAGTAACTTCAATTGAAAAGCACAGATCAAGAATGAAAGAACCTTATAAGATTTACTCTCAATCTCTCAAGTGTTTGGAAGGTAAATGTTTCAATCAATTCAACACATGAAAATATGCACTACCTTAAGCTTGCTTATCTTCTGCTTCTCCACTACTCAAAACACATGCACACACAAATTAAGATGACTTTATTCAAGGTTATAATTGGGCCAAGGTAAAAGAGAGGAGTAATTTGAATATGACATGTTGAAGATAAAAGAGAATAAAAGAGTATTAGGGTTGAGTCCATATAACTAGCATGATAGTTTATCCCACCTCTATGTAATGTAATTTCCCTTTACATATTCCTTTCTTTTTTTTATTGGCTCTTTTTCTTTTTTTTCTTCCACCAAACACTTTACATATTACACATCAATTTGCACAACCCCCACACTTGTACTATTAATTGCCCACAAGCAAAAGATCTCCTCCAATGAAAATGAACCAATGCTCTCTCATTCCCTAAGGTAAGGTAAAAATATGATTTTTCACATAAGACATATAATGAGCTAAGACAAAGGATAGGTAAATAGGCTCATGGGGGTTAATCAAGGAAAAATATGCAAGGTTGACTATTTTGCTAAAGTGGCTATTTAAGAAAAATGTCTCAATCATGTTCATGTATGCATATGAAAATGTAGTCTAAAAAAGAATCAAAGCAAGTTCTAGAGTAATAATTCCATGAATGAAAATCACACAAAAAAGAAGAGAATGATACAAATGCTCAATACATTCATTTAAAGGCTCAAAGTCTCACAAGGTATGTTTCTATTAAACTTAATTTACTAATTCAATTTCATTACCAAACTAGTTATTTTCAAGATGTGAGATAATTTATTCACTTATGTTACCTCAATTTATGCATGCTCATAACTTTCACAAACTCAAAGTTTCATTGGAAAGCAATTAAAAACACACTTTATTTTTTTTTTTCTTTTAAAAACTGAAAAGCATAATTTAGAATAGAATTTAAAATAGTAAAACAGTTTAAAACAAAAATAATAGTAATAGAAACAGAATGTAAAATAGAAACAAAAAATAGAAATAGTAAACTGAAACAGAAACAAAAATAGAAAATAGCATAATTATAACTAGAAAAATAGTAAACAACAATTAACAAAGTAGTAACAAGAAATTAACATAACAAAGCAAGTAAAAACAACAAACAACAATAAAAAATAATGGAATTAAAATAGCAAACAATAGAAAAGCAGAATGCTAAAATTCCTTTCCACACTTAAATTTTACATTTCCTCAATGTAAAGCTCAAAAATAATTAGTAGACCATCAATAACATCAACACATATAAGACAAGCAAAATAAAGGAGAGGAAAAGAAACATCCTTATGGAATAACTTAGGGAGATGTCCATTGACCTTGAAAGTTTTGTGAGTCACCTCACTTGTGATCTCCATCTCACCATAAGGAAACACCTTAGTAACCATGAAAGGGCATAGCTACCTAGAACGGAGCTTACCTGGCATAAGCTTGAGGCACGAATTGTAGAGAAGAACTTTATGCCCAAGCACAAATTCCTTCCTTGCAATATTATTGTCATGGAAAGCCTTGGTAGACCTTGTAAATTTTAGAGCTCTCATAGGTGGCATGCCTTGCCAAAGACAATCTAGTAGAGGGACATCCCTAGTGGTGTCTTGTAGGCCGTTTGGTAAGCCCAAAGAGCATCCTCAAGCCGCTTGCTTCAATCCTTCCTATTAGGCTTAACAGTTTTCTGAAGGATTTGTTTGATCTCTCTATTTGATACCTCAACTTGCCCATTTCTTTAGGGGTTATAAGGTGTAGAGACCTTATGCCTGACTCCATACTTCTTCAACAAAGCCTCTATATTCTGGTTGCAGAAGTATGACCCTTGATCACTGTTGATAGCCCTCAGAATGCCAAATCTGCAAAAAATGTTTGATCTAACAAAATCCACAATATCTTTTGAATCATCAGTTCGAGTGGCTTTCATCTCCACCCATTTAGACACATAATCAACAGTAAGCAAAATGTAAACAAAACCAAATGAGATAGGAAAAGGACCTATAAAATTAATACCCTAAACATCAAATATTTCACCAAACAACAAAGGTTGTTGGGGCATCTCATTCCAATAAGACATATTTCTCATTCATTAGTATTGTTCACAAGATTTACAAAACACATATGCATCACAAAAAAGGATTAGCCAATACAATCCAGATTCCAATACTTTCCTAGCAGTATGTTGAGGCCCAAAATGCCCACCATATGCAAATGCATGGCACAAGCTAAGAACGAAATGGAATTCATGATTAGGCACACATCTTCTAATCACTTGGTCACTACATAATTTCCACAGATATAATCATCCCACACATAATACTTTGACTCACACTTTAATTTGTCAATTTTGGCTCTAATAAAATATGTAGGCAAGGCACTAGCAACCAAAAAATTTACCATATCAACGAACCATGGAGTGCTACCTTGCAACTATAAAAGTTGCTCATAAGGGAAGGTGTCATGGATGGGAAAGAGGTCAGCTACCAAGTTCTCTGTTCTACTCTTGTTACGTATCTCGATGTCAAACTCTTGGAGCAGTAGCATCCACCAACTCAATCTTGGCTTGGCCTTAAGTTTCTTTAGGAGAAACTTCATGGTTGCATGATCAGAAAACACCACAACTCTAGAACCAAGCAAATATGATCTAAATTTATCGAATGCAAAAATAATAGACAAAAAAGCTTTTTCTATAGCGGTTTAGTTTGCTTGAGCAGCATCTAAAGTCCTCAAAGCATAGTAGATCAAGTGAGGAACTTTGCCCACTTTCTGTGCCAAAGACAACTCCCACAATATAGCTAGAAGTGTAACATCCTAGATAATCATGATAGACTTGTAAATGGTTACGGAAGAAGCTTAATACTAGTTTGTCATGCCCGTAAAATTTTGTGATCGTTTGAGCACGTTTAGTCACTTTGCTGTAGTACTATATGTGGAATATAGTTGTTTTTAGCCCTAGATTTAACTTAAACTGCTTAGTTAATGGGAATATGTGTGGAAGAAGATGTGGTTAAAGTTTGAGGTTAATTGGAGTTAGTTTGACATTTTTAAGCATACTGGTTGTGTGTTTTAATGCTAAATTGACCCCCAATAGATATGAAAAATTATGGAAATAGTGAAACAAGATTTTTGATGAATCTTAGGATTTATTTGAAACTTGTTAGAAGTTATAAAACTAGTTTTGGTAAAATCTAAGTGTTCTTAACAGATTGAGGTTTAACAGTATAGTCACTTAAGTGACCAAGTGATCACATGGTTGGGCTTGTTTCTGCCTTGGCCTTTTTAAGTCACCAAAGTGAGATATTTTCTCATTTCTCACATCTCTCTCATAACTGCAACAAGGAAGCACCAAAGGAGAACCAACATAGGAGCCAAAGGAGGTTCATCTTCAACTAAAGAGGAGGAAGAGCTTAGTGGTGGAGAGGAGCTACTCTCAGACTTTATTTCTGGCCATTGAGGTAGGAGAAACTGTGTTTGGATTGCTTGTATTCATTTCTTTCATTTTGGTTCTTGAGGGACTGAATGAGAAAATGGAGGTTTGAAGAGTGATTTTGTGATTCTTGAGTTGAATCTTGATAAGGATAGTTTGGTTGAGTAAGAAATTGAATTGTGCATGTGTTAGGGTGAATTTTTCATCACTTGGATGCCTTAATTCCCTTTTAGGCCAAATTTGGGGGTTTAGGTTAAATTTGAATTTTGATTCATAAAGTGATATGATTGAGTGAAATTAAAGTGGTTTAAGAGTTGTAGTATGTTAACGGACCTTATTTGAGGTTGGAAATCACTTGGAATGGAATTTTGAGTGATTGGAAGATGGTTTAGATCCAATGGAACAGTAACCCGTATCTGCAGAATTCTGTATAATCTGGTTTTTGCTATGAACGCCATAATGTGAGCATGTCATGCTGCAGTGTGAGGGGGGTTTTACTCCGCGTGCCGCTTCATAAGCATGTCGTGCCGCAGCGTGATGTGCATTAGTGTGAATCAGTATGAAAACTCGAGAGCAGGGTGCTGCGGCGTGCCAACGTCGTGCCATGGCGTGAGAACTAGGAACTCCAAAAATGTCATTTTTTATGTTTTGAAGTCCTTGGCTAGATGGAATCATTGATATATGGTTCCTAATATCAATGTTGAGACTCTTTTAGGAATATTGCAGGTAATTAGTGATTATGTTGCGTGAGTTTATTATGAAACATAATGAGGTGAGTAATATCCTCTTTAAGTTGATTCAACCATATTGAGGTGAGTAATATCCTCTCTATGTTGTTGAGCAATGAGGTGAGTAATATCCTTTTTACGTTGGTTAAACAATGAGGTAAGTAATTCCTCTTTATGTTGAGGTAATTAATTCGTCATCATGATTGTTGACTAGTGGAGATAAGTAATATCCTCCCTATAATGTGTTGAGTCATATCCTCACTATGCCTGATAGTTCATGACATACCATAACATATCCTAGAGTAGTTGAGGTGGGTAATATCCGTAATACGTCTGAGGGCTCATGACATTCTTAAATTGTATTCACTCTTAGGACCTACATAGACATACACATTAGACATAATTAAGAATTATATGACAATTGTATTGGCGGTTGTCGTCGTGACATGAATTCATGACATTACAATTGTTGGTGTATGCCTTAGAGGCTAATTTATTTTAACCGTACTAGCTTATATTGTATTATGCTATTTATTTAATATATGAGGCATTTTATTTATTATATGTTATTTATGATAAACATAATAAAGTCCTTAGGATAGTAAGTCCTATGCTATAAGACATCAAGTGGATAACTTGATTGCGAAATCCTATAGGATAGAAACATAACACTATTCTTAATATGTCCCTAATCAATTATTATAGTTAATTAGGACGACCATAATGTATTGACATTAGTATGTGCGTAGACTGATAACCATATCCCACGGGTCATGGACATGAGATATCTACTCTTCACATGGATACATATTAGAGTAATGATGTATTGGACTGACCCGCCATGAGAATGCTACGTGGATCGTTACGTGAGTGTCATAAGCGATTCTCATAGTGATAATAGTGTAAGTGGTCTTTTGACCTAAAATCACTACGATTCCTACATAAGGAATTGTATGTTTTAATGCTATCAAATGTCATCTATAACAAGGTAATTATAAAGTTAGTTATTATACATACTGCGAATCATGCGGAGGAATATGAGTGACCTAGATGGGTTTATCCCTCCTACTTAACAGGAGTGATATCTTCGCCCCCCTGATTGAGTGAGACTACAAAATGCATGACCATGCTCAAATGAGTCAATATGAGATATTGATCTCATTTGTTTTTACTACGTCTACTCGAGTATTAGGAAACGGAAGATTGAACTATACAAAGGTGACACATTCTATGCCTTGTGTTAAATCTAGATATCTAGACAAAGGGACTAAACTGCACGGTAACATTGATCATGGAAAGGTTATGTCAAATCACTGACATTCTCATTACTTGGGTAGCAGTGATGTGTTGCTAGATACCGCTCACTGCTTCTAATATTAAATTGGGATTTTAATATTACATCCAACATCATTAGAACCTGCAGGGTCACACACATAAAGCAAGCTAAATTGGAGCAACAAGAATCCAAGTTGCACTGGGATTCCATCGTGGGCCTAACTCATAACAAATGAGTTCAAAGGATGCACCACTAACCTTACTACTGCTTACATTCACTTAAGGCAATCATTATTATAAATAGTACTATTAAAGGGGCTGTTAAACACGCATAACAGATCCCTAGCCGCACCTACAGAAATAGTGAGTGAGAGAGTAACAAGTTTCTCTTCTCTTCACAGCTAGCATTGTGTCAGAGATGTGGGACTCCTTTTTGTTGACATTGGACGTTCATGAGTCTATTCGTGTGGATATCGCAGAGACATCGTTGTTGTTACAATGTTGGTGATTCATGTCATCTTTTTTTTTTCATCTCGCTTCAAGAAGTAAACTCAAAAAACACAGATTATGGTTTTTTTGGCATGGATCCTTGGTGGGAATTTTTGTTTTTCCACTGCGTGATGTATCCGTAATTTCCAACAACAATTATATGGGCAATTGTGTACTTCTGTGATTGAAGTGTTAACTTAATGGTTATATAATCTATATGATTGTATTAAATGTTAGTATTGGAATACTTCTACTGAGAATTGTGATTTCTCATCCCGTTTGCGTTGCCATGTAAATCCAGGTGCAAGTTCTTCAAAAGGGAAGAAGAAGATGTATAAGGACTAGCATAGCATAGATGTTATTTTGGACTGAGCTTGTATATAGTTTATATTTGCTTAGTTTGTTTTGAGTTATGTATGACAGTATGCCCTTTCGTGGCTGTGATGTATATATATATAACTGTTTGTATCGTGGTTATCCATAATTATTTATTTATATAAATATTATAGGCTTGGTTGTTAGTGGTAACATTCTCAACAATGAATATTCTTGCATAGATCAAGTCTAACGGGATATTAGAATTGGGATGTTACATTATGGTATTAGAACAATTCATCCAGTTGAGCCAGGGTATGGACTGACTATGCATAGGTATGTTTAGAGTTGGTTGTGCATTTCTTATCTCTTACGTGTGATGTTTGAGTGAAATTGCATGACTTGCCTTATATAGTGTGTTGTTAGCTACTGTTACACGGTTACATGATGTTGAGATTGCAGCTCAATATGTGTTGTTTTTGTGTGTATAGAAAATTATGGCACCTAAAAGGTGAACCAAAGAAACCAAGAACACACCTGGTGAAGGTCCCGATATAGCCACAACCTTTGTGGCAATGGCCATTGCCATGATACACCAGACAGAGCAAGCAGCCATTATCGCCAATGCAGTGAAAGAATATGTAGCAGTAACTGCTAGAGTGTTAAAGAGGTTGGGACCTTAGCAACCAATACCACCACCAACACAGCAGGTACCAGTTGGGAGAAGCCATAATTTTTTAGATATTTTGGAATTTAGAAGGATGAATCCTCTAATGTTCAAGGGCTACTATGATCCAGTGAAAGCTAAGGAGTGGTTGATCGAGTTGGAAAAGATCTTTAAGGTAATGGTTTGCTTAGATGAGCAAAGAGTTTCTTTCGCTTCCTTTTGTTACCAAGTGGCCTCAATACTCAGGAGGGGGGGTGAATTGAGTATGTAAAATATTTTCGTAAATCTTTCGCAAAACGTTTGATTGACAATTTTCGTTGAAGCTATTGGATAATTGAGATGAATGGATAAATGAGATTGAATACTTCACTCATAAATAAACAACTCAAGATAGAAAGAATTCAAGCAAAGCAAGATATCAAACTCAACTCAAGCATATATAATTAAAGCACAAAGTAAAGAGATAGAGTTGAGAGGAACAAACACAAGATTTATCCTGGTTCAGCCACCAATCCACTTGTGACCTACGTCCAGTCCTCAAGCAAACCACTCGAGATTTTTCCACTAAACTTCAAGCTTGAATGGGTGCTTGAAAACCTTTACACAAGAGAGCACTCAACTCCTTGGGATGCCTCACCCTTGAGCTTGAGCCTCAAACCAGGGATGCCTCACCCTTTTCACTAGAGGGATACCTCACCCTCTTTACAACCTTTGAAGGATGCCTCACCTTCAACAAGGGATACCTCACCCTTTACAAACTTTGAGAGATACCTCACTCTCTTTTCTCTAGAGGGATGCCTCACCCCCTTTACATAGAATCAAAATGTTTACAAATTGAAGCCCTATAATGCTCTTCAAGAATATCTCAACAATATATGCAAAAACAGAGCAAAAGTGATTTAAGGATGAATCTCGGATTATAGCAATTGATAGATGTTTCTCAAGTGTTGTTCAACCACAAATGATGCCCCAAGATGAGTATTTATAAGTTATTGGAACAAAAGAGCCGTTGGGGGCTTTAATGGGCAACATTAAAAGCCAAATAATATAGCCGTTGGGCTTGTCAGAATGCTGGTAATCGATTACATGGTTCTGGTAATCGATTACATGACAGTTAGAACGTGTTCTTGGCTTTATGGGTTTGTGGTAATCAATTACAAGACTTGTGTAATCGATTACACGCCCTCTGATTTTTTTCGGTAATCGATTACAATATTGATGTAATCGATTACATGGCCTTTTTTATCGTGTTCTTGGATTTCTGGGAACATGGTAATCGATTACATGGATGCTGTAATCGATTACAAGTCCTCTGACTTGCTGGTAATCGATTACCAAGAATGTGTAATCGATTACTTTCCACTTTGAACACATTTTTCAATCCCAATTAAGTCTCTAGGCTATTTTTATCATTTGGGTACTTGGACAAAACAAGATTTGCAAATGTTTACTATAATCCAAGATTGAAATCAACATTTCTTTAAAAATATGAACTTTGAAAACAAGTTGATTTATGAGATCTTTGAAAAACCATTTGAATATAATTGAGATACCTTGAGAGCATTTCACATTGATGTTCTAAGACCTATATCTAATATACCTCTTTTGATCTTGGTCTTCTTCTCTTGGTCTTGATCTTTTCTTTTGATCTTGAACTTTTCTTTTGATCTTGGTCTTCTTCTATTGGCTTTGTTATCATCAAAAACTTATTTGATATGCTTCAAGACATAAGCATTCACATTCTCCCCCTTTTTTATAATGACAAAATAAACATTGAAAATAGAGAAATATTTGCATATTATTCATCAGAGATTTAAGCGCAATTCTCCCCCGTAATGTATGCATGAGATAGGATAAATGATTTTCATGTAAAAGCACAAAGCTCCCCCGTACACATGCAACATATTTCACTAATCTCTCCCCCATTGGCATTATCAAAAACAACATAAGCATTCAGCATTGTATAAACATTTCAGCCCAGCAGGATCAATATCAGAGTATGAACGGTTTAGCACAACAATTTGTGATGCCAATAGCAAATGCATATGAAAAAGAAATCGTAGATAATAATTATCATTTATGCCAACAGAATTCAGAGTCATATACAAGAGCAAATGGGGTTAGATAAAGATTAAGCATAAGGAAAGCATCATGAAAAGGCTTGATGGCAGATAAAAAGGTATAACCCATGAATTTTTGCCTTTTAAAACCCTGTGTAATCGATTACGCATGTTCTGGATTCCCGGTAATCGATTACATATGTGGTGTAATCGATTACATGCCTTCTGGAATTGATGCAATCGATTACATTGGAGGTGTAATCGATTACCTGATTTCTGACTTGGCTTGGAACGCTTGGTAGAGCCTTTGTAATCGATTACAAAGCTTGTGTAATCGATTACCAGATTGCTAAAACTCAGATTTTGCATTTTAAACAGAAAAAGATTAATTTTAAACCTTTCAAATTTGTTCCAAAGCATTCTAAAACAATTTCAAACATCATGTAGGCATATAATCCAGACAGATTGTGATCTAAAACATATGATTATGCGAAAATGCTACTTTTACCAAGAATTACACTCTTTTGATGGATTGGTGAAGTTTTTGAGCTTTTTGAGGGTTTTTGTCATGATGAAGTACCTGCAAAATAACTTAAGGGGAATCTCCAACGCTCAAGTCAGTATTGGATTCAAATATGATCAAGAACCATCATGATATACAGCAAAAATGTCATGATTATACAGCAAGGTAGCATGTTATGCATCACAATAGCACATTATGCAGCAAAAGAAACAGATTTTACATTTAAAATCATGCATTGTGCAGAAAAGGTGCATTTTATGCAGCAATTGAGTTCATTATGCAGCAGAAATGAGATTAAGCGGAAGATTGTGACTTTGTGTCATACAAGTGACATGTTATGCATCATTTTGTAGAAAATCACAGATTATACAGCATATGACACATTATGCAGAAACTTATGCATCAAAATTGTGTTACAAGAGTTTAGATGCATGATTGATCCAATATGCCAAGTTCAAAGATGTTTTATATCAAATATGCTATTTCAAACAAGAAATGAACTTATCAAGCATATTATTGCATATAACGATATTTTCAAGATATAAAGCTTAGAGAAATACAATTTTAAAACAAGTTAAAGCATAAAAACATATCTCCACTTATCCAAAGATTGCAAGTCTAAGCTTCTTGGAGACAAGGAAGAGAACTTGGAGTAATTTCTGATCTTGTGCTTGCAGCAACCACTTTTGATATTCCAAAGTCCATTCTTGGCCTTCAAGCACACCTACAACACACTTCAATTTTTGGCTTTTGGTACCCAAATTCTCTTGGGTCCTTGTGTGTTAGTGTTAGGCAAGGTGTCTTTGGGAACCCAAACCATTTTAGTTCCAATCTTGTTATTGATATTCTTCCTTACATTACAAGTTGATGCACTATGTCCTTTCTTGCCACAATGAAAACATTTTATAAAAGGACTTGTTGATGAACTTGAGGGAACAAAGAAATTCTTGTAAAGTTTTTGTTGATTTTTGGGATTGTACCCTAAACCAGCCTTTTGAAACACACATTTTTGATTCCCAAGCAATATGTTCAAATTATCTCTTCCAAGGGTAAATTTTGAAAGAGTATTTTTCAAATCTTCAATTTCCTTTTCAAAAGTTTTATATGATGAGCAAGAAATGGATGTAGATGCATTATCAAGTAAAGAACATGTCATGCATGAGGAATTTGCATCCATGAGTCCAAGAGTTTCATTTTCAATTTTAAGTTCCTCAATTTCCTTGTTTAAAATAGAGATTTTGTTTTCAAAAAAGGAAATTGTTTTCTTGGATGATGAAACGAGTTTTGCAAGTCTCATAGATTCATTATGCAATTCTTCAAATGCATCTTGCAATTCATCATATGAAGGAGAAGAATTTGATTCAAAATTTGAGGATGTTACCTCCATGTCATCTTCATCTTCCTCTTCTCCTCTAGCCATGAAACATAGATTGGCTTCCTCATTGTCCGAACTATCAGTTGAATCCATGTCATTATCATCCCAAGCTATGTAGGCTCTTCTTTCTTCCTTTTCCTTTGAGTACCTCTTTTCATACTTCTCTACTTTCCTTTGATAGATTGGGCACTCCATCTTCATGTGACCCAATTCTCCACATTCATAGCATTTAGGAGTGGTTGAAGTTCCTTCCCCTTTGTGATAGGCATTCTTTGAGGGAAAGGGAGGTCTTCCTTGAGCTCTATTCTTTTTGAAGAATCTTCCAAACTTCTTTACTAGTAGGCCAAGATTCTCTTCACTAATTTCCAAGCCATCTCCATCATCATCTTCATCGTCATTGATCAAAGAGGAGGTGGCCTTGAGAACAATTCCCTTCTTTTTCTTGTCAAGCTCCTCATTTTGGTTGAGTCTATTCAATTCCAATTCATGTTCTTGAAGCTTGCCAAAAAGTGTGGCCAATGTCATTGTTGCTAGTTTTCTTGATTCCGAAATAGCCGTCACTTTAGGTTGCCAATCCCTGCTCAAACATCTCAACACTTTGTTAATAAGATCTTCATTAGGAAAAGTCTTTCCCAATGAAGCAAGATGATTTATGATATGTGTGAAACGTTTTTGCATTTCTTGAATGCTTTCACCTTGGTTCATTCTAAAAAGTTCATACTCATGAGTGAGAGTATTTATCCTTGATCTTTTCACTTCACTAGTACCCTCATGAGTTACTTGTAAGGTGTCCCACATTTCTTGGGCAGATTTACAATTTGAGACTCTAAAAAACTCATCATACCCCAAAGCAGTGGTAATGATGTTTTTGGCTCTTAAATTATATTGGACCTTCTTTTTATCATCATTTGTCCATTCACTTCTTGGTGTATTAATCCTTACACCATTTACAACTTGTGTGGGGACAAAAGGACCATTTTCAACAGCATCCCACACATCCAAGTCAATAGCTTTAATAAAAATTTTCATTCTTTCTTTCCAATAAGCATACCCATCCCCATTGAAAAAAGGGAGGTCTATAAAGAGAAGAACTTTCATAAAAATCATTTGAAGAGGCCATCACTTTCTCTTGAAGCTGCTAAGCTCTTTACACAAGAGCCTAGCTCTGATACCACTTGTTACCAAGTGGCCTCAATACTCAAGAGGGGGGGTGAATTGAGTATGTAAAATATTTTCATAAATCTTTCGCAAAACGTTTGATTGACAATTTTCGTTGAAGCTATTGGATAATTGAGGTGAATGGATAAATGAGATTGAATACTTCACTTATAAATAAACAACTCAAGATAGAAAGAATTCAAGCAAAGCAAGATATCAAACTCAACTCAAGCATATATAATTAAAGCACAAAGTAAAGAGATAGAGTTGAGAGGAACAAACACAAGATTTATCCTGGTTCAGCCACCAATCCACTTGTGACCTACGTCCAGTCCTCAAGCAAACCACTCGAGATTTTTCCACTAAACTTCAAGCTTGAACGGGTGCTTGAAAACCTTTACACAAGAGAGCACTCAACTTCTTGGGATGCCTCACTCTTGAGCTTGAGCCTCAAACTAGGGATGCCTCACCCTTTTCACTAGAGGGATACCTCACCCTCTTTACAACCTTTGAAGGATGCCTCACCTTTAACAAGGGATACCTCACCCTTTACAAACTTTGAGAGATACCTCACTCTCTTTTCTCTAGAGGGATGCCTCACCCCCTTTACAAAGAATCAAAATGTTTATAAAATGAAAACTCTCACAAGAGTAGATGATACAAATTGAAGCCCTATAATGCTCTTCAAGAATATCTCAACAATATATGCAAAAATAGAGCAAAAGTTATTTAAGGATGAATCTCAGATTATAGCAATTGATAGATGTTTCTCAAGTGTTGTTCAACCACAAATGATGCCTCAAGATGAGTATTTATAAGTTATTGGAACAAAAGAGCCGTTGGGGGCTTTAATGGGCAATATTAAAAGCCAAATAATATAGCCGTTGGGCTTGTCAGAATGCTGGTAATCGATTACATGGTTCTGGTAATCGATTACATGACAGTTAGAATGTGTTCTTGGCTTTCTGGGTTTGTGGTAATCGATTACAAGACTTGTGTAATCGATTACACGCCTCTCGACTTTACGGTAATCGATTACAATATTGATGTAATCGATTACATGGCCTTTTTGATCGTGTTCTTGGATTTCTTGGAACATGGTAATCGATTACATGGATGCTGTAATCGATTACAAGTCCTCTGACTTACTGGTAATCGATTACCAAGAATGTGTAATCGATTACTTTCCACTTTGAACACATTTTTCAATCCCAATTAAGTCTCTAGGCCATTTTTATCATTTGGGTACTTGGACAAAACAAGATTTGCAAATGTTTACCATAATCCAAGATTGAAATCAACATTTCTTTAAAAATATGAACTTTGAAAACAAGTTGATTTATGAGATCTTTGAAAAACCATTTGAATATAATTGAGATACCTTGAGAGCATTTCACATTGATGTTCTAAGACCTATATCTAATATACCTCTTTTGATCTTGGTCTTCTTCTCTTGGTCTTGATCTTTTCTTTTGATCTTGAACTTTTCTTTTGATCTTGGTCTTCTTCTCTTGGCTTTGTTATCATCAAAAACTTATTTGATATGCTTCAAGACATAAGCATTCACACCTTTATGTTGGGAGAAAAAGCAGAACAGTGGTGGCAAAGTGGTAGGAGACCGTTGGTAGCAGTTGGGACACTAATCACATTGGAAGGGTTCAAGGATACCTTTTGGGAAAAGTACTTTCCAAGAAGCCTACAAGAGGACAAGAAAATTGAATTTCTTAGTCTTCAACAAGGTGATATGACCATTGGGCAGTATGAGGCTAAATTTCATGAGTTGTCCAAGTTTTCTTCTCAGTTTAGACTCAATCCGAATGAGAATTAGAAGTGTGTCAAGTTTGAATCCAAACTGAGGGGAAATATAAAAAAGGGCATTGAGGCCTTTGGAAATCAGGGATTTTCCATCCTTGGTGAACAAGTGCCAAATTGTGGAGTCTGATAATCTCTAACTTTAGGCAGAGCAAAGATTGCAAAACCTTCAGAAGAAGAAAAAAGTGGATGGTGGATATGGAAAAGGTATTTCTAAATCCAGTCACCCACAAGGAAAGACGAGTGAGTTCAGATGGATGATCAATAAGAGAAGTGTACCAAGTACGGTAGGTACCATGGGGACAAAGTCTATACACTTAACCAGATCAAATGTTTTCAGTGTGGCAAGTTAGGACACTACGTCAAGAAATGTCCTCAAAAGAAAGAAGCTAGGATGGATGCTAGACCTACCGCTCAGGGGAAAGTCTACATTCTGTAAGTCAAGGAGGCAACACCATCCCCTGGTTTAGGAAAATGTGAGTACATTGTTGTACATGTTTAGTAACTTTGTTTTCTTAAGATTTAGTTGTATCTATGTTTGCATGTCAGTTTTTAGGACTTCTTACAATAGATAACCCAAATTTTAGGGACTAAATTCTAAAAAAAGAAAGGAGAATGTAACACCCTAGATAATCATGATAGACTTGTAAATGGTTACGGAGGTAGCCTAATACTAGTTTGTCATGCTTGTAAAATTTTATGACCGTCTGAGCACGTTTAGTCACTTTGTTGTAGCACTATGTGTGGAATATAGTTGTTTTTAGCCCCAGATTTGACTTAAACTGCTAAGTTAATGGGAATAAGTATGGAGAACTTGTTTCTAGGTCACAAATATGTGAAATAAGATATGGTTAAAGTTTGAGGTTAAGCAAAGTTAGTTTGGCATTTTTAAACATATTGGTTGTGTGTTTTAATACCGGATTGACTCCCAATAGAAATTGAAAATTATGGAAATAGTGAAAACAAGATTTTTGATGAATCTTAGGATTTATTTGAAACTTGTTGGAAGTAAGAAAACTAGTTTTGTTGAAATTTGAGTGTTCTTAACATATCGGAGTTTAACAGTGTAGTCACTTAAATGACCAAGTGATCACAGGACTGAGCTTGTTTCTGCCTTGGCCTTTTTAAGTCACCAAAGCGAGATATTTTCTCATTTCTCACATCTCTCTCATGGCTGCAGTAGAGAAGCACCAAAGAAGAACCAACAAAGGAGCCAAAGGAGGTCCATCTTCAACCAAAGAGGAAGAAGAGCTTAGTGGTGGAGAAGAGCTGCTCTTACACTTCATTTCTAGCCATTGAGGTAGGGGGAAACATTGTTTGGATTGCTTGTATTCATTTCTTTCATTTTGGTTCTTAAGGGACTTAATGAGGAAATGGAGGTTTGAACAGTGATTTTGTGATTCCTGAGTTGAATCTTGATAAGTATAGTTTGGTTGAGTAAGAAACTGAATTGTGGATGTGTTAGGATGAATTTTTCGTCACTTGGATGCCTTAATTCCCATTTAGGCCAAATTTGGAGGTTTAGGTTAAGTTTGAATTTTGATTCATAAAGTGGTATGATTGAGTGAAATTAAAGTGGCTAAAGAGTTGTAGTATGTTAATAGACCTTATTTGAGGTTGGAAATCACTTGGAATGGATTTTTGAGTGATTGGAAAGAGGGTTTAGATCCAATGGAATAGTAACCCGTATCTGCAGAATTTTGCAAAATCTGGTTTTCGCTATGAACGCCGCGACATAAGTATGTCATGTCGCAGCGTAAGGGGGGGTTTTTGTTGCACACGTTGTGGCGTGAGGATGCCACGCCACTACGTGATGTGCATTAGTGTGCATCTGTATGAAAACCCGAGAGTAGGGCACCGCGGCGTGCTGACGCCGTGCTGCGGTGTGAGAACTAGGAACTCCAAAAATGCCATTTTTGACGTTTTGAAGTCCTTGGCTAGATGGAATCATTGTTATATGTTCCCTAATGTCAGTGTTGAGACTCTTTTAGGAGTATTTGATGAAGCAAATTTTGAGATGTAACACCCACCGTAGGGCATCACATTTCCGACTACCAACTTATAATCTTCAAATCAGTTCATAAAAGGTTTGAGTTATAAAAGATGAGTTTCAAAATTTCTTTTCGCGGAAACATAAACTTACTGATATTTATAAGTAATATTGAAAAATAGATTTAAACTGATTAAAACTCATATAACAGACATCACTTAATATTTAACAATTATTCAAGAAATATAAAAACTTACAGACTCAATTTTAAACAGTAGCAAACCCCATGACGGGTCCTAGTTAATAGCACGGTAAAACACTAACGATAAAAACTCAACATACTTATTCCATCTTGTATCCATCTTGATGCGCTATATATCTGTTCCTTCTCAAAACTGTACACCGATGAATCCAGGATGGTCACCCCTCCATGTTATCACCAATCTCAGAATATTTATCTCCAGTCACGTCTGAGAAACTCGTTCCATCTACTATATAATTTTTAACAATTCAAGCACAATGAAACAATATAACAAAGAGGTGAGATCATCTACGCCAATACTAACATGGTAGCATTGAGATAACACAAACAACACACTACACAGATATATCATACTATAATTACAATTATGCCATCATCATAATGTATAAAATAACAATAATTACAATAATGTCATCAATATTATTTATCATCATCATCATCCAATATTTCTCAATTATTATATCACACAGATATAAATATTTAATATTTACGATAATGCCCTCAACATATTCCAAGTATTCAACAGTTCAATTATCATAACCAATACTCAATAATGATGCATATGTTATGCATGTAGACTCAATGTCCAACTCCATGGAGGTTTTCATAATTTTGAGAAGAATGATTTGGTTAATTGTCAGCCTTGGCCCAAAGACAATCTCCCAGTCGTCGAAAAGAATTGTGTTATTGTCGGGTATCATCAATGCGTTGCAACAGACTGCATCGCCAAGTGGCACATAGTCATTTTGCCAATTAACATCCACTGGTCGACCGCCGCGCCTTGATGCCCCCAAGATCCATCATAGACCTCACTATCAATTCTCATTCCCTCTTCAACCACAAGGGTCACAATAACTTTCAGCTATTAATTTTTTGTTCAATGAACGAATATCTCAATGCAATTTTGTTCAATTTCATCATATGCCACAATGCATATTTTTCAATTTCATCATATGCCACAATGCATATCTTTCAATTTCATCATGATATGATCCTAGAAAAGATCATGTAAAAATTCGGATCTATCCTTGAGTGACCAACCAAAATTGTGATGAAGAATAAAACAATCAAATGGACAAGATAAGGAATGGAAAGGTAGGCCCCATAATTCCAAGGGGAATTGATAAGCCAAGGTGAGGATCGCCACAAGGGTCTTGGACTCTTGATAAGATCGAAAGGGTTGGCTCAATAAAGAACCTAAGAGAGGCTAAACACTCTCACAATTAGAACAAATCCAAATTGACCATCCAAGTTTTTTTTCCATTCATCATAGATGTGTACATATATAGAGTTTAGGGGTTGCATACATCATGCAAACAAAAGGTCACCATAAAGTGACTAAAACCCCTCATAAAAGAAATAACTAGTCTACTAAGTGACTAATTAAAGCAACTAATGACAATTAAGTGGATAATAAAAGTGGTTTATGACTTCTAGAAAAGAGTTACCTAGGCATGCAAGCCAAAGGTTGCACTCCCAAGAAGCTTAATAAAAATGTGTACTATCCACACACAAAGTTTATTATACTTTATTTAATAGAAATAAACTAGAAAACTCCATCCAAAAATTCGTCTTAAACTTCCAGCCCATTTTTCACCATGATAGAAGTCAAATCTGGTCAAGAAGCTTGAAATATAATTTGTAGATAATTTCTTTATCTTTCCAACGAACTAAAGAATGCATCAATCAGAGTTCTGTAGCGTAAGATAAAGCCAAAACAAGTCAATAGATTCCTCACTAACGAAAATAAAATTTTCATCAAAAATCAATTTGGCCTTAAATTGGACATCATTCTTGGTTTGCATCATTCCCTCCCTCTTGAAGAGAATTCGACCTCAAATTTATTGCCTTTGGGAATCATCTTCATCCTCCGGGTTCAAACACAACTCTTTTGAATCCATGGGGTACCTCTCTTGGAATTGCTTCTTCAACTTCCTTACTTTCCTCTTGCAATTCAAATCCAATTGATGCTTTGCATTCTTCCTTTGGAATCACATCTTCAATTTCATTGAATTTCTTGCAAACTTCCTTTGGAATCATATCTTCAATTTCATTGAATGTCTTGCAAGCTTCTTTTGGAGGAACAAACTCAATTTCCTTGAAAAGAGATTCAACACAACTAGACAAATAATTAGGAATAACATCAAAACAAGCATTCAAGTTTTCGTTTTTCACAACACTTTCTTTTTTGCTCTCATCTTTTTCTTTTTCCTCATTCTTTTCCATACTTTCATCTTTCTTTTCTTTCTCTTCAAATGTACTCTCAACTTTTACCTCATCCACCGAACCCTCTTCAATTTTTTCTCACTCATTCTTCCTTTCTCACTCTCTCTTTTGAAGTGCATTTGATCTTCATACACTTGTTTTGGTGACAATGGTACAAGAGTAATTTTGCGATCATTAAATACAAATGAGTACTTATTCTTATAGGCATCATATCTCGCTTGTCGTTCAACCCTTCAAGGACGCCCAAGTAACAAGTGCCTCGATTCTATGGGCACCGCATCACATAATACCTCATCTTCATATCTCCCAATCCGGAATGACACTCGTACTTGTTTGTTCACCATCACGTCACCAAGATCGCTAAACTCCAGGATGCACCAAAGCTTATACGGTTGTAGATGCTCTAGAATAGGAAGTCCCAACTTTTGCACCATGGTGGTACTAGCTAGGTTAATGTAACCCTTTCTATCAATGACCAAGCTACATATTGAAAATTTTATTTGGCCTTAAATTGGACATCATTCTTGGTTTGCATCACATCATATGCCACAATGCATATTTTTCCAATGCATGTATAATGCACCAAATGCCAATCACAGGCAAAACTCGTCATTTTCTCATACAGTGTCCATACACTGGTTCAACAGTAATCATACTGTATTTTCAATAGCGAAATCATATTATCGCGTTTTCATAGTCACAAAACACTTTCGTCATGTTTTCATAATCGCGCAACATTTCTGTTTCGTTTTCACAATTCCGCAACACTTCTGTTGTATTTTCAAATCATGTATTAATTTTTCAACGTTTTCTCAATCTCGTAAAAATATTCCACTATTTTTAAATTGCGTAGCGATTTTTCAACAATATCTCAAACACGTAAAATATTTAAATGCTTTCCAAATTGCGTAGAAATATTTCAACGTTTTTCAAATCGCGTGGAAATATTTAAACATTTTTTTTCAAATCGCGTAGCTTAAAAATTACGTTTTTAAGTTAAGTAAATCATTTTTCACCATTTTTCAACTTCGTAAAATATTTCACAACCTTCAAAAATTCCATTTCAACCTTTCTCAAAATAATATGACTTCTCACATTATTTTTCACACTTTCTTACTCAAGAAAATCCTTTTTACAATATATTCCATAAAATCACCATTTCATTGAATTAAATCAATGTTTCTCACTTAAAATTCCCTAACGCTCTCCAAAACCCAAAGGATGAGTTTCACGTTAGAAAATCTCAAGTCACCAACGTATACTTTGTAATCTCAAATCAATTCTAAAAATTAATCCTCTTTAAAATAAATTGAGATTCAAACACTTTCAACCTCTATTTTCCATTTATATACGAAAATTTCATTTCTCAAGTGATAAAACACTCTGATTTCCTTTCCAAAAATCCTTGTACTAAATCAAACTATATTTCTACTTTGAAAATCACTTTGTTTCATAAAACCAAGGCATTACAAACCTTCAAAACCGTGGTACATGGCCATTAAAACCATCAAATATTTTTCCTTCTAAGTCAATATGGTTTTACACAAACAAAACCATTAAAATTTCTTTAAAAAAAATCGTGAACACTTGGTCTTTGATATCAAATCATTTGTTCATTTTTTATTTTCACTTTCTTTGCAATTCCTTAAAATCATCAACTCATTGCTCTTTTCATTTTAAAACTCATGATTAAAAAAATACTTAGAATATTTTTATTCAAAAATTATCTTGAGGCCGTGTGCCTCTATGGTTCTTTGGAACCAAAAATTATTTTCCTTTCCATCATCACATCATGACATACATATACATATTCATCACATATATATCACAAGCATACCATAATAAAGCACTAAATCATGCAAATCATACAAAGCATGAACAAATAAATCAAAACACATAAACACCCACAAATAATTACATGACCATGGATATGAATCCTCACATGGATTCACCATCTATCAAATATCAAACCATCTCTCACCACCATACTTGGTTGGTGAGATAGATCTCTCTCTTACCTCTTGAAGAACCTCAAAAGCTCCTTGTTTTGCTTCTTTTTCCAAGTCCTTCACCACTAAGGACTTCTCAAATACAAAACAAAACACACACATAATTAATATATATAAGACTTGAATAAGAAAACCATGGACATAAATCATGGTTAGAACCTTGAAAATCAAAAGAAAAGTGAAGATTAATAAACTTCACCAATAAAGCTTCAATCTCTAGCTTGAAGAACAAGGTTGAAGATGGATGATTTAGAGAAAGTCTCCAACATGAAAGTTGCTTAGAATATCATGTAGATTCAAGATCTATGGTTGGATGAAATTAAAAGAGATTGGAGGGTAATTTTGGGTGGTATGGCCAAATGGTTCCTCTTGAAGAACAAGGATGGAGTTTTTGATTTTTGTGAAAGGAAGACTTCTTAAACTTAGTTAAGATAAAGAATGAAGTGAAAACACTTGGTTTTCCTTCCAACCAATTTCGTGGAGCTCCATGGAAAAATCCCTAAAAATCATAAACAAATGTTAAAATCAATAACAAGTGTAGGAATAGGTAAACCATGGTTCAAGCATGGCTTAGAAAATCAAAACTAAAAGATTGGGTGAAGAAATATGAACTTTACCCTTTTTGATAGAAACTTGAAGCTTGGATTTGAAGCTCAAGATGAATGATTTTGTGAAAACTCATAACTAGAGATGTTCTTAGAATGGTATTTAGGTTTAGGAAATGTGTTTAGATAAAATTTTAGAAGCTTGGAGGCATGGCTTCTAGGTGTTGGCCAAAACTTAGAGAAGGAGAGAAATGGAGAGAAAATTTTGAAGAGCTAGCTTCTTGAAAATGATCAATAATGATCAATAAGTGACCAAGATAACTAATAATGGTCTTCAATCTTTACTTTAGCTCCTAAACAAGCACAAAAACCGTCCCCCCCTCTTCATGCACTCTCCTTGAGTGACCATTATTACAAGCCACCATTTAGAGCATTCCTAGCCATTGATTAGATCAATGGTTAGGATTAAGGTAGATTCTAGGTTTAGCTTTAGATTAGAAGACTTAATCTAGGTCATTGGATCTTTCTCCTTGAAATCCTAGACATTAGATGTATCTCCAAAAAGAAGGGTCAAGATTACTCCTTCAAACTTTACATCCAATGGTTATAAATGGTCCTAGCCACTTTATAAGACCAAATCTCCACTGTCGATTAAATCAAGATCAAGTCTTCACCATTGATTAAATCAATGATTGATGTCCAAGCCAATAATGTTGACTTAAGTAGTATAATATTTAATTTTCTATCTGCTATTACCCTTCGAATAATATTTTTACTGTATTTTTATCGTCCGATAATTAAATACAGTACAAAACACAGTAAAAAAAAATTTTAAAAAGTGTTTTCGGATTCAGGTTTAGTAAGATCCCCCGTCTCCGTCTAAACAGTATAAATTTTTTTATCCGCAGAAAAATTTTCACTTTGCGGGACCTACCTCGGGCCTACATAGGACCACCTGAGCCCACAAACAGCCCAAAAATAATTAGAGAAATATAAAAATTTCATAATCATTCACAAAAATCCTAAATATTAGAAAATGTATGAAAATTAAGTCAGATTGTTAAAAATAATTAACAATCAAGAGAAATAAATACATAAAGATTTTTTCTGGCCTAAAAATTATTATTTTCCTGACACGGAGTAAATCACTCAAAACAATCAAATGTACTGACAAAATAATCAAAATAATTTTACAGCACACAGAATTCACTAAACAGTAAAATTCTGTTAACTGTCAAAATTATTGTCTAATAGATAGGAAATTTAGGGTGTTACATGAGATGCATATAGATCAATTGTGATGCTAATTATTATAGGTAATTAGTGATTGTGTTGCATGAGTTTATTATGAAACATAATGAGATGAGTAATATCCTCTTTATGTTGATTGAACTATATTGAGATGAGTAATATCCTCTCTATGTTGTTGAGTAATGAGGTGAGTAATATCCTCTTAATGTTGGTTGAACAGTGAGGTAAGTAATTCCTCTTTATGTTGAGGTAAGTAATTCGTTATCATGATTATTGACTAGCGAAGGTGAGTAATATCCTCCCTATAATTTACAGAACTGTGTGGTGAGTAATATCTTTTGTATGTGTTGATGAGTAGTGTAAGTGAGTCATATCCTAGAGTAGTTGAGATGGGTAATATCCTTAATATGTCTGAGGGCTCATGACATCCTTAAATTGTACTCACTCTTAAGACCTGCATAGACATACACATTAGACATAGTTAGGCATAGCATGACAATTGTATGGGCGGTTGTCGTCATGACATGAACTCATAACATTACAATTGTATAGGCAATTGTGTACTTCTGTGATTGAAGTGTTAACTTAATGGTTATGTAATCTATATGATTGTATCAAATATTGGTATTAGAATACTTCTACTGAGAATTACGATTTCTCATCTCGTTTGTGTTGCCATGTAAATCCAGGTGCAAGTTCTTCAAAAAAGAAAAAGAAGACGCATGAGGACTAGCATAACATAGATGTTGTTTTGGGCTAAGCTTGTATATAACTTATATTTGCTTAGTTTGTTTTGAGTTATGTATGATAATATGCCCTTTTGTGCCTGTGATGTATATATATATAACTGTTTGTATCATGGCTCTCCATAATTATTTATTTATGTAAATATTATGGGCTTGGTTATTAGTGGTAACATTCTCAACAATGAATATTCTTGCATAGATCAAGTCTAATAGGATATCAGAATTGGGATGTTACAAGAAGTATCACACATCAGCTCAAACAAGAGTATCCAATCAGGTGGCTGGATGATGGGCGTATTGGTCAAATCCTGCTTCAAATGATCAAAGGCTTCCTTGCATTTTTAGTCAAACAAAAACTCCGCATTTATTTGTAGAAGGTTGGATAGCGGAAAGGCTATTTGGCTGAAATCTCTGATAAAGCGCCTGTAGAAACCTGTATGTCCAAGAAAAGAACGAACTTCCCGCATGCATGTGGGGTAAGATAAATAGGTAATGACATCTATTTTCGCAGGATCTACCTCAATACCCTCGCTAGACACTACAATCACCTAAAACTATACCCTGCTTTATCATGAATTAACATTTCTCAAAATTTAGAATAATGTTAGTTTCAATGCATCTTTACAGCACTCTAGATAAGCTATCCAAATAGGAATCAAAAGAAGAACCATATACAGTGAAATCATCCAAAAACACCTCCATGCACTCCTCTAGAAAGTCAAAGAAGATACTTACCATGCACCGCTAGAAGGTACCAAGTGTAACATCCTTAATTTCATTACCATATACGTATTCAGAATTATGCATTAGTAATTAAAATTAAGTATGTCACGTAAACTAATTAAATAACTTATAAAAATATATATAATTTTACGCAAAATATGAGCCTTTGAAGGTTAACATACCATACATACCATAATAAGAACAGTATACAATTTACATTGCAATACTCGATAATTATATTTTTTTACAGTATACAAAATATACATCATAATTACATGAAAATATCAAAATATATCCTATGTCTTCTTCCTTTGACTGCCAGCTAAAATACGTATACCTGAAAATATTACGAAAATACAACAGAAAGGGGGTGAGAATTCTAAGAATTCTCAGTAACATTATTTAAAAACAATGTCATTGTAATATTTTCAGTTGTTTCAAGGAAAAAGAAAATTTTAAAATTTAGATATTTTATATACTAGAAAGGTGGCAAAAATGTCAAATCAAATCCTTTCTCTTCTCAAAACAGGATTCCATTATTTAATAGTTTACAAAAATATTTATTTTTCAACAACAAACATTTCATTCACAGTAACTTCAGAAAATATTTATCAACAAAAGTCAAGATCAGTAAAGTCACATCATGACATTTAAATGCAGAAATTTTTATAGTGCTCATTTATTCATCTGCTAATTCCCACAGAACCCATAATACTGTATCAAATAAGTAAAGGTCACCTCACATAACCAGGGTTTTATATACTCAAGGTACCATCACTACCACAAACTAGGTAATAATCTACTTTCAGGTCGGTGCACTCCAACCTATTCATGACACTGCTATGTACGTCACACAGAACTATTGTTGAGCATCCTTATATACATACATGAGGGAAAACTAGGCCTATGAGAAAACTAGTGAGGAATTTTAAGAATATAGGATCCCCTTCCTTATGGAGGTTCATCTCCATAATTCTAATAGAATTTTGGATATCCTTCCCTCAAAGAGGATAAACTCCAAAATCCACTTAAGCCAAATATATTCAAATCTAAGGAATACTCATAAAATTGGAATTAGCATCTTTATAATGAATTGAAACATAAATCCCATGAGCATTGATAGTCAAACATAGTACAATTACCATTACGGATTAAACTTAAAGAATTAAGGAAGCCAGGTAAATTCAAAATACTTAAGTCAACTTTATATTCAAGAAACAATATAATATCACATTTAAGCTCAACTTGATAATTCAAGTAGCAACACAATTTCTATTGCACCTCTAGTGTACAATACTCTATTATTCCATACATTTCAAAAAATTTTAACAAGTAAATATATCAAATCTTTAAGTATTGGTTACAATACTTTATTGATTTTTCTAATCAACATTTAACATCAATGCATGATAATTATACACATAAATCATAGTCACCACAAGGCAGCCACTACCATGTTCTTTTTCATCACTATGTTAGTAACATTCACATGTACAAAAACTCCAATACTTAGGTCAATACAAGGCAGGCCTCTACCATTTTTTAAACCACATTTCAAGCCAAATTATCATGTACATAAACACTATAAGTTTGGTTAAAACTAGGAAGCACTCTACCCTAATTATTAACTATCATTCAAGTTTCAAATTCAAGCATAAATGCATTCAAAGTTCAACCACAATTAGGGTAACCTCCTTCCATCACTATCCATAATAATTCAAAGCACAATTCAAGCAACCAAGTGGCACAAATTTTGCCTAAAAATAGGGCACATAACCATGGCCATCATTCTTGCACAATTTGACCATAAACTTCATCAAATCAATCACAAAGACAAAATAACAACTAATAGAAACATGAAACACAATTTTTGAGGTGTGACCATTACTATGGTCGTGAGACACACATCAAGAAACACAATTAATTTCTCAAGTCATTTATTCAATAATTCATCAAAGAAAAGAACTTGTTACAAACAAGAATTAAAATCAACATATACAAGGTAATTTTGTAACAGCCTGAATTTCAATTTTTCTGGATATATACGAGTTTTATAATTTTTATGATTTTTGTAAATTTTTTTGAATTTTTTTGAATTTTAATATTATTCTGAGCTATATGTGGGCTCGAGACGGGCCTGGAAAAATAAAAATTTTTCGGGGCTGAAAAATTTTGGATTGTTGAGGCGGGACCGGGGGAGCATACTAAACTCAAAATCGAAAACAGTTTTTGAAAATTTATTTTATGAGATTTTATCTGAAAAATAAAATATGGGTGCATTTTATTATCTAGTGGACGATAACTAATAGTTTTGTCAGCAGTAGCTTCTGTCCATTGTGTAATAGCTTCCGGTAGAGATCTAGGTAGAAAATTCTAGACACAAGCCTAGTGAAAAATAGTAGGCCATGACTCACACCTTAGAAACCAATGGAAAGTGATGAGGTTCGCCTTAAGCCTCTTGAATTCGGACCTAATTAGGACTAGAACAAACAGAATTTGGAAGAAGAAATTGAAAGGAAGAATAAAGAAAGAAAAGAATTGATTCAGTCCATTTTTTAGGAAGCATCCATATCTCACGCTATAGACATCGGAATTGCGTGATTCTAAAACGAGGTGAAAGATCTCTTTCTGAATCACAATTTAGACTCAAGAATCACCAAAAAAGAGTACGTATAACTTGAGATATGAGTGCGAGAAATTTAAGATGAAAAATTGAGGAAATTGCAAAATTAGAAAGAAGAACTAGATACGAAATTGATGAAAAGAAATAAGAAAAGAATGGCGCCATAAACCTAGTTTGATAAGCCAAGGAGGATCGCCACAAAATTGGTTAATTCTTGATAAGATCAAATGATGCAAGGAAGAACCCTAGCAGAGCAAAACTCTCAGTTTTTGTATATTCCTAAAAATGTCTCCCCCTCTATGATCTCCAAAAGTTTTAGTACAATTCAGTTTAGAGGTTTGCCCATTTAAGACTTAACAAAAAATAAACACAAGACCCCTTAGCATAAGCATCATTGATATGTTCCAGTGGTTAAGGAGACATATTCAGCTTCAAGTGCCTGGGTTCTAATCTTGCTATGGACAAATATATATATATATATATATATATATATATATATTAACACAAATCATACACCAAATAGAGGCTCTTCTCCTTTCATTCCAAGTGGGCTATGCATGTGTAAACCCTAGGCTCCACATGTTGGGCTTTAATCTGATGTTGGGCCTCTAATAAGTTGTTCACCATCTTTTTAAGTTCTTCTTGGGCCCTTTTATCTCTTGCTCTTGTCATAGGCCCTCCTAGACCTTGTATTAGATCTTGGACTTCTTTCTGGACTTGGGCCTGGACTTGGGCTTCTCCCATGAAGTCCTTATCATTCCCTCCTTCTTGAGAAGCATTTGTCCTCAAATTTATTAATTCATCACCTGCATCATAAAAGGACAAATCAACCACATTAAAGGTAGCACTCACACCATACTCACCTGGCAAGTCAATCTTATATGCATTGTCATTGATCTTAGCCAATACTTGAAAAGGTCCATCTCCTCTTGGCATAAGCTTAGACTTCCTTTGAGATGGAAATCTTTCCTTCCTGAAGTGTACCCATACCCAATCACCTGGTTCAAATGTTACCTTCTTCCTTCCTTTGTTTGCATGCTTAGCATACCATTCCATTTTCTTCTCAATTTGGGCCTTAACCTTCTCATGCAATTTCTTGACATAATTAGCTTTAACCTGCCCAGACTTATCTTGCAATTGAGAAATGTTAGGTAAAGGCAATAAATCCAAAGGAGTCAAAGGATTAAAACTATATACAATTTCAAAAGGTGAAAACTGAGTAGTACTATGTATAGCCCTATTATAAGCAAACTCAACATGTGGCAAACATTCCTCCCAAGAGTTGAGATTTTTCTTTAGAACAGCTCTAAGGAGAGTAGATAAGGTCCTTTTTACAACCTCTGTTTGCCCATCAGTTTGGGGATGGCAAGTAGTAGAAAACAATAGTTTTGTGCATATCTTTCCCTACAAGGTCCTCCAAAAATGACTAAGGAACTTAGAGTCCCGATCACTTACAATGCTCTTAGGCAAACCATATAGTCTTACTACCTCTTTGAAGAATAAATCAGCTACATGACATGCATCGTCCACCTTCTTGCATGGTATGAAGTGAGCCATCTTTGAGAACCTATCAACCACCACAAAAATAGAATCCTTCCCTCCCTTAGACCGAGGCAAACCTAGAATAAAATCCATAGAAATATCAATCCAAGGGTGTTCAGGAATAGGCAATGGAGTATATAATCCATGCGGCATGACCCTAGATTTAGCCTTTTTACAAACAAGACACTTATCACACAACTTATGTACATCATGCTTCATGTGGGGCCAGTAAAAATGCTCATGCAAGATGTCATATGTCTTTTGCACCCCAAAATGTCCCATTAAGCCCCCTTCATGTGCCTCTTGAACAAGCAATTCCCTAA
Source organism: Ormosia emarginata (assembly GCA_029884605.1). Taxonomy (NCBI): domain Eukaryota; kingdom Viridiplantae; phylum Streptophyta; class Magnoliopsida; order Fabales; family Fabaceae; genus Ormosia; species Ormosia emarginata. The sequence continues at coordinate 4,722,034 of JAQQTP010000023.1, forward strand.
TTGAACTTTTAGGCACACAAAGTCTCCTGCCTTTATTAAGTAACCATCATGCTTGAAATACCCATTAGATATAGTATGAGAACATGTTTGATAAATATGAGAAAAATTAGCATCATGTTCATACAGTTCCTTAATATATTCAAAACCAAGAAATTTAGTTTCAAGAGTAGTCATTAAAGCATACCTGCATGACAAAGCATCAGCAACCACATTGGACTTACCTTTCTTATGCTTGATCACATAGGGGAATTGTTCAAGAAACTCCACCCACTTAGCATGTCTCTTGTTCAACTTTCCCTGTCCTTTTAAATACTTTAGAGACTCATGATCACTATGAATAATAAACTCCTTAGGCAGAAAATAGTGTTGCCAAGTTTGCAAAGCCCTAACTAAAGCATACAATTCCTTATCATATGTAGGGTAGTTAAGGGCAGCCCCACTTATTTTCTCACTAAAATAGGCAATGGGATGTCCCTCTTGCATTAAAATAGCACCTATGCCTGCCCCAGATGCATCACATTCAAGCTCAAAGGATTTAGCAAAGTTAGGCAAAGCAAGTATGGGTGCATGTGTTAATTTCTCCTTTAGGACAACAAAGGCTTTCTCTTGTTTCTCTCCCCATTTAAATCCCACATGCTTCTTGACTAGTTCGTTTAGAGGTGCAGCAATGGTACTAAAATCCTTAACAAACCTCCTATAGAAACTAGCAAGCCCATGGAAACTTCTTACCTCACTCACACTCTTAGGAGTTGGCCATTCTTGGATTGCTTTTATTTTCTCTTTATCTATATGCACTCCACTAGAATTAACCACCAATTCTAAGAACACAACATGATCCTTACAAAACGTGCACTTTTCCAAATTAGCATATAATCTTTCTTTTCTAAGCACATGTAAAACAGATTGCAAATGATATAAATGCTCATCCAAATTATTACTATATATAAGAATATCATCAAAATAAACAACCACAAATTTCCCTAGAAACTCTCTCAAAACATGGTTCATCAATCTCATGAAAGTACTAGGGGCATTTGTCAATCCAAATGGCATTACTTTCCACTCATACAAGCCATACTTGGTTTTAAAAGCTGTTTTCCACTCATTACCTTCTCTAATCCTAATCTGATTATATCCACTTTTCAAATCAATCTTAGAGAAATAACAAGAGCCATACAACTCATCCAACACATCATCTAACCTGGGAATGGGATGCCTGTACTTGGTGGTGATGTTGTTGACGGCCCTACAAGTCGAACACATCCTCCAACTTCCATCTTTCTTTGGCACCAATATAACGGTACAACACAAGGGCTCAAGCTCTCCTTAACCCATCCTTTGCTCATCAATTCAGCAACTTGCCTTTGAATTTCCGAGTCTCTTGAGGATTACTCCGTATCTTTGGCCTATTAGGCAACACAGCCCCCCGGCACCAAATCAATTTAGTGTTCAATACCTCTCAATGGTGGAAGTCCTAGTGGTATATCTTCTGGAAAAACATCTTGAAATTCCTGCAAAATAGATTTAACTCCACTAGGAAGTTCAAGGTCGAATCAAGTGCAAGTAATCTCCTTATTATAGAGTATATACATAGACTTCCTTGCCTTTAAAGCTCTCCTCACCTCTCCACTCTTCACAAACAAAGCATTCTTTCTCTCTTTCTTTTTGCTCTCATTTTCATTTTCTTTCATTTCTTTCCTCTCTTGCTTTCTTTTTTCTCTTATGATATTTTGATCATCACATACTTCTTTTGGCGACAATGGAACCAGTGTAACCTTGCAGTTTTCATGGTGAAATGTGTATTTATTTGTGTGACCATCATAGTGAGCTTTTCTATCAAACTGCCATGGTCTCCCAAGAAGTAAATGACTAGCTTCCATTGGAACCACATCACACAAAATTTTATCTTTATATTTTCCAATAGAAAACTCAATCTCCACTTGCTTATCCGCCCTCAATTCTCCCTCCTCACTCAACCATTGCAACTTGTATGGTCTAGGATTGGGTTTAGTCTCCAAATTCATTTTTGTCACCAACCTAGTACTTGCTACATTGGTACAACTCCCTCCATCAATGATTAAGGAACACAGTTTGCCTTGGATAAGACATCTAGTATAGAAAATATTTTCTCTTTGACTTTCCTCACCCTCTTTGGCTATTACCTCTTAACATTCTCCTCACAATGAACAAATCTCCTTCAGGAATCTCCTCCTCTTCCTCCCTCTCTTCCTCACTTGAGGATTTAGTTTGGGAACTCTCACTAGTGATTTCTCCATTATCTTTTAACACCATAACCTTCTTGGTTGGGCATTCAGATGCAATGTGCCCCCTACCCAAACATTTGAAACACTTTATGTCTCTAGATCGAGACTTGTTTGCCATTTCTTTGCCCTTATTTTAGGTTGGGTTTGGAGCTTTCGTAGGGATCCTAGAAGATGAGGTACCCTCCTTCTTGAACCTATCCTTCCATCTAGAGTTATCATAGTTTGATACACTCTTTCTCACACTTTTTCTCTTTAGTTGTTGTTCCACTTTCATGGCATAGTGAACTAAGTCCTCCATTTCTACATAATTTTGAAGCTCAACAACATCCCTTATATCTCCATTCAGCCCATTAAGGAATCTAGCCATGGTAACCTCCCTTTCCTCCTCTACATTGGCTCGGATCATGGCTATTTCAAGGTCTTTGAAGAACTCATCTACACTCTTACTCCCTTGGGTCATTCTTTGGAGTTTATTGAGAAGCTCTCTATGATAGTGGGATGGAACATACCTCCTTCGCAACACTCTTCTTAACTCCTCTCAACTCTCTAACATAGGCTCTCCATACCTCCTCCTCTCTTTTTGGAATTGATCCCACCAAACTAAGGCATAGTCAGTGAATTCCAAGGTAGCTAGCTTGACCTTCCTCTCCTCATTTAGGTTGTGACATGAAAAAAATTTGTTCTACCTTCATCTCCCACTTAATATAGGCTTTAGGATCACTTTTTCCTTTAAATGGTGGTATGGTAACTTTCACAACCTCCTCTCGGTTTCTCCTTTGTTCTCCTTCATATTCTCTCCTTTCATGCCTCTCATGTCTCCTCCTATCTCCATGTTGGTCATTCTCCCCATTCTGGTTTTGGTTTTCTAAAGTTTCAAGCCTCTCGTAAATTCCCTCCGTATGCTCCCTCAACACCTCATTCATCCTTTGAGTTAAGGCATCTAACAACAACCTATGCTCCCTAGTAGGGGATGGGGGTCCCTCTCTTTCAGCCATAGATAGATTTGAGGTAAAGAAGTCCTCTCCAAAACTATTTCACTCAGTGTTTCACACAAATTTGGCTTTTAAGCTAATGTATCTCTCTTGCCTTTTTCCACTCTTTCTCTTGCTTAAAGTTCTTACCTGAATCAACCAATCTATTTCAAGAACCACTTTTCCAAGGCGATCAGAATTTGTAGAAATAACACAAGTAGCAAAGCACAATTTTACTACTAACACTCAAGAAAGACAGAAACATGAATGATTATCAAGAAAATAGGATAAACAAGACACTTTTTTTTTGGACAGCAAAGTAACAAAACAACAAAAGATTACGATGTATGGATACTAACACAATTTAGAAGCACAAAGACACACAAATAAACAATGAAACTAGGAAGAAGCTTAGAATCACGAATTTAAGTCCTCTATGGTCCAAATACTCCAATTTTTTTTTCTCCAGAAATTTAGCAATTCTCTCAATTAGAAAATAGATGTTCACTTTACCAAATAGGCAGCTTTTGCAGCAACCAAAATTGATCCTCCAAACCCTAATTCGGCACCTCCAATCAGCCACTGTATCTCGTGCTACAGAACTCCGATTTGAGTGATTCCAAAACGAGGAGAAAGTTCACGTTCTGGGACACAATTTGCACTCAAGAATCATCGAAATTGGATATGTAAAACACGAGATATGATCGATAAGCCCAAACAACCCTCTTTTGACTCCAATTCACACCCAAACACTAGCCCTAATGACTAGCTTTGATACCAAATGATGAGGTTCGCCTTAAGCCTCTTGAATTCGGACCTAATTAGGACTATAACAAACAGAATTTGGAAGAAGAAATTGAAAGGAAGAATAAAGAAAGAAAAGAATTGATTCAGTTCATTTTTTAGGAAGCATCCATATCTCATGCTATAGACATCGAAATTGCGTGATTCTAAAACGAGGTGAAAGATCTCTTTTTGAATCACAATTTAGACTCAAGAATCACTGAAAAAGAGTACGTATAACTTGAGATATGAGTGTGAGAAATTTGAGACGAAAAAATTAAGGAAATTACAAAATTAGAAAGAAGAACTAGATACGAAATTGATGAAAAGAAATAAGAAAAGAATGGCGCCACAAACCTAGTTTGATAAGCCAAGGAGGATCGCCACAAGAATTGGTTAATTCTTGATAAGATCAAATGATGCAAGGAAGAACCCTAGCAAAGCAAAACTCTCAGTTTTTGTATATTCCCAAAAAATGTCTCCCCCTCTATGATCTCCAAAAGTTTTAGTACAATTCAATTTAGAGGTTTGCCCATTTAGGACTTAACAAAAAATAAACACAAGATCCCTTAGCATAAGCATCACTTATATGTTCCAGTGGTTAAGGAGACATATTCAGCTTCAAGTGCCTCGGTTCTAATCTTGCTATGGACAAATATATATATATATATATATATATATATATATATATATATATATATATATATATATATATTTTAACACAGCCATACACCAAGTAGAGGCTCTTTTCCTTTCATTCCAAGTGGGCTATGCATGTGTAAACCCTAGGCTCCATATGTTGGGCTTCAATATGATGTTGGGCCTCTAATAAGTTGTTCACCATCTTTTTAAGTTCTTCTTGGGCCCTTTTTGCTCTTGCTCTTGTCATAGGCCTTCCTAGACCTTGTATTAGATCTTAGACTTCTTTCTGGACTTGGGCCTGGACTTGGGCTTCTCCCATGAAGTCCTCATCAGAAAGCAAGCTTAATAGTGAAGTTTTGACTCACCTTTATGAAGGACTAATAGAAAGGAAGCTTAGTGATGAAGTTTTGACTCAACATTGACAACTAATAGGAAGCAAGTTAGCCACCCAACTAATTTGAAACCAAGTCTTCCTTTGATGGACCAATGGGAGCAAGTCAACATTAATGGCTAGACTACCATCTTTGACCCTTCACCTTAAGCTTTTGAGGAGGAAGCTTCCTAAGCTAAGTTGTAGTAAAAATTGTCTACTCTTTTTCCTATGGAGCTCACGGCTAGGAGGCTTCATGAAGAATCAAGAGGAGTCTAGGAGCTTCATGGTGGTTCTATCATGTTCTAATGAATGCTTGAAAAATATCTTAGAAAGATATTCTGGTTAGATATTTTGGTTAAGAAAATATCTTGGTTAACAAATATCTACAACTAAGTTCATCATTTGATTATTCTATTTCACCTTTCTATTAATGAAACAAAGCAAAAGTTCTCTCACCTTTCTCCCCTTTGGACTCCACGGTCAAAGCCATTTTGGAGGGCCATCCTATACTTAGTTCATCACTTGTTCATCTTTCTATCTAAGCAAACAAAAGCTAAACACAAAACTCTCACCTTTTCTTCCATTGAAGCTCACGGCCAAGGCCAAGAAATACACTATCCAAGCTTCAATAATTTAAGCCAACCTTACATCTTGCATCCTTACATCATCCTAAGATACTTTGTAGTTGAGATGTTAGCCTAAATCTTCCATCTTCAACCTTGCTCTTCAAATTCAAGATCAAGGGCTTTTAGGTGAAGTTTTCTATTCTTCATCTTTCTTCTCTTTTTCAAGATTCTAAGACCATACTTCGGTTCATGGTCATCTTTTATAAAGCTTGGATGTTAATATTGTATGTTTTCTTTGTTTTTAAGTTCAACTTGGTGGAGAAAATCTACTTCAAGAAGGATAACAAGGAGCTTTGATCATCATCCAAGGTAAGAGAAAGATTAACCTCATCGACCAAACATGATGGTGAGAAATGGATTTTTGTATTTGTAAGTGAAGAATCCATGTGAGGATTTATTCACTTGATTGTGTGGTTTTGATTTCTTGTGCTTATTTAGTTATGTTTGATTATATGATGTTATTAGTATGCATGAAAGTTATATAGTTGTTTAATTGCTATATTGATTTATCTACTTGATTGTATGAGTTAGATAGTTTGTACTTGTTTGCCTATGTTATCTTTATTGATTTAAAAGTATGCATAAACTTGTTATGGTAAGATTTTGATATGTTGCATGCAATGAATATATATAAAAGGAAAGAAATTTTGGTTCCAAGGACCACTATGGCTCATGACCATCTATCCAAAATAGGGGTAATCAAGTTAAAAATATTTTATTAATTGTGGATTTAGTTGATTAGGTAATAAGAATATGAATTAAAGATTTTTAAGTTTGGAAAGGAAATGAATATGATCTTATTATTTGGAAAGAATGGATTTTTAGTAAAGATTATAAAGAATAAGTTTGGAAGATGATGTTAAGTATAGAGTATTTTGTTTAAAAGGATTTTTAAGAGGAATATGAAAACGTATGAATTTCATTGGATAAATAATGATTTTTAGTAATAGAAATGGAAAAGAAGTTTTTTTTAAAAGGTGATTTAAGAATTAAAGTATTTATTTAAGAAGAATGGAGCAAAATTTTTATTATTGGGAAAAAGAGATTTTTGGTCATGGATAATGAGTTAAAAGGATAGTTTGAAATTTAAAGTATTTTTGTTTAAAGGATTTTTAGTGAAGGAAAAGGAAAGAGAATTTTTTTAATGTTGATTAAAGTAAAATAATACAGATTTTTGGGATAAAGGAATGATTAAAGTTTTTGTTGTTGAACATCAAGTGATTTTTTTTATTATGAGGATGGAGAATAAATTTTGAAAGTGATTTAGAATTCAAAGTATTCTATTTAAGAGGATTTTAGTAAAGGTAATGGAAGAAGTTTTCAGTAAATTAATATAATACAGATTTTGGAAAAAATGTTAGAAATTATTATTTAAAGGAGTTTTCGTAAGAGAAATGAAAATTAAGATTCAAATTTTATATTAAAATTGGAAGGGTTCAAAATTAAGTTTAGAAAGTTAAGAAATATTTTACGCGATTGAAAAACTGTGAGGAAACCTTACGCGATTAAAAAACAATGATTTTAGAACTACGTGATTTAGAAAATGTTTAAATATTTTTACGCGATTGAGAAAATATTAGAAAATGGTTACATGATTTAAAAACGTAACAAAATTGTTGCACGATTGTGAAAACGCGATAAAAGTACTACGTAATTGAGAATGAACAACAGTTGTTGTAGGGTTAACGTACTAGACTCCAGTGTATAAGTGATATTATGTAATTGTATGAACGATTATATAATATCATTGATCTAATGGTATTATACAATTATATGGGCTGTTATTTTAATATCATTGGGAACAGTCCAATGGCGGTTTGATTTCATTGATCAAGTATTGAACATTATACAATCGGTGGCTGTTATGGTTTTTGTTGCCTATGAGTGAATTAAAATTAAGTAGTGTGATCTATGATGGATCTTGGGGCTGTCGAGGCGCGGTGATTCATCTAGTGATCTTTTTATTACATTATATACCTCTGGTCATAAAAAATCGTTACAACACATCGATAAGACCCGACAAATTGAGGCTGGCCGATCTTCTAGGTCATTCATCTCTGAATTTGAGTTTAGCTCCATGGAGTAGGAATTAGTTCATTATGCATATACATAGTCAGTACACATATTGTTGAGGCATAGTCAAGGTACATATTCTGGTGGCATAGTCATTATATATATATTGTTGATATATGTTGTTACACACTGTTAATGTTTATATTATTGTGAGATATGTTTACTGAAGATATTTATGAATTGATAACATGAATATGCTTGTGATATCTGTATGTATGGAATGACTTTGTTGTTTGTATCGTTTCTTTGCTGCCATATTGGATTTGATGTAGGGGATCTCACCTCTTTGCTGTATTGTTTTGTTTTGTGTTTATATTTGTTAACATCTGTAAAGAAGACAAAACGAGTTTTTCTTGGCTAATCTTTTGAGTTCGGTGATGGCATCGAGAGGTGATCTTCCCAGTTTTGTCAAAGTACAATTTCACAGAGAAACGAATGCATGGTGCGTCGAGATGGATATGGGACGTGTTCAATATGTTGATTTTTTTTCATTAGTGTTGTTATCGTGCTTTTAAGTAGGACCCATCATGGGGTTTGCTACTGTTTCTCTTTGAGTTTGTAAGTTTTATGTTCTAAATGTGATTGAATATTGTGTGGTGTATGTAATGTGTGTGTTAATCAATTCAATATGTTTTTGTATCATCGATATCTTTAGTAAGTTTAAGTTATCAGTGAAAAGAATTTTAAAATCCATATTTTATAATAAATAAATCTTTTATAATCTGGGTTTGTTTTGTTTTGTTTCGTCCAAAAATGTGACACTCGAAGGAGGGTGTTACAAATTTCATGCCTATTCTTCCATGGTCTAGCCATAGACTCTAGGGCAGCAAGGACCAGAAAATTAACTTAAAAACATTAGAAAAGAAAGATAGCAATAAAGGCAAGGAACCCCTACATTAACCCCTCTAACTTGCTACTTTGTTCTTCCCATTTTTGTCTTTGTTTCCTCCTTGATCTTGATGCCTTGTTCCTTCTTGTTTCCTTTTATTTTCTTCATCTTTCCTTGGTGTTTCTGCTACACATGTTCAACAGAAAATAAGATGAGAAAGATGAATGAATTTAAGGCTTGATTGAAGGTGAAAGAATGAAAGAAAAATGGAGAATGAAGGATGAAGATGGATGGCCATAGGAGCTTTTGTATTTGGCTTGGTATTTGGGTTGTTTTCAGCTGTAGGGTGGGTGTCAAAATAGAGACAATTCTAGACAATTTGAGAGAGTTATCTCTTGGTAGGGTTGGTCAAGAGTTGGTCAAAGTTTCTAACAAAATTTTAGGCTAGAACTTTTGAATCTGCTAAATACAGTTTAATCTTCCAAAGTTAAGTTTTCAAGTTGCCATAGGTCTTGTAGAAAATTATAGAACTCAACTTAGTCATTGGATCCATTTTTCCATAAGTTTCTGTATACTGCTATTTATCAATAAAGTTTCATTAATCGGTTCCAAGTTAAGTTAAACTTAGGAGTTAGGTAAATCTGCTTACTGATACTTATTTTGATTGGTATTTTATACTAAAATATTCCCCAATGTAACTTGTCATCTCCATGAAATTTCATAATTTTTTGAGTTACTTAGTTGTTCCATAACTGTTTCATTAATTCTTTTCCAGTATCCTTAAAAATACCAAATTGTGTCACTTGTTTCTCAAATTTTTTTTATAACTCTTATCAATCATTTATAACTAGAAAATAAGTTTTCCATGTTTGTTTCCATCATATCAATTGTTTATGAAGATACTTTAATTATTTTCTTGTATTCGGTGTTATAGAATTACACTCAAATTGATCCAGAAAATTATCCGATTTAATAGGTAACTCATATCAGAGTTACTGAGCTTTTATAACCCTAATTAGGACTATTAGGTTAGGGAGGATGTTACAATTCTCCCGTCCCTCTTTTATAAATTTTGTTCTCAAAATTTGCTTACTTTATACAAAAAGCTCTGGATAGTTTTGTGCCATTTTGGACTCTAGCTCCCACGTGGCTTCCTCTGAGTCACCACTATCCCATAACACCTTCACCAGAGGAATTTGTTTTTCTCTGAGTTCTATCACTGCTTTATCCAAGATCCTTATAGGTTTAACTACATAAGTTAAATAATCTTTTAACTGTATTCTTTCATTTTCTATGATATGTGAAGGATCCAAATTATATTTTCTGAGTTGAGATACTGGGTGGTAGGGCAATCTGGTAGGCAATTGGTCTGACTCTTTTTAGAATTTGGAAGGGACCAATAAATTTAGGGTTTAACTTTTTAGTTTTGATGGACCTGCTAACTCCCATAGTAGGGGTGACTAACAGAACACCAAACTCAATCAAAATTGTAATCGAGTTATACCTATGAGTTGTAGCATATGAAACAACATCATATCATCTCTCAAGGATTGTAAATGTAATTTGATCTGATCAAGCAACAAAGATTTGGGGAAGGATTTGAGAACTTAGAATAGGTAAATAACAAAATTAAAGTGAGAAATTCAATTAAAAGAATAATCAATTTAGAAACCTATCCGAAATTGGGTTGATTCTATCATAGATCTTTCAACAAACATTTAAAGTGCATTTGAATGGTTAATTTAGATTTAACTGAAATCTCTGCATTAAATCCAAAATTCATACTAGATAATCATCTAGAATTCAATTAACAATTGACATACAAATTTGCACTCACACAATTCATGTTAAATCTATGTTAATTTGATCTCTGAATTCAATTAACCTAGGCACAAATCAATAACCTAACCTCTACAAATTCCTGATTAATTCAAATTAATCAATCATAAATCGATCACAATTCTCAATCTTAAATCAAGACCCAATCAGATAAAACATAAACAGAATAACCATTCATGCATTCAAGATCAAGAAGAAGAAGAAAAAGAAGAGGAATCCCAATGCAATTCAAAACAAAAACAGAACCGAGATCTCAAGAATCCAAATCATAATTTCTTCAACAATCTCTGAATTGATTACAAAAGTTTAGCTCTCCATAGTTATCACCATGAAGGAGCTTGAGGAAGAAGAGAAAAGAAGAGAGAAAAGTCTAGAAAGAAGGTGAGAAGTGTGTGTAGAATGAAAATGTAATCTCATATTTCTGTTCTCACCCCTTATATCTCACCCCTAATTTGGCCCTTCCTCACTAAAAATTGATGGGTACAAAGTTGGGTCATTTATGAGCAATTGAGCCCAAACTACATGTTAATTGGAGGTCTACAACTCAAGTTATGGACAAATCATTCTCAAAGGGTTTCTGATTCTATTGGCTGACTTAAAGGGATGAAAACTCCATATAAACATCATAGTTTGGACAAGTAGTCTTATATAAATTGAAGATATATGTCTTAGCTTTCATTTGCCATCGGTTTCAGGCCCATATCATATATACAGCCCAAGTTATGCCCTGATTAGTGCACACTGCTCGGGTTCCATTGACAAAACTTGTGTTCTGAATTCCAGGCCCAATTAGCTCCATTAGATGTCTGAATTAGCCCTGAAACTCTCATGAAAGTTGTAGAGCTCTCTCTCATCTTTCCTACAATATAAGATACATAATTTTTAAATATCTAGAACTCAAGATATGGATAAAATACAGAAACAATGTAAAATCTCAATAATGCTAGAAAATATCAATTAAGCCCAATTTGAGCCCAAACTTACAAAACATGACCAAGCTCAATCAATTAAGTATATGGAGAGTGTAAATGGCTAAAAATGAGGGTTTATTACTATAAAAAATATGTGATTATCAATGACTCTAAGGAATACATGTTCTCCCTCTTTAAATTCCAATGGTCTCCTTGTTTCATCCGCATAACTCTTCTGCCTACTTTAGGCTATTAACAACCTATCCTTGATCTTTCTAATTTGCTCAGCAGTTTCTTGCACTAATTTCAGACCTAAGATAGTTTGTTTTCCCGTTTCATACTAACATAAGTGTGACCTACATTTTCTACTATACAAGGCTTCATAAGGGGTCATTCCTATGCTAGTATGATAACTGTTATTATAGGCAAATTTTGCTAAGAATAAGAACCTATCTCAACTACCTTGTTGTTCTAACACATAAGCTTTGAGCATGTCTTCAAGGGTCTGAATAGTTTTTCTATTTGACTATCTGTTTGTGGATGATAGGCAGTGCTAAAGTTCAATCTAGTTCCAAAAGCTTTTTGTAGGGCTTCTCAAAATCTAGAAGTAAATCTAGGGCCCCTATCTGATATTATACTTAAAGGGACACCATGTAATATGACTATTTCTTGAACCTACAATTGAGCTAATTTATCTAATGAATAATTAGCTCTTATGGCTAAAAAGTACGCTGATTTTGTTAACCTATCCATTATAACCCAAATAGCATAACGGCCTATTTAGGTCCTTAGTAATCCTGTTACAAAATCCAAAGATATGCTGTCCCATTTCCATTCTGGGATTTCTAGGGGTTGTAGAGGTCCTAAAGGTTTTTGATGTTCTATCTTGACTTTTTGACACACTAGGCATTTGGATACATATTCTGCTATTTCCTTTTTCATGCTTGGCCACCAAAATATCTTTTTGAGGTCTTAATATATAACACCCTCCCTAGGGTATCACATGTCTGACTCACGACTCATAATCTGAAAAGAAATTCGCACAAAGTTTGAGTTATAAAAAGTGGGTTTTAAAATTTCTTCTTTACTGAAACATAAATTTACTGAAAATATTAGGTAATATTGAAAATCATATTTCAACTATTCATTATGCAATATTGACACTAATTAATATTTCATAATTTAAAGAGAAATATAAAACTAACAGGCTCTTTTTTTTAACAGTAGAAAACCCCATGATGGGTCCTACTTAATAGCACGGTACAACACCAACGTTTAAACTTAACATACTTATTCTGTTGTGTATCCATCTTGTTGCATCAGACATCTGTTCTATATCTGTTCTTTGTCAACATTGTATACCTTCGAGTCCTGAATGTCCACTCCTTATTGTTGTCACCCATCTCAAAGTATTCATTGTCTGTTATGTCTAAGACAAGTCGATCTTTCTATTATTTGATTTTAACAGTACAGACACAACAAAACAACATAACAAAGAGGTGAGATCACCTACGCCAATGCCAACATGGTAGCACATAGATAACACAAACAGCATATCATACAAATATATCATGCCATCAACATTAATTAACTATCATCATCCAATCATTTATCAGTTCAATTATTATAAACAATAATTATGATAATGCCCTCAACATTGTCTAATTATCATCATCATCATCCAAGTTTTCAAAACAATTGTCATAGCCAATATTCCTCAATTAATATATCACACAGCTATAAATGTCAGATTATGCATGTGCACAAAGACTCAGTTTTTCAAAAATAACTCCATGGAGGTTTTCACAATTTCGAGGAGAATGCTCTGTCAATTGTCAGCCTTAGCCCAAAGACAATCTTCCAGTTGTTGAAAAGAATCGTGTTCTTGTCGGGTATCATCAATGCGTTGCAACGGACTGCATCGCCAAGTGGCACAAGGTACTCGCCAGCTGTCCACTGGTCGACCGCCGCGCCTCGACGCCCCCAAGATCCATCATAGACCTCACTATCAATTCTCATTCCCTCTTCAACCACAAGGGCCATATACAATGCACGAATATATCAGTGCAAGTCCAACCCCAAAGGGCCAAATTCTTTTCAATTTCATTTGTTCAATGTATCATATGCCTCAATGCATGTTTTTCCAATGCATGTATAATGCACCAAATCCAATCATAGGCATCTCTTTCCAATGCATATAAATTGTACCAAATTATACTGTATTTTCAATAGCAAAATCATGTTATCACATTTTCATAGTTATAAAACACTTTTATCGTATTTTCACAATTGCGTAATATTTCTGTTACGTTTTCACAATCCAAAAATGTTTCTGTTATATTTTCACAATACCATAACACTTCTTTTACATTTTCACAATACCATAATACTACTGTTACGTTTACAAAATTTCGTAATATTTCTGTTACGTTTTCAAAATACCGCAACTCTTCTGTTGCACTTTTAAACCACGTACAAATTTTTAAACATTTTTCTCAATCGCGTAAAATCATGTATTTCTCAAATCATATAGTATTTTTTTTCACTGTTTCAAAATCGCGTAACTTAAAAATCATTCTTTTAAGTTGCATAAATCATTTTCCATCATTCTCAAAATATTTAAAACACTTTCCAAATCACATAATGATTTTTCGCCACTTTTCACAATCACGTAAAAATAATTCATCACCTTTCAATCATGTAGTGATTTTTCAATAGTAGTTCAAATTACGTAAAATATTTAAACGTAATTCAAATCGCGTAGAAATATTTCAACGTATTTAAAATCGCGTAGAAATATTTTACTGTATTTCCAAACACTTAGAAATATTTTACTGTATTTCAAATCACGTACTTTAAAATTACGTTTTTAAGATACGTAAATAATTTTTTTCACCACAATTTCATTACAGAAAATATTTCTCAACCTTCAAATATTCCTTTTTCAACTTTCCTTAAATAATATAACTTCATACTTCATGTAATATATTTTCTTACTCAAGAAAATCTTTTTCCACATTTCTTTACTCAAGAAATCCTTTTCCAAAATATAATTCATAAAATCACTTTTTCATTGATATAAATCAACGTTTCAAAACTTAACATTTTCTAACGTACTTCAAAACTCGAAAATAAGTTATATGTTAATAAATTTTCAAATCACCATTATATTCTCCATTTTTCTCAAATCAATTCCAAAATCATTCTTCAAAATAAATTGGAGTTCAAACATGTTCAACCTCTCTTTGTCTTTCGTTTACAAAATTCTCTCAGGTGATAAAAACACTCTAATTCCCTTTCCAAATTCCTTGTATTAAATCAAGTTACATTTTCACTTTGAAAATCACTTTGTTCATAAAAATCAAGACATTATAAGCCTTTAAAAAAATGTGGACATGACTATTGAAACCATCAAATATTTTTCCTTTTAAATTGATATGGTTTTACACAAACAAAACCATTAAAAATCCTTTACAAAAACGTAAGACTCATAGTCTTTGAAAATCAAATCATTTGTTCATTTTCATTTTTCACTTTCTTTGCAAATCCGTTTTCACTTTCTTTACAAATCCTTTAAAATCATCATTGCTATTTTCATTTAAATCTTATGTTTAGTAAAACACTTAGAAACTTTTTACACAAAATAAATCAATAAAAATCCTTCTAAAACCGTGTTTATGTACTCTTTGAAAAATAAACTCTTTATTTATTTTTCTTGCTTTTTTCTAAACATCCATTTTCATCATTCAAGAAAATATTAATTTTGTGAACACCTATCTTAAGGTGTCTTAACCGAAATTCACCATGTTCTAGGGATCAAAAATTAATTCCCTTTTTCTTGAAAAATTTCAACATAAACCCTAATCAAGGGCATCAAAACCGTAGCTCTTCCTTGGCCATTGGGACCAAAATTAATTTTCTTTCCATCATCAAATCATGGCATACACATACATACACAATATATATATATATATATATATATATATATATCAAAAGCATGCCATATTATCATCATGCATAGTATAAGCATACCATCAAAATCATAAACTCATGCAAAGCATATTAAGCATAGGCAATTAATCAAAGCTCATAAACACATATAAATTATTACATGACCATGGATATGAATCCTCACATGGATTCAACACCCATCAAATATAAGACCATCTCTCACCACCATGCTTGGTTGGTGAGATGGATCTCCCTCTTACCTCTTGAAGATCCTCAAAAACTCCTTGTTTTGCTTCTTTTTCCAAGTCCTTCACCACCAAGGGCTTCTCAAATACAAGACAAAATATATAAAAATTAGTATACTAAGCTTGATTAAGAGGAACCATGGATCAAATATGGTTTAGATCATGAAAAAGAAGAGAAAAATGAAGTTTCCTTACACTTCACCACAAATACCCTATAACTTTGATCTTGAAGAAAGTCCTTGAAGATGAATGATTTAGAGGAAATCTCCAACATGAAAGTTGTTTAGAATAAGGTAAGGATTCAAGAAATAAGGTTGGTTAAAATTATTGAGTGATGAAAGCCATACTTAGGAGTCATGGCTGAAACCACAAAGGAGAGAAAAGAGAGAAAATTTTCTAAGAGCTTCAATCTTTAGCTTGAAGAATAAGGTTGAAGATG
Source organism: Ormosia emarginata (assembly GCA_029884605.1). Classification (NCBI taxonomy): domain Eukaryota; kingdom Viridiplantae; phylum Streptophyta; class Magnoliopsida; order Fabales; family Fabaceae; genus Ormosia; species Ormosia emarginata. The sequence continues at coordinate 4,737,980 of JAQQTP010000023.1, forward strand.
AATGATTTTGAAAAAGTCTCCAACATGAAAATTGCTTAGAACATCATGTAGATTCAAGATCTATGGTTGGATGAAATTAAAAGAGCTTGGAGAGTTATTTTGGGTGTCTTGGCCGAATGGTCTCTTAGGGAGAGAAAAATGAAATTTTCTTTGGTTGGTTTCTTGAAACTAAGTGAAATAGGTGAAGAAGTGATAATGTGAAGTGTAAAAAAATGAATTATTTGGCCTTTAGGACTATGCATGGTCGTAGCATGCATTGGAGAGAATGGAAAGTGAAGTTTGAAAAACATGATCATTAATAATCAATAGGAAAAAATAATAAATGGTCTTGACACTTGGCTATTGTCTTCATTTTTTTCTTTGGCCTAAAAAGCCTATACTAAGTTGTTTCCACCTTTGAAGCATCAAAGGTGATAATGCATGAAATAATTTTGGCCTCCCTCCAAGAAATTTCCTAAGGATGCAAACAAGGAAACCATAATCAAGGATGATGTAATATTGACCATGACATGTAATAATGGTCATAAAGCTTTTTCTTTGTCTTCTAAACAATCCAAAATCGTCCCCTTCCTCCATTTTGCATGCAATAATGTTGTCATTTTTTTCAAGCCATTATTTAGAGCATTTTAGGCCATTGATTAATTCAATGGTTATGATTTAGGTAGACTTTTGATTTAGAAGACTTAATCTAGGCCATTGAATCTTTCTCCTTTAAATTCTAGTCATTGGATGTGTCTCCAAAATTAAGGGTCAAGATTACTCCTTCTTACTTTTAATCTAAGGGTCATAATTAGTCTTTGTCACTTTTTAAGACTAAATCCTCACCATTAATTAAATCTTCATCCAATGGTCATAAATGATTCTTGTTACTTTTTAAGATCAAATCTCCACCCTTAATCAATTCTATATCCAATGGTTACAAATGGTCATAGTCACTTTATATGACCAAATCTCTACCTTTGATTTAATCTCCATCTAATGGTTATAAATGAGCTTATTCACTTTTAAGATCAAATCTCCACCGTTGATTAAATCAAGATCAAGTCTCCATCGTTAATTAAATCAATGGTGGATATCCAAACCACCAAGGTTGACTTAAGCAATTTAATTTATATTTTTATCTGCTAAAACCCCACGAAAGAATATATTTACTATATTTTTTATTGTCCCATAAATTAAATACAGTACAAAACACAGTACAATAAAATTTTTAAAACTATTTCTGGATTCAGGTTTAGTAAGATCCTCTGTCTCCGTCTAAACAGTACAAATTTTTCTATGCGTAGAAAATTTTTTACTTTGCGGGACCTACCTGGGCGCACATAAGGTCACTTGGGCCCATATAGGACCACCTGGGCCCACATACAGTCAAAAAAATTAATAATCATCCACAAAAATCACAAATATTAGAAAACGTATGAAAATCAAGTTAGATTATTAAAAATAATTAACAGTCACGAGAAATAAATATTTAAAGATTTTCTCTGGTCCGAAAATTATTATTTTCCTGACACGGAGTAAATCACTCAAAATGATCAAATACGCTGACGGAATAAACAAAATAATTTTACAGTGCATAGAAATTACTAACCTAATATGTTCTTCATGTTCTTCAGTTGTCTTTGAATAAATGAGAATATCATCTATAAAGACAACAACAAATTTATCTACGAAGGGTCTAAAAATCCTGTTCATATAATTCATAAATATTACAGGTGCATTGGTTAGACCAAAGGATATTACAAGATATTCATAATGCCCATATTTAGTTCTAAAGGTAGTTTTAGGAATATCTTCTTCTCTAACTCTGATTTGATGGTAACCTAAACTTAAGTCAGGTTTTGAGAACACAGTTGCACTTCTCAACTGGTCCATCAAATCATTAATTCTAGGTAATGGGTATTTGCTCTTAATAGTTACTTTATTTAACTGCCTATAATCCACACACAACCTCATGTTACCATCTTTCTTTTTCACTAGGAGCACCAGAGCTCCCTAAGGTGAAACACTGGGACTAATGAACTTTTTATCCAATAATTCTTCTATTTGTTTCTTAAGTTCAGCCAACTCTAGAAGGGACATTATGTAAGGTGCTATAAAAATAGGTCTTGTTCCTAGTACTAAATCTATAGTAAATTCTATCTTCCTCTCAAGTGGCAATTCATTAATCTCATCTGGGAATACTTCTGAGTATTCTCTCACTACAGGTATATCCTCTAAATTCTGCTTACTTTTAGAATTTAAAGAAAAGAGAAGAACATGGCCTTGAGCACCTTCTACTAGGTAGTTGATAACTTGACTAACATTCAGGTATATAGATTCAAAAGGAAGATTTATAGAAGGAGTGTTAGATGAGAACAGCAAAGTTTTATCAGAACTGTTTAGGACAATACGGTTTGCTGATAGTTAGTCCATGCCCAAAGTAATATCTATGTCAACAAGGGGTAGATGTTGAGTCAGAAACCAACTGCTCTTTTGCTAACCGCAAGTGCACAGGTCACACAAGTAACAAAAATGATGAGTAGGATCGTCTCCACAAGGACTATGATAATTTCCAAAGCTAAATATTAATTTACAGCTTAACTAATTCTATTCAAGTAAATGTAAAGTGAAAAATGGTTTAATAGATAAATTACAAGGCATAAAGAAAAGCAAAGATAGATTGAGAACCTAGAGGATCCTTTTTCACCCTCTGTTTCAACTAAAAACATGCAGTCCCTCTGAGCATACAAACGATCAAATTAGGTTAGCCTGAGAAACTAACTTTGTTAAAAGCCTAAGTCTAGGACAATTAACCTTATACTATTTACTTCATTCACTATACGTCTATGAGAACTAGAGCAAACAACAAGCATTAAGATTGATTCTCAACTAAGACTATACACGGCTAATAGGTATATGTCTATCCTATTAATGAATCAACTCATTTAGCTATTGAAATGAAATCGAACGTGCATCTATCACACAAGAGATCTAAAACCTAAAGTCCTATGTCTAGGCTCAAAAGATTTCAACAAATCACCCCACAAGTTGATCAGATATGTAAGAGCATTAAGCACAGTATGATAGAACAAAACTCAAATCTTTCATATAAACTCAAAAAGGGATACAAATAATTCAATGTCAAAGGGAGATTCAGAGAATAATCTAAACACAGCTAGCTACACAATGAATACGAAAATGTAATACAAAAAATTCGCATTCAAGATAAATGGAAGAGAAAGAGAAGAAGAAACTAAAGAAGAAGCCCCAATGGGTTGAGCCTTGAAGCTTAGATCTTGGTTCCTTCAACCCTATTTTAACCTTACAAAGCCTTCCTAGCTGCTGGATTCTCCAATGGACAAAAACCCCAAAAGGTAATATCAAAGATGAAAGAGAAGTACCAAAAATGTGTGAGAGAGAAAGAGTTTTTTTTTTTCGAGAGTCTAGAGTCTGGTGTCAAAATCTGTGTTCCACCTATTTATAGATGCACATATTTTTGCGTATCACGCCACGACATTACACAACTTGCGCCGCGACACACAAAACTAAGGGCACCAGTGCCGCAGCATTCACTTCCTTGCGCCGCAGTGTGAAGGCCTTAAGATGACAGGGTACACTGGCAGAGAGTAGGACGCCGCAGCATATAGTTCTTTGCACCATAACATGATATGCTAGAGCTTGCCTTGTGATTCCTCATTCAGTGTAGGGCCTTTTCTTGCTTCAAGTTGGTTCTTTTGGGACCATCCTGCAATTGAGAAATCAACCAGTCAAATACAAATGCAATCAACCTCAATCCAATCAAAGATTAGGAATGATTTAAACAAGATTGATAAGGACGACCTCAACATAGATTTTTCATGAAAATGAGGTTAAAGCCTTCCAACAATGCATCACAAGACAAAGCCATCAATAATGCATAGAGATAGGACACAAATAACTACATTCTATAGAGTTATCACACCCCCAAACCTAATATTTTGTTAGTCCTCAAGCAAAACAAAGCCAGACTACACTTGCAAAGACAAGCTCATCTTAAACTTTAGTGTACTATGACTGCATTAAACCTCAAAGAATGTGCATGCCTCAAAATTCTGGTTCACACCTATATAGTCCTTATCATACTAATAATCAAAGCTTCAAATCATGCATGATTCATTTCCCAGAAACATGCTAGTCAAAACCTTTTCATTTCAAATCACACTTAACCAGATAGGCATATGAGCAAACACATGGATATCAATCAAAGAATCCACAAAATTGTAATGTAACTCTCTTTTCACTAATGTAAATCATATATGACTAAGGATCAAAAGAGTCTTTATCAGCTTGTAATGTAAGGCCATGATTATGGGGTAAAGAAGAAAGGGGAAATGATAACAAACAAACATTGAGAAACAAAAGTATGCAATTTCAAGACTTGAGAACAAGTGAAACTAGCAGGGTATTCAACAGTGAAAGCTCAAAACTCGCCAGAACTATGCAATGCTTTTCATTTTTTTAACTTTTCTTCTTTCTTTGCTTGCTTTGCTTTTCTCTCTTCTCTTTTTCTTTCTTTTTACTTTTACAAAGCAATTTCTTTTTCTTTTATTGCATTTGGTTCCTTCATGCTTATTTTTTTATATTTAAAATATTAATACCTCTAATCACTACAGATCATGCACTCAACAAACATGATGGTAGGAAGAAAATGCAATGCTTTCACATGCATTAGAATGGTTAACAGGTTAATGAACATGATGGTAATGAAAAACAAATAAGGCCAATCAATCAAAAAACTTCAAAGGGGACTAATGGATATCATCATTTAAGGTTAAGCTTGAAAGGTTCAATCGGTCCAAAGAATGCCCTAATCATTTCCTCAATTATGCATAACTTAGGATTTCACATCAAGAGAGACACAAAACAATTTTACATATGCAAGACACATCCATATGTACTTGTTATAAGCATTCTCTAGAAAAGCACTCAAATCCAATCCAAGGCCAAACAAGTATAGGAATGGAAAATTCATCATGCATAAAAGTAATCAATATTGATTAGCATGCTTCCAAGATTGTATAAGGATTCATAGAAAAATTTGAGGTGAATTTGCATCCCTAATTATCATTGGGCAATCATTATACTAACAAATGACATCATGTTATGCATTTAAATAATTTCACAAGAATCAAGCATGCAAATCAACCATCATGTGCACCAAATCATATAGAAACAAAAAATAATACTAAAAATATCCAAAAATTAAACTAATAATATTTAACAATTGATAAACAAAAATCAATGCATATATATATAAACTAAGACACCCCCAAACTTAAGGGAAATAGTGTCTGCACTGTACCATACATCTATATAAAAACAAATAGAGTCAAGATGAAAGAAAGGATGCCCTATATACATCACTACAAATCATCATCAACATCAGGCAGAACCTCGGTGCCCGCACCACTGTCATCATCGTCTAGAAATGGCTTAGTGTCAGTAGAGTGTTGATGCTGATGTGAAGTGCCTGCTCCATCAAAAGGAGGGTAGGGCTATTGCAGCTAAAAAGGTCTAGCACCAAGGTAGGGTGGGTATGATGGAACAGGAAAGTCGTGAGGGGAGATATGTAGGTGCTCCGCTAGTCATCGAATGCTCTCAACTATGTACGCCTGCATAGCGGCAAGCTGGCGAAACTCTACGCTCACTTCAGTAGCCTCGTGGGGTACCTGGGGCTTATGGGCCGCTCTCTGAGCTATCCTCTACGCCCGATGAGGGACTGCTGCCTCCGGAGGAGCTGCTCCAACCCTCCCAATAAAGTACTCATTGAGAGGCTATTTCACCTCAGTGAGCTCCTCATGGGGATCAGTGGGTACACTATGCCTCTGGTATAGCCGGTGGATAAGTGATGGGAAGAAAAGGCTGCGTGACTCTATGGCTGCCCTACGCAGTTGCAGGTATAGGATCTCGGCAATATCGATGGAGCATCTCTACAGGATGGCGTAGATGAGGATGACTGAGTCGGGTATAACCTATGAGAGGTTGCTGGATGGCAGGATCTTAGTACTGATAAAATGGTACCAAATCTTTGCCTCTGGGGTCAAACAAAAATGGGGGAAGAAACGTGGACGATCCTGCTGAGAGAAGGTCCATGGCACTGGTTGAGACTCAACTGTGTAGATACGGGTGGTGACCGTCTGTAAATTTCCACCGGCTCCTATCTAATAAATGCCTGATAATCAAACTACAATGGAGTGGGAGGCAAGGTTTGAGCCACTCGGATGGACTCTGGAGAAAAGGACACTCGGCGCCTCCGTACACCTACGGTGGTAGAATCTTGTTGAGTGAATGCGAGGTTCGCGAAGAACTCGCGAACCAATGGAATAGGGGCACGAGTGGGGTGTTTTGCGAACTCCCCCCACTGGAAATGATGGATGATGGCCTCAATGTCAGGCTGTAAGGAGTTCTTGAAGCTGAAGCCCCTCTCGACAATGATCTTCTTTGAGACTAGGGTCCCAAGGCATTCCTGTGCAGCTGCAAAAACAAATCTGGTGTCATTATACTGTCTCGGGGGAGATGGCTCCCTCCACTGCCTGCTGCTTTCACCTCTAACTCGTTTAGGACCCATCAAGCAAATATAAATACCTAAAAAGATATGAGAGGGTCATAACTGAGCAATAGAATGAATATGACAATTAAAATACTCAATTTTTTTTAAAAAAAGAGGGGTTTCATGCCGCGACATTAATACCAGCGTCGTGGCATTCAAGGTTAGACACACAACGCCATGGCGTTATAGACAGCGCTGCAGCATTCAATCAGTTCATATCAGTGCCGTGACATTATAAACTCATGTTGCGGCGTAAACAACCACGCTGCGGCATTCATGAATTGCTAAGACAGAACCCGCAGCCCACAACAATTTCAACCCCAAAATGCAACATAATAACAACTAGAAACAAGCAAATACTAATCAAAATACTTAAAACCAAGGTAAAAACTACTACAAAGGATCTAAAACTAGAAAAACACTAAAAGAAAAATATAAACATGAAAATAACAAAAGAAAAGGGAGAAACTTGCATACCTTGGAATGGAGATGGAAGTGTGATGCTCGGAATGCATAGAAAATACAGAAAATAGAGGCTAAAATGTGAATAGGAGGAGGAAGATGTGAGAGAAATAGAGAGGAGGTTGGAAAGATTTATGTTGCGACGCAAACCCTATTACTTATTTAAGCAAAATACGCTCAGAACGCCACGACATGAGATAACCAGCGCCGTGGCGCGCGTCTACGTGCAGACGTTTCAATTTTCTTTTTTCATTTTTTAATTTTTTTTTGGATGCCGTGGCATTGACAAACCCACGCCGTGACGTTATGCTCTCTGTCTCAAAACCTGATAAGGTAGAGACTAGAACGTCATGGCGTGAGAGGTCTGACTATAGAATTTTGCAGCAAACTCCACACAACACCTAGAAATGCCTCTTTGAGGTCTCAATCACTAATAAAAAGTGTCTAGCCTATCAAATACATGCATGCAACAACAAAATAGCATGAATTATCAAAATTAAATACACTACATACTAGACTTTAAATTTAAGAAATTAACGCATAAAGGTGGATACATCCAAAAAGGTGTCTTTGTTATACTCCAGGCAGGACTTTTTCGGCTTCTTCAACTTAAAGGAGCGTGTTTGAAAAAGGTCTCCCTATCATCACTAGAGGAAGTCCCTAGGGGCCTATTGCTTATAGCATTGGCTAGTTGTCCCACTTGCATCTTAAGAGCCCTGATTGAAAACGTTTGGCTCTGAAGAAGAGAATCATTTTTGGCCAAATGAGCATCGGATTTTGTCATGTATGAATCAGTTTTTCACCATGAATTGCATAAACATATCTTCCAATGCTGGTTTCCTTTCTTGCATATGTGGTCTTGCTTATGATGAGAAACATGAGGATATGGTGGTCTCTCATTGCCAGTAGATGAAGATACTTGCCTTTGGCTATCCCTCCATGAAAAATTGGGGTGGTTTCTCCACCTAGGATTATACTGCTATGAGTAGGGGTTGTTCTGAGTTGACCGATAGTTTCCCGCATATTTGACACTCTCCACAATGGATGGACAACTATTGTTGGCATGATTGTTCCCACACCTATCACACAGCACGAAGGGGCTTTGATTAGGGCCAGCACCCAAACTGTTGAACTTGTTTGATAATAATGCCACATGAGCAGACAAAGATGTGAGGGCATCAACGTCATGAACTTCAGCTACCTTCCTCTAAGTGTTTCATGCTAAAGGCCATTGGTAGCTATTAGCGGCCAATTCTTCCAACAGTTGGTACGCTTCATCAAAAGATTTACCCAATAATGAACCACCTGCATCCGCATCCACAATTAGACGATGAAGAGATAGCAATCCTTTATGAAAGGAGTAAATCTGGTGCCACAGAAGTATTTCATGATGTGGGCACCTTCTAAGTAGATCCTTGTACCTCTCTCAGGCTTCGTACAAGGATTCAAATTCCGATTGAATGAATGAAGTGATGTCATTCACCAATCCAGCAGTCTTGGCCGGAGGAAAGTACTTGTTGAGAAATTTTCTACACATATCCTCCCAAGTAGTTATAGATCCTGTAACACCCCGAAAATTGCTTGTTTCATGATTTATATTCATTTTATAATATTTGTGAATTTTGTGAATTTTTGTGAATTATTTCGGTGATTTTGATTATTTTAATATATTTTGCGATTTGTGTGCACACCGAACGGAGCCGAAAAAATAAAATATTTTCCCCGAGGCTGAAAAACCTTGGACTGTGGAAACGTTGACGGGAGATCTTACTAAACCCGAAGTCAGACACAGTTTACGAAATTTTTGTTTTTCAAGATTTTATCTTACAAATAAAATTCAGGTGCATCCTATTATCCAACGGACAATAAATACTGGTTTTGTTAACTATAACCTTTATCCATTGGATAATAACTTTTAATAAAATGCTAGTCATCCTAGAAGGTTCACTTTATATGACATCACTTTGATGACATCACTTGGATGACATCATCGTTAACTTTTCAAAAAGGTAAAAATTGGCTTCTTGAAGAAGTTTAATCAAAACTTAATGGAGAAGCTTTCTATTAGGCTTGTTGGAGAAGCCAACTTTCAAGGCTTGTTGAAGAAGCTTCATTCTCTCTCCCCCAATGTGTGGCTACGGTTTGGAGGGAGGAAAAAGGATGACAAAGTATCATCTTTTCACCTAATATCTCATTTTATATCTTTCAACAAAAAGCTTCCATTTTTCTATCACATTTTCTCTTCTTCCTTTTCTCTTCATGCTCCACGACCACACCTTTTCTTCTCCACTCTCCATATTTGTTTAATTTGAAGCAATCACATTACTTGAAACGACATATCATTTGAAGACCTTTTCTTGTTGGAACCATCTTCAAAAGCTCACATCTTCATCATCTTTCTTCAAGCCCTAGCTTGGGGTTTTTGAGGTAAAAATCTTGATCTTCATTTCCTCTTCTTCTTTTCATGTTCATGATCATCACCATGACCATTAGTCTTCTCTTTTTCAAGCTTTAGATGACCAAAAATATGTTTTATCTTTTCTAAATTCATTTCTCTCACTTTCAAGAAAACTACACACAAAACCCTCATTTTTCTCTTCTTTGTGAGCTATACAGTCAAGGCACCCAAAAACATCATTTACTTTTGTTCATCTTCATTTCACTTCCATAAAGGTGAAAGCACAAAAAAGTTCTCTCCTTTTCTCTCCAAAGAAGTTTCGGCCAACACCCCAAGAAACACTCATCCATTTTCTTTAATTTCATCCATCCACATTTCTTGAATCTAGACCACATTTGAAGACTTTTCCATGTTGTGGCCATCTTCTAAATCTTCCATCTTCAAGCACTTTTTCAATATCAAAGTTTAGGGCTTTTAAGTTGAAAATATCTCTATTTTCATTTTTCTCTTGATTTCAAGGTTTCTAAACCAAGTGACTTACGACCATGCCTTGTTTATAACTTATTTGTGGTGTGTGGATGTTTGTAAACTCCTAGGGTTTGGTTTTTGTGGGGGACGAAAATCAATTAAGGAAACACCAAGAAGTCTTCTTCTTGATCTTTTCTTGAGGTAAGAGGGAGATTAACCTCATCAACCAAACATGGTAGTGAGAAAATGAAAATTTTGTGTTTGTAAGTGAAGAATGCATGTGAGGATTCCTTCACTTGATTGTGTGGTGATGACTACTTATGCTTGTTTAATTATGTTTGATTATATGAAGTTGATAGTATGCATGAAAGTTATATGGTTGTTTAATTGCTATGTTAATTTATCTACTTGATTGTATGAGTTAGATAGTTCATACTTGGTTGTCTATGTTACCTTTGTGGCTTGAAAGTATGCATAAATTCGTTATGGTGGGATTTTGATATATTGTATGCTATGAATATATATAAGAGGAAAGAGATTATAAGTCCAAGAACCTTTATGGTCTCACGGCCACTCTATTTAAAATAGGAGTAATCATGTCAAGGATACTTCATAAAGTGTGGATTTAGTGATTAGGTAATAAGAATATGAATTTAAGATTTTTAATGCTTGGAAAGAAAATGTATAAGATTTTATAAATTGGAAAGAAGAGAATTTTTAACAAAGATCATAAAGAATGAATTAGGAAAAGGATGTTAAGTTTAAAGCATTTTATTATAAAAAGATTTTTAAGAGGAATATGGAAAATGTATAGTTTTTATTAGAGAAATGATGATTTTTATAAGAAATGGAAAATGAGTTTTAAAAATGATTTGAGATCTAAAGTATTTTATGAAACAAAGTTTTATGATTAGATAATAGTGATTTTGATTAAGATAATGGAGAATAAGTTTTAAAAGTGATTTAGAACTCAAGACATTCTGTTTAAAAGAATTTTAGTAAAGGTAATGGAAGTAGTTTTCAGTAAAGTAATATAATGTGGATTTTGGGAAAACATTGGATTATCGTGCATTGAACATTATACATTGTTTTGTTGTTGTGCCGATGTGCTAGACCTGGGTGGATCAGTGTTATTATGTAATTGTATGGGCAGTTATATAATATCATTGATACTAATGGTATTAGACAATTGTATGGGGGGTTGTTTTAATATCATTTGGAACAGTACAAATGGTGGCTTGAGTTATGCATTGAGTTATTATGCATTGAATATCATACAATCAGTGTCTGTATGACTTTTGTTGCCTATGAGTGAATGAGAATTGAGTAGTGTGATCCAAGGGAAGGATCTCAGGGTGCGTCAAGGTGAGGTGATTCATCTTATGACCTAGTTGTCACACTATATACCTCTGGCCATGAAGAACCGTTGCAACGCACTAATGAGGAACCGACAAGCACTATTTCTCTTCGCGTCCGGCGTAGACTGTCATTGAGGGTGGCAGATCTTCTAGACCATTCATATCCGAAATTGAGTATTAGCTCCATGGAGTAGGAACTGGTTCATTATGCATACACATGGTCAGTACACATATTGTTGTGGCATGGTTGTAACACCCCTTTTTCTTATCTTGCGAAGAAGGAACGTCACATGTAACACCCTCCTCAGGGTATCACATTTCCGACTCCTAACTCATAATCTGTAAAGAAGTTCATAAAAGGTTTGAGTTATAAAAAGTGAGTTTTAAAATTTCTTTTCGCAGATATATAGATGGAAACATAAACTTACTGTAATCCATAAGTATTACTGAAAATACATTTAAACTTATTAATATACAATATTGACACTAATTAATATTTAACAATTTAGAGAGAAATATAAAACTAACAGACTCTCTTTTTTAACAGTAGCAAACCCCATCACGGGTCCTACTTAATAGCATGGTACAACACTAACGAGAAAACTTAACATAATTATTCCTTCTTGTATCCATCTTGATGCATCAGACATCTGTTCCTTGTCAACCCTTCACACTATCGAATCCAGTATGGTCATTCTCTTATGTTGTCTCCGATCTCAGAGTATTTATCACCCGTATGTCTAAGACAACTCGTTCCATCTATTATATAATTTTTACCAATACAAGCACAACAACACAATATAACAAAGAGGTGAGATCACCTACGCCAATACCAACATGGTAGCATAGAGATAACACTAACATCATATCATACAGATATATCATACCATAATTCCTATAATGCACTCAACATTAATCAACTATCATCATCATGCTATTAACATTATTATCATCACACAATAATTACAATAATGCCATCAACATGATTATCATCATCATCATCCAATATTCCTCAATTATTATATCATGCAGATATAAATACTCAGATTTATGCATATGTTATGCATGTAGACTCAATGTCCTACTCCATGGAGGTTTTCACAATTTCGAGAAGAATGCTCTGTTAATTGTCAGCCTTTGCCCAAAGACAATCTTCCAGTCGTTGAAAAGAATCATGTTATTGTCAGGTATCGTCAATGCGTTGCAATGGACTGCATCGCCAAGTAGCATATGGTCCAACCTTAGCCCACAGATAGATATCCACTGGTCGACCGTCGTGCCTTGACGCCCCCAAGATCCATCATAGACCTCACTATCAATTCTCATTCCCTCTTCAACCACAAGGGTCACAATAGCATCAACTCTCAAATTTTTGTTCAATGCACGAATATCTTAATGCAATTTTGTTCAATTTCCTCATATGCCACAATGCATATTTTTCTAATGCATATTCAATGCACCAATGCCAATCACTGGCAAAATTCACCATTTCCAATGCATGTTCAATGCACCAATGCCAATCACAGGCAAAATTCACCATTTCATATTCAGGGTCCACACATTGGCCCATTCTCAGTTTAATTTCATAATCTCATAATTAGGGTCCACACACTGGCCCAACAATAACCATACTGTATTTTCAACAGCGAAATCATATTATCACGTTTTTATAGTCACAAAACACTTTCGTCGTGTTTTCACAAGCACGCAACATTTTTGTTATGTTTTCATAATTTCACAATATTTCTGTCACATTTTCAAATCACATATTGATTTTTCAACGTTTTCTCAATCACGTAAAAATATTTACACGTTTCTCAAATCGCATAGTGATTTTCCACCATTTTCATAATTATGTAAAAATATTTCATCACTTTTCAATCACGTAGTGATTTTTCAACAATATTTCAATCACGTAAAATATTTAATCATTTTTCAAATCGCGTAAAAATATTTAAACGTATTTCAAATCGCGTAGCTTAAAAATCACGTTTTTAAGATACGTAAAATATTTTTCACCATTTTACAATCATGTAAAATATTCCTCAATATTCCAAACATTATTTTGGACTTCCAAACAATTCAATATCATTTCTAACATCATTTTTTCATTACGAAAAATTATTTTGGACTTCCAAACAATTCAATATCATTTCTAACATCATTTTTCCATTACGAAAAATATTTCTCAACCTTCAAAAATTCTATTTCAACTTTTTTCAAAATAATATGACTTCGTACTTCCTTTTCCACATTTTCTTACACAAGAAAATCCTTTTCACAATATATTCCACAAATTCACAATTCCATTGAATTAAATCAATGTTTCTAACTTTAAAAATTACTAACGTTCTCCAAAATCCAAAGGATGAGTTACACCTTAGAAATATCAAATCACTATTATATTCTCCATTTTTCTCAAATAAATTCTAAAAATCAATTCTCTTTAAAACAAATAGAGGCTCAAACACTTGCAACCTCTCTTTTCCATTTACTTATGAAAGTTCATTTCTTAAGTGATAAAATACTCTGATTCCCTTTCTAAATTCCTTGTACTAAATCAAACTATATTTCCACTTTGTTTCCATAAAATCAAGACATTACAGGCCTTCAAAAACGTGGACATGACTATTGAAATCATCAAAACATTTTTCCTTGTAAGTCAATATGGTTTTACACAAACAAAACCATTAAAAATCCTTTACAAAACTGTGAGACTCATGGTCTTTAAAATCAAATCATTTGTTCATTTTCATTTTTCACTTTCTTTGCAAATCCTTAAAATCAACATTGTCCTTTTCATTTAAAACTCATGTTTAGTAAAATGCTTACAAACTTTTTACACAAAATAAATCAATAAAAATCCTTCTCAAAACCGTGAACACTACTTCTTGAAAAACAAACCCTTTGTTTATTTTTCTTGCTTTTCTAATCATCCAATTTTATCATTCATGAAAATATTAATTTATGAACACCTATTTTGAGGTGTCTTGGCCGAAATTTCTCTTGGTCTTTGGAACCAAAAATCAATTTCCTTTCCATCATCAAATCATGGCATACATATACATATTCAAATATATATCACAAGTATGTCATAATCAAAGCAATAAATCATGCAAATCATACCAAGCATAGGCAAATAATCAAAGCACATAAACACCCACAAATTATTACATGACCATGGATATGAATCCTCACATGGATTCACCATCCATCAAATACAAAATCATCTCTCACCACCATACTTGGTTGGTGAGATGAATCTCCCTCTTACCTCTTGAAGATCCTCAAAAACTTCTTATTTTGCTTCTTTTTCCAAGTCCTTCACCACCAAAAGTTTCTTAAATACACAACAAAACACAAGTTTATTAGTATATTAAGTTTGAACTAGGGGAACCATGGATCAAACATGGCTTAGAACGTGAAAATCAAAAGAAAAGTGAAGATTAGCAAACTTCACCAATAAAGCTTCAATCTTTAGCTTGAAGAACAAGGTTGAAGATGAATGATTTAGAGAAAGTCTCCAACATGAAAGTTGCTTAGAATATCATGTAGATTCAAGATCTATGGTTGGATGAAATTAAAAGAGATTGGATGGTAATTTTGGATGTCTTGGCCGAATGGTTCTTCTTGAAGAACAAAGATGAAATTTTTGATTTTTGTAAGGGAAAGGTTTCTTAAATTTGGTTAAGGTAAAGAATGAAGTGAAATCACTTGGTTTTCCTTCTTATCAATTTCACAGAGCTCCTTGGAAAATCCCTAAAAATCATAAACAAATCTCAAAATCAATAACAAGTAAAAGAATAGGTAAACCATGGTTCAAGTATGGCTTAGAAAATCAAAACTAAAAGCTTAGGTGAAGAAATATGAACTTTACCATTTTTGGTAGAAACTTGAAGCTTGAATTTGAAGCTCAAGATGAATGATTTTGTGAAAACTCATAACTAGAGATGTTCTTAGAATGAGGTAAGTATTCAAGAAACTAAGTTGGATGAAATTTTTGAGTAATGGAAGGCATTCTTAGGTGCTTTGGCCGAAACATGCATGGAGAAAGAAGGAAAGAAAATATTTGATGAAGTATTGGCTTTTTGGAGAAGACAAAGATGAATTATGCTAGCAATAATGTGGTCTTCAACTTTGCTAAGCTCTTAAGCTCCTCTAAAACCGTCCCCCCCTCTTCATGCTTCTCCTTATACATTCAATAAATTACCATAATAATTAGCCACCATTTTAAACATTTCTAGCCATTGATTAATTCAATGGTTAGGATTAAGGTAGACTTTTGATTAGAAGACTTAATCTAGGCCATTAGATTTTTCTCCTTGAAATCTTAGTCATTAGATGCATCTCCAAAATGAAGGGTCTAGATTACTCCTTCTTACTTTTAATCCAAGGGTCATAATTAGTCATAGCTATTTTAGAAGACCAAATCTCCACCATTGATTAAATCCACATCCAATGGTCATAAATGATCCATCTCCACTGTTGATTAAATCCAAATCCAACGGTCACAAATGGTCCTAGCCACTTTATAAGATCAAATCTCCACCCTTGATTTAAATCTACATCCAATGGTTATAAATAGTTATAGTCATTTTCTTAGACTAATCCTACACCGTTGATTAAATCGATGGTTGATATCAAAGTCTTCAATATTAGACTTGCTTCCATCAAAAGTTGTCATAACCACTATTGTTGACTTAAGCAGTATAATTTCTATTTTTATCTGCTAAAACCCCACGAAAGAATATATTTACTATATTTTTATCGCCCGATAATTAAATACAGTACAAAACATAGTACAATAAAATTTTCTAAAACTATTTCTGGATTCAGGTTTAGTAAGATCCCCTGTCTCTGTCTAAACAGTACGAATTTTTCTATGCGTAAAAATTTTTTCACGTTTTGGGACTCACCCTGGGCCTACGTAGGACCACTAGGGCCCACAAACAGTCCAAAAACGATCAGAGAAATATAAAAATTTATAATCATCCACAAAAATCACAAATATTAGAAAACGCACAAATATCAAATAGATTATGTAAAATAATTAAGACTTAACAGTAATAATTAATTTACGTAAAAATTTTCCCAGCCCAAAAATTATTATTTTCTTGACACAGAGTAAGTCATTCAAAATGATCAAATACGCTGACGGAATACTCAAAATAATTTTACAACACACAGAAATCACTAAACAGTAGAATTCTGTTAACTATCAAAATTACTGTCAACTATTTAGGAAATTTTGGGGTGTTACATCACACCATAATATAGAGAAACAAAATAAATTGCGAAAAATAATAAATAGCTTGATTAAGTAAGACCTGGTTCTTTTTTAACACGTGATTATATAATTTGCATTCTTGGATGATAAGATAGTCGAGTATTGAAATATGTGTACATAATATTTCTTTCCCTTTTTTTTGTTAACAATAAAGAGATGATAATAAATACAGATACAATAAAATTGACACAGAATTTAAAATCATGCATTCACAATATATATATATATATATTATATGCTTCAGCCTGTTTAATTACATCATATTTTATACAAAAAACAAATTATGTACCCACCCGAAAGATACAAATATACCCCCATCAAGTACAACAAAACATCAAGGTTCCCTAAAAAGATAAATAGTTAGCCATCAGTAGCCACCGACAGTATCAACCCCTACGACTGACGAGAAGGGACCGTAGCCGGGTCCTCCCCAGGGTCTTCCTTATCTGATAAAATTACCATCGGAGCGATCAAATTTCGGGCAGAAGCCCGAGCAGTGGAGAAGAAAGAGTCCTCACGTGGAGTGTAGTACATATCAACCCATATATCCCTCACGGGTAGGTAAAACTCCAAAATGACAAAAGTAGTGAAGTCAAAAACAGGAGGGTCATAACGACCCCAAGCTAAAGACATTGTCAACTTCCCGCAGTAAATGCATCGATCCGTCTGCACATGTATGTGCAAGCAATCGGGTCCTCCATGGAAGGTCAACTTGACGTACCCCAAAAATCGGTTTGGGTGTGACGACATCCTCAGCAAGCCCTAGTCGTACTGTGGACAAAAACCCGGAAACTTAGGTGTTTCCTTTTCTTCCTCATGAACGTCTTCTTAGAAGCATACAAATAAACAGATATATCAAAATACAGAAAGAGGTGAGATACTCAGCTTTCATTACCAATACGGCAGTAAGAAAACAGAACGGTGCTGGACGCCCACATATCAATACAGTTCATATATCCAATCACAGCAATAATTAAAATTAATGGTAAAAGTACAACAACAATAAATAGCAATAGGAATTATCAATAATAGGCATACAACATCAATATTTCCAACAGTCGACCATTCAAGCAATCAATTGATTATTGCAGTAATAATAACAGATATTTTTACATAATTATAAATACTCATGCTCAATGAATTATGAGACTGACAGTTCACAATGCAAATAGTACAAAAATTCCTACTCCATGGAGCTAGACATAAACATTTTCGGAGTGAATGATCAAGGAGCTATGTCAGTATCTCGTTAGCCTTAAAAATAGTGTGCTCATCTCATAAAAATATTTGCACAATATGACTTGTACATGGCACCTCAACAGTTGATCGTGATATAGGACAGTATCTCAGTTTGGATCATTGGTGTGTTTGCATTGGTCTATCCCATGGCCCCAGTGGAGCTACCACTGTCTATTGTGAGACACCCACACCTCGACGTCCCCAGGGCCAACCACTATGACCCTATGCTTAGTCTACTCGCACCCGCACATAGGTGTTATTCAAACTCCTAGGCATACATCGTCTTTCCAACAATGTCCAACGGACAACACATATGCTTGACGATGCAATGTACATCATGTATGTTTATCAATGATGCATTCATCATAAGCCTATCACAATGGCATGCATATATATTCATTTCTCAACATTAGCATGTCATAATTTCCTCAAGTACACAATCAACAAATACTTAGCCCACATAGGGTCCACAATAACATAGAATCAATTCTCAACATCAATATGTATTTAGGATTCATCCATTATCACAAGTCCACATTATGGATCCACATTTTCAAAGTCTTAAACTTTGGTCAATTATGACAATTTTAGGTTAAATAACCCTTCAAAACTGTGTCCCACTTAAGTGTTATTATTCAATTCAATTTTTTCACTTCATTATGGATTATGCATGTTTCTAAATTCCTAATTTCCAAAGATGCACCAAGGCATCATTTAAACCCTAAATTTTCTCTAAAAGTCGTAGACTCACTAGGTCTTCAAGTTTCTAATTTCTTTCCATATTATGCATTAGTCTTTTGATATCTAATCACTTAAATTTTAGTTCACACCAAACCAATCCAATCCCTCAAAATTCAAGCCAAAACTATGGCCTCCATAGGTGGTAGGAAATGCTAAATTTTTCATTTATCAATTCCATTATTATCAAATCATTTATACAATCAAACTTCAATCCTCATCAAGGTCACACAAGGCATGCAAATCAACCAAACAAGTGAACATACAAATATGGATTTCTCCATCAAACAATCATACAAAGTCTCCTCACCACCAATAATGGTAGAAGTGAGTAAATCTCCCTCTTACCTAAAGGAAGAACACAAAAATGGCTTCCTAGGTGCTCCTTGGTGGTTTCGATTTTGGGGTCTAAAAACCCTAGAAATTGAAATCATCAAGAATCAACATTAAGCATGGTAAAAGATGGATCTTTGGTCTCCAATGAAACCATAGATCATGAAAATGAAAAGAAAGAAGGAAGAAAATGGAAACTTTACCTCAAAGTTGGAAGCTTTGTCTTGGAAGACAATGGAGGTGAAGATGGATTTTGAAGAAATTTTCTAAATAGAAGGAGTAGATGAGGTTGAGGTGAGTATGAAAATGATGTTAGTGAAGACAAAAGTTAAGAGAAATGGCCACTAATGGTGGCTGCAAAACTGTAGCCAAGAAGGAGAAGAAGAGAGAAGGAAGAGAGAAAAATGAAGAAGAAGAACTAGAGAGAGAAAATGTTGTAGGAAAAATGATATTTTTGGGTGATTATTGGTTAAGTGTGGAGGCAAATTTTTGCCTCCCAAGGGCAAGGAATGCCGCAGCAAAGGTGAGAGAGAAGGGGCAAAATTTGGCTTCCCCAACAAGCCAACGGTAGCTTGGTCATTTGGTGGTCAAAGCTTCTCAAAGAAGCTTTGATTAAAATACAATAAATTTGAATTAAAGTGGATTTGATTAGACTTAAAATAGATTACATTAGGATAATGTGATAGGGTTTTTAATTCATGTTATTATCCAATGGACAATTGTTATTGCTGACAGAAGTCAGTATTAATTATCCGGCGGATAAAATTTATACAGCGATTTATTATTTTATCAGATAAAAATTTCTCGAAAAACATGAAACCTCGTAAACCATGTCCAGCCTCGGGTTTAGTAAGATCCCCCACCGACATTTCCATAGATCAAGGTTCTTGGGAAAAATATCTCATTTTTCTGGCTCCGCTCAGTTTGCATGCAAAACGAGAAATAATATTAAAATATTTCGCATTCTAAAAAAAATCCAAATTTTTTTCCAAAAATCACAAATATTATAAAATGAATATTTATAATAAAATAAATAAATTTTTGGAGTGTTACAACTCTCCCCAACAAATAAGAATTTCATCCTCAAAATTTTCGTACCTTAACACAACTTTGGGTATTGCTCCTTCATCTTGTTCTCCAGTTCCCATGTCACATCTCTAGTTGTCTCATTCTAGATCACTTTCACCAATGAAATGTCTTTCCCTCTGAGTTACTTCATTCTCCTATCCTCAATCCTTGCAGGAGTTGTTTCATAAGTCAAGTTTTCCTTTAATTGTACTAAATCGGGTGCTATGACATGATCAGGACTTATCCGACGAAGAATTTGATAAGGTCCAACAGGACCTATCCGACGAAGAATTTGATAAGGTCCAAGGAATTTTGGAGTGAGCTTTCTAGATTTAAGAACCCGACCATTCCCAGTCGTAGGCGTAACTTTCAAGAATACATGCGCTCCTTCCTCAAATTCAAGAGGTTTTCCCCTTTTGTCCGCATTGTTGGTTGTGGCTTCGTACTACTCAAGAAGGGGGGTTGAATTGAGTAATAAAACTTTTTCTAGCTTTTCCCTTTTTTTCGCAAAAGTTAATTCTTTCCTTTAACTATAGAAAGAATTTTGTCAACCAACTAACTAAACTATGTTTTTTCAAGATGTATTTCTATCAAGATTTGAAACTTATAAAGAAATATTAACAATAAGATTGATTTCAGATATGAACAAGATCATAAACTAATCAAATCATGCAAACATCCCTAATATATTGTTTAATTCATATAATCAACAATAAAGCAAATAAAGAGTTAAGGGATAGAGAAAATTGCAAACTGAGATTTATCTTAGTTCAGCTACCTCCTCTAATAACCTACATCCAGTTCCCACACCACTGTGAGATTTATCCACTATTGAAAAATCAATATACAAGATTCTTTACACAAGCTTCACTTCTAGGTTCCTTCTACCAAAATGACAGCTTTTCAGTCAAAGCAATCTTACAATTCCCACAAGAATTCCTTCTATTCTTGCACAGTACCAAGAGTCCCTTCTACACTTGATTTCATCAGCGAGAGAACCTTCTCTCTTATCTTTCTTTTACAATATGAAAAGATTGATTTAGATTCTAAGAAATCAGATACAACAACTTCAAGTTCTACAGAAAAATACTCAATTTTTTTAAATGAAAAGCTCTCACAGTATTTGTGTGTTTTATCTCTAATTTCGAATGAATTGTTGTTTTGAAAGTGTTTGCCAATGTCCTTATATAGGTATATAACAAAATAGATCTGTTGGACACACTTTACAAGTCAGTTAAGATCAAAACAAATTCATTTGAAAAATTATGTTATCAGTCAATCGATTAGTACATAGATGTATTAAACAAAATTTCATTTTTACAATGTGTGTATATCGATTACTTAATCGATTGTGTTCTTAGATGTTCTTGATCTTGATTAATACACATATGAGTACATCGATGTTGTTCTTGAAAAACACTCGTATTCTCAGCCCAGAAGATTATACATCGATTACCCAATCGATTGTATGGCTATTTCAAAAATTCTTGCTTCTGTTCTGGCTTATACATAGATGTATCAATCGATGTACAAATGCAAAAATGCATACTGATCAAGTAAGTCCAGAATCAATCGATGTATACATAGATGTATAACACTTATACATAGATGTATACTAAGATTTTTCATTAAGTCCTTTGATCAATTGATGTATACATAGATGTATAACATTTATACATAGATATACACTGAGGTTTTCATTTAAAAGTTAGTTTATTAACTGAAAATACATCGATGTACATATAGATGTACAT
Organism: Ormosia emarginata; assembly: GCA_029884605.1. Lineage (NCBI taxonomy): Eukaryota > Viridiplantae > Streptophyta > Magnoliopsida > Fabales > Fabaceae > Ormosia > Ormosia emarginata. The sequence continues at coordinate 4,759,656 of JAQQTP010000023.1, forward strand.
ACTTATTAATTAACCTTTTTCGTTCTTAATCCGTTTTTACTTTTGAAAATCATTTTTACTTATTTGAGAGAGAATAATCAAAGAATTAAACTAAGTCTTTTCTTTACAGAAAGATTCCTAATGATTTTCCTTGAATTCTTTCTTCATGATGCTCTTTCTTCAAGTTTGACTTCGTGATCCTTGCATTGAAATATTCTGCTCTATGATCCTTTGCATAACACGATTTAGACTCAAGAATCATCAAAAAAGAGTACGTATAACTTGAGATATGAGTATGAGAAATTTGAGATGAAAAATGAGGAAATTACGAAATTAGAAGGAAGAACTAGATACAAAATTAATGAAAAGAAATAAGATAAGAATGGCGCCACAAATCTAGTTTGATAAACCAAGAAGGATCACCACAAGAATTGGTTAATTCTTGATAAGATCAAATGATGCAAGGAAGAACCCTAGCAGAGCAAAACTCTCAGTTTTGTAAATTCCAAAATGTGTATTCCCTTTCTCTAATGATCTCCAAATGTTTTAGTACAATTCAGTTTAGAGGTTTGCCCATTTAGGACTTAACAAAAATAAAAACAAAACCCCTTAGCATAAGCATCACTGATATGTTCCAGTGGTTAAGGAGACATATTCAGCTTCAAGTGCCTGGGTTCTAATCCTGCTGTGGACAAAATATATTTTTTTGAACACAGCCATACACCAAATAGAACTAGAATGCAATAGAAAATAAAAATAAAAACAGTCCCAAAAATATATAAAGGTCTTGAAAGTTCAGATTGACTCTTTTGGCTCTTTTCCTTTCATTCCAAGTGGGCTATGCATGTGTAAACCCTAGGCTCCATGTGTTGGGCTTCAATCTGATGTTGGGCCTCTAATAAGTTGTTCACCATCTTTTTAAGTTCTTCTTGGACCCTTTTAGCTTTTGCTCTTGTCACGTGTAACACCCCAACTTTAAAAATATTCTGAATGTCCTGTTTGCTGTTTTTCAAGCTTTTGTGTAAATGATCGTTGTGTCCCGATTTTACTCTTTCTTGATTTTCTGTATGAAATACAGGTATATTTTACAGGTTCTAATTTTTTTGGGTTGTTTTGCGTAATTTGCTTCGAGACAGTAAAATAAATTTTTTGTCGAAATTACTGTTTTAAATTTTTCTGTGTGAAATACAGATATATAATACTGTCTGTAATTTTATTTGAGTGTTTTGAGTGATTTGCTCGGTTGTGGGGAAAAATGGAAAAATGACCATTACGTCCCGAATGTATTGTTTTAAATTTTTCTGTATGATACAGTGTCTTATATTACTGTCTGTGATTTTATTTGGGTGTTTTATGTGATTTGCTCCGAGACAGGAAAATAATAATTTTCTGGACCGGGGAAATTTTATTATTATCGGGAGCCGGGGGAGCTTACTAAACCCGAAACTGGAGACAGTTTTTGAAGTTTTATTTTCCTACGATTTTATCTGACAAATAAAATCGGGGTATGTTTTATTATCTGCTGGATGATATTTTTCTTGAAAAATATCTAGTGGATGATGACTCATCGCAATGGGCCAATAGAAATTTGACACGTGGCGTGACACCTCAGCACCATGACTCAGCAGATTCCGGAAGGTTCCAGAAGCGGTGACTCGCCCTGTGACTCACCGTAGTGAGTCACCTGTTCCAGAAGCTTCTATGATGACTCACCATGCTGACTCAGCGCTGTGACTCATCATTGATGACTCAGCGCTGTGACTCACCATTGATGATGCAGCTGATGACTCAGTCAGTGACTCAGCATGCTGACTCGCCATGCTGACTCACCTGCTCTAGAAAATATCTACGCTGACTCGCCATGCTGACTCACCCGTTCTAGATAGTTCCACGATGACTCATCATACTGACTCATCGTAGTGAGTCACATGTTCTAGAAATTTCTCTTTGATGACTCGCTTTATGACTCATCAAGGGCAATCAGTAGAAAAATGATCAATAATAATTATTACTCTGTTAATATAAGATAAAAAAATTTATGTATATTTTATTATCCATTAGACAATAAATATTGACTTTATAAACAGTAATTATTGTTCATTGGTTAAAGTATACTATAAAATATATAGTGTGCACCAATAGAAATTGGTCAACAAAAATAGCAACCAATAGGAATCAAGTTTGTAAATATTCAACTAATAGAAATTGGTCAAGAATAATAGCTTGACTCTTTAAGGACCAATAGAAAGCAAGCTATCAAACAAATTTGGACTTCTTGAGATTTGTTGATTCTACGATGAAGGAGAAGAGTAATTACTCTAATAGCCAATTCACTTTGTGAATTCACGTAGAAGACTTTGTGAAATGCATGTAGAAAGCCAAATTGAATAAAAGGAAGACTAGTCAATATTGATGGCTTTTCTTTGTTGCTTTCTACGACAAAGCAAGCTTTTGGTGAAGCAAATATTACCACTCAATTCTTGCTATCTATCATTTAATTAACCAAGTGAGACAAAGTCCACATTGGTGGCTTCTCTTCATGTTTCTACGGCAATGCAATGCCTTTAGGAAGGCAATATTCAACAATTCAATTCATTCTTATTCCTATGCATTTATGACCATGCATTTGGAGGGAGCAAAACCAAACATAATTCTCACCTTCTCTCAAAGTGATTCACGGCCATGCATACCAAATAGGAGACTTATTTCATTTAATCAAAGTCTTCATCTTTTCTCCAAAGCTATCAAACAAGCAAATCTCTCAAATATTTTTTCTCTTTTTCTTCTCCAACCTCACGGCCTACCCATCCTTTTCCATCACTCACTCTTCTATAATTCGAAACTACCTTATTTCTTATTTCCTTACTTCATCTCAAGCTACTTTGTAGTTGAAACCTAAGCTTAATTCATCCTTTTTCTATCTTGTTCTTCAAAGCTTAAGTTTGAAGCCTTGAAGGTAGGGTTCTTTAATCTTCATGTTTCTATCCATTTTAAAGTTCTAATCATGATTTTAATCAATGATTATTTTAGTTTAGAGCCTTAGGTATTAATATTGCATGTTTTTTTGTTTTTCAAGAAAACTCTTGGTGGAGAAAATTTGCTTGAAGGAGACATACAAGGAGCTTTGGAGGTTCTTCAAGAGGTAAGAGGGAGATTACCCTCATCAACCATGTGTTGGTGGTGAGGAATGTATGTGTTTGTAGTGAAGAATCCATAAGGATTCATTCACTTGATTGTTTATTGTTTTTCCTAATTGTGATTGATTATGTGTGCAAGCATGTCTAATAGCTTTAATATTTTGTATGTGTTTTATGGTTGTTTTAATATATGGTATGTGTACATATATGCATGATAATTATTGTAACATGTAAATAATATACAAGGATTTGCATGAGTGTTCCAAAGAACACAAATCCAAGCTCACGGCCTCAAGGCAAAGAGGAGAACCAAAATGTTCTCATCAATTTTCTAAAAGTGGAATTTAATTAACCTAGAAAAATTGACAAATTACAAATTGTTTTAAAGCAAGAAAGATGAATATAAAGATCAAATGGCAACTATGTATATTTCGGCCAACATGCCTAAGTTGAATGTTTTGATTTCTAAAACCATTTTCTAAAACAATGATTTAATGAATATAGGTAATACAATGAATTGGACATTGATTTAGAAGATGAAAAATAATTTAAAGATTAAATGCAAAGACTTTGTTAAATTTGGCCAACATGCCACATACCTTTGATCCAAATTTATTTTCTAACTATTGACTAGATAATTTAATTAGATCAAGAGTTTTATAAGAGATTAAATGTACGGAAATAATTAGGAATGAATTATAAAGCATAGAATGATTTTCGGCCAATATGCCAAATTTAAATGTTTTTGATTTATAGAATTGTTTTCAACTAAGGTTAAGTAATAAATGCCAAAAGGATTTTATTACAATAAGTTTTGAAGAAATAAATTGATTAGAATTAAGTTTAAGAAGCTAAAATTGATAATTTTACTGTTTGAAGAAAATACAGTAACTTTTGTAAATTGCTAACATATGGCTCATATTATATTTTGAAGCATGTTAGTGGTTTTCAAAAAAAAATTAAATTATACGGTTAAAAATTAAGTAAACAGAATTTTTACAGAAAAATTAGGAAACCATTATTATAAGTTTTCTAAAACATAATACTGTCAATTTTTATTAAAAACGGACAAATAAGATAGAAAAGATGTCCAAAAGACAGTATGTGGTATGAAAAATATTCTACGTAGTTTAAATGTACTAAATATTATTTCTGTTTATTTTAAATAGTGATTTTTAAGGAATTCGGACAAGAAAATGATTTAAAAATCTTACGCGATTGAGAAAACGTATTAAAAACTCTACGTGATTTTAAAAATAGAAAAATAAATTTACGCGATTTAAAAACGTTTGTAAAAACGACGAGATTGTGAAAATGCGATAAAATTTCTACGCGATTGACCGAAACTGTATATTTTATACTATTGAGAGTATTCTGTATATTTTTCTCATTGTCGGGCTATGAGGTGAACCCGTACGAGGCTTTGGAACTATTTGTTCGGTGGGACTTCTTGTATATTTTTATCTTTGAGGGTATTTTGAGAATCTATATTTCTGGACATCTATTGAGTTGATGCCAATTTTGGTGGATTGATTGACGAGGTGAATCACATCGTATTGTCGGTGCGATAAGCGTAGTGTGGTTCGATTTTGAATGAACTTGGAGACGTTAGTGTGCATAATTCCATATGTGGACAGTTAGTTGCTCTTCTGGGCCGTGGTAACTGGTAACACACTAATGGACTCGACACACACTATACTTAATCGAGATCTTGTAAAGTCTAATAGTACATTGCCTGTAGTGCCACAACGTGAGACCGTGAACTATAGACGCAACGTGGGGCTATAGACGCAACGTGTGACAGCGCAATAGTTTGGTTGGGCAGCCGTGGTACTAATAGATTTTGAGGATCATTCGCTCTCTGATGTCTGTATGTTTTTAGCTCCATGGAGTAGGATTGTGTCATATTGCACATGTATCTGTGTTGTTATTTATTATGTTATTTATTATATTTTTATCTGTGATATTTTTATATGTGTTGTTATTTATTATATTTTTATCGTGATGTTATATGTTGTTATTGTTTTTAATTTTTATATTATATCTTTATCTACTTGTTATGGTATTTTATATTGTATGAATTGTTATATCTATCCTGGTAATGTTATAGTTGTTCGTTATATTATGATATATGCTTATTTGATTTATTTATAAATTGATAACATGATTGCATTTGTGATATCTGTGTGTATGGAATGACTTTGTCATTCGTATTATTCTTTGCTACTGTACTGGTACTGGTGAAAGGGGATCTCACCTCTTTACTGTATTGCTTGTTGTGTTTTTATTGTTAAATTCGTATAGTAGACGAAGGAAGTTTCTTAGACCTAGTGGAGGCTATGTTCTGAAGATGGCGACGACGTCAAGGTGTAATCTTCCAAGTTTCAACAGGATGCAGTTGATGGAGAAACGGAACATATAGGTTGGGTTTTTCTCGTTAGTGTTGTTACCGTGCTATTAATAGTAACCTTCATTGGGTTTTCTACTGTTTCTCTGAGTCTGTAAATGTTATGTTTTAAATTGTTGTTGAATATTTTATGACATATATAATATGTGTATTAATCAATTCAATCTAATTTCTGTTTTACTTATAAGTTTTGGTAAGTTTATATTTTCACGAAAAGATATTTTAAAATTTATCTTTTAAAACTTAAAGCTTTTATAAAATGATTTCATTTGGTTTTATGTTTTATTTAAAATGTGATGCCCTACGGAGGGTGTTACATCACGAGCCCTCCTAGACCTTGTATTGGATCTTGGACTTCTTTCTGGACTTGGGCTTGGGCTTGGGCTTCTCCCATGAAGTCCTCATCATTCCCTCCTTCTTGAAAAACATTTGCCCTTAAATCTATTAATTCATCACCTGCATCATAAAAGGACAAATTAGCCACATTAAAGGTAGCACTCACACCATACTCACCTGGCAAGTCAATCTTATATGCATTATCATTGATCTTAGCCAATACTTGAAAAGGTCCATCTCCTCTTGGCATAAGCTTAGACTTCCTTTGAGATGGAAATCTTTCCATCCTGAAATATACCCATACCCAATCATCTAGTTCAAATGTTACCTTCTTCCTTCCTTTGTTTGCATGCTTGGCATACCCTTCCATTTTCTTCTCAATTTGGGCCTTAACCTTCTCATGCAATTTCTTGACATAATCAGCTTTAACCTGCCCAGACTTATCTTGCAATTGAGAAATGTTAGGTAAAGGAAATAAATCCAAAGGAGTCAAAGGATTAAAATCATATACAATTTCAAAAGGTGAAAACTGAGTAGTACTATGTATAGCCCTATTATAAGCAAACTCAACATGTGGCAAACATTTCTCCCAAGACTTAAGATTTTTCTTTAGAACAGCTCTAAGGAGAGTAGATAAAGTTCTATTTACAACCTCTGTTTGCCCATCAGTTTGGAGATGGCAAGTAGTAGAAAATAATAGTTTTGTGCCTATCTTGCCCCACAAGGTCCTCCAAAAATGACTAAGGAATTTAGAGTCCCGATCACTTACAATACTCTTAGGCAAACCATGCAGTCTTACCACCTCTTTGAAGAATAAATTAGCTAGATGACATGCATCGTCCACCTTGCATGGTATGAAGTGAGCCATCTTTGAGAACTTGTCAACCACCACAAAAATAGAATCCTTCCCTCCCTTAGACCGAGGCAAACCTAGAACAAAATCTATAGAAATATCAATCCAAAGGTGTTCAGGAACAGGCAATGGAGTATATAATCCATGCGGCATGACCCTAGACTTAGCCTTTTTACAAACAAGACATTTATCACACAACTTATGTACATCATGCTTCATGTGGGGCCAGTAAAAATGCTTATGCAAGATGTCATATGTCTTTTGCACCCCAAAGTGTCCCATTAAGCTCCCTTCATGTGCCTCTTGAACAAGCAATTCCCTAATTGAACTTTTAGGCACACAAAGTCTCTTATCCTTTATTAAGTAACCATCATGCTTGAAATACCCATCAGATACAGTATGAGAACATGTTTGATAAATATGAGAAAAATCAGCATCATGTTCATACAGTTCCTTAATATATTCAAAACCAAGAAATTTAGTTTCAAGAGTAGTCATTAAAGCATACCTGCGTGACAAAGCATCAGCAACCACATTGGACTTACCTTTCTTGTGCTTGATCACATAGGGGAATTGTTCATGAAACTCCATCCACTTGGCATGTCTCTTGTTCAACTTTTCCTGTCCTTTCAAATACTTTAGAGACTCATGATCATTATGAATAATAAACTCCTTAGGCAGAAGATAGTGTTGCCAAGTTTGCAATGCCCTAACTAAAGCATACAATTCCTTATCATATGTAGGGTAGTTAAGGGCAACCCCATTCATTTTCTCACTAAAATAGGCAATGTGATGTCCTTCTTGCATTAAAACAACACCTATGCCTACCCCAGATGCATCACATTCAAGCTCAAAGGATTTAGCAAAGTTAGACAAAGCAAGTATGGGTGCATGTGTTAATTTCTCCTTTAGGACAACAAATGCTTTCTCTTGTTTCTCTCCCCATTTAAATCCCACATGCTTCTTGACTAGTTCATTTAGAGGTACAGCAATGGTACTAAAATCCTTAACAAACCTCCTATAGAAACTAGCAAGCCTATGGAAACTTCTTACCTCACTCACACTCTTAGGAGTTGGCCATTCTTGGATTGCTTTTATTTTCTCTTTATCTACATGCACTCCACTAGAATTAACCACAAATCCTAAGAACACAACATGGTCCTTACAAAACGTGCACTTTTCCAAATTAGCATACAATCTTTCTTTTCTAAGCACGTGTAAAACAAATTGCAAATGATGCAAATGCTCATCCAAATTTTTACTATATATAAGAATATCATCAAAATAAACAACCACAAATTTCTCTAGAAACTCTCTCAAAACATGGTTCATCAATCTCATGAAAGTACTAGGGGCATTTGTCAATCCAAATGGCATTACTTTCCACTCATACAAGCCATACTTGGTTTTAAAAGCTGTTTTCCACTCATCACCATCTCTAATCCTAATCTGATTATATCCACTTTTCAAATCAACCTTAGAGAAATAACAAGAGCCATACAACTCATCTAACAAATCATCTAACCTGGGAATGGGATACCTGTACTTGATGGTGATGTTGTTGACGGCCCTACAGTCAAAACACATCCTCCAACTTCCATCTTTCTTTGGCACCAATATAACTAGCACAGCATAAGGGCTCAAGCTCTCTTCAACCCATCCTTTGTTCATCAAATCAGCAACTTGCCTTTGAATTTCCTAGGTCTCTTGAGGATTACTCCTGTATACTGGCCTATTAGGCAACACAACCCCTGGCACTAAATCAATTTGGTGTTCAATACCTCTCAATGGTGGAAGTCCTGGTGGTATATCTTTTGGAAAAACATCTTGAAATTCCTGCAAACAATAGGCCAGAATCAAGTGCAGTAATCTCCTTATTATAGAGTATATACATAGACTTTTTTGCCATTAAAGCTCTTCTCACCTCTCCACTCTTCACAAACAAAGCATTCTTTCTCTCTTTCTTTTTGCTCTCATTTTCATTTTTTTTCCTGTCTTTCCTCTCTTACTTTCTTTTTTCTCTCATGATATTTTGATCATCACATACCTCTTTTGGAGACAATGGAACCAATGTAACCTTGCAGTTTTCATGGTGAAAAGTGTGTTTATTTGTGTGACCATTATGGTGAGCTTTTCTATCAAATTGCCATGGTCTCCCAAGAAGCAAATGACTAGCTTCCATTAGAACCACATCACACAAAATTTTAGCTATACATTTTCCAATAGAAAACTCAATCTCCACTTGCTTATCCACCCTCAATTCTCCCTCCTCACTCAACCATTGTAACTTGTATGGTCTAGGATGGGGTTTAGTTTCCAAATTCATTTTTGTCGCCAACCTAGTACTTGCTACATTGGTACAACTCCCTCCATCAATGATTAAGGAACACAGTTTGCCTTGGATAAGACATCTAGTATGGAAAATATTATCTCTTTGACTTTCCTCACTCTCTTTGGCTAATCCTCCTAACATTCTCCTCACAATGAACAAATCTCCTTCAGGAATCTCCTCCTCCTCCTCTCTCTCTTCCTCACTTGAGGATTAAGTTTGTGAACTCTCACTAGTGATTTCTCCATTATCTTTTAACACCATAACCTTCTTGGTTGGGTATTCAGATGCAATGTACCCCCTACCCAAACATTTGAAACACTTTATGTCGCTAGACCGAGACTTGTTTGCCATTTCTTTGCCCTTGTTTTGGGTTGGGTTTGGGGCTATGGTGGGGATCCTAGAAGATGAGGTACCCTCCTTCTTGAACCTATCCTTCCATCTAGAGTTATCATAGTTTGATACACTCTTCCTCACACTTTTTCTTTTTAGTTATTGTTCCACTTTCATGGCATGGGGAACTAAGTCCTCCATTTCTACATAATTTTGAAGCTCAACAACATCTCTTATATCTCCATTCAGCCCATTAAGGAATCTAGCCATGGTAACCTCCCTTTCCTCCTCTACATTGACTTGGATCATGGCTATTTCAAGGTCTTTGTAGAACTCACCTATGTAACACCCCAATTTTTAGAAAATGTACCGAATGTACTGTTTGCTGTTTTTCAAGCTTTCGTGTGAATGACCGTTGTGTCCCTATTTTACAGTTTCTCGATTTCTGCATGAAATACAAATACGTTTATACAGGCTCAAATTTTATTTGGTCTTTTTACGTAATTTGTTTCGAGACGGTAAAATAAAAGTTTTTTCGAGCTACTATTTCAATTTTTCTGGAAGATATACAGACAATTAATACTGTCTGTAATTTTATTTGAACTTTTTGGATGATTAGCTACGTTCTGGGAAAAAATAGAAAAATGACCATTACGTCCCGAACGTGCTGTTTGTATTGTTTTTGCTGTTTTTAATTGTTTTCTACTTGATTTAGTGTCCAATATTACTGTCTGTGATTTCATATGGACTTTTTGTGTGATTTGCTACGGGGCAGGAAAATAATATTTTTTCAGACCGGTAAAATTTGTTTTTAATTATTCAGAGGCGGGGGATCTTACTAAACCCAATTCTGAATGAGCCTAAAATTAATCTTTTAATTTTTAGGATTTAACTGTCAAATAAAATAATTTTGTATTATTATAATATTATTTTATTAGTCAGTATAATTTAGTGACAGTGGACCCGAAAATGTTTTGCGGGACCTACATTTAGCTAAACCAATTAACTTAGTAGCTTAATTAAACATGATTAGTGGAGGAATATTCTTGAACATGATGATAAGGCTTGATGACTAGGTTACTAGTGACTAAGCATGGTGACTAAGGCTAATGACTAGGTTAGGAGCAACCAATAGGAAACAAGCTTGCTAATCAAGGCTTAATCTTGACCTTTGATGCATCCAAGGGCTTGGATGAAGCCAAGCAACTGTCCACCTTGCATGGCTTGAAGTCTACGACCATATGGCTTTGGGAGGACCAAAAATCTCTTCTCTTTCATGCAAATTCTCTCTTCTCTCTCATCCAAGAACCCTAAACACCATTGTTACTTCCTTTCTCACCTATTCGGCCAAGCTTGATACTACACCATTCAATCACCCAAAATTTCTTCTAACCAAGTTTTCTAAACCTAAACACAATCTTAAGAACGTCTCTAGTTGAGAGTTCTTTCAAAATCTTACATTTGAAGCTTGAAAACCTACTTGGAAGTTTGTACCAAGGAGGTGAAATCTCTTGTTTTTCTTTTCTAAATTCTTTTTCAAAGTTCTAAGCCATGATTTATCCATGGTTTAGGTTCTTTTTCAATGGTTAGTAACTTGTAGTTTTTGTTTAAGTTTGTTAGGTTCTTGAAGGAGGAAAACCGTGACCCTAGGAGGAGTGAAAGAATCCATTTGTCTTCATTTAAGGTAAGAGGAAGACAAATCTTATCACCTATGGATGGTGGTAAGAAGATGGAGTTGATTTTGTGATTGTAGAATCCATAAGGATTCATGTGTGTGCTTGTTAGTAGCTTATTTGATGTGGTTGTGTATTTGTTAGTAGCTTTCCTATTTGTTGTTTGTAATAAATTGCATGTCTACAAGCTTTAAGTTGCATGTCTATAAGCTTTGATAATATTGCATGTGTTAGAATTGCATGATAAAGTATAGAATGGCATGATAATGTATAGGATGTGAATAACATGTCAAGGAAATGCATGTGTGTTCCAAAGAACACTCCATAATGCCCACGGTTTGTAACCAAATGGGGAACCAAAATGTTCTCTTAATTTTCCTAAAAGGTAAGTTAATTAACCTAAGAGAATTAGCAAGATATTAAGTTGTTTAGATCATGAAAAATGAATTTAGAAATCAAATGGTAAGAATTAGTATTTTGGGCCAACATGCCTAAAATGAATGTATTGATTTCAAAAACCATTTTCTAAAAATGATGGCTAAATGAATTTAGACAATACAATAAGTTTGACATGTATTTATAAGATGAAAAATAATTTAGAAATCAAATACAAAAGGGTTTATGAAATTCGGCCAACATTCCAAAATTAGGTAGTCTTGATTTCTAGAATCAATTCCAAACCATTTTCATTTATAAAGTTGCAATATATGTTAAAAAGAATTTTTCTAAAATAAGTTTTGAAGAAATCAATTGATTAGAATTAATTTAAGGAACTAAAATCAATAATTTTATTGTTATAAAGGAAATACAGTAATCTTTAAGAATTTCTAACATATGGCTCATGCTATATTTTGAAGCATGTTAGGAGTTTTTAAAAGATTAAATTATCCGGTTTATTTAAAATAAACAAAGTTTTTACGAAAAATTAGGAAACCATTATTAATAAAATTCTAAACAAAATACTGTCAATTTTTAGTAAAAACGGACAAATAAGATAGAAAAGATGTCCAAAAGACAGTATACGGTATGAAAAATATTACACGTAGTTTAAACGTACTAATTATTATTATTTCTGTTTATTTAAACAGTGATTTTTAAGGGATTTGGACAAGAAAATGATTTAAAAATCCTACGCGATTGAGAAAACGTATTAAAAATTCTACGCGATTTAAAAAAAATAGAAAAATATATTTACGCGATTTATAAACGTTTGTAAAAATGACGGAATTAGGAAAACGCGATAAAATTTCTACGCGATTGACCGTTGCTGTATTTATTTTGTGCTGTCGGGAAAATGTGAACCCGTACAGGCTTTTGAGGATTTTTTTTGTGGGAAAATGTGAACCCGCATGTGCTTTTGAGGATTTTTATTTGTCGTGAAAATGTGAACCCGTATGAAGCTTTCTATTTTTACGCCATTGAGGGCATATTATTATCTTGAGGGTATCTTCGTAATTTCATATTTTTGGAATTATGTGTTGAGTTTATGCCAAATTTTTGGTGGATTGGTTGACGAGACGAATCACATCGTGTTGTCGATGCGATAAACGTAGTGTGGTTCATTGTTCAAATGGACTTGGAGACGTTAGTGTACGGTATCCCATATGTGGACAGTTGGTAGCTCCGCTGGGCCGTGGTAACCCGATAGCACACTAATGGACTCGACACGCACTATATTTAATCGAGATTTGTAAAGTCTAGTAGTACATTTGCCTGTAGTGACACAACGTGAGACAGTGAACTACACCACGCCTGGATGATGGATTCCTGTGATGTGGGGCTATAGACGCAACGTGTGACCGCGCAATAGTTGGTTGGGCAGCCGTGGTACTAATAGATTTTTGCGAGTCATTCTCTCTGATATCTTTATGTGTTTAGCTCCATGGAGTAGGATCGTGTCTTAGTATATATATGATTATATCTTGGATATTATTTTATTTTCTCTATCTATCTTTATCTGGTAATTATTATGATGGTTGTCTATTTCTTATTTTATTCTATCTGTGATATTGTCTTATCTGTGTTTTTATCTGTGTTATATTTTATCTGTGATGTTATGTATTGTTAGGATATCTAAATCTTACTCTATTCTGTTATTATTACTGTTATAGCTTTTCGTATTGCATGAACTGTATATTTGTTGTTTGTCGTCTTCTTATTGGCCATGTTTATGGTGATTTTAGATTGTCTTACCTCTTCGTTGTATATATTTTCTGTATATTTATTTTACGCGGTAAAGACTTTGAGGAAGAGGAACAGCCTCTCGAGATTCTGTATACCGAGGAAGAAGAAGAACAGCAAGAGGAAGATCAGTTTGACGATCAAGAACCATCTGATCATCCATATCCATTGGATTGATTTGATTGGGTATGGCGATACCTGGATTTCTAGGGTTTGTACAGCTGGAGTTTCATGGAGGATCGTTAGCTTGGCATCTGCGAGGAGACCGAGACTCTGTGACGTATGTAGGACGGCTGACTGTGACCTTACGTCAACAGTTTGATGGAGAGCCGGTTATGACTACTACTGTATTTTTACATTTAGAGTTACCTTTATCTCTTAGGCGTCATTTTGGTGGTATGACCACGGAGCCTAGTGAGATTAGTATCGTATCGACTGCGCAATCTCGTTATCGCCGAGTGTCGAGACATCCGGGATATTTGTCTCCTGATCATCATTTTCATGTTGAGAGTGATCCTTCAGAGGATTAAATATGCATGATGTTTTTTTTTTGGGCGCGTCTGCGTATGTATGGATATATTGACTCTTTTACTGTCTTTCTTTACTGTTTTCGTTTAAATATTTGTAGTTTTAGTTGTAGATTATTTGTACAACTTATAACTTAAATCATCTGTATATTATAAGTAATGTTGTTTTGTTTATTTGCTATTTTCGCATATTTTATTTAACAAATATTCTCGTTTATCGGGAATTATCTTACAATATATAATATTATTTATAACAAATATTTTACAACTTGGGTAGATTTTATTTCTTTTCTTTTATTTTCTTTTATTCTTGACATCCTCCAAAGGGGTGTTACAATAGTTGGTATCAGAGCCCAAGTTAGAGTCTTTTGGGGTTGTGGTTGGGTCTGTTTTTGTTTGTACTGTGTGCTTCTCTGTGATTTATATCCTTTCGGAAGTATCTAAAAGGATGTATCTGATTTTGTTTTGTTATGTTTGAAGAAAGAAGATGGCTGGTAGAGGCAGAGGACGTGCAAACGTGAATCGTGAGGTTGACCCTATGATTGCTACTGCTGAAGCTATGCGGCAGATGGCTGAAGTGATTACTCAGCAAAATCTGAGAGTTACAACCTACACTCTAACTCCCTTGGGTCATTCTTTGGAGTTTATTGAGAAGCTCTCTATGGCAGTGGGATGGAACATACCTCCTTCTCAACACTCTTCTTAACTCCTCCCAACTCCTTAACATAGGCTCTCCATACCTCCTCCTCTCCTTTTGGAATTGATCTCACCAAACTAAGGCATAGTCAGTGAATTCCAAGGTAGCTAGCTTGACCTTCCTCTCCTCATTTAGGTTGTGGCATGAGAAAATTTGTTCTACCTTCATCTCCCGCTCAATATAAGCTTTAGGATCACTTTTTCCTTTAAATGGTGGTGTGGTAACTTTCGCAACCTCCTCTTGGTTTCTCCTTTGTTCTCTCTCATGTTCTCTCCTTTCATGCCTCTCATGTCTCCTCCTATCTCTATGTTGGTCATTCTCCCCATTCTGGTTTTGGTTTTCTAAAGTTTCAAGCCTCTCATAAATTCCCTATGTATGCTCCCTCAACACCTCATTCATCCTTTCAGTTAAGGCATCTAACAACAACCTATGCTCCCTAGTAGGGGATGGAGGTCCCTCTCTTTCAGGTAAAGAAGTCCTCTCCAAAACTATTTCACTCAAAGTGTATCACACAAATTTGGCTTTTAAGCTAATGTATCTCTCTTGCCTTTTTCCACTCTTTCTCTTGCTTAAAGTTCTTACTAGAATCAAACAATCTCTTCAAGAAATGAATTTTTAATTTGCAACAATCACAAGGCTTTTAATATCACAAGACAAGTAGCAAAGAACAAGTTCACTACTCACAATTAGAAAGACAAGTGATTCACAAATTCAAACAAGAGACAAGAACAAGGTTTCTGTCTAGAAATTCAAAAAAAAAAAAAACTTCCCTCAAACCAAATGTTCAAGCACTTCCAAATCTCCTTTCTTCTTTTTTTTAAACTCCAATTCTGTTTTTTTTTTAAATTCAACACTCAAATTCAACCTCTACAATCTTAGTACAATTCAAGCAATTCAAAAAATCACATTTAAGTGTCATTTTCACTTACTTGGCAGCCACTGTACGCCTCTTTGTGCAGCCTTGGTTCCCCCAATTTTTCAAGCTTGGAATGGTTCCAAATTGGCTCACACAATCACAGTTTTGAGTGCAGCAAAACAACCTCTTAATCCTTGTTGTTTCTCTTCAAATATTACTATCAATTTTCTACAGCAAGGTTGTGCTCTCACACCCCAAACACAGCTTCAAAACAGCCTTCTTTTGGCTCTAATTCACACCCAAACACTAGCTCTAATGACTAGCTTTGATACCAAATGATGAGGTTTTCCTTAAGCCTCTTGAATTTGGACCTAAATAGGACTAGAACAAACAGAAATTTGGAAGATGAAATTCAAAGGAAGAACAGAGAAAGAAAAGAACTGATTCTGTCCATTTTTTAGGAAGCATCCATATCTCACGCTATAGACATAAAAAATGAGTGATTCCAAAACGAGGTGAAAGATCTCTTTCTGAATCACAATTTAGACTCAAGAATCACCAAAAAAGAGTACGTATAACTTGAGATATGAGTGCGAGAAATTTGAGATGAAAAATTGAGGAAATTGCAAAATTAGAAAGAAGAACTAGATACGAAATTGATGAAAAGAAATAAGAAAAGAATGGCGCCATAAACCTAGTTTGATAAGCCAAGGAGGATCGCCACAAGAATTGGTTAATTCTTGATAAGATCAAATGATGCAAGGAAGAACCCTAGCAGAGCAAAACTCTCAGTTTTGTAAATTCCAAAATGTGTTTTCCCCTTTCTCTATTGATCTCCAAATATTTTAATACAATTCAGTTTAGAGGTTTGCCCATTTAGGACTTAACAAAAATAAAAACAAAACCCCTTAGCATAAGCATCACTGATATGTTCCAGTGGTTAAGGAGACATATTCAGCTTCAAGTGCTTGGGTTCTAATCCTACTGTGGACAAAATATATTTTTTTGAACACAGCCATACACCAAATAGAACTAGAATGCAATAGAAAATAAAAATAAAAACAGTCCCAAAAGTATATAAAGGTCTTGAAAGTTCAGATTGACTCTTTTGGCTCTTCTCCTTTCATTCCAAGTGGGCTATGCATGTGTAAACCCTAGGCTCCATGTGTTGGGCTTCAATCTGATGTTGGGCCTCTAATAAGTTGTTCACCATCTTTTTAAGTTCTTCTTGGGCCCTTTTAGCTCTTGCTCTTGTCATGGGCCCTCCTAGACCTTGTATTGGATCTTGGACTTCTTTCTGGACTTGGGCCTAGGCTTAGGCTTCTCCCATGAAGTCCTCATCAGTTGAAGTGCACTAACCCAAAAGCAAGCTACTACCAAGAGATTGGTATCATAATGATGGACATTCCCTCCGTGCTATGGGTTTGATTAAGATGCATGTGTCTTAAGCCTTGGAAATGACGAGAATTCAGATTTCGATTTATGGCTTGATAAAATGATTTATATTTGTATGATTTTAATGGTTTTCATAATGATATAATGAGTTCTACTGAGAATTGTAGGATTCTCACCCCCATTTCTTTGATTTCCACAATGATTCCAAGAGACCCCCTATAGCTTGTAAAGATGGAGTTGGACTCGAGCTTATGATGAGAAGCTTATTCCTTTTGACATGATATTTTGTATAGGGTTATACATGCCATTCTTTTGGGTCTAAGAGCCAAGTGATGTAGTTATTATATTTTGTTGTACTTGAAAGACATACTGTATATGACTTCGTTTATAGGTATGTACTTTAGCTTTAGGCTCATATCTTGTATATTATTTATAAATTTTCTTTTCAAATTTTTTTTTGATATTGAATTTGTGACATCCTTTAATACGATTGTTAATGCATAATTCCGGATATGACGTTAATTTAAGTATTAGGATGTTACAAGTGGGAAGCTCCTGAATCATACATGGCATTTAAAAGATGATTATGAATTATGTCTTTACCTTTAATAAGGTCGAAAGACTGGGCTACCTTTTTCTCGCTTAGAGTATAAACTCTCCCTTTAGCTAGCGGCTTTGGGGTAGGCTCTTCTTCCTTCCTTTGGGGAAAATCTCTGGAAAAATGTCCTGGCTACTCACAAGTGTAACACACAGACTGGCTTGCCAAACATGGTTTGCCTCCATGTATTGTCTTACACTTAGGACATTTAGGTATCTTAGAATTTGTCTGTACCTGTTTGCCCTTTCCTGGAGGACTACTTGTTTTAGAAGTGTCATTCTTAAACTTATCATCCTCATGCTTCCTTTTCTGAAACTCTTGTGACTTCTGAACCAAAAGAACCTTGTTGTCACATTCTTCCACAATTCGGCACTTGCTTCCAAAGAGGGAAAATCTCTAATCTCTGGGGTCGAACAACCCTCTGCATATCTTCTCTCAAACCTTTCTCGAATTTAATTCACTTCCATGCTTCATTTGGATTAAATTTGATGTAAGAAGAGAACTTTGATAACTCATCAAATATGGCCACATATTGACCAACTGACATCTCACCTTGCATAAGCCTTAGAAATTCCATTTCCTTTGCACTTTGCAAATTCTGAGGAAAATACTTTCCCAAAAAGGAATTAATACTTCCCAAGTGATAAGAGTTCTGGATGCATCTAGTAACCTCTTTGCATTCGTCCACTAGTCCTCTGCCTCCCCTTTTAACATAAAGGAAGTGAAAAGAACCTTTTGATTATCTGAGCATGTCATGACTGTGAAAAATTTCTCCATTTCCTTCAACCATCCAACTGCTCAAACCGGGTCGTATTCCACTTTGAAAGATGAAGGATTGGTCTTCTTGAATTCTGACAAATCCACAAAATTTTGGTTCCTTCCAATATGTACCTCCCGTATTGGTGGTGGTACATGTGGTGGTGTTGGTGGCGGAGGTGGATTATTTTCCATCATCTCTAAAACCCTTGCCATGATAGCCACTTGGTCCCTCATAGCATTGTCTATTGCGGTAGTAGTGGTCATCTAGTCTCTCATGGCATTGGCCATTACCATAACAGCTTCTACCATATCTTCACTTTCTCTAGATGATGAGTTCCTAGTCTCTCTAACTTGCCTAGGGGGTGCCATAGTTTCCTATATACACAAAATAATATATATTGAGTTGATTAGTCTCAATATCATATAATTGTGCAATAGTAGCTAATAACATTCCAACCTAAGGCCAATCATGCAATTCCTTCAAGATATCTCACATAAGAGACAAGAAATGCATAATTCCTAAAAGGAACTCTTAAACATGCCTAAGCATAGTTAGTCCATACCCCGGCTCAATAGCTCAATACCATAATGTAACATCTTAAAACTGAAATCTCAATAAACGTAACATTTATAATGATAAACAACATCATAGCATCACTACATACATCATAGTCTGATAATATGTCCATAATGTACACTGGAGTCATTATAGAGAGCCTTATGAAATGTGGAAAACTTAAATAATAACAAAATGCTTATACATATGCAACATTAGCCTAACGAAGGCTTAGTGTAATACATAATCTCTTTACATAACAAACTAGTATATGTAAATACAAAGCCTAATCTAGAAGTAATAAAACTAAAACTATACTAGTCTTTCAGCTCCTTTTTCTTCTTACTCTTGGAAGAACTTTTACCTGGATTTATATGGCAACACAGCAAGATGAGAAACGACATTTCTCAGTATAAGTAAACCAAAACCAGTTATTCATAACATAATAAACATAATCTTAACACATGCTATATAATAAGATATGTTTACATTCTCTACAAGGTTTAACTTTAGCATCTAGAGAAACCAAGACAATTTTACATACATTCATACTTACACACTTAGCTCATTTAAAGCTCAAGTAAGTTCTACTAGGAACTTTGGCTTCTTATGCTTACCTGTTGTAGGGAGGAAAAATATGTAACCTCAACTACATGTAACCTTAGCTCTTGGTTAAGAATACTTGTCCCTTTAGACCCCTTACTTTCTACCTAAATGACAACATAACATCATATAAGGTCACATTTGATGAGGACCTAAGGGGGATACCTACTAATTGGACCCATGACAAGAATAAGAATTAATAAAGCCCAAGAAGCCTTGAAACAAATGGGGGAAACTATGTTGGAAGCAAGCCCAAGTCTTGAAACCATAGGTTCTGAAGATGTCAATTGCTTGATTCAAGATGAAAACCAATGAAGTTGGTCTACCCAAGTGTGTGCACGAATTTTATAGTTTATATGGCTGATTTAGAGTGTCTATTTAAGTTAAATAAGCATTAGGCATGATAGTACTAAGTTAATAAGCACTTAGGTGAAGTTAAGTTCCACTAAGCTTTGCCTTTAGTGGGAATTTAATGCTTTTTAGTGGGGCTGATTGTGTTTATTTTATTTTATTAGCTTTGTTAAAAACATGACCAAGAAGAATGACCATTGGCTTGCATGCTTTTGGTAAATTCTAGAATGAATTAATGCAGCACTTAAGCATAATAAGTTGTTACCAAGTGGCTTCCAGTACTCAAGAGGGGGGTGAATTGAGTAACAAAAACTTTTGCAAAAGCCTTAAACAAATAAACTTTGCTGAATTTAAATATTAAAGGACGTGGAAGAGATGAGAAAAGGAAGAACAATTAATAATTAAATTGCAGGAATCAATAAATAAAGTGCATAAAATAAAGAGAATAAGGGAAGAAAAACAGGCGCAGTATTTATCCTGGTTCGACCACCAACCACTTGTGGCCTACGTCCAGTCCCCGAAACACAGTTCGAGATTTTTTACTATTCAAGACAAGCTTAAAACAGGTGCTTGCAACTTTTACACAATAGAGCACTTTTCACATACAAGGAAACTCTACCCTTGTGCTCAAGCCTCAATCAATCAGGGATACCTCACCCTTATACAATCCTGAGGGATACCTCAACCTCAATACAATATATTAGAGAAATAGATGAAGAATAGAAACTCTCACTCAGAGTAAATAATTACAAATTGAAGCACTAAAGAGCTGTCTCACAGATATCTCAAAGATTCAATGTTAAGAGCACAGAGAAAGAGAGAAAATAATGTAAACTCGTTTTTAACAAAGCAAGAAATAATCAGAATGTCCGGGGGTTCATCAGAGGTGTCCCAGGCCTCTATTTATAGAGCTCGTAGAAGAAAATGGCCGTTGGGAGCATTAAAATGGTATTAATTGGTTTTAATTCTCGTATGGATTCAAAAACCAGAATCGATTCCGTGGGTTATTCGAATACCTGCAGGAGGTATTCGAATACCTCTGTCAAAAGCTTTGTTAAAAAACTGATTAAGTTGGGGTTATTCGAATACCAGTCAAGGGTATTCAAATACCTCATTAAAAAAGGCATGTTTCGAAATCAGGGTATTCGAATACCGTATGGGGTATTCGAATGCCTCATTTAAAAAGGTTCATTCTGAAACTAGGGTATTCGAATACCATATGGGGTAGTCGAATGCCTCTGTTTTGGCACAGCAAAAAAAATAAGTTACGAATCAGGTTATTCGAATACCATAAAGAGGTATTCGAATACCTCAGTTAAAAAATAGTTCAAAAACCTTTCTTAAATGCTTCGAAATGCTTAATTTTAGTTTATAAACCATTTGATCTTTCAAGTGCTACTTTAAAACTTCAGTTTAATTTAAGAAGCAGATTATTTTAGATCTTTTAACCATTGAGATATCTAGTTGACAGCCCCATACATGATAGATCCTAAGTCCTAAGACTAATCTTGAAACACTTAGACTTGGTCTTCTCATCATCCTCATGTTTGTTATCATCAAAATACGTCTTCAATGTTGCGTAGTAAACACATTCTCCCCCTTTTTGATGATGACAAACTATCATAGAGAAAAGCAATATTACAAGAAAAATTGGAATTCACAAGGTAAGAGACTTACATTCATATTCAATATGTGCGTGCGTAGCTCCCCCTTAATATTGGAATCCAATATTGGTTATTTTAACCTGTCTTTTCTCATAGTTATATTTTTCTCTCCCTTTGGCATAATAAAAATGATATAGCAGATATGTAATGCATAAAAGGAGGCACAAAGAGAAACAAAGAGACTGATTTTATTAATAAATTTGCCAACATAAATATACAATTAAGAAACAAAAGCTAACTAGCCAATACAAAAAAATCCAAACAAGAACAAAGCCTAGAAATAGGCATCTGGCGGAGGAGGAGGAGGGGAATCATAACCCCGTGAAGATAGCAAGGCACGCAAGGCAGCTTGCTCACGCTCAACACCATCAAGTCTGTCAAACAGAACGGAGAAGGTGTGTTCCAGATAAGCTCGGTTATCCTCCATATAAGCACGGTTGGCCTGTAAGGTGGCCATGACGTGATCCAAGGTAACTAAACCAGCAGCAGGAGCATGGGGCAAAGCAGCGGCGAAGCGGCGGGGGCTGCGGGGCAGAACAACAGTAGGGGCAACAGGGGCTACTGGGGCAGCAGCAGCAGGGGCAACAGGGGCTACTGGGGCAGCAGCAGCAGGGGCAGCAGGATCAGCTGGGTCGTCCTCATCATCGTCGACTTCAACTGGGAATACCCAGCCTTCATCAGTCTTTATCATCTTCATTCTGTTCAGCGTATAGGCACCAAACACATTATGATGGGTCAGCTGAGTTTTGCGCTCGGTCTCCACAATCTGCGGATACTTGCCTAGGAAGGCAGTTATGATCACACCATAGGGTAACTCAGAGCGTTCTTTTCCCTTAGCTCTCATCATGTGCTTCATAATGAAGACGGGCCAGTTTATCTGGTATCCTTTCTTCAGGATCCACAACATAAACACATCATCTTCACTCAGGTAGGCGTAGTTCCCACCTCTAGGAGCTAGGATGTGGGCATAAGCATAATGTAAGAGCCTGTCCTGGCTCTTCATCATGCCCCCTTTGACTCCCTTTTGAGTCGGAGGTAATGCCAACCCAGGTCTAAGAACATCTTCAATGGCTCTAATTTTGTCGAACCGCTGGACAAACTCTTCACAGTCTTCGTTGTTACGGCCAGCAGATTCTAAATCAAAGAAGTGAACCCAGTCCTGAGGAGTGATCACAATGTGCTGATCACTGACGTCAGAATGGAGTTCCAGACCCTCAATCCTCAGGTTGCAGTAGAACATTTTGACAAGATCAGGATAGAGGACAGCCTTATAAGAGCAAAAACGAAGCACGCCCTGGAGGTTCAGCTGGTGTAGGAAATCAAAGCCACCTTCTTTTTCAAAGAATGCCAAATCTAGATACTTGGGCTGCACAAGGTTGCGTTCTCTGAAATGAGAGATGAAGCGTCCAAGGGTTTCTGGGTGGGAGGAGAGCCTTCGCAGATCCAATGGGTTGTTGCATGGCGTGGTTTTAGTGCGAGCATGCTTGGAGGAGGATGCCATGGATGGAGGTTGAAGATGAGAGGGATGGGTTGAAGAGAGTGGGAGAATTTGTAACGATTGGGTAAGAGGTATTCGAATAGGAAGAGGTGAAAATGGGAGAGAAGAAATGAGGGAGGGAACGGGTGTACGAAGGGGGGATATATATATAACTCAGACCCAAGGTATTCGAATACCTTAATTGGTATTCGAATACAGCTGTTTGGAAACGCAAAGGACAGGGCTATCTTGAAAGAAGGTATTCGAATACTGTTGTAGGTATTCGAATAGACTGTCCAATATGGATTGGCCCAGTTAAGCAGGTATTCGAATACTGCTTAGGGTATTCGAATACTGCTTAGGGTATTCGAATACTTCAGAGACAGAAAATAAAGCCTGATAGCAAGAGGCTTCAGGTTATTCGAATAACCACTAAGGTATTCGAATACACCTGTTTATAAATCATGAAAGTACACGTGCAGATGATGGTATTCGAATACTTTCTCATGGTATTCGAATAACTTAGACAGAAAAGCATGAAAATTAAGTCCATAAATGCATTTTTGAAGGTTAAGAACTTACCCACTTTCAACGAGTACCTGCAAAACCGAATTAAGGATATCTCCAACCCTCAAGTCAGTAACAATTTAAGATTAATAAATCAATAAATAAGCAGCAAAGGTATGAATTTAAATGCACGATTGATCCAAAATACCAAGTTCTCTTCTTAAATGAAAGAAAGAATCTTTAGGTAAAGGTTTTGTGAAAATATCAGCAAGTTGATTATTGGTTTCAACAAATTCTAACACACAATCACCTTTTTGGACATGATCTCTTATAAAATGGTGCCTTATCTCAATGTGCTTAGTCCTAGAGTGCATAATGGGATTCTTTGTCAGATTGATTGCACTAGTATTATCACATCTTATAGGGATGTGATCTAGCTGAAGACCAAAGTCTAGAAGTTGTTGCTTCATCCATAGAATTTGAGCACAACAACTTCCGGCTGCAACATATTCAGCCTCAGCAGTGGATAAAGCCACACTATTTTGTTTCTTGCTATGCCAAGAAACTAAGGAATTGCCAAGCAAGTGACATGTTCCACTAGTGCTTTTCCGATCTAATTTGCATCCAAAGCAAAATCGAGTCGAATAACCAATAAGACTGCAAGTGGCACCTTTGGGGTACCACAAGCCCACTTGTGTAGTGCCACCTAGATATTTCATAATTCGTTTTACAACACTTAAATGCGACTCTTTAGGATTAGCTTGATATCTAGCACACATGCATACGCTAAACATTATATCAGGCCTACTAGCAGTGAGATAGAGAAGAGATCCAATCATACCTCGATATTTAGTAATTTCTACAGAATTACCTGCTTCGTCTTTATCCAAGTAACATGAAGTACTCATTGGTGTAGCCATATGCTTTGAGTTGTCCATTCCAAACCTCTTGAGAAGTTCTTTGCAATACTTGGTTTGGCTAATGAACGTTCCACTCCTTGTTTGTTTGATTTGAAGTCCAAGGAAGAAATTGAGTTCTCCCATCATGGACATCTCGAATTCGCTTTGCATGATTTTGGCAAATTCCTTGCACAGAATTTCGTTAGTAGCACCAAATATGATATCGTCTACATATACTTGTACAAGGAGTATATCATGGTTTTTATTTTTAATAAAAAGAGTCGTGTCAACCTTACCTCTTGTAAAACCATGTTCTGAGAGGAACTTACTTAACCTTTCATACCAAGCTCGTGGAGCTTGTTTTAAGCCATACAAAGCCTTTTTCAATTTGAAAACATGGTTAGGTAGATCATAATTTTCAAAACCTGGAGGTTGGTCAACATATACTTCCTCTTGAATAAAGCCATTTAGAAAAGCACTTTTAACATCCATTTGATGTAGTTTAAAATCCATGATGCAAGCAAAAGCAAGTAACATTCTAATAGCTTCTAATCTAGCTACAGGTACATAGGTTTCTTCATAGTCTATACCTTCTTCTTGATTATAACCTTTTGCTACAAGTCTAGCTTTATTTCTTGTTATTATGCCAGCTTCATCAAGTTTGTTTCTAAACACCTATTTAGTACCGATAATAGGATGATTATTAGGTCTAGGAACTAGTTCCCAAACTTGGTTTCGTTCAAATTGATTTAATTCTTCTTGCATAGCTAGAAACCAATGTTCATTTTTAAAGGCTTCATTGATGTCTTTGGGTTCGATTTGAGAAACAAAAGCTAAGTGGTTACATGCATTTCTAATGGAGTTTCGAGTACTTACACCTTTGGATACATCACCTATTACTTGATCAAGCGGATGATATTTTGAGGTATGCCATTCTTTGGGAAGTTCCAAAGCTTGTGAATCCTCTTGTCTTTGTTTATCTTCTTGCTTCTTGATTTCTTTTTCCTTGTTATCCAAATGTGTTTCCGCTAAGACTTCTGCAACATCATCAATAACAAGATCCTTTCTCGATCCATTTGGGTCAGTTTCATCAAATGCAACATGTATAGATTCTTCAATAGTCATAGTTCTTTTATTATATATGCGAAAAGCCTTACTATGATTTGAATAACCAAGAAATATACCTTCATCAGACTTAGCATCAAACTTGCCTAAGTTATCTTTTCCATTATTTAAAACAAAACATTTGCATCCAAAAACATGAAAATGTGCGACATTTGGCTTTCTTCCCTTGTATAACTCATATGGGGTTTTCTTTAAAATAGGCCTTATAAGGGCCCTGTTCATAACATAACAAGCTGTACTTACAGCATCCGCCCAAAAATACTTAGGAAGAGCAGCCTCATTAAGCATAGTTCTTGCCATTTCTTCTAAAGAACGATTTTTTCTTTCTACAACTCCATTTTGTTGCGGAGTTCTAGGGGCAGAGAAATTATGATTAATGCCATGTTCATCACAATAATTTTCAAAAACATTATTTTTAAATTCGCCACCATGATCACTTCTTATAGAAGAAATTTGAAAACCTTTTTCGTTTTGAATAACTTTG
This sequence comes from Ormosia emarginata, assembly GCA_029884605.1. NCBI lineage: Eukaryota > Viridiplantae > Streptophyta > Magnoliopsida > Fabales > Fabaceae > Ormosia > Ormosia emarginata. The sequence continues at coordinate 4,785,382 of JAQQTP010000023.1, forward strand.
GCAAGTCTTTTAAATGCTAGAAATGCATCATTTTTATTTGCAAGAAATAAAGTCCATGTAAACCTAGAAAAATCATCCACAATCACTAAGGCATAGTAATTCCCACCAAAGCTCATAGTTCTAGAGGGTCCAAATAAATCCATGTGCAAAAGTTGTAAAGGTCTAGTGGTTGAAACTACATTTTTTGCTTTAAAAGAGACCTTTATTTGTTTACCCTTTTGACATGCATCATATAATTTATCTTTAACAAAACTAAGCTTTGGTAGTCCAATTACTAGCTCTTTAGAGACCAACTTCCTTAAGTGATCCATGTGAATGTGTGCAATTCTCCTATGCCATAACCATGAATCATCATTCTTACTTAAAAGGCATTTCGCATCATTTGAAGATATATCATCAAGACTAATCATATAAATGTTATTTATTCTATGACCAATGAATTTAACATGCTTATCATTTTTATCTTCAATTATGCAGCAATTTGAATCAAAAATTACTTTATTTCCTTTGTCACACAATTGGCTAATACTAAGAAGGTTATGTTTCAAGCCTTCAACAAGCAACACATTTTCAATAGAGGAGTTGGGGTTCTTACCAACTTTGCCGATTCCAAGAATTTTTCCCTTGTTGTTATCTCCATAAGTAACGTGTCCATGACTCTTGGGAATAAACATGCTGAATTTTGAGTCGTCTCCAGTCATGTGCTTGGAACAGCCGCTGTCGAGATACCAATTTGAGCTCCTGGATTTCAAGCACACCTACAACATAATTTTAATTTTTAACCTTTGGTACCCAAATTTTCTTGGGTCCTTGAGTGTCAGTTTTGGGCAATGTACCCTTTGGAACCCAAACCATTTTTGTCCCAATTTTTGTGTTAACATTCTTTCTTGCATTGCATGTTGAAGCACTGTGACCCTTCTTTCCACAATAAAAACATTTAATAAATGGACTACTGGAAGTGCTTGAATAAACAAAGAAATTTTTATAAGATTTATGCTGATTTTTCGGATTATAACCAATTCCAACTTTTTCAAAAACAACCCTTTGTTTTCCTAATATGATGTTTAAATTGTCTCTTCTGAGAGTGAATTTGGCAAGAGTGTTCTTTAAATCTTTATATTCTTTTTCAAGTATATGACATGAAGAACAAGAATACGAAGTAGAAGCATGTGAGGGATGAGATGAGCATGCATCAATAATTCCCAAAGTTTCATTTTCAATTTTTAATTCTTCAATCTCTTTATTTAAAATAAGAATTTGATTTTCTAGAGAAGAGATTTTTTTCTTAGAATAAGAAATTTGTTTTATGAGTTTTAAAGATTCGTCATGCAATTCTTCAAAGGCATCTTGTAACTCATCATAAGAAGGCAGTAAAGTAGAGTTAGAACTTACCTCATTTTCGCTTTCTTCTTCTTCTCCTTTGGCCATGAGACAAAGTTGAGGTTCTTCGCTATCTGAGCTGTCAGTTGAATCCATGTCATTTTCATCCCATGCTATATAGGCTTTTCTTCCTTTTCTTTCTTTGAAGGGCTTCTTTTCAAGTCTCTCTTTCTTCTTTTGGTAAACTGGGCATTCCATTTTCATGTGACCAGGCTTGCCACATTCATAGCAAGTAGGAGTTGATGAAGCTCCTTCGCCTTTGTAATAAGTCTTCTTCGGAGGGAAGGGAGGTCTTCTTTGCATTCCCTTTTTCCTGAGAAATTTACTAAATTTTTTAACTAACAGACTAAGATTTTCTTCGTTTACCTCAATATTTTCTGAGCTTTCTTCATCTTCTTCATCATCATTGTCGATTGTTGAGGAAGTGGCTTTGAGCGCTATCCCCTTTTTCTTTTTATCGTTTTCTTCGCTTTGACTTAATCTGCTCAGTTCTAGTTCATGCTCATGAAGCTTTCCAAAGAAGGTAGCCAAAGACATTGTTAACAAGTCCCTCGATTCTAATATGGCTGTTACTTTGGGTTGCTAAATCCTGCTAAGACATCTCAACACTTTGTTAATCAAATCTTCGTTAGTAAAATTCTTTCCTAATGATGCAAGATGATTAACAATGTGGGTGAACCTCTTTTGCATTTCTTGAATGCTTTCTCCTTGGTTCATTCTAAACAATTCATATTCGCGAGTTAGAGAATTGATTCTCGACCTCTTAACTTCACTAGTACCCTCATGAGTAACTTGTAAAGTGTCCCACATTTCTTTAGCGGTTTTGCAATTAGAAATTCTAAAAAACTCATCATACCCCAAAGCAGTGGTAATGATGTTTTTGGCTTTTAAATTATATTGAACTTTTCTTTTATCCTCATCAGACCAATCACTTCTAGGTGTCTCGGTTTTTACACCATCGACAACGCGTGTAGGTATAAATGCGCCGTTTTCGACAACATCCCACACATCTAGATCAATAGCTTTGATGAAGATTTTCATTCTTTCCTTCCAATATGCATAACCATCCCCATTGAAAAAGGGTGGTCGGTTTATGGAAGATCCCTCTGAAAAACCATTTGAGGAAGCCATGTTCTCTTGAAGCGGCTAAGCTCTTTATACAAGAGTCTAGCTCTGATACCACTTGTTACCAAGTGGCTTCCAGTACTCAAGAGGGGGGGTGAATTGAGTAACAAAAACTTTTGCAAAAGCCTTAAACAAATAAACTTTACTAAATTTAAATATTAAAGGACGTGGAAGAGATGAGAAAAGGAAGAACAATTAATAATTAAATTGCAGGAATCAATAAATAAAGTGCATAAAATAAAGAGAATAAGGGAAGAAAAACAGGCACAGTATTTATCCTGGTTCGACCACCAACCACTTGTGGCCTACGTCCAGTCCCCGAAACACAGTTCGAGATTTTTTACTATTCAAGACAAGCTTAAAACAGGTGCTTGCAACCTTTACACAATAGAGCACTTTTCACACACAGGGAAACTCTACCCTTGTGCTCAAGCCTCAATCAATCAGGGATACCTCACCCTTATACAATCCTGAGGGATACCTCACCCTCACTACAATATATTAGAGAAATAGATGAAGAATAGAAACTCTCACTCAAAGTAAATAATTACAAATTGAAGCACTAAAGAGCTGTCTCACAGATATCTCAAAGATTCAATGTTAAGAGCACAGAGAAAGAGAGAAAATAATGTAAACTCGTTTTTAACAAAGCAAGAAATAATCAGAATGTTCGGGGGTTCATCAGAGGTGTCCCAGGCCTCTATTTATAGAGCTCGTAGAAGAAAATGGCCGTTGGGAGCATTAAAATGGTATTAATTGGTTTTAATTCTCGTATGGATTCAAAAACCAGAATCGGATTCCCGTGGGTTATTCGAATACCTGCAGGAGGTATTCGAATACCTCTGTCAAAAGCTTTGTTAAAAAACTGATTAAGTTGGGGTTATTCGAATACCAGTCAAGGGTATTCAAATACCTCATTAAAAAAGGCATGTTTCGAAATCAGGGTATTCGAATACCATATGGGGTATTCGAATGCCTCATTTAAAAAGGTTCATTCTGAAACTAGGGTATTCGAATACCATATAGGGTATTCGAATGCCTCTATTTTGGCACAGCAGAAAAAATAAGTTACGAATCAGGTTATTCGAATACCATAAAGAGGTATTCGAATACCTCAGTTAAAAAATAGTTCAAAAACCTTTCTTAAATGCTTCGAAATGCTTAATTTTAGTTTATAAACCATTTGATCTTTCAAGTGCTACTTTAAAACTTCAGTTTAATTTAAGAAGCAGATTATTTTAGATCTTTTAACCATTGAGATATCTAGTTGATAGCTCCATACATGATAGATCCTAAGTCCTAAGACTAATCTTGAAACACTTCGACTTGGTCTTCTCATCATCCTCATGTTTGTTATCATCAAAATACATCTTCAATGTTGCATAGTAAACACATAAGTTTCATGCACTAATTGCCATCAATACCAATTAGTTGAGGCATTAATGTAAGCATTAGTGGGGCTGCTAGGATTAGGAGAGTCACCTTAGGCTGATTTATGGTGACCTTTGGTTAGCACTACTCTAGCCATTCTCTATATAATGTACTTGAATTGGATGGATAAAAAAAAAAAACCAGGATTTGATGTTCAATTTGGTTTGTCCAATTGTGAGAGGCTTCCTCTCTTAGGTTCTTGACTGAGCCATAGATCTTATCAAGAGTTTCTTTTGTGGCGATCACTAACTTTGGTTTATCAATCAATCCTTGATTGTGGCACTAATCCATTTCTTATTTCCATCTCTCGTCTTAACAATTTACCTTTGTTATTTTCGTTTTTCCTTTGTGTCCATTCAGTTACAAGCATCAATTTGCAAGAATCTCAAATAATCCTAAGCTTGTGCGAATTCCACCCTAGATAGATCCGTTAAAGTGAAACCATGGTAAGGGGAATCACATCAGTTGGTATCAAAGCTCAGTCCTAGGGAGGATTTGAGGCTGCCTACAAGTGTGATATGGCAGGTTCTAAAGAGGAGACTTCCTCTCAAGGGGCTGCAACCAATAAGTGGCTATTGGATGCAATAACCCAAACTTTTCAAAGGTTGTTGAAGGAACAAACTGAGGCAATTCACAAGAAGTTTGATCGACTTGAGGAGAGGTTATCTAACTTAACAAGATGTAAGGAAAAGAAGGCCAACCAAGATGGTTTTACCGATAAGCTCTCTTTTATGCATAATGGTTGCAAGACCACCCTTGTACCCTTGTCTCCAATAGAGGTGTGTGAGTATGAAAGAAAATTGAGAGAAATGAGTGAAAAAGAGAGAAATGAACTAGAGAGAAAAGAAAAAGAGAAAGGGATAGAAAAAGAAAAAGAGAAAGAGTTAGAAAAAGAAAAAAACCAGGATTTGATGTTCAATTTAGTTTGTCCAATTGTGAGAGGCTTCCTCTCTTAGGTTCTTGACTGAGCCATAGATCTTATCAAGAGTTTCTCTTGTGGCAATCACTAACTTTGGTTTATCAATCAATCCTTGATTGTGGCACAAATCCATTTCTTATTTCCATCTCTCGTCTTAACAATTTACCTTTGTTATTTTTGTTTTTCCTTTGTGTCCATTCAGTTACAAGCATCAATTTGCAAGAATCTCAAATAATCCTAAGCTTGTGCGAATTCCACCCTAGATAGATCCATAAAAGTGAAACCATGGTAAGGGAATCACATCAACATTCGTAGGAAAAACACTACCAATCCATCCTAGCTTACTTGCATCTAATACACCATCTTATCACATCTAATATGATATCTAAAGCAACACTAAGTTACCATTGGTGCTAGATACCTACCCAATGCAATCCTTTACTTTTGATTATGTCCAGGTTCATATAATTCTCATACTTTCTAGATGGTCAATCTTCTCTTGAATTACCCTAGGTAGTCTCTTGACATATGCTAAAAAGCACAAATGAAGGATCCCATCAAGTAGGGAACTCCATTTATTCAAACTAAAAAGTTTGGGAGTTACTACCCTTGGGAGCTTAGGCGCCCATTTTCGCAACGCTTAAGTGCTACATGATAGAAACCTCTGCTTTGTTTCATCTGTCATTGAGTGCTTAATCGCTCAAACTCTGACTACTTAATCGGTCAGTACTTGTGACCTTTGGACTAGCGCACTTAATCACTCACTTTATGGGCGCTTAATTGGTGGCTTCCAAAGCTAATCTACGAGCTCTCTGGCCTTGGGCACTCAATTGGCCAAAAATTGGGCGCTTAAGCGCCAAGCACAAGAAACTTTAATTACTATTCCATTAGATTCCAATTCAATTTCAAACTTATAAACTCAAGTTCTAAGTGGCTTTCATCCCTAAATATGGTCTCTAAGTATGTTATAAACCTCATGCTCATCTTCAACTTATCTATCATAGAGTTATGAACAACAAATCAAAGAACTTGATACCCAATTCTCAACTTGTAACCTAAACATAAAAATGAGTCTTTCTAAGATTTCAATCAACAAACAAGCATAGATCAAGCTAAATCAAACCATAAACAACCATTTGTAATGCCCTTTTTTGCAAAGGGCATCACACTAAAAGAACAAAACTCAAAAGAAACTAAAACCCGGTTTATAAAAATTACTTATTTATTAAATAAGTATATGAATTTGCCAATTTCTTTCTTTTTTCTTTTTAATATGCAGAAAATATAAACTTAGCAGAGAATAATATAAAGAACATTCCATACACTAAACCAAAAGATACATATCATAAGTACTTACTTACATCAAAGGATCTTAGTAAAACATAAGCAAAAGCTTTACATGCCCAAAAGGATTATACACATCACCCACCAAAAACAACAAAAAGACATTAGGCCCCAAAAGCTACAAAACACATCAAGCCTGGCAAGCTACTGAGAAGGACCCTCGGACGGATCCTCCTCGGGATCCTCAGAAGAAGAAGAGATCCTAATAGGAGCCATAGACTCACGGACAGGGGCCTATGTAGAAGAAATAAATCAAGTCCTCTTGTGGGGTATAAGAGTGATCACCCCACAACTTTTGGATCGGCATGTAAAACTCCAACCACACAGCGACATCAAAAGAGAAGATAGAAGCTTCATCACGACTCCTCGCAAAAGACAGGGTCACTTCCCCCACATAAACGAACCGCTTGGTATTCAGGTTGACGTGCCAAGAATCAATGCCTCCATGAAAACTTAGCCTAACATAACCAAGAAGACCTCGTCTGGACGCCATAGCAAGAACAGAAAACTAATCCAAATGGAAACTGGGAAACTCTGGCTCGTTCCTGTCACAATCTTTAAAGAAACACATACATAAACAGAATAACAAAATAAAAAGGTGAGATCTCCTACTTCAATACCAATTATGGCAGTAAAGAAACAAGAATAGCGCACAATGCCTTTCAAGTACTGAAAATAATAAGCAACATTAAAGTCAGATAATAAACAATTCAATAATTAAAGCAGTCATAATATCAATGAAAGAAAAATTCAATAAGCACACTTATGTATATATTTATGTCAGATAAATATGCCGACTGACTATGCATCTGCATAATGCACCAAACCCTACTCCATGGAGCTAAAACAACATTAGAGAGAATGATCAAGGAGACATGTCTGTATATCATCGGCCTCAATAATGTGCCATCACAAAGTCTGCGTTCACATCATGGCTCATATAAGACATTCATCATCGGATCATGAATAGCATAGTGCGTGGTCAAGGTCGTCAAAGCATTACTCGGTCACCACGGCTCAGAGGAGCTACCAACTAGCCACTTGTGGGATACCCACGTCCAGACTCCTCCAAGTTCAATAAGTGAACCACACTACTCAATTCGCACCCGCACAAAGGTGTAATTCATCTCCTAAGCATACAACCTCAACAAAACAAAGTCTAACGGACTTTCACAATATATGATGAATAACTCAATGCATACACATTCAACAATGTTATGATTTCTCAGTAACCATACACTACAACTTTGCCATAATAATCATCAATAAGTCCGGGTCCCCTCTTGTGGACACGACAGCAAAATCGTCATTTATTTTCAGTTACGCAACATTGTCATTGCAAATTTAAAACCCTGTTTTGAAACTTTTAAAACTCAATATAGAAGTCAACCTCAATTTCCAATGTTCATCATAATAAAACTTTTCAAGGAAATATTTTTCTAACATTACTCACCAAAGTCCATATTACTTTGATTTACAAAACCCTTTTTCCATTACCATTAGAAAACTTTATTGATTAGAATACTTTAATTTTATAAATCACTAATCATTTAATTTATTAAGTTCTTAAACATCATTCAAATCCATTTTTAATCACTTTGGCCAAAAGTCATTCTTGATGTAAGGATAACATTTTGTTCTCCTCTTTTCCATTTTATGAGTCCCTAAGTATGTCTCTAATTACCTAATTATCAAAGTCCTAACTTGATACAAAATTTCCATAGCATTAGATTCCCTACATGGCAGTGAACCTTAAGGGTCTAGGAACCCAAAATTTCCTTCATTTTATGAATCACTAATCACTTAATTTATTATTAAATTCCCAATTAATACAAAATTTTGTCTTAGACATCCTATTTTTACCTACTTGGCCGTGAGCCTCAAGGTCCATTGGACCAAAAATCTTTTTCCTTTCCAAGTGATTCACATCATACAACATATAACAATTATCATATTTATATTCTAGCAAGTTCAAGCATGAAGCAATAAAATCAAATAAAGCAAATAATCACAAAACATTGAACTTATACAAACAAGTGAATGAATCTTCACATGGATTATTCACACACACACAAAATTCGTTCCTCACCACCATGGATGGTTGAAGAGGATAATCTCCCTCTTACCTAAAGAGATGGCAAGAAAAGAAAACTCCTTGATGCTTCTTGAAATTTTCGTCCAACACTTCCAACCAAACCCTAGAAATTTCAAACTTACAAGATCAACACCTAAAGCTTGAAAAGAGAAAACCAATGGTCAAGATGATGGCCCTGAACATGAAAAAGAGGAGAGAAAAATGAAGATCAAGAATCTTATCTTAAGAGCTTCAAGTTAGGGCTTGAAAGAAAATGATGAAGATGAGAGAACTAGATGGTGATTAAAACAAGGAAAAGCTCCCAAATTATGAGTAAATTCATGAACAAGGATTGATTTGAACAAACAAACATGGAGGGTGGGAAAATGGGTGCTTGGCTGTGGAGCATGGAGAGGAAAAAGAGAAGAGAAAAAATGAGAGAGAAAAATGAACACTTTTTGAAATGAAAATGTGAATGAAAGCTTAAGTGAAAAGATGACAACTTTGTCATCTTTTCCTCTCCCCAAAATTGTGGGGCCTTCCCAAAGAGAGAGAGAGAGAAGAGGCTTCTCCAACAAGTTTCATGCAAAGCTTGTTGAGTGATGAGGACTTCATGGGAGAAGCCCAAGTCCAGGCCCAAGTCCAGAAAGAAGTCTTAGATCCAATACAAGGTCTAAGAGGGCCTATGACAAGAGCAAGAGCTAAAAGGGCCCAAGAAGAACTTAAAAAGATGGTGAACAACTTATTAGAGGCCCAACATCAGATTGAAGCCCAACATGTGGAGCCTAGGGTTTACACATGCATAGCCCACTTGGAATGAAAGGAGAAGAGCCTCTATTTGGTGTATGGCTGTGTTAAAAAATATATATATATATTTTTGTCCATAGCAAGATTAGAACCCAGGCACTTGAAGCTGAATATGTCTCCTTAACCACTGGAACATATCAGTGATGCTTATGCTAAGGGGTCTTGTGTTTATTTTTGTTAAGTCCTAAATGGGCAAACCTCTAAACTGAATTGTACTAAAACTTTTGGAGATCATAGAGGGGGACACATTTTTGGAATATACAAAAAAATTGAAAGTTTTGCTCTACTAGGGTTCGTCCTTGCATTATTTGATCTTATCAAGAATTAACCAATTCTTGTGGTGATCCTCCTTGGCTTATCAAACGAGGTTTGTGGTGCCATTCTTATCTTATTTCTTTTCATCAATTTCGTATCTAGTTCTTCTATCTAATTTCGTAATTTCCTTAATTTTCGTCTCAAATTTCTTGCACCCATATCTCAAGTTATACATACTCTTTTTCAGTGATTCTTGAGTCTAAATCGTGATTCAGAAAGAGATCTTTCACCTCGTTTTGGAATCACATAATTCTAATGTCTATAGTGTGAGATATGGACGCTTTCTAAAAAATGGACAGAATCAATTCTTTTCTTTCTTTATTCTTCCTTTCAATTTCACCTTCCAAATTCTGTTTGTTCTAGTCCTAATTAGGTCCAAATTCAAGAGGCTTAAGGCAAACCTCATCATTTGGTATCAAAGCTAGTCATTAGGGCTAGTGTTTGGGTGTGAATTGGAGTCAAAAGAGGGCTGTTTGGGCTTATCGATCATATCTCATGTTTTACATATCCAATTTTGATGATTCTTGAGTGCAAATTGTGTCCCAGAACGTGAACTTTCTCCTCGTTTTGGAATCACTCAAATCGAAGTTTTGTAGCGCGAGATACAGTGGCTGATTGGAGGTGCCGAATTAGGGTTGGGAGGATCAATTTTGGTTGCTGCAAAAGCTGCCTATTTGGTAAAGTGAACATCTATTTTCTAATTGAGAGAATTGCTAAATTTCTGGAGAAAAAAAATTGGAGTATTTGGACCATAGAGGACTTAAATTCGTGATTCTAAGCTTCTTCCTAGTTTCATTATTTATTTGTGTGTCTTTGTGCATCTAAATTGTGTTAGTATCCATACATCGTAATCTTTTGTTGTTTTGTTACTTTGCTGTCCAAAAAAAAAAGTTTCTTGTTTATCCTATTTTCTTGATAATCATTCATGTTTCTGTCTTTCTTGAGTGTTAGTAGTAAAATTGTGTTTTGCTACTTGTGTTATTTCTACAAATTCTGATCGCCTTAGAAAAGTGGTTCTTGAAATAGATTGGTTGATTCAGGTAAGAACTTTAAGCAAGAGAAAGAGTGGAAAAAGGCAAGAGAGATACATTAGCTTAAAAGCCAAATTTGTGTGAAACACTTTGAGTGAAATAGTTTTGGAGAGGACTTCTTTACCTCAAATCTATCTACGGTTGAAAGAGAGGGACCCCCATCCCCTACTAGGGAGCATAGGTTGTTGTTAGATGCCTTAACTCAAAGGATGAATGAGGTGTTGAGGGAGCATACGGAGGGAATTTATGAGAGGCTTGAAACTTTAGAAAACCAAAACCAGAGTGGGGAGAATGACCAACATAGAGATAGGAGGAGACATGAGAGGCATGAAAGGAGAGAACATGAGGGAGAACAAAGGAGAAACCGAGAGGAGGTTGTGAAAGTTACCATACCACAATTTAAAGGAAAAAGTGATCCTGAAGCCTATATTGAGTGGGAGATGAAGGTAGAACAAATTTTCTTATGTCACAACCTAAATGAGGAGAGGAAGGTCAAGCTAGCTACCTTGGAATTCACTGACTATGCCTTAGTTTGGTGAGATCAATTCCAAAAGGAGAGGAGGAGGTATGGAGAGCCTATGTTAGAGAGTTGGGAGGAGTTAAGAAGAGTGTTGAGAAGGAGGTATGTTTCATTCCACTACCATAGAGAGCTTCTCAATAAACTCCAAGGAATGACCCAAGCGAGTAAGAGTGTAGATGAGTTCTTCAAAGACCTTGAAATAGCCATGATCCGAGCCAATGTAGAGGAGGAAAGGGAGGTTACCATGGCTAGATTCCTTAATGGGCTGAATGGAGATATAAGGGATGTTGTTGAGCTTCAAAATTATGTAGAAATGGAGGACTTAGTTCACCATGCCATGAAAGTGGAACAACAACTAAAGAGAAAAAGTGTGAGAAAGAGTGTATCAAACTATGATAACTAAGGATAGGTTCAAGAAGGAGGGTACCTCATCTTCTAGGATCCCTACGATAGCTCCAAACCCAACCCAAAACAAGGGTAAAGAAATGGCAAACAAGTCTCGATCTAGAGACATAAAGTGTTTCCAATGTTTGGGTAGGGGGCACATTGCATCTGAATGCCCAACCAAGAAGGTTATAGTGTTAAAAGATAATGGAGAAATCACTAGTGAGAGTTCCCAAACTGAATCCTCAAGTGAGGAAGAGAGGGAGGAAGAGGAGGAGATTCCTGAAGGAGATTTGTTCATTGTGAGGAGAATGTTAGGAGGAATAGCTAAAGAGGGCGAGGAAAGTCAAAGAGAAAATATTTTCTATACTAGATGTCTTATCCAAGGCAAACTGTGTTCCTTAATCATTGATGGAGGGAGTTATACTAATGTAGCAAGTACTAGGTTGGTGACAAAAATGAATTTGGAGACTAAACCCCATCCTAGACCATACAAGTTGCAATGGTTGAGTGAGGAAGGAGAATTGAGGGTGGATAAGCAAGTGGAGATTGAGTTTTCTATTGGAAAATATAAAGATAAAATTTTGTGTGATGTGGTTCCAATGGAAGCTAGTCATTTGCTTCTTGGGAAACCATGGCAGTTTGATAGAAAAGCTCACCAAGATGGTCACACAAATAAATACACTTTTCACCATGAAAACTGCAAGGTTACATTGGTTCCATTGTCTCCAAAAGAGGTATATGATGATCAAAATATCATGAGAGGAAAAAGAAAGCAATAGAGGAAAGAAATGAAAGAAAATAAAAATGAGAGCAAAAAGAAAGAGAGAAAGAATGCTTTGTTTGTGAAGAGTGGAGAGGTGAGAAGAGCTTTAATGGCAAGGAAGTCTATGTATATACTCTATAATAAGGAGATTACTGCACTTGATTCTGACCTTGAACTTCCTAGTGGAGTTAAATCTATTTTGCAGGAATTTCAAGATGTTTTTCCAAAAGATATAGCACCAGGACTTCTACCATTGAGAGGTATTGAACACCAAATTGATTTGGTGCCAGGGGCTGTGTTGCCTAATAGGCCAGCATACAGGAGTAATCCTCAAGAGACCCAGGAAATTCAAAGGCAAGTTGCTGAATTGATGAGCAAAGGATGGGTTGAGGAGAGCTTGAGCCCTTGTGTTGTACCAGTTATATTGGTGCCAAAGAAAGATGGAAGTTGGAGGATGTGTTCTGACTGCAGGGTCGTCAACAACATCACCATCAAGTACATGCATCCCATTCCCAGGTTAGATGATTTGTTGGATGAGTTATATGACTCTTGTTATTTCTCTAAGATTGATTTGAAAAGTGGATATAATTAGATTAGGATTAGAGAAGGTGATGAGTGGAAAACAGCTTTTAAAACCAAGTATGGCTTGCATGAGTAGAAAGTAATGCCATTTGGATTGACAAATGCCCCTAGTACTTTCATGAGATTGATGAACCATATTTTGAGAGAGTTTCTAGGGAAATTTGTGGTTGTTTATTTTGATGATATTCTTATATATAGTAAAAATTTGGATGAGTATTTGCATCATTTGTAATCTGTTTTACATGTGCTTAGAAAAGAAAGATTGTATGCTAATTTGGAAAAGTGCACGTTTTGTAAGGATCATGTTGTGTTCTTAGGATTTGTGGTTAATTCTAGTGGAGTGCATGTAGATAAAGAGAAAATAAAAGCAATCCAAGAATGGCCAACTCCTAAGAGTGTGAGTGAGGTAAGAAGTTTCCATGGGCTTGCTAGTTTCTATAGGAGGTTTGTTAAGGATTTTAGTACCATTGCTGCACCTCTAAACGAACTAGTCAAGAAGCATGTGGGATTTAAATGGGGAGAGAAACAAGAGAAAGCCTTTGCTGTCCTAAAGGAGAAATTAACACATGCACCCATACTTGCTTTGCCTAACTTTGCTAAATCCTTTGAGCTTGAATGTGATGCATCTGGGGTAGGCATAGGTGTTGTTTTAATGCAAGAGGGACATCCCATTGCCTATTTTAGTGAGAAAATGAGTGGGGCTGTCCATAACTACCCTACATATGATAAGGAATTGTATGCTATAGTTAGGGCTTTGCAAACTTGGCAACACTATCTTCTACCTAAGGAGTTTATTATTCATAGTGATCATGAGTCTCTAAAGTATTTGAAAGGACAGGGAAAGTTGAACAAGAGACATGCCAAGTGGGTGGAGTTTCTTAAACAATTCCCCTATGTGATCAAGCACAAGAAAGGTAAGTCCAATGTGGTTGCTGATGCTTTGTCACGCAGGTATGCTTTAATGACTACTCTTGAAACTAAAATTCTTGGTTTTGAATATATTAAGGAACTATATGAACATGATGCTGATTTTTCTCATATTTATCAAACATGTTCTCATACTGTATCTAATGGGTATTTCAAGCATGATGGTTACTTAATAAAGGACAAGAGACTTTGTGTGCCTAAAAGTTCAATTAGGGAATTGCTTGTTCAAGAGGCACATGAAAGGGGGCTTAATGGGACATTTTGGGGTGCCAAAGACATATGACATCTTGCATGAGCATTTTTACTGGCCCCACATGAAGCATGATGTACATAAGTTGTGTGATAAGTGTCTTGTTTGTAAAAAGGCTAAATCTAGGGTCATGCCGCGTGGATTATATACTCCATTGCCTGTTCCTGAACACCCTTGGATTGATATTTCTATGGATTTTGTTCTAGGTTTGCCTCGGTCTAAGGGAGGGAAGGATTCTATTTTTGTGGTGGTTGATAGGTTCTCAAAGATGGCTCACTTCATACCATGCAAGAAGGTGGACGATGCATGTCATGTAGCTGATTTATTCTTCAAAGAGGTAGTAAGACTACATGGTTTGCCTAAGAGTATTGTAAATGATTGGGACTCTAAGTTCCTTAGTCATTTTTGGAGGACCTTGTGGGGAAAGATAGGCACAAAACTATTGTTTTCTACTACTTGCCATCCCCAAACTGATGGGCAAACAGAGGTTGTAAATAGGACCTTATCTACTCTCCTTAGAGCTGTTCTAAAGAAAAATCTCAAGTCTTGGGAGGAATGTTTGCCATATGTTGAGTTTGCTTATAATAGGGCTATACATAGTACTACTCAGTTTTCACCTTTTGAAATTGTATATGGTTTTAATCCTTTGACTCCTTTGGATTTATTGCCTTTACCTAAAATTTCTCAATTGCAAGATAAGTCTGGGCAAGTTAAAGCTGATTATGTCAAGAAATTGCATGAGAAGGTTAAGGCCCAAATTAAGA